>CM062292.1:58618857-59980550 GCA_031216915.1 Pictodentalium vernedei | reverse complement strand
AACAATTTTTATCTAATACTACAAAGCATACACGGAGCTTCAAACATTAAAGAAATAAAACTTCCAGCATTCCTTAAAGCATCCGATAGCTAAGCCTACGGAATTTCACACAGCATGTTGACTTGGATAACAAATATGAAAGACAAGGTGCCTCGGAGATGCAGCTTGTGGAGTTCAAGTTGAAGGCTTAGTTGAAAGCCCTATTAAGCTGAACTGTCCAATCATTTGGGGAACTCAGTTCGAAAAGTGTGGGGCCAAACGCACTTTCAAAACAAAGTGTCAAGCTAACTCAGACTTTCCTATTACAGCCACTGTTTTCACAACATTTAACACTTATATTAGTCCTGACAAGTGGTCTTTCACGGGTATTGTTTTGATGTTATGAAACAGCAGTTAATGTGTTGAATGAAACCCCCTTGTTGATTATGAAGCTGAAACGTTTTATTGACTAAGCCTTCAAAGACAGAACAATCAAAACAACCAGTCCGATGGCAAAAAGTGAAATTTTAATCTAAATAAGCAAGGTTCATTCAGTGAGAAATTTTGTGGCCGAAGGATGTGTGACATCATGTGTCTTTTTTTCATTATTCATTTCATTAACTTTCATTAATGGATGCTCTGCTTTTTTTACATTTCATATATTGTTGAGTAGAAAAAGACTTAAAATTTCTCAAATCCGAAGGCCAAAACGTCCCCTTCGAAGGGTCATTTCCGTCTTGGGACGTTTCGGCCTCGGTGTGTTCCCCGAGAACTTGAAAAAAAAATATATCGAGGCCGAAACGTCCCGGGACCGAACTGGTAAAGGGCCGAAACGTCCCGCTCCCCCCAGCCTTTCCATTTCAATGAATCACTGAAATGCAACCCAGGCAGCAACCAATGCATGTATCACACCTATTGTCTACAATTAATTTCTTTACTCAAGTTTACTGAATCATCAGTGAATGACACACTGGTCTTCATTCGGATGATTCATATATGTACTGCACCCATCACTTCGCTTAGAGAAGTCATGGACGCAGTACATATGCTAATTAATGTCCGCCAAGTTTACAACTTTACATCAACGCAGATATTTCTAAGCCTATCTATATCTTCAGTGTGCGGTAGTTTGTGACACGGAGCAAATGGGTCGGTTTTACTGGTCCAAAATCAGGCCGAATAAAATGCACTACGGGTATTTTCCCAGTCTCGGCAATCCCCCAACCTTGACATTTCACAGCATGTGATTGGGAACTGTCAACATGGAGTCTCAAAGTAAAGGCACAGACGTGTGTGCATTAAAAAAATCATAGTAACAGATAAACAGAATGGATTGTTCGCATTTATAGTGGAGTGATAGACAACTGGAGGCATTAAAAGTTAAAAAACTGCTGCACAATCCTGGATTGAACTCTGGTATTTTATCTTTCTCGTTTAATCTGTTGATAACTTGAATTTACTTGATACCCACTGTCCACTCACTGCATGACTTTCTCTAAATCAATATGTACGGTTAACCGGTAACGGCACGGTTACAGCTCAACGATTAACCGGTTACAAAATTTAGTAACCGTTTCAGCACTAAAATATGACCTGTAGACTGTGCTCAAGGTTTTCGGGCTTCGGGCACTTGTAGCCATCACAACTGACCAATCACGACCGAAAGGGGATGTCATCATCTAGGCATTATATGGAGTCAACCTAACAGGTTACAATGAAATCCTTCCATAAATATGACCTTTTGCCTATGCTAAAGGTTTTTGGGCTCGGGCACCCATCAAGGCTGCATGATCGCGATCAAAATGGGACGTTCTCATCTAGACATTATTTGGAGTCATCCTGCCAAGTTACAATGAAATCATTTCATAAATATGACCTCTAGACTGTGCTAAAGGTTTTCGGGCTTCGGGCTCCTGTAGCCGTCACAGTTGCCCAATCACGTCCAAAGGGGGACTTTCTCATCTAGACATTGTATGAAGTCAACCCACCAAGTTACAATGAAATTCCTCAATAAATATGACCTGTAGACTGCGCTAAAGGTTTTCGGGTTTTGGGCTCGGGCAGTCGTCACGGTTGGCAGATCATGCCCAAATGGGGAAATTCGCATCTAGACATCATAAGGTGTCATCCTACCAAGATACAATGAAATCCCTCCACATTAAACATGACCTGCAGACTGTGCTAAAAGTTTTTGGGTTTTCGGGCTTGGGCAGCCATCACGGTTGATAGATCGCGCCCAAAAGGGGACGTTCTCGTCTAGGCACTATACAGAGGCATCCTACCAAGTTACAATGAAATCCCTTCATAAATACGACCTGTAGACTGTGCTAATGGTTTTCGGGTTTTGGGCTCGGGCAGCCATACCGGTTGCCCGATCGTGACCAAAAGGGGACATTCTCATCTAGATATGACCCCAAACCTGCATATGAAATTTAGTGACGATCAGACAAGAACTGCGGGGTGTAGCCCGTGCTAAAGGAAATGTGAACAGACGTCACAGACTCACAGACTAACAGACTCACAGACTAACAGACTTCCGCACGCGTGATGGCAATAGCTTATCTTGACTATGTCAAGTTAAGCTAAAAACTGATTGCACTAATTTTGGTACAAAATGGCTGCTGGTGGCCATCTTTAATATCAGACCACACCCAAGAACACTCGTTCTCATCCCACGGTGATAACAAAGGTACCCAAGAAGTTTCGTAAAGGTTGGTTCATAAATACGGCTTCTAGCCTGAGCTGTATAGAAATTGTGCACAAAAAAATTTGACTTACATCAAAGTTGAGCTAAAAATGAAAAATGAAAAAATCTGATGTTTCCGAAAAATAATTTGTACTGTTGGCTTCAACTTGTGTTAGGTAAAGTCAATTTTTTTCTGCATGTGGCCAGTCTAAATCCTTCAGAATGCATTTTGAGCAAAGAGAAAAAAATGCCAAACTGGCATCGTGGGGGGTGGGAGGTGGGGGGGGGGGGGGGTTCTGTCTGGGATTTTAATCACAAACTTTAACCAAAACTGTAAAAAAGAAAAAAAAAGTGCCTAATTTCCCCAGGGGTGGGGGTGGAGGGTGGGGTGGTGGTGGAGATGTTTACGTGAGTTTAGGAAAAGGTTCCGCATGTAGTAACTGTAAATAGTTCAAAATGCATATTGGAGGAAAGAAATGCTTAATTGGGGGGGGGGGGGGGGGGGGGGGGGGGAGGGGGAAGGGGGGGGGAGGTGTTTGTCTGGGTTTTTTTTACCACAAACTTTAACAAAAAGTGTAAAAAAGCATTTCTGATGAAAGAAAAAAAAAGTGCCTAATTGGCCCCCGGGGGGGGGGGGTTACATGAGATTATAAAAAAAGGTTCCACATGTAGTGACTGTAAATAGTTCAAAATGCATACTGAAGGAAAGAAATGCCTAATTCGGGGGGGGGGGGGGGGGGGGGGTTTGCCTGGGTTTTTAACAACAAACTTTAACCAAAACTATAAAAAAGCATTTTTGACGAAGAAAAAAAAGTTCCTAATTGGCCCCAGGGGTTGGGGGTTACGTGAGTTTATAAAAAGGTTCCGCATGTAGTGACTGTGTAGTTCAAAATGCATACTGGAGGAAAGAAATGGGGTGGGGGGTGTGTTTGTCTGGGTTTTTAACCACAAACTTTAACCCAAACTGTAAAAAATCATTTTTGACGAAAGAAAAAATTGGCCTCAGGGGGGGGGGGGGGGGGGTAGAAGGGAGGGAGGAGGGGGGTACATACATAGGTTTAAAAAAAAGGTTCCACATGTAGTGACTGTAAATAGTTCAAAATGCATACTGCAGAAAAGAAGAAACAAGAGGCCCCAAGGGGCCTTAATCGCTCACCGGGCAAAGTGATTCAAACAAAGCACCAGGGACCAGCCGTGAGGGCGACTAGGGCGATTAAGTCGCCCTTCTAAGCCTAAAGTCGCCTAGAAAAATAGTCGGGGCGATTACAAGTCGCCCTCTAAAAATTGGCCAAAATGAGAAAAGGCTGAACTGAGTGATGCGAGGTTTACATGAAAACGAGTATTTTCAAAAATCGAATGTGCTCGAGTGTAATAAATGGGCATTTTAATTCGTCAAATAAACGTCCATTTATTTGAAATCACACTGCAAGCAACTGTCCATTGTCGCTTTTGGCGGATTGTTTTTATTTCTATTTTGTTGCGTTCCAGTCGGAGCTTCAAGTGTCGAAACGAAAATAGGTGACTTACGCGACTCAACAAAACAACCAGTTTGAAAGTAGGAAATTATTAGCTTAGTAGAGTTTGTTGAAAGGCAACCAGAGGAGGGTGATGGGGAATTGGCACGAAGAAGAGGTGAGAGGTCATGAAGGAGAAGGTAGCAGTGGGGGATTTTCAGTCAATAATTACATTGTGATTTTTTAACCTGGCACAGATGCATCATAGACAACTGGACCTGGATTATTTGTACGTTAATGGAGGACCATAAATTGAAAATATGAAGGGGTGGCGGGGGGTGGTACATGAATATTCTTAATTTTCCCCACTTGCCTATGAAGTCTCCCTACATGACTCTGCAGTCTCCCTATTTTTTCTGGAGGGAGACTTGAAGTCTCCCTAAAATTCCCCCCGAGGCTGGTCCCTGCAAAGCACTTGGTTCAAAGAAGTATTTGGGGCCACATTCAGTTAGACATGGTTCATCAACACTACAAAGGAATGAAGTCATGAGAGACAAATTTTATGGAACTGGGGACATGGCTTGAACAAACTTGAATCTTACCCCCCTAAGGATGCTGCGTACCAAATATCAAAAGCATTCATCTGCTGAATCTGAAGAAGATTTTTAAAGAAAATTCCTCATTTTGAACTAAGTTATCATTCGGGCTCCCACAGTGAGCCCAAATATGAACCCAGGGACTTGGCTTGAATATCACCCCTAAGGATGCACCTGAGCAAAATCTGCTGAATCAACGGCGCTGGAAGATACGCATATTATCTTATTATTCCGTCTCACAAGATCGATAGAACATTTACTGCAAATGCTCAAAGATCCAAACATTGTGACACATACATCTGCAACTGATTGTTGAGATGCGTCGCGAATAAGTCGATCACTGGCCACTCTCCTTGGTAGCAATCTGATTGAATACTCGTTTGTTGAAAGTCCATTCTGGGGGCAACAAACGGCTCCTCCGTGAAGGGAGTCCGCTAATACGTTCAGACGACCCGGAATATGATGGACCGATAGGTGAACTTGATGTTCTAGTAACAACCGAAAGATTCATTCCGTTAACATGAATAACAGGATGGAATGAGTGCCTCCATAATTCCGAAAATACGCTAATACCGCCGTGTTGTCAGACAGAATTAGCATATGAGCATTCTGAATAACGTTCAACCAATAACGTAGCGCAAGCCAAAATGACATCATTCTTGATGTTTGTGTGCTTGACAAGGAACTATGGAATCAAAAGACCCTGGCACTTCAAATCCATTGGGCTCAATGAAACGACCCAACCTGTTTGACTGGCATCTGTCAAAACTGTAAAACTCGGATCCAGCAATTGCAGTGGAACTACTTGAGTTAAGCACTGAAAACTTGCCCAAGTCTGAATCTCTTATTCACTTGATTTGACAAGAAGATGTTCGTATTGAGTGAAAGAATCTTCACCCTCCAATTCTGAATTAAAATAAATTTGGAGAGGACAAATGCTTAACCTCCCCATCGGAATAAAATCATGGCAGTTCCGCACAAACGTATCAGTCGCATGAGATCTCTCGCTGAGACCTTGTCTCAGCGAAGACAATAGCGAGCATAACAACTGTTTAGTTCGCTCTGGTTAACGGCAGGCGAACAAGAATGTAATGTGTCTCGAAGCTCATCCCCCGGTGGGAAAATGACTTGGACGAAACCAAATTCAACTTCTCCTCGTTTACTGAAGTCGGATCAACAGAAGCAGAATCTGCACATCGTTCTGAAGCGTTAACTCATTGCCATACCTCTGAAGAATGTCGTCCAGGTAGGCCAACGTTAACGCAGATGAATGAGCTCGGAAATGAGTCATTTACCGAGTTCGATATTCAAGTGAAAGCCCCAGACCGAAACACATTGCTCGGTGCTGATACACAATTCCTGTGATCAAGAAGCAAAGATACTTTCTGAACGCCTGATGTACCATGACGTGAAAGTATGCAACTAGAAATCTATGCATGTAGCAAAGTCGTACATGTACACCCGAATACTCGCTCTGATCGATCGGATGGACTCCATATAGAAACTTGGAGCCACGATCAGCTTGTTATCCAGCTCAGATTACCGGAATGAGTGGACGGAAACGAGCCGTCTGGTTTGGAAACAGAAAGGATGGTTGTAGAAACCTGGAAATTCCTAGATTTCTACGATCTCTAACGTTATTTTTCCAGAAGAGACTGGACTTCTAATGGAAGCGAGCCTCTTTCTTGCGGACTTGACGGAAACTGAGTCCATCTTGGACTTCGAGTTAACGTAAGTTACGTTTGAAGGACAATATAGTCCTACCGAAATCACCCTTTGAAACCAAGGGACGTCCGTAATCTCCTCCCAAAAGGTTGAGAAACTCGACAGTCTTCCACTCAATGGTCCTGGTCCTGCAAGGCTAGCGGAAGGTGAAACCATGTCTTCCACGACCCACACCTCGCCCCGTCGACCTAGGGGCGTCTGACCTGATGTCTCGGTCAGAATTACGGCCTCTACCTGAGTCGCTACCCTGACGGCCTCTAGAGTAAGACCTAGAGGACACATAGGAACCTCTATTTGAACTTCCCTCGGACGTATTCGCCCCAGAAGTGCTGGTCCTCCTTTCTCCGCTGAATCCACTATATGGAAGCAGATTTGAATAGCAGGGAGATTAAAGCTTTCTTGGTTATCTGATAATAGATTGCGGAAAGCTTGCCATCAAAGAGAAACTCTCCGGAGACCGGAGCGACTCTGAGAGAGTTTTTCACCTTACTATCCACACGTGTGGATGTAACCAGGGTTGCGTCACGTCTAACCAACTCCATATTGCCACTAAAGGGCGGAGTTCTACGTGAGGCCCTTGAAAGAATTTATAAGGAGGATATATATCCTGGAATTCTTTTCCATTGAGACGTAATGATAACGCTCTGGTAAGGTGATCTGCGTACGATAATGTGTCTAAGCTAGCCGTATTAGACGATATTGACGTTTCCAACATCATGGTTGGAATTGACATAGACGACAGTATAGACAACTCTAGGAGTTAGGCCTGGTTGTCTAGACGCAGAGGAACTCTTGGAATGCCCTGTCCTGCCGTTTCGAATTATTCCATGAATTGATGAAAGGCAGATGTAAAGCACCTGCCAACATGAGACTGGACTTGCCCTATTGGTAGCAAGTTATATATAGCATCATATAATAGTTCAAATGTCTCTGAGACATTTCTGGACTGAGACGGAAACTGAGGGACGATGTCCCTGAACCGATTAAAGAAATCTGTGTCCAGTGGCGCAATCAGTCTCTTATTCGGCAACGCAGCATTTTGGTCCAGAGGAACAACGTCAGAAAAATAAAGCCGGATGGACTCCACAGCAATTATGTTGTTCCAAAAGGGAAAATTCAACTATTCCGTATCCCTTTCGCCATCCAGTCGGACCACTTGTAATTCTTGGTCGTCCATGTCTGCACCTGCAGTGGAACGTACCGACCCAGCTTCTACGGATAATTCCTGATCCGACAGAGTTTCTGTCGGTTGCTGGGATGCTGCGATAATTTGTGCTAACTGCAATAGCACGTCCGTAACGGAGGCCTGCAGAGCTGCGGTCTTACAATATTTAGCCGCTGGAAGCTCCTTAGACGCTGACTCCTGCATACTTTTTAATGCGAACGTCCGGAGTGTGAAGGCCTCGTATCCTTGGCTACTGGATGGCGTGACCTGGTCGCCGTGAATTCTGAACATTCTGTACCACAACATCTGTACCCAGATGTTGTTGTACGAGAGAGGGACCTCTCTCGCTCGCAGGCCGTGAGAAGCTGGACGAGCTAGGAACCGGACTAATAGGCTTCCTCTGTACCATCCTTGTATCCGTCGTCACTGGGTGTGCATGTTGTATTTATAGTGCTTGCATTACCCAAATCTCCTCCTGGACCGCAACGGACTAATCCGGGTGCCGAGCCATTCGTTGAATGGTCGCTACACCGGGCAAGCTAGCGGATGCCAAAGCCGTCTATCCTACTTGGGACCTCTTAGGCAATTGATGTATCTGCATGAGCACTCTTACCGCTAGCTCTTCATTTGACTGTGACGACGGAAGCACACTTTCGAAGACATCACGGAAACATTGCTCTGTTCTTGATCGAAAAAGAGACCTGTGGAGCCGCGGTCTTATGTAAATAGCCGCTGGAAACTCCAGGGATATTCATTCCTGCATTTATATAATATGCTAACGTCCCAACTGGAAAGGTCTTGTGTCCTTGGCAAGCGGATGGAGTGAACTGGTTGACGTGGAATCCCTGGTTGGCGAAGCAGGAGCTCCCGGGACTTTCCTTCCTGCCTTATATCAGAAATGAACGTCCTCCGGAAATCTGTGGTCACAAAGCCAAGGTGCGGTCGTGTTTGCTGACATGAGGATGAGGAAGCCAATAGAACAGCCGCGTTGGACTGTCTATGCGACGGAGCGTCCAGAGCAGGAGGAGTGGACGTATGCTCCGACTATCAAACGAACATACAACAACATCGCGGCGCAGACGTTGATGTAAGAGAGAGGGGGCCTCTCTCGCTCCGAGTCGCTCGTGGTCCGGATGGACCTGGACGAGCTAGGAACTGGACTAACAGGCTTCCTACGTACTATCCTCTGTTCCGTCGTCACTGGGTGTGCACATGGTATGTTTACAGTGCTCGCAACACCCGAAATTCCTTCCTGGACCGCAACGGACGAACCCGGGTGCTGACCCATTCGGTGAATGGACGCGACACCGGGCGCACTAGTGGGCGTAGACGTCAATGCCATCGACCCTACTAGGGTCCTCTTAGGCAATTGCCATATATCCATGAGCACTTTAGCTGCTAGCTCTTCATTTGATTGTGACGACGGAAGCACACTCTTGGACGACATCACGGAAACATCACCCTGTTCTTGTTCCTATGAAAAAGAGAGTGAAAAACTAGAGTGACCCTGCAGAGAGAGGACCGGCATGGTCCTCTCCCCGCTAAGAACCTACCGTGACACACGCCTCCAACGTTTGTCATCCCAATTGATACACATTGAACAAGGGTTAGTGCGAGTACATTGACTACAATTAATACAGAAATCATAAGAATCAGAGGAAGATTTCCTCCCATTACAATTTCAACAATAATTTTTCAAAGTGAAAAAAGTAAACAGTAATAGTACTCGTACTAAACCTTGAAAACAAAGATACATAATAAAATAATCCATTATAACATTGCGAAAAAATTATTCCAAAAGAAAAAAATTTTTTCAGAAGAGCCCAAGTTCCCAATGGGAACCTTAAGCCCAAATGGATCCCCAAAATGCCAAAGTGTGGACAAAAATTTTAAAATCATTTAGAAAAATTAATGTAACACATACGGACAACATTAATGTATCTTGCTATGAACTAAACTATGCAGAAGACAAGTAATCAATATCAGAAGTAACTGTTGTCAACCTAAACAAAAAGTGTAAACAAACCAGAAACATGACTCCAGGCACTGGTAAACATGGCCCGAAATCAGTATCCAATTAAAACACTATCTGATGCAAAACAGAGACTTCCCAAGAAGAAACTGCAGAGCATCAGATGGTAGATGCAGTCCAAAACGCCTAAACACCCAAGGGTGAGGCCGTAAACATGGGGAAAAAACAGAAAATAATTCTGTTTCCAAGCCAAAACTCCCAAGAAATTTTAGTAATGAACATTACAAAAAATAAGCCAAAAGCATGGGAGAATAGCAAGGGGGGAATAAAAGAAAGGGAGAGATGAAACACTGATCAAACAATGGAACTTTCATAGCAAGAATGACAACAAAAGAGCCATGCCTCGAAAATAGGCAACATGAAAATAATTTCGTAAAAAAATTACAAATTACAGCCCTGAACATTTGAAACCACTGTTTGTCCTCTCCTCCTATTATTTCCTCTTCATATCCACCATTTCTCTCATAATTATGCGCCTGGCATCATTTAAACTGAGATTTACAAGCACAAATATCAGTGAGGTGTTACTGATTTCAGGGCCAAACAAAGATTGCTTTTTGGCACCAATTTCGAGACTTCCTTGACACTGCGCACGTGCAGTGGAGTAAACGCATGGAGGACCATATTGGACATGTAATTTTCGGTTTTAGATGCAAATTTTGGGAATTGGGGGGTAAAATTTGCGTTTGGCCCTAAATATTTTAGAGTTATTAACAGCTAAGTCTGGGTCATTGGTACAGTATAAAAATATTCCTCACATTGACTAAGTTATAATTTGGGCTCCCACAGGGATCCCAAATACGGACCCAGGGACTTGGCTTTACCCAATTTGAATCTCACCCCCCTAAGGATGCTACACACCACATATCAAAACATTCCAACAGCTGGATCTGATGAAGAAGATTTTTGAAGAAAATTCCTCATTTCGAACTAAGTTACAATTCAAGCTCCCAAGTGAGTCCAAATATGGACCTAGGGAAATGGCTTGAACAAACTTGAATCCCCCCCCCCCCCCCAGGGATGCTGCATACCAAATATCAAAACATTCCGACTGCTGGATCTGAAGAAGATTTTTAAAGAAAATTCCTCATTTTGAACTAAGTTATCATTCGGGCTCCCACAGTGAGCCCAAATATGGACCTAGGGACATGGTCTGAACAAACTTGAATCTCACCCCCCTAAAGATGCTGCATATCAAATATCAAAACATTCTGACTGCTGGATCTGAAGAAGAAGATTTTTAAAGAAGGGGTTAATTTTCTAAGTCCCACCCGGACCCAAAATTTTCAGTGTAAAAAAAAAAAAATTTTGTCTTAAAATTGACCGAAACGCATAAAAAACAAAAAAAAAAATTTCAGGATTTTGGTTTTAAATTTTCTAAGTCCCACTCAGACCCCAAATTTTCAGTGTAACCAAATTTTTGTTTTTTTGTCTTAAAATTGACCGAAACGCATAAAAAACAAAAAAAAATTTCCGGATATTGGTCCAAAATCTTGTAGGTCCCACCCTACCCCAAATTTTCAGTGTAAAAAAAAATTATTTTCTTTTGTCTTAAAACTGACCGAAATGCATAAAAAAACAAAAATTTCTGGATTTTGGTCCAAAATTTTCAAGGTCCCACTCGGACCCCAAATTTTCAGTGTAAAAAAATTTATTTATTTTTGTCTTAAAATTGACTGAAACGCATAAAAAACAAAAAAAAAAAATTCTGGATTTTGGTCTTAAATTTTCTAAGTCCCACCCGGACCCCACAATTTCAGTGTAAAATTTATTTTTTTTTTTTTGTCTTAAAATTGACCGAAACGCATAAAAACAAACAAAAAAATTCTGGATTTTAATCTTAAATTTTGTGTAAAAAATAAAAATTTTTGTCTTAAAATTGACCGAAACGCATAAAAAAAACAAAAAAAAAATTCTGGATTTTGATCCAAAATCTCTAAGTCCGCAACGGGACCCCAAATTTTCAGCCTAAATATGAACCCAGGGACTTGGCTTCAACAAACTTGAATCTCACCCCCCCTAATGATGTTGCATACCAAATATCAAAAGATTCTTATTGGTAGATCTGAAGAAGATTTTTAAAAAATACTCCTCATACGGCACTAATTTAAACATTTGGGCTCCCATAGAGAGCCCAAATATGGACCCAGGCAATTGATTTCAATAAACGTGTGAAACAATCTTCCAAAGATGTTATATGTGAAATTTGAAAGCTTTTGGAGCAGTGGTTTGGGAGAAAAGTAGTCTTGTATGTTTTTCCCATTATCCACAGTGTTAAAAAATGCTGACTCAGCACTCTTTCAAAGTCCCCAAAAAGTACCCCATGATAAAACCGATGGAAATTTTTGTTTACCATATAATTCTGTTGGTCCTAAGGAAGCTTCACAACAAATAAGAATTCCCAGTGCCGAGTAGTTTTGGAGATATGGGCGTTTTATTTTTTTTCTATTTTTAGCTCCTGAGGTTCCCACGGGGCTATGGGGAAAAAATTTCTGCATAAATTAGGTACTTATGACCCAATAAGCACTCACGTAAAATTTGGTTCAAATCGGCCTCGCGGTTTGGAAAGTTAAAAAATTTATAGTAATTTATATATTTTTTATACTTACCAATGACCCAGACTTAGCTGGTGCTAACTCTAACAAAACCAGGGCCAAACACAAATTTTGCCCCCAATCCCCAAAATTTGCATCCAAAACCAAAAGAAATCATGTCCTATAGGACCTCCATACTTCGCCCCCACTGCGCATGCGCAGTGTCAAGGACGTCCCGAAATTGGCGCCAATTACCATTCTTACTGGCAGTGCCTGGTCAGCGCTATGTACTCAGCGGGGAGGCAAGAGTTCCCAACTCCTGGGAGGGCCATCCCCGTCTGGGTCATTGGTAAGTATAAACAATATATAAATTACTATAAATTTTTTAACATTTTTATACTGTACCAATGACCCAGACTTAGCTGAATAGTAAACAGGCTGGAGGGCCTAGGACATAGAGGAAAATCCAATAAGCTCAACTATATAATAAAGAGGTAACCCCTTAAGGAGAAAAGGAGTATTAGGCTTTACATGTATCTTTCTTATTTAATATTAAATTAGAAAGATACAATACCCTTTATAATTGAGCACAATAACATTCATGTTCTCTATTAACATCCAGTATAACCCTTATACTAATTTATTTTTAAAGTAAGCCAATACATAAAGTAGTCCAGAGAATTGAGACTCTTTATAATCTTTTAAAAGTATCCGAGTATTGTATATTAAAGCCTGTTTGACACTTGACATATACAAATGCTTCACACCGAGCTACACTTTAAAAATATGACATGAATGAATTTTAACATTAATATTACACTTTAAAACCATCCCGGAAGCGACTCAGAAATACTGACTTTGGAGGAGGCATTCCCTTGCTTTTCACTATAAAGCAGGTGACCTAAGGGAACATCCGCCCCCCCCCCCCCCCTTCCCCTTGCCCTGGGTCAAATAGCCCAGAGCGAAGAGGGTAGCCGGACGGAGTCACTGCCAGAACAGAAAGCCTGCATAACTATAGTTGCAACTGTTTAGTGGACAACATTCTGAGCAACAGATAACGGACCTAAACAATGCAGGTCTCCAGAAATGGACTCAATATTTCTGAGATAAAAATTTGTGAATGTGGATGGCTGAGACCAATAAGCAGCCTTCATTAAATCTGTAATAGCAATACTATTAGCATAAGCCCAAGAAGTAGCAAGAGCTCTTACTTCATGAGCGGAAATCTTAAGCACAGACTGCTGAGAAGAAGATAAACTCTCATAAGCAGTACGGATAGTTAATTGAATCCATCTAGCAATAGAATGGACGGAAATGTCCCTTCTATTAGGCATCAAAGACAGAAAGAAACGTTTCCGTCCCTTTCTGATAAACTGAGATCTCTGTTTATAGATACGTAACGCTCTAACAGGACAGAGTAAAGGCCTACGCCCGTCTGAAGACGGAAGAGCCTTAATAACAATAAGTCCGGATATTTATTAGGAGCCTGATTCTTAGCTAAAAAACCCACATTAGTAGTGAAGGTGATAGTGTTCCCGACACTACGATAGTGAGAATCATCCACCGACAGTGCATGAAGCTCACTGACTCTTCTAGCCGAAGAGAAAGCTAAGAGAAAAGCTGTCTTATAAGATAAGAATTTGAAATCTACTGTCCCAAGAGGTTCAAAGGGCTTTTCCTTCAATTTAAGAAGAACCCAAGCTAAATTCCATTTAGGAATTAATCTAAGAGTTCTGGGTCTATTTATCGAGAAGTTTCTAACCAACTTAGATAAAGAGACATTAGATCCAGTTTGTAAACTATCATGATGTGCATAGGTATCAGATAACATAGACCTATAACCCTTAATAGTAACAGGCTGCAGTTTGATTTCGTCAAACAAGTATACTAGAAAATTTGCAATGTCTGGTATAGAGGGATCAAAAATATCTACAGAATGATCCCTACACCAACGACGAAAAACCTTCCACTTAGCCGCATAGTTTAGCGAAGAGGAGGTCCTCCTACAGTTAGAAATCGCGTCCACTGCTCGTCCTGTTAAGTGCTTGCCATGCAAGAAGGACCGCACAACGGAAAAACGTGAAGGTTGAGACCTTGCGGGTTGTGATGGAGTTGACGCAATTTCCCCTGCGAAAGAAGATCCTCCCGTGGAGGAAGCTTTCGCGGTAGGTCCCACAACAGACACCTGAGTAGATTTATCCACGGTCTCTGTGGCGACAGAGATGCTACCAACAGAATCTTGCATTGAGATTGTTTTATCTTTAGCAATACTTGTTGAATTAACGGCGCTGGAGGATACGCATATCCTATCATTCCGTCCCAAGGGATCGACAGAGCGTCTACTGCAAATGCTCTTGGATCCGGACACGGAGACACATACGTCTGCAACTGATTGTTGAGATGTGTCGCAAATAAGTCTATCATTGGCCGTTCCCATTGGTAGCAAATCTGATTGAATACTTGTTTGTTGAGAGTCCACTCCGACGGCAACAAGCGACCCTTTCGTGAAAGGGAGTCTGCTAGCACATTCAGACGACCCGGTATGTGACGGACCGAAAGAAGAACCTGATGTTCTAGCGCAAACAGAAGGATTCTTTCCGTTAGATTGAACAACGGAACTGAATGAGTGCCTCCCTGATTCCGTATATACGCCACTACTGTCGTATTGTCGGATAGGATTTGGACATGAGCATTGTGAATAATGTCCATCCAATGACGTAACGCAAGCCAAATTGACATCATTTCCTTGATGTTTATGTGCTTGCACAGGAATTGCGGATCCCAAAGACCCTGGCATCTCGAATCCGTTGGGATCAATGATGCACCCCAACCTGTTTGACTGGCATCCGTCATAATGGTAAAACTCGGATCCGGCAACTGCAGCGGAACTCCCTGAGTTAACCACTGAATGTTTGCCCAAGTCTGAATCTCTTGTTTCACTTGATCTGACAAGAGAACGTCTACGTCGAGCGAATGAATTTTCACACTCCAATTCTGAGTCAAGAAAATTTGGAGAGGACGCGTGCGTAACCGCCCCATCGGAATGAGATCCGCAGCGGCTCCGCACAGACCTATCAGTCTCATAAATTCTCTCGCTGTGACTTTGTCTGCGTGCAGACAATAGCGAGCGTAACAACTGACTAATTTCGCTCTGGTTAACGGCAGACGAACGAGATTGTTGTGCGTCTCGAAGCTCATTCCCAGATGTGTGAATGACTTGGACGGCACCAGATCCGACTTCTCCTCGTTTACTATAAAACCGAGACGTCGGAGCAATAGAAGTAGATTCAGAACATTGTTCTGAAGCGTTAACTCGTTGCCGTACCTCTGAAGAATGTCGTCCAGGTAGGCCGACGTTACCGCAGACGAATGAGCTCGGAAATAGATCATTACCGAGTTCATTACCCGGGTGAAAGCCCAGGGTGCTAGATTCAGTCCGAAGCACATCGCCCGGAATTGATACACCACTCCTAGGACTGCGAAGCATAGATACTTTCTGAATGTCGGATGTACCATGACGTGAAAGTATGCATCTTTGAGATCTATGCTTGTTGCATAATCGTTCACCCGAATACTCGCTCTGACCGACCGAATCGTCTCCATATAAAATTTCGGAGTGACGATCAGCTTGTTTATCCAGCTCAAATCTATGACTGGACGGAACGAGCCGTCTGGTTTCGGAACCAGAAACAGATGGCTGTAGAATCCCGGAGTCTCCTGGTTTTCTACGACCTCTACCGCGTTCTTCATTAAAAGAGACTGCACCTCTGATAACAGAGCGTCTCTTTTCTGCGGATTTGACAGAAGTTGAGTCCACTTTGGACTTCGAGTTAATGGAGGCTTTCGTTTGAAGGATATCTTTAGACCTTCCGAAGTCACTCCTCTCACCCAAGGGTCGTCCGTAATCGACGCCCATTCTTGTGAAAAGCTTGACAACCTTCCGCCAACCGGTACACGATAAAGGTTTAAGCCATCACCTCCTGGACCTGCGAGGCCTGCGGTAGGAGAAACCACGTCCTCCACGACCCGCATCTCGTCCCGTCGACCTCGGGGCGTCTGACCGGTTGTCCCGGCCCGAAGGACGTCCCGAACGTGAGTCGCTACCTTGACGGTCTCTCGAATAAGACCAAGAGGACGCACCGGAACCTCTATAGGAACCTCTCTTGGGCGCATCAGACCCAGAAGTGCCTGTCTTATTCTTGTCTGCCGTATCCGACTTCTTAGAAGCAGATTTGAACAACAGAGAATCCGAAGCTTTCTTTGTAATTTTATCATAAATGGCAGAAAGCTTGCCGTCAAAGAGAAGTTCTCCGGAGACCGAAGCGACTCTGAGAGAGTTCTTCACCTTAGTATCCACGAGTGTGGATGTAGCTAGGGCTGCGTCACGTCTAACCAACTCCAGGTTTGCCACTGAAAGGGCGGAGTTACACGTGGAATAAGCTACTGCCCTTGAAAGAAGTCTTAAAGAGGATTGTATATCCTGAAATTCTTTCCCTTGAAGGTGCAGTGATAACGCCTTAGTAAGGTGATCTGCGTAAGATAAGGCATCTAAATTGGCTCTGTTAGACGAAATAGCTGTTTCCAACACTGCGGTTGGAATAGAAGCCGACGACGGTAATGATAGCTCTAAGTCTTCCGCCTCGTCGTCCATATGCAGAGGAACTCTCGGAATACCCTGTCCTGCCGTGTCGAATTTATTCCTTGCATTAATGAAAGGCAGGTTGAGAGTTTTGGCGGACAAGAAACCTGCTTTCCCCGTTTTGGAAGCAAGTTTAAATATAGCGTCGTTCAATAATTCAAATGTTCTTGCAACATTATTGGACTGTGACGGAAACTCGGGAGCGATGTCCCTGAACCGCTCAAAAAATTCAGAGTCCAATGACGCTATAATCCTCTTGTCCGGAACCGCAGCAGTCTGGCCCGACGGAACAACTTGAGGGAGAAAGTGCCGGATGAAGTCCACGGCAGCTTTATGTTGTTCCGAAAGGGATAGCTCCAAATCATCCGTATCCCTTTCACCATCCGGTCGGACCTCATGATGCTCCCGGTCGTCCGCCCCCGATGCTTCGGCGGAGCGTACCGACCCAGCGCCGTCGGATAATTCCCGATTCGACACCGTTTCTGTTGGCTGCTGGGATGCTGCGATAAGTTGTGCTATCTGCACAAGTATGTCCGGCATCGAGACCTGCGGAGGCGCAGTCTTTCGCTGCTTCGCTGAGGGCAGCTCCGCATCAGATGGCTCTCGCATACTTTTTCTATGCGAATGTCCGGAGTCCATCGGCCTCGTGTCCCTGGCTGCCGGATGGTGTGACCTGGTCGCCGAAGAATCCCTGATCGGCGAAGCTGGTAAGATATCGGCGGTCACGCAGCCAAGGTGCGATCGTGTGCGCTGACGAGAAGAAGAAGCCTGAGCAGTCTCCGCGGACTGCCTATACAACGGAGCGTCCCGAGCGACGGACGTATGCTCCGCTTGCGACACATTTTGTACCACAACATCTGGTCCCAGATGTTGTTGTACGAGAGAGGGGCCTCTCTCGCTCGCGGCCCGGCTGGACCTGGACGAGCTAGGAACCGGACTCAAAGGCTTCCTCCGATCTCGCTTACTATCCGCCGTCACTGGGTGTGCACATTGAATGTTTATAGTGCTCGCATCACCCAACATTTCCTCCTGGACCGCATCGGACGAACCCGGCTGCCGAACCATTCGGTGAATGGACTCTACACCCGGCGAGCTAGCGGACGACATTTGTTTAATCTCCATGTGCACTTTTGCCGCTAGCTCTGAATTCATTTGTGACGACGGAAGCGCACTTGCAGAAGATAACATGGAAACATCACCCTGTTCTTGTTCCTCTGAAATAGAAACTGAGAGAGTAGAGTGACCTTGCGGAGAAAGAGCCGGCATAGCCCTTTCTCCAGTAACAACATACCGTGACACATGTTTCCAATGTTTGTCATCCCAATATTGACATATAGAACAGGGATTAGTGCGAGAACACTGACTACAATTAATACAATGATCATGAAAGTCAGAGGAAGATTTCTTCCCATTACAATTTGAACAATATCCTTTCATTGTGAAAAGTCAACAACAAGTCCTAATTACTCGCACAAACCCCTGACACAAATATACTTAATAACATGATCCATTAATAATGAAAAAACAATTGCAAATCAAAATAATTTTGAAAAAGTTAAAAAATTTATAGTAATTTATATATTTTTTATACTTACCAATGACCCAGACATAGTTGCTGGTGCTAACTCTTAAAATATAGGGCCAAACACAAATTTTGCCCCCCAATCCCCAAAATTTGCATCTAAAACTAAAGAAAACATGTCCTGAAAGGCCCTCCACACTTCGCCCCTACTGCGCATGCGCAGTGTCAAGGACGTTCCGAAATTGGCGCCATTTATCATTCTAATAACCAGTGCCTGGTAAGCGCTATGTACTCAGCGGGGAGGCAAGAGTTCCCAACTCCTGGGAGGGCCATCCCCGTCTGGGTCATTGGTAAGTATAAAAAATATATAAATTACTATAAATTTTTTAACATTTTTATACTGTACCAATGACCCAGACATAGCTGAATAGTAAAAAGGCTGGAGGGCCAAGGACATAGAGCAAAATGGAATACGCTCAATAAAATAAAATAGAGTCATCCCCTGTAGGGAAAAGAAGTAATAGGCCTTACATGTATCTTTCTTATTTATGATAAATTAGAAAGATACAACACCTTCCAAAAATTGAGCTTCATACATCCATGTACTCTATTAATATCCAATAATCCTTATACTAATAATTTTTAAAGTAAGCCAATAATAAAGTAAGTCTAGAGAATAGAGACTCTTATACTCTTAAAAGTGTGTGAGAATTGCATAATCATGTCCGTTGACATATGCAATATTCAAAAGCTATACTTTAAAAACTAAGACTTGAATGAATTTTATAAACTTAAACTTCTCACTAAACAACCATCCCAATAACAGCTCAGAATTACTAACTCCGGAGGAGGTATCCCCATGTTTTCATAGTAAAAACAGGTGACCCAAGGGAACACCCTCCCCCCCCCCCCCCCCCCTTTTTCTTGCCCTGGGTCAAATAGCCCAGAGCGAAGAGGGCAGCCGAACGGAGACACTGCCGAAACAGACAGCCTACCTAGCTATAGTAGCAACTGTTAAGTGAATGACATTCTGAGCAGTAGATAATAGACCTAACAATAGAGGCCTCCAGAAATGGACTCGATATTTCTGAGATAAAATTCATGAATGTGGATGGCTGAGCGCAATGAGCAGCCTTCAAAATTCTATAATAGCAACACTATTAATGTAAGCCCAAGAAGTAGAAGAACTCTTACTTCATGAGCCGAAATCTTAAGCACAACTGCTAAGCCAATGATATACCATAAGCAGTACGCTAGTTAATAGAATCCATTAACAATAAAATGGAGCGTAACGTCCTTCTACTAGACATCAAAGACAGAAGAAGCTAACGCCCTTGTAATAAACAGATATCTGTTTATAAATACATAAACTGTACCCGGAAAGAGTAAAGGCCTATGCCCATACGAAGACGGAAGGACCTTAAAATAATAGGTTCCGGATAATAGGAGCCTAACTCTTATGCAACAATCCAACCTAAATAGTAACGGAAGTATTGATTCCGAAACTATGAAAGTGAAAATCATCCATCGATAGTGCATGAAACTCACTGACTCTACAGTAAAAGAGAAACCAACAGAATTACTGTCTAAAAGGTCAAAATTTGAAAACTACTGTTTCCAGAGGCTCAAATGATAACTTAGCTAAATAAGAACCGAAGTTAAAATCCGTATAGGAATTTAGTCTAAAGATTCTAAGTCTATTTATCAAAAAGTTACTAACTGACTTAGATAAAGAGACAAAAGACTAATTGTAAACTATCGTAGAGTGCATAGGTATGAGGTAACATAAACCTATAACCTAAATAACAACAGGCTGCAGTAGATCTTGTGAAACAAGTATACTAAAAAATAGCAATGAGTAGTATGGAGGGATCAACAATATGAACATAATGATCCCTACACCACGACGGAAGAGCCTCCACTTTAGTCGCATAGAATAGCGAAGAAGAGGATCTCCTATAGTAAGAAATCGCGTCCAAAGCTCGTCCAGTACAGTGCTTACAATGCAATACGGACCACACAACGGAATACATGAAGGTTGCGACCTTGCTGGTTGTGATAAAGATGACACGATTTACCCAGTGAAAAAAGATCCTCACATAGAGGAAGATTTCACGTTAAGATCCACAGTAGACAAGAGGGTAAATTACTCATGATCTCTGTGAAGATAGAGATGCTATCAACAGAAATGTATTGTGGTTGTTTATCTTAGCAATACCTGCTAAAACAACAGCGCCGGAGGATACGCGTATCCTATCATTCCGTCCTATAGATCAATAGAGCGTTAACAGTATTAGCTCAGAGATCTGGACAAGCCAACACATACGTCTGCAACTGATTAGCAAGCTGTGTCATAAATAAAACATCATTGGGCGCTCCCATAGATAGCAAATCTGATTGAATACTTGTTTGTTGAGAGTCCAATCTGACAGCAACAAGCGACCCGTAAGAGAACGGGAGTGTGATAAAACAATCAGACGACCCAGAATATGACGGACCAAAACTGAACTTGGTGTACTATAACCAACAGACGGATTCTTTCCATTAAATTGAATAACGGAAACGAAAGAGTGCCTCCCTGGTTCCGGAGATACGCCATTACTGTCGAATTAAAGGACAGGAATTTGGGCATGCGTTTCTGAATAATGTTCATGCAATGACATAAAGCAAGCCTAAAAAACATTATTCCGCGGAAGTTAAACTGATAGCTAAAAGGCTGCGGAACCCAAAGACCCTGGCACTTCGAATCCGTAGGGATCAGTATATATCCCAATCTGTTTGACTGGCAACCGTCATAACAGCCACACTCGGGTCCGGCAACTGCGGCGGCACTCTCTGAGTCAACCACCGAATGTTTGCCCCAGTCTGAATCTCTTGTAACACTAGATAGACAAGAGAATGTATAAATCGAGCAATTCATGGATTGCCGGAAAGTTGCCGTCGAAGAGAAGCTCCTCCGAGAACGAAGCGACTCTGAGAGAGTTCTTAACCTACTATCCACGCGTGGATGTAGCTAGGGCTGCGTCATGTCTAACCAACTCCAATCAGCCACTGAAGGGCGGAGTTATACGTGAACAAACTACTGCCCTCAAAAGAAATTACATTGAGAATAATATCCCGTAAATCTTTTCTTGAAGACGTAATGATAACGCCTCAGTAAGGCGGATTACGTATAATAAAGCGTCTAAGTTAAGTCTACTAAACATAATGTCGTTCCCAACATTGAAATTGGAAAAGACATAAACGGCGAAAAAGAATATATGCAGTCTTTAATCACACCGTCTAGACGCATACGAACTCTCGGTATGCCCTGCTCTGCCAAAATAAACTATTTGTAAAAAAGATAAAATGGCAGAAATGAGCCACGCGGACAAGAAACTAAACTATCATGCTTAGTAGCGGGCTTGTATATATATATAAATATATAGCGTCGAAAAATAAAACACATGTTGTAATGACAATATTGGACTGCGTCGGTAAGTCAGGGACAAAGTCCCTGTACCGATCGAAAAATCCGAGTCCAATGACGCTATAAGTCTCTTATCCAAGATCGCAGCAATGAAGTCCGAAAAATAATCACTGGAAGAAATGCCAGAAGATAGGAAAGGCATCTTCCGATACTACTAAAGGGAAAACTCGAAATCTTTCGAATCCCTTTCGCCATCCTGTCGGACCCTATAAAGCGTTCGGTCGTCCGTAGCTTGATGCAACCGCGGACCGCACCGACCCAGCGCCGTCGGATAATTCCTGATTCGACCGAGAAACTGTCAATTGCTGGGATGCTGCGAAACAACTGTGCTAACTCGGATAGCACGTCCGTCACTGAGGCCTGAGGAGAAGCGGTCTTACGATGCATTGCCGCAGGAAGCTCCGAGATCGTTACCCCGTGCATACTTCCAATATGCGAGCGAACGGAGTGTATAGGCCTCGTGTCCCTTGGCTACCGGATGGCGCGACCTATTCGCTGTGGAATCACTGAATGCCGAAACTGATCGGATACTCGAGGTCACGTAGCCAATGTGCGGTCGTGTGCCCTGCTGTGAGGATGAGGAAGCATTAAAGACAGTCTCTCGGACTGTCAATATAACGGAGCGTCCCGAGCAACAGACATATGCTCCGAATGTAAAATATCTGAACCACAACATGCGGTCCCCTATGTTGTTGGCTTCCTCCGATCTGTCCTCAATCTGCCGTCACTGGGTGAGTACTAAAGTAATTAAAGTGCTCGCATCACCCAAATCTCCATCCTAGACCGCAACGGACGAACCCGGCAGCCGAACCATTCGATGAATGTACGCTACACCGGGTGAGCTAGCGAATGTCACTCCGTAAGCGATAGACATATTCCATGAGCACTTATTGCCGCTAACTCTTCATTAACTATGACGACAGAGGCACACTTTTGAAAGACATCTCCATAACTCTTCGAACAAGAAACCAGAAATGCTTGGATAGCAAGCATAAAATAATAATATATATAGCGTCGTTCAATAATTCGAAAGTTTGTGTGACATTATTGGACTATGTCGGAACTGAGGGACGATGTCCCTGAACCGAACCAAAAATTTCTAAGTCCACCGACGCTATCAGTTTCTTATCCGGCATCGCAGCATATGTTGTTCCGAAAGGGAAAGCTTGAAATCCTCCGAATCCCTTTCGGTATCCCGTCGGACCGGATGAAACTTTCGGACGTCCGTACCCGCTTCCGCGGAGCGTCCCGACCCAGCATCGCCGGATAAAAAATATGCGACAGATTCAGTTGATGCTGGGATGCTGCGATAAACTGTGCTATTAAGAAAAGCCTGTCCGTTCCCGAGGCCTGTGCAGTAGCGGACTTACGATGCATTGACGCTGGAAGCTCCGTGTACGTTGACTCCCGCACACTTCCTATGCGAACGTCCGGAGTCTGCAGGCCTCGAGTCCCCGGCTACCGACCCAGCGCTGTCGGATAATTCTCGATCCGACACCGTTTCTGTCGGCTGCTGGGATGCTGCGATAAGCTGTGCTATGTGCACAAGAATGTCCGGCGTCGAGACCTGCGGAGGCGCAGTCTATCGCTGCTTCGCCGAGGGCAGCTCCGCATCAGATGGCTCCCGCATACTTTTCCTATGCGAACGTCCGGAGTCCATCGGTCTCGAATCCCTGGCTGCCGGATGGTGTGACCTGGTCACCGAAGAATCCTTGATCGGCGAAGCTGGTAATATATCGGCGGTCACGCAGCCAAGGTGCGGTCGTGTGCGCTGACGAGAAGAGGAAGCCTTAGCAGTCTCAGCGGACTGCCTATACAACGGAGCGTCCCGAGCGACGGACGTATGCTCCGCTAGCGACACATTTGTACCACAACATCTGGGGCCAGATGTTGTTGAACGAGAGAGGGGCCTCTCTCGCTTGCCGTCCGGATGGACCGGAACGAGCTATGAACCGGACTAAAAGGCTTCCTCCGTTCTCCCTCCGATCCGCCGTCACTGGGTGTGCATTAAGTTAATTTTATAGTGCTCGCATCACCCCAAAATTCCTTCTAGACCGCAACGGACGAACCCGGCTGCCGAACCATTCGGTGAATGGACGCTACACCGGGCGAGCTAGCGGACGTCAAAGGCCGTCGAACCTACTAGGGTCCTCTTAGGCAATTGGCGTATTACATGAGCACTTTTCCGCTAGCCCTTCATTAATTGTGACGACGGAGGCACACTGTTGGAAGACATCACAGATACATCACCCTAATCTTGATCGTCTGAAATAGAAATTGATAAAGTAGAGTGACCCTGCGGGGAAAGGACCGGAGTGTCCAAATCCCCAACAACATACCGTGACATACGCTTCCCATATTGTCATCGAAATCATACGATACAGAACAGGAGTTAATGCGAGTACACTGACCACATATAGAATGATAATAAGGTCAGAGGAAGACTTCCTCTTAAAACAATTGATCAATATCCTTTCAATGTGAAAAGAAAACAAGTCCTGGTACTCGCACTAACCCCTGGCAATCAAAATACATAATAATAATATGATCCATTAATATAGAAAAAATAATTGAAATCAAAATATTTTGAAAAAATATTTTTTCAGAACAGCCCAAGTTTCTGAAAAGTAACGTTGAGCCCCAATGGATCCCAAGCCTAAGTGTGGACAAAAATTTTAAAAATATTTTAAACAATTTATTCAACACTTACGAACAATAATAATGTATCTAGTTATGATTAAAATAACATAAAGATATTATTATTTAGAAATCCCCCCCTCACACAGAGGGCTGTTGTAAATGTAAACAATGAGTGTAAAAACACTAAAATAAGACTCCAGGCACCCAGGCCCGAAATCAGTTACCAAAAATACACCATCTGATGCAAAACAGAGACTTCCAGGGAAGAAACTGCAGAACATCAGATGGTAGATGCAGAACACAACGCCTAACCACCCGTAGGTGAAGACGTAAACATGGGGAAAGAACAGAATTCATTCTGTTATTCAGCTAAAACTCCCAAGAAATTTTAGTAATAATAATTACAGAAACTATGCCAAAAGCATGGGAGAATAGCAAGGGGGAACTTAAAGGACAGGGAGAGAGGAAAACACTTGAAAAAACAGTGTAACTAAATAATCAGAATGACAACAAAATGGCTGCTGCCTTGAAAATAGGTAACTTAACATAATTTCATTAAAAAATTTTAAGTTACAGCCCTGATAATATTCTGTCACACATTCTTTTCCTCTCCTCCTTTTCTATCCTCCTTAGAATCACCATTTCACTAATATTTATGTGTCTGGCATCATTTAAACTGAGATTTAAAAGCACAAAGATCAGTCAGATGTTAACTGATGAAGGGCCAAACTTAGAATGATAAATGGCGCCAATTTCGGAACGTCCTTGACACTGCGCATGCGCAGTAGGGGCGAAGTGTGGAGGGCCTTTCAGGACATGTTTTCTTTAGTTTTAGATGCAAATTTTGGGGATTGGGGGGCAAAATTTGTGTTTGGCCCTATATTTTAAGAGTTAGCACCAGCAACTATGTCTGGGTCATTGGTACAGTATAAAAATATATTTTTTCAGCGAAGCCCAAGTTTCTGAAAAGTAACGTTGAGCCCTGATGGATCCGATGGCAAAGTGTGGTCAAAAATTTTAAATTTAAAATAAATAATTAATGAGACACTTACGGATAATAGAAATGTATCTTATAGTGAGATAAACTACACCAAAGGCAAACAGCCCCCCTCAAAAAAGGCTGTTGCCAATGTAAACAAACAGTGTAAAACACCAGAAAACATGACTCCAGGCACTGAAAAAACTGGCCCGAAATCAGTCATCAAAATTACACTCTATCTGATGCAAGACAGAGACTCCCAGGGGAGAATCTGTAGAACATCAGATGGAAGATGCAGAACACAACGTTTATACACCCATGGGTGAAAACGTAACTATGGGGAAAATAACAGAAAACATTCTGTAACCAAGCAACTCTCCCAAGAGAATTTTAGAAATGAACTTTCTCAAAAATATGCCAAAAGCATGGGAGAATTGCAAGGGGGGACTTAGAAGACGAGGGGAGAGGAAACACTGAATAAGCAGTGCAACATTTTAGCAAGAATGACAACAAGAGGCCCATGCCTCGAAAATAGGCAACTTAACATAATTTCATAAAAAATTTTAAGTACAGCCCTGATTATTTTTTGTCACTCCTTTTTCCTCTCCTCCTTCTATATCCTCCTTAGAATCACCATTTCTCCAAAAATTACGTGTCTGGCATCCTTTAAACTGAGATTTACAAGCACAAAGATCAGTGAGATGTTGACTGATGAAGGGCCAAACAGAGAATGATAATTGGCGCCAATTTCGGGACGTCCTTGACACTGCGCATGCGCAGTGGGGGCGAAGTATGGAGGTCCTATAGGACATGATTTCTTTTGGTTTTGGATGCAAATTTTGGGGATTGGGGGGCAAAATTTGTGTTTGGCCCTGGTTTTGTTAGAGTTAGCACCAGCTAAGTCTGGGTCATTGGTACAGTATAAAAATATAGAAATTTGGGGCGGGGCCAAAATTTTTGCCCCTCCTTTTACATCGTCAAATATAGCCCCTCAAACTTTTTTTGAACAAACTTGAGTCTACATCTCAAAAGGAAGCTGCATACCAAATATCAAGTCTCTGCTATTGCTGGTTCTTGAGAAGAAGATTTTTTAAGAATTGAGATTTGGAACCCCGTGTAAATTCCACCCAGACAATAACTTGTGTTTGGTGATACTGCACAAACAAGACTAAAAATTGCAAAGAGGCAGTAAAGGGTTGGTGAGGGTGGCAAAGAAAGTCTCAAGTGTGTTGGACAAGGATCAAAGGGTGTTGGCCTGCATCACCTAAGCGTCACGGAGATGGGATGGATGCCGCACGTCAAAAGAGGGTTTGGGAATTTTTCATTTTGTGGGGGGGGGGGGGGGGGGGGGGGGGGGGTTACCACCCACTTACGCGATTTCTACGCCATTGGTTGAGGAGTGCATTTCACATCTGATGATCGGACATCTTCTGCTAATCCCTTAACCTTGTAAATAAATGTTGGGTGGAAAGTGGACCCCCCCCCCCCCCCCCAGTGGTTCAGTGATAATCTTCTTTTCTTATAGTATGATCTCCAACATGTCAATTGCAGTCACATGCATTGGCACGGAGCAGTGATATGAATGTTCTTCACTCTGGCTCAACTATTGTCCGAGTCCAACTGAATAGGGATGGAAAATACCAAACATGCACTGGATTTTAAGAAAAAAAATAAGATTTGTAAAATCTTGGCAAAGTGTGCCCCCGCTGCATTGCATGATAAGCAAAACATTAAATGAAAGCCACAGTCAATTTTGCTATGCGTGAAAATCAACAACCATCTGGCTTCAGGATTAATTGAAATTGACATTGTTAACACTGTAACAATTGCTGCTTGTGAGTTGTGAAATCAACAAGCTGGTTCAGGTACAGTATTGTAGAAATAAAATACGATTCAGGCAGCTTTAGGAGCAAATTTTCAGTGTTTTGTTTCATGTTTCTTACAATTAACACAGTGAATAGGAAAACTGTTCTGGGGTGGGGATTTCAGTCTGTCAGTGATACTGATTCAAAAATTTTATAAAATTAGATTAATTTCTATAACAGGGATTTTTCTACCCTTTTTGGGAAAGGGTCCAGGGGCCTTTCTAATTAGCGTCGCAGAGGCCAAAATTGGGAATTTATCTGAGCGATTATCAACAAGAAATATATAAACTTACTAGCATATCCTTGTGAGAAATCAGTCTATTAATCAATGAAAACCTGTTGTATAATTGCATTTACCCACTGGCTGCTTAGAATTATTAAATTGTACTGGTGATTAATCAATCCTAGTGATGAAAAAGGATTGGTTAATGATCACGCATATACATAAGTCCCCACCTAAGCAAGCCAAGTTCAGTCAGCAGGAGTACTTGGCCTGGTGGACGGTTTGGGTAAAATAATTGTGGACGGTTCGTTCTGGGGACGAAAGTCGATTTAGGTTTCATGGCATCAGTCAACAGGAGTATCAGACCTGGGGAACGGTTTGAATAAAATACAGGTTACCAGACAGGATTCCAGACGCGAGATGAACCTAAAAATAGGTACCATGCTTTAAGAAGCACGGAACTCGCCTGTAACAAAATTTAGGTACATTCGTGAGCCGTTATAGTTGACAACGATGCATTTTGTCACTTTGACTCACGCACTGCGAGTCGCGTCATTCAGTTGTGATTCTATGCACATCAAGGGAGCTAATTTAGAGTGGCGATTCTAGGAACACACTGTCAAGGACGCTCCTTGACACTGTCAAATGGTTTCAAAACAACACAAGTGAATACCCTTCGTACTGGAACAATTCAGACTGCGAAGTCCACTGGCAAATATTATTTCGGTGCTGGTCACTTAAAAATAATCGACTGGTCACACAGAAATGAATTCTCAACTGCCGTGAATTGGGAATTTTGGGGAGCAAATTGGGAAAAAAGTGACTATTTTCGATTGGGAATGGGGCCGATATTCGGCCCCTCTCGTCGGTCAAAAAAAACCCTGTATAAATATGATTACTGCAATAGCCTTTGATATTCTGGCTGAACACTCTACGTATTTGAAGATAAATAAGCATAAATGGGTCCGCAAAAAACAAATTTGCAAAATCCTGTAAAACAGGTCAAATATATCTTGGTGATGACTCCCTTCTTCTAGGTCGGGCACTGCCATTGACAGTGAGTTGACTACCCATTGGTTGCTACATTGTATATTAGCGACAGAAAAATACAGGGAATCTTTCATTTTATTTTTCATTCTCTACTATTCGGATGACAAGATCAACTTTATCAACCAATGAGATTATGAGGTAAAATTTGATGTGCTATACAGTTGAAACTAGAAGTCCTGTCAAGAATAGTGCGCTTATATAGGCTGAATTGCGCGTAGGAATTGTGCGCAATTGCCATATCGAATGGCATCCTAAGCATGGCAGGTTCTCTTGGTTACTCATAGCAAACACATGCAATGTTTCTGCCAATGGACCTCTGGGTTACCCGGAGGTCCATTGGCTGAAACGTTGCCTGTGCACAGGCCATATGAACAAAATTTGATAGCTTTACTTGGGTCATAACATGCACATTAACGCGCATATCAACGTGCTATTTGTGTGCATTTCGTGACAGGACTTCTAGTTTTAACTGTAGTACAAGTGTGGCGACAGAAGGAATTTACGATTTGTGTTGATTGTTGAAGAGAATTTACAAAACAAATTTTCAATATTTTATAACATTCAAGAGGTCCTGAAACCGCAAAATCGTACTGTATGATTAGCGTGTGAAGTTTTGATAGAGCGACAGTTATAGTTACAAAATGGGTTGTTTCGTTCTATAGATTTGATCAATTGCTTTGATCTGCCCCAGTCGACAACATTTTGTCAACATCAGCATCTGAGCTAGAAAAAGCGACTCCTTCCTGAGGTATATTTGACACGTTTTAGCGTTAAGAAGTATTTAATTGAGTAAGCGGTATACCAACGTAAAGCTTAATGTCTTAGTTGTCAGATGACATCAATATCTTCACCACAAATTCACGTGTTTGGTTTTCTGTGAGTTTGAATAAGGCAGGTAGATATCTTCCAAGTCTCTCTTATATACATACTCATGGGAAAATACGTAATTTTGGTAAAGGTGAAGAATAGGGGACTTTTCCATTTACGTAAAAACTACGCATTTTTCTCACCTTTTTTCCACATTTTCCTATTTATAATACTAGTCATGTTTTTGATAAAATGACCGAAAGATATTCAATTTTACTGGCAATTATAACAGCCCAACAAACGTTTTTTACCTGTGCGATTTGTGACGTTCGCATTTATTTATTTATTGGTGTTTAAGGTCACATATTTCTGCACAATGGCTAATCATGACTGCGACAGTTTTACGGGTGGAGGAAGCCGGAGTACCCAGAGAGAACCCCGAGCAATGGTGAGCAACTGTCAGCTCCCCAACATACGAACTCCACACAACTGACACAAGCAGGGTTAGCATTGGTTGAAGACAGGTGCACCATCGACGTGCAGTACGCCTTAGTACACAACATCACCGTGCCCCCACGTAGGCAATGGGAGTGAAGTATCTTGCCCAAGGACACAACGCAGTTGCCACAGGTGAGATTCGAAACGAGGACCTCTCGGCTTGCAGTCTGCACCTCTACCTACTGAGCCACCGCGCCCCTGTTCGCATTCATCTTCCCTCCATGTTTTTCGCATCTGCTCTGTGTATTGGTTGTTTTTGGTATGCGTGTTTGTTATGTTCCCGACATGGTCTGGGGTCAGTGTAGTGAGGGCTAGGGTTAGCATACCGGTAAGCTAACCCTAACCCTCACTACACTGACCCTAGACAACAATCCCCAGCCAAAGACAGGCCTGGCCATTTGAGGAGAGCTATTGCTCCGGCTCTCCTTAATAATAATAATTGATTTTGTGAAAGCGTAAAACCACGAAGAGTGCCCTAAAATGCTTCACAGAAATAAAATACACTTTTCTGAAAATAAAGAGTCACATGTTTCAGTTTCCTCTAGGGAGGTTCAGGAGAATGCATCAGTAAACAGGAAAGTTTTAAGATTTCTTTTGAAGATGTTGATAGTTTCTGAATTTCTGACACTAATAGTCAACGCATTCCACAATCTTGGACCCTCGATGGAGAACACACGATCATTAGCCAGATTAGATCTGCTACAGTTAAAACTAGAAGTCCTGTCATGAAATGCGCACAAATAGCACGTTGATATGCGCGTTATGGCCCAAGTAAAACTATCAAATTCTGTACATATGGCCTGTGCACAAGCAATGTTTCAGCCAATGGACCTCCGGGTAACCCGGAGGTCCATTGGCAGAAACATTGCATGTGTTTGCTATGAGTAACCCGGAGAAGCTGCCGTGGTTTGGATGCCATTCGATATGGCAATTGCGCGCAATTCCAACGCACTGTTAAGCCTACATAAGCGCACTATTCGTGACAGGACTTCTAGTTTTAACTGTAAAAGGTATGACTAGTTGAATTTGATCTTTAGATCTCAGACTGCGTGATGGAGTGTATACAGTGATGAGCTCTTGCAGGTAAACTGGAGCCAGTTTGTGGATACATTTGAATACTAAGATCAATATTTTGAAATTAATTCTCTGTTTTACTGGAAGCCAATGTAATTGTCTTAAAACAGGTGTTATGTGTTCAGAGCATTTGGTACCAGTAATTATCCTAGCAGCAATATTCTGAACAATTTGGCTCCCCTAAAGGCAAATTGAGGAGAGCCATAATTGCTCTCAATTAAACTGTAATGCAGGGAACGATCAGGACTATTTAAAATACGCTCTAGCCTCGGAGCCTATTTTTTCAATTCATGCGCCAGATGTCAATTTACGGAGTCACACTGCTGTTTGTAACACACACTGCAAGTATGTAATACCTCTCATCATTTTCATTTAGTACACTATAGCAAACATTAATCTTCACTGTGGTTTCTGATCAAGTCTTGGCTGCCTATTTAGGCAGCCAAGACTTGATCAGAAACCACAGTGAAGATTAATGCTTGGTAATTAAGACTTGAAGTATTAACTTAAGCACTCTACAACAATGATAAATGATAATCATATATATAATATGTGTAAGAGAGTCTCTCTCGATTATCCATCGAAAGAATATCAAAATATGATCTGAGAAGTTACGCGCCAACTGAGAAGCCTATTTCTGAGATTTAAGAGCCAGGCCCTGATGTTTCAGAACCAAATACGCATTGGCGCATGCCCAGGTCGGTCCCTGCTGTAATGGCTCTCCTAAATTTTCATATTAATAACCTTGTATAATTGATATTAGTGTAGAGTAGCTCCCCTGAAACAGATTTAGAAGGATCATAGTGGCTCCCCTGGATTTTTCAAAAGACCAGGCCTGCAAAGAGAAAACGAAAGTTATGTAAATGCGCACTTCAAAATGGTGAGAATGCAGAAGAATCTCTGGCACCATAACATTAAAGGGGTTCACAGTATGTGGAAAGTGTATTATAACTAAATCACCTGCAGAGTGGAGAATCCACACAAGCAATAATTGCAAATTTGTTGCAAAGCATAACCAGCACAAGCAAAGTTTCAGCCAGTCGACCTCCGGGTTAAACCCTGAGGTCCATTGGTGGAAACATTCCTGGTGTTTTTTGTCGATATGTACAAAATTTGAAAATTATAGCATGGGTGATAACTCCACTCCGCATGTGATTTAGTTACAATCCATCCACTCTCCACGTACAGTACGTGGAGAGTGGATTGTAACTAAATCACCCGCGGAGTGGTGTTATCACCCAAGCTATAACTTTGAAATTTTGTACAGTTAAAACTAGAAGTTGTGTCATAAAATGCGCACAAATAGCACGTTGACATGCACGTAAATGTGCGTGCTATGACCCAATTAAAACTATCATATTCTGTACATATGGCCTGTGCACAGGCAATGTTTCAGCCAATGGACCTCCGGGTAACCCGGAGGTCCATTGGCAGAAACATTGCATGTGTTTGCTATGAGTAACCAGGAGAACCTGCCGTGCTTTGGATGCCATTCGATATGGCAACTGTGCGCAATTAAGCCTAGATAAGTGCACTATTCGTGACAGGACTTCTAGTTTTAACTGTACATATCGACAAAAACAAAAGCAATGTTTCAGCCAATGGACCTCCGGGGTTTAACCCGGAGGTCCATTGACTGAAACTTTGCTTGTGCTGGTGATGCTTTGCAACAAATTTGCAATTACTGCTTGGGTGGAATCCCCACTCTGCGAGTGATTTAGTGATAATACACTCTCCACGTACTGTACTGTAAATTATCTCTAATCTTAGTCAAAAGTGAATATCTTTCGGTCATTTTATCGAACACATGACCAGTAATATAAAAATGTAGAAAGAAGGTGAGATAAATGTGTTATTTTTACATAAAAGGAAAAGTCCCCTATTCTTCACCTTTACCGTACTTTTTTACACCATTTTTCATGATTTTTGACATGCCAAAAAACAAACAGCCAAGAGATGGGAATTTCAAACAAAACAAATTATTTTTCTTACTTATATAGCACCTTAATCAACAAAATACATTTGGGATTCGGCTATTTGTAATATACATGTCATCACGTGTCATTTCTTTTGTCAATTCGGTGTCATTCCGGTGTTTAGGGGGACCCCCATATGGTGATCACAGACATGGTGAAATACCATTGGTCTCTGAACACCTGGCTCCAAATGAGCAGAGGATAGAAGACTGAAGGCACCAGAGTGACCTGTAGCAGAGAACAACCCAGGGATTTTGATTATTCCTATGCATTTTCACAATTCAAGCCGGCAAGTGCAATCTATGTGGCAATTTCAGTGTCGAAAACAGGCAACAAGAATCCGTATTTTTTTAACATCACGAAATGAAATGATATCAACCCGCACCTGTCGCTTGTTCATGCGCCGAACATCATCTAAAAAGTCAAAATCCAAAGCACCCATCTTACAGTATTATATGGCGTTCAGAAAAAATAAAAATAAAACAAGATTTTCTGAATTTGTCGAGATGATTCGAAATCTCGCCACTCTCCCACAACGCGAGAACAGCCATTCGGCTTGCTCCAGTGGCAGTTGATTATTTGCGACGCATGCGCCGCTGGCGAACTGGCGATCGTCGATTTATCCTCGATTGAAAAAAACCGGCGTATGCCATCGTCAATCGCGCCCTTGACATTCAACAGCTGATCGGCGAGAATCCTAGTCAAATCAGCCCCAAACCAAAACGTCCCCAAATGTTTTGGTCAAAACGTCCCCAAATAGTTGGTCAAAATATCCCCAATAGTTGGCCAAAACGCCCCCTTTGTTGTTTCTTGACTGGGGAATGAATAACTTACTATGTTATTTTGAGAATGGCTGCTTATTCGGACCTTGGCTCTTTCGGACCATGGCTTAGTCTGACACTGGCTTTTTCGGACCTCCGGCTCATTCCGACCTTGGCTTTTTCGGACCTCCGGCTTATTCGCCCCCTCAATTACATATTAATAATCTTGACAGTGATTTTAGGTATTTTTAACGATTTTATTACATTTTATCCCAAACAGTCATACATACAATAATATTTTAGCCAGCACATTACGTGTACAGTACCCATATGAGGCTGGTCAATTAATACCCCAGTTATTGATGCTAAATTTAGATTAGTGCTGTCTATTTATAGAGGAACTATTTATGAGTGGGCGTGTACAATTAATTACTTATCTTCAATGACAACAGGGCAACAATAACAAGAACATTGGCTTTGATATATTTTATTTCATTCAAGTGTTTCAACTTTTAACAAGCGATAAACTATAGAAACATAATACACTGCACATGGATATTAACATAAATAAGTTTGTTTTTGCACATAAATATCTACATAAATGAGTTGTCTTTTTTTAATCTTTCAACTTAATTCATTTGGTTTCTTATAACTAACATTACAGTACGTTCAACGTGGATTGAAACAAAAACGCCGCCGCGGTGTGTTCTCCACCGTGGAGTTTCAGTGGACCGCAGTGTTTGATCAGTGGAAGACAGTTTTCAAAACACTGTGACTCGCCGTGGCCACGAGCGTTAAGGATTAGCTTAATTGCTTTTGCATGTCAGTTTCTCTGCTGATTAATAAATACTGTCTTCTGACGTCAACTGGCATGACAACTGCGTTTGTTACTGGTAGTAGACAATTGATTTTAAATTAAAAATAAGACGGCGACTATTGCAGTGGTTTGAAATTGTAAATAGAATAGTCAGTTCCATTTTGGCTATGTACAAAGTCCTCGGAAGAAAAGTGGTTTTCACCCCTTTGCCAGTCACCGATTCGACGAACTTCTTGTTCATATCCCATATGGGTTTCACAACTTTTGTCCACTTGTAACCTCTGTTGGCTTTGGGTCTCGTCTCTCTGGCATCGTTATTTCTCTTCATGGCGTGGGTCCGGACCAGAATGTCTCCGTAATTGTCGAAATCATGTTCTGTGTAATCGCCGGGCTTGTCGTAAAGGAGCAATCTCCGCAGACCATCAGTTACTTTATATTTATTCGAACCCACGATCAATTCATCAACATCCATTTCCACTTCCGTATCACCTACAAACGTTCTACCCTCAGAATCCTTATAAATTCCATATGACTGATCTCTCTTACCGCCATCATCATCGAACGATGCAACGCTACTAGTGGTGATAGTCGAAGCCGTATCGGTGTTGCTCTCGCTCATATCTGTTTGAATTCCCGTGGGAACGTAATCCGGTGTAGATTGAACGGAATACCGATTTCCAAAACTAGGAGGCAACGAACCCATTCTCAAAGAACTCTCCTTTATGGGTCTCAATTCTTCGACTATCTCCTTCCTGCTTCGCTCTTGACCCTCCGTCACGGGTTTAAATATTTTTGTGGCTTCGCGTCTGAGTTCCATCTCACCGAGACGTCTGCTTCTGTCAGCAGACTGAATGCTCTTCTTAGCACGTTCATACTCGTCTAAAATTAAATCTCGGCGTCTAGGATCCATCTGTAAAAACATCTTTCATTTTTAATTGTTTTTATTATTTTCAAAATTAAATGTTTAATTATATTTTTTTTATGTTTTTAAGTAATAAAAAAAAATCTTTCCGTCTTAATATATAATAATCTGAAAATATTCACATCTCAACTGACTGTGTTAATTGAAGTTTAAAAAAATACGTTTAAACAGTACATGACAAATCGGTTTCTGATTTAACGCATTTTGACAGTAGTTTTTACATTCGTCAAAAGATTTTTCATTCACACATCAATTCACTGAGTGTCGAATTAAGAGAGAATCCTTTTGATGACTGCAATTGCTATCATGAATATATTAAAAATTTTACCACTCAAAACCTAATTGAGCGGAAAATGCGTTTTAAACATTCCGTGGGGAATTCCCCTAATAATGTCATAAATGGGAAAAACCCACCGCCTCAAAAACAATTGAGAGTTCTGGATCATCTGTCTCAACACAATTGCGGGTTCTGAATCGCTGATCTAGAGTCCCCAAAACTGTTTTTTGATGATGACTCAGAATTTTTTGCTTTTGATCGCGTTCGCCAATGATGGATCGATGGTCTGATCTGCGATGGGAACGTCGACGAAAAATTACGTACAAGATACAAGTGAAGATGTACAATTCCACCCTTTTTTTAAAAACGCGCATTCACCACGAGTATTTGAACATTAAAAGTGTGATCTAGGAGTCACAACTGTACATGGGGGGGGGATTCAAGATCATGTACAGTTTTGTGAACAAGCGTGTGATTTAACACTGAATTCCACGTTGGTGAACGCATCGTGAGCGTATGTTGTACACGTACATGTACAAGTGATAGTAAACTCTCAATTATTACCTACTCACGTGTTTTGGTTTTTCGGGTTTGGATTTTTTGTTTTGGGTTTTTTTATGAACTACTGTAAAAAAAAAGACCTGCCTCTGATGAAAATGTGTCTCATAAGCCTTCATAGGCTGGATTTCATATCAATATATTGTAAATACTCTATATATATTATGTATGTGTATTGAAATGTGACACTTGAATAAAATATTCTACTACATTAAAGTAGTCGGGAATGAAGTGATTAATTAAATATAGTAGATTAAACTACCACTTGCACAAGGTGTGAAATAACATTTGAGTGGTGCGACAAAGCACAGAGCTGTCCTTCAAACCAACATCTGTTTTAACACCTCTGCACATGACAAGCTTGAGAAAAAATAAGAGACAAATCAACATTGTCAATTACTTTTTATTAATTCAGCAATCATAATTATAACCATATGTAAATAAAAGCAATAGAAAATATTTTTTTTTATTTTTCAATAATGACATGTCGATCGACAAGCCAGACCACCACACATCATAACCCTAGCTCAAACATGCCCCGAAATTTCGTATTATAATTTTTTGGTTTTGTCCCCACACACGTGTCTTGAAACCCCAAAAAGTAAAATAGGTCTTTCAGGCAGGAGATTTTAGTTCCTCTATCGGAGATTTTCTGGCGCCACTCGTGATTTTTGCGTGCAGCCAGCACATCAAAAATTTCAGTGTCTTGGCAGTGTAAGATTCAGTCATCCATACCTCTCCTAAATGGTGAAGTAAATAGTCTCTCCCCCTCCCCATCCCCGATACGAGGCAATTGGACCCCTGACTCCCATAAACCCACACGCACAAATAGGCCTATATCATTGATTGCTTACCCATCTGCACCCCCCCCCCCCCCCCCCATCTTGGCAAGTTGTCCTTGCTAGTGGATTCCGAAGCGTGTTGGGCTGAAACGTCCCAGGGCCACCACAAGCATTCCTTTTTCGTTAATGTAGTTTATTTATGTTAATTCCACTCTCAACATGTACATTTTAACATTCCACTCTAAACTTAACTTTTAAAATCGTAAATCGGATTCCCTTCCTCCCCAACCCACAATTTATTCAAAATTCAGCACCGGTAACATGATTCTTCTCCGTCAATAGCTACAGTTAGGTAAAAGACCGTCGGGGGAATATCCAGATATTGTGCTGGTCAAGTTATAATTTTTTCAACTCACATCCATGATTTCAGTATGGTATAATATTTATTTTTTTTTGTAATTCCTCGAGTTCTGAATCGATTTTGATGAACAACATTCGGAATCGCAATAGCTTTTAATAACTTTTTCAAATATTGAACTATCTTTCTTAAGATTTCAAGTAAAAGTAAAAGTAATTTTTCACTGACTGAAAAAATTTGATCTAATTAAGAGCCAGCGACTGAGAGATCAAAAGATAAACCGACGTCAGCCGAACATCCCATCACATAGTTTGACATATTCATGCGAGATTAAAAACACGATTCAAACTCCATATTTTGATCGTTTTTTTCTGCAATATTAATGTTTTTTTATTATCAAAAAACATGTATGGAACAAACGTATTCAATTTATACTCAAGTGCAAAACCTAACAATCACTGAACAGCAATGAACTGGAACTATTTTTGGTGGAAGAATAAACCTGATTACCGCACTTGCAAAAACACAAGTTAATTATAGACAAACTGAAGTCACGTGGTGGGGTTTTGAGACCCCACCTCGCAGTGTAATTAGTGGGGTCTCAATTTCTGTGTTCATATGGGCAGCGTACACGACATGCATACAGAAAGAAAGATCGTGTATACAACCTACTACAAGTATTTGCTTACCCTTTCTTCCACCTGATGATATATCCACGGCTTTTGATAGATTTAGAGAGAAAGCATTGGGAGTGGTTCACTGTGGTTGAGGATTCAGCTTCGACGTCCAAGATTGCAAGAGACCTGCAAGGCATTTTTGAGTATGTTGATACTACATTGATACAAAGCACTACTTGGCCAGTAGCAACATGGTCATGGTCAGTATTTGGCCGCAGCATCCGTACAAACAAGGACTGTGAAAGATGGCATAACCGACTCAACCAACGCGCTAGAAAAGGAAACCTTTTTATTTGTCAATCACCCTCCTATATCAAGAAGCTAGACAGACACATACACATGTAAAAATGATCTCAGAAGGAAACTTGAAACGAAAACAGTAGAAGAAAACAAGAGAGGTCACAGAAAGAGTAATGGAACTGTGCCAGCAGTATTCAGACCGCGACTTATGAATTAGCAGACTACTCAAGGAGGCCGCGAAGTTATATGTTCCAGCGTAATATAGAATTTATAATAACAGTTAATAATATGTAATGTAATAAAAATAGTTGAAATTTCCAAAATTATTTTCATAGTGATCAATATTTAATTGAGGGGGCAAAGAAAAAGCCTGAGGTCCGAAAATTATTTTATGTTTTTGTTGTTATCTTTTCGTAACTGAATTTTGTCAAATCATCTTTATGATTATAGTCAGTGTAATAAACTATTTGACAAATGCCAAGTTGCAAGTAGGAACAATGATTCACGGTATATGAGCGAGAATTTTATATATTCATGGTATTGTCACAATGATCAATTGAGGGGGGGCGAAAAAGCCCGAGATCCGAAAATTATTTTATATTTTGGTTGTTAACTTTTCATAACTGAATATTGTAACACCTGGATTTTATTGTAAATGTGACTGTTTGGGATAAAATGTAATACAATAGTTGAAATTTCCTAAAAAATCTTGTAATAATTATCAATATGTAATTGTGGGGGCGAATAAGCCGGAGGTCCGAAAAAGTCAAGGTCGAATGAACCGGAGGTCCGAAAAGGCCAGGGTCCGAATAAGCCAAGGCTCGAATAAGCCGGATACATATTTCAAAACAAATTTATTTTTTTTACAAAACACTCGAGGGCGAATACCCGGCGTTGCACGGGAGAAGATGGTTATATCAATATTCTCTCAGATATGATCGGCTCAGCCGTTTTTGAAATAAAAGGTCAAGGTCTCCAATTTCAAGGTCAAGGTCACCAAGTGCAGGCACCCCGATAAAGTCAAAATGATCGATGGGTCAATATACCAGCACATATGAAATTTTAGCCTGATCGGCTCAGCCGTTTTTGAAATAAAAGGTCAAGGTCGCAATTTCAAGATCAAGGTCACCCCTCACGGGCACCCCGATAAAGTCAAAATGATCGATGGGTCAATATACCCGCACATATTAAATTTTAGCCCGATCGGCCCAGCCGTTTTCGAAATAAAAGGTCAAGGTCATCAATATCAAGGTCATGGTCACCCCGCACGGGCATGGCACCCATCCCATGTTACTCGAAGGGACAAATTACCCCCGTGAAGAAAATTTGAGACCGATCGGTCGAGAAACGGAGGAGTTCACCCGGAACAAAGATAGAGAGAGATATATATTTTGATACAGACATTCGCATTTATATATTAGATTAATTATAAATATCGCCGCTTCTGCCGGGCCGATATTTATGCATGCCTCCCCTAACTTCGCGCGTGCTTTATGAATAGAAAATACTTATTAATACCAGTGCCAGGGAAATGGACGTTTGGACCCAGGGTTAATTCTCGCTGTCACGGATCCCCTTTCAAATGTGTCGGGATACTGATGCAGATGCCAAAGGCAGACACAAGCGTTGATTGTGTTGGACGCAAGTCACAATCGATGATAGGGGTGGGGTACCCCCCCCCCCCCCAAAAAAAAACACAAAAAAACAAAACAGATTTAAATCAGTTATAAATGGAGATTTTTCGGCTTTTGGTACCAAAATATCACGTTATTTTTTGGCCGTCGTTTTTGCAGCATGTTTTAAGTATCCAGTGACCTAGAATTATAGCTTTTGACTGCACAGTTCTTGAAGTGATAACTTTATTACGTCAAGTTGATTTAATTAAGTTATTACTTCAAGAATCGTGCTGTCACAAATTACAACCGTTGGTCAAGTGCAGAGCTTCATTCACGATACAGCCCCCTTCTTAACCGTTAGCACAGGGGTCAGAAACGTGGGGAGAGGGCGAAAGCTGTATTTTAATTTCTGTTTGGTACGTCCTTTGAAAGACGTACCAAGCCCAAAAAATTAAGATGCATTATTTTTTTGGTATGTTGCATAAATTCGTTCAACATTATAGCTTCTTGGTGACGTTACAAAACGCCTGTTTATGACGAAAAGCGAGTGATTTCTAGTCACGTTACTGTTCTTACACATATTCATTAACAATATCTCTACAGTGAGTTTGGGCTAACGGTAAATAGTAAAACAAGTGTGCCATGCAGACAGGTTAAATGGCCCGAAAGCCGTATTTTAATTTCCGTTTGGTAAGTCCTTAGAAAGCCGTACCAAGCCCAAAAAAATTAAAATACATTATTTGATTAGTATGTTGCATAAATTCGTTCTACATTATTGTTTCTGGGTGACGTTACTAAACGCCCATTTACGATGAAAAGTGAGTGATTTCTAGTCAGGTTACTGTTTTTACACACATGCATTAACAATGTCTCTACAGTGAGCTTGGGCTAATGGTAAATAGTTAAACAGGTGTGTCATGCAGGCAGGTTCAGATCCATTCACACAAGGTTTTAAATTGCTCAGAGTGTGGGGTAAAAATGATCGATATTCATGTATTTTTAAATTACATGAACATATCATGGGTAAGAAGACTAATAACCAAAACATCAACCAGGACAACCCTTGCTAATAGATACTTTTTCACTTGCCAATAAACGATGGTATTAAATTTGTCTTCCCATTTTTGGAAAGAAGTGGTAAAAGCATGGTCATGTTGTACTGAAAAATCACAACCCGTTTCTAGAACCGACTTACATAGCACATATTTATGGGACAATACTTATATTAAAATAACAAAAAAGAAGTATATTATAAAAGTTGAGAAAATCAGGGAGTAATTGTTATAGCCCCCATATTATATTGAGATTGATATATCCTTAAGTTGATAATTATGTGAGAAAGATTTTTTTTTATTTCTGCATTTTCTGACTGGTCTAACTCTTTTGCACTCAGTGACCTTGTTTACATCTTTGTTACACTGATATATTGTACATATAGCTGTTGATTGTTTAATTGTTTAAATAGGTCAACGACCTTGTTTACTTGAACTTTAACAGAATCCCCCAGAAACTAATAGAACATTGCAGAAACTTCCTCTTCTGGGACATTCTATCTGGTTACTATATAAAGGTTTGTCAACAGAATTCTAAAACTCATTTTTTTTTAGAAAGCAATTCAGAAAGACTCACTTCAGTTGTTTCCATTGGAGATTATTATTGTTTCAGAACAGTGCATTTATTATAGAAGCAGTGCTTCTTTGTGATTTTGGAAGATTGATTCCAAAAGAGAATTTTGAAGAAAATCTATTCATCTTGGAAAAAAGAATTCATACTTTCTGTGAAACAGAATAATATTATTTTGTGAAAAGCCAGGATTCAACTGGATTATTTGGAAATTACCCGTGGCACCAATACTTCTTGGATTTTTACTCCATTTGAATTTTACAGAGCATCTTATTATATTTTATTGGAGACTGCTGAAATTTCAAAGTGAAAATTTTATCACAAATCTGCGGGATACTGTTTCTGAAGAGACATTCTTGGATTTAATACTACATCTACCAGCTGGTAACTTTCTTCAGAAGATACTTCACCACTGGATTACTGGATTCTGTCAAACTGTTCAAACTGTACTTTGGACTAATTCTATAATTGATAAGTACCATTGTTTTTTTTATTTTCTGTAACCCAATTAGTGTAAAAGATCTTTGTATCATTTTTTTTTTATATCAATTTTTTTTAATTAAATTTCAGAATAGTTAAATTCATAGTTTTGTTGCTGATTCTCAGATTTCTTTCTGTTACCAATATCAATAATAATTCCACACTGTAACAGAAATTGGACCTCGTTGCCGTGATTGAATATAAGATTACGAGAAAGCTTTATTTGCATATTGCAAATATTATTTTGGCTCACTTTCAAAACATTTAAACTTTCTTAGAAAATTTCAGTATTATTATTTATATAATCTGAGAACCAGCAAACCTTTTCATCATGGTATTTATTGTGACAGAATTTATTTCTGAATTTGAAAGATCTCCTAGTTTGGCCCTTTTAGAATCTCTTAAGAAGGAGGATTTATTTCAACTTGCTCAGTGTCTAAAATTACCTGCCACCCCTGGTCTAAACAAAGCATAAACTTAAACAGCTCATTGTTAATCATTATATTGAGGAGGGTCTTTTGCCTCAGTCTAGGTCACCTGTTTCTGAACCGCAACCTACTGATGCCCTTGAACTCAAAAAGTTAGAATTAGAACTAAAGAGATTAGAAATGCAACAAGAAATGAAAAGGCAGGAAAATGAAATGAAATTAAAAGAATTAGAAGCTCAAAAAGAAAGGGAACAAATTCAGGCTCAAAAAGAAAGGGAACAAATTCAGGCTCAAAAAGAGGAAAGGGAATTAAAATTAAGGGAAATAGAAGCTCAAAAAGAAATGCACTTAAAAGAATCAGAAATTCAGTCCCAAAAGGAAATAAAAATAAAAGAATTAGAATCTCAACGTCAAGGCTCAAATGTAATTTCTCCAAGTAGATTTGATGCAACTAAACATGTTAGGCTAGTTCCCCCCTTTCAAGAAAAAGAAGTTGATAAATATTTTTCACATTTTGAAAAAGTGGCAACAAGTTTAGAATGGCCAAGGGATGTCTGGACTTTGCTACTGCAAAGTGTTTTGAAAGGGAAGGCCTAAGAAATCTATTCCGCTCTATCTTCTGAGCAAAGCAACAATTATGACGCTGTTAAAGAGGCAATACTTAAGGCATATGAACTTGTTCCAGAGGCCTATAGGCAGAAATTCAGAAATTATTATAAAAATGAAAATCAAACTCATGTGGAATTTGCCAGAGAAAAGCAAAATTTATTTGACAGGTGGTGCCACTCAAAAGAAATAGGGAAAGATTTTACAAAATTAAAGGAAATGATGCTGATTGAGGAGTTTAAAGGAAAGATACATTCAGATATAAAGGCCCACCTGGATGAACAAAAAGTTGACACATTAAATAGAGCAGCAGTACTGGCAGATGACTATGCCTTAACTCATAAAATGAGTCGTAACGCCACAAATGTTTGGCCCCACAAGAATTCTTTCCAAAGTGGACCTAGACCAGCTTCAGATAAAACTCATCCTTCCAATCATCCTTCCCATCCTACAAACTTTTCACCATCTAAATTTAATCGGAAGCCTAATGAGAATAAGTCATCCAATGCCAGCCCTACACCATTACGACCCAACAGTTCAACTAAAACTTGTAATTATTGTAAGAAAGCAGGTCATTTATTATCTGATTGCTGGCTGTTAAAAAGGAAAAATGAGTCCTCTACTTCACAGAATGCACTAGCAAGTGCTCCATGCCCTGAAAATTATGTCATAAAGCAAGACGCTTTAGAAAATTATAAGCCATTTATTTCTGAAGGCTTTGTTTCCCTTGATGGGGATAAGCACTGTTCCTTACCAATAAAAATACTGAGAGACACAGGGGCTACTCAGTCATTAATGTTAGAAGGCATTTTGCTATTTTCTGAAGAAAGTGCTACAGGGGCACAAGTTCTAATATCAGGTATTGAGTCAAACTCTTTAAAGGTCCCACTTCATAAAATAAATTTAAGAAGTAGCTTAGTAAATGGGACTGTGACAGTAGGAATCAGACCTGCTCTACCTGTAAAAGGTATTTCTTTATTATTGGGAAATGACTTAGCTGGTGACAAAGTCACTGTAGAACCTCAAGTGGTGGATAAACCGAGCACAGATGAAAGTATTATTAATTTGACGGAATGTTTTCCTTTTGCCTTTCCAGCATGTGCTGTGACTCGGTCCATGGCAAAGAAAACTGAGGTTGATAACAACATCAATTGTGTTGATTTAAACAGCAAAGCTGAGGATAAGAACTGTCACAGAATTACGGATTCTGAAGACATTGATTTGTCTCAGACATTTTTGAGTCAGTGTGATGATGACTCGTCCAGACATTGTAAAGAGGCCACTACACCTGAGAGTGATAGGGGGACCTCCTTGAATGTCATTTCCCGGACATCTTTAATTCAGGAACAGGAAAGTGATCCTGACCTTGCCGAGCCACGTGAAAAGGCTCTAACACAGGCTGAAGCCCAAAACTCCCCTGTCTGTTATTTCAGAAAATCTGGTGTATTTATGAGGAAATGGCGACCACCAGAAGTACCCTCCAATAGTGATTGGGAGGTTATTTATCAAATAGTTGTCCCCACTAAATACCGGAATGAAATAATAAGCCTGGCTCATGAAAATCCAATGGCTGGACATTTGGGAGTTAGGAAAACCTACTCTCGTATTCAGCAATGTTTTTACTGGCCCAAGCTTCGACAGGATGTTGTTGAATTTTGTAAAACCTGCCACACCTGTCAAATTGTAGGAAAACCCAACCAGTAGATTCCTCCTGCTCCCCTTCAACCAATCCCTTTTTTTGAGGAGCCATTTAGTAGAATTATTATTGATTGTGTTGGCCAATTGCCTAGAACAAGATCTGGAAATGAATATCTTCTTACCATCATGTGTGCTTCTACACGATTTCCTGAAGCTATACCTCTAAGAAATATTAAAACTAAGACAATAGTTAAGGCCTTGATAAAATTTTTTACAACTTTCGGTCTACCCAGGTCAGTGCAATCGGACCAAGGCTCAAATTTTATGTCAAACCTTTTTCAGCAGGTGATGTATGAGCTCAAAATTAAGCAGTACACATCAAGTGCCTGCCATCCCAAAAGTCAAGGAGCTCTAGAACGCTTTCATCAAACACTGAAGACCATGATAAAGGCCTATGGGGAGGATAATGAGAAGGATTGGGATGAAGGACTACATCTGCTCTTATTTGCAGTCCGTGAGACTGTACAGGAATCTCTGGGGTTCAGCCCTTTTGAATTAGTGTTTGGACACATAGTGAGGGGTCCACTCATTGCTTTGGAGGAGAAATGGCTCGAAGAAGAGCCACCTGAAATTTCTCTTCTGGACTATGTGTCCACTTTTAAGGAAAAATTGCACCAGGCCAGAGAAATGGCAAATAAACATTTACAGAAAGCCCAGAGTCATATGAAGACCTGGTAAGATAAAAAAGGCGAAATTTCGCTCCTTTAAACCTGGGGACAAGGTGCTAGTATTATTCCCTGTAAAGGGCAATGCTTTACAAGCAAGATATTCAGGCCCTTATATTGTTAAGCACAAGATCAGTGATACTGATTATGTTGTTGAGACTCCCGATAGACTCAAAAATACTCAGCTGTGCCATATAAATATGTTGGAAACTTATTATGAGAGAGAACCAAACTCTCTACCAGTCTCAACAGTCACCCACATGGATGAGCTGGAAAATCCTGTAGAGGATATTCATGAAGGTGGTGAAAATGTACCTCTGAAGTTACAGAACTCAGATGTCCTGAGAGATCTACAAAATAAAATAGATTATTTACTGCCTGACCAAAGAAACGATTTAGTTGATTTAATTTTCAAATATCAACACTTATTTCCTGATGTGCCTAGTAGGGCATCTGTTATTTTTCATGATGTTGATGTAGGAGAGGCAAATCCCATCAAACAGCATCCATATAGATTGAACCCTTTCAAAGCTGAGATCATGCGAAAGGAAATACAGTATATGCTGGACAATGATATCATAGAACCTAGCCATAGCAACTGGAGTTCGCCCTGTATACTCGTCCCAAAACCTGATGGCAGTTACCGATTTTGTATGGATTACCGAAAGGTGAACAGCCTCACCAAAACAGACAATTATCCAATTCCAAGAATTGATGACTGCATTGACAAACTTGGCCATGCTAAATTTGTGACAAAATTTGACTTGTTAAAGGGTTATTGGCAAGCCCCTTTAACAGAAAAAGCAAAAGAAATATCTGCTTTTGTTACCCCATTTGGGTTGTATCAATATAAAGTAACCCCTTTTGGCATGAAAAACTCTCCGGCAACGTTCCAACGCATGGTTAACCACTTAATTGCAGACATAGATCACAGTGAAGCTTATATTGATGATGTTATTATACACACAGATACAAATTGGGCTGATCATCTAAAGCATATTCAAGAATTTTTTGACAAAGTGACCCAAACCAACCTAACTATTAACTTGGTAAAATCAGAATTTGGCAAAGCAACTGTAAATTATTTAGGTCATGTTGTGGGGCATGGGTAAGTGAGGCCGATTGTGGCTAAAGTTGATGCCATTGTAAATTTTCCAGTACCAAACTCTAAAAAAGAGCTCATGAGATTCTTAGGCATGGCTGGATATTATAGAAAATTTTGTTTAAATTTTTCAGATGTTGTCTCCCCTTTGACCAGTTTATTGAGCAAAAGGGTTAAGTTTGTTTGGACTGAGGAATGTCAGAAATCCTTTAACAGAATAAAAACTTTATTAAATAATTCCCCTGTCCTGGCCAGTCCCAATTATGAAAAGCCCTTCAAATTATTCATAGATGCAAGTGACAATGGAGCAGGTGGGTATATTGCCCAGGAAGATTCCCAAGGTATTGATCACCCTGTATGTTATTTTTCCAGAAAATTTCTCAAACATCAAAAGAATTACTCTACAGTAGAAAAAGAAACTTTGGCTCTAATTTTGGCATTAACCCATTTTGATGTGTATCTAGGAACCGCCCAATGTCCAATTACAGTTTACACCGATCATAACCCCTTAACATTTATCAATAAAATGAAAAACAAGAATCAAAGATTATTGCGGTGGAGTTTAGCCCTTCAAGAATATAATTTAGAGATTAGGCATATTTCGGGAAGAGATAATGTTTTAGCCGATGCTCTTTCCAGAATATCCTAATTTAAAATGATATGATCGGTCCCTCTTCACTTCAAGTGTATATATGTTTATTAAAAAAAAAAAAAAAAAAAAAAAATTGTGAAGATTATGGTGTGTGTGTATTGTAAACCAGTCAGAGTCTGCTAAAATTATGTAAAAAGTTTTCAGTACCTTCAAACTTTTTCTTTTAAGGCGGGGTGTGTTATAGCCCCCATATTATATTGAGATTGATATATCCTTAAGTTGATAATTATGTGAGAAAGATTTTTTTTTTATTTATTTTCTGACTGGTCTAACTCTTTTGCACTCAGTGACCTTGTTTACATCTTTGTTACACTGATATATTGTACATATAGCTGTTGATTGTTTAATTGTTTAAATAGGTCAATGACCTTGTTTACTTGAACTTTAACAGAATCCCCAGAAACTAATAGAACATTGCAGAAACTTCCTCTTCTGGGACATTCTATCTGGTTACTATATAAAGGTTTGTCAACAAAATTCTAAAACTCATTTTTTTAGAAAGCCATTCAGAAAGACTCACTTCAGTTGTTTCCATTGGAGATTATTATTGTTTCAGAACAGTGCATTTATTATAGAAGCAGTGCTTCTTTGTGATTTTGGAAGATTGATTCCAAAAGAGAATTTTGAAGAAAATCTATTCATCTTGGAAAAGAGAATTCATACTTTCTGTGAAACAGAATAATATTATTTTGTGAAAAGCCAGGATTCAACTGGATTATTTGGAAATTACCCGTGGCACCAATACTTCTTGGATTTTTACTCCATTTGAATTTTACAGAGCATCTTATTATATTTTATTGGAGACTGCTGAAATTTCAAAGTGAAAATTTTATCATTCTTGGATTTAATACTACATCTACCAGCTGGTAACTTTCTTCAGAAGATACTTCACCACTGGATTACTGGATTCTGTCAAACTGTACTTTGGACTAATTCTATAATTGATAAGTACCATTGTTTTTTTTTTATTTTCTGTAACCCAATTAGTGTAAAAGATCTTTGTATCATTTTTTTTTACATCAATTTTTTTTAATTAAATTTCAGAATAGTTAAATTCATAGTTTTGTTCCTGATTCTCAGATTTCTTTCTGTTACCAATATCAATAATAATTCCACACCGTAACAGTAATGTTCACTAATGATACACTTGACACAGATGGGACGACAGTGTCATTCGAAAAGTTCAGGTTTAAATTTAATATTAACACAGACTTTGTCACCTTTATTGGAATCAGACGTGCAGTTTCCATCTATCTCAAAACAACTCCACCAACCAGTTCATTAAACCCTTCCCCAAATCCAATCCTACCATACCAGCTATTAGACACTTTAAATAATCCCAGGGAAATATATTGGAAATTTATTCACAAGCCCTCGTTCACCATATACAAACGGAAATTGGAAACCGACCAAGAATGCCAACTGGAAAACGATCGATGGTATTTAGCTCTTTCGAACCCATTCCGATGTACTACAGAAACCAAATACAGATGGTTTCAGTATCGCATTAATACAAGAATATTAGGAACAAATATGCTGCTTAAAAAAATTGGAATCTCAGCCACAGATCTATGTACGTTCTGTCTGTCAAACTCAGAAACTTTAATCCATCTTTTCTGCAAATGTCCCTGAATACAGTCTTTTTGGCGAGAGTTTACATACTGGATCACCACCAATTCTGACTTCCCACTGAAGCTCTCAGAAGAAACTATATTTCTCGGTTTTCCACTTTTTGATCCAATTTCAGAAGTACTTAATTTTGTAATTGTATTTGCCAAATTCCATATTTACAGAGCTAAAATGCAGACATTTTTACCCAACTTCAATACATATAAGAATGGAATTTGTGTACAATTCTACGTCGAAAGAGTGGCATATTACCAACAGCATGATTCGGGGAAATTAGAAAATTGCTGGGGCGCTTTTGGTTGCAGAATTCGAGACAATAATTCAGGTAGAAATGTATATATGTGCATATATGTATTTACATATGTACATGCATGTATACATATGTACATGTGTGTATTTGTGTATGTATAAATGTAGGTATATGTGTGTATGTGTATATATGTATATGTGTAACTTCGTCAAATTGCCGTCATGCTCGGAAGTTTACTTCCTTCTAAGCGGCTTTCATTTTTGACTAATTAGTCAAAAATGAAAGCCGCTTAGAAGGAAGTAAACTTCCGAGCATGACGGCAATTTGACGAAGTTATATAAAATATTTGATGAAGTGTATGTATATGTGTATATATGCATACGTTCCTGACTAAACATCTCATCTCATACAAAACAAACAAAATCAAATAATTTTAAATGTAGGAGAATGACTTAACAAAACCCATACTACCCTCACAGTAACATCGTCACCTTATTCGGCGTGTGTACCTTTATCTCTTTTTCTATAACCCTTTCCTATCTCTCTATACTTCTTAATTCTCCTGTCTTTCATCTTTGGTACCTACATACTACACATATTTATATAAACTGTATTGACTTATCTATTATATATTATGTATACGTGTACATATATGTTTGTATTTATATCTGCATATAATATATTTCTCTTTTTTCTTGAATAAAAAACAACAAAAATGCATTATTTGAGATCATTTTTGGACTGGGGAGGGAGGGGCAGGCCTACCCCATTTGTAAAGAGGGCCTATTAGCCTCGAGATATGGAATGCATCGCTTGGTATTTCTCAGTAAATAATTGCGAAATAATTCTAACATACAGCCTACTATGGCTTACACTACTACATATTAGCAGCACGACACAACTTGAAATTATTTCGCAAAATATTTATTGAAAAGCACCGCCAGTTTTTGCATAATTAACTCAGTTTTTTGCCAGACTTGCGAATGCTGAAATGCTTAAAAGGGTCACTCACTAGAATTTATGTTGGTCATAATTTAATGAAATAATTTCAACGCATTTTAAAGCACTCACATACAGTCAACACAAGAAATTGACCATCCCGGTTTTTAACACTATCTTTGACTTGAACCAATGAAATAATTGTATAGGGATCAAAGAAGGCGTAGAACAATAGACCACTATTATATGGCAGTCACATGGCACGTGGAATAGCAAATCGGAAGGACTACGATGAACCGTTTAATTAAATTATTGAGAAAAAGTTATGACAAATAGGTGTATCGCTTCTTTTTTTCTGGTTTGTGATTTTATGCAGCGTTTTCTAGTAATACTAATACTATTATGAAAAGGTTAACTGATTTTTCCAGCTCGTAAGAATATTTAGATGAATTTTTTCCTGGATTGCATTTATTGCAAAAGGACTAAAAATATCGTAGGTTTATGTCATCGATATTGATTGGGAGTGGGAGTGACCCGTTATTTTATTTGTTCCGTCCAAATTATGTTATGGGCATCGTTAAAAATGACATACATGAGTGGGTGTTAGTATAATCACGTATAAGACAATCACAGTGTGTATTTCTGCACACAAATACAGACATCGCACACAAGATATACAAAATATAGCCAGGTAGGTATATGGAATATGAATATGTGGGAGGGCTATAGTGGCCGTAACACCCCTAAAAGTTCAGTAAATTAATTGATAAGGCGCCAGGTTTTTTTTCATGTGATAGCGTCTTGCATGGAAAAACATTTTCTCAGAAAGAGCCTGTTCCTAAAAAGGTTGCTGTGTTAGGGTTTACATATATTGGAGAGAGAGCGCAAATTAACACTATCCAATAAACTTCAACAAATAGTGTTGATTGCAACGATTTTTCCCTACTTTTTCACATGCGATAGCATCCACCAGTAATGGGAGCGTTTGCTCAGGAATAACTTGTAAAGGGATTTAGATTGTTAGTATTAGCAAGTGAAGATGAGGGAAGAATGGCTCTCCAACATTGAAAGAGTCTGCTGATAAACAGCTTAACATAACACATGTTGGTATAATTTTTTCTTTTTTTATAACCGTTATGGATAATATGCTTGGGCTGCTCCCGAACAGCAACTGTTTGGGTTCTTTTTCTTTTCTTTTTTCTAAAACAACCACGAAAGTGCGGTTTCAGTATTTTCCATAAATATGCCCACGCTTCTAATTAAAATACAGAGCAGAATTCTAGTAGTTATACACAATTCCTAGTAGGGCTGCAACGATCCGTCATGATTTCAATGCATCGCGATACATCTGTACACGATACGCATATCGTATCGTTTCATGTGTATCACGATACAAACGATACGCTTCCAGAAGGTTGGCATGATGTAGTCAGAAATTGCATTTTCAGACCCAACAAGTCTATTTTGTGCTATCCAACTTATAATTCCACCACAGGAGTCTGAAATTCTATCAGTATAGCTATGATTCACTTTCAACGTGATATTTACGTTCCCAACGTAATCCCCTTCAGAAGATTGAATTTCAGACTCCTGTGATTCCACTTGTTCATTTGTATTTCAGTAAAATATCAACTCTGTCTAAATTATAAACATAGTTTAAGGCAACAGACCTGTCACCTTCGAGTTGAACCCAGACTCCCAGAGGTCCATTGGCTGAAACTTGCTTGTCTTTCTCAAGCACTAAAAAAGAAATTGGATTTTACTTGTCAAATGAAAGTTGGACTCTGTGCAGTTTGGGTGCCTTTTATTACTGATAATTTACTCTCAATGTACTGCATGTAATGTATCGTTAAAAAATCGTATCGTGAAGAAAATCGCGATACATATTGTATCGTGAATGAGATGTATCGTTGGAGCCCTAATTCCTGGTCACCTTCCAGTTCGGGGTTTTCGGTGGGGGAGGGGATCTGACCCCAGCACCTTACTTCCAGTCTGCACACCCAAACCGCGAAGATTATTGACCCTCGCGGGTCCATATGCAAGTAAAGTTATTCGGATCGCAAAGGATTTCAATCTCGTCCCAGTACGCTTTCGTAACCCTAAAACTTTTCATTCATGCATTCGATACATGTAATTAATTCCAGAAGTCTGCTTAAGTCCTGTTCATGCCCAACCGAGAGCAGGCTATTGGTACAACTGGCTTGGAGTCCTAGATTTCAACTGAAAAATAGTATAAACATTGCCAAATTAAATATGAAACTACGAAAAAATGAATTGGGGACGTTTTGACCAACTCTTGGGGACGTTTTGGCCAGCTCTTGGGACGTTTTGTCCAATTGTTGGGGACGTTTTGACCAACTTTTGGGGTCATTTTGACCAACTCTTGGGGACGTTTTGATCTCCAAAATTAGGGGACGTTTTGGTTTGGGGACGTTTTGTCCAGCACACATCGGCGAGGAAAATGCGAAAACGCCTTTCATGCTGCTAGAGTCAATATTACTCAAATTATTGTTAGTAGTTAATATTATTATCAGTCTTAATGATAGAAATAGTAACAGAAATGGAAAATAGTGTATTGGGTGAAGCCTACAGGCTCAGTTTTATACCACGCATTTGCTTAAAAGAATTACAACATTAACCACATTAGTGTGAACATTTCGACATAACGTTACAAGTACTAATGATTTATACTTCTTATACTATACACTCATTTTGTTGGAATGAATGAATGAAAAGTTTCAGCGCGCCAAAGGCGAACAGGGACAATGTGGGATTTGATATCCCTTGCGACCAGAATAACTTTATTTGTGAATGAATCCACGAGATTTGGAAGCGATAATCTCATTTGGTTTGAGTTTGCGCGCTGGAAGTTGGGTACTAGAGTCAGACCCCCGAGAATCTCGATCTAGAAGGTGACTATTTATTTATTTATTGGTGTTTAAGGTCACATATTTCTGTACAATGGCTAATCATGACCACGACAGTTTTAAGGGTGGAGGAAGCCGGAGAACCCTGGGACCCACCGAGCAACTACCATCCCCCACCCCAACATACTAACTACACACCAGCAGGGTTAACATTGGTTGAAGACAGGTGCACTACCGACGTGCATTACGCCTTCGTACACAACGTCACAGTGTCTCCACGCGGGTAATAGGGATCAAGTGTTTTGCCCAAGGACACAACACAGTTGCCGCAGGTGGGATTCGAAACGAGGACCTCTCGGCTTGCAGTCTGCACCTCTACCTACTGAGCCACCACACCCCCAGAAGGAGACTAGAAATTATGCATAACTGCAAGAATTCTGCTCTGTGTTTTACTTAGAAACGTGGACATATTTATGGAACTACAAAAACCAGTTTGATAGTTGTTTCGAAAAATAGAAAAAGAAACTTAACCAGTCGCTGGTTTGGGAGCAACCCCAGCATATTATCCATAACGGTTATCAAAAAAAGAAAACATCCAGCAATATGTGTTTTTGAAAGCTGGGAGTCATCCATCAGCCTGTAGGGGAGAGTGGATGCTGTGCCTTGGAAGAAGAAGAAAAACACTCTCCCAGACACACACCCAAATTGAAAAAGAAATAGAAATAGTGTCAGAAATGGAAAATAGTGTATTAGGTGGAGTCCACAGGCTCAGTTTTATACCACGCATTTGCTGAAAAGAATTACAACATTAACCACATTAGTGTGAACATTTTCAACTACCAGTCATTGTCCCGATATAATTTTCGGGGGCGAAATGACTCCTCTGAATGTGGGGCGAAAGGAGCAGAGGCGAAACCACCTGGGGTGAAAGAGAATTGGGGTGAAACTACCCGGGGCGAACGGGATTTGGGGCGAAACGACCAGGGACCGTAGGAGTTACATCCGTAAACTTTTGCAGTATTTTTTGTTTCGTATATCCATTTCTTACGTGTGTCCAAATTTTAATGTTGTACACAAATTATTTATCGAGTCATTATGAAATGAATTTAACGACTTTGTTAGTTAACACGTGAGGGACGAGCCACGTTGTGTCCTTGGGCAAGGCACCTCATCCCGATTGCCTACATGTGGGCACGATGACGCCGTGTACTAAGGCGTACTGGACGTCGATGGTGCAATGTCTTCAACCATTGCAGCCCGGCTTGAGTGGAGCTTGAACAGAGTTAGAATATTGAAGAGCTGACAGTTGCTCGTCGATGCTCGGTGGTTCTCTCCGTGTACTCCGGCTTCCTCCACCCGTAAACTGTCATAGTCACGATTAGCTATTGTGCATAAGTATGTGACCTTAAACACCGATAAAAAATTAAATAAGTTAACACCTATCCTAATTGCATGTCACAATTAATTCTACATGGGTCAGGATCGCATCATCTGGGTGCGGATCGACTTGGGATGGGTCGACTTGGGAGCGGATCCGGCTGAGGCGGATCGTCTTTGGGGCAAATTCGACCTGTTAAACTAAATACCGATCAATAAGTTCACCATCGAAATGATATGGGCTATCACTAAAAAGTGTATACCGAGGCCGAGTCCGGAATTGATTATACAGAAATCAATTATTCAAATACCCCCCTTAATGCCAAGGTGTTGACGAGAAATTTTTCATCTATATGTCGTATAAATCCAACTTCTTTCGAATTAGTGAAAGAAAATCCAATTTTTTTTTTCATTTTTCAGACTTCTATCGTGGAAAATGTTTTTCAAACACACTAAAAAGTGTATACAGAAAGACTTTTTGGTCACGTGATTTGTCTCTTAATTTGATCGGCAGTGTTATGAATCTTATATCTTCGGCAAGTTCTGGAAGGAAACTGGTACGAGTGGTGTCGTGTAGTTTAGCCTAGCCCAAATACCCGTTCGCCCCGGTCGTTTCATTCCCAAGATCAGGGCGAAACGACCTGGGTCATAGGTGATTTTTTTTATCATTTGAATAGTTTTGAACTATTTTTTCACTTTTCACCATTTACTTGGACAGTAAGAATTATAACTAGAAACCTTACCTTTTTGGAAACGCTTGAAGAGGTTGGAACAAAAAAATCACAAGGCAGAAAATTATATTGCACTAGGTGTGTTTTCGGTTGTATTTATTGTTATGGAAATGAAAATGTACAAAAAAATCTCATGTTAGTACTGACATGAATGTCTCAAACTTGAAAGAATGAATAAAAGGTTTCTGCGCGCCGATGGCGCACAGGGACGATGTGGGGTTGAAATCCCTTGCAGCTCTAATAACTTTATTTGCTTAAAAGCTTTATTTGCATATAAATCCACGAGAGTCGGGAGCGAGATCCAATAATCCTATTAAGTCTGAGTGTGCGACTAGCAGTAGGATAGCGGGTTGAAATCCCCGAGAACTAAAGATGGCTAGGAATTTTGCATAGATGACGGGGTGATTGGAGGGAAAAAAGAAATAAAAAACACCAAAAAACAAACAAATAAACAAAAATAATATAAAATTTAATAAAGGGTATCATTGCTAGTCTTGTTGTTGATTCATCACATCAAAGCAACCAGTGATTGTCCCGATATAATTTTCGGGGACGGAACGACTCACCTCTGAGTGTGGGGCGAAACGAACAGAGGCGAAACGACCTGGGTGAAAGAGAATTGGGGTGAAACTGCACGGGGCCAACGAGATTTGGGGCGAAACGACCAGGGACCGAACGAGTTACACCCGTAAACTTCTGTAGTAATTTTTGTTTCGTATATTTCTAATGTGTGTCCAAATTTTAATGTACACAAATTATTTATCGAGTCATTATCGATTGAACCACCTGGGCGAAAATTATCAAAATCCGAGTCCGGGAAGATGTATACAGAACTTACCACACTAAAACGAGAGTAGTTAGGGGAGGCACTATAGACCCAAGCATTTTTAACACTGAGTTTTCCATAGGGTCCATTGCCTTAGTGTTAAATTGTGTAACTTATAGACCCAAGAATTTATAGTTGTGTAACTTATAGACCCAAGAACTTATAGACCCAACATGTATGCACTGGTGGCACAGTGCATACATGTTGGGTCTATAAGTTCTTGGGTCTATAAGTTACACAACTATAAATTCTTGGGTCTATAAGTTACACAATTTAACACTAAGGCAATGGACCCTATGGAAAACTCAGTGTTAAAAATGCTTGGGTCTATAGTGCCTCCGCATCATGCTTTATGACCAGATCCTATAGTACATTTCTGGCTTATAAGTTTTTTTCACTGGAGGATAAGGGAACTGGTTTTTTGTCTTTTTATAACAAAGACTTGATTGTGTACATGAGAAGATCTCTTTCTAATAGTGTGGGTAGCCCTTAGAAGGGCTGTTTTAGTTTTGATGAAGTGCAAGTCACTCAACAGTTAGCAATATTTTTCATGTATCGCTCAAGACCATCGAATCGTACCCGTTTCTTTTTTTTAGGTTTAACAATATCATCAGATGATTCTTCCTCTGGGATAGGTTGTTGAATTACTGTATCTGTTTGTGTGGATGCAGTCACTAACTGATTCTGTGCTTGACGTCCCCTTTTTCTCTTAGGTTTAGGTGTCGGTTCTGCCAACTCATGTGGTACTGTTAAAGGGAGAGATGACACTTTGAATTCTATAGGAACTGTAATCTTATCAGCTGAGAGAACGATCTTTTGGTGAGATGATTTCATGTCTTGTAGAGTCTCCAAGATTTTCTGTAATAATGTTTCATTTTTTTCATCTTGTGAAAAAGTATTATTCACCCTCTTATTTGGTATGGTATCCTTTTGGTTTGGTATTCTCTGCTGTGTCATCAATGAGTTGTCAATACGAATTAAATCGTTAAAATCATCTAGTATATTGTATTCATCCATGATTGAATGCAGAACAGGCGATTGCTTTTTATCAAATGAATTGTCTGGAATGTGTGTTAGATTTTATAGACAATGCGAGGATCGGAAATGCACTGGAGAATGCTCACGCGACATTTTTGATCGAGTGCGGGAAAATATTGTTGATAACAGACGTTTACTATCACAGCCGTCCGATGTCAACAATATTTTCCCGCACTCGATCAAAATTGTCGCGTGAGCGTTCTCCAGTGCATTTCCGATCCTCGCATTGTCTATAAAAAGAAGGTGAGTTGAGGATTTGGATACATTTCATCTGACTAAAGAAAAATCATCTTTTGACAGAGAGGAAAAAGACATGGAGCCAACGAAGATCAATTACAGTTCCGTAGAGAGTTATGAGAGAACCAAGAAACAGAGAGCCGATGAAGAATTCGCCTTGGCTTTGAGAAAGTGGTGGTCGGCAACACTTTCGATGGAAGAACAACTTAAGAAGATTGAAGACCACCCTTTCGTCAAAGCCGCCACACGTCCGTTCGGGGAGATCCAGTACAAGAATCGACCTAAACACTGGTTTGATCTCCCCGTACATTTGCAGGAGGAAGCTCTTGTAGGACGAAGCTATGCATGGGAACAAGATTGCTTTACAGATGAAGAGATGCTAGCAACAACCATAGGCGTGTGGGAAGGTGAATTCTTCACCGAAGCAGAGATGGCTTTACCAAACAGCTCTCTACGGAACTGAAGATGTTTTAAAAACGGCCCTTTTCAGGGCCAACCCACACTATTAGAAAGAGATCTTCTCATGTACACAATCAAGTCTTTGTTATAAAAAGACAAAAAACAGTTCCCTCCTTAGAGTGTGACCCAATGTCTATATTAATTTAAAATCATTTTATATTAGGGGTTATCCATATGGTTTTGGGTTGTCATCTCTCCACCCTGTGTATACAACTTCTATAACTGGGGAAATTTTGTGTGTCTTCTTGTGTTTTGTTGTAAGTATAAGGAAATTATGCTTACAATAAAACACAAGAACACATGCACAAAATAAAAAAACTTAGTGATTCGCGTTGTGGTCGAACTCTCTGTGATAGTTGTTTTTTTCTATAGTAAGAATAGTATTCATTGTATGTTTAGCAATCAAAATTATCTCTACAGTATAAACTGTATATCAGGTTACACTATAAAAGTTTTCGATAAGTATGCATACAATATTAAAACCTAATACTCTCAGTGAAAAAGAGAAGTGACTCTTAACTCTTTTTTACTGTTGGGAAATAATAGGGACACGGTGATAAAAAGGCATTATAGGACTAACCTAACAAATTCGACAAAACTATCACAGAGGTTTTAACAAAAGACAAAACTGTATTTAAAGTTGAATCATTATATTGAAATGAAATCTGAACATATATACACCGAGATCTGAGTTTGCCTATCCATGAGAAAACCTATTTACATCAAGATTCTTTTTTATGCTAGCTTTTTTATTTGATACCCAAGATTGTTTTTTGAAAACAATCTTGGGTATCAAATAAAAAACTGATATCACTCAAGTGATCTGATCTTGAAACAAATATAAAAAGTAACTAAAAACCCTATCTCTCTGTTACACAAATGTCTGGCGAAAATTATATAATAGATGATTGACTTTTAATAAAAAACTTAAAAAACTAAAAGATGTAAAAAATTACCTCTGTGGGATTGTTTTGACACCTGATATTTATTACAGTTATTTCAAATAATGTCTATAAGTTTGCTCAAACCATCGTCGAACATCTCTATCATTCTCTTGGAAATTTCTTGGATCAAATTTGATAGTAAGAACTGTCTCTAAATCATATCCTCTTGCAAGATGATCTAAAGCAAATATACAGTACATTCCACACACAACAGTAAATTCACTTTGTAGTCTCATTGTATTTATTGTCCAGGAATCTGTATTTTTCACTATGAAATTGTATATGTCTCTATCTAATGGTGGTAAACCATATGAATCAAAGTAGATAGCAGAATGATTGTCTTTAAAATATATTGCTATCCAATGTTCTCCTGGTTCTTTTGATGAATCTGTGTTCACAATATATGCTTGTCTGTGTTTAGGTTTTCGTTTTGGTAACAAGTCTTTTGAACACACTTTTCCTTTTAAGGATGATAACCTTTGAGAACTGTCAAGTATAGTTTGTAATTGTATGGTTTCCATCTTCTTAGCCTTGAAAAAGGCTGGCACGGAGCCATTAATCAAGATATCCTGTATAATATGACCAGTCTCTTTTCACTAAATCTGCCCACTTTTGAATGTCTTTTTGGCAGTCTATTTCAAAGTCTATATGAGCACAATATTCTAATAAGTTTATTTTTCTTGCTCTCTTGTGTAGATTATATAGTATAGTCACTGGACACACTTTCTGTAAACACTCTGCAATGTTCATATCTATTAATGTTGTTGTGTTGGTTCGATTTTCTTCTTCACAGATATTTTTCATTTTCTGTTGAATGGATTTTGTCAGTTCTATCACTACACATTCTTGAAATAATGTTTGTATTTTTTCTTTACACATCTTGCAATGTTCACACTGACTCATCTTGTTTAATAGTCAAATATCACTTCTCTGAATTTGTTGATTTCTATCTCACTATCAAATTCTGCATAGACAACAACGTTGATCACCTCTGGAAGAGCTTGAGCAAACTGAAGTTCAAACCTAAGATTGCCAGACTTTATTGGGTGAGCCAAGGGCCCACTACTACTCTGATCAGGTGTCAAATCAATACCCAAAAGGGTATACCCTTTTGCATAATCCTGCAAAGATAAATTAAATGATTGATTTTGTCCAAAATAGCCCATAGCTTCAAACAATGATAAATATGAATTTAGATAAAGTCCACCTTCAAAATTCGGTTCAAAGGGACGTGCTTTAATGGAATGTCCATCTATTGTGATTTCCAACTTATTCAAATCGAAATGTTGAAAATTAAATGGATTACTGCCAACATCTCCATTTATATCTCTATTACTAACTAAACCAAGAATAATTCGTTTTGGCATCTGTTTATGAAACAGATAGTCTTCTATTTTTGAACGAAGACCACTTCCAATAGTAAAAGTTTTAATTTCACTACGTCTTATGGGCATTTTATAATTTGTTCGATCTATTTGTGCATTAAGATCATTCGCAAATTTTGGAAATAAATCCAATGCCGGTATTCTGAATATGGCTTTTTGAATTTCTATTTTTCCATGTTCACTACCAATCAAACAAAATTTAGTTGGAGGACGATGCAATTTAATTCTCATCTCAACTCCATTTGGTAAATACTTATCTTGCACAAACAGATCTAAATGCAGTTTTCCTCTTAGTTGTACATTTTTGCTACCACCAATTATTTTAGCTCGCTCAGTCAAACCTTTGTTCGACGAAGCTTTACTTGTTTCTGTGAGGTGCCCAGGAGTATCTCTATACCACAACTCACTAGCAGCTAGATGTGTTTTTTTCACATCTTTTGAATAACTAAGAAAATTCTCAAAATATGCTCTATAAGGATAAAGATCTGTATTGGTGGTGATAAGATTGCCATTCAGTGTAACATCAATTTTACTGAACATGCTATGAAAAAAATTATTGATAGGAGCAATTTGTGTATCTCCAGCCAAAACACTCCCATCTTGTTTTGTAATTTTAAATTGAACTTCAAGTGTAGATGCTGCAAGATCTAACCACTTGGTTGTTTGTCTTGGAATTAAAAATTCTATTGGTGAAGAATTATTTAAAGATGCAATAGGAAATTGTTCAATTTCACCAATATTTTCTATACCACTTGATGTTGGTGATACATTATCTGGATCAAAACTACTACCAAAATGTTCGCAAGATCCATGTAACATCATGATTTTTTTTCAATCAAATATATCAAGTGGTCTTGATTTTTGTTTTGAATAAGCTTGTCTTTGACGTGTCTTACCTCTACGAGAACGAACCACAGACTGACGTTTTCGTTCTTGTTTTTGTCTTTTTATACCTAAAGCAGATTCACCAACTGATTTCAAAAGATCTTTTCCATGAGTTAATAAAATGTCTTTAGGTGCTTTACGTTTTTTTATCAATTCATTTGCTATTTCTAAACCATGTCTTAATCCATCTCTCTTTAAGGTTTGAAATGCATTTTTTGCAATTGGTTTTATAAATGGTGCAGCTGTTCTTATTGCTGTGCGAAAAATAGACCCTAATCCATATCCATATTGCCGTGGTACACCTTGATACACCGGCATCATTTTTTACAAATTTAATTTATGTCTCTGTCTAAAATGCAACTTGACAACTGTCTTGCCACTTGCAAACTGAATGGGTTTACCAGTGTTCCCATTTATATTTATACTAATCTGATCAAAATAAGATTTTGATACTGGTACATAATGTACATTATCAAATTCTATATGAGTATGTAGAGACTCTTTATGTGATTCAAATGGAATCACACGTAAAATAGGTGCTTCAATATCACCTAAAAATGTATAATCTGCTATGTCAGAATAAATAAAGATTTGATTGAAATCCACATTTAAGTCCACATTATATTTAAATGCACCTTTTGATGTGTTAGGAAAAATGACAGGAAAAATATTGTCTTTACATCCCAATTTTTGTAATAAACTTTCTGACATTGCAATACCCACTTTCCCAATACTATTTCCTACTATTTTTACACGCCCTTGGAGAGTTGAAAATCCAACATGAAATAATACATCAAATGATTTAAATATGTCTCCAAGTTTTTCTTGAATTTCTGTTTGCATTGCATCTATGACATGACCGCCATTTGAATATGCACCTGATAAAATATTTAATTCAACAGCAGCAACACCTTTGTGTAATGTATGTTTCAAATTCGTTTTATTAATACGATTTGATATTTTGCTATCTGTCACAATGATTTTAAAAACAGATTCTTCATCTGTAATATTTTTTGCTTCCGAAGGTAAAATTACTTCAACTAATCCCACCTCCCAATGTTCTTTATCAACATGAATGGGTTTAGATAATTGTGTTTGAAAACAACATTGGCTATTACTTGGAAACATATCCATAGAACTATCGCTCAGAAGTGTTACGTAAAATGAATTCATTTTTCTTATCTTGTGGTTGTTTCAAATATTTTAAACCTGGACTTGGAAGAATATATCCTAATGAACTACTTAATAACACTAACCACAATTCTTTATCAGGGCTTTGTAAACTCAAATGTGCAATGGCAGTAATTATAATACCATAAATGATAATAATCTGTGTGAAATAAGTGACTTGATTTTTTGCAACACGATTTCCACAAATTTTAAATTGTTGACTTTGTTGACTTTGTACATCAACACTTGTGGTTTCATTAGGTAATGAAGTTTCATTTAATGACATATTCTTTTTATATCAAATCTGATTCTGCTATCCAACTATCAAATTTCTTTGGATAACCTTCCCAATGTACTTTAAGTTCTTTAATAATTTTCTTTCCCACACGTCTTGACCGTCTATTAAGAATTGATTCAATTATATATTTTTTATCATCTTTTATACTTTGAATTTCTTGTGGATAAAATGTCCCTTGTATATTTTCACCACCCATATCTTCAAGTTTATAAGTGGGTGGTATTGTATGTTTTACATGAGTAATTTTAAATAACTCTTTTGTCCAATTTGGTAAATACCCTTTTTCAAATGTACGTTTGGTTTTATTAATACGTACTATATCACCAACTTTAAATTGTATTTTTTTCTTTTTAGACTTTTTTTTACCATACAAATGTTGAGATACTTCTACTTCATTTTCTAATGATACTGAAGCAGGAGTTCTCTGAATACTTTGATGAAAACTATGATTATATCCATCAACTAAATTTTCCAACACATCAATGTACCTTAATGTACGTTTGTGTGTAAAATATTTCCACATTCGTGTTTTCAATGTACGTTGAAAACGTTCAACAATACTAGCTTTGGTTTCAGGATTTTCTGTTGTGAAGAAATGAATGTTTTGTTTCTTTAAAAATTTTTGCACATCTTTATTTTTAAATTCAGAACCTTTATCAGATTGTAATGATAATGGTTTACGTCCAGAAGTTTTCAAAATACTCTGAAAAGATTTTGTTAATGTCTCTCCTGTTTTATTGTGAATGGGTATTACCCATGCATATTTGGAAAATACATCAATAACACAAACTAAATAACGAAATTGGTCATTGTAAGATTGTAAACTTTGTAAGTCTGCTAAATCAATCTGCCATTGATGATCAATACCACCCACTATAGTCTTACGTCTTGAAAATTTTTTACGGATGGGTTTATGTAAAGTATAAGTTCTTTCTCCTTTCAACCATTTTTTCACTTGATCAATTGTGATGGAATTATCTTTACTATGAGCTGCTTTGTACAATTTTTGTATACCACCATAACCAGCAGGATGTTTTGTATTGTAATATATTTCAGATAATAAATCATTCAATAAGCTTCCCATTTTTCAGATAATCTACGTTTTGTCAATTTACGCTTTAGTGCTGACTTTGGTGTGTCTTCACTCCACTGCACTCTATGACCTCGACGAACTTTACGTTTTGGAGGGGAGGATTGAGGAGTTTCAGACCAACTATCTTCTGGAGAACTTTGATATTTACTGGGTTTGGGTATAGGTTGTCTATTCATCCATAACCAACGTTCACGATTACCAACAAAATCTTGAGGGATATTTATATCTTTTAATCCACGACTAAACATTTCCCATCCACTCGGTTTAAAACCTTTTCGGTGTCTAAGAACATCATTGACTAAATCTATGATATTTGAACCTTTTATGACTTCTCCATCGTAACTTAATACACCCTGATCATCCCAACTCATGTGTGGATGAGATGATAAAGCAGATAATAATGAAGTTGCTTTACGTCTCATTGTAACAGGGACACTTTCTATAATACGATCTCGTAAAAATAATGATTTTTCTCCTGACTCAGGCAATGGAACCAATGTTGGTTGTAATGCTTTCTTATGTGACATTTGAAATTTTTGTAAAGTTTCCCCATACTTTTGTTCTTTCTCACTTTCGGACAACTCTGAATTTCCTAACACAGATGATAAATCATTTTGAAGTTGTGCAGTATTTGTAACTTGTGGGTTAGGGGGTAATCTTGGTCTTTGAGCTTTTTCATTTCTAAAACATTGCATATCTTCTAACATTTGATAAGGTACAATAGCCATCTTTTTCATATTTTATCGACTAATTTATTTGCAAGATTTGTTGCAACTCCTATAGCAGGTCCAAGTAAACCAAGTAATGGTAAAAAACCACCTTTTTGATTTAAAATTTGTTTTTTCTTTTTAAGAGTTATTGATTTACTAGCGAGTGCTCGTAGTTGTTGACGCTTTGGATGTAATTTTTGTTTCTGACTTTTTGTTAGATGTATGTTGCCTTTTAAAAGATTATGACAACATTCTGACACACAATTAATTAATTCTTTAGGTGCATTTTTCATAATTTGTTTTTGAAATGCTGGAGGAGTTTGACTTAAACCTATTAACATACCACCATATTTTTTAACTAAAGGAATTTTTTGTTTCTTATTTTGTCTCACCATCTTGATCTTATAGAATCTAATGATTAAATGAAACAAATATAAAAATGTAATGCTATTTATACATGTGCAAACTTTATATTATTTAAAGTAAGACCTTATCCCTTTAACAGGTTTAGGTGTATTTAAAGCTGTAAAACGTGCCATTGTGGGAATCTTTTCTTTTAATGGTACATGTTGTGTATTTTGTACAGAATACATTGGGTCATGATTTTTAACACCATCTTTTGTTATTGACACTACACGTGTTAACTTAAGTGGTGATACTTTTCTTTGTCTTTGAAGATTTTTCACAAGTAATGCTTTTGTTTTTGTAGATGGAGATCTATGAGGGGCAATTTCAAAATTTGTGTACATATATTTAGGTCCTACCTTTCGTTGATTTTTTATCTCTCTAGAGGTTGATGAATTATTTGATCTTTTCTTGGGGGATTTTCGTTTCCTTTTAGGTGACTTTTGTTTCTTACTCTTTGTTTTTTTGAATGGTGAATAGAATGATCTACTTGTCTTATGACCATCCCATCGAATTAAATTACGAATGATAACACCACCAAAAAACCCACCACCTCCTGGTTTTAAAATAATGTTTCGTTTTGTTGCAAGATCAACTCTGGGATTTGCAAGTTGTTCAAGATCTTGTTTATGTTTATCCATATAAGTTAAAGTTTGTTTTGGCAATTTAATTTTCTTATTCAGTATGATTCTACTTGCTAATGTAAACCATTTTAAAATTTTCTTAAAACCTTTCTTAAGTAATTTTTGTCTTGCAAATGGACTTGTTTCTTGACCAAGTTGTTCCAAAGATTGTATGAATGATACCATGATGATGTGTAGTCATTGACAAACTTTGACTAACTAACATCAACTCGTTAGAACATGGGGAATTTATAGTTTTGTATAAATGATGGGACCACGTTCATTTTGTGTTACCCAAGGATGAAAGATATCAGTTCTTAATCTCAAAGACTCAGGAGTTCTAGGATGAAAATCAATTAATAAATAACCATGATCAATACTTGTTGCATCTTGATAACATGCATTTAAATGTGGTAATTGAACTTGATTTGCCAATACTTTAATTTGCCCTTTATCTCTGGTATTTTGAAATAAAATCATATAATGTGCATTTAAACTTATGGTACGACTAGATTTAGATTGTTGAAACATATTTTGTGTTATGTAAATGACACTTGCATTTCTATGATGTCCTTTTCGTGTGAACCATAATTTAATTTTTTCTTCATCTTTATCTCCTAACATATCATCAAAAACTACAAGATGGGGAATAGTGACATCACTGACAATTTCATATTCATCATCAGGGATACCATCTATGAATTTAATATCTTCACTTTCTTTAAGTAAAGTATATGTATTTTGCCATTCTTTATAACACCAAATGATTTTTTGTGGGGGAATTTGAAATAAGTCATGTTTCATATCAATAAGCTTTTTGACAAATTCTGTTTTTCCTGAACCACTAGGTCCCGAAATAAAGATATTACAAGGGTGTTGAAACAATAAACATTCACTCGATGCCATAATTGTATTTGTGTGAATAAGAGTTGTCAAATCATTCACTTATATACTTTCTGTTTCCATACCTTCTTCATGTCTTTTAGTAGGTATTCGTTTTAAGGGTGCTTTTAACTCAAATACAGTTTCTGAAGAATCTATTCTTCTATCTATTTGTGGTACACATTGTCTATACAAGTAATTAATGATTTCTTTATCATAAATTATATTACCCCACACAACTCTTGTCCAAATATTTTCTATATTATCTTTGTAAAAAGCATTCATGATTTGTAATGCATTACAAAATTCCCCATACATTTCATCTTTTCCCAATTGATTATGAATAAACTCTTTTGTTATTGTTAGATAACCAGGAGTGATCAATTGAAATGCATATAATAATGCCTTACGTGTAATCTTGTTGTCTAACATACGTCTTACTGGTTCCATGGTTGAAATCAAAGTGATGATTCTTTTGTCTCTTCTGATGTATTTTGTCCATCAGGTACTATATTACCTGATGCACAAAATACATCAGGACGGTCAGGAAAATCATTTCCTGCATTATCTGAAAACATTTTATCAAACTTAGTTTTGAATTGTCCTGCAGCTTGTCTTGCAATTATGGTACTAAATGATGTACTTTGATCATTTAGCACCATGAGTGCAAATAAAGACTTAGAATCTGGAAAATCATCTAAACACTTGTCATATTTTTTCATTGTTGAAAATATTTGATTTAAAGTGAATCCATAATCCATCACTGATAATATTTTATCTGGGGGTGTTTGCATACTTGTTGGTGGTTTGTATAATTGACAATTTCTTATCAATTGAATATAAGAACAATTTGGTGACCACTTAACATGTTCTTGCAAAGGAATATCTTTTTCTTCCCAATTCATTAAACCTTGTCCACATACAAAACATTTTACTTTACCATCTCCTATATAGAAAAATCCAGCTTTAGCTAAGTCTTCTTTCTTGGATTTTAAAATAGGGTTTGTAGTCATACTAAAACTCGAAAGTCTTCTTAACTCTGACAAGTATATAGGATAAGTAGGATTGAGTGGTAGAGACATCTTGCCTGCTCAGTGTTCAAAGTTGAAATGAGAAATCCGAAGGGTTCTTTTATACCTTAGACCCATAAGGTTTTGTGTCATATTTATCCACTACAAAATGGTTTGTGTACACAGATCTGAATGTTTTGGTTTGTAATTCAATTGTGACATGTCTGGTCTTGTTCAAACTTGAAATGAGAATTCTGAAGAGTAATTTTTATACCTTAAACCCATAAGGTCTTGTATCATATTTATCCACTACAAAACGTTTTGTGTACACAGATCTGAATGTTTTGGTTTGTCTTTCACTTGTAACTTGTCTGTTCTTGTTGCGTTTAATTCTATGTGTGTATTCAATGTTCATTTTATAATTGTGTCTGTCTTGTACACATTCCACCATGGATTCAAAATTGACTTTTTGTGATGTATTGTAATCTAATGTGATTCCTTTAACTTTACATGATGTGTGTATTTGACCATCTTTAATGTATTTGTAACCATAATTTTTTGGACCTAAACCTACATATTCAATAATTTTTGCATCTGGATGTTCATCTGTCCATTGACCTAACCTACTGTTTATAATTTGTGGATTCCAAAGTGTGGGGTTATGGATGTAAATACAACTGTCTGTGTCAAAGTATAATACCCGTCTACCCAAACGTCCTATTACTTTATATAATTCCATTCGTGCATAAGCTGTGACAAAAGATGCAACTGCAACATTAGCTGATTTGTGAGGTTCATAAACATCTGTAGATTTTGTGTAATTGACTAAAATACATTTATCATGATCAAACAATTCAACATTTTTAATAATGATGTCTTTATCTTGTATCAGGTCAAAATATTTTGATGGGTCTTGTATATATTCTGTTTTTGTTTTTAAATTGTTTTGTGCACTTTTCCCCCATAAACAGTTTAACATGGTTTTAGCAAATGATCTTTGTCCTGGATTTTTTTCAATATTTTCCAAATGTATGTTTTCAATTTGTGCATAGTCTTTCTTAAATGTATCTTTGTCTGTTTCTGTTTTCACCCAATCTGGATATCCACTGGCTTCTTGTTTCATTTTTAAATATTTGTTCACATAATGTTTGTAAATTTCTGAAGACCATTCTTCCCAATGCCAAATCTGATAAGTGTCAAGTAATGTGTATCCCATTCCCAATGCTTTAAAAAGTTCAACAGATGTCCATGTACCTGTAATACTGCGTTGATCTGGTGTGTGTTCACATTTGTCTAATTCTTGTTCTGCACATGTATTGCAAAGTGTAAAAACCATTTTCTTGTTGCAATGAATTGGTAATACTGGCATGTGTAGAGATTGTGGTGGTAAAACTTTACATTTGATAAGCCCCCTGTACTGTCTTATATTATTCATGTCTATGTTTTCTTTTGTAAGTATATTTGGATGACCTACTGGATATTCTCTGTGTTTATTGACATAAGGATAGAGTGAACAGATGTCTATGTATTTTATTTCATTGCCTGTGTTTTGGTCTATTTTATGATGTAATTTAATGGCATTTGTTCTCCCCCCAAATAATGCTTCACGTGGTTTAATAGGATCCATGTTTGGAAAAAATGAATTTAATGTTGATTTTACTTCAGGATTTAATTTGCAAAAATCATCAAGTTCATGTTCCCATGTTATTCTCATGTTATACCCTAATGATTCTAAATGGTGTATGCGTTCCTGTGTTTTGTTGTATAGAGTTTGGTAATTTAACAAATTGACTGGATTTTCCTCATGTCTGTTGTCTTTATAACATGTCATGCACCCATGCCACATACATCCATAAAATTCAAAGATTGTATTTGTGTCTTTGTGAAACCCATCAACATAATATCCCCCTATTTTAACCTCCCCACCATTAAGTGCATGTTGAATATGTATGTTTTCTTCCTGTGCAAGTGTCTGTAAAAATCTAATGGCTTTAATGGAGTATTTGACTTTAGCAGGGTAACCTATGTCTGAAATGATTGCCATTTTGTTTTCTGGAAGTGAATTTTTTCTCCAAGCTTTTGTACATGCATCGGCTAAGGTAAATGCTTCTCTCAAGGGATCTATGCCATCACTATCTATAAATTTTTGTCTGAATTCCCCACACCCCCTACGCAAGATATCTACATCTGATTTACAGTATAATTCCATTTCTTTTTGAAAATCAAATCTGGCATTACTAGTAAATTTTTGGTTGTACCACTTGATAAAATCTTCCCTATCTGATGGAGACATTGAATCTGGCATATACAATGTTGAATCTAAATAAGGGCCAATATAATTTTGATAAGCTTGTGTGTTTGCCAAATGGGGGAAATAACCTTTTGCTAATTCTGTCAAGCCAAATGTTTTGGGAAATTGTGCCAATCTCATTGAAAGAAAATTTAAAGAATCTATAAGTCTAATACCACAAGCTTTAAGTGAAAGAATTTTGTTCCCATTCATAATTACATCAGGAGTTGTTGTACCAGTTTCAATGAGGTGTCTTAAAATAAATTGTCCATCAAAACCTCTTAAATTGTGAGCAATAGCTGTTGTCCCTTTATGTTCCTTACTGAAAAGCCAATCACAAAAATCTGATAAAGTAGATTCCCCTTTAAATATTGATTGCCTATATCCAAATTTGTCACAGGAAATACATTCTTGATCTATAGATTTGCAAATACATTCCCCACATGCACGATGAGCAACGCAGAAATTTGGGATATGAACTCCTGAGTCTTGTGTGGTTTCAAAATCAAAAAATACAAATGGAATGTTTGGTATTTTTTCATCCTCGGGTGAAGTGTATTTTGGAATAAAACATTGGTGATCAGAATTAACTACTTGTTGACAATATTTGCATTTTTTGAATCCTTCACAGATATGCTTTCCTTTTGTTGGATATATTAGTGAATTGCATGTTTTACATTTTTGAACTAATTGACAAATTGTTTTTTCTTCTTTCCCCTTTCTAGTGATATGGTTATTATAGCATAATGGACTTCTAAATTGTCTATTGCAACTGTAACAGGTAGTGGGATGTTCAGGAATACATTTTGTTGGAGCATAGCTAATACAACCAAAAGGGCACATGTGACGTTCTCTCTGTTGGACCCCTTTACTGCAAAGTTCACAATAGTAGGAGCATCCTAAAAACCCTGTAATTGTAGTGATGGTATCAAAATGCTGGTCATGGTGGTAAATATGAATAACTTTACTATCAGTGGTGGTAACTGGAGGTTTGAATAAAAATTCACTTTTTGCATACTGTGGATGAATTTTGATGACATACTCTGGGTAAAGCAGGTCTTGTATTTTATAATATTCTTCATATCCACAAGGAATATTATAATCAAGACCTGCTTTGTCCATCAATGCCTTAGCTTCCAACTCTTGTGTCGGTCTATCAGAACGTTTAATATTTTTCCATTTCTTTTGCCAAAGTTCAGAATTATCTCTATCAACATGACACTTTCCCACTACAATGGCCCGTGCGAGACACATTGAATCATTAACATTTTTAATTTCAATAATACTTCTCTTGTTTCCAACCATTTTATCAACAGATGAAAATGAAATTGGTGCGTGTCGCCCAGACTCTTGTGGTAGAGAAGTGTGTGTTATTTCCAAAGATAATTGCCCATCATGGATAGTAAAGTTATCATTTGATTGTACAACTTTTTCTATTTCATCTAATATGGTGTTACCAGTGATAGCCGAAGCCTTAGTAAATGGAATAAATATACCTATTTCTAATCCTGGGTGATCAACGGATATTCTCATCGGATCATTGTCTTCTACTCCACATTCTTCTTTAATATCATCTACCAAACTGTCAAATACTTTTCCAAGGGTGTCAAATGGATTCTTTTGATTAAATTGTTTGAATGTTATTCTGCATACATGGGATTTGGAATGGAATTTTCTTGATGTTCTTTGTAGGAGTGGGTGAATGGTGTATATGTCCCTTGCTGATTCTACTCTCTGCTTCTTGTTATCTACTTCACTCTCTGTCTCACTATATTCTTCAATGGCTCTCTTCATCTTTTCTTCTATCGTCTTCTAGCTTTTGAAAATATGTCTTGTCTTCTTGAAGTCAAAAAACCCAAGTGTGAATCAACCTAAGATTCCCCCACTTTTATACTTTTTTAATGTACATTTAAATGTGCATTTAAATGTACATTTAATACCCACTGAATTATACTGTTAATAAATGTTTCTTATACACATTTGAAAAGTCATAAAATGTAATCCATTCAGTCTATGGGAAATATTCCTATGGTAAATATTTTATTTGTTAAGTGTATCTTTCAGTCAATATTTAACAACAGCAATATAGTATCCAGAGATTATTGAGTGTAAGAGATAGCATAACTGTTTGTAACCAAATGAATGCATATTTAAACAATTGTGTGCAAATGCACGTTATGGAACATTTAAGTGTACAATTAAATGTACATTTAATACCCCACTGAATTATACTGTTAATAAATGTTTCTTATACACATTTGAAAAGTCATAAAATGTAATCCATTCAGTCTATGGGAAATATTCCTATGGTAAATATTTTATTTGTTAAGTGTATCTTTCAGTCAATATTTAACAACAGCAATATAGTATCCAGAGATTATTGAGTGTAAGAGATAGCATAACTGTTTGTAACCAAATGAATGCATATTTAAACAATTGTGTGCAAATGCACGTTATGGAACATTTAAGTGTACAATTAAATGTACATTAAAAAAGTATAAAAGGAGGAAGAATCTTAGGATGTTTCACACTTGGTTTTTTTGACTTCAAGAAGACAAGACATAATTTTGAAACGCTCCAAAAGTTAAAGATGGATAAAGTTACAGATCCAAGATTAGAAAAAGCAAGTGATGCTAAAAGTATTTACTATAAACCATCTAAATGGGGAGAAGTTAGAAGACTTGTGAATGAACTTTATAAATTGATATCAACACCTAAAGAGATGATTTGTTCCATTTGTCATCAGAAAGGACATTGGGCGAATACATGTTCAGACAAAGGTCCATGTTTTTATTGCAATGAGAGAGGACATTGGATTAATGAATGTAGATTGAGAAAGCTATCGAATAACTCTGTGTCTCAACCAAGATGGGGTTCACCAGCTGTTGATCAACGAGGACCGGTAAAAGTTTATCCATGGTCAGAATACATAAAGCATACAGAAGATAGATTACCGATTACAGGTTTCAACTTACAACTTGATGAAAAAGACATTGACAACCACACTTTACAGGGGATGAGCACGCTACCATTATCACCACCTCCCCATATAAACTTTACAAATAAGAAAGTTGACTTAGCAGAACCTGTGTTACCAGAGTTTGATGATAATGATGATACATTATTATATAATATGGATATACCCAAAGAAACAAAAATGGAAATTGATGATGAGTTAGAAGTATTATTTCCAGAGAAAGAGGAACCACCAAAGAAAGTTACAAGAAAACGAAAAGCTAAAGACAATAATTCTAAAATAGGAAAACTTGCCAAGAAACATTGAAAACAGTTTTTGAAAGTGACATTTTCATAAAAGACATTTACAAATCTGTAAATATTCATGGAATAAATTTTTCGGATTTGAAAAAAGGTAATATTATTTTGTTGTTATTTAAACAGGGGAAATTTTTTTCCAACTCAAGATTTTTTATTTTATAAGAAAAATATTTTTGTGTTTGCAAATGAATGTTATGAAAAAGTTTTTTTCATAACATTCATTTGCAAACACGAAAATATTTTTCTTATAAAATAAAAAACTTGCAAGACAGAAAATAATTTGCAAACAGAAAAAATATTTTTTGTGTTTGTAAATTGAATGTTATGAAAAAGTTTTTTTCATAACATTCATTTTACAAACACAAAAAATATTTTTCTTACAAAATAAAAAACTTGCAAGACAAAAAATAATTTGCAAACAGAAAAAATATTTTTTGTGTTTGTAAATTGAAAGTTATGAAAAAGTTTTTTTCATAACATTCATTTTACAAACACAAAAAATATTTTTCTTATAAAATAAAAAAACTTGCAAGACAGAAAAATAATTTGCAAACACAAAAATATTTTTATGTTTGCAAATTATTTTTGTTTTTTACCTAAATGTTTTCACACAAAAACATTTAGGTAAAAACAAAAATAATTTGCAAACATAAAAAATATGCCATGACAGGGAAATCTAGTGTGGGAGCTATGAGGTTAACCTCTTTTGAATTGAGTAATGAAATTACAATTGAACAAAAAGTTCAATTCATTCCATTGTGGTAGCACTGAAATGTGCCACTCAAGTGTGTAAACGTGATATCTCTTTTTAAGAATATGGTGGCCCTTATAAGGGCCGTTTTTTACTAAACAAATCATGTTTAGTTCACCAACTTTATTCCATTTCTCTTTGCGGCTCTCTTGACATCCTTTTGATTAACGAGATGTTGTGATCCTCTTCCCCTAATTGTTGCATAATGATAGGTATCTCTTATCAATTTTCGAACAAAACAGTGTAAGGCTTCTTCAGCTTCATCAAGTGACAATGGTGAGATATTATTCACCCCAGCTTTTCTTGCCAATCTTCGCAAATTACTCCTTGGAATAGTATTACGCTCCTCTCTCTCCATCTTCACCTCTTGTGGTGGAATAGTATTGCACTCCTCTCTCTCCTTCTTCACTTCTCGTGGCCCACATTCACCTTCTAGTGATGGAATCTTTACCTCGATGGATAGCTCAACTCTCATGATTGATGATAAGAAGAAAAATGACATTATGATATCTCCAGCAGTGTTTTTATAGACAATGCGAGGATCGAAAATGCACTGAAGAACCCTCACGCGACAATTCGATCGAGTGCGGGAAAAAACTGTTGATAACAGACGTTTACTATCACAGCCGTCCAAAATTTTTGAGTGACTTGCACTTCATCAAAACTAAAACAGCCCTTCTAAGGGCTACCCACACTATTAGAAAGAGATCTTCTCATGTACACAATCAAGTCTTTGTTATAAAAAGACAAAAAACCAGTTCCCTTATCCTCCAGTGAAAAAAACTTATAAGCCAGAAATGTACTATAGGATCTGGTCATAAAGCATGATGCGGAGGCACTATAGACCCAAGCATTTTTAACACTGAGTTTTCCATAGGGTCCATTGCCTTAGTGTTAAATTGTGTAACTTATAGACCCAAGAATTTATAGTTGTGTAACTTATAGACCCAAGAACTTATAGACCCAACATGTATGCACTGTGCCACCAGTGCATACATGTTGGGTCTATAAGTTCTTGGGTCTATAAGTTACACAACTATAAATTCTTGGGTCTATAAGTTACACAATTTAACACTAAGGCAATGGACCCTATGGAAAACTCAGTGTTAAAAATGCTTGGGTCTATAGTGCCTCCCCTAACTACTAACGAGAAAAAATATAATGTTGGACAGGTGTTCACGATTGGAAATCAATTTAACTGAAATCGTTCACTATATTCCAGTCTTTAATCATCCAAAATGACACTTTTAATTAGCAGAAACAAACCAATTCATCTCAGTCTTTTCCCTATTTTTTCCGTTTTTACTTTGAGCTTTTACCATTGAAAATACCAGAATGTAACATTAATTATTGGAAAGCTCAGAGAGGGCTTCGGCAGCTGTATACACTTTTCACAGGGTATAAGCGTACAGATGACTGAGCCGGAAGTTCTGGCGTATCGAAGCGAGAGATTTTCAAGTTGACAACAGGCTGCTGTTTTCCGAGCCACAAAATCCGTTTTTATGCCACCCAAAAGGTCAGATTTTCAACAGCATTGTAAGTATACTTACTTGTTTCCTGTTTCTCTACATATATTTGTCCCCTTCAACTTACATGTCGGTCATTCAATTTAAAAATCGTCACGTTTTACTCATCGCGAATTCTGTTTTTCTTATGTTGACGAGCAACGCACAAAAACGTATATTTATCACTGTTTGGGCTCCTGCAACACACATCTTGATTTAATTCTGAAAGAAATACATATTCTACGCATCAAACACATTTAAGGATCAACAAAACACATTTCCCCCTCTCTGCTACATCACGAAACACACAGAAAAACAGAACACATTCTGGATAGCCACGGGCTCCGCTAATACAGGATGCACCGGGGAAAGTTTTTATTCATACAAAACATTGGGTACTTTGGCCACCACGATTTACCGAGAGGTACCGGTAGGTACCGGTAGGTACCGAGAGGTACGGAAAAAAAGCTTTTTAGAAATTATTTTCACAATAAATTGAATGCAAACGATATATTTAATGCATTTTATGCATTTATTTCTGGAAATGTGGCCATTAATGATGCAATTTGTGGCGATAATCATAGTTTGGAGTTATTTATTGAGTAGCGCGGTTGACCTCTCGGTAAATCGTGTTTTCTCGGTTTTACAACAGTCACCGAGAGGTACGCACAAAAAGCTTCTTGAAAATTATTTTCACAATAAATTGAATGCAAACGATATATTTCATGCATTTTATGCTTTTATTTCTGGAAATGTGGCCATTAATGATGCAATTTTTCGCGATAATCATAGTTTGGAGTTATTAATTGAGTAGCGCGTTTGACCTCTCGGTAAATCGTGTTTGCTCGGTTTGACAGCAGGCACCGAGAGGTACGCAAAAAAGCTTCTTGAAAATTATTTTCACAATAAATTAAATGCAAACGGTATATTTAATGCATTTTTTGTATTTATTTCGGGGGATATGGTCATTAATGATGCAATTTGTCGCGATAATCACAGCTTGGTGTTATTTATTGAGTATCGCGAATGACCTCTCGGTAAATCGTGTTTTCTCGGTTTGACAAGAAGTACCGAGAGGTACGGGAAAAAGCTTTTTATAAATTATTTTCACTATAAATTAAATGCAAATGGTATATTTTATGCATTTATTTCGGGGATTTGGTCATTAATGATGCAATTTGTCGCGATAATCACAGCTTGGTGTTATTTATTGAGTACCGCGATTGACCTCTCGGTAAATCATGTCCTCTCGGCTTGACATTACGCTAAGTTGAAAAAAAAAACCCAAACAATTCCCATCACCATTTACCAGGGCTTTGGACCTGCAAGTCGGAGACTTGGCTGGTTTAAAATTGTTTTTAATTAATTAATTTATTTATTTATTTATTTATTCATTTCTACTGTCGTTTGAAAATAAATAATTTATAGGTCACCATTTACCACGGCTTTGGATCTGCAAGTCGGAGACTTGGCTGGTTTAAAATTGTTTTTAATTAATTTATTTATTTTATTTTTGTTGCTTTATTGATCATTGATATTATATCATCGGCAGTATTTTGACGGTAATCGTCAGTTTGTCTCATTGCTTTTTTTATGTCTATAAGTCATATCGTGTATCTGCTTCAAACATATTTTGTCCTCGGGGCACTCTTTAGTAACAGCGCATTTAATTTCCCTGGGTTTCCAGCCCTGCAGTAAACCATCGTTTATATTTGATTGGTCAGATGTTAACCGACTATAAGAACTTTCGGTTTGTTTTGCATTGCCGTGGATACTTTGATTTACGGGGAAAGTGCCAATGTATTCTACCACCGCATTTGAATTATTTTAAAAACATGTTATTCTTCTTTTATGCCCAGGTTGCCGCTGCAGAGACGAATATTTTCGCGTTACTTCCAGAATGTTGGAAGCATCTGGTTGAGGGTCAAGAGGAATGAAAGATTTGTTTTTTTAACCCTTCGACCAATTATTCCATCTTTTTTTTCGACATACAACAGACTAGCCCCAGTCCTCAAATGATATGTCTTATTAACGGAAATACTTTTAGACGACCAAACACCGCAATCGTCGGTATGCAAACATCTACGACCGAGTTCGCGACGCTTCCTTTAATAAGTCTAAACGAACCCAAGCTTTGGAGCAGATGTGGTCAATGTGATCGTCCCACGTACAAGAACTGTTTAATATGACTCCTAAGTGTTTGTGTTTTTCTACTTCAGATATCGGTGTTTTACTAAAGAATAGTGGTGGGTGGGCAACAGGGATGTTTTTGCGCGATATCAACATACTCTCTGTTTATGGGGATTAAACTCTACCAGCCATTCTCTTTTTGCGACCTCTTGTAGTTTACTCTCCCTTTCGGCAGCCATCAGTCTCCTCTGAGATAAATCCCAACTGAAGTCTGCATGAACATTGAGACATGAATTACAGTAGTAATCTGAGTTTGACTTACAAAAAAAACTGAAATGTTGCTTCTGAAGTTTTTCACACGCAGGATGAAACCAGTGAGCGCATTTCTCACAATAAATGCTTTTTATCTGGTGACATTCTTCGCCACAAACGTCGCATGGATAAAGCACAGGTGACATGATGATAGTTAAGTCAATGATCAGACTGGGGAACGAATGGAATGGTTTAACGCGCCGAAGGCGCGCAGGGACGGTATGGGGAACAAGCCCCTTTCGACCCTCAGTGACCGTAAATGACTAATTTCCACATGTCTACTCGTGTTGAAGGAGGAACAGGTTCAGGTACTCGGCAGGTGTCACCGGTTGTGGCGTGATGGTCTCTTTGACTGATGTCGGTTGAACCCTCGGGTGAGGACCAGTGTGAGAGGTTGGGTCCTCTCACAAAGGTACTACCTCTCCCCGAGGGTGCAGTCGATCTGGATTTTCAGGCAAGTATAGTCTGCCACTTCGGAGATGATATTGAGTGATGGCCATCACTGGCAAGTATAATCTGCCTCAGACTGTCTCTGTATGATAGGATGTCTTTGAAGGAAACAACAACGACCCCTTTCGGGGACCGCCAAGAAGAAGACCCGAACTTCCCTGGTTCGGGGGCAGGCCTGCATTGTAATCCTAATGGGTTGGGACAAAAAGATGCGCAATGCGCTTACAAAAAGGGGCCGAGGCAGGACGCAGGACCAACGCTCGCCTCCCTTAAAGTGGTCGACCACTTTTAGGGATGGAGTGGAGGATGTACGGGAACCATTGGGGGTTACCGTTTCTGCAACGGTTGGACTGTACAGTATCCAATCGTGATGTAATTTTAGTGAGTCGGTGAAGGCACCCCTTTCTGGTAGAAGGCCACAGTTGAACTGTTTTTCTGCCTGTTTATTCACCTTCTCGTTCCCTATTTATTTAGTTCTATAACAATATTTAATCCTGATGTAACAAAATGGGGAACACAATTCAAATCCAAGTTTATATCCTATTGAGTGTTTTTCTTACTATGTACCCAAGCCAAATCATTTTAATTTGTGACCCGACGTTGAGAGTAGTGTGTTTGTAGTAAACTTAAAAGTCGCAGTTTTGCTTTTACAAAGGAGCAACACACCTGGTTACTACTCTTTCTGGTAGCCGTTGGTGTGGATGAAAGTAGTCTCTCATGTAGGCAACAAGACAGTAGGCTGAGTCGGCAGATAGGCACATCTAATTCTTCTCACACCAGTAAATAATTATAATAAATAAAGTAAATAAGTACTGAAATAATTCTGAAAGTTGTCTTTATTACCCATGTAGAATAAAAACAAACTTTGATAATTTTATTTTACGTTATTCTTTATATACCGTTTGCATTCAATTTAAAATTATTTTGAAAATAATTTATAAAAAGCTTTTTGTGATTATAACGTCAAATTGCAACAATAATGACCAAATTCCCGAAATAAATGCATAAAATGCATGAAATATACCGTTTGCATTCAATTTATTGTGAAAATAATTTTCAAGAAGCTTTTTTTGCGTACCTCTCGGTGCCAGCTATCAAACCGAGAAAACACGATTTACCGAGAGGTCAATCGCGCTACTCAATAAATAACTCCAAACTATGATTATCGCGACAAATTGCATCATTAATGACCAAATCCCCCGAAATAAATGCATAAAATGCATTAAATATACCGTTTGCATTTAATTTATTGTGAAAATAATTTTCAAGAAGCTTTTTTCGCGTACCTCTCGGTGCCTGTTGTCAAAACGAAAAAACACGATTTACCGAGAGGTCAATCGCGCTACTCAATAAATAACTCCAAACTATGATTATCGCGAAAAAAAATGCATCATTAATGGCTACATTTCCAGAAATAAATGCATAAATTCATGAAATATATCGTTTGCATTCAGTTTATTGTGAAAATAATTTCTAAAAAGCCTTTTTTCCGTACCTCTCGGTACCTACCGGTACCTACCGGTACCTCTCGGTAACTCGTGGTGGCGGGGTACATTAAATCAAAAGTTTAAACAACTTTTCCGTACAAGGTACATCAACGCCTGACACAACAGCCAGCAGAACCCGTATTCTGAGGCTCGTCAGCCTTTAAAAAACAAACCAGATGCATAGCAGCCACGTTTTCGGAACAGGTACAGCAATTCGCGGTGGGGATCAAAAAACCCATCCCCAGAAAAACAAAACAGACTACTTCATGGTTTGGCGGCTCCGTGCAGAATGGCCGTACACTGGACAATCAATTAACACACACGCCCCATGTGTGTCGCACTGACTACACTGACAAGGGGAAATAAATTTCGTACTAATTCACTGCGTTCAAACGTGAGAAATTATATTTATTTTCGTGAATCCAGTTCAATATGTAAAGCCACCCTTTTGCGATGAACTGTCCAAATAGTTACGCTAAGACTGCCCACTAGTTCTGCGAAACGGACAATTTTCTTGTGATGTTGAGACCTACAGGTGCACTACCGATGTGCAGTACGCCTTAGTACACAACGCCACCGTGTCCCCACGAGGGTAATACATTCTTCGTTGATTAAACCTCTTTTTTCCAATAAAACATGGTGGCACTCGCGCAACAATAGGCCACTGTTATCGCTAGAATAACTATCCTGGCTCAATCATGAAGCAACTTTGAGAATATCGTTATCACATAGATAGAACGGTCCTTTTATTCATTTTCATCATTGGCTTTTTTCAAACGAAGTACTTTTTAACCGAATCAGCTTTTACAGCCTTTTGAAAACAAATCATTATTTTAAACACATTTGTCACTGTTTCCACTGTGAAGGGAGCGGGACGTTTCGGCCCTTTACTAGTTCGACCCCGGGACGTTTTCGGGCTTTCCACCTCGGGACGTTTCGGTCTGGGACGTGTCGGCCCGGGATGTTTCGGCCTCGATATGTTTTTTTAAACAGAAGACGAAAAGTTCTTGGGCAAAACATCGAGGCCGAAAACGATCCTTGGAATGCGACGTTTCGGCCTCCATCATTTGAGAAAGTCCTAACTGACTTACTACTAATCAATATCACTGGGGGGAAGCGTGACCGTGAAAATGTGGTTGATTGCGCCGGTGTCCGGTTGATTGCCCTTTCTCTTCGACAGCAAATTTTGGTAAGTGTACGATTTATCGTAGATTTCTCTAAATATCAATAAATTGGGAAGTCAGGAATATACGCATAGGTTGTGTGAATGTATCCTGAACACGAACATATATTTTTTATACTTAGATACCCGAGTATTGCCTTCTAGTGACTTCATATTCAATCCATCAGCGGGTCGTTTTCATCAAATGTTGACAAAAATGGCTCTTACGCATCAAACACTTTAACTACCTAATTTCTTTTTACCCTGCATGTAGATAAGGTGTAGAAGATCTTATAACCTGAACTACAGCAAACAATTTGCTAAATTAGTTGAGAAAACACGCGAAAACCGAGTGTCCGGTTATTTTGTTGATTGCATGTAGTGACCGGTTGATTGCAGTTCTAAATCATGACGATGTACGGTTGATTGTTTTACTTTTGTCCGGTTGATTGACAAAATACACTTAGTTCATGTCGGAAATTTTTCTCAACATATCCACATGCAAATACATATTTAACTATCGCTAATGACCGTTGTATTGATATCTTCTGTCACAGTCTCTCATTATTCTTATACTTGTCTTTTACAGGCAGGTAACGTCATGTATCGATGCTATTAAGGCCCAGCTGAATCAGAAAACGTCAACTAGATGACACTAGTGGTGAATATGTGTACATCACTAAATCATTTGGCATTGTACATAGCCACACACAACGAACCATTGTCCCAAATGCAGAGACTGAAAGCGTGTTCATTGCCAAAGACCCCGCCAGCACAACACCTACTCCACCTAAATGCAGCGCCGACACTGACAGTCCTGTTTCCAATGTGCAAATCATGTCAACACTGAAATCTCTCGTGGCGGTGCATAGCTGCATAATGATCTTTCAGATAGTCCTTTCTTTTGTATACTGAATGGCAAATCTGACACGTGGGCACATTGTTTTCTGGTGAATCATTTTTTAACAGGTAACAACGTGTCGTTGTATGCTGCTTTTGTGTGCGTATCTGCTCTTGCGTCTGGAGCAGTGAAACGGCTTTGTCGACAAATGTGTGTTCATGTGGCCAGGCAGATTTGTCTTGTGCATAAACACTTTGGGGCATACTGGACATCGGTGGCGAGGCTCATTGTTGTGCTGAGCCATGTGGAGCCTAAACCCCCACCTGGTTCCCAACACCTTGCTACCCACCTCGCACATGAGAGATGTATCTTGTTTGGGAGTTGATGTACGTCTCGGCTCCTTTGCGGTTGGATCTTTTATGGGCGTAGTCTCCGTGTCGACAACGGAGCTAACATTAAGCTTAGAAGTATCCACCGGCACAAGTTCATCCATTTCCCTATGGTCTTGACGATCAGACATATTTACAACTGCAATAGAAAACATACAATTACAACATAAATGTGGCATTAAAGGATATACGAGTCAACGACTTTGAAATTGGTCCTTATGATTCGTAGGGCTGACAGCGAGAAAAATGAAATTCCCATATGTCGTCAGTACCATGCTCTATAAATAGTATCCTAATAAACAATATCTTTCGCGTCCTGAGTTATCCCAAAACAAACAAAACATTTGACCTAGAGCATATAAAAAACAAAAATAGTGAAAATGTTCTGCCCTTAGGCCCCTTTCGCAGCTGTCAGCCCATACATACTAATAGGTGCACCCTAATGAAGTACATCATGCAAAAGAGGACACGCATGCATACATATGTATACCAGGTTGCTTTGGGAGTTTTTGAGGATGCCAAGTCGTTTTGGGATTTTTTCGAAACCTAACATGGGCGCCAAATCCAAAGACAGTGGCTTTTTTGTCAGGTTCCTCTGACAAAAAAAAAGCCACTGTCTTTGGATTTGGCGGCCATCTTAGGTTTCGAAAAAATCCTAAAACGACTTGGCATCCTCAAAAACTCCTAAAGTAACCTCATGATCATCAACATCGCGCAAAAGGCAGCTGAGCTATTGGGAAATAGTGTACTCTGGGTGGTAGCCATTTTAGTCACGTGATCAACAGGGCGATATCGCCTACAACACCCTGAAAATACAGTGTAAGAACATTTTCAATCCTTTACCTCTCCAGTTCATCTTGTAGCGTACAAAATTCTGGACCTTGAGTGGGAAAGTCATTAAATTCTATCAGCGAAGAAACTCCAGGCTCAAATCCCACAGATCAACCGTCCCATGGCGACGAGTTTCCTGGTAGTTTATGGCAGTGCGTATGTCTCACTGTGAGAAATATATTCAAGTAAAACAAGTCCGAGTTGCGCTAACCTTCATTAGCAAATAAAAATAAACTTAAATACATTTTGCTGATAGTAATTTATTGTGTAGTTACATCATGACCATGATTACCTGCGCGTCATAGACAGTAATTCACTTTGCATTATATTACCGTTGATGCTACAGACAAATGTGCAAATGTACAACCGTACATCACGAATTTATCAAATACCAATCAATCGGACACCACTTAAGCCATCAACCGGTCACTACATGCAATCAACAAAATAACCGGACACTCGGTTTTCGCGTGTTTTCTCAACTAATTTAGCAAATTGTTTGCTGTAGTTCAGGTTATAAGATCTTCTACACCTTACCTACACGCAGGGTAAACATAAATTAGGTAGTTAAAGTGTTTGAGGCGTACGAGCCATTTTTGTCAACATTTGACGAAAACGACCCGCTGATGGATTGAATATGAAGTCACTAACAGGCAATACTCGGGTATCTAAGTATAAAAGATATATGTACGTGTTCAGGATACATTCACACAACCTGTGCGTATATTCCTGGGTTCCCAATTTATTGATATTTAGAGAAATCTACGATTAATCGTACACTTACCACAATTTGATGTTGAAGAGAAAGGTCAATCAACCGGACACCGGCGCAATCAACCAAATTTTCACGGTCACGCTTCCCCCCAGTGAATATAAGAAATAAAAAAACACGCAGAGAATCCTTTAAAATCCAATTTAATTTAATTACTTTCACACTAAGTTAAGTTTCCTCCTTTAAAGTTATTCAGCACTCCATTTTTAACTATGAGAAAGAATTTTTAGCAATAAAAAACGCAACTCCCCCCTCCAAAAAAAGACTAATGAAAAAAATAATAATTAAAAATATTCCAAAAAAAAATAATAAAAAAAAAAATCGGGACGTTTCGGCTTCGATAGGTGGGTCGTTTCGGCCCGGGATGAGACCGAAAAGTCCCGAAAAAACACCGAGGCCGAAACGACCCTGAACCACTGTAATGATTGTTGGGTATTAGTTGTAGCAGAAGTGGAGTAAGACGATGTCCCATAGAGTATTCATCATTTCACAAATTATTAAACACCCCCAAACACCCATTTATGTGTAAAACAATAGTTAAGTACCATATACGTACGTTTTACATCGAAAAGTGTTGGTTATTAGTTCTTTAGCTTCATATTCAGCACCCACGTGTATCTTATTGGTGCTCTGACCATTTCACTCAGATTAGCAATAAATTTGTGAATAAAGATCGATTTCCCACCAGAGGTCGGCCCAGCGATCGAGAACTCTGGTAAAGGGATGTGGCCAGCGTGGTTCCATATCTCAACTAAGCTATATCATTATAGTTGCCACGTCTTTTATAAACCACGACGCTCAAAGGGGAGGTAACTCTTTATTAAACGGGCATAGGAAAAGTCTTTGGGTAGGGGAGGGCGAGGGTGGTCTCATTTATTTTTTATTCAAAATAATTAAATAGTGTATGTTTGTGATTGAAAGCTTCTTGTTTTAAAGATTTGGGTTGGCCCTTAAAACGTGCAGTTTTCTACCATTTTGGTGATATGTTTTCTTTTACCATATTTTTCAGGGCCTCCAAGTTTCTCTTTCTTTCTGATATGCCACTGTACTCATATGGCTGTGGTGAGGGGGTCATGGTATCCACATTCTTCCGCCATAGCTCCATAACTTTCTCTGTGTCTACTCTCACAAGCGCCTTTCCGTAGCACTTGTCAACGCGCTCATCCGAGTCCATCATCATCACCAGGCATACGTCATGCTGTATTTGGGAGGGATGGTCTACGCTACAGCCATAACACAGTTTTTCAGCCACTTTTGGAATCTATTCTGCTATTAAATCCGCATACGCTCTATTTAATTCTTTCTTGATCTGTCTTTTTCACAGCTCTGTCGTAATGTTTTTGAGGTGGTGATTTAGATGGAGAGACCATGGCAGTTGGCGTTGTTGGTGGACTGCTTAAAGATGACTGCCTTGGCTCGTATGGTCTTGTTCCTGCCGAATTTGTGGTTGTTAACTGTGGTGAGGAGGGAGTCAGAGGCTTCTCTTGTGTATGTGCCTCTGCCACTTCTTTGATTTTTCCGAGTAGCCGTTGTTGTAGACGGTCGATTTCCTTCATGTGGTTCTCCCTGTCCTTCTTCATCTGCTCAGCCGTGTGGCATTCTGGTTCCAAAGGAAGAGGCGAGTGAGGATCAGGCGGTTGCGGGAGGGCATCTTCCATTTCCACCACAGTCTCCACAGACTCTTCCACATCCGACAGCTCCGCTGGGGAGCCGGCAGTAGGATGGGTCTGTCTGTGGGAGTAGGAAGGGAACCGGCGGCTGCCCCTGGCTCTTTCTTCTCTTCTCTGTTCTCTCTCTTTTTCTCCAAAAATGCCTCCAAGCATCGGGCATTCCTCCGCTTGGTGGACCGGCTCTTTCTTCTTAGTTTTCTTTGTCTCTTTTCAGGGCCTCCAACCCCCCTTGGGCGAGGACCAGTGTGAAGGGGGGTCCTCTCACTAAAGGTACTACCTCTACCCCTGGGGTGGTGTGGTGTTCTCTTTTGTAGTGGTGAACTCCAAAGTCAGGTAGACACGCTCGCCTTTCTTCTGGACAGTCCGGTGATTGGACAAGGGACGCTCAGAGCTGAAATGGTTTTCTGTTATCTGGCTGGTAGATCCAGTGCTCCCATGTTATCTCAATTGTCTCAATTCAGATGCAAACACTCTGAACTCAGAGGTGAGTGAATATTCTCTACCCTCGATTATAAAAGGTTGTTTCGAGAAACAAGTTCAGACATGTCCTGAAGATAACACTGTCAGGGCAAAGCCAGCCTAAATATAGGGGCAAGGGGCCTCATATTTAAAGATATTGTAAGTTCAAAATATATTCCGCATCAAGGCGAAAAACCTACATGAATTTCACTTCTCTGTAAAGCTGGAAAAAAACACACGTGGTGTATATCCAGCTTTAGCGCAGGGACCCGGGGGAGAAACGGTATGTTAGATAAGGTCTAATCTCCATTTAACTTATACAGTAGTCGGAGTCTTACGAGACGTAATCGGTTGATGTCAAGATGTCGTCACGGTCAATTAAGAAACGAGATTCTAAAACGATAGAAATGTCTATCGTATCGTCACCTAACAATCATGGCAAGAACGAATCGGTTTTCTCGACAAGTGAAGTCAGCGTTAAGTCACGTGTGAGATGACTTGTATTGATTCTGCCTCGATATACGTCATCTCCCACCGTTTTGACAGGTGGACAGATGAGCGTCGGTCCACCTGACAGTTTAGGGTAAAAAGTATATATATACCTGGAAGAGCAGAGCATTAGACACACACTTGGGGTCACACACGCGTTGGTGAAGTCCAGGACAGGCGGACTCTGTTTCCTGGCATAAGGGTACCTTCGATCACAGGACCCTGAAACGGCTGGAATCGCCAGAGAGGGCATTCCATGATTGATTTAGCTTAACGTTGATAGGCGGCTACGGGGCCGAATTCGTGAGAAGGAACACCCGAGGTGGAACGTTAAAGTTTAGATTGTCGAGTAGCAGGTATCGTCCTGCAATAGTCAGAAGTGTAGGTTAATTGTATTGTGCGTATTAACCCTTTGAAGCGTCAGCCTGATTGCGTTCTGAGTAGTTTATTTTGCTGTCGGAACATCGTAATACCGACTGGAGATCGGTGTGAGTGACAATTTCGCCCTAGCACAAAAAGGGGCATTTGTGAATCGTGAATTCAACCAGGAACGGTGGATATTTCAATAGGACTTTCACGGAGGACTTTCAAAAGGCACATAAGGTATGAGTAGACAATATCTGACCCAAATCAGAAGTACGGTGGTTTATAGATGACGAACATTGCTGGTCGGAACCCTCCGACAGCCAGAGGTACAGTTACGCGCAGACGTTGACATTTGAGCCTAAGTGGGTGAAGCTCTTATGGCGAGCTCACAGTAGTAACATTTCAGATTTGTGAAGCTCTTATGGCGAGCTCACGGTAGTAACATTTCCAGTGTGTAGACTATAGTGCCAGTACAGGGCTATAGAATGACTATATGATTGTTTAGAATTATTTAACCGTAGTGACCCATTTTCTGTGCAAAGAATTGAATTGTTGATTGTTGAAATATTGAAACGGATTTATTTTTATGTGTAAATAAAAGAATCGTTGTTACTTTAAATCATTCTTTCCATTATACAGCCTGAAGTGATTAGGAATCACACCTAACGGAAATCGAACCTATTTCAGGCCAATTTGGCAGAGAAGGAATCACGGCGTCGGTCTAACTCAGCTCTCTGCGTCGAGTTCGCGACACTTGGATTCCGACCCTCCACGTTGGTCTAATTTTCCCGCAACTTCATCAGCGGGACTAAATAACCCCACGTCAGCCCAGGCCTTACGGGGCCTCAGGTGTCCCTGACATTGATTGGCGAGCGCTAACCAGGATATTTCTAAAAGGTAAAAAATGGCTATATGGAAATTTTGTTTTATTTTAACGGCGGTTCTGTTTAGGTTTTGACGCGTTCGGTCAGTTGATGCCGTTCAAGGGTTTAATATCGCAATACAGTAGTCCCCAAAAGGATACTTAATAGCCACTATAACTGCGGTAGGTTTCAGAATATTTGGTGCGTTTAATTACGTTAAATTACAGAGGTAAATTAGGATCAATTGCCATATTTTTTTTTCTTTCTTTCTTTTCCTTCTTCATTCTTTCTGACGAGTGTTGAAGATAGAAAGAAAAAATCAAAATGGATGTTGTTACACCCCTCGCCCAACTGGTATCATTAGGCAAGGAAATGGGCCTTGAGGGAGCTGAACTTCAGAAGTTCGTTAAAGATGAGCAGAAACGTGAGGCCAAGGAGATTGCCTTACGCAATGACGCGAGGGAGAGAGAAGCCCAATTAGAACGAGAGCGTGAGAAAGACGCAAGAGAGGTGAAAGAGAGAGAGATTCAATTAACAAACGAGGCGAGGGAGAGAGAAGCCCAATTAGAGCGAGAGCGTGAGAAAGACGCAAGAGAGGTGAAAGAGAGAGAGATTCAATTAACAAATGAGGCGAGGGAGAGAGAAGCCCAATTAGAACGAGAGCGTGAGAAAGACGCAAGAGAGGCGAAAGAGAGAGAGATTCAATTAGCAAATGAGGCGAGAGAGAGGGAAGCCCAATTAGCAAGGGAGGCAAGGGAGGCAGAACGGGAGCTCGAACAACAGAGGCACGAGAGAGAATTAGAGCTCCTCAGAGCAAGGGCCGATGTGGAGAATGAAAGTCGGCGCTCAGGGGATGGGAGTGCAGGGGTAGCAATTCATGCCCCACGCCCCCATCTCGCTTATTTCAATGAAAACACAGATGACTTGGACTCGTACTTGGAGAGGTTCGAGCGTTTTGCCTCCAGTCAAATGTGGCCAGAAGACACATGGGCTATGTGCTTGAGCCCTTTGTTGTCAGGTAAAGCCCTCGAGGCTTATACCAGTATGCCTCCTGCACTTCTTAATGACTACGGTGAGCTGAAGAATGCCATCCTTCGGAGATACCAGCTCACTGAAGAAGGATTCCGGACCAAGTTCCGAGAGATTAAGCAGGAGAAGGGAGAAACAGTACCTCAGTATTTTGCCCGAGCTAGGCGGTACTTTGACCGCTGGACTGATCTCGCAGAAGTGAATGAGTCATATGGAGCCCTGCGAGATCTATTTCTCCGGGAGCAGTTTTTAACTACATGCTCCAAGGAGTTGGGCCTGTTCATCAAGGAAAGGGGTCCGCCCACCTATGATGAAATGGCAACTGTGGCAGAACGCTACATCGAGGCCCACGGTGGGAGTGTAAACGCACCCAAATCGGCTAGGGGTGGGGCAAGCGGGTTGGCAATGGCACCCGTAAGGCAACACCACCCCGATCCTCCTGCGTCGCAGACCAGCCGGAACGGGAGCGCTCCCAAGGACACCACTTGTTTTATCTGCAACAAGCGGGGTCATATTGCCAGGAACTGCTGGCAGAAGCAGGTAAGGACCACTGGGAACATTAGACCACCTCAGCAGGGGGCCGGGAACGCAGCGCCAATGGGTTGGAAGCAAGGTGACCGCGTAGATACAGGGCCCAGCAGACAGACGGCAGCGTTCTGTCAAACTATCGGTCCAGAACACAGTCCCCTCCGGGAATGTATACAAGAGGGAGAATTAAGGCTGGAAGACGGGAAGGTTGTCCCGATAATAAGTGGCATGTGTGAGAGGCTCACAACTTCGCAGGAGAAGGTTGATATGCCAGTGTACCCAGTGTATGTGGGACAAAGGGAGATCCGTCTGCTCTGGGATTCTGGGTGCTCAAGCAATTGTTGGGGCGCGACCATTTGTGTATTTTGATAGATGGGACCATTAGAAGGTTCCCCATCGCGAGGATAACTGTGGATACCCCATTTTATTGTGGCGAAGTGGAAGCCATGTGCATTGAATCACCTGTGTATGACCTGGTCATAGGTAATATCCCAGGGGTGAGGGCAAGCCCTGATGAGTTATGGTCCAGGGATAGGGGGCCAAGAGAGGGCCCAACGAGTAAGGAAGGGAAGGTTCCCAGGGGGAACCAATCCGATGGTCCGGGGGATGGCCCCTACACGACGAAATGTCGGGAAGTTTCAGGAGGGACGACTCCTGTCCAATTAGGGAGAAGGGGCCGCAGGCGGTCCAGGCGAAACGCCAAACAGCGAGGGAACCCAATGGGGTCATTGGGGAAAGACCCTCAAGCAAATTTATGTGGGGGAGTTGAGCGCCCCAAGAAGTCGGTGTCACCCGGGTGGAGAGGGGAGGCCAGACCCACGCAAATGGCTGGGCAAACTTCCCCAGAATTGAGAGGGCACGGGTCAACACAAGTTGAGTTTGTTAAAGTGGATGGGACCGCTAAGATGGGCGCCCAGGGAGCCGAGGACAGGGTCCACAAATCAAAGGAGAAGCATCCTAGGTGGCGGAGACCACGCAGAGAGTGCCGAGAGCGCACAGCGCCCAATGTGCGTAAGAAGTCGTCGCAATGGACCGGGGGGTCGACGGCACAAGGGCCAAGGACGGCCAGTGTCGTTCGAACGATGGTAATCGCCGGGACGAGTGAGCCTGGGGGATATAGCGCCAAGGGAAGCTCTTGGGAATGCGACAACGACAGGGTATGGGGACCCTGGTGGAATACCCGTAGAAATAACGGGGCAAGAAGTAGGGGTGTGTCAAGGGTTACCCAAGGGGATACTGGGAACCGGACCCCTACCAATGGTCGGTGGTTATAAAGAAGCAATAGTTGGGTGGCTGTGGGCCTGGTGTCTGGGACGGGGGCTCCAGTCACAAATATTTTTATGGGTGAGGTGATGAGTTTCGTAAACCCGGTGTTAAGGCCCGGAAGGAATTTTCTTATTTTAGTATTATTATTGCTCTGACTGCTTATTAGAGTTGTTTGTGGGTGCGAATGTGAGATACACTGCCCCGTTCGTCGCATGTGCGTGGACGGGGAGCATGTGTGTCGAGTTGTGTAAGTGTGGGATACACTAACCCCGTCTGTCGCAAAGGCACAGTCGGGAAATCTGTGTGTTGAATGTGTGAGTGTGTGAGGCACAATTTTAATCCCCTGGTTGAGCTTTGCGAGGGTGAGGCTCAACATAATGCAGGGGTCGTTTGCCCCTTCACAAGACATAGGGGAATGGGAGGCGAAGTTACACTCCGTTGGAATTAACCCGTCTGACGCAAAGGCGCGGACGGTGTTACTCGTCGGAGTGAGTGCCAAGTGAACTGTTTGCAAAATGGGCGAACGTGTATAAAAATGTGTATGTTTAGGTGTAAATATATAGTATTACAGAGAGAGAGAGTGCTGCAAATCTAAGAGTAAGGCTACTCTCCATATGTAAACCCGCAAGACGGGAGCATGTGGTAGCGTGTGTGTCGTGGGAATCGGTATGGCCGACGCTGTAACGAAATGCCCTCCATGGAGCCCCTCCACGGAGCGTGTCGGGTTAACCTCCGTGGGGTGCGTCGGAGTCTTATGATTGCACTCGAGAATCTTGGTTCCCGAAGTGTTAATGTGTTAATCAGAGTGGCCAAGTCCTACTTGGTAATAATTCTCTGTTGTATAAACTTTAATAAGTAAACGCTGTTTTCAAGCCCAAGTTATGTAATTTTATTCAATTCCTCGTATATTTGCATTGCATAATAGCAGTGCAACTGACCTACAGAAGTACTCTACGCACTTACTGTAAAAAGGTGTTTTTGACAGTATTTGCAGTTATGACTGGCATATGAGCTAGTAAAAGCCTAACCTATAATAACCCCATCAGAATGCTTTTGACAGATTTTAGCATTGTATACTGACCCGACCTAACCTCAACACACCCAGTATCAGTTTCAGCTCTGAGAATTGTGCAATCTTGCACGTTCGCGTCGGTTTAGAATGGTTTTGTAATTATACACCTATTAATTGCCAGCATCCTTTTAAATGCGAGAACGCATACTCTTAGCATAGTATACCCACCGGATGCCCTACTATCCCAGGATGGAAGTAAGGGGTTAAGAAATACCTCTCCGCCATCTTGGGGTATATGTGGTGTTTTGTGGTGTTTTATGACGTAAATTCTGCCGAGTAGACACGATTCAAACCGTATTTAAACCAACGGAATCACCCGAGACGACACTTCTCTCTGGTCTTCCGTATGTACAAGAAGTCACTCTCCTATTCTCGTGGAAGGACACCGCCGAACGCTGCCAGGCCAGACAACATTTCCAGACACAGGACGCGATGAGAGCGATGCGATAATTTCGACTTAGTCTCATTTCGTATCTGATATTTTCATACTTTTACCAGAGAGAGAATTTATTTAAAGTTTAACTTGTAGGAACTATACTTAGGGTTTTAATAAAAGTGTAGAAAACTGTAAGTACATTTTATGTGTTTTTGAATTCACCCTTTCGCTGCGGCTGCAGTATCAAGAATTGTTGCAGACTCTACAGAAACTGGTTGCCTCTAAAGACTGAACACTTAAATTATCCTGTGGCCATTTTTGCCACGATTATAGTCCGAACTAAAAACCACTAGACGATCATTTTTCCGGGGTACTTAACCCTGCTATGCCACAGGCCAGTTTATATGGTGCCGCTCGTCAGGATGCAGACTCTGACTTTTAACTCTCTTGAAACGATCGGGTGAACATTCTAGAAACATTTATTAACCCTAACAGACCCAGTGAAGCCGAAATTGACTTAAAACTTTGCCGCTGGGGAGCACAGTGAACTTGTGAGAACTTTTTGCTAACTATTTATGAGGGACAGACATCCCTTAATTTTACTGGTAAATTGAACGCCTGGCAGCTCAAATTTGTAAGGCAGCTGACGCAGACAGCGCCCTCTGAATCTAAAATTGGTACAACTCCATGGTGGAACTGGTTGCATGTCCAACGTGCCATTATTTACACTGACGCCGACCGCCAATTGCTATCATATCCAAACTACGCTCGACTGGTCGCACCGAGCGTTGCTCATCAGATATATCGAACTTTTGACTGAACATCAGAGAAAAACGGAAACTCAGGAAACTGTGAAAAATCTCGAGGAATTCCAGGAAATTCTGAAACGACAGCCGCGTGTGTTTCAACAGTTATAGTGCTAGCAAGGTAGGTGCAATTTTCTTCATTTTACGTTCGTTAACGGCAGAAAAATCCCATTGTAAATTATTTCATAAAACTCATTAAAAATGGCCACGCCAGCAGAAAGAGAGCAACGGTTCATTGATGAAATTACTCAACTAAAACAGGAAAGGGAAGGTCTTGTGGGTCAGTATGAGCGGCAAATTGCTGAACTGGGCTCTCAAGCTCAGAGCTTGACGCAGCAGCATGCTGCCTCACAACAAACCCTTCACCATACGCAGGCAGCCCTCGACCAGGTTAAAGCAGAATTAGTACAGCAGAAAGCTGATTTGGAACTACAGTTAGCTACTGACAAAGTCGGTGCCGAAGCAAAATTACTAAAAATACAACAAAAATTGGCAGAGGCTGAAAGGAAAGCCAAAGACCCGAAATCTTCTGCCATAATTGACCTGCATAAAACCGTGCGCCAAAGTGAAAAGAGTAATGCAAAGACAGCTAACGCCACTCAGGCGCAATCCATTCATTCCCATATTAAAAAATTTGACGGGAACCCCCTGAATTTTCGGGGTTGGATAAAATCTCTTGACCTTTTTTGTGAGACAAATGATGTGGAAGAGAAACGACGACCTAAAATCGCCGCCCAAACCAGTGACTTCGTAGTTGCTGATTTTATTTTACGATCAATGAAGAAAAATCCTGAAATGTCCTGGTCCGAACTGTATGGCGAACTAAAAAGTCGCTATAGCGCCACAATGGATAACTCCATGGCCACTAATCAGTTGCGCCATATGCGACAAGGGAAAAATCAAACTCTTGTCTCATATGCTGAGCAACTGCTTGATTTAGCGAAAGATGCCTTTGATCAGGAAATAGATAACCCCACTATTCAGAAAAACCTCTCAGACTACTTTTGTGACGGGTTGTATGACAACGATGTTCGGATGAAACTGATCCGACGCATGCCCAAAACGCTAGAAAACGCTGTTAGTCAGGCATTATTTGAAAATGCCACGAAAATCAAATTTCGCGCTCGCTCTGAAGCCGCCAAAGGAAAAGCGCCCTTTGGGAAGGCATTTGACCGACAATATGAAGAATATGAGCGCTATCGGGACCCTGTATTTCGCAACTCCATCGACGAACAGGAAGAACATGTAGATCTCCCTCTGGAGACAAGGGACGAGACTCCCATGGACGTAGGCGTGGCACGCCGACGCCATAAGGTGAATATTTTAACGAAAAATTACACTGGAGGTTATGCGCGACCTCCATATCAGAATCAGAACAAAAATCAGTACAATAGTCAATACAGAAATAGGGGAGGACAAAATTACAACAGATATCAGAAACCGACACGATTTTCACGACCGGTTTGCAATCGTTGTAACCGCGTTGGCCACGTGAAACGCGATTGTCGCGTTAACTTGACCAAGCAGGTGAGAACACTAGATATTCAGCCAGCAGGTGAAAGGTCACCAGGGGCGACCTTTTGCTGCTTTCGCTGTGGGAAGCCAAACCACTTCGCTCGCGATTGCCGAGTCAATTTCAACGAAGGGAACTCTGCCCATATGGGGCAATGAGCAGAGTTAATGAGAAGTCACATGCTCCCAACAGAAGTGAAACTGGAAATCACCAGGGAGAAGTGTTAATTAATGTAAATAATGTACCAAATGAATGTATGAATAATTGTAAAAATAAAATTGTAAATAATAAGACAGGTGGACATACGGGTAATAAAACATGTAATATAAAGCCAAGTACTCAGTCTCAAACAAGGAGAACCAAAAATGGTTCTCTTCCAATGAAAAGTAAAAGCCTTCAATGCACAAAGTGTGGTCAGACCACACATAATAGGCAAAATTGTACAGTAAAATTCACAACCATTCCTCTGACTGGTAGGCCTAGGCCTAAGAAACCGAAGGCCAACTCACAAAATGGCTGCCCTGCAAGGGACAGTCAGCAAGAAAAATTTACTTCACAAAATTGTTTCAGCTATCGGACCACCAGTGGTCTGGAAATAAAAGTATACAGGACTGGAATAACCCAGGTAGCTACTGACGCTATGGTGAATGCGGCTAATAGCCAATTAACCCATGGCGGAGGTGTTGCTAGAGCTATAGCTCTTGGAGCTGGTCCAGCCCTTGAACAAGAATGTCAACAATATATTCAACAGCATGGAAATCTTCCAGTAGGTGAGAATATGTCTACCACTTGTGGAATGTTGCCATGTTTAAAAGTGATACATGCTGTGGGACCACGCTGGAATGATTACAGTGATAAAAATAAATGTCTCAATGTTTTATACAGTACTGTACAAAAAGTATTGCAGGTATGTGACAGGGAAAATTTTGTAAACATAGCTATCCCACTCATCAGTAGCGGGATATATGGTGTACCTAAACAAAAGTGTGCAGATGTTTATGTGAGAGTTCTACAAAACTTTACTCCTAAACAATTAAAAGAGATACACATTGTAGATGTAGACCCTGATATTATGATTTATATGAAAAATGCTTATGAAAATCAAATTATAAATCAACCAGGTAAGCAGGGTTGTGTTGAAATAAATCAACAGAAACAGACAGTAAGTGAATCAGGAAATAGGAATCCAAGAATAAGGAGCCAAGAGAAATCACTTGGGAAAAACCCAAAACTACAAAACAGGAAAAACCCAAGGGGAAGTAATTGGAAAAACCCATGTCAACAGGAAGTGAAACACTCTATGGAAACCAAGGGAAATAACTTAGTAAACAATGATGATTACCCAAATGGGGAACAACAGCAACAAAAACTTAGAAATTCTCAACCGGAAACAGTAACCATAAATTATGGGGCTGCTTCTTTGAATAGTGTCTTAGTGAACACCAAAGGACAACGAGTACGTGCCTTATTAGATACAGGGGCACAGACTAGTTGTATTAGTACAAAATTTTGGAAAAATCTGAAACACCGACCGAAATTAGTTGGTGATAAAAATTTTTTGCCTCGCATTGCGGGTATTACTGGGAATGACACTCTCCCTCGAGGAAAAGTTAGACTTGAATTTTATATTCAAGGAATTTATCAGGTGCATGAGTTCTTAGTCATAAATGAATTGAATCGAAGTATGTTATTAGGAATGGATTGGATTAGGGGCAATCGAGTTAATTTATATTGGGAATTTCATAAATTGAGATTAGATGGTCACTATATACCCATTGTTCAAGACATACAGGTGAGTTGTCTTACTCGACTGATCAATCAGGTGGAACTTAAACCACAGTCCACTTGTTTCTGTACAGCAAAAGCTTCCGGTGCAAAATCTGTCTTCGACACAAAATACTTAGAACATCATGGACTGACTAAAGGTCATGTGGCTGAACAGCCTGGCCTCTTGGTTAGTAACAGTATAGTCACTAATGGAAATGAAACCATACCTGTACTGTTGGTGAACAGTACCAACAAACACTACACCTTAAAAAGGGGTTGTTTGATTGGAAAACTTGAACCAATAGAACAGGAAGAAAAAGTCTTAGAAATTAATCAGATCTTAACTCAAAATACACCTGAAGACCAGATCACAGATGCTGACATACAGGTGCCTGAAGACAAACGGCACCTGTTGATGCCAGTCATCAATAATAATAAAGACTTGTTTGCTAAAACTGATAAAGAATTAACTCAGACAGATACAGTGAAGATGCGCATCGACACAGGTGATGCGCCACCAATCAAAAGTAGAGCATATAGAGTTCCATTACTGAAGAGAAAAATTATGGATGAAGCACTTGAAGAAATGCTTCAATCCGGAATTATCCGAAGGTCAAATAGTGCATGGAGTTTTCCGTGCCTACTCGTGGACAAGAAAGACGGCTCGAAACGCTTCTGCGTTGATTTCCGTAAGCTCAATGAAGTCACGAAAGTTACGAACTGGCCGCTTCCATTGATTGACGACATCTTTACTCTATTGAATGGATGTCAATACTTCACCACTCTTGACATGAAGTCAGGCTACTGGCAAGTCAAGATGGATGAAGAAGATAGACCAAAAACGGCCTTTGTTTGTCATAAGGGCCTTTATGAGTTCAATGTAATGGCTTTTGGACTCGTGAACGCACCCTCGGTGTATCAATCCCTCATGACAAGCGTCTTGGAGGGCCTAGAGGATTTTTCTCTGGCCTACCTTGACGATATTTTGATTTTCAGCCGTGACATAAAATCTCATATCGACCACATTAAACAAGTGTTTGGTCGCCTAAGAAAACATAAACTGAAACTAAAAGCTAAGAAGTGTTCCTTCTTTCAATCTGAAACATCTTATCTTGGTTTTGTAATTAGTAAAGACGGAATTAAACCTGAGACTTCGAAGGTCGAGGTCATTCGAAAATTAAATCCGCCGAAAACGGTAACAGAAGTGAGATCTTTCATGGGCATGACCTTATACTACCGCAGATTTATTCCTCGGTTCAGCGAAATTGCTCAACCACTCCTAGAACTGACAAAGAAATATGCAAGATTTCATTGGCGTGACACACATCAAAAAGCCTTTCAAGAGTTGAAGGATCGTTTAACTCAAGTTGCTCATTTGTCATATCCAAATCCCAGAAAGCCGTATGTGCTTTACACAGATGCCAGTGGCCGCTGTGTCGGAGCGGTTTTGGCACAACCATGTGATGACGAAACAGGTCAACTACCTGGAGTACCTGATGAAAAACCCATTGTCTTCCTCTCTCATAAATTGGGTGAAACCCAACAGAAATGGTCGACATTTGAGAAAGAAGCTTTCGCTATCTCATATGCATTGGATAAATTCAATAACTACCTGCAGGGAGCAGAGTTTGTTATTAAGACAGACCACGCCCCCTTGCAGTACTTGTTGAAAAGTCCGCAAAACAATGCTAAAGTACAACGCTGGGCATTAAAGATAGCTAGCTACAATTGTAAGATTGAATATTTACCGGGTAGAAAGAATACATGTGCTGACCTACTCTCTCGTTTACCTGAAGGAATTGCAAACGCTGACCCCGGGTACGAGATGGATAATGTGGAAAATCAGAAAGCATTACGAATTGGCATTATCAATAGTAACAAATTTGATCCTCAAAGATATGTACATGTCATCACAGATGAACCTCAGGTTCCGCCCGAACCACAAGCAATTAATTACAAAGATTTGGACATGAAGGTAGAGCAACAGAAAGATGAAAAGATTGTTGAAATCATTAAGAAGTATCAAGGTAACAATACCCCTGCTCACATTAGTAGTAGATACCTCATGATTGAGGGAGTATTATATTACATCAGTACAGTTGACGATAACCCACGGGTATGCTTGTGCATACCCGAACAATTACATGCAGATGTGTTGAAACAATACCATGACGAATTAGGTCACCTTGGCATAGACAAAGTGTACAATAATATCAGTAGAAAATATTATTGGAAAGATTTATATAAACATATTTATAAACATGTAGAAAATTGTCTTGTGTGTCGAGCTCGTAACACCAGAGCTCACACTTTGCCATTGCAAGAGACTGACAGACCTCCATATCCCTTTGCTAAAATAGCATTGGATATGAGTGGTCCACACCCTGAAACTTTATCAGGAAATAAATACATTGTGACCTTCATAGATATTTATTCTGGCTGGCCTGAAGCATTTCCAGTGCCTGATAAAAAGGCGGAAACAATTGCTAATTTGATAATAGATCAAATTTTTCCCAGATTTGGATGTCCTTTAGAAATATTAACAGACAATGGATCGGAAAATGTAAATGCAGTGATGAAATATTTAACTAACTATTTCAAGATACATCATGTAACCACTTCCTACTTCCATCCACAATCGAATGGTAAAGTGGAGAGGCTACATAGAACTCTGAATGACATCTTAGCAAAACTAGCTCGAGAAGAATTAGAAACTTGGGATTTATTTCTAAACCAAGCTATGGCAGCCATCAGGTTTAATGGTAGTGAATCCTCTGGATTCTCGCCATTTTATCTGGTGTATGGCAGAGATGTGGTTTTACCACTCGACAATATACTTAAACCTCGAGAAAAATATGTAGGGGAAGAACCTCATAAGATAGCCATTCAGGAACAACATAAAGCATTTCGAAAACAACAAGCTGCACAAAAGAAACGAGTATTAAAACAACAAAGATTACATGATATCACCTTTGAAGTAGGTGATCCTGTTTTATACTCTTCAGGAAAATCTAAAGGAAAATTAGAATCGAAATGGGACTACCCATTTCGAGTCATTGAGAGAACAGGTCCAGTGAGTTACAAGATACAAGATCAATTAACTCGCAGAATAATTAAATGTCATGGAGAAAGACTTAGTAAAGTGCCTCAAGAATGGGAGGTGCCTCAACCTGTCCAACCTGTTAGAGCGCGACGAATACAACGTTACGCTGCCCCATCAGAACAGTCGACTACTGAATACAGTAGCAGTAGTGACAGTAATGAAAGTGACGATATGCAAGGGATTCAAGAAAAACACCCCTTAACGTCGATCATTAAGAATAAAAGACAAAGACGAGAACATTCTTCTTCAGAAGAAGAAGGTGTTCCATTAGCAGAATTAAGACAACAAGTACAACAGGTACGAGATTACAAGAGACGAATGAAGGAGCTACAAGCTCCTTCCGCTGATCAACTGCCATCACGGTTCATTGCTGACGATCGAAATGATTGATTAAATGATTCAACGATGGAAGTTGACCAATTGCAAATAACTGAAGAAAAAGGACAAAGTAGTGAGCCTCAACCAAAACAATCAAGTAAAGATATAACTGAGATGATCTCTTGTATACAAGCTGTGTTACAAGATCATAATAAGATTAAAGAACCAGGTGAGAAATTAGAATTAGGAGCAATTATGGTACCCTTTGCCTGGAGTACTAGTGATTAAATATTACCACAGGACTAATGATACCTAAACGTCACACCTATGGTGCCACTCCTTAAGTTTGAGAGAGACGAGAGAAAGTGTAAAATGAGTAACAAAATTGTATTGACTTATGATTTGTTTGGAACGAAACTATGAGTGAACTCTTGTCAGCCTCGTGAACTGACTAAGACTCTCTTGTAGTTGGATTAACTTTTTGATCTTTTACATCCAGAAGTAAATCATCAGAGTGAAAGTAATTGAATCGCGTATTACTCATTACGCTAACTCTTGCTTCCTTTCTCATTGTAAGAGCAAGATGTTGCGTTGGATGTTATTAGTTGGTCTTTTGACTACGACTACAATAATAGATGGACATACTATTATTAGAAACAATGTGATTTTTAAGAAAGTGAAAGAAGTAAATATGGTAACTAGTGATTGGAGTACAATGTTTGTTTATGAGCTCCAACCTTTTATACAATATGTGCGCAGACTTGATCGAAGTATGAAATATACTGCTGGTTTGTACAATGCTACAACCATAGCTTTTCGACAAACTTTTGTCGAAATAAATGGTGAAAACTCTACTCTTGCCGTTGCGATACAATCGATCATAACGGATATACACCAGGAGATCAGATACCTAAATAATCGTGTTAAACGAGTAAAAGAGGATCTGAACGATTACCGCAGATTACATGGCCATACAATAATCCCGTCTCGGAAGAAACGAGGTTTGTTCGACTTTGTAGGTGAAGGATTGAGTTTTCTCTTTGGAACTGTATCCCAGTCAGATTTAGATGGGATAACAGAAAATTTAAGACGTGTCAGTACTAATCAAGCAATGATTCAACATATTCAAAAACAAAGTTTGACCTTCATTAAGATGAATCATGAAGCGATTCGGACAAATAGAGAATTTATGTTAAATATGTCGCGCGAATTGATGTTATTTCAAGGTCGAGTAAATCAAGTAGTTCAGAATCATTCAGATCGAATATTATATCTTGAACATTTCACTCATGCTTATCATCAGCTTGAGTTTGTAATGAGTCGATTAGAATCAATGATAATCGCCGCAGAAACCACTCTGCGGGGATTACATGATCAAATGGATATCCTAGCCGATAGGAAGTTATCACCGAAAATAGTGGATCCTTCACTATTGACCTCGATATTAATGAGTATTAAAGTTCAATTAGATGATAAGTCCATGTTGCCACTAGATCTGACAACAGAATTATGGCAATATTATCATTTGCTTACGACGGCTGCCATTTATGATGACGATAAATTGGTGATCTTTATGAAGATCCCCTTACGTAATTCGAACTTGCAATTTGAAGTGTTCAAGGTGCAGGCTTTGCCTGTACCCTTTGTCAATGTAACTAAGAATGCATCGCGAGTTGCAAATAAATTAGTAGCAATATATACTCTTGAATCTGACATATTAATTATTAATAAAGAAAGGACGAAGTATGTCCCAGAAATAGGACATGACCAATGTGTAGATAACAATAAATTGTTTTGTCCTTTAGTAGGTGCCGTACGAACGATACATACAATGACAAGTTGTATGTTCGCTTTGTTTTTAAACATGAAATTAGAAATTCCGAACTTATGTCAAACGGAAGTTCAATTGAATATCGACCTCCCGTTCAGTACTAGAATCGATGAAGGAATGTGGTACATCACGACAGATGTCCCACTACGATTCTCAATTACGTGTCCGAAACGAAGAAATCCGAAACCGAAACGGATTCTTCCGCCAATTGGAATTTTGGAATTAAAACCGTTATGTATGGCATCGAGCGGTCAATTAATGTTGCCAAGTTATTTCCATAAAAGGGATAATTCTACTTTTCGGATTGTTACAAAGACGGTGTTACCAAATTTCTCGTTGTTACAACGACAGATGTGGAAACCTGTCATAGAGAGGGTGAACATATCGACGTTTACGATACCGAAAGGAATAGATCACTTGGATGACTTACCCATGGATGACTTAATTCATGAACTTGACTCGCTAAATTTACAAATGACGGACTCATTTGAAGTCCCTAAGTGGGCTTATGCTCTCGCAACTGTTGCATTAATAATAGGATTATATCTGCTTTGGAAGTGCTATCGAGCCGATAGACACAAACAGATATACAAATGGTTAAGAAACTGTAAAAGTAAACCGACTTTTTCTGCTGTTGATGATAGTGAAATGTCTAATTTTGCATTTGCCGATGATGAAATCTATACTAGTATGGGACCTAGACCACAGCCTTCAGCTCCTGCTGATCCAACTGGAGCACAACAACAACAACCTCCTAAGAGTATTAGAGACATGATGAGAAAAGCTGTTCAAAACTTTAGACCTTCTCCTCAACCTAATAGGAAATCAATATATCCCCGTGTACAACATGACGTGGATTCTGCCAATGTCCACATAACTATGTTTGATATAGACAAAGAAACTGAAAAACAGTAGTTCACACACTGTGTGTTTTTGTTTCAGTAACCAGTGTTCAAATGGCAGAATCTGATTCTAGTGTTGACAGTGGGCTCGATGATTTCCCTGATTACCAGAGTTATTATAATGATCGTGACACTTTATATGATGATGAAACTTCAAGTACAGTTAGTACTGGAACTGACAGTAATAGTACTGTTTCACGAGAACTGTTTCAAGACACTAATTCATCTAGTATAAACGTAAATATAAATAGCAATTCCTCTGATAATAATGTATCTGTATTGGCATCAATAGAAGCGTCACCATCACCTTCTATAGCATCTTCCGACCTTTTGTCGACTCCTCCAAGTAGTGTTCAAACTCCGACTGACTTCATTCTACTATCTACACCTGAACGACTTCAACGACTTCCACCTTATTCGCCTACGGATACAGTGGAAACGTTAGTCCTTCCTCCAAGATTACCTGTTAGAACCCATGATGCAATTATTCATCGGGACCCCGAGAGCCAAGATGGACTCGGTGGATTTGTTTATGATATAACAATGAGATCACATACTTCTTCCAGTATGACCACACCTACAAGTGATTCGTTGCCTAGTGATTCTACCACTGTTCTGGACACTGATGTTGCAGAGTCAGGTATCAGTGTGATACAAAATGAACTTGCATGAGCTGATCTTGGATTAGACGTACACACCCCTCCTTTAAGTGATGTAGAAGCAAGACAAATTGCTCCATTATCTACTAATATTGTCTCAGAACCTATAATCGATATTCGACCGAGGCCGTGGGAGTGGGCAAGGAGCGAGTTTTTCAGAACACCTCGCCCGTTGGCCTCTCCTCATGAATTTGATCGAGATATCATACGACCCAATACGTATGAACAAGACTTTATGAAAGATACAGATCTCTTAGGCATTGAGGATGTATTTGGATGTCAATATTTTGATATGGATTTGAATATAGTATATATAGAGGTTGAGCGAGAGTTGATATATTATTATGACAGTGCTGTTGATACTCATTTAACTTTTGCAAATAGGTCTAGATATTTAGTGATATACAATTGCCCTGATTTACAATATCCAAAAATCAACGAGCAGGTTGAGGTAAGTGAACCTCTACGGTATTATAGTCACCGGGTGGCTACTACCAGTAGTGTACATCATAGATTTCACATGCGAAGAAATGTAGCAGAGTTTACTCCCTTCTGTGCAAGATATCGTGACTTTAGTCGTCGTAGACGAGCACGATATCACTCAGATGGCCGACCAAGGAGTTTTCAACCCTTTGTTGTCTATCGTCAATACCACCCAGATTATGTTGGACATTTCACAGGGTCAACGTTTGATTACCGAACAGGCCCAAATACTGTGTATCGGCATTATCAGTTGCCAACACAAAATGAAAACCTTCAGAGTGAAGATTGAGAAGTGTAAACTTTAATAAGCAACAACAAACAGAAAAGTCTACATAGACTACTACATATATATAAGATTTTCATGAATCTGATTTCCCAATTTATGTATAATCCTTCATTGGAAACCTGATCCATGACGATAACGGGTCGTCTGTGTTTGTCTTGTTTACTAGTGAAAAATTTCCCAAAGTTAGTAATTCTGCACTGCAGTGTAACAATTTTTATAAAATCGGAGTTCCTGGAGTGTATTAGATAAGTTACACACAGGACTCCCGTATCAAGGCAAACAAATTTGAAAGTTGGTGGAAAGAGTGTTGATTGAGTGCACCAAGTTACAGACGAACCCAGGGGAGCGTATTAAAGTGTAAATTTTAGTGTATAAACATAATACTATTGGTAACATAGTGGTTTCTTTTAAATATAGTTATATTCTATTTTTATTTTGATTAATTTTCTTGTTGGTATGGCTTCAGCAACTACTTTGGAATTCGAAGAATTTGCCGAAGAACAGGCAATGTACGATTTACATCAACGCGAAGCCTACCAACATGCCGTAACTCCTTGCCATACTTACGAGGAACGGGCAAGGTTTGAAGAACATAAACGCGCAGCCTTTCATAAAGCAGCGTCTCCCTGTCATGGTCATTCTCTATATTTTCCAAAAGATTTATGGAGACGTCGCCGTTTAAGGTATATTCGTATTTGGAACACGAGACATTATAATCCTGCCAATGGCCAGACAGAGATAATGCAACACCAACTTGGTTATCGTTTTTATCTCTCTGAGGAAAGAAAAGTAATATTTCCCCATCTTTTGTATCTGCCGGAGTTCCCAGTTGAAGTGGAACCCCATGAGGTCACTGGTCCCGGTCCTGACGAGGTCATTCATTGTGTCAATGACCCCTGTTGGAATGGCCGTTATTATGACCATGGACGAAACCAATTGGATGCTGAATTGGACCTAATAGCCAATCCTGGCTTGGTCCGTCCATTCAGGAGTCATGAGGTCTTCCCTGGTAGTACATATCCCGCCAGTGAAGATGCTGATGATTCATATGGATTTTATCAGCACCAAATGCACCCTGCACGATTCTTTCCTCCTGGTAATGTAAAGACAACTTATGAATTGGAGAAACAGCAAAAGCAGTATCGGCTCCTTCGTGAAGCTTTAATCCGACACGAGGGAAGACGATTACAACGTTTTAGTTTACGCAGCCAAATTATTAAATATAATGAGACGCTGGAGGTACAGACTCATTATAAGGGTCTTGGGGACCCTTGCTGCATCTGCTTAGCAGAAATTTCAAAAACTTGGCAGGATTTATTTGAATGTGGCCAATGTAAACAACAAATCCACTACTCTTGTGGTATTGCATGGGCCAGATCAAAAGCCAGTGCTCCTGAGCCAGCTTCTTGCCCGCACTGCCGTACACCCATGAGGTGGGGTATCGGTAACGAGCCGAAGCTTCCAGTACCAGCTGAAATGGATCCACATCAGTTTTGAGTTGCGTATGACATGACAGAAGTTAAAAAAGGCGACCTCTACAGCTGCGTGCCGTCGGGCACTGTTGTCATCTTTGGACATTATTGTATAATATTTTTCTTGCGCAAACAACAAAGTATCTACGTAAAGTAAACGAAAAAGTTATTGTCAAAATTATATAGTGACATTCTAGACGTGACTCCTAGTTTCGTCACTATCGACAACAGATTAAAAACTAACGAAGAACCGTTAACGGGGAAAGTAGAATTGTTCATACGGCACAGCTGTAGCATAGTGTAAAATAGTTTTTGTGTTTTTATTATTTTATTGTATTTTATTGCGTTTAGTCAAGCATAGTTATTGTTTTATCGATCACACAGGATATTTTATTGAATATGGTCAATCACAGTCTTTGTTTTATCAATCACACGTGAAATTAAGTCAATTTTCAGTTTGTATAGTTTAAACAGTTTTAATTAGTTTATAAGTAATATTCAACCCTTGGAAAATGGCCACCGCATATGCATACCGTAAAGTTAACCCAACTTCGGAAGATTTTCTTCTGGAGCAACTAGAGTACTGGACACAGAGATTTCGTATACCTGTACCTATGATCTTTCACAACGGAGCTTCCGCTTTTCAACGTAAAATCCGTGTGTGGGATATGGTCCAGTTAAACGAAGTCACCGGTCACTTAGAATTGATTCACACTCAAGTTTTATACCGGTATTGTCTTCATACAACGGAAGTAGGACGCGAACTGGTGATGCCTCACATAGTGGTAATCGAACATGAGGCTCGATTACCAACCCCTTGGGAGGCAGCACGATCAAGCCGTGTAAGTGTTATTCGCTATTGGAATGACCCACGGTGGGACAGAACTTATTATGATCAACGAATTCCTTATCAATCGGAGAATGGGATCGATCTATTTATCACATCGACTCCGGTCCGTCCATTTCGCCCTAGTGAATGTAGTCAAATCTCCATACCAGATTTCCCTCGCGAATATCGAATGATAATTGGTGAAACGTTCCATCATGTGCAGGAGGAACATACATATGAATGGGAAAATGCACAATACAATCATCAAGTCTTGCAATACTCGCTTGAAATGTATGCAAGCCTTCGAATCTTTCAAGCCAGACAAAATATAGTTGATGGAGATGGGAGACAATGTGCGATATGCTTGTTGGACATTGTTGGGCCCCGTGAAGCATATCGTTGTCCTCAATGTACTCAGATAGTACATCTCTACTGTGGGTTAACTTGGATGCAGCAAAAACAAAGTTGTCCTCTGTGTCGATTTGACCTCCTATGGGGAACTCCTTTGAAGAAGCGTAGCTTCGATTTTACGACCCGTAATTATCAGTTTTTCCCCACTAACAGAATCAGGTAAAGTTTATTGTTATTTTTATTACTTTCAGGAATTAAGAATATAATACCTTAGGAGAAAAGGTGATTCCTGTTGTCTGGAGGCGTTCCGATAATATTAGTCCGTAATAAATAATCCCTGTAGTGCATTTCTTCTCCCTAAAAACCGGTAGTGACTGATCGTGGTCATGGATTCCCGTCACCGTGTTGACCATGATGCTGACAGCATCCTGGTCACCGCAGGTGATTGGTCATCCTGTTTCCCTGGATCCGGTCAGCCAGTGATCCTGGTGATCCTGGTCACTATCCTGATCACTATTGATATTTCTGGAATTCATCTGATCCAGACTCGAGCTCCGCTAAAAGTTTACCGGACCTCGCGTCTTGGTTGGGAGGATTGTAACGAAATGCCCTCCATGGAGCCCCTCCACGGAGCGCGTCGGGTTAACCTCCGTGGGGTGCGTCGGAGTCTTATGATTGCACTCGAGAATCTTGGTTCCCGAAGTGTTAATGTGTTAATCAGAGTGGCCAAGTCCTACTTGGTAATAATTCTCTGTTGTATAAACTTTAATAAGTAAACGCTGTTTTCAAGCCCAAGTTATGTAATTTTATTCAATTCCTCGTATATTTGCATTGCATAATAGCAGTGCAACTGACCTACAGAAGTACTCTACGCACTTACTGTAAAAAGGTGTTTTTGACAGTATTTGCAATTATGACTGGCATATGAGCTTGTAAAAGCCTAACCTATAATAACCCCATCAGAATGCTTTTGACAGATTTTAGCATTGTATACTGACCCGACCTAACCTCAACACACCCAGTATCAGTTTCAGCTCTGAGAATTGTGCAATCTTGCACGTTCGCGTCGGTTTAGAATGGTTTTGTAATTATACACCTATTAATTGCCAGCATCCTTTTAAATGCGAGAACGCATACTCTTAGCATAGGATACCCACCGGATGCCCTACTATCCCAGGATGGAAGTAAGGGGTTAAGAAATACCTCTCCGCCATCTTGGGGTATATGTGATGTTTTGTGGTGTTTTATGACGTAAATTCTGCCGAGTAGACACGATTCAAACCGTATTTAAACCAACGGAATCACCCGAGACGACACTTCTCTCTGGTCTTCCGTATGTACAAGAAGTCACTCTCCTATTCTATGGAAGGACGCCGCCGAACGCTGCCAGGCCAGACAACATTTCCAGACACAGGACGCGATGAGAGCGATGCGATAATTTCGACTTAGTCTCATTTCGTATCTGATATTTTCATACTTTTACCAGAGAGAGAATTTATTTAAAGTTTAACTTGTAGGAACTATACTTAGGGTTTTAATAAAAGTGTAGAAAACTGTAAGTACATTTTATGTGTTTTTGAATTCACCCTTTCGCTGCGGCTGCAGTATCAAGAATTGTTGCAGACTCTACAGAAACTGGTTGCCTCTAAAGACTGAACACTTAAATTGTCCTGTGGCCATTTTTGCCACGATTATAGTCCGAACTAAAAACCACTAGACGATCATTTTTCCGTGGTACTTAACCCTGCTATGCCACAACGCATGAGCCCGGTAATGAACCCCACGACCACTAGGGTACAGTTTTGTAGTCTAGAACATGATGGTAGATCGTAAAAAGGTGTGAGAGGCGAGCGTGCGTGACTTTGCCCCTTGCATTTTAAGAGATACACAGGGTGTTTCTCTCGGGAAGGGAGTTGTCAGGGCAAAGCCAGCCTAAATATAGGGGCAAGGGGCCTCATATTTAAAGATATTGTAAGTTCAAAATATATTCCGCATCAAGGCGAAAAACCTACATGAATTTCACTTCTCTGTAAAGCTGGAAAAAAACACACGTGGTGTATATCCAGCTTTAGCGCAGGGACCCGGGGGAGAAACGGTATGTTAGATAAGGTCTAATCTCCATTTAACTTATACAGTAGTCGGAGTCTTACGAGACGTAATCGGTTGATGTCAAGATGTCGTCACGGTCAATTAAGAAACGAGATTCTAAAACGATAGAAATGTCTATCGTATCGTCACCTAACAATCATGGCAAGAACGAATCGGTTTTCTCGACAAGTGAATTCAGCGTTAAGTCATGTGTGAGATGACTTGTATTGATTCTGCCTCGATATACGTCATCTCCCACCGTTTTGACAGGTGGACAGATGAGCGTCGGTCCACCTGACAGTTTAGGGTAAAAAGTATATATATACCTGGAAGAGCAGAGCATTAGACACACACTTGGGGTCACACACACGTTGGTGAAGTCCAGGACAGGCGGACTCTGTTTGCTGGCATAAGGGTACCTTCGATCACAGGACCCTGAAACGGCTGGAATCGCCAGAGAGGGCATTCCATGATTGATTTAGCTTAACGTTGATAGGCGGCTACGGGGCCGAATTCGTGAGAAGGAACACCCCAGGTGGAACGTTAAAGTTTAGATTGTCGAGTAGCAGGTATCGTCCTGCAATAGTCAGAAGTGTAGGTTAATTGTATTGTGCGTATTAACCCTTTGAAGCATCAGCCTGATTGCGTTCTGAGTAGTTTATTTTGCTGTCGGAACATCGTAATACCGACTGGAGATCGGTGTGAGTGACAATTTCGCCCTAGCACAAAAAGGGGCATTTGTGAATCGTGAATTCAACCAGGAACGGTGGATATTTCAATAGGACTTTCACGGAGGACTTTCAAAAGGCACATAAGGTATGAGTAGACAATATCTGACCCAAATCAGAAGTACGGTGGTTTATAGATGACGAACATTGCTGGTCGGAACCCTCCGACAGCCAGAGGTACAGTTACGCACAGACGTTGACATTTGAGCCTAAGGGGGTGAAGCTCTTATGGCGAGCTCACAGTAGTAACATTTCAGATTTGTGAAGCTCTTATGGCGAGCTCACAGTAGTAACATTTCCAGTGTGTAGACTATAGTGCCAGTACAGGGCTATAGAATGACTATATGATTGTTTAGAATTATTTAACCGTAGTGACCCATTTTCTGTGAAAAGAATTGAATTGTTGATTGTTGAAATATTGAAACGGATTTATTTTTATGTGTAAATAAAAGAATCGTTGTTACTTTAAATCATTCTTTCCATTATACAGCCTGAAGTGATTAGGAATCACACCTAACGGAAATCGAACCTATTTCAGGCCAATTTGGCAGAGAAGGAATCACGGCGTCGGTCTAACTCAGCTCTCTGCGTCGAGTTCACGACACTTGGATTCTGACCCTCCACGTTGGTCTAATTTTCCCGCAACTTCATCAGCGGGACTAAATAACCCCACGTCAGCCCAGGCCTTACGGGGCCTCAGGTGTCCCTGACAAACACACACCTGTGGAGCTTACCCAATCTACTTATCAAATAAGTGTTTACACAAATAAGATAATCCTCTTAACTGAATACTTTGAACATATCTCGGTACAACATTAACCCAAACACATTGTATATTTCGGAAACAGGAACGAGATTTTAAAATTTGAATTTTTTAATTTTGAGATTTAAATCACTGGCAGAGTAGCTTGTTTACGTCACATATATCACGGGGGAAGACGCCATCTTGTCATCCGCCATCTTGGTCCGCCATCTTGGGCCCCAATGGGCTTTGGGTACAGGAAGGGAAGGGAGCCCTCCCACTTTGTGTATTATGGTAGACACGTCACAGATATCATGGGGGAAGACGCCGTCTTGTCATCCGTCATCTTGGACCACCATCTTGGGCCCCAATAGGTTTTGGGTACAGGGAGGGAGGGGAATCCCTCCCACTTTGTGTATTACGTCACAGATATCATGGGGGAAGACGCCATCTTGTAATCCGCCATCTTGGGCCCCAATGGGCTTTGGGTAGCCTACGGGGAGAGAGGGGGGCCTCTCTCCCACTTTGTGTATTATGGTAGCCACGTTACACATATCATGGGGAAGCCGCCATCTTGGGCACAGCGCCCAATAGGCTCTGGGCATGGGGAGGGGCGCCTAACAGCTGTGTGCGCAGAGAGATTGCTTAATTGGCTTTGGGCGCGGGGAAGGGAGGGTGAAGGTGGCCTAACGGGCTTGGGAACATGGCGGGGTGAGAGGAGCCTAAATAGGTCTGGGCGCTTTGGGCGCAAATGAACTTGAGGTCCGGGTAAACCTACATGGTTTGACCATGCATCTCCTACTACTCATGACCAAATAGCTGGGAATCACTTTTTTTGTATTGCAAATTTTTGCCAGACCCAGAACAGGACCCACCCCCTAATGAAGTGTAAAACATGGGGAAAAAATTCTCTAACATGGAGCCCCCAACATATTATCAATTATTCTGTTCTAAGTTATGAATCTAAGCACTTGAGTTCAATTTGGTTTTAATTACTTGTCTGTAAAATGATATTTGGCAAAGCACTGCATGACACCGGCAAAAACTGCACTTTGGGGCTCGAACCCACTTGGATCTTGTATCCTGGCATTTTTGCGCCAGGATAATGAAAAAAAATTGGATTTTCTTTCAGACAAAATAATTCTCGTTGTGTACGCATGCTTGGAATGGTATCAGGACAACTCTGCCCATAACAAAGTCGGCCCATAACAATGTCGACCTATTACCAATTCGGAATACGACACCTCGGCCCATAACTTAGTCGGCCCATTTTCTACTCGGATTATGGGAATACGTAAGGAATGTTGGGCTTGAACTTCACATGTTTCTTATATTTCGTCTGATGCTATTTCTGTGCAGTCATTTGGCAATGATTCATTTTCTGCAGTCTCTCTTGCTGATGACTCTGTAGTCTGGCTGATTTCAGAGACATTCATGGAAACATGTTCCATAATCATACGATACATTTTCAGTGGATGTTGATTCGACTCTACCAATCATACTACTTTCTTTGCATTTATTACATATGAATGGCATCATACTTTCCCGTTGTCTCATCATACGTCGATATTCTGATTGTGTTATTCCTGAATTGCATATCCTTTGTTGCCACAAAAAACAGGTTTCACAGCTCAATGCCTGTTGACGACTTGTAACAATCCTGCTACAAACTACACAGTGGTCACTCCCCATGGTGTAATTCTGAACTGATTAACAGTTTTTTTCTTTTCGTTGATCAAACAAATCAGTAACAATGATGAATATAACAAAAACAACAACACGAGAGAAAAAGAAAAAAAACATCGACATATGTTTATTTTATTTCCCTCCGTCAAAACAATTCACTTCTATAAACAATTCACAGTACAATTGGGGCTGCTAATTCGATGGGACTACAAAAATAACTTTTATTGTTCCTTTTTCATATCAAAAATATATATGGAATAAAAAAAAGTTCTATGGGCCGACTTGGTAATGGGCCGACTTTGTTATGGTCCGACTTTGTTATGGGTGACTTTGTCATGGATAGTGTCGTCCTATAATCCTCGGAATGACACGATCATTCTGGAATGCCACACGGAAACGCACCCATGAAATTGCGCACGCAAATAACTGGGATTATCGGGGGATTTTCCGGAGATTCATTTCGGAATCTGTTTTATGCGTTGCGGTCATCCACTTTTGACGTATTGCAACTGGAGTTTTTGTGCTTGACTGGCCCAGGTTTGGTATTTGATAGATACCACCTGCAACAATGTTGGAAGTCTTGAACGGTGGCCTAACCATCGAACGAGAAAGGTCCCAGTCTGCAGTGTTTGCAACTTCTTTCTCACATCCTTGGTCAGCTTGATTTTGCGTTCAAGTATGTACCTATATACCGTAGTTCTTGTTTTCAATATAATTTATAGACATATTTGGGTAAAGGTGTAGAATAGGGGACTTTTCGTTTTTTAAAAAAAATAACGATTTTTTCGCTATTTTTTCTCTGTTTTCTTAAAGTAAACTGTATTTTGATCACAATGACACAAAATCACATACTTTTATCGTTTTTTTTCAAGAAATAATATGAAATTTAGGCAAACCTAAAAGCGAGCGAAAGTGATGCATTAGGCCTAATGTGCTGCAGACCTACATTTACTGGTAAAGAATAGGGGACCAACCAAATTTCGTGATAACTACTTTTATCTGCGTTTTGATTGAACGATATTTTCCAATCCTCTGATTGAAAGATAATTTTATCATTGCTTTGATTGGAAGATATATTTATGGCGTCGTTGTTTTCCGCAATTTATCCGATGAGTTACGGAAATTGCTGCGTTCATTTTTATTTTTTCACAAATAGCGTGTAGCATTTATTGTTACTATTACCAACGTTTAGTAGCCACTACAAGAAAATACAGCAGTGCTGTGCAAAAAAAAGGGACGATGATAATATTCCAATGCAGTTTTACTGAAAAGGCCATCTTTAAAATAATAAGACAGAGTATCACAAATGTAGTGTCATGATTCGGACCAGATTTTTATATAGGACGTTTCGCACCCAGATCTATGGACGATTCTGACCATATTTCTGGCCAATTCGGACCAGACTATTGAATGATTCGGTCCATGTTTGTGGACGATTTGGACCAGGTTTCTGGGCGATTTGCCCAACAGACACACAAACTACACAAGCCAGCACAGACATACACACTTCACAAGACAGCACAGACTTGTCGTTTGAAGTAAATAGGCCTAGAGCTTTATGTGCCAATTTCAATAAGCAATTTTCATTAATTTCACTGAAAAAAATACCGACGTACCGGTATTGTTTGTAGTTATCACAACAGATAATTCTGAGAGTAATTATGAAACTGCTAATCCTGTGCTTCCGGATTTTTGCAATTTTTGGGTCCGTATACCGAATTTGGTCAAAATCGGCCCAGTAGTTAGCCCGTTGCTAAGGCAGAGCTCTGGTTGCTAATGACGTCACATGGCGTCAACATTGACCTATCTGTTTTCATTTGCAATGTATTTTGGGTCAGTATTCCGAATTTGGTCAAAACGGCCCATTAGTTAGCCCGTTGCTAAGGGGGCACTCTGGTTGCTAGGGAAATCAAAGGACGTAAACTTCGATCTGTCTGTTTTCATTTGCAATGCATTTTGGGTCCGTATACCGAATTTGGTCAAAATCGGACCAGTAGTTAGCCCGTTGCTAAGGGGGGGGGGGCGCTCTGGTTGCTAGGGAGGTCACGCGACGACACCATTGACCTGTCTGTTTCTTTTGCAATGCATTTTGGGTCCGTATACCGAATTTGGTCCAAATCGGCCCAGTAGTTAGCCCGTTGTTAAGGGTGCCCTCTGGTTGCTAGGGAAGTCACAAGACGTCAACATTGATATGTCTGTTTTTATTTGCAATGTATTTTGGGTCCGTATACCGAATTTGGTCAAAATCGGACCAGTAGTTAGCCCGTTGCTAAGGGGGCGCTCTGGTTGCTAGGGAGGTCACGCGATGACACCATTGACCTGTCTGTTTCTTTTGCAATGCATTTTGGGTCCGTATACCAAATTTGGTCAAAATCGGCCCAGTAGTTAGTCCGTTGCTAAGGGGCTCTCTCGTTGCTAGGGAAGTCAGTGACGTCATCATTGATCTCAATCTCCACGCAATGATTTCTCCCTTTCAGTGGATACATCTCTGCCAGAAGTTTTCGAATCTGCAAGAATCTTGCAGATTGGGCATCGTGCTGTACGGGTTCATAAATTCAAATCAGTCCGATTTTTAATTAAACAGGTTTTATTACCTGAGAAGGAATTTTCAAAAATACTGTTTGAATCAATGAGAAATTGGGGAAAGTGAAATAAATATAGTCCAAGTAAGAATACACCGACAATCACGTGATATTTGTAAACAAATAAATGCACGTGTCATCTAATTCTCAGACAATCGGCATGGCGTTTGATGAAGCACTGCAACGTAGTGTGCAATTGTTAAACTAAGTAACTTGAGCTTCATTTGAACATTTTCTTTTCTGCACCGTGGGTTACTTAACTTAAAAATAGTAGCAATACTCGTCAGCAAGCACGAGAAACACTTCACCGGCGACGATTTTGTTGGTGTTTGTGGTGCCATGTTTATGAACTGAACGTCTGCGTTTCCTGTTTTGTTTTGGATTGGGGGAAACCGTGAATCTAAATTTAGACGTAAAAAGTTCAGTAACTTCTGGCAGAGGTGTATCCACTGCAAGGGAGAAACCGTTGTGTGGAGATTGCATTGATCTATCTGTTTTCATTTGCAATGCATTCTGGGTCCGTATACCGAATTTGGTCCAAATCGGCCCAGTAATTAGCCCGTTGCTAAGGGCGCCCTCTGGTTGCTAGGGAAGTCACGAGACGTCAACATTGATATGTCTGTTTTTATTTGCAATGCATTTTGGGTTCGTATACCGAATTTGGTCAAAATCGGACCAGTAGTTAGTCCGTTGCTAAGGGTGCTCTCTGGTTACTAGGGAAGTCACGTGACGTCATCAATGATCTATCTGTTTTCATCTGCAATGCATTCTGGATCCGTATACCTAATTTGGTCCAAATCGGCCCAGCAGTTAGCCGGTTGCTAAGGTCGCGCTCTGGTTGCTAGGGAAGTCACGAGACGTCAACATTGATATGTCTGTTTTTATTTGCAATGCATTTTGGGTCCGTATACCGAATTTGGTCAAAATCGGACCAGTGGTTAGCCGGTTGCTAAGGGGCGATGTGGTTGCTAGGGAAGTCATGCGACGACACCATTGACCTGTCTGTTTTCGGTTCACTTTGTTCGAATAACACTCAGTGTTGGTTTGATGTGAACAGCGTTTTGCAAATGCAAAACAGATAAATCACGTGACAGAATACTCCGCAGAATCGAACAACAGCGGGATCCCAACAGCCAGCCAACAGACGATGAAATCCAATGTGCATATATGGGAACATTTAGCTTTTCGACAATTTCTGTCAATTAGTCAGCAAAGCAGACGACAGTTGAGTTTGTTTGGAAAAACTTTTAATTTTGAAAAGCATGTTCAATAAATTTATTCACAGTCTGCATGGAATGATCTAAGGAGAAATCTCGCATTACACCGTTCGCTTTTTAGGGGGCGTCATTCGATTTGGTTGCTTCTGAAAATGAGAGCTGGGGTTCCCCATGTTTTTACTTCCGGTTTCCGGTTTAGATTGGATGGCATAGCATTCCTTGGTTTTTCCAATTTCACGTACATGTTGTCTATTAGGCTTGCTTCAAAGCAGCCCTTTGGGCTGCTTTTGCGCGTGCTATTAACGATTGTATTGTGACAGCGCCGTCAAACTCACTGCAATCGGTCTGTTCCATTATCGCTATCATAGGGGAGAGTTTAGTAATTGAAATGTCGGTTGACAAACCCTGCCCCCTCACTAAACTGACCCTAGATCAAATTTTAGGGTCAGTCTAGTAAGGGCCAGGGTTAGCTTACCGGTTAGCTCACCCTGGTCCTAACTGAACTGACATTAAATCGGGGAACACGCACACAAGCGAAGCGCACCTGCTAAAACGCACGTGTAAGCAAAGCGCACCTGCTATCATATAGAATGATTTCTCCCCTGTGACGTCACTCGTAACAACGAATGAAAACAACAGATGCTGTGAAATTTTCAGCGGTTGAAACAAATGGCAACTGAGAAACTCGCAATTCAACGGGATTTAAAATCTATTCTCTGACATGTTAAAATATGATAGAGGTACCTAATTTTGTGTCATTTTGTTCAAAATATAGTTTACTTTAAGAAAACAGAGAAAAAATAGCGAGAAAAGTGTTTTTTTTTTTAAAAAAACGAAAAGTCCCCTATTCTACACCTTTACCCATATTTGTTAAACATGGCTTGAAAGTCCGTAATAACATAATTTTGGGGTTTTGTACGAAAGGTCGTACCAAACCCGAAAATTATTACGGACTTTCAGGCCATGTTTGGACGGTGCGACGATTTACCACACAGAGGCACAAAGAAGCCCACATGGGGCACATAGAACCCCACATGGAGCACATAGAACCCCACAGAAGTGTATGAATGCAGCTCGGCACAATGGTCACGGGTCGTTTCGCCCCTTTTCCAATTTGCCCCGGGTCGTTTCGCCCCCAGAATTGGGGCGAAACGACCCGGGGTAAATTTTTTTTTTTTTTCAATGGTAATTTTTCAGCCCAAAGGGTAGTCTTACCTTATTGTAAATCCACCTTGATAACAAACAAATGAAACTGGGAGTAAGAGAGGTGGCCAATTACTAGTATCCAGTGACGGTTTCTCCTATGGTGTGAAGGTAAGGCATTTTTTGCTTTTATTTTAATAAAATTTACAGATTATACTTGCCCGGGAATTAGCAGAGTAACAGCACAGTGGCTGAAGAATAGCAGAGAAATAACAAAGTGGCAGATTATACTTGCCTGAAGAATAGCAGAGAAATAACAAAGTAGCAGATTACACTTGCCTGAATAATAGCAGAGAAATAACAAAGTGGCAGATTATACTTGCCCGAAGAACACCAGACAAATAACAATGTGGCAGATTATACGTGCCTGAAGATTAGCAGAGAAACATCGACGTTGCAAATCTGGTGGATTCGACAGATTATACATGTTTTTATTTGTTTATTATATAATCACTCTTTCATTTTATAAATTATTTTGATTGTATTATATTTGCCTGAAAAATCGCACTGACAGAAAAAGTGGCAGATTATATTTGTCTGAAGAATAGCAGAGAAAAATAACAAAGTGGCAGATTATACTTGCCCGAAGAATAGCAGAGAAATAACAAATGCAGATGCATTGTAACTGTTTATCCAACATTTCACTGTTCAGACATCCTATCTTGTTTAAACTGTTTCGATGTTATGTATATGTTATGTTATATTTTAAGGTCATTGCATTACAGCAAATGCATTTTCCATCAGTCAACTGTAAACTAGATGTGTTATCTAAAATTTTATATAAAAATAAACTGAATTATCATTTCAACCGCTAGTTCTGTTTTTTTCTTTATCAAACCCATAGATACCCCGGGAAAAAAGTGGGGCAAAACGACCCACTCTTAAAATTGGGGCGAAATGACCCAGGGCGAACCGACCCAGGGGGCGAACAGGATTTGGGGCACAGAAAAAAGGCTCGAACAAGAGCCGCCAGTGACCGCGTAAAAGGGGTACGGGACAAGTCGCTGTCGGACGGCGAGTTGTCCAAATTTTTACTGCGAGTTGTCCCGTTTTTTGTTTTTCAAAAAATGTAGTTTATTCTATTGAAATACTGTTATTGTGTCTCAACACCCTTGGAACAAGATTGAGCTTTACAAGCTGGTACCAGCCCTGCAGACAGAAGCTGAGAATGTGGAATTGAGGGTGCAAGCATCAGATTTGGAAACTGACGTCCAATCAAAATATACGGAGATGGCCCGAAAGATACAGAAATATTGGGATGCCTATATGTCAGATCCACCTTCATTGTCTACTGCAGCGTTTTTAAAGAAATGTTCAGCTGTCTATATAAAGTAGTTCTCCCATAATGGATATCAAACATGCATTTGTATTTCAATCTTTATATATTTTTGTATACCTGTAAATTATATCTTTTGTGAATTATAGTAATTTTCAAATAATATAGAATACTTATTTAATATCTGTGAATTCACGTGAAAATGGTCTTTTCGGACAATTTTCATGTGAATTCACAGATATAAAATAATTTCCAACGAACAGGTGCATGCTGTATGGGTCCCCTTGTCTAAGCACAATCTGTAAAAGAGTAAATTTGCTTGAAAATGTATTAATTAATTAATTATTGTCATTGATTTCAACGAATTGTCTATCACTTTGATTAATCTTGTTACATGTATGTTAGTAACTATTATTTTATATGTTATATTATTATATTGAACCTGTCTTGTTATGTAAGTGATGAGTATTAATAAAGATAATTTAATCCTATGCCGCATGTTACTTATCAATTACTACTCCACGCCGACTTGTCCCAACGCGACTTGTCCCACCTCGGGTACGGTGAGTTGTCCCGTTCCCCTGTAAAAGTATCCCATCTTTGATTGGAACAGGCTCTATCTGTTTTCCGATTGGATTAGTACGATGGGCTTGCAGAGACCCGTCATATTCAATGGTGTTTTAACGCTGAAGGTATTTTTTTACCCACTTCCACGGCACTGTCCTGATATTTTATTTTACAAATTACTTGGGGCCAAATCAAAATTCCGAAACCTGGAAGATGTTACCTGAACACCCTAGCATAGTTTTAATGTTTAGAATTAAATACCTTAGGAGCGTTTCAATGAAAACTGATTTTCTAATGATAAAAGTGGTTCCACTGGAACCACCTGAGGCCAAATCAAAATTCCGAGACCTTCATGCACATCTAGACACGTTACCTGAACACATTAGCATAGTTTAAACGTTTTGAATTAAATACCCTAGGAGCCTTTCGATGAAAACTGATTTTTTAACGATAAAAGTGGTTCCACTGGGACCACCTGGGCCAAATCAAAATTCCAAAACCTTTATACGCATCTAAAGATGTTACCTGAAGACCTTAGCATAATTTAAACATTTCGAATTGAATATCCTAGGAGCCTTTCAGGGTGTGATGTTTGGACAGGTGGACTGCCGGAAGGAGATCACGACTATATCCGCGCATTTTTGAAAATGCAGGGATAATAATTGGCACTTGACTATCTTTCAGCCTCACCTCCCCCCCCCTCCCAGACTTGTCATTTTGAGGTGGACGATCGCCCCGGGCCACAGTCGCCTTCATGAGTTAAAAATTCTGCAGATTGTAAACGTCTGTCTAACCCCGGTTTGTGCGGCCCATTAATTCAGTTGAAGGCACCTCAAAAGCGCCCGTCTCAAATGGCAATTTTTGCAGTTTGAAGGAGGTAACAAAGTGCAGTTTGTGGAGTTTGCAGTGTGTCGTCGATGCAGTCACCCAGAGACAATAAGTAACTTTCCAAGTTCGAGTGAGAGGTCTGCCAATTCCAAAGCTGTAATTAGTTATTACATTGTACATCAGATTGTGACAACTTTCATGTAGTACACAATTACAGGACATATCATCCCCAAGCCAGTTCGACCCCTGATGATTTGCCTGGGGGGAGCGTGGTGGCTCAGTGGTAGACTGTTGGACTTCTATGCTAGAGGTCCAGAGTTTGATCCCCGTCCGGTACGACCCACGTTGTGTCCTTGGGCAAGGCACTTTATCCCAATTGCCTACATGGGGGCACGATGACGCTGTGTTCTTGGGCATACTGTACGTCAATGGTGCACATGTCTTCAACTGCTGTAACCCTGCTTGAGTGGTGCTTGAACAGAGTTAGAATGTTTAGGAGCTGACAGTTGCTCGTCGTTCTCTCTGGGTACTCCGTCTTCTTCCACCCGTAAAACGGTCACGGTCACGATTAGTCATTGTGCCAGTATGTGACCTCAAATCCTAATAAATAAATAAATTTGCCTGGGACGTTTCGGCCCAAAATCAAAGCCAGGATGATTCGTCCCCAAATCTGATTGATTCTCCCCAAGTTATCAGCATCTGGTGGTGAGCACTGTGCACTGGCTCGTGCAGTCATCATGTAATGTATACATACAGGCTTGGTTATTTGGATGCAAGATAACTATAACACTCATTGTTAGTGAGTGTCGGTAACCTGGTATCTTACATCCAAATATTCAAGCCTGTATCAAAACATTATCTGATGACGTACATCATAATTTCACAAAACATGTAGTATTGTACCTTAAAATAATATTAGTTGTCAACACAGCAGGCTAAAACAAAATGACCCCTTTAAACCATAAATGTCCCTCTTGGGGTCATTTGAGGCGAACCATAATGGCCCTCCTGCAATTTTCAAAATGAAAAGCCTGAACCCCACCCCCCCCCCCCCACCCCCGCCCACCCACCCTCCCTAACGCTCAGACAAATATATTAAACATCAAAGACCACTCTACATGTATTCCAGAAGCAAATATCTGATTCATCCTATTTGGAAACATATTTTCTACAATTTTACAAGTATCGTCTGCTACCCGCAATGGGTAAAGGGTTAAGAATGACCATTTCCAGCCACTGATGCAGTATGATGATCATGCAAGTAAACAAGTATGTCAGCATATAACCTGCATGCTTAAATGCATTACTCTGTCTGATATAATTGATATGAGTCAGTGTGACAATGTTTGCATGTTTTGGAGCAAGTTTGTTTCTTTGTTAACCATATACATTGGAAACCTGTTAACTGATTAGCTACTTTGCCAATGAAAAATATTCAATTAACAGGAATATTCAATTAACAGGGATTGTGTGACTTTCTTGTATTCTTGAGATAAACTTAGCATTTATTCTATTATATCTTGTTTGACAGAGCTCCATGAGCTCTGTCAAACAAGATGTACTAGATTAAATGTCTGTATTGTATGCACTGAGGCCAAATAGGTCTATAAATACATGTACATATAAAGTCAAACTGGGGAGAGTCGGAGGAATTTCTTGACAGGTTACAAGATTTCTTATTCAGTTAACAGGAGTTTACTCTATAACCTATATTCAATTAACAGGTAAAATTTGTACTGGAGGTATGGTAAATGGTTTTGTGTTGGGAAATTATATTCAATTAACAGGGTAATGAAGTTAATAGATATCTAATTAAGTGGGCTCCACTGTAATACAGTAGCTCAAAAGTAATGGTAATCAATTACTTTTTTTGATCGATCAAAACGTTGATCATTGGTTAATCAATTAATTGGTTAACTGTTTGAGCTCTAGGGCCTGGGCCCTTTGTGGCGCCGCCACTGTTTCAAACTCTTGAGATAATTTATGCAAATATGTTATGCAGTCCTGGTAATTCATCCTTGTTTCCTTGGCAAAAAATTGCTGTGGAAAACTGGTGCTTCTATGGCAATTGCTGTGAAACCTATTTGCTAAACCTGTGTAAAAATCATCAGGGGGCAGGGCATAGTTTCAATTGCCATGTATATGTAGTATGTGGTGAAATGAAAATGTTCAAGTAACTTTAACATGTGAAAGAGGTTTGAGATACATCATGAACTATGTAAATGCTAAGCAAAAACCTTGGAAGTAAGCTGGCGACTTGCTCCATACATGTATGTATAGTTTGAATGAAAAAAGATGCAGCATAACCACAAACCAAGTCTCTCACTGCTTCTACAGTACGTGGAGAGTGTATTATCATTAAATCACCCACAGAGTGGAGATTCCACTCAAGCAATAATTGCAAATTTGTCGCAAAGCCTGACCAGCACAAGCAAAGTTTCAGCCAATGGACCTCCGGGTTAAACCCGGAGGTCCATTGGCTGAAACATTGCTTGTGTTTTTTGTCGATGTGTACAACATTTGAAAGTTATAGCTCGGGTGATAACTCCACTCCACGGGTGATTTAGTTACAATCCACTCTCCACGTACTGTATATGTACATGTATGTTGACAACACCAGAATCTGACATCAGTTTCTGGAAAGCTCTGTGAAAGCTTTCCAGAAACTGATGTCAGATTATGGTATTATCATTGTAGAAGCTGAGCACATAGTTTCTAGTGGTTATGCTACAACCTGTACAGTAAATTGTAAGTTTAGCAATGCAGGATAACTGATGTCAAATTCTGGTATTATCATCGTAGAAGCTGAGGACATAGTTTCTAGTGGTTATGCTACAACGTGTACAGTAAATTGTAAGTTTAACAATGCAGCATATTGCAATCCACATGGTTTGATTCCTTGTGTAACCTGGAAATTGTGCAGTTTCTGACACCGCAAGGCTTTCTGAAAAAGCCATCCTTGGCAGTATTTTTGCTGTGGATATTTTTTGTTTCCTCAGCATTTTCCTCGGTACTGCTGATTGCTGAGGATGAATTACCACTACCAGGGCTGATTATGCTCAGGAAATCAGAATACCCATATATGTACATGTATTTTACACAGATTTCTGCAGATGCCACTTTACAGGGTATAAAAGGTAAATGACGTAAATGACATATAAAGCTTACAATTGAGCGTACTTGTGGCAATCGCCAGTTCAATCCAGGAAAAAGTGAAGATTGTACTCCATTGACATAATTACTTTGTGATTTTTAGTTTAACTTGACAAAGTCAACATAAGCTATTGCCATCACGTGTGCAGAAGTCTGTTAGTCTGTGATAGGGCTGTCATGATTTTTGAATTTTGGAATCGATTAATCGTCGCAAATAATCGATAATAATTGATTAATCGTACCTAGATGACCTCTCTCTCTCTTTGAAGTCGTTAAAAATGAAGTTCAAGTCAGTTGACCTACTTCAAGTAAACAACGAAGACGATCCTCTTTTAGGTACATTCAAAGCTTTGATGTTCTGAACTTTTGAATCGTCAGTGTAATAACCAAGACCGGTCATCAGTTGTGAACTTCGCACTGTCTACAGGTCATATTTTTGGAGGGATTTCATTGTAACTTGGTAGGTTGATTTCATATAATGTCTAGATGAGAATGTCCCCGTTTGGACGTGATTGGTCAGCTGTGACGGCTGCAGGGGCCCGAAGCCCAATGTTATAGCCCCCATATTATATCAAGATTGATATATCCTTAGTTGGTAATTCAACGAGATTGATATTTTTCTGCACACTCTGGCTGGTCTGACTCATTTGCACTAAGTGACCTTTAGGTGCATGTTTATATCTTTGTTACACATACAGTAAAACCTGTCTTGAGAGATCACTGTCTTGAGAGACCACCTGTCTTGAGAGACCACATCTGCCAGACACTGATTGGTTTTACTCTATAATGGACCTGCTATGGGAGACCACCTGTCTTTAGAGACCACCTGTCTTGAGAGACCACTGTGACCAGATGAAATGGTTTCATACGCCAAATGCGCGCAGGGACAGTATGGGGCAAGCCCCTTCCGACCCTCATTAACTGTATGTGATTTGACTTGTCTGGCCATGGTAAAGGAGGAAAGTGGAAAAGGTACTCAGTGTCATCTATGTTTCCTTCTGTTCTTTTTTGGAGGAGGTGGCTGCGATGGTGATACCTCCTTTGGTGGTGTTGAAGGAGGGGTGATGGAGGGCTGACTAGGTTGATATGGTCTAGCCCATGCAGCTGCCGGTGATGGAGAGCTCTCTGGAGTAATGCGCAGATAGTGGTTGCTGACACTCTGTAATGTTCCTCTAATCATGCTTTCCATGAGTCCGCGGTTGTCCAAGGTATTCAACGTTTGTTGGACTAGGACTAGATGATGGTCATCCCTGACCATTTCCCCAAGGATGCTTTCCACGGACTCCGCGGTGTGAGCTTCCTTGATGGTGTCCTGGTCGGAAAAGGCTGGAAGAGCAAGAGCGGGTATAGCAACATGTGTGCTATCCGGCTCAACTTTCTGATCCATAAACAAACCTCCCTCCATCTCCTCTTCCGAGGAAGAGTGTGATGGGCTGGAGATTTCAGTGTTGCCTGGCGAACCAGCGTCCTCCGGACCCTCCACAGGAGTGGAGGGAACCGGGGTGGACGTGGGACGGCCAGGGGTAGCAGGCATTGAGCTCTCAACGCCATGGATAGCCTCCCTCTCTTCCTTTTCCGTCCATTTCTTCTCCATGAACACCGTCAGTCAGCGGGCATCGCATCATCTGACGGAAGGTCCCTTCTTTCTTCTTCTTTGCTTCAGCAGCTTCCGTCTTCTTGGCATCATCCAGCAAGTCAGTGTCACTTGGAGGGTGATCAGTGCGGGGGAAATCCCCTCACAAAAGGTACTACACCTCTCCAAGGATGGCGGTTTGGTTTCCTTCTCAAAATCTACTGTCAGGTGAATTTTACCTTTGAGCACCTGGGTGGTAGCAAGGGTAGCCTTCACTCTGACCAGTGTCTCTTGTATTACATTTAGGAGCTCCATTGTCTAGTTGTTGACACCTCAGAATCCTGTGACCTGGTACCAACTTGTATTTTTATGCTATGATGGACCTGTCTTGAGAGACCACCCCTTTGAAGACTGAAACCATGACAAAAACTTGTTACCTGTTCTGGAATTGGAAAATCCATTGTGGTTATACTAACATAATTAAAAGTATTAAAAGTTCTTAATTGGGTTTCAGTTGCTATTCAGTAACTACTAACATAACTCATTAAAGATTGAGATGTGTTTATAAGACCCCTGTGAAAAGATTAGGATTTATGCTGAATAAACAATTTCATACATACCTGAAATGTGACAGACAGGATTATAAAAATAAATTTTTGTTGAAAACCTTCAATGAAGATTTTCAACACTAATTTTATTTTTATAATTTTTATAATAGTCCATTTCAATTTGTTACAAAAACTTCATAAAAGAGAACAACTACAAAGTAATTACAAAAATCTACTCTTCTCCATTTCTGAATTTTGTGGTTGGTTATTCACTGACTTGAGAAAAGCTGAAACCTGTTATGAGAGACCACCTGTCTAGAGAGACCACTTTTGTGTGGTCCAAAGGGTGGTCTCTCAAGACAGGTTCTACTGTACATATACATGGGGAGCGCGGTGGCTCAGTAGGTAGAGGTGCAGGCTGCAAGCCGAGAGGTCCTCGGTTCGAATCCCACCTGCGGCAACTGCGTTGTGTCCTTGGGCAAGACACTTCATCACCATTGCCCGTGTGGGGGCACGATGACGCCGTGTACTAAGGCGTACTGCACGTCGATGGTACGCATGTCTTCAACCAATCTAACCCTGCCTGTTCCGCAGTGCGGAGTTACGATGTTGGGGAGCTGGCAGCTGCTCGTCGTTGCTCGGTGGTTCTCTCCGGGTACTCCGGCTTCCTCCACCCGTCAAACTGTCACGGTCATGATTAGCCATTGTGCATAAATATGTGACCTTAAACATCAATAAATAAATAAATGTACATATACATGTAATCTATTTTTTTTTAAATCATTGCACATGTAGCTGTTGATTGTTTAATTAGGTCAAGGATCTTGTTTATATGAATTAAGACAGAATCACCTAGAAACTGATAGAAAACAGAATATTGGAGAACATTCTATCTGAGTACTACCACATGTATATAAAGGTTTGTCAACAGAATTCAGGAACTCATCATTTTCAGAAAGACTCATTTCAGTTAAAATAGATATTCTACAACAGAGCAGTTGTTTCCATTGGAGATTATTATTGTTCCAGAACATTGCATTTATTATTGAAGCAGTGCTTCTTTGTGAATTTGGAAGAGTGATTCCAAAAGAGAATTTATTCATGTTGTAAAAGAGAATTTATCCTCTCAGTGAAACAGAATATATTTTTGTGAAAAGCCAGGATTCTACTGGAGTATTTGGAAATTACCTGTGGCGCCAATACTTCTTGAATTTTTACTCTATTTGAATTTTGTTGAGCATTTTATTATATTTTATTGGAGACTGTTATGTCTTAATTGATAAGTACCACTGTTTTTATTTTCTGTAAACCAATTAGTGTAAAAGATCTTTGTATCATTTTCTTATATTAATTTTTTTTAATTGAATTTCAGAATAATTAAATTCATAGTTATTGTTGCTGATTCTCAGATTTCTTCCTGTTACCAATATCATTAATATTTCCACACTGTAACAGAAATTGGGAGCTCGTTGCCAAGATTGAATATAAGATAACGAGAAAGCTTTATTTGCATATTGCAATTACTATTTTGGCTCATTGTCTAAATGATTAAAATTTCATAGAAAATTCCTGGATTATTATTTATATAGTCTGAGAACCAGCAAATCTTTCCATCATGGTATTTATTGTGACAGAATTTATTTCTGAGTTTGAAAACTCTCCTAGTTTGGCCCTTTTAGAATCTCTTAAGAATGAAGATTTATTCCAACTTGCTCAGTAACTAAAATTACCTGCCACTCCTGGTCTGAACAGGCATAAGCTTAAACAGCTCATTGTTAATCATTAAATGGAAGAAGGTCTTTTGCTGCAGTCTGAAACTTCCCCCTCTGAACCACAACATACTGATGCCCTTGAACTCAAAAAGTTAGAATTGGAACTAAAGAGGCTGGAAATGCAACAAGAAATGAAAAGATAGGAAAATGAAATGAAATTTAAAGAATTAGAGGCTCAAAAAGAAAAAAGAAGAAAGGGAATTAAAATTAAGGGAAACTGAAATTCAGGCCCAAAAGGAAATAAAAATAAAAGAATTGGAATCACAGCATCAAGGCGCAAATGTAATTTCACCAAGTAGGTTTGATGCAACTAAACATGTTAGGCTAGTTCCCCCCTTTCAAGACAAAGAAGTTGTTAAATTTTTACACATTTTGAAAAAGTGGCAACAAGTTTGGAATGGCCAAGGGATGTCTGGACTTTGCTATTTCAAAGTGTTTTGAAAGGGAATCCCCAAGAAATCTATTCCGCTCTATCTTCTGAGCAAAGCAATAATTATGACACTGTTAAAGAGGCTATACTTAAGGCATATGAACTTGTTCCAGAGGCCTATAGGCAGAAATTATTATAAAAACGAAAATCAAACTCGTGGAATTTGCCAGAGAGAAGCAAAATTTATTTGACAGGTGGTGCCATTCCAAAGAAATTGGGCAAGATTTCTCTAAATTGAAAGAAATGATGCTGATTGAAGAGTTTAAAGGAAAGATACATGTTCATTCAGATATAAAGGCCCACCTGGATGAACAAAAAGTTGACACTTTAAACAGAGCAGCAGTACTAGCAAATGACTACGCCTTAACTCATAAAATGAGTCATAACTCCACAAATTTTTGTCTCCACAAGAATTCTTTCCAAAGTGGACCTAGATCAAATTCTGATAAAAGTCATCCTTCCAATCCTCCAAACTTTTCACCACCCAAATTTAATAGGAAGCCTAATGAGAATAAGTCGTATAATGCCAGCCCAACACCTTTACGACCCAACAGTTCAACTAAAACTTGTAATTATTGTAAGAAACCAGGGCATTTATTATCTGATTGTTGGCTGTTAAAAAGGAAAAAATGAGTCCTCTACTTCACAGAATGCACTAGCATGTGCTCCATGCCCTGAAAATCATGTAATAAAACAAGATGCTTTAGAAAATTATATGCCATTCATTTCTGAAGGCTTTGTTTCCCTTGAGGGGGATAAGCACTGTTCTTTACCAATAAAAATACTGAGAGACACAGGGGCTACTCAGTCTTGAATGTTAGAAGGCATTTTGCCATTTTCTGAAGAAAGTACTACAGAGGCACAAGATCTAGATTGTTGGATAAAATACCCTCGGACAAAATACCCTTAGGACATAATACCCTAAAAAAAAATACCCTTAGGACATAATACCCTCAATGGGTAGGACAAAATACCCTCAGACCAAATGTATATAAAGTTGGATTTGGGGGGGGGGGGGGGGGGGGGGGTTCAAGCTGGCTCTTGTAATTTTTTCCATTACTTTCGGTTCTTCCACAACTTTATTCTATCTTTTCTTTTTCAATTTTTTAGGGTTAATTTAACTGGTAGAGTGCTAAATTATTTTTGACCATCAGATCTTGTACACATGTCTTTGCCTTGTTTCAATTTATGAGAGAGTGCCTATGGGCACTCTCCCATAAATTGTAACAAGGCAAACCCTGACAGATTAAATAATATCACTTCATACATAATTCAAAGCACATGCATTGGATATGAGCCTCCAAGCTGTGGTACCTGCACTTAAGAATAAAGCCCAAATATGGGCTTCCAGCACTCTACCAGTTACTCTACAATTGTAGCAATTTTGTCTACTTTTGAAGTCATTATTGCTTTGAAGACTGTGTATGAGATCAACTGATCTGTTTTAATAGAATAAAACATCTTCTTAATTAGCAAGCTGTCTAGATAAAGAAATTATTAGATATTTCATAAGAAATAAGATTTGTTAAAAATCTTTGTTTTGTACTTCATTTTTGATTTGTTTCGTGTTCTGTGCTATCTGCCATTTATATTGTGCTTCATATTCAATTGCTATCTGCCATTGGTATTGTGATTCATATCTATTTAGTTTAATAAAAAAAATTAAAAATATTGGTACTTGTTATTTCAAACAAAATACCGGCTGGTGCCTTAGATTACCCCCCCCCCCCCCCCCCCCCCCCCCCCCCCCCCTCCAAAATCCAACTTTATATACATTTGGTCTGAGGGTATTTTGTCCGTGGGTATTTTGTCCTACCCATTGAGGGTATTATGTCCTAAGGGTACGGTCACGATTAGCCATTGTGCATAAGTATGTGACCTTAAGCACCAATAAATAAATATGTCCTAAGGGTATTTTTTTTAGGGTATTATGTCCTAAGGGTATTTTGTCCGGATACACAAATTCTAGTATCAGGTATTGAGTCAAACTCTTTAAATGTCCCACTTCATAAAATAAATTTAAGAAGTAGTTTAGTAAAATGGGACTGTGACAATAGGAATCAGACCTACTCTACCTGTAAAAGGTATTTCTTTATTATTGGGAAATGACTTAGCTGGTGATAAAGTCATCATAGATCCTCAAGTGGTGGATAAGCCGAGCAAAGATGAAAGTATTATTAATTTGAAGGAATGTTTTCCTTTTGCCTTTCCAGCATGTGCTTTGACTCGATCCATGGCAAAGAAAGCTGAGGTTGATGGCAACCTCAATTGTGATGATTTGAGCGGCAAACCTGAAAATAAGGACAGTCACAGAATTGTGGATTCTGAAGACATTGATTTGTCTCAGACATTTTTGAGTCAGTTTGATGACTCGAAATTGTAGGCCACTACACCTGAGAGTGATAGGGGGACCTCCTTAAATGTCATTTCCCGGACTTCTTTAATTCAGAAACAGGAAAGTGATCCTGACCTTGCCGAGCCTTTGAAAAGTCTCTAACAGAGGCTGTAGCCCAAAACTCCCCTGTCTGTTATTTCAGAAAATCTGGTGTACTCATGAGGAATTGACGACCACCAGAAGTACCCTCCAATAGTGATTGGGATGTTATTTATCAAATAGTTGTCCCCACTAGATACAAGAATTAAATAATAAGTCTAGCTCATAAAAATCCAATGGCTGGACATTTGGGAGTCAGTAAAACCTAACTCTCGAGTTCAGCAGTGTTTCTACTGGCACAAGCTTCGACAGGATGTTGTCAAATTTTGTAAAACCTGCCACACTTGTCAAATTGTAGGGAAACCCAACCAGAAGATTCATCCTGCTCCCCTTCAACCAATCCCTGCCTTTGAGGAGCCATTTAGTAGAATTATTATTAATTGTGCTGGCCCATTGCCTAGAACAAGGTCTGGAAATGAATATCTGCTTACCATCATGTGTGCTTCTACTCGATTTCCTGAGGCTATTCCTCTAAGAAATATTAAAACTAAAACTATAGTTAAGGCCTCGATAAAAATGTTCACGACTTTCGGTCTACCCAGGTCAGTGCAATCAGACCCAGGCTCAAATTTTATGTGAAACATTTTTCAGCAGGTGATGTATGAGCTCAAAATTAAGCAGTACACATCAAGTGCCTACCATCCTGGAAGTCAAGGTGCTCTTGAACGCTTCATAAAACACTGAAGACCATGATAAAGGCCAATGGGGAGGATAATAAGAAGGATTGGGATGAAGGAGTACAACTCCTCTTATTTGCAGTTCGTGAGACTGTACAGGAATCTCTGAGGTTCAGCCCTTTTGAATTAGTGTTTGGACACTCAGTGATGGGTCCATTCACTGCTTTGAAGGAAAAATGGCTCGAAGAGCCACCTGAAATTTCTCTTCTGGACTATGTGTCCACTTTTAAGGAAAAATTGCACCAGGCCAGAGAAATGGCAAATAGACATTTACAAAAAGCTCAGAGTCACATGAAGACCTCACTCAGGTCTGATAAAAAACAAAATTTTGCACTTTTAAACCTGGGGACAAGGTGCAAGTATCATTCCCTGTAAAGGGCAATGCTTTTCAGGCAAGATATTCATGCCCTTATATTGTCAAGCACAAGATCAGTGATACTGATTATGTTGTTGAGACTCGTGATAGACTCAAAAATACTCAGCTGTGCCATATAAATATGTTGAAAACATTATGAGAGAGAACTAAACTCTCTACCAGTCTCAACTGTCACCCACATGGATGAGGTGGAAAATCATGTGGAGGATATTAATGAAGAAGACAAAAATGTACCTCTGAAATTACAGAACTCCCATTTCTTATCAACCTACTCACAATTGTTTACTACAGGCTTGCACTACAGTGGAAGTCCCTAACTCGGATAAAATACTCTCTATTTTTGTCTTTCCCAAGCAAGTTGGGAAAGAAAAGTGGTGCAAAAGCACCAATAAAAATAAGCCAAAACTGGGTCGAGTGCAACCGGCGCAGAACCAGTACGGGACGCTCTCTCCCAAGTACAACTCCACAACTTCCGTTGCCAGTGCGCATATACCGTCTCTAAAGACTCATTCTTTTTATAATCCGCTTCGTGTCGAGATGTTTTTGCACGCTTATCAGTGTTCCACCAGCTCGATGTTTGATGATTCCTGATTCATTATACCACAGTGTATCCTTTGTATTCTCAGGAACAGTGTTTTATATTCTCTTTTCTATTATATGTCCATAATGTATATTTATTTGCTCTCTCTCGAGTCACGCGCGAATTTCGTGTGCCACGCGGTTCGGATTAGATTTTTCACAATTATTGTTAATGCTTTTTTTGCAAAATTTTCTAATTGTGTTAGAGTTAGGTGTCAGCGGGGTACCACTCCTACAGTGTTTCTTCTTTCTTTTGAGAGTAGTCTTCCTGTTGTGTGGTTCCCGGTCGACCGTCTGGGGTCTTTGTTTCTGTCACCTTTCTCTCTTCTTTGAGGGTGTTCTGTTTTCTGATCTCACCTTCTCTGCTCCTCTCACCTCTATCATGCCCAGGACAATTCCTTGTGGGCAATGTCTGCTGCCAAAGCATGTGGACGATGTACATTTGTCTTGTTCCTCCTGTAATGGGTGTTCGGCCAAGCAGCCGTGTGGTGTCTGTGGAACATGGTCTTCCACCTTCTGGGCATCAGTAAACCGTGTCGATCGTTCTCGTGGCCGTGCCTCCCGCTCCCGCGGGAAAGGAGAACGTGGTCGTTCGGGGCCTCCCGAGCCGACTTTGTCTGGTGAGAGTTATTCCTCCTCCGTGGGGGATGTGCAGTCTTTTCCTGTGGTGGATACTGCGGAAGCCGTTGAGTGTTCTGGTGAAGAGATGCCTGGTTCCGGGACTACGGTCCCCCACCAGTCGACATCTGAGGCTGTCACTAGGGTTGTGACTCCTCCTTCGGAGCCGAGCCGGTGTGCTCTCTCCACTATTTCACCAGCCTCAACGACTCTCGACGTATCTACTACTGATGCTGGTCCGTCTGCTTCGTTGCCTGTTTCAGCCGGCCTCGGCTTTTCGCTGCAGGGGACTGCAGGAATGTCCGATACTGTAGACGTGGGATATTGGCCTCAGCCTTCCCTGACTTCAACTCGGCGAAGTCGGAAGGGGCTGCCGGCCGAGCCCTTCGCTGTGGTCTCTTCGCCGTCGAGCACCACAGTTGTGTCTTTGGATTCGGATGTTCGTAGTGGAAACACTATGAACTCCGTGGCGTTTCCGTCTACTCACTCTGGTCACACGACCAGTTTTGGGGGACCAACGCCTTTTGTGCAGCCTGGACCTTCTGCCCCGCAGAGGTCCATGGTGACTCTCATGAGTTCTCGCAATATTGATCCTCGGGGTGCATCGTACCCCTATACACGTCTACCTTCAGATGTTTCGGCTGCCGCCCGTCGTCCCGCGTCGGGTGTTTTGGAGGATTGTGACCCTTCGCTGGTTCTGAGGGTCAGAGGTGAAGCCACTTTGCCGGTTCGCTCCCCTGTCGAACCGGTCGGTACGGGCAGTGAGCTTAGGGAGGCCCTCTCCTTACTCACTCAGGTTCTTTCTAAGAGCCTTCCTGTTGCTTCCAGCGAGGCTATGGGTGGTTTCCAGGCGCCTCCTATGGCGCCGCCTCCCGGGATTGGGAACAGGCCGGTTTCTGATTCCTCTGGTGTCCCGACACCATGGGAGGCGTCGGCTGGTTTGCCCACGATGGGCTATGTGTCTTCCGACTCTGGGGAGGAGTCCGACATGCTTGAGGTCGAGGGCCAGCAGTCTTCGGACTTGGGGGCAGCTCTTGACTTTGTGTTTGGGTTTCTGCCTGAGCTCAAACCTGCTAACCAGCCGACAGTGTCAGCCTGGCCGCGATCATCGGTCGCGCGCCAACAGCCTATGGAGCAACCTGCTTCTGGGCGCCTTCGACCGTGCCAGTTGGCACAGGTGGTTGAAGCTTTTTCAGCATTGGATGCCAAGCTGAATTCCAAGGCTTTGAAGACTTCGTTCTTCACCAGGGTTGACACCTTTTTGCCTCCTGTGCGTTATCGTTCCTACGATTCTGCCAATCCGTCAGTCTGCCAGACTTTGACGGTTCTGGATCAGGACTCCACTTCCCTCGGGCTTTTCAAGCCCAAGTCTGCCGTCATTCCAATGACGACTCTGGAGTCCATGTTGGGCTTATCTGGAGAGATGCTTGGCATGCTTTCTCTCTCAGATCACATCGTCTCAGCCTTGGCTGCTTATCTGCCTCCAGATAAGTTTGACGAGGTACAGGCTCCTTTGCGTGTGCTGTCCAAGGCGCTTATGCACCTTACTCACACGCATGCCTGTAACACGGCTAATTTGGAATTAGTTCGAAGGGACGCTGTGCTGGACACAGGACGATCCCTTCCCGAGGAGCAGCGTGCTACTCTTCGATCTGCTTCTTAGGCAGGTCCGCAACTTTTCCATGGTTCCGTGTCGACGGTCCGGGATGACGTCCTATGTCATTCCAAAGATCAGCTGCTGTTTCGTCAGCTTGATCAGCCTTCTAGGGGAGGCAAGGGCCGTTCCAAGCCTAACAAGTACCCTTCTGCTTCCTCTGTGAAGCAAAAGGCTGGTCCTTCTGCCGCCGCCTCTACTTCTTACTCACGGGGTAAAGGTAGGGGTCGGCAGAATCGAGGAAGTCTCAGGATTCTTCATTTAGCAGAGGAGGTGGTTTCTCCTCTCGCGGGCCTCGTCGGGGCTCGAAATGAAGGTCCTCACCTCGACTCGTCCCAGGTTGGAGGAAGGATAGCAGAGTTCGCAGACCATTGGACCACCATCACATCCAATCCATGGGTGTTAGATGTTGTTCGGTCTGGGCTGCGCATATCCTTCCGTCGGCACCCCACTCTGTCAAGGGTGCCTCTTCCAACCACAGTTCCTTCAGACGTTTTACGTCGGGAACTTTTGTCCACGGAGATTGCCAATCTCCTGGCAAAGGGGGCGATCGAGGTCGTCAAGAACGTTCAGTCAGTGGGTTTCTATTCCCGCCTGTTCTTGGTGCCGAAGAAGGACGGCCGACTCTGACCGGTTATCGATCTGAGTATCCTGAACCAGTCTATCATTGCTCCCAAGTTCAGCATGGAGACTTTCAGGTCGGTCCGCCAATCAATTCACCGGGGAGATTTCGCAGCCAGCATCGACCTGCGAGACGCTTACTTCCGCGTTCCGATGCATCGGGCGTCACGGAAGTATCTCAGGTTCGCTTTTCTGGGGCGAGTTTACCAGTTCAAGGCCATGCCTTTCGGCCTCAACCTGGCTCCTTGTGCGTTCACCAGACTGATGTCGCATGTGATAGCGTTCCATCGCACACAGTCCAGGGTGACTACTTTGGCATATCTGGACAATATCCTCCAGAGGCATTCCAATGCTGCCTTACTGGAATCGGATGTCTCCACTCTGTTGAGGTTGCTCACGTCGCTAGGATTCAGAGTCAACGAGGAGAAGTCGGACCTGGTCCCTTCTCAGTCGTTTTGTCATCTGGGGATGTCTTTCCAAACCAAATTCAATTTGGTGGCTGTTCCCCAGGCCAAGGCTGTGATTCTCTCAGCTTTTGCTCTGACTCTGTCCCAGTTCAGGTCCGCGACCGCTCAGAGTTTTCTCCGGCTGATCGGTCTCTGCGGTTCGGTGACGGATCTCATTCCTCTAGGTCGGCTGCGTGTCAGACCTCTCCAACACTTTCTGCTCAGTCGTTGGAGGCCGAATGTAGATTCCCTGGATCAGGTGCTTCCGTTTCCGGACTCTCTGTATCCTCACCTTCTTCCCTGGACAGATGTTCAGTGGATTACGCAGGGTGTTCCACTGGACTTACCCACGTCCGATCGCGTTCTGACGGCAGATGCCAGCGATCTCGGATGGGGTGCGACGTTGGATCCTCTCGGTCTTTCCCTACACGGGATGTGGGACCAGGATCAAGCAGCTCTACACATCAACCAGAAGGAGCTTCTTGCTCTTCTTCTGAGTTTCAGGCAGTGGATCCCTCACCTGTCGAATCGCCAGGTCCTTCTACTATCCGACAATTTGACAGTGGTTGCTTACATTCGGAACCAGGGCGGCACGCACTCGCTTCCGATGTACGAGTTAGCTCGGGATCTTCTACTGCTCGCTCAGGATGTTCACGCCGGAGTGGTTGTTCGTCACATTCCCGGTCGTCTGAACGTCCTAGCCGACTCCCTGTCCCGACAGGGCAGGGTTATTTCCACCGAGTGGATGCTTCACAGGGCAGTGTTCCAGTCGCTTTGCGATCTCTGGGGACGTTCCCACATCGACCTCTTTGCGACTCGTTGGAACCATCAGGTGGACACTTTCGTGTCCCCGTGTCCAGATCCTCTGGCTTTTGCCGTGGACACTCTGTCACTCGATTGGAACGGTCTAGTCGGCTACGCCTTCCCGCCGGTTCCGATTCTTTCTCAGGTTCTCGCCAAAATTCGAACCTGCAGTTGTCGAATCATTCTGATCGCTCCCCTGTCACCTCAGCGGGTGTGGATCAATCAGCTCCCCTCGCTGATGGCGGCGGTTCCGGCACGTCTCCCGCTACGTCGCGACCTTCTTTGTCAAGGTCCCCCGAGGAGGTTTTACGTCAACCCGACTTCGTTGTGCCTTCACGCATATCTTTTGTCAGGTCCTGTCTCCTCCGTAGAGGTTTTTCGAGACGAGCAGTGGAGTGCATTTCTTCTTCAAGGAGGCACTCCACTGGCTTAGCTTATGCAGCTAAATGGAAGGTCTTCTGTCGATGGTGTGCTGATCACTCTGTTGATTATGCCAATCCTTCGATTTCACAGATTGCGGAGTTTCTGGTATATCTGTTTGATTCTCGGGGTCTCCAGCCTGTTACCATCAAGGGTTACAGGTCTATGCTTTCAGAGACTTTTTCTTATGTGGGGAAGCGTCGTATCGGCACTGATCCTTACCTCTCCAAGCTTGTTCGGCACTTTTCTTTGAAAAGGCCTCGGACTTTGCAGCTTAATCCACGATGGAATCTTTCGTGGGTGCTGCTTTGCTTGTGGGGGGGGGGGGGGGGGGGGGGCGCTGTTCGAACCTTTATCCCAGGTGGATATGCATTTTCTCACATATAAGACAGCTTTTCTGATGACATTTGCTTCGGCCAGACGGGTTAGTGAGCTTCACGCCCTCTCGGTTGACCCGGCCTTTTTTAGGAGTTCTCCCAACAGTGTTACTTTTACCACTGATTGCTCCTTTTTGGCTAAGAATCAGTTACCAGATACTACTCCTCCTCCTATCTGTATCCGGGCTCTTCCCTCTGTTGAGGGTACTCGCCCTTTGCTCTGTCCGGTCTGTGCTATTCGCATTTATCTTGATCGGACACGCTTCATACGGAAAGGCAGAAAACGTTTTTTTCTGTCTCTCATTCCGTGTCGACAGAAGATCTCTCCTCAATCCATTTCTCGATGGATTTGTCTTGCTATTCGTACGCCTTATAGTCGTTTAGCAGCTGGCGATTGTATTACCAATCGTATTTCTGCCCACAAGGTGCGGGTACTGTCTACCTCTTGGGCTTATTCTAACTCCGTCAAGTTGTCGGATGTTATGCAGGCAGCCTACTGGAGAAATGCTTCTACTTTCTCCACCTTTTATTTGCGCCAGTTGCAGGAGCAGTCGGAGGACCTTTTTGCCCTGGGTCCGCTTTCTTCTACTCAGGCTGTTGTCTGCCATAGCCATTAGGCTTCTTGAAGGTCAGTTTCAGCCTTGTGCTGTTACTGCCCTTTTTCTGTCTGTGTGTCACACAGGCTCATATGTCTCTTTTCATTGTCCTTTACCAATGATTGCGACATTATGGTTGATAAGCCTCGGGACCTCTTCCTTCTACTTCACAGTTCCAGTGCACTAGGGTTATGTGGGGGTTGGTTATGCGATTCCCTCCAGCCTTTTGTCTATTCAGCCTGTAGTAAACAATTGTGAGTAGGTTGATAAGAAATCTAAATTTTATAGTAAATTTCCTTTCTTATTATACCTACCACAATTGTTTACATGGAGGCCCTCCCGTCTTCTTTACGGGTAAAGAATCTTTCCTCCCCGCTGATCACATAACTCTAACGTTTACGGATTCAAAAAGAATGAGTCTTTAGAGACGGTATATGCGCACTGGCAACGGAAGTCGTGGAGTTGTACTTGGGAGAGAGCGTCCCGTACTGGGTCTGCGCCGGTTGCACTCGACCCAGTTTTGGCTTATTTTTATTGGTGCTTTTGCACCACTTTTCTTTCCCAACTTGCTTGGGAAAGACAAAAATAGAGAGTATTTTATCCGAGTTAGGGACTTCCACTGTAGTGCAAGCCTGTAGTAAACAATTGTGGTAGGTATAATAAGAAAGGAAATTTACTATAAAATTTAGATTTCTGAGAGATGTACAAAATAAAATAGATTATTTACTGCCTGTCCAAAGAAAAGATATAGTTGATTAATTTTTCAAACATCAACACATATTTCCCGATGTGCCTAGTAGGGCATCTGTTATTTTTCATGATGTTGATGTGGGAGAAGCAAACCCCATCAAACAGCATCCATACAGATTGAATCCTTTCAAAACTGAGATTATGCGAAAGGAAATACAGTATATGCTGGCCAATGATATCATTGAACCTACATGTAGCCACAGCAACCAGAGTTTGCCCTGTATACTAGTCCTAAAACCTGATGGGAGTTACCGATTTTGTACGGATTACCGAAAAGTGAACAGCCTCACCAAAACAGACAATTATCCAATTCCAAGAATTGATGACTGCCTTGACAAACTTGTCCATGCTAAATTTGTGCCAAAATTTGACTTGTTAAAGGGTTATTGGAAAGTACATGTACCTTTAACAGAAAGAGCAAAAGAAATATCTGCTTTTGTCACCCATTTTGGGTTGTATCAATATAAACTAACCCCTTTTAGCATGAAAAATTCTCCGGCAACGTTCCAGTGCATGGTTAACCTCTTTTGTGCAGACCTAGATCACAGTGAAGCTTATATTGATGATGTTATTATACACACAGATACAAATTGGGCTGATCATCTCAAGCATATTCAAGAATTCTTTGACAAAGTGACCCAAGCCAACGTAACTATTAACTTGGTAAAATAAGAATTTGGCAAAGAACAGTAAATTATTTGGGCCATGTTGTACATGTAGGTCAGGGGTGGAGGAGGCTGATTGCGGCAAACGTTGATGCCATTGTACATTTTCCAGTGCCAAACTCTAAAAAAAAAGCTCATGACATTCTTTGGCATGGCTGGATGTTATAGAAAATTTTGTTTAAATTTCTCAGATGTTGTCTCCCCTCTGACCACTTTATTGACGAAAAGGGTTAAGTTTGTTTGGACTGAGAAGTGCCAGAAATCCTTTAACAGAATAAAAACATTATTAAACAATTCCCCTGTCCTGACCAGTCCCAATTATGAAAAGTCCTTCAAATTATTTATAGATGCAAGTGACAATGGAGCAAGTGGGTATATCGCCCAGGAAGATTCCCAAGGTATTGATCACCCTGTATGTTATTTCTCCAGAAAATTTCTCAAACATCAAAAGAATTACTCTACAGTAGAAAAAGAAACTTTGGCTCTAATTTTGGCATTAACTCAATGTGATAACTTTTTTTTACAAAATATTATATGTATTAAAAGTAAGAAAAGTATTCAAAAGGTATTCATGAATGCACCTCAAATTTGACTGTATTCGAATACAAATACTTTAAAATTGCATGAATACTGACTACATCTGAATACTTAAAAAAATGTATTGAATACGACTGAATACCGAATACGAAATACGAATACCCCAACCCTGCTTAGAAAATATTAATTGTGTATAATTATTAACCAAGACATACCAATTCTGATATTATAGTAGGAGTCCATAACAATACAGCTTCTTTATGGCGCCAGATTCAAGTTTATTCCAGGGTTCCTATCCTATTTTCAAATTTGACTCCTTGTAGGAACCCAGGGTTCCTATCCTATTTTCATATTTGACTCCTTGTAGGAACCCAAATTTAACTCTGTGCAGTATTTGCAAAATGCTTTAAAATATTCTTCAGATCCACCTAACAGAAACTTTTCATATTTGATATACATTATCCATATCATGATATGGGATCAAATTCAAGAAAATCTTAACCAACCTATACATGTAGATAGCTACATGTAGGTAGTCTTTTCAGAGGGAAGCCCTTCTGTTGTTTTTCAACTTAATCTTAAACCTAAAATAGAGTGCTTGGAGTAGTGGGGGGAGGGGGGGGGGGGGGGTGTGAAAATAGAAAAAAATTTCACAGGCATTTTGGTGAAAGTCATTGCAGTATTCGCACACATGTATAATTTGACACTACCTTTTTTACACCATATTTCTTATCCCTCAACACTAATACCCTTATTCCTTGAAGACAACATGATCCAGATGAGTCACTAGTTTCACATAGGATAATGACTGATTAATTATCTAATTGTCTCCCGCTTTTTGAAAAAAACGGGAGATATTAAATTGGGGGTTTCCTTCCGTCCTTCTGTGTTTTTCATTTCCAGACTCTAACTTTCCTTACAGTGACTGGATTTCGATGAAATTTGGGTAGTAGATCACTTTCATCAATTGTGGATCCAAGTTCGAATATGGGCATTTTCTGCACATATTTAATTAGGTTGCTGAAATTTGATTGGCTGATGTTTTCCAGACACTAACTTTCCTTAAAATCAACCGATTTCGATGAAATTTCATATATGGATTACTTTTATCAATACCTAGGACAAGTTCGAATGTTGGAAATTTTGTACCGAAAATCTCTGTCTGCCCGTGCGTCAAAACACCTCAGACTAAAAGCCGTATTTATGAACCGATCTTCACGAAACTTCTTGAGTATCTTTGTTATCATTGTGAGACCAGAATATGTGTTTTGGGGTTTGGTCCAAAGTTCAAGATGTCCACCAGTGGCCATTTTGTTCCGAAATTGGGTGTAATCAGTCTTTTGTACAGAACTTCTATATGAAAGTTCAGATTTGAATAAATTTTTGTATGAATGTTTAGTAGCATGCAATACATCTCATATAATGCGGGTTTTGTTCTCATGCAAAAATTATGCAAATTAGGGAAACTTTGATTTATTCAGTGCTACTACTAATACACAGTAAGTGCACACCTTCTGTGTTTTTCATTTCCAGACTCTAACTTTCCTTACAGTCAGTAGATTTTGATAATATTTGGGTAGTAGATCACTTTCATCAATTGTGGCTCCAAGTTCGAATATGGGCATTTTCCACGCATATTCAATTAGGTTGCTTAAATTTGATTGGCTGATGGTTTCCAGACTCTAACTTTCCTTAGAGTCAACCGATTTCAATGAAATTTCATTATATGGATTACTTTTCACATCAGTTTAATGCAATATGTCTTATCATACAGTCTTAATTTTTAGTGATTCTCACAGTTATACTCCACATCACTTTACTTGCTTTGACAGTGACCTCCGTGAAAATATATCTGATAACCACTGTCTGAAGCACTGTCTGTTCTGTCTCTTCTAAATAACTTTCACTTGCAACTCAACTATATTTGACTGGATGCATTAATTCCCCTTGAAACTGCTGCTGGATGGAATCTTTCGTGGGTGCTGCTTTGCTTGTGGGGGGGGGGGGGGGCGCTGTTCGAACCTTTATCCCAGGTGGATATGCATTTTCTCACATATAAGACAGCTTTTCTGATGGCATTTGCTTCGGCCAGACGGGTTAGTGAGCTTCACGCCCTCTCGGTTGACCCGGCCTTTTTTAGGAGTTCTCCCAACAGTGTTACTTTTACCACTGATTGCTCCTTTTTGGCTAAGAATCAGTTACCAGATACTACTCCTCCTCCTATCTGTATCCGGGCTCTTCCCTCTGTTGAGGGTACTCGCCCTTTGCTCTGTCCGGTCTGTGCTATTCGCATTTATCTTGATCGGACACGCTTCATACGGAAAGGCAGAAAACGTTTTTTTCTGTCTCTCATTCCGTGTCGACAGAAGATCTCTCCTCAATCCATTTCTCGATGGATTTGTCTTGCTATTCGTACGCCTTATAGTCGTTTAGCAGCTGGCGATTGTATTACCAATCGTATTTCTGCCCACAAGGTGCGGGTACTGTCTACCTCTTGGGCTTATTCTAACTCCGTCAAGTTGTCGGATGTTATGCGGGCAGCCTACTGGAGAAATGCTTCTACTTTCTCCACCTTTTATTTGCGCCAGTTGCAGGAGCAGTCGGAGGACCTTTTTGCCCTGGGTCCGCTTTCTTCTACTCAGGCTGTTGTCTGCCATAGCCATTAGGCTTCTTGAAGGTCAGTTTCAGCCTTGTGCTGTTACTGCCCTTTTTCTGTCTGTGTGTCACACAGGCTCATATGTCTCTTTTCATTGTCCTTTACCAATGATTGCGACATTATGGTTGATAAGCCTCGGGACCTCTTCCTTCTACTTCACAGTTCCAGTGCACTAGGGTTATGTGGGGGTTGGTTATGCGATTCCCTCCAGCCTTTTGTCTATTCAGCCTGTAGTAAACAATTGTGAGTAGGTTGATAAGAAATCTAAATTTTATAGTAAATTTCCTTTCTTATTATACCTACCACAATTGTTTACATGGAGGCCCTCCCGTCTTCTTTACGGGTAAAGAATCTTTCCTCCCCGCTGATCACATAACTCTAACGTTTACGGATTCAAAAAGAATGAGTCTTTAGAGACGGTATATGCGCACTGGCAACGGAAGTCGTGGAGTTGTACTTGGGAGAGAGCGTCCCGTACTGGGTCTGCGCCGGTTGCACTCGACCCAGTTTTGGCTTATTTTTATTGGTGCTTTTGCACCACTTTTCTTTCCCAACTTGCTTGGGAAAGACAAAAATAGAGAGTATTTTATCCGAGTTAGGGACTTCCACTGTAGTGCAAGCCTGTAGTAAACAATTGTGGTAGGTATAATAAGAAAGGAAATTTACTATAAAATTTAGATTTCTGAGAGATGTACAAAATAAAATAGATTATTTACTGCCTGTCCAAAGAAAAGATATAGTTGATTAATTTTTCAAACATCAACACATATTTCCCGATGTGCCTAGTAGGGCATCTGTTATTTTTCATGATGTTGATGTGGGAGAAGCAAACCCCATCAAACAGCATCCATACAGATTGAATCCTTTCAAAACTGAGATTATGCGAAAGGAAATACAGTATATGCTGGCCAATGATATCATTGAACCTACATGTAGCCACAGCAACCAGAGTTTGCCCTGTATACTAGTCCTAAAACCTGATGGGAGTTACCGATTTTGTACGGATTACCGAAAAGTGAACAGCCTCACCAAAACAGACAATTATCCAATTCCAAGAATTGATGACTGCCTTGACAAACTTGTCCATGCTAAATTTGTGCCAAAATTTGACTTGTTAAAGGGTTATTGGAAAGTACATGTACCTTTAACAGAAAGAGCAAAAGAAATATCTGCTTTTGTCACCCATTTTGGGTTGTATCAATATAAACTAACCCCTTTTAGCATGAAAAATTCTCCGGCAACGTTCCAGTGCATGGTTAACCTCTTTTGTGCAGACCTAGATCACAGTGAAGCTTATATTGATGATGTTATTATACACACAGATACAAATTGGGCTGATCATCTCAAGCATATTCAAGAATTCTTTGACAAAGTGACCCAAGCCAACGTAACTATTAACTTGGTAAAATAAGAATTTGGCAAAGAACAGTAAATTATTTGGGCCATGTTGTACATGTAGGTCAGGGGTGGAGGAGGCTGATTGCGGCAAACGTTGATGCCATTGTACATTTTCCAGTGCCAAACTCTAAAAAAAAAGCTCATGACATTCTTTGGCATGGCTGGATGTTATAGAAAATTTTGTTTAAATTTCTCAGATGTTGTCTCCCCTCTGACCACTTTATTGACGAAAAGGGTTAAGTTTGTTTGGACTGAGAAGTGCCAGAAATCCTTTAACAGAATAAAAACATTATTAAACAATTCCCCTGTCCTGACCAGTCCCAATTATGAAAAGTCCTTCAAATTATTTATAGATGCAAGTGACAATGGAGCAAGTGGGTATATCGCCCAGGAAGATTCCCAAGGTATTGATCACCCTGTATGTTATTTCTCCAGAAAATTTCTCAAACATCAAAAGAATTACTCTACAGTAGAAAAAGAAACTTTGGCTCTAATTTTGGCATTAACTCAATGTGATAACTTTTTTTTACAAAATATTATATGTATTAAAAGTAAGAAAAGTATTCAAAAGGTATTCATGAATGCACCTCAAATTTGACTGTATTCGAATACAAATACTTTAAAATTGCATGAATACTGACTACATCTGAATACTTAAAAAAATGTATTGAATACGACTGAATACCGAATACGAAATACGAATACCCCAACCCTGCTTAGAAAATATTAATTGTGTATAATTATTAACCAAGACATACCAATTCTGATATTATAGTAGGAGTCCATAACAATACAGCTTCTTTATGGCGCCAGATTCAAGTTTATTCCAGGGTTCCTATCCTATTTTCAAATTTGACTCCTTGTAGGAACCCAGGGTTCCTATCCTATTTTCATATTTGACTCCTTGTAGGAACCCAAATTTAACTCTGTGCAGTATTTGCAAAATGCTTTAAAATATTCTTCAGATCCACCTAACAGAAACTTTTCATATTTGATATACATTATCCATATCATGATATGGGATCAAATTCAAGAAAATCTTAACCAACCTATACATGTAGATAGCTACATGTAGGTAGTCTTTTCAGAGGGAAGCCCTTCTGTTGTTTTTCAACTTAATCTTAAACCTAAAATAGAGTGCTTGGAGTAGTGGGGGGAGGGGGGGGGGGGGGGTGTGAAAATAGAAAAAAATTTCACAGGCATTTTGGTGAAAGTCATTGCAGTATTCGCACACATGTATAATTTGACACTACCTTTTTTACACCATATTTCTTATCCCTCAACACTAATACCCTTATTCCTTGAAGACAACATGATCCAGATGAGTCACTAGTTTCACATAGGATAATGACTGATTAATTATCTAATTGTCTCCCGCTTTTTGAAAAAAACGGGAGATATTAAATTGGGGGTTTCCTTCCGTCCTTCTGTGTTTTTCATTTCCAGACTCTAACTTTCCTTACAGTGACTGGATTTCGATGAAATTTGGGTAGTAGATCACTTTCATCAATTGTGGATCCAAGTTCGAATATGGGCATTTTCTGCACATATTTAATTAGGTTGCTGAAATTTGATTGGCTGATGTTTTCCAGACACTAACTTTCCTTAAAATCAACCGATTTCGATGAAATTTCATATATGGATTACTTTTATCAATACCTAGGACAAGTTCGAATGTTGGAAATTTTGTACCGAAAATCTCTGTCTGCCCGTGCGTCAAAACACCTCAGACTAAAAGCCGTATTTATGAACCGATCTTCACGAAACTTCTTGAGTATCTTTGTTATCATTGTGAGACCAGAATATGTGTTTTGGGGTTTGGTCCAAAGTTCAAGATGTCCACCAGTGGCCATTTTGTTCCGAAATTGGGTGTAATCAGTCTTTTGTACAGAACTTCTATATGAAAGTTCAGATTTGAATAAATTTTTGTATGAATGTTTAGTAGCATGCAATACATCTCATATAATGCGGGTTTTGTTCTCATGCAAAAATTATGCAAATTAGGGAAACTTTGATTTATTCAGTGCTACTACTAATACACAGTAAGTGCACACCTTCTGTGTTTTTCATTTCCAGACTCTAACTTTCCTTACAGTCAGTAGATTTTGATAATATTTGGGTAGTAGATCACTTTCATCAATTGTGGCTCCAAGTTCGAATATGGGCATTTTCCACGCATATTCAATTAGGTTGCTTAAATTTGATTGGCTGATGGTTTCCAGACTCTAACTTTCCTTAGAGTCAACCGATTTCAATGAAATTTCATTATATGGATTACTTTTCACATCAGTTTAATGCAATATGTCTTATCATACAGTCTTAATTTTTAGTGATTCTCACAGTTATACTCCACATCACTTTACTTGCTTTGACAGTGACCTCCGTGAAAATATATCTGATAACCACTGTCTGAAGCACTGTCTGTTCTGTCTCTTCTAAATAACTTTCACTTGCAACTCAACTATATTTGACTGGATGCATTAATTCCCCTTGAAACTGCTGCTCAGTGGGAGAAATGAATTCACTGAATTTGCTTGTTGTTACTTGAAGTGGCATCCCGATGTTGTGAAGTGTTTATTATGTTCCGGACATCATAATTTCGTAGAAACATTTTTGATTATAATTCAAGCATTGGTTGTTAGAGTGTGATGTCCTTTGGTGTGCTGACTGGCCAGCATTGGGGAAAGAATATCTAGAGACTGTGGGTTTCATCCAGGCATACATATCAAAGTTATGGCCCTTGTTACACTTAGAGAACTTTCCTCCATCAGGGATTCTTTTGCTCAGTTTGGGAAAGGGTCCGGGGCCCATGCAGTTGGGAAGATTTTTGTCATGAAGGCTCCCAACTGAGAATTTGTTTGGGAGAAGAAACACGCAAAGAATAAGAAAAGTTACCTTCATATTGAACTGAGAACATTAACCCCCCAGCACTCTGGTAGTGCAACAGAATTTTCTCCAAACACTGTTTTTCTCTTGTTTAACCCCCTGCACACTGATGTCGAAATATCTAAAGTTCAGGGTGCAAATATTTCCCATAATGCAACTAGAAATTTAACTAATTCAATCTTGTTTGACAGAGCTCAATGAGCTCTGTCAAACAAGATTGAATTGGTTAAATTCCCAGTGCATTATGGGAATAATGGCTACTTCAAATCTGGATATTTTGACATAAGTGTGTAGGGGGTTAAACAAGAGAAAAACAGTGTTTGGAGAAGCTCATTGAGCACTGTCAAACAAGGTATATTTGGTTAAATATCAAACTGCATTATGGGAAATATTTAAGGCTGAAAACTTAGCCATTTTAACATCAGTATCAGAGGGTTAATATAGAAGCTACTACATGTATAGTACATGCAAAACGTTTTATAACAAACAACCGCATGAAATAATGATCCATCTCTGTAGTCTCTATCAACTAAATTGTTTTCATACTATTAATGATGAAGATATGTATGCGTCGTATGCGATAGTCAACGTTCTGTGGCTTTGCAGTTGTGTCTAGGAAAGTCTTGGCTGCCTATGTAGGCAGCCAATACTTGCCTAGAAACAATTGACAAGGTTCCTCAGATGTAACTTGCAAATGTATCAGAAAACTGTCTGTTGGGGCACCTATTTTTGTTGCAGTAAAAAGTGGTGAAAGTCAAAATTTTAGACCTCCAAGAAATTACAAGAATTGAAGAAGAATTAAATTTTTATTTGAATAAGGACTGAGATTGGGAAATTTTTGGTTTAAATTGGGAAAAATCTTGCCCAAATGCCATTGGGATAGGGTTCCATGTTCGGCCCCTGTACATGTGCATGTAGACACCCAAAATAAACCCTGCCCATACAACTGTTTTGCACTATTACCCAATCATCGTTAGGCTGATTTTGATGTACTTTTATTTATTTAGTTTGGCATGGGGGGAATGGTACCCACATATTGTGAGTATCGCCCATGCATACATACCAGAGTTATGGCCCTTTATACACTTAACAATCTGTCTGAACAAACGTTTTGCATTATAACTATTAGTTGTTTATATCCTTTGGTATAGTTGCCGTCCAGCATGAGGGAAGGAATATCCAACGAAATATTGTGGATTTCATCCATACATACATACCAGAGTTACATGTATGTTCCTTGTTATACTTACAAAACAAAACTGTTGCTACAAACATTTTGCATTATACATGTGACTCAAGCAATGGTTGTCGAGTTTTGATGTCCTTTGAAAAGGTTATAGACCAGTATGGGGGAAAGGTTATCCATTTCTTGCAGGTTTCACCCACAAATACCTACCACAATGTTGCTCTCTATTACATGTAGACTTAGAATTTTTTGCATGGTTGTTTTTTTGTCCAACGAAATAATTTTTATTGAATGGCAGCTGAAAACTGAATAATTAGCTTAACTTGACAAAGTCAAGATAAGCCATTGTCATCACGCGTGCGGAAGTCTGTTAGTCTGTGAGTCTGTTCACATTTTCCTTCAGCACAGGCTACACCCCGTAGTTCTTGTCTGATCTTCACGAAATTTCATATGCAGGTTTGGGGTCATGTCTAGATGAGAACGTCCCCTTTTGGTCGTGATCTGTCAACAGGTATGGCTGCCCGAGCCCAAAACCTGAAAACCATTAGCACAGTCTACAGGTCGTTATTTATGAAGGGATTTCATTGTAACTTGGTAGAATGCCTCTGTATAATGCCTAGATGAGAATCTTTTCAATAAAATTAGCCTTTCATGACTTTATTCCTTTGTATTGTTGATGAAGCATGTCTAACTGAATGTGACCCCAAATACTTCTTTGAACCACTTTGTCAGGTGAGTGACTTAGGCCCCTTGGGGCCTCTTGTTAAATGAATTATGACCCTTTTGATACGGCCGCTCATATGAGCAGGCCGTATTATGGTACGGCAATGTCCATCCGTCTGTTTGCTTTTGTTTGTCCCAGTGATAACTTGAAAACAATACATCCTACAGATACTATTTTTTATGGTTGATTAGTCATGACTAGAGGATGGTTCCTTCCGATAAGCAGCATTCTGGCATATCCAATATGGCCACCACACAGCCATCTTGGACTTTTAAGGACTTTTGATTGTCCATTTGATAATCCAACATATACTGTTTTTTATGGTTGATTAGTCATGACAAGAGGATGGTTCCTTCCGATAAGCAGCATTCTGGCATATTCAGTATAGCCACCACGCAGCCATCTTGGATTTTTAGGGACTTTTGATTGTCCATTTGATAATCCAACATATACTGTTTTTTATGGTTGATTAGTCATGACTAGAGGATGGTTCCTTCCAATAGGCAGCATTCTGGCATATCCAATATGGCCACTACGCAGCCATCTTGGATTTTTAGGGACTTTTGATTGTCCATTTGATAGTCCAACATATACGGTTTTTATGGTTGATTAGTCATGACAAGTGGATGGTTCCTTTCGATAACCAGCATCACTGTCCGTCTGTCCATCCATTTGTCTGTATCTGTCTGTCTATCTGTTTATCCATCCGTTAACTTTTGTTTGCCCAGGTGATAACTTGAAAACAATACATCCAACAGATACTGTTTTTTTATGGTTGATTAGTCATGACTAGAGGATGGTTCCTTTCAATAACCAGCATCAATGTCCGTCCGTTAACTTTTGTTTTTCCATGCAATAACTTGAAAACAATACAACCAAAAGATACTATTTTTTTATGGTTGATTAGTCGTGACTAAACGATGATTGCTTTCGATAACCAGCATTCTGGCATATCCAATATGGTCACCATGGCAGCCATTTTGGATTTTCAGGGACTTTTGATTGACCACGCGATAACTTGAAAACTATAGATCCAACATATGCTGTTTTTTTACCTCACCTGACTGAAAGTTAGGGTGAGCTTTTCTTATCACTCTTTGTCCGTCGTCCTGCATGAAGGTGGTGTTTGAGCCTCTTTCTCCTAAACGACTGGCCACATTTTAATTAAATTTATGTAAGTAGTGGTCATATTGGAGCATTTTGATTTTTATGCAAATTAGGTTTTGGCTCATATTGAGCAGACGGGTGGGGAAAAAATGGCCAAATTTTTTTAAAATCTTCTTCTAATGAACCACCAGTCGCAGAGACTTGATATGTGGTATACAGAGTCCTTTTGAGGTTTAGAATCAAGTTTGTCCAAGAGAAGTTTGTCGGGCATTATTTGCCTTCGTTATGGGATGGGCAAAAATTTTGGCCACGCCTAAAATTTCTATTTTCAGAACCGTGAGGTTGATTTGAACTAAATTTGATATGAGATGATAATGGGTCATAAGTAGCTGATTGATGCAAAAAAACTATTTCTCATTGCCCCGTGGGAACCTCGTGAGCTAAAAATAGGGAAAACCTTAAAACTCCTATATCTCCAAAACTACACGGCACAGAGAATTCTTATTTTGTATAAGGCTTACCTTTATCGAGTAGAATAGAATGGTTAAAAAAAATCCGCATCGGTTTGATCACAAGGTACTTTTTTCAGGACTTTGAAAAAGTGCCGAGTCAGCACTTTTTAACACTGTAGGCAATGGGAAAAACATTAAAAAATCTTCTTCTCCAGATTCAAGTTTGTTCAAATCGGCCCCCTGCGTTCATATTTGGGCTCAGTATAGGAGCTCGATTTTGAACTTATTGCATTTCAGGCAAATTTCTTCAAAAATCTTCTTCTCCAGATCCAGCAGGCTGCATTTCAGGCAGATTTCTTAAAAAATCTTCTCCAGATCCAGCAGGCAGAATCTTTTGATATTTGGTATGCAACATTGTGGGGTGGATCTGATTCAAGTTTGTTCAAATCGACTCAATAGATTAATATTTGGGCTCACTATAGAAGCTCGAATTCAAACTTAGTCCATTTCAGGCAAATTTCTTCAAAAATCTTCTTCTCCAGATCCAGCAGCAGAATTATTTTGATATTTGGTATGCTACATTGTAGGGTGGATCTGATTCAGGTTTGTTCAAATCGGCCCCCTGGTTTCATATTTGAGCTCAATATAGGAGCCCGATTTCGAACTTAGTGCATACCCTTGTGGGAACCCCGGGAAGTGGAGCAGTGCTTGTTTACTGTGATAAACAAGCTCTGTTTCACTGGTAAAATAGGACCCAGTCACTAATGCTTGGGGTGCGAGTCCTCTAAAATAGGCAACATGGGGTATAAACGATTGACTGACCTTGACTTTATCTCCATGTTGTGGTCCTGATTAGCCATTGTGCAGAAGTATGTGATCATAAACTACAATAAATAAATAACTTAGTGCATTTCAGGCAAATTTCTTAAAAAATCTTCTTCTCCAGATACAGCAGGCAGAATCTTTAGATATTTGGTATGCGACATTGTGGGGTGGATCTGATTCAAGTTTGTTCAAATCGGCTCCCTGGGTTCATATTTGGGCTCAGTATAGGAGCCCGATTTCGTACTTAGTGCATTTCAGGCAAATTTCTTAAAAAATCTTCTTCTCCAGATCCAGAAGGCAGAATCTTTTGGTATTTGGTATGCAACATTGTGGGGTGGATCTGATTCAAGTTCGTTCAAATCGGCTCCCTAGATTCATATTTGGGCTCACTATAGAAGCTTGAATTAGAACTAAGTGCATTTCAGGCAAATTTCTTCAAAAATCTTCTTCTCCAGATTCCGCAGGCAGAATCTTTTTATAATTGGTATACAACATTGTGGGGTGGATCTGATTCAAGTTTGTTCAAATCGGCCCCCTGGATTCATATTTGGGCTCACTATAGAAGCCTGAATTCGAACTTAGTGCATTTCAGGCAAATTTCTTTAAAAAAATCTTCTCCAGATCCAGCAGGCAGAATCTTTTGATATTTAGTATGCAACATTGTGGAGTTGGATCTCATTCAAGTTTGTTCAAATCGGCTTCCTGGGTTTATATTTGGACTCAGTATAGGAGCCCAAATTTGAACTTTGTGCATTTCAGGCAAATTTCTTTGAAAATCTTCTCAAGATCCAGCAGGCAGAATCTTTTGATATTGGGTATGCAGCATGCTTAGGGGGGTGAGATTCAAATTTGTTCAAGCCAAGTCCCTGGGTTCATATTTGGACTCACTGTGGTAGCCCGAATTATAACTTAGTTCAAAATGAGGAATTTTCTTTAAAAATCTTCTTCAGATCCAGCGGCCAGAATGTTTTGATATTTGGTATGCAGCATCCTTAGGAGGGTGAGATTCAAGTTTGTTCAAGCCATGCCCCTAGGTCCATATTTAGACTCACTGTGGGAGCTCGAATTGTAACTTAGTACAAAAAATGAGGAATTTTCTTTAAAAATCATCTTCTTCAGATCCAGCAGCCGGAATGTTTTGATATTTGGTGTGCAGCATCATAAGGGGGGGGGGGGGGGGGGGGGCGGGGGGCTTGGTGATATTCAAGTTTGCTAAAGTCAAGTCCCTGGGTTCATATATGGGCTCCCTGTGGGATTCAATATGAGGAATATTCTTTAAAAATCTTCTTTTTTTTTAGATCCACTGGTCAGAATCTTTGGATATTTGTTATAAGCTTTTCTTAGGAGGAGCAGATGCAACTTTTTGAAATCAATTCTCTGGGTTGATATTTAGGCTACCATGTCAGCTGAGTGCCCTCAGGCCCCCTGGGGGCCTCTTGTTATATGTTGATTAATCATGACTAGACGATGATTCCTTTCGATAACCAGCATTCTGGTATATCCAAGATGACTGCCATGGCAGCCACCTTGGATTTTTAGGGACGTTTGATTGTCCATTTGATATTCCAACAGATACTGTTTTTTATAGTTGATTAGTCATGTCTAGAGGATGGTTCCTTTCGATAACCAGCATCATTGTCCGTCCATCCATTTGTCTGCCTGTCTGTCCATCCATCCGTCCTTTAACTTTTGTTTGCCCACGTGATAACTTGAAAACAATACATCCAACACATACTGTTTTTAGCTCACCTTTGAGGTAAGTCAAATTTGAGCTTATGCCATGACTGGTCGTCCATCTGGCCGTCTGTCCATCCTGTCTGTCAACAATTCAATATGGCTCGGGCTAGAGGCCGTATTTATGGACCGATCTTTACGAAACTTCTTGGGTACCTTTGTTATGATTGTGGAATGAGAACGAATGTTTTGGGGTCCGATCCGAAATTCAAGTTGGCCGCTGGCCGCCATAATTTTGTACAAAATTAGGTGCAATCAGATTTTTGTGCAGAACTTCCATATGAAAGCTCTGATTTGAATAATTTTTTATATGAATATTTAGTACCATGGGATACATCACATATAGTACAGGTTTTTTTCTTGTGCATGAATTATGCAAATTAGACTAACTTTGATGTATTTAGTGTTACTTTCAGCACTGTAAGTGCAAATGCCAATACGGCTCAGGCTAGAGGCTATATTTATGAACCAACCTTTACAAAACTTCTTGGGTACCTTTGGTATCACCATGGGACGAGAACAAGTGTTTTGGGGTCCGGTCTGAAATTCAAGATGGCCGATGGCAAAGCACTGATTTGAATAATTTTTTGTGTGAATGTTTAGTACCATGGGATACATCACATAATAATACGAGGTTTTTTCTCGAGCAGAAATTATGCAAATTAGGTGAACTTTGATTTTTTCAGTGCAACTAACACACAGTAAGTACACATGTCAATACGGCTCGGGCTAGACTCTGTATTTATGAACCGATCTTCACGAAACATCTTGGGTACCTTTGTTATCACCTTGGGATGAGAACGAGTGTTTCTGGGTGTGGTCCAAAATTCAAGATGGCTGCCAGTGGCCATTTTGTACCAAAATTAGGTCAAACCAGTTTTTTGTACTCAACTTCTATAAAGTTCAGGTTAGAGGCCGTATTTATGAACCAATCTTTACGAAACTTCTTGGGTACCTTTGTTATCACAATGGGATGAGAACGAGTGCTTTTGGGTGTGGTCCAAAATTCAAGAACGCCACCAGCATCCATTTTGTACCAAAATTAGTGCAATCAGTTTTTCATACAGAACTTCTGTATGGAAGTTCTGATTTGATTAAATTCTTTAGTAACATGGAATACATCACATATAGTACAGGTCTTTTTCTTGTGCAGAAATTATGCAAATTAAATGAACTTTGATTTATTCAGTGCTACAATTTTGTACACAGTAAGTGCACATGTCAATACAGCTTGGGTTAGAACCGATCTTCATGAAACTTCTTGGGTACCTTTGTTATCACCTTGGGACGAGAACGAGTGTTTCTGGATGTGGGCCAAAATTCAAGATGGCTGCCAGTGGCCATTTTGTACCGAAATTAGGTCCACTCAGTTTTTTGTCACAACTTCTATACGGCTCGTATTTATGAACTGATCTTCACAAAACTTCTTGGGTACCTTTGTTATCACCTTGGGACAGGAACGAGTGTGTTTTGGGGTGCCTTTCTTATCACTGTGCTATGAGAACAAATATCTTGGGGTTCAGTCAGACTCACTCTGGGGCTCAAAGATTTCTTTTCTAGTTTAGCATCTGACTGTCGCCCACCTTTACAATACTTTACCTATACATTTGTTACAGGCTACGGTCAGTATTAAAGTACAGACCATTACAATACTTTATATGTACCTTTGTTATCAGGTCATTACCTAGATGTTTGTCATTGCTGTGTCACATACTATACATGTACAAGCTGAGCTACAGTGTCATTGACACTTTCATTTTGTGGTTGATTAGTCATGATTAGAGGATGGTTCCTTTCGATAACCAGCATTCTGGCATGTCCAGTATGGCCGCCATGGCAACCATCTGGGAGTTTTGGTGACTTTTGATTCTCCACGCAAAAACTTGAAAACAATATATTCAACTTTAATGGACGTAACCCGGAATGTACAATTCTTTTTGAAGGTATTATTGACCTTTTGTTCAACTAAAAATTGCTCCACAAGCACAGTTTCTTCTTAGACGGCTGTACATTGATCCACCGCCTGGCGGTGCACTTGTTTGACTTATCAACATTTTTGGTTTCCAACCGATAACTCCAGTTTGGATTATTTGATCTCTTCCAAAGTTGGTATGTGTATTGCCCAGCTGGTAGTTCAAACCAAGTTTCGATATGGGTTCCATCCAGTTATGTTTACATGAGTTACAACTCATTTTTGTCTTAGAATTTGACTGTCTATCAACATTTTTGGTTTCTGACCGATAACTCCAGTTTGGATTATTTGATCTCAACTAACGTTTGTTTGTGTATTGCACAGCTAATCGAATTTGGTCGTCGATCATCATTCTTGGTTTCTGACTGATAACTCCAGTTTGGATTATGAGACCAGAGTCCACCACAGTTGGTATGTGTATTGCCCAGCTAGTAATACAGGTAAGTTTGATTATGGGTTCCATCGTTCATTTATTTTTAAATGAGTTATGACCCTTTTCGACTTAGAATTTGACCGTTTATTAACATTTTTGGTATCTGACAAATAACTCCAGTTTGGATTATTTGCTCTCAACCAAAGCTGGTATGTGTATCTTTCAGCTAATTATACTGACCAAGTTTGAATATGGGTTCGTCCAATTAAGTTTACGTTAGTTACATCCCTTTCCAGGTGTATTTAGCCATGCCTGGTGGTGCACTAGCTTCTTTACTTACGATTTCTGGATTTAATTTAGATGATTTCTTTTTTTCTCAGATCTGATCAAGGCTACTTCACAGCAGCCAGGGCTAGATTTGAGGTTATTTATTTATTGGTGTTTTAAGGTCACATACTTCTGCACAATGGCTAATCATGACCATGACAGCTTTACGCGTGGAGAAAGCCGGAGTACCTGGAGAGAACCACCGAGCAACTGTCAGCTTCCCAACATACCAACTCCACTAGGGCTGTCGCGACTATCATTTTTTGTAATCGACTAATCGTGACCAGTAATCGACGGTTAGTCGATTAATAGTCGCTTCCCATGATTTTTTAGCAAATCATTCTTCTGTTCGTAAAACTCTGAAAATGACAATGGCACCAGTGTGTTCAGACGAAGCGGGGTTGTGGGAACAACAAATCGGTCCCGACTGAAGCTGCATGTAGTCCAATCTTGGACCCACAGTCCGTAATATAATTTTTGGGGTTGGTACGTCCTGTAGGATGTACCAACCCCAAAAATAATATTACTGACTGCGGGTCCAAGTTTGAACTAGATTGAAGCCTATGAATTAAAATGAATTTACCAAAGAACGTTCCTGCATATGTTTCCTTTCTGCAATAAGTTTCTCGAAATTTTTGAACATTGAGATCTATGCATTCCCTCGTCAGTTGTTAAAATTGGATCTTAGTCTGAAGTTCCGAACTTTGAGAAGTGATCTGACGTTCAGACTTTCGTCATAATTTTGTCACTTCCGCGCTTTGGGTTTTCCAATGGGTGCATTCGTGTGTACAAGACTGGAGAAATTCAGAAGAATCTATTCTTCTCGAGTAACTGTGAGTGTTCTTTCTAACACAGTCAGTGACAGTCGTACAGTCTTCCGGATACGAATGTTAACTATGGTTAGATATTTAAAGTTATTCACCTTCATTGATCATTCACCTCACAAAACAATGCAATTTAGCCCCGACATGTAGTAGATGTGTACCACCTTGAAAATGAATGACGATCGACTAAAAATTAAAAACGTCGACTACTTCAATAGTCGACGGTTAGTCGACTAATCGAATAATCGCGACAGCCCTAAACTCCACACAAGCAGGGTTAGCATTGGTTGAAGACAGGTGCACCATTGATGTGCAGTACGCCTTAGTACACAGCGTCACCGTGCCCTCATGTGGGCAATGGGGGTGAAGTGTCTTGCCCAAGGACACAACGCAGTTGCCACAGGTGGGATTCGAACTGAGGACCTCTCGGCTTGCAGCCTGCACCTCTACCTACTGAGCCACTGCGGCCCCGCTAGATTTGAGGAAATATATTTTAAAAATACTCAACAGGTTAAGAGTTAAATGGAATTTATGCCATGCTTTTCCATTTCATTACAACTGAATTGATTGAAAGACCACGTTTGTTATCACAATCCTCTTCGTACATTTTCGTTTAGGAACATTTGCAAGGGAAATGAAATTGTTCAACATAATGCCTTCCTAGGGCCGTGCCAAGCTATGAAATTTGATTCAATTTAACCCTTTACCTAACGAATCGCCTGCATAATATGCAAATTCAGCAGTTGAAAAAATATTACTTTTCAAAACATTTCAACAAAGCCATATCATGTGACCCCTCATTGGAACGAGCTCATCGAGCTCGTTCCAACGTGGGGTCACATGATATGGTTTTGTTGAAATTTTTTGAAAAATTTGAAAAAATGATATTTAAAATAATAAATTTTGATATCGTCTGCGTTGGGTAAAGGGTTAAAATCATCCCAATGATTTTATTTTATCTGATTTCATTCAATTCATGTTGAACTGGTTCGGAAATATTTGAATTGTCAAGATGTTCTAAAAATCCTACCAAGTGTCTCCTCTTGAACTTTTTTCTATCGTCAGTGATTAACCGATAAGGATTTGCGACCGCCATCTGCTTGCAGATTAGATGAGTGCACAATTGGTCGTTTGTGAGTGCAGGTGTCAGATAGTCACAACCAAAAGGAGTAGTACATGTTTGCTCAAGAATGCATAGAATGGGGTTAATTTTACAGTATAGTCAGCTTGATTGGTTGGTTGATTTGTCACTGTGTGTATTAAAATAAATATATGACATCAATGAAAAGAAGTTAACAGCGCAGCGTCTTTGATCAATGATCAAAGATGCCATGCTGTTATCCCTTTACCTAGCACGGAAAATGGACAACTCCTGCAAACAAAATTCTTGAATAACTAAATATTTTCATTTTATTGTCTCAAAAACATAGCTTATGACCCCCCTCTTTGGAACAAGCTCATCGAACTTGTTCCCTTGTTCCAATGACAGTCGTGGAATTCTGACGCAAGCGATTTTTAGCTTGCCTTAACTGCTCACGCAATTTAATCCGGCATAAGCATTTTTTTTGCTCACCTACTTTCAGCTATTTTAGATGGTGACGGACCATGGAACGTGTGTACAGAATATGCTGGGTACATTGGGTACATGTGTGTGTCGGCCACTACATGTACCAGTCCCCTGAACTTCTTGATCGATCTGACCACACTGGGGTGGAGGGGATAGTAAAAAATGAATACAGGTTCATTCATTAACATTTTATTAATTCATTTAAAATTGATTGGCTTGAATGCACTCGAAGGAGAAATTACCCAACCTGGTATTAACACCCTTCACTCTGATGTCAAAATACCAAAATTTCAGGAAGCTGTTTTTTCCCATAATGCATCTAGAAATTTACCCCATTCAATCTCATTTGACAGAGCTCAATGCGCTCTGTCAAACGAGATTGAATTGGTTAAATTTCTAGTTGCATTATGGGAAATGTTTTTGTCTAAAATTTAGATATTTTGACATCAGTGTGTAGGGGGTTAACTAAATCTTTAGAAGATCTTTGTGAAGCCAAAAAGTGAAAAAGATTTCAGGAGAGCAATTTGCTTGCCTAAGTAGGTTCCAGGTGAGCGATTTATTGCCACCCTGGATTTTTGAGAAATCCGAGCTTGCAGTGAGGGGGTCATAAGCTATGCTTTTGAGACAAATAAATTGAATGGTGAGTTTTATAAATATTGCTGGCCAGTTTTGGCTGTTACCTTGGGTAAAGGGTTAACTTGTTTCTGCTGATGTCCTATTTCGTAGAGTCATCACATGACAGTGTGGCACTGTGTCTTGAGCAGCTATCAAGAGGAAGATCAGACCAGGCAATGAAATAAGACCAATCATTGTGGCAACTTGCATGTATTAAGCTTGATACTGCTTGTATGAAATCGTGACTCAAACATAAATACAAACAATTTTGAGCAAATGCTGTTCCAAGTAACCATTGGCACAAAACCGATGTTCAAACACTTCTGCAGTTAAAAGTAGAAGTCCTGTCACGAACTGTGCACTTATCTAGACTTAATTGCGCATATGAATTGCGCGCAATTTCCCTATCAAATGGCATCCAAAACAAGGCAGGTTCTACTGGTTACTCAGAGCAAACACAGGCAATGCTTCTGCCAATGGACCTCCGGGTTACCCGGAGGTCCATTGGCTGAAACATTGCTTGTGCACAGGCCATATGTACAGAATTTGATAGCCTTACTATGGTCATAACGCGTAGATCTATTAACGCGCAGATCGGCATGCTATTTGTGTGCATTTCATGACAGGACTTTAGGTTTAATGTACTGATGGTCAACCGATGGCTTAAAATCGGCTGATGTCAGATGTGATTGCCGAACATCGGTTAATCACTATCTATCATCAGGTCTCCTGTACAGGACAACCCGCTTCCCCTCCCCCTCCTGTTCAGGAGACCTGATGATAGAAGAAGAGTTCAGGAAGGTTCCAAAACTCCTTTGGTTCCACTCTGGAATGTTACACTTTTTTGACTGACTTCCCCAAACAGATGAGTTGCCATTAAATTCAGTACTTGAGTGAAGACTGACAATATTTACAGTGGGTACACAGTGGTGCTGTGTACTAAGAAGTAGAGCATGTCAATGGTGTACTTGTCTTCAACAAATACTAACCTGCTTGTGCAGAGTTAGTACATTGGTAGGGCCCTGTGAGTCAGATATTTTAGTTTGAATCAATTCAATTCTTGTTTAAAACTTGTGAGTCGTGTCATTTTTCGAGTCGATGGTTATAAAACCGACGGCCCGATTTCTTTTCAACAGAGAGGGATTTAACATTCTTTCCTCACGTAAGTGCGACTTTCAATCGGCTAACTGTTCCCTGTATACATATCTTGGTACAAGCCACCGACCTTTCTTGCCTGTTAGAACCTCCAAGTAACAATTTTGACAAGTTTTAACACGTTTTCCAAATTAGGCACAGCATATTGGGTTGTTCATGTAGTCAAAACACTGATAACAGATTAAGTGCACTCCAAGCACTGGAGTCTGTATACAGACTCGAGTGCTTGGAGTGCAACTTCATTCTACACAAATAGAGTTATCTACCATTCATTGGGCGTTTCACCTTGAAAGCTGCCTTATCTTCAGGTGATGAAACCTGCTACGACTTATGTTTTATGCCAACTTTACTAAGGCCGTAATGAGGCATCAGTAAATCGTGTTGGTAGCCTTTAACAGTGATATGAATAGGGTTTTGTAACATATTTTCCTTTTTTTTTCATGGCCAAACTGGATTATTGCATCGTTTGAAGAAAGAACTCACAATGAAAACTCTGTTGTTTATCGGGACCAAATCGACTCAAGAAAAAGGACATCCACGATTCGGAGACGAGTCGAGTCGATTTTGTGTTCTATTCGAAATTACAGGGCCCAATACATTTGGGACTCTGGCAGTTGTTAGCCATTGCGTGGTGCTTCTCTCCAGGAACTCTGGCCTCCTCCACCAGTAAAACTGTCTGACATGAGGTGACCCTGGCTGTCATAAGTGTTATTAAACCCCAATAAATAAATATTTGCCGCCATAAGAAGCTATATGGGCATTGTTTACAGCTTGAGCCATTATATGTAGGTTGAGCTTGAGATTCGATTTGAAATCACCCGATACCATTGCAAAAACTCAGTGACTTGCAGGGCTGGCATTCTTTAGGAGTGCAGTAGTGTTACATGCCTCCTGCACGCCTAGAAAAAATTGAGGGGGCAATTTTTGCACCCTTTGATTTTCTGGAATGCCAGACCTGTTTGAGACTGCCTTTAAAATCTGTTATCATTTGTCAATGTTTCATCGATTTGCAATAATTCATGACCCATTCCGTGTCACATTTCGATACATTTTGAGTGTAGAAGACAGCCACGTAAGAATTGAATGATTTCAAATATTGAGAATACGTTTGTGCCAAATTTTCTGCTATGTACATGTAGCTGAATGCAGTACAATAGTATGGGGGTACGGTTATTGTGTTACGGTAACTGGTTCTCATCAGGTCACCAAAGTTAAGCAACGTCAAGCCAGGTTAGTCCTTGGTTGGGTGACCATCTGAGCGATCAATTTGGACTCCTGCAATGTGCCCTGGGCGAGGCACTTCACCCTGATTGTCCACATGGGGCCACATGTACTAAGACATACTGCACGTTGATGGTGCACATGTCTTCAGCCAATCTAACCCTGCCTGTGCTACAGTGTGGAGTTACAATGTTGGGGAGCTGGCAGCTGCTCGTTGTTGCACGGTGGTTCTCTCTGGGTATTCCGGCTTCCTCCACCCTTAAAACTCCCTGACACAATATGACCTTGGCTGTTAACTGTTAAAGTGTTGTTAAACCTTAATAAATAAGTACAATAGCAATATCTTGAAGTGAATATACATTACATAGAGAGTATATTGTCAATAAATAACCTGTGGAGTGATGTCATTTCTCGCAAGAAATAAATGCTAATTTGATGCAAAGCGTAATTAGCATAAGCCAAGTATCAGCCAATGGACCTCCGATTTAAACCCGGAGGTCCATTTGCTGAAACTTGGCTTGTGTTTCTCTATCAAATTTGAGAGTAGTACCTTGCGTGATTCCTCCCCTCCATGCGTGATTGGGTGACAGACCACCATCCACGTACTGTAACCAAAATACATGTAGCATACAAGTACATGTACATGTGTTGAAATTCCAGATGCAATTGCACTCCCAAGCAATTTCATGAGGGTTTGCACTCCTTTTCTAGACTGCCATGTCCGGACTTAAGAACAGTTGGTCAATTTGATTCCATAACTAGGCAAACGTGGTTCTCGCACATACACACACAATGACATACAGCATACATGTATATGTAGGTGTGTGTACATGAGAAGAATCAGGCAACTTTATGTCATGACCACCTCAAACATGCCCTGCCTCCTTCTTTGTCCCTCCACCACACGTACTCTCCGCAGTATTTCAAGACTGTTAACAGGTCTGTGCAGAGCATATTTTGTGACAAACTGTGTGATATTGAATTAGACTCATGGAATTATTTCTTCTATTTTTTTTTGTAGATGAAAGAAGAGGGAGGAGACACTTATTCAGAGTCCGGTAAGATTATATGTTCACCATCTGACTCTCAGGATGATATTCATGAGAGAGTATATTCTTCAGCTCCTAGAAATATATCATCATGTTGGTTACGCTCATACTCACAAGGTACAACATGTTTTGATGACTTGAAACCAGAACATAATTGGTCAACAGCTAGAAGCTTACCTGAATTCGGATCAACGGACAAGAATTTGGATACAGGTCAGAATCATTATGAAAAAGAAAGTGCAAGTTGTCCTCCATTTTTTCATCATCATGTCCAAGATACTTTTAGTGACCACGAGGATTTCAGTAGGCCAAGTGGAGCAGAGGGTTTCACAAGTGGGCCTATTGCCCAAGAAACCAGCAAAGTTACATTAAGAAAGCATCATTGTGGAAGAAGGAACAATCAAAATGCAATTTATGACAGGGGTAAACATGAAGGACATTATGCTGCTATGGAAAGGAATGAGTTTACAAGAAAGTCTTTGGGAAAATCATCTCATTTGATCTCAAAATCATCATTTAATCAATTTCTTGAACAGATAAAACCACTAATCACACCTGATCAATCTGAGCCTGCTGCTGAAGTGAAAAGGAATGGTCTGAAGATTGTTGAGAACGTTATCACTGATTTGAGTACTCACAATTTTCTGTTTGCTGGTTCATTTGTTATTCCAACAGGAAGTGTAAAAGAAGGAACAAAAATAGGATTTCCAAATGAAATGGATTTTATGTGTATTTTACCTCAACTTGAGAATGAAAATTATTTTTGTATTGATGAGACAAAGAGACGAGGAGGATATATTGATAAAAAATTACTTATCAAAGATGTGAAGTTATTAAGGTCAATTCATCCTAGTCTTTCAAATCTGAACACTCGATATTTCACTGCCAAATTATTCAGAAATCTTTTTTTGCATAGTTTGAAAAATGTTTTGCAACATTTTCCCGATTGGAAATATGTAAGTCACTGTTTTAAGAAATACGCTTTAACATTGCACTTATCTTCTTCCTACTGTTCTTCCAATATATCTGTTGACTGTTGTTTTGCATTCACATCCCAGCAGCATGTGACCTGTAATCTCCATACTATTATGGCACAATCAGGAGGTATCATGGATGAAAAGGAATATCGGCAAATGTCGTTATTTGAACTACTTCCAAATGAGGGATATTCTCTTAGAACTTCATCAGCAGAAATTGAAATTGCTTATATAAAGTCACTTGGCTCCGAAAGTAATGTTCTGTTAATCTATCGAATTGCAAAATATATTGTCTCGGCAATTCTTCCTAAAATTTACCATTCTCCATGTTACCTGTGCGAACTCTCCTTTGTACCTTCCTACTATATAAAAACTATTCTTTTTTATATGATGGAGAAATATAATGGTGATTCTCAATGGTCAAAGGAGAAGATGGGGGACCGGTTGATTGAAATGTTTTTGTTGCTTGAGAAGCAAATAGACATTACTGGAAAGAGATTCAGAGTTTCAGAATCAAAGTTCTTAGTTGAAGGGAACCCCGTAATAATTCAAGAACACACTTCACCTCGTTTGGACATGCTTATTTTACCCAAACAGGTGCTAGAATGTACTAACACAGGTTTTAACGAAGTTGAGAAATTCCTATCCTTTTTAAGACAGCCACCTCTTATTAAAATGGATTTTAGCCAATTTGTTGATATCAAATCCATTATAAAAGAATTCAATACTTTGCTTCGTACACTTCATGAAATGCCAGCAAAATTGTTGCCTTAAATCTCCTGCCACTAATATCACACAATTAGAGTTTTACTAGTACAGTAGAATCCTCTTATTTGAATATTCATTTTGCCAGTGAAAATTATTCATTTAACAGGAGTATACAATTAACAGGGATTTGGTCAGTTTCCTATGTTCTGGAGGTAAACTGAGCATTTATTCTATTATATCTTGTTTGACAGAGCTCATAGAGCTCTATCAAACAAGATTTAATAGAATAAATGCCTGTATTGGATGTAGTGAAGCCAAAAAGGTTGATAAATAAAGGGAATTTGGTGCGTGTCTAGTAATTTTTTCGACATATAAAAATTTATATACAATTAACAGGAGTTTACTCTACAACCCATATGCAATTAACAGATCAAATTTGTACTGAAGGTATGGTAAATGGTTTTGTGTTTGAAAATTATATTCAATTAACAGGGATATACAATTAAGAGATACCGTATCCAATTAAGTGGGCTCCACTGTATTACCTACAACAAGCCTTAAAATCAAGAGCTTATACAGTGTAACAGTGGAGCCCACTTAATTGGATATCTGAATAACCCTGTTAATTGAATATAATTTTCTAACACAAAACCATTTACCATACTTCCAGTACAAATTTGACCTTTTAATTGAATACAGGTTATAGAGTAAACTCCTGTTAATTGAATAATTTTGGGTTATAAAAAAAAAAAATAATTTCTAACTGAATACATGTTCATGTAACTAACCCTGTGCACTGTACAGCCTTAGTGTAAATGTCATCTATATCAACTCTTTAACCCAATGTAATGGTCAAAACCAGCCAATACTATTCAAACTTAGCTTAAGAACCCTCATTGGGTTTGTTTTTAGTGAATTCCAAAAATGCACATATATTCTATTTTCAATTAATACAGTACAGCTGCCGTGGACTGACCACTTTCCACATGTAGGCAATATTTCCATGGACGAATAATATTAGACTACAAACACAAATTACAGAAATAATCAACAAACATTTAATTAATGAATTAATTAATTAATAATGAATACCCGGTGCTTCATTAATTAAATTTTTGCTGATGATGATTTTTATTACCTGGTAGATGCATGCATGGACATCACTGCCCACATGTAGATTACGACCAATCCACGGTCACTGTACTGTAGCTTGTTTTAAATAATTTTCATTGGCAAAGTGGCTATTCAATTAACAAGGTTTCACTGTATTGCAACCTGTTAGCAGGTTAAGCTATATAATATGCTGGTAACCTATAGGAAAGGAGGTTGTGATGCTTTTTCGCGTCTTCTCTGCTTTTACAGTGCCAGCCATGCCAGGTCTGGCATTCTAAGGAGGGCAATTGCTCCAGATTCTTATAGCCTGCCTGAAATTTCAAATTTTGCTGAGGAGAGCAAGTAACTTCCCTCCTCAATAGCCTAATTCTGATGATTTTGTTATGTACCAGCCCGTCTGGGTGAGCTCGTGCCCACCTGAATATAGATCAATGAGAGCCAACAATTGCCCTCATGTGATTTTCAAAAAGACAGGTCTGCCATGCTGTTAACGTTTTAACAGAATTTCTGCCAAATTAGTGTTAAAATGAATAGCAACCACTAATTTATGATCTCGCTTTGGTGAGATCACTCATTGATTGTTGCTGTTTATCTTGGCAGAAATTCTGTTGAGATATACAGTACAGTCGCCGTGGATTGGTCGTAATCCACACGTGGACAGTTATGTCCATGCATCTGTTTACCAGGTAGTAGAAATCATTCAATAGCAAAATTTTAATTAATGAAGCACCGGGTTGTACCCGGTGCTTCATTAATCAAATTTTTGATGATTATTCCTGTAATTAGTGTTTGGAATCTGATATTATTGCGTCCGTTGAAATATTGCCCACGCGTGGAAAGTGACCAGTCCACGGTGACTGTACTGTACTCTTGTGTTCCAAATAAACAGACCTGTATGTTTATTAATTTGGAGGAAAATTTCCACCCTGTATGCACCTTATTTGGGCCTGTATCTTTATTAAAACTGCCCTTCCAACAGGGAGATCTTCAAATTAGTAAATCATCACTAGATTGTGTGATAGTCTTTTGTTTTAATAGCACAGAGTATTGATTGTTGTAATCATGATGCATGAACACTTATTAGTTTTCTTTAATAAACTTACTGCAATACTGTAAAATAAGATGGCATTTAGATAAAATTAACTAGCATTACTCCTCCACCCCCTCAATGGATTTCCACCCCATACTGTTATTTGGATCTCTATTTTTATTTAATTTTGATAAATGTTCCATCCCGTACTTTTATTCCCGCCCATACTTTTGTTTGGAACACCAGAGCAAATGGCTTGCCACTCTATTCAAATGTGGATACAATGAGCAACCATTATGTTGAGTTAGTTTCAAAACAGTGTGCAAAATTTCAAAAATGACTCTAACCGACTGACCGTTCAAGGGTTTTGTGGATGGCTAACTGTACATTTGGCTACAGAAAAATTCTTGGGGAAAACTACTTCTTTGTCATTAAAAATTATTCATATACATGTATTGCGTGGAATTGAAATTTTTGTAGTTTTTCAAGGCACAAGTCTAAAAATCTTTCAAGACACAAGAAAAGCTGGTTAACTGGTAGAGTGCTGGAAGCCCATATTTTGGCTTCCTGTGGGGCCCAAATTTTAACTTAGTACAATATGAGGGAATTTCTTTAAAAACCTTCTTCAGATCCACCAGTCAGAATGCTTTCATATTTGGTGTACAACATTTTTGGGGGGAGTCAGATATGAGGAATAATCTTTAAAAATCATCTTATTCAGATCCACCAGTCAGAATGTTTTGATATTTGGTATACAGCATCCTTAGGGAGGTCACATCTCAGTTTGTTGAAATCAAGTCCCTGAGTTGATATTTGGGCTCCCTAATGGAGCCCAAGTTTTAACTTAGAACAATACCAGGAATAATCTTTTTAAACATAGATCTGCTTTTTGAGATACAATCAGAATCTTTTGATATTTGGTATACAGCTTCTTTTCAGAGTACAGATTCAATTTGTTCAAATAAAGTTCCTGCTGCATTGATTGATATTTTTGTTCCATATGGGGGCCAGGCGGGGGTAGGGGTTGGGGGGTGTGAGTGGCAAATTTTGACATACAGTACGTGGAGAGTGTATTATCACTAAATCACCTGCAGAGTGGAGATTCCACCCAAGCAATAATTGCAAATTTGTTGCAAAGCATAACATGCACAGCCAAAGTTTCAACCAATGGATCTCCGGGTTAAACCCGGAGGTCCATTGGCTGAAACATTGCTCGTGTTTTTTCTCCATATGTATAAAATTTGAAAGTTATAGTTTGGGTGATAACTCCACTCCGCGGGTGATTTAGTAACAATCCACTCTCCACGTACATGTACTGTAGTGCAAAACTGGTAATATTCTCAAAATCTTTTTCTCCGGAGTCACCAGTCAGAATCTTTTCATATTTGTTATAGAACATCCTTCAAGTTTGTTCAAGTAAAGTCCCTAGGTTGATAGAAATTTGGACTACCTAGTTTTGCATTATTGAAAATCTGGGCATTAGTTCTGTGGTAGCATCCCAATACTAGAAAAAATCATCTGGCATGGACAGTAAAGTTATAAATAATTAAAAAACTTCTTTCCTCTGTTGTGTTAACTAATCATTCACTGTAGATTGTAATTAAATCCTTCTTTAAACAACTTTGGTCAGGTGACCACCTCAGGCCCCATATGGTCTATTGTGTTTGTATTGTTTTTTGACACTTTTATGAATTCCAACCAATAGTGTATATATATGCTGAAAACAACTTTTTCATCATTTAGTCACATTTTGATCATTAGTCCCAAATCTCTCCCATGCCCCTTTTACATGTAATTTCCAATATTTTTTTGAGACCATGGCCAAGTTACTACCATGGAAATATTACGAAACCTGTTATCCAAACCAACAAAGTTCAGATTGGTGCAGCCCCTGTCGGGCCATTTCTTCTTTTTTGTTCAACAACTGTGGCTGTGCCTTCTCATACCTACAGTTAAAACTAGAAGTCCTGTCACGAATAGTGCGCTTATCTAGGCTTAATTGCGCGTTGGGATTGCGTGCAATTGCCATATCGAATGGCATCCAAAGCACGACAGTTTCTCTTGGTTACTCAAAGCAAACACATGCAATGTTTCTGCCAATGGACCTCCGGGTTACCCGGAGGTCCATTGGCTGAAACACTGCTTGTGCACAGGCCATATGTACAGAATTTGATAGCTTTACTTGGGCCATAACGCGCATATTAACACGCATATCAACGTGCTATTTGTGCGCATTTCATGACAGGACTTCTAGTTTTAACTGTACACCAAACAGTATATAATATAACATGGGATGTAAAAAAAAAAAACTATACAAGACAGGATTCGACAGTAAGCGTATGCTTATAAGTATCATCTCGCTTATTATGTTTCATGTTAATGTTATTTTGATTTTGGCTAAATATTATTCTGCTGTCAGTTCTTCCAAATTTATTTGATATTATTTACAGAAAAGCACTCTGAAATGCTGTCCAATAATTGATTACAAAATTGTATACATATACATGTATGGTGGTCCCAATAATTATCCCAGGAATAACAGAAGTGAAGCAGTGCCTGTTTGCTGTCGTACACAAGCTCTGTTTTACTGGTAAAATTGGTGCTTCTAACCAATGTCTGGGGTAGAAGTTAGAGCTGTAAGTTTTTAACTTTCTTGTTCGGTTTCGGTTTTGGTTTTTCAGGTGGAGAAAAACCTAGGTTCGGTTCGGTTTTCGGTTTGTTCATGAGGCCAAGTAAAATTCAATAAAACTCATTCTTATGTCCAGAGTCATAACTGAATGGTAGTGAAATTGAGTGAAACTCAATGAATGCCCGAAATAAGCTATAATACATGAAGAATCAGGATGGCCAATATAATAATTACCTAAATATACAGAACTTTTATTGTGCTTGGCCATTTTTCAAGGTCTGACACCTACACGCAACTTGAGAAAAGCTGCAAACACAACTAAACTGAAATGTCAGAAATTCACAGAATGTAGCCATCCCAGAGTAGTGAGAGTACCCAGACACTGCCATTGGCAGTGTCTGGGTACTCTCACTACTCAGGGATGGCTACATTCTGTGAATTTCTGCAGCAAGAGCTGGCAAGAGAGTATTTAATAAAAAACGAAAAACCTTAGATTACGGGATGTCGACAGTTTCGGTTTCGGTTTTTTAAAAAAACTAAAAACCTCGGTTCTGTTTCGGTTAACCTACAGCTCTAGTGGAAGTCCTCTAAAATGGGCAGCAAAGTTGGTACAAACGATTGGCTAGACTTCAGTCAGGGATTCACAAATTGGATAACCATGCATTAAGTTCCATCAAATGTTATCCACAATTTTCTGGCATAGCCTTTTCTCACCTCTAAAATAATCTGGTTCAAATTTGAGTTTCAAACAAATTTATCATAAACTTGCAATTGCTGCTTGCAGGTAAGAATGGATTACTCAGAATTTAAAGGATTATGTTTTCACATGCCCACATAATCATGTACTTTGAAGACAAAGTTATACATCTGATCAGTTATATACTTTAAAGTTGGTCAATGAAGATCGAAGGGGTAGGTGGTGGCAGGGTCGGATGCAGGAATCGGGAATGGGGGGTGGGGGGGGGGGGGGGAATTGACTATATGATGCTAAGCATCATCCGAGCTGCGAAACGTTGAGTAGAGGGCATGAACGAGGGAGCTGTCCCCCTCTTGCCAGTGGGGGGTCTTGGAAAATTTCACAAAAATTGCAACAGAAACATGCATTTTCCTCAACTCTGAGCTCTCATTCGGATAGTAATTTGCTGCCTAATAGTAATTAAATACACAAATATACATATATGTTGAGTTGAAACACTAGCCATATAGTTTGACCAATAACCTGTATACAATGGGGTTATTAAATACAGTGAGTGTGCAAGCAATTCTTTTTCAATATGCCTAAGGGGTAAGGCGAATTGAAATGGAATTGCTTGCCCACTCAGTGTATTTAATAACCCCAACGATAGTGTGATACCTTTTGGGCTAATTTGAGAGCTGTCGATTGCTACTAAACACAGCACAATACCAGGTCTGGGGTGAGTATTTTGTTCGCATAAACTACAGGAAATTCCATCTCAAGTTTAGACTTTACTCAAAGCTGTATTATGACTTGGCTCTGGCCAAAGTAAAGTCATGTATGTACAAAATAAATATTTATTATACCCCCTGCAAACAAAGTTTGGGGCACCCCCTACCCCCCCCCCCCCCCCCCCAAATCCTCCCTTGGGTGGATACGTCACAATGTACTGACAGAATGAAGATCAACTGAACAGTGCAAAAGATAGACATTTTATTTCTGTGTTCATTTGGCTAAAGAAACAATCTTGATTCTCAGGCACCGGCACATTCATTTTTTTTTTTTGCGTTCGTCATTTTTATTTTGGAGACAAAAATTCAAAATGTACAAAACTATCATAGGGTGTGATTTTAGCGATATCACGTAACATCGCAAATTGCGATTCAATATGTCGTATGCATTGATACAGTATTGTTATTCTCTTCGCAAGATGCGACACAATTCTCATGTATGTACAAAATAAATATTTATTATACCCCCTGCAAACAAAGTTTGGGGAGTATATAGGAATCACCCTGTCTGTCTGTCTGTCCATCTGTCCGTCTGTCCATCCTTGTAAGTGCAACTCCTCCTAAACCGTTTGAAGAATTTTCATGAAACTTTACACAATGGAAGAACTCCATATGAAGATGTGCATGAAGCAATATAATTCTGTTCTGACATTTCCAAGGGGAGATAATCTAACTTATACATTTCAGGCGTCGGGGTGGGGGGGGGGGGGGGGTATCACTTTGTGAGTTTGCTCACAGTACCTCTAGTTTCACTAGTTGAGAGCTAGATTAGTTTTAGTGGTATAAATTTCTTCATTAAAAATTTTTTTTTTTTTTTGTACAAATTACTGGAGAGTGCCAATAGGCACTCTCCAATAATTTGTAATAGAACAAATTTGTATAAACAAACTATTATTAACATTTGACTGAATACAAAACATGGGTGAGGAAAATGCTGTCTTTTGCAGTGGTAGCCTCATTTTTAGCTCAACTTTGACGAAGTCAAATTTGAGCTATTGTCATGGCCCTTCGTCCGTCTGTCCGTCCATCTGTCCGTACGTCAACAATTGGCTATGGCTCCGGCTAGAGGTCGTATTTATGAACCGATCTTTACGAAACTTCTTGGGTACCTTTGTTATGACCCTGGGACGGGAACGAGTGTTTTTGGGTGTGGTCCGAAATTCAAGATGGTTGCCAGTGGCCATTTTGTACCGATGATGCAAAAATCAGTTTTTTGTACAGAACTTCTGTATGAAAGTTCTGATTTGAATAAAGTTTTGTATAAATGTATAGTACAGTGGGATACATCACATATAATACGGGTTTTTTTCTCGTGCGTAAATTATGCAAATTAGACTAACTTTGATTTATTTAGTGTTACTTTCAGAGCTGTAAGTGCCAAGCTGCTATGGCTCGGGCTAGAGGCCGTATTTATGAACCAATCTTTACGAAACTTCTTGGGTACCTTTGTTATGACCGTGGGACGAGAACGCCTGTTTTTGGGTGCAGTCCCAAATTCCAGATGGCTGCCAGCAGCCATTTTGTACCGACGATGCCGAAATCTGTTTTTTGTACAGAACTTCCATATGAAAGCTCTGATTTGAATAATTTTTTGTATGAATGTTTAGTACCATGGGATACATTACATATATTACAGGGTTGTTTCTTGTGCGTAAATTATGCAAATTAGGCTAACTTTGATTTATTTAGTGTTACTTTCAGCACTGTGAGTGCAAATCCCAATACGACTCGGGCTAGAGGCCGTATTTATGAACCGATCTTCACGAAACTTCTTGGGTACCTTTGTTATCACTGTGGGACGAGAAGGAGTGTTTTTGGGTCCAGTCTGAAATTCAAGATGGCCGCTAGCAGCCATTTTGTTCAAAATTAAGTGCAATCAGATTTTTGCGCAGAACTTCCAAATGAAAGATCTGATTTGAATAAATTTTTGTATGAATGTTTAGTACCATGGGATACATTACATATAATACAGAGTTTTTCTCGTGAATAAATTATGCAAATTAGGGGTCCGGGTGGGACTTAAAAAATTTTGGACCAAAATCCGGAAATTAGTTTTTTGGTTTTTTATGCGTTTTGGTCAATTTTAAGACAAAAAAAAAAAAATTTTTTTTTACACTGAAAATTTGGGGTCCGGGTGGGACTTAGAAAATTTTGGACCAAAATCCGGAAATTAGTTTTTTGTGTTTTGATGCATTTTGGTCAATTTTAAGAAGAAGAAGAAAAAATTTTAGTCTGAAAATATTTTGTTTGGGACTGAAAATTTCCACACAAAAATAATAATCTACAATGATTGGTCTTAATCTGTAGTCCATTACAGTCACCTTGTAATTCTTTTATTATTGTTGACTGGGCCAAAACAAATACTAATTCCTGTCATATTCATTATTCAGTTGTCTTGGTCACAGCAAGTACTAATTCCTGTCATATCCAAGTTGAGCTACAGAGTCATTGACTCTTTCATTTTTTAAAAGTCTGATTGTGGCTTCTAGCACTCAACCAGTTAAAAAATCCCTTATCATTTTTAAACTCCATTTTAGTTGTTCTATATTGATTTTGTGTTGTTTGATCACTGTTACAAAAAAAAGACTATTGATGAAATCAACATGGAAGCTCTAGTATTTAATTGAGCTCAAGCTCGTTCCAGTGTGGGGGCATGAGCTATGTTTTTGACCCAACAAATTAAAACAATTAGTTATTCAAGAATTTTGTTCGCAAGTGCCGTCTGACTTTTGTGTTAGGTAAAGGGTTAACAAAAACACTGACAAAAGAAAGTACAATAAGATTGGGGTTAACAACTTGGCCCAAAAGGGTTCTGCAATTTTTTTTTTGCGTAACCTTTGTGAGATTATCGGAAATTTTCAGTTCAGGCAGCTCTCTTGACTTTACAGTACGTGGAGAGTGTAGATTCCACCTGAGGAATAATTGCAAATTTGTTGTAAAGCATAACCAGCACCAGCAAAGTTCCAGCCAATGGACCTCCGGGTTCAACCCGGAGGTCCATTGGCTGAAACATTGCTTGTGTTTTTTGTCGATATGTACAAAATTTGAAAGTTATAGCTTGGGTGATAAGTTATCACTGATAACTCCACTCCACGGGTGATTTAGTTACACTCCACTCTCCACGTACTGTATATCCATGTTGCAGTCACGCTTAGCCATTGTGCAGAAATATGTAACACTAAACAACAATAAATAAATACATTAAATAAATACTTGCTTTGTTCTGATTTGAAAAACACTTGCTCTCACTTGCAAAGCTAAAAAGCATGAGGCCAAAAAGTAAGGAGCCAAAATTAGGTGGGTGTGTGGGTGGGGGTGGGTGGGTGGGTCTCACCCCCCAGCTAGGAGTATTTTTTTCAATAGTTGGTAATTCTGAGGTCAAAAATCAAATAGTTGGAAATTCAATAAATTAACATTGTTCATGAAAAATTTTAAAATTCCAAGTAACGGTGAGAAATTTTGTTCTTTTCTTTCCAACTGGAAACTTTAGTTTCAAATTTCCTACTCTAAGATTGACATGGCCTCAAAATTTCGACTATAATAATAATAACACTTTGGCCAGCCGCTGATTTGTCGCGGTTCTCGGATGAGAAGGCCATGGTTACCCCTGTACTCCCAACTGCCTCCCTGTTCCCACGCTTCTCCTCTCCTCCCAACACTCGGAGACGAACTGCTTGATGATATCCCTTGTCCCATTCTTCCCAATCTCTCCGATTAGCATATTAACCCTCTCCTTTGAGTCTCCCCCTAACCACATGCCCTTCATTCTCCCATCCCACTTCCCCATTATACTCCCAGTGAATCTCATTCTTTTAGGCTGATACTTTGGGCATTCTAGAAGAAAGTGTTCCAGGGTCTGCACCATGTCCAAGTTACACATCTGGCACTCCCTTTCACCGTCTTTCCCAATTTTTCCCCTCAGCTCCAGGGATCGCGACCTCAGCTTGAACAACAGTGACCCCCCAAAGGTGCCATCAAGGTACTCTTCAAAACCTGGCTTCTCTTTATCACGCAGGCCACCCAAAGACCTCTTTGATTTGACCCCCTCTCACCAATTACGGTTACAATCCTCCATGACCCTTTCTCTGACAATTTTTTTACCCGGGTTTGCCCCAACGTCCAGGTCCGAGATCTCCAATGAGTAGTTCTCTACTAGCTCCCTCACTTGGACTATCCACCCCGTTTTGATATTTGAGTTGAAAATTCTCAGGAACATTACTTTACACCATCGGCTGTCGGGGAGATTTACCAAATAATTAAGATAACCGAGCTTCAACAGGTCTATCCTGTCCTTGATCCTCATCCACCCAAGCTCACCCCTGATTCCTTCTAGCGCTGCGGCATTACTCGACCCCGTTATCCATCGGCCTGCATCGTTCCGCAGGATTTCCAAGGTCTTTACGGCCATCTGGTTAAGGGGTACCACTTCCGTACCGTATGTTATACTTGGCAGCCCCACCATTTCCCAAATGGTTTTCCCCACGAAAACCTTATTGAAACTGTTTCTCCCTATAAGTTTCATTTGGTTAAGGATTCGCTTCCCCTTCAGAATCAATTTGACATCAATCCGGTAAATTTTCTGACCCAGACACATTATAAATGATGCTTTTTCCGTTTCACATGATATGGTTTTGTTGAAATTTTTCGAAAAATAATATTTTTTCAGCAGCTGTATTTGCATATTACGTGGGCAGATGTGGGCGATTCGTTGGGTAAAGGATTAAAAGATATTACCATTTCATCAATTCCCATTTCATCAACTGCCTCTAAAATTATATTTTCCCATTTCATCAATTCCCACTTCATCAGTTATAAAAAATATTAAGTTAAACAGAAATATATTATATTAAGAAATATATATTTGACACATTAAATTAATTTATTTTTATTTACTAGTGTTTTTGAATGTTTATTTACTTTTAACTGAGAGAAGTGTTTAGTTTTGTACTAGTCTTTGTACAACAATTAACTTATTTGTGTTTTGATAGTAATGACTTAGTATTTGAAGTTTGTCTTGTTTATATAACCACTGTGTGTTAGCTTGTTATCAAAGGTTCTGAAATATATATCAGTGCTCAAAATAACTTTTTTGCTATGTGTAGCAAAATGCTACACATTTCCAAAAAATGAATAGCATTTTTAAAAATTCCATAGCTATTTTTGTATACCAGAGTTATGTTATGCTGTTTTGTATTGAATTCTTCTAAGTAGATAGAATAGTTTCCATCCATTTCTGGGCATTTCCAAATGATCTGCAACACATGAAACATTTACTACGTTTTTTTAACTGAACTGCCTTTAAGGGTTGCATGGACTTGGATATTTTCAAATGACATCTTGGTTGTTTAACAGAGTTCTCAAAGTGGAAGTTGCGATTTTTAATTTGATGGGCTTGAAGTTATTTATAATGGACATTTTATGCAAAATGTTGTAAAAACAGGAAGAATTTAAACCAGTAGAATTCATCTTACATATGAAGTTGCTAATGATGCTTGATGGAGAGTTAATCTGAGTTATGCCTGAAATGTCCCACAATCAGAAGTAAAGCATCAGTGAACTAGTTTTCAAATTTGTTTGCAAATTTTCATTTACATTTTGCGATACAAGATAATCAACTGCAGTCTAATAGGCTGCAGTTGATTATCTTGTATCGCAAAATGCTGTACATAATTGAACATTGTGTAGCTTTTTGCAAGTTTTGCATAGCAAAAAGCGACGCGACACTGCTTATTTTGAGCCCTGATATATATATAACAGGAAGAAACCTTTCCTGGTCTATTAGTTAAAATGGACAAGGACATCGATTTTACATCTACATCTAGGGGCTCAGCAGCCTTAGTTGTTGATAATTTTATGTAAAATAAGATAAGAACAGGCAAAGACGGCAAAACATATTGGAGATGTACTAAGTACTTTGTAGCAAAATGTACAGCTAGAGCTGTGACGGCAAAATATATTATCAAATTTTCACATTACATGCATTTGTTGATGGGCAACAATTTCCATTAGTTTATTGTTTACTGAGTGAGAAAAATGCCAGCATTTACAACAAGACATTTTTACTGCTCAAGGAACTGGCTGATAGTAGGGGCTTAGTTTTTAATCCATCCGAATTTATGTCAGATTTTAAATCGGGGTTAATATCACCAATAAAACTAAGCTTTCCTACTGCAAAACACAAAGGGTGTTATCATTTTTCACAGGGTGTCTGGCGCAAAGTGCAAAAACTTGGTCTGCAAACGTTAAATGTGAACTCCAGAAAATAATAAATGTGGATCCGAGATTAGTAATTGATAAAGGTATACGGTTAATATTTGAATATGCCCTCCATATACAACGGGCCTTCGAATTATTTATAATAAATCGGATAATTGTCGCTCGTAACCCTCATTTCACTGTGCACTTTCTTGTCCGACTGAATGTTTTTCGGCTTTTTCTGCGACTTCTTCCAGTTATCATGAACAACCCAAGAACACCCGGCAACGGTCATGTAATACACCACTGTAAAGCTTATTCATTCCCCTTTCCATTGATACTGGGTATTGCTGGATACGTTTTGTGAATCAAATTTGAGGGGGGAAAACGAAGATGAGTGCTAGCGTTTTCGAAAAGCGAGTTGTTTACCTTGTTAATATTTATATACCATTATAGGGGCACGTCAGCATAGATTCAAAAATGGTATCAAATATCATTTTTCTTTCGATTTCCCAGCTTGTGCTGAGTACCTGTGTGTCAAACTGCACCACTAGCGTAACTCAACTCTTGTAGAAAAAACAGCAGACCCAACTCTATAATTCTATAGTATAGCGGGGGAGGAATTCGCTAGAATTGTGCACTTGGTGATACCTTCCTGAAATTTGGCATGATGTAAGGGTAGGCATCAGAGATTTCAAAATCGATCGGCTACAAGTTGGCACCATCCTCTAGCCACCACTAGCAGCGAAATCCAAAATGGCCGCCAAGCGGATCGAAAAAAAGCTATTTTCGCCGATCGCACAACTGAAGCTCCAAACCTAACACCATACATGTGCTGTAATTGATGTGAATGATGGAGTGAAGCCCTTGGAACAAGTTGGGGGGAAGATTAATGGATAATGGGATCAGAATTTCCGTCGATGTGTGCGTCTGTGTGTCTGACTGTCAGTATGATCGTCCGTCCGTAGATAAATTAGTGTTGAATGTTTCTCGGGAATGCAATGGTCAAATGAACATGGTATGAGAGATTCCTGTCAACACATGAACAAGGGTACTCGATAGTATGCAGCAGTGGGGATACTTGGACATTTGATAATCCAATTAAAGTGACAGTCTATTCTCAACTTCCGGCATTTTCGATAGATTTATTTTCTAAGAAAATAAAACTATCAAATTTCTAGAGGAGTTCTGGTTCAATCTCAACACCATAGCGACACGTCTGCCAGCAAGGGCAGTGCTGGAATGAACTCGGGATGCATTAGTTCCCGTTGTTAATTATACAATGTTATCTTGCCAGTATAGAACATTGGCAAAATGGGACTAGAAGGGGTGAGTGTATGTTTGCAGTCATTCGAGGTACAGGAATATTTTTTGACTACAAGTAGTATTCTTCATTTTCGGCCAGTTAAGATGTGGTGTGTTCCAAGTCAGGATTAATGTTGCCGACACTTAATGCCCATCCCTCATGGTATGCTACTTTACCAGGGATATAGAGATATAGCCACCACTGGGAGCCAAAACATGACCTTTGATGTCGATGAGTGGTCGAAATGTTTTAGCGAATAACTTATCGAAATATGATCCGGTATGGCAATTTGATACCTTACGTTAGATTTATTAGATCAACTCAGGTATGGATTCATTGAGACATGAGTGCGCTACAAGATGAAGGATTTCCAAGTTGATTTGCTATGGAGTAGGAACTGACTAGTCACATGTGGCCTATGGCCAGAGAAAGACAAGGATACCATAGATGAACACACGGGTGAACGAAGGTATCAACTGTTGTACAGAGGCAAAATAGTTGGGGATATTGTATCATGCTATGCATGAATTAACACCGTCTTGTGCAGTAAATAACAGACTATTTTCCGAAATCTAAAACTGTATTCCTATACCCCGGACAATGTAGCAAGCCACATGGGATGAACATTTGTTAGCAAAATCAACTCAACTAGAAACATGACATGTGTTAACTGGCCGAAAATGGAAAAAAAAATACCAGAATAGGAGATGACTGGTCCTAACATGACAGTATACTACTCAATATTGTTACAACAGCCACCTTCACACTTACACAAAGGTGTGCACCTTAATCCAGCTTTCAAGCATTTGCAATTGCCCTTGCAGGCCTTGGCACAACTACAGTGGAGCATCAGTGCACATGCAGCACTTGCGTCTCCTAGGTGAGTCCAAAATGGGACCAGAATATTGAGACGTGGATTCCACTCCCATCCGTACTGTGATGGGTCTGGCACACATAAGTGTTTCTGCAGAGCACGATGCCAAATGAAAGATGACACAAGAATTACCCTTTTTACATGTTGATACAGAGCTGCTTTGGTGGGCGGGATGTTTTCCATAGACTTAAGGCCATGTGTGAACATATGCCGTCTCGCATCATTGACACGTGTACTGACACAACTGTTACTGTACATCTGTATGGTGAGTTTTTCGATATGCTGCATATGAGGGGAATCCTCTGAAAAGACTTGCGGATTCTCAGTCAATTCTATCATCATTTCAGTTGATGCGGGAAAATTCATCCATGCATTCCATCCTGTCTTCTTCCCAATGCCGAGCATGCTGGATGTTACATCACAACCTGTGAAGGCGTGGAAGAAAGTCAGGGCCTTACAGTAATCAGGTCCAAGTTGTGAAGCTATCTCATGAATTGGCATATCTTTATATGCCTTTCCAATTCCAAACCCAATCCACAGCTCACTGAGTCCAAGGTCACGGAATGTTGCGAAATGGTGCAAAGACAGAATGACGACATCAGAATCAACCGTGCGAAGAAAAGCTATTTTGTGACCTTGTGAGACTGCATGGTTGAGATGAAGCATCATGCGCGTGTCTGCTTCCTCGTGGTTCGATGGAGATATGTCACATAAGCTAACATCCTTATTGCATAGTACATATTCTCCTGATGTCGTTAACAACTGGTACTCGGATGTTGATGTTAATTTCAGCAGTTCAGCAGACAGGAACTTGAAAAATTCGTCTTTATTCTCACTAACTTTCAAGAATGCCTGCCAATTCTTCCCTTTAGGTAAAGGGACGTTCTCGGACACCCGTATCAACCTAACTGCTGTCTCACCGAGGCGTTTTGCTCGCGTCTGATTCTTCAAACTGCCTTCGGGGTAACAGTCATAGATCGCATCAACCCTTGTGGTGTTCGTGTTAATCAGAGATTCGATGTATGGCAATAATTGCAATCGAGCATATTCTCCAAACAGATCCGCTTTCTGTGGTTTGATTACATGGACTACAGCAGGCATATCCAAGATGACAACTGAAGCTTGTCTAGCTGCTGAATTCTTCCCTTGTGCAGGAATAGCTGGTAAACAATTGAGAATTTGAGATTTTGTCCCACTCCGTAGCTTACCTCTATCGGATAATGCTGGCGGATCACGTGCATTCTCGTGCATGAAAAACTCATCCATGTTTGAATCAGGCCGGGCTTGCAGTGAAACGAACATCTGGGTAACTATTGCGGCAGTTGCTTTACTTGACATGAGTTTGTCTCGGCCTTTGTCCAGGTTGGCTGGGGGTGGGTTAAGGAAGGTATATATATTTGCCTTGGGAATAACATCATTCAGGGGTACGGTGCATTCCACAAGCCTTTCCTTCAAGAAAGTGGAATATAAATGCTTGCCCCTTTCGGGTAATGACCGTAAACTCTTACTAACTTCGGGGTCCATATATTCACCAGTATCTAATGTCACCAGCTGACCACTAGTTTCATCATAAGGGTTGATAATGAGTCCCTGATTCACCAGATCGAGGAGAGATTTCAATTGATTCAGAAATTTTTTCTGCTCTGATACCGAACTTTCCGGGTGTTCCGTGTTATCTGATGATGTTGTGTGGAAACTTGCATATTCATACTCATCTATAACACGCAGAACTTCTGACCTTGAAAGCTCAATAACGACTTTCTCTTCAGCCTGGCCATAGAGACCTTTTGGACCACTGTCTTCTTTGAGTAGTTGGATACTATGTTCTTGGCTCTGATCTAAACCCATCATACTGAACTTCCTCTCACTACGCTGGACCACAAAATGGCCTTCCATGAATTTGTTGTGGATTGAAGGATGCCGCCTGGGTAGCTGAGACATGTCTCTCAGAAATACGGGGACCCACCGACAATAATTTGTATGTCCTAGGGCAAAAAAGTAACTGCACAACTCATCGATAGAACACAGTGTACCAGGCCAGTTACCGATTCGTTGGTTCCGAACGAATTGACAGCTTGTCAAGAGAAAGTTCCGAACGATTTCACCCCAATAGCGCGCAGTTGGAGATTGTGAAAGAATCCTCTGTTCCCACATTTCAAATGACTCATGGGGCCCAGTCTGCTGACAGTAAATCTCATAAGCATTCTTTCTGAGGATCTCAAGCCAAGCTAGAGTGAGAAGATATGCCTGTCGCGTCCTCTTGACATGTTTCCCACCAAGTAGGGATGATGCTACACCGGGTGTGAATATCTTTGCGAGGTGAAACATTCGCTCCCAACCAGAACCACCCATAAGCTTACCACCAGCTTCTTGGGTGCACATTTCAAGATGCAGGAATCCAATCATACACACCATTCGATCCTCACCTATCTCCTCTGGGAACAGCCATTGACATTTTTTCTGCCTGGCATACAACGGACAGTCACCTTCAATGACAGGTATCTGGCCGGGGTTTACGAAAGCAGTAGCTTCCCTGACCACATACATAGCATGCTTCTGCATACTGAGTGAGTCCGCTTTCTGCTCACTGAAAACAGGGAATACCCCAATAACTGCACGAGGTTTGACATTGTCTTGATCTTCATGTTTTGAAAAGAAGCCTGAAAAGGTCACAGGGACTTCATCAAGCTGCCAGCTGCCATCAACCTTCCCTTTATTGCTGATCTGTGACACATGAGACAACCAGTCATTCTCTCCCACGTTCAAATCTGCATATTCATTGGGCCGTACATTACATTCATCTGGAGATTCAAGCCTGATGTCCCCACCAAAGTCTTCAACGAAAGGAACAAATGCATAGTCGTCTGGGAGTTCAATTTGTGTGTCTTCTGGAACATCTAAACTCAGTGGTGGGGGATCAGTACCCACATTGTCCCTGCTCAGTTGACCAATGAGTGTGATGGACGTACCATGCATATCAGATCTACCAGATACATCAATGTTATCAGTGGTTCCTATCGAGAAAACATTACGTTTGCAGTTAGCTGGGACTACAACACCTTCGTTCTTGAACCGCAGTGAAACAGCTCTCGCGAAACTCCTGCGAACATCCATTACGCGATCATAAGAGACAGAGAGTCCCATTTGATGAAAATCTCTGATAAGATTTTTCATACGATCATGGGCATGCAACTTCAAACCCACATAAAGAGGCATTGGAGTTTCTCTGTCACGTCTCTGGTGAACATTTTGTGCATGTTCGGAGCGTTTCGCTGAATTGCTGATCAACATCTGTGAAATAGTACAAGCCACTCGAGTCTTGGCATTAACAGTCTCATCATCGCCTAAGTTCTGTATACTACATGTGCCCTCAAGTAGAACTCTAAGAAGAGTCAGGAGTGAGTTGGGTACAGGCTCGCTCAAGCAATAAGATGAAAATGATCCCGTGAAAGGAGCTTGAGATATGAGTATGTGTTTACGCAGAAGAAGACCCACATCAACTATCTTTTTTGCCTCTTCCTCAGACACTATACGAGTTGAAGATTCGGACAACAAGGAGCCAACTCGAAACCTACTTGAAATAAACACATCTCTACCCTGTGTGAAGGCGTCCCAGCCATCGCCCAATTTCTGCAACAAATGTTCTTTGAATCGAGTGGAATGTATTTCTTCACTAAGCCAATCAGAACCGACTTGCTTCAACCTCCGACTGTACAGATTCTTGAGATCGACAAGCTTCATCGCGGAATCGTTGTGTTCAACAAATGTTATGAGCTCTGCCATAACGAGAGGGTCATAGGGCAGGCCTGACGCGGAATGTTCGGCGTTCTTCGACTTTTTAGATTTAGCCGCTCGTGCTTCATTGGCAAGCTTACAATAACAGGTTTTGTGATAGTAAAGATCACTAGCAGCGGAATCAAATGCTGCATTGACCCGAGAAAAAACAACCCAGTTCTCGGCTTCCTTTGCCATAATTTTGAGTTTATTGTTATCAGACATTGATCTGCAAATAGGCTCACTGCTGTCACCTTCGCGTTTGTGACAATAAACACACTGGGGCAGTTTCCTGTCACAGCCAGATTCAAAACTTGTCCGTGTTCTTTTAGGACTCAGCGTGGAGCAGGATGCCACTGCCTCATTTCGCTCTCGCTTGTGTAGCACGCGCTGTACGATGTGAGTCCGAATACTGTCACGGCATGTCTTATGATATATTGCCTTATTCGTCAACAGTGACATCGACATACACTCATCACTCTCTCTCATCAAACAATCAATGGTCAAATTATATGGAAGCTCAACGCCATTATCTAGGAAGCGCGTTATGTCTTCCTCAATAGCTTTATAGGCGTCATGAAAACGAGATTCTCTATACGGACGCATCAATTTCTTGGAACTGTCTTGCTGGCAAAAGCAACAACGTTCCCAGTCAGTACTAGTCCGTACACGAAGAGGATTCTCACTCATTCTGTGAATGATTTTTGTGAACAATCGCGTTCTCGAATTAATTTCGACAGACAAATCAGAATTGCTTGCGGAATTACGCCAAACAAGAGATTGTATGGCAAAGAGACTGCTTCATAAAGAGCGTTGTTTCTCCGGGATCAGCGTCATTCTGGTTTGCCTGAATGACGCTGATCCCGGAGAAACAACGCTCTTTTCAAGTTCCAAGAAATTGATGCGTCCGTATAGAGAATCTCGTTTTATTCTACATCATCTCCCACGTCTGTTTCCAACACGTGCGTGGATCAGAGTTCACTTTCGCGCCCTTACAATCGGATGTATAGTCGGTAGACCGTCGAAAAGGAGGTTCCCTTCAGCCGCTGGCGGCCATTTTGGATTGTGCCGCTACTGGTCGCCACCGGTCGGTGTCAACTTGTAGCCGATCGTTTTTGAGAACCTCATAGCCTACACTAACAGTGTGCCAAATTTCAAGAAGGTATCACCAAGTGCACAATTCACCTGTATGTGACGAATTCCTCCCCCGCTACTAGTAAATAGAGATCATTAACATCATTCCTAACCTCTACTGGGATACATGTACATTTAATGACGTGAATTAGGGCTGAAACGGTTGGCTCATTTTCACGACCGACTAACAGAGAGCTATAACCGGATAATATGCGGTTGCCGTAGCCATAATTTCACCGAATCTGGGATCAAAACTTTCGGAATTGGAAAGCAGTATTCTCAGAAACTATTCCGTAGTGTGTATACAAACGAACGTTGTCGAGTACTCGACAACGTTCGTTTGTATACATACTACGGAATGGTTTCCACGGTTACTCAGAACTCACGGAAATTACCGATCGTTAACGAAGTTTGAACGCAAAAGTCGATTATTTCTCAATATATACAGCGCTGCTGCGAGGTGTAATCTATCCCAAAGGAGAAAGGCAGATTAACTACGTTTTAACCTTGGAATGACGATCACTATATTCGGGTAACCGGTTGACGTTTTTTTTTTAATCGGTAAGGTAGGTAACCGGTTTCAAACCGGTTATCCGGTTAACCATTTCAGAACTAACGTGAATAGATATTAAAATTTGACCACATATACAGAATGAATAGAGAGTATTACTTTTTAATCGCAGCACCATATATTCTCCACTCTAGAAGTATTTGTAATTGTCCATAACAGCACAAGAAGCACTTGCAAAGTTTCCTTACATAGACCGCCGGGTGCAACCCGTTGGTCCGTGTGATGAAAGTATGCAAGTGCTTCTGTGTTTTGTCCTCAGAAACTGTAAATAAATACCGAGTGAAAAATCTATCCCACAGCGATTTAGTAGTAACCCCACCCTCCATTACTGTAGTCTCAATATTTTATTTTTCTGTTTGATCGGTTCATGATTTCACTACTTACCTTGCAATTAGTACATTTTATTATTGCACATTATCTAAAAGATATTTCTCGATATCCATCGACTCGATGGACACCAGGACATGCATGCAGTGGCGTAGACAGCTTTACGCTGGCGGAGGGGCAAGCCCAAAATTTTCCGACAGACCAAAAATTTTCCGACAGTGTAACAACAACAAAAATACAAACAAACAGAAAGAATCTGTTGTTTACTGCAAATGTACTGAAAATTGGTCTTTTTTACCCCAAATTTACCCAAAATGGCATGTTTTTTATCCCCAAAGCCAGCATTTTAATGTTATTAGGCATAAATTCGCCTAAAAATGGTCCCAAAAATTTCCGACAAAACTTCTGGTGGGGGGGGGGGGGGGGGCGCCGCCCCCCTCCCCCCTTTATGTACGCCACTGCATGCATGTATTCCTCCGTAACTTCCTAAATGACGTCATGCTTCGGCACATTATGTCGCCTTGAACGTCGCTTTAAAGGAACGACCAAGCAGCTGTTTGTTATTGTCTTGAAGCTGTTTGCAATCGAATTGGGCTGAATATTTTCTCAGTAAAATGTCATGTACATGTAGCAAATAGTAAAAAGGAAATTTACGCAATTTTAGTGAATGTCGTTAATTATCTCATTCATATGGACCTGCAAGCGCTCGTGAAAAATAAAACTTTCATGTCCACACTCATGAGATAATTCCCAATATTTACTAAAACAGCGTAGATATCCTCAATATATTTTACATTGCACAGTGCAAACCTTATTGTTTGTTTCAGTTAGAATACTTTATTCTTCTGCAGTAAGAAGCACATTAACTAACAAGCATGTTCTGCTCTTAATTGTGACAGTACTTTTAGTTTCAACTATATTTGTCTAATTTTTCTGAATCCACAACCACTTTTGCCTAATTGTTATGATTTATAATACAGTATTGTGATCATTCAAGTCAGGGCTTATATTTCGTCTAAATTTGTGAGAATCCATTTGGATTCTCGTGAAAATGGTTGCGAGAATCCATACCTACTATGAGTGTCCCAGGATCCCATGACGCCACCATGGTTGAACCACTGTTGTATACTGATAACACATGTTAACATTTCACCCAACATACCTTTTTAATTTTTAAAACTAAATTTGATAATTTTTAAACAATAAATAATAAATAAATGATAAAATAATGAAATGAACAATATTTACCAATAATGTCTTACAAATATGGCTGTCGTTGGAACCGGCTCAATGAGCCGGTTCCAATGACAGCCATATTTGTTCAATTTTATTGACAAAGTGTCAGGATATATCAGGTCATGTTAGCCTTCTATTGGTTAATTTGTTGCCGCTGTGTTAGATAAAGGGTTAAATTGACTCAATTCTTTTCACGCGAATCCTAGCAGAGGTGCGACAAGAATCTACATGGATTCTTGTCGGTTTTATTGCGCGAATCTTTGTGCGAATCGATTCTCGGATTCTCGTCGAAATATAAGCCCGGAGTTGAAACTAGAAACCCTGTCACACTATTGTGCAATATTCTGAAAAAATAGCGCGCAGGATAAGTGCACTCCAGTCCCTGTCAATACCACAAGAAATACTTGCAATCTTTCATCTCATGGACCACCGGATGCAACCCGGTGATTATTTTTGTATTACTTTGCGAAACTATCCTTGTGTATTTCAGTGGATTATTTCCTTTTACTGCAGTAAGGAGTGCAGTAACTAACGAGCATGTCAGGGTTAAATTGACTCGCATGTTTTTCAGGCGCATCCTAGCAGAGGTGCAGCAAGAATCTACATGGATTCTCGCCGGTTTTATTGCGCGAATCTTTCTGCGAATCGATTCTCGGATTCTCGTCGAAATATCAGCCCTGAAAGTGGCCTTTTTCACAACCATCTATCTGATCACAACACATCTGCACCAGTGCATCGAGATTTCGTAAAAAAAATATTGCAAAATTAACACCGCATGAACAAAAATAAAATGAAAATAGAATCTCGTATTCATTGTCTTTTTATCATTTTTTGACGGGTGAGATTATATGGGAAGTAAGCGGTCTGATAATTTAGCGCTAAAACGGTTAAAGGGTTTTCTTGATCGATCATTCACATGGTTAAACCTTGGTTAACCGATTAATCACTTGCCCTTATAGGTAGCTGAATAATTCATAGCATTAACCCTTTACCCATCGTAAAGGACAAAACTGGCCCGCTCTACATACGAAAATTTCCATTCAGATTGTATGTTTCAAATTTTTGTCTCAAAAGCATAACTTATGATCCCTCATTGGTACGAGCTCGTTCCATTGAGGGATCATAAAGTATGTTTTTGAGACAAAAATTGAAAATTTTTAGTAATTCGAGAATCTGTTTTGCAAGTGTCGTCTGCTACCCACATTGTGTAAAGGTTAACTTGAGAACGATCAGTTCCAGCTACTGATATAGTATAATAATCATGCAAGTGAACAAGTGTCATCGCGTAACTTGCATGCTTTACTCTGTCTCATATAATTGATGTGAGTCAGTGTGACAATGTTTTCTTGTTTTTGGAGCAAGTTTGTTCCTTTGTTAAACCAGAAAATACAGTAGTTCAAAAGTAACGGTTAATCGATCAAATACTTTTTTGATCGATCAAGATGTTGATCATTGGTTGATCGATTAATCAGTTAACCGTTTCAAGTTTAAGATAATTTTGTCTGGATTGTGACTAGAGCTGCGGTATCCGGACAAAATACCCTCGGACAAAATACCCTTAGGACATAATACCCTCAAAAAAATACCCTTAGGACATAATACCCTCAATGGGTAGGACAAAATACCCTCGGACAAAATACCCTCAGACAAAATACCCTCAGACCAAATGTATATAAAGTTGGATTTTTGGTGTTGGGGGGAGGGGGGGGTGTGGGGGGGGGGGGGGGTAATTTCATCTAAGGCACTAGCCGATGTTTTGTTTGTTTGTTTGAAATAACAAGTACCAATATTTTTAATTTTTTTTATTAACCCTTTACCTAACGTAACAGCCAACCAAAACCAGCCAGCGCTATTCTCAAAAATCGCCAATTAATTTTCACTGCTTTTTCATTTTTTGTCTCAAAAACATAGGTTATGGCCCCTCGTTGGAACGAGCTCGTCGAGCTCGTTCCAACGAGGGGTCATAACCTATGCTCGTCGAGCTCGTTCCAACGAGGGGTCATAACCTATGTTTTTGAGACAAAAAATTAGTTATTCAAGAATTATTTTTGCAAGTGCCGTCTACTTTTCAGGTTAGGTAAAGGGTTAAACTAAATAGATATGAAGCACAATACCAATGGCAGATGGCAATTGAATATGAAGCACAATATAAATGGCAGATAGCACAGAACATGAAACAAATATGAGGGTATTTTGTCCGAGGGTATTTTGTCCTACCCATTGAGGGTATTATGTCCTAAGGGTATTCAACTCAGAGGTGAAAGGTCTGTTGCCTCAAACTATGCTTATAATTTAGACAGAGTTGATATTTTACTGAAATACAAATGAACAAGTGGAATCACAGGAGTCTGAAATTCTATCAGTGTAGCTATAATTCACTTTCAACGTGATATTTACGTTCCCAACGTAATTTCCTTCTGAAATCTAACAATTAATACATTGCCGCTTACCTTCTGAAGGGGGTTACGTTGGGAACGTAAATATCACGTTGAAAGTGAATTATAGCTATACTGATAGAATTTCAGACTCCTGTGGTGGAATTGTAAGTTGGAAAAGCACAAAATAGACTTGTTGGGCCTGAAAATGCAACTTCTGACAACATCATGCCAACCTTCTGGAAGTGTATCGTTTGTATAGTGATACACATATAACGATACGATATGCATATCGTGTACAAATGTATCGCGATGCATTGAAATCGCGATGAATCGTTGCAGCCCTAATACACATGATCTTCCATGCCACGCAACTGCAGCTATCAAATATTTTGAACTGCATGTATTAATTTCCAGTAGCTTCATTTTACTACAAATTTTTTAATGCACTCTTTAAACAGTATGTAACTTCTCAATGTGGTGATCACTGGCATACATTTATTTTAGGTTTTGATTTTATGACGCGTTTTCCGGGGTTTTTCCTGCTCAATCAATTTAATCCGTTATATCTTGTTTGACAGAGCTCTGTGAGCTCTGTCAAACAAGATATAATGGATAAATCAAATAAATAGCAAATTAGAGGGAATTCACCAACCTTCTATTAACTGAATAATCCTGTGTTAATGGCATATTTAGCACTGCCAATCCTGGTATGCAAACGGAACAGCATTTCACTGCAGCAGCTTTCAAAAATCTGTGAAACTGTTTTGCCTTATCTTTATATTTATTGTATCGCGATACACAAAAAAAACAACGATACGTATTGAATCGTGAGCAGTGTATCGCGGTTCGTGCGTATCACGATTAATCGTTGCAGTCCCAATTTAACCCATTCCCAATCCGAGCAAAATTCTTTGTCTGTTTTTTGGGGATCATAGTACTGTTCATGTATTGTAAAACTTTGAATGAGTAATGTAAAGGTACATGCATGAAAGCCTTGGATTTTACCTCAGGTTTTAGCTCATCTGACTGAAAATCAAGAAAGGGGGCTTGAGTGATCACTTGCTGCCCGTCGTCTGTGCGGTGAGAGCTTTACATTATCAACTTCTCATAAACCACTGGGCCCAATTGAACTAAATATCATATGCATGTTCCTTGTCATACATGTATGTCAATGCAGGTTTGTTCAAACAAAGTTACCCCGGCCACAAGAAGCACTAAAGGGATAATTCTGTTAGCACCCCACAATTTTTTTTTTTTGGAATTAAAAAGTCTTCACCAGAACTACCATTCATAATCTTTTGATACTTGATATAATACATCCCTAGAGTGGTCAGATTCAGGTTTGTTCGATACAAATCCCCGGTTCACGCCCATTTGATGATAACCACCTCTCGACTTAACCTCTTTGTCAGTGTGGTGGCATAGAAACAACTGAACACTTCTGTACTGTTCAAACTATACAGATGTACGAAATCTAACAATTAATACATTGCCGTTTACCTTTGATCTTTCTATCCCCCTGTTTGGATCTGAGCGGCTGAGCATCACTGAAAACTTTCTTGTGTTCAGAGTCGTGCAAGAATATATCATACAAAATGGGCGCTTTCACTGAGTTGCAGCATACAGTACAGTCGCCGTGTGCGGGCACTTTTCCACGTGTCCACAGTGGGCGTCCACTGGTTTTCCACAGAAATCAGTTTGATACCAATTTCTGTGGACTTTTGTGGGCAAAAGACTGTGGACTTGTGTGGAAAAGATTGCTGAACGATGATAATGCCAGATGCAGTGTCCACATAATTAATCCGAAACACGTCTGCCCACTGAAAAGGAACTGGAAGTAATTTTTAACACGTCTTGATAGAAGGTTTGGTCCCATAAGTTACACATCCCATTTGTCACACAGTCCAAATGTGTCATTAGTCACACAGTTTTGAAGTTAATAAAAGAGTGTTAACAACCTGTTACCCTTGACAGATAATGCTGTGTTGTTACGTGAGAAGCAATCAACTGAAGTTTGCTTTACTATAGTCATCAATTAGTTTTATTAGTTTTATTTTTTTTCAAGTATTCAAAACTCATACCTTGTTCACTCTGTACAAACTCTATCACCTGAATGGCTTTTTGATTTGATTTGATTACATAAAACAAATGTTATATATTTTTTGTTTATTAATAAACATTTGAAGTTTTATTTGATTTGTTGTTTTTAGCCTAAACATTTTTTTTTGAAGTGGCTTCTATGTTGAATAAACATAATGCATATTCCCTTCTTAAGGAGTAAATTTTGGATTCTCCACAGTAAATTTTCCTCACTTACCGTTCTCCACAGTAAACATGGCAGCTCTTCAGAAAGTAGAATACATTTTATCACAACGTGGCACACAACAAGTTTTATTTGAAGGTTACATCTTCAACAAGCATGTCACTAGGAAGTTTTGTCAGCACTGGACATGTGCTGTAAAATCATCCAACGGTCGTTGCACAACTGTTGATGAATTCATCAGAAACACCACAGAACACAACCACCCACCAGAAAATATAACAATTACTAAATTTGTCAGCAATATGAGAAAAAGAGCAAGAGAAGAAATAGCTCCCCTGTCAATGATTTACAATGATGAAATTGGACAGTTGAGTCAGTCAGGCCAGGAAGGCGTGATACCAAGCTACCCAAGTATGAGAAGTGCTCTTGATCGTCACAGAAAAACAACAATTCCAAATCTACCATCAAGTCATTGTATATTTTCTCTATTTATTTATTTATTTGCTTTTTGTGTATCATTGTGTATTATTATGTGTAGTCCAGATATTCTATCAGTTTAATTTGTTATATATTATCTCTATTTATTTATCTGCTTTGTCAATCACTATTTTTTATCTTGTGTATTTGAAAGATTCCATTTCATTATTATTTTCATTTATTTTATTTTTCATTGTATGTTTTCTCTATTTATTTATCTGCTTTTTGTGTATCATTGTGTAATATTATTATGTGTAGTCCAAATATTCTATCATGTTAATTTGTTGTATTGTGTATTTGAAAAATTTCATTTCATTATTATTTTCTTCATTTATTTATCTGCCATGCTGCATTATTATTAGCAATAAACATCAAAACCCATTTAATTTTTTTTTTTTTTAAATCCCCTGATGATGAAAATGGTCATTGAATGAAATTAATTCAGAACAGACCATTAACACCAATAATAGGTGTGCAAGGGTGGTGTTTATATAGTCATTTAGACTGTGTGACAAATGGGATGTGTAACTTATGGGATGGTACCTGATAGAATAGGACTCGGTTTAAAAATATTTATTTCTTTATCATTTCAATTTGCAAGCACACGTGTATGGTCATTTTTGTATTTACAAAAAGGAAAAAAACGATAACCTGTCAAAATTACGCCACATTTTCTCAATCTGAAAAGTGAATAACACAACCCACACTGTGAAAACAAGACATACAGTAACAAACCCATGTCGATTGCGAAAGAAAGCTTGGAAAAAAATGTGTACAAACGAAATAAATAGTTGAAAATAAAAGAGTGCAACTGGGAATATCGCTGATATACAAATATGTATTGATATGATCTTTCTGTTAGACCGAATCTGATTTTCGATTAACTGTTGAACATTTCATTCGCTTTCGTTGACAACTCTAAGCTCGGGCGGGAAGGGGAACATTCGGCTTCTAGAATTTTCGGCCTGGAAATATTTTGACAAAGGAACATCAGCCCTGGGAAATTAGCGCCCAGTTCTCAGTGCCATTTATTTATTTATTTATTTATTTATTTATTTATTTATTTATTTATTTATTTGTGTTCAATGTCATTTATTTATTTATTTATTTATTTATTTATTTATTTATTTATTTATTTATTTATTTGTGTTTAATGTCATATATTTATGCAGAAAGAGGCTAATCATGACAGCACGCCCAGGCCTTGAACCTTTTTCATGTTCTGATAATAATTTAAAAAATTATTCGGGCAAATTAATAAAATTGCACCTCCATGCACTTTGTGTGGCATACAGGTACATTTGTTCGATTGAAGCGTACCACTGTTATGGACATCCAGCATCCTGACACCAGACAACTCGTAGTTGAACTGTTCTACCCGGTTTTAAGCAACTCGTAGTTTATTCCTGTAACCTGTGCTTAAAAAAGAGACCTGTGAACAAGTCATCAAAATCACAATTGGGATTCATTTTTTAGTGGATAATTTCGGAGTAATTCTGATAGTTCAGCGTACGATAAAAATACATCGTCAAATTAATATCGTTTTTTTAACCTGACCCTATCGATAAATGACTTCGGAATTATTCACTAAAAAGTGCAATATGAAAGTCGCACTTTTTAGTGGGTAATTTCGGAGTAATTCTGATAGTTCAGCGTACAATAAAAATGCATCGTTAAATTAATTTCGTTTTTTTTTTTAACCTGGCCATATCGATAAATTACTTCGGAATGAAAATATGGATATCAGTGGGACTGGCTTGATCAGTCGATTCCCATGACATCCATATTTGCATGGTTTTATTGAGATATTTCATTCTGTTTCTGTGGCGGCCCCATTTGAGTTAATTTGCGGGGGGTGGGGGGGGGTGGGGGTGGTCACTTCTCTTTAATTGAGTAAAAGGTTAACTGATTATTGGACCGAACGAATGGAATGGTTTAACGCGCCGAAGGCGCGCAGGGACGATATGGGGAACAAGCCCCTTTCGACCCTCGTTGACTGTAAGTGACTAATTTCCACATGTCTACTCGTGTTGAAGGAGAAACAGGTTCAGGTACTCGGATTATTGGACCTTCTCGTCCCGGAACCTCTATAAATCAGTTTGTATATTTTTAATTGTTAAAGTGAAAGAATGAAAAAATATAAACCAAACATTTTTATTCTCTTGGTTGTTATTATTTTTCTGCAAGATTGTTTGTTATTCATCAATGATTAAATTAATTAACTTGATTGACAACATTTTTATTCTCTTGGTTGTTATTATTTTTCTTAAAGATTGTTTGTTATTCATCAATGATTAAATTAATTGACTTATGTTGATCGGCAATTAATGGTGCTCTTGTGTATATGATTTATGACCAGCCATAATCCTTCTGAAGTAGTTTTGCAGAAGTTAGTGGCACGTGTATACTATATACAGCAGCGTTTGAAATAATTAAAAACTTCAAACGACTTGTGTTCACCAGACTAATGGATCTATCTTGTTTGACGCCGCGCCACTGTTCATATCTTTGAAAACCTTTATTGTCACCGACACCCACCGCGTCTTGCCCTTTCAACGTAGACCACTGGGGCTAACTTTTATTAATGTTGACGGGGATATGGTTAAAAACCCACACCAGGTATTGGTAAGCGAATACTGGAGAGGTGCCCCCCCCCCCCACCTGTAATGGACCGACCCCGTGGGGATCCCGGGAAGTGAAGCAGTGCTTGTTTATTGTGGTAAAGAAGCCCTGCTTTACTGGTGGATTATGACCCAGTAACCAGTGCTTGGGTAGAAGAGGCAGCATGGGTATAAATGATTGGGTAAACTTCCCGTCAAAGGCGATCTCGGCGTTCCTCCTATTTTTTCATAGAGATGCGTTGCACATTGTGGATATATAATCCATTTTCGTTGTCTCGGGTGCGTGGAAATCTTTTGAAAAATTTAAAATTTTCTCCCGAAACCCCACCAATCCCTTCCCGATCTCTACCACGCCGTTAAAAATCCTCGATCCGTCATTGCCTACATGAATTCATTCAGATCGGAGGCCGTTTTGAGTCGGAGCACAACAGTCAATTAGTTGGAGAGGGACTGATACAAATCCCAATACAAAACACGTTTTGTTTTTCTGAAATTATACTGTCAACTCTTGATTCGAATTTCGAAGCCGGTTATTGTTATTGGTGTTTTTAAGGTCACATATTTATGGACAATGGCTAATCATGATCGTGACAGTTTTACGGGTGGAGGAAGCTGGAGTACCCGGAGAGAACCACCGAGCAACGGTGAGCAACTGTCAGCTCCACACAAGCAGGGTTGAAGACAAGTGCACAATCAACGTGCAGTACGCCTTAGTAAACAACGCCACCGTGCCCCCACGCGGGCAATCGAGATGAAGTGTCTTGCCCAAGGACACAACGCGGTTGCCGCAGGTGTGATTCGAACCAAGGACCTCTCGGCTTGCAGTCTGCACCTCTACCTACTGAGCCACCGCGCTCCCAAGACAGCCGGTAGCTGTCGCGAAAACGAACCGGAACTTTGCGGAAACGGAAGATAAAAAATGACGCCGTGATGGGGGACTAGAGAGGCCTTATTTGGTGACGATAAATTCATAATTGGTGGAAATATCCCTCCTTTTGTATTTAACAAATGGCAAACAGCTGAGTAGATAAATATCACATGGCCCACAAGCATTTTAGTTTCTGCATTTTCGTCAGTTGGATTATCCCGGGAATTTGTCGTGACAGGGGAGAACAGAAGCTAGTCTATTTTGACCTCGTTCCGATGTTAAGGCGATTCTAAACTGAAGATTGTAGTTTGAGTGGACAGGTGGAAAACATGATGTTTTTTTCATTACTTTTCAATAGTAATGCTTATTTAATACATGAATGATTGCTTCCTACCTAATAGATTACAAAAATGTGATAAAAATTGAAAAAAAGAAAATTTACTCACCAAAAAAATGCTTTTGAAAATCCCGAACTCACGGTCAACTTCCTGCCACCAAAACTTAAATATGAATCTCACATTGAAGGATACGTTTTCTGTATGCACCAGAGAACAACAGTTGAGTCATAACTTTTTAAAAAATAAATCCAATTGTACGTTAATTTAAATTTTTGAAGGACCACTGCATGCACTGGTCTAGCCATTTTTTCACAGGGAACTATTTACACTTCAAAAGTATGGCACACCACACTAATCAGTAATCTAGTTTACCTCCCCTGCAAATGTTAGCCATACAAGTGATATATCTGTTCTGCCCTCTTCCACAAGTAAAACTGTCTTGACATGAGATGACCCTGTTGAAAGTGTATCGTCAAATCCCAATAATAGAAAATAAAAGATTGTGTGGCCATCCCCGCTCCCCACCCCTCACCATAAAAAAAAATGACTTTTTCAAAATTGAAAAAGGGACATAACTCTGGCAAAAATTGTCGGATCAAACCCTGATTTGACTTGACGTGCATTTTATGTTGATACACCTACACAACAAATTTTATTTGATTCTGTCAAGTACAGATCAAGTTATTTTTTGGAAACTAAAACAAATAGAGTTTTCCAAGTTGAAAAAGGGGCATAACTTTGGCAAAAATTGTCGGACTGCACGATTCGAACTGGACCTGTATTTTATATTGATACACCTGCATACCAAATTTCATTTGATTAGGTCAACTATAACTAAAGTTATCATAAGAAAACCACAGTGGGACGGATACACGAACGGACGGACACCGGCTATTTTAATAGTCCCCCAAAAAATTTGTACAGGGAAAAAAGGTACACATTAATATTGCCTGCAACAGTAATAGACCAACTCAGCATTTGATGCTGATTCACATCCCACCCACAATAGAGACCCCTTTAACAGTGGCACATTTCCAGATTGGACTGGAATCATGTTACATTCCCAAGCCACCTTCAGTTTCCACTTGTATTCAGTATTTTTTGTCATAAAGGTTTTCTCTTGATGCTTGTGCCCTCTTACTAGTATGCACACTGTGAAACCTGTGCAGTAAATATTGTAAACAATGAGTTCAGGTCTTAGGTTCTAGTACTGACAGACTATATTATTCTGATTCAGTCTGTGACCTGCAGACTAGTACCACCCACACCCCCAGTGGTATGATACAGTTATGCATTCTTCTCAACCATTTTGCTTGACATTATGTTTTCATGAAAACATTTTGTTTCCCCAAAACACCCATTCAAGATGTCGAAGAGTCCCATAAAATGACAATCTCTTGCCTCTTTATCACTATGTTCTTGTATTTAATATAACTTGAAAACAATATTTATGACAACTTTCTTTCAAGTATTTATCTAACACACTGATCAAATCACTATTGTTGCACAGATAAATGACCATTCAGATTTCATTATTTGTACAAATTTTGCAACACAAACATAGCAAGTGAAGTGATTATGATCTTCAACGGTAACTGATGAGCTTACTGGAGCCATTCCAACGGGAGGTTAAGAGCTCTGTTTTTAAGGCAGAAAGTGTATATATTCTGTGATACGAGAAAACATCACAGAAGTGCCACCTTTCCTCTGCCTTACCGAAAGTGTTAATCATTTGCCTCCCATAAGCAATCCTTACCATTCCAACCAAAGCTTGTTCACATGAGGAGTTGGTTGAGGTACAGAAAATAAAAAAAAGAAAACCTTTCAATTATATGTTGGGGAATGGTGCTGCTTTGATATGCCCACTACATCAGAGTTTCGTGTGGCCACATTCTGTGGCCAAATTGAGGCCTCATTCCCAATGGGGTACATGCAATAAAATTCCTAATATCTGGCACAAAACATTATTACTCCTTAACTTATACAGCATTATCAGGTTACAAAACCAGTGTTTTTCTGACATTTGATTCTAATAAACTGATACCCATTTTAACCTGTATTCTCTCTGGAAAAAAGCTTCCAGCTGGGTTTATGTCTAGATGGCTAAATGAATAATTTCCCCAAGACCACGAAAAAGGCCCCTTTCCCAATTTACCTGGATCAAACTCTGTACTGTACATGTAGGTTAGATAAAGTGCTTTTCATATCCAGTCAAGTTAATACATTTAAAAAGCTGTGTTTTACCCATGGCCACCAGGTTAAATGAACACACGGGAATATATGAAAAAAGTTTGCTAGAATTTACTTCTTTTAACCTTTTTCCTAATACTGTGATTCCATCCATCCTGTGTTATTAGTAAGAATTTTAGAATACCTTGACCTGTTTAACAATAGTGCTGAATGACAATTATACATGAAAATTTGAAGAAAAATTTCAGTCACCACTATTATTTAATAGAGCCCAAAGGTGAAAATGCCATCACTGTTATTAATTTTTAATAACTTTTATCAAATGTGCAAGACCTCACCATTTTTCAGCCATCACTAATCTATTATGAGGCAAGTAAGAGCGTAATGCAAAAAGTAAACCAACGGACAGATGGACGGACATACTTTGCCTGAAAATATATTGCCCGACTTATGGAATGTACAGTGCCTTGTGAAGATTACGTAAATTTATTTTTTTGTGTGTGTGTGGATCTCTTAGACTCTAGGGCTATTCAGAGTGGCCGAGCCATTGACAATGAATTCGTATATGATCTTCTTGGTATTTTGGTTATCTAATTACTGTTTTACTTACTTACTTATGGATACTTATGGAGGTTTTCCAGTCAGGTCCCTGTTGGTTCCTCTCCACTGGACTCCCAGATTCTAATGTCTTTACTGTGTTTGTAACTTCCGATGTTTAAAATAATTTCTGCTCTGTAGTTGTTGTACACAATCTCTTGGTCCTCCCAGAGCTTGTCTAGTCTTTCCTTAAAAGTGTCTGTGTTTTTTGCTGTCACTACATGTACTGGCAGAGAATTCCATGTGTTAGCAGTTCTAACCATAAAAGTGTTTCTTCTGATTGCAGTATGAGCACGTGTTGGAAAGATTTTCAAGTTATGTGTCCTAGAGCTGTACCGTTCTGATGATTCTTTCCATGTTCGAATGAAGTCCACTGCTGAGTTATCATAAATTCCAGTCATTATCTTGTACATCTCAATCATGTCACCTCTGATCCGACGGTAACTGAGTGTTGGTAACTTGAGTGCACGCAGCCTCTCCGGGTACGATAAATTTCCCATGTTTGGTAATTGCTTAGTGGCCCTCCTTTGTACGGATTCCAGCTGGTCTATGTGTTTCTTTTTATATATTTTTTAATTCCGTTTTCTGGATTTTTGCTTATTTAGAAGCCCTATTTGTAACTTTGTGCAGAGATGTTTTGTGAAAATGAGGATTTATTAGCCAATATTTCGATAAGGCTAAGCACTCAAAAATTCTGAAGCTTGATTGTGCCTTGTTTATGTTGCCATACTCCACTTTCGTTGCTACACATTTCCAAAAAATGAATAGCATTTTGTAAAAATTCCATAGCTATTTTTGTATACCAGAGTTGTGTTATGCTGTTTTGTATTGAATTCTAAGTAGATAGAATAGTTTCCATCCATTTCTGGGCATTTCCAAATGATCTGCAACACATGAAACATTTACTACGTTTTTTTAACTGAACTGCCTTTAAGGGTTGCATGGACTTGGATATTTTCAAATGACGTCTTGGTTGTTTAACAGAGTTCTCAAAGTGGAAGTTGGGATTTTTAATTTGATGGGCTTGAAGTTATTTATAATGGACATTTTATGCAAAATGTTGTAAAAACAGGAAGAATTTAAACCAGTAGAATTCATCTTACATATGAAGTTGCTAATGATGCTTGATGGAGAGTTAATCTGAGTTACGCCTGAAATGTCCCACATTCAGAAGTAAAGCATCAGTGAACTAGTTTTCAAATTTGTTTGCAAATTTTCATTTACATTTTGCGATACAAGATAATCAACTGCAGTCTTATAGGCTGCAGTTGATTATCTTGTATCGCAAAATGCTGTACATAATTGAACATTGTGTAGCTTTTTGCAAGTTTTGCATAGCAAAAAGCGACGCGACACTGCTTATTTTGAGCCCTGATATATATATAACAGGAAGAAACCTTTCCTGGTCTATTAGTTAAAATGGACAAGGACATCGATTTTACATCTACATCCAGGGGCTCAGCAGCCTACAGTTAAAACTAGAAGTCCTGTCATGAAATGCGCACAGATAGCACGTTGATATGCGCGTTAATATACGCGTTATGGCCCAAGGAAACCTATCAAATTCTGTACATATGGCCTGTACACAAGCAATGTTTCAGCCAATGGACCTCCGGGTAACCCGGAGGTCCATTGGCAGAAACATTGCACGTGTTTGCTTTGAGTAACCAAGAGAAACTGCCGTGCTTTGGATGCCATTCGATATGGCAATTGCGCGCAATCCCAACGCGCAATTAAGCCTAGATAAGCGCACTATTCGTGACAGGACTTCTAGTTTTAACTGTAAGTTGTTGATAATTTTATGTAAAATAAGATAAGAACAGGCAAAGACGGCAAAACATATTGGAGATGTACTAAGTACTTTGTAGCAAAATGTACAGCTAGAGCTGTGACGGCAAAATATATTATCAAATTTTTACATTACATGCATTTGTTGATGGGCAACAATTTCCATTAGTTTATTGTTTACTGAGTGAGAAAAATGCCAGCATTTACAACAAGACATTTTTACTGCTCAAGGAACTGGCTGATAGTAGGGGCTTATTTTTTAATCCATCCGAATTTATGTCAGATTTTAAATCGGGGTTAATATCACCAATAAAACTAAGCTTTCCTACTGCAAAACACAAAGGGTGTTATTATCATTTTTCACAGGGTGTCTGGCGCAAAGTGCAAAAACTTGGTCTGCAAACGTTAAATGTGAACTCCAGAAAATAATAAATGTGGATCCGAGATTAGTAATTGATAAAGGTATACGGTTAATATTTGAATATGCCCTCCATATACAACGGGACCTCGAATTATTTATAATAAATCGGATAATTGTCGCTCGTAACCCTCATTTCACTGTGCACTTTCTTGTCCGACTGAATGTTTTTCGGCCCTTTCTGCGACTTCTCCCAGTTATCATGAACAACCCAAGAACTCCCAACGGTCATGTAATACACCACTGTAAAGCTTATTCATTCCCCTTTCCATTGATACTGGGTATTGCTGGATACGTTTTCTGAATCAAATTTGAGGGGGGGGGGGGGGGGGGGAAACGAAGATGAGTGCTAGCGTTTTCGAAAAGTAAGTTGTTTACCTTGTTAATATTTATATACCATTATAGGGGCACGTCAGCATAGATTCAAAAATGGTATCAAATATTTTTCTTTCGATTTCCCAGCTTGTGCCGAGTACCTGTATGTCAAACTGCACCACTAGCGTAACTCAACTCTTGTAGAAAAAACAGCAGACCCAACTCTATAATTCTATACTAGTAAATAGAGATCATTAACATCATTCCTAACCTCTACTGAGATACATGTACATTTAATGACGTGAATTAGGGCTGAAACGGTTGGCTCATTTTCACAACCGACTAACAGAGAGCTATAACCGGATAATATTCGGTTGCCGTAGCCATAATTTCACCGAATCTGGGATCAAAACTTTCGGAATTGGAAAGCAGTATTCTCAGAAACTATTCCGTAGTGTGTATACAAACGAACGTTGTCGAGTACTCGACAACGTTCGTTTGTATACATACTACGGAATGGTTTCCACGGTTACTCAGAACTCACGGAAATTACCGATCGTTAACGAAGTTTTGAACGCAAAAGTCGATTATTTCTCAATATATACAGCGCTGCTTCGAGGTGTAATCGATCCCAAAGGAGAAAGGCAGATTAACTACGTTTTAACCTTGGAATGACGATCACTATATTCGGGTAACCGGTTGACGTTTTTTTTTAATCGGTAAGGTAGGTAACCGGTTTCAAACCGGTTATCCGGTTAACCATTTCAGAACTAACGTGAATAGATATTAAAATTTGACCACATATACAGAATGAATAGAGAGTATTACTTTTTAATCGCAGCACCGTATATTCTCCACTCTAAAAGTATTTGTAATTGTCCATAACAGCACAAGAAGCACTTGCAAAGTTTCATTACATAGACCGCCGGGTGCAACCCGTTGGTCCGTGTGATGAAAGTATGCAAGTGCTTCTGTGTTTTGTCCTCAGAAACTGTAAATAAATACCGAGTGAAAAATCTATCCCACAGCGATTTAGTAGTAACCCCACCCTCCATCACTGTAGTCTCAATATTTTATTTTTCTGTTTGATCGGTTCATGATTTCACTACTTACCTTGCAATTAGTACATTTTATTATTGCACATTATCTAAAAGATATTTCTCGATATCCATCGACTCGATGGACACCAGGACATGCATGCAGTGGCGTAGATAGCTTTACGCTGGCGGAGGGGCAAGCCCAAAATTTTCCGACAGACCAAAAATTTTCCGACAGTGTAACAACAACAAAAATACAAACAAACAGAAAGAATCTGTTGTTTACTGCAAATGTACTGAAAATTGGTCTTTTTTACCCCAAATTTACCCAAAATGGCATGTTTTTTATCCCCAAAGCCAGCATTTTAATGTTATTAGGCATAAATTCGCCTAAAAATGGTCCCAAAAATTTCCGACAAAACTTCTGGTGGGGGGGGGGGGGGGTGCGCCGCCCCCCTCCCCCTTTATGTACGCCAATGCATGCATGTATTCCTCCGTAACTTCCTAAATGACGTCATGCTTCGGCACATTATGTCGCCTTGAACGTCGCTTTAAAGGAACGACCAAGCAGCTGTTTGTTATTGTCTTGAAGTTGTTTGCAATCGAATTGGGCTGAATATTTTCTCAGTAAAATGTCACGTACATGTAGCAAATAGTAAAAAGGAAATTTACGCAATTTTAGTGAATGTCGTGAATTATCTCATTCATATGGACCTGCAAGCGCTCGTGAAAAATAAAACTTTCATGTCCACACTCATGAGATAATTCCCAATATTTACTAAAACAGCGTAAATATCCTCAATATATTTTACATTGCACAGTGCAAACCTTATTGTTTGTTTCAGTTAGAATACTTTATTCTTCTGCAGTAAGAAGCACATTAACTAACAAGCATGTTCTCTTAATTGTGACAGTACTTTTAGTTTCTACTATATTTGTCTAATTTTTCTGAATCCACAACCACTTTTGCCTAATTGTTATGATTTTTAATACAGTATTGTGATCATGAAAGTCGGGGCTTATATTTCGTCTAAATTTGTGAGAATCAATTTGGATTCTCGTGAAAATGGTTGCGAGAATCTATACCTACTATGAGTGTCCCAGGATTCCATGACGCCACCATGGTTGAACCACTGTTGTATACTAATAACACATGTTAACCTTTTACCCAACACACCTTTTTAATTTTTAAAACTAAATTTGATTTTTAAACGATAAATAATAAATAAATGATAAAATAATTAAATGAACAATATTTACCAATAAAATCTTACAAATATGGCTGTCGTTGGAACCGGCTCAATGAGCCGTTTCCAATGACAGCCATATTTGTTCAATTTTATTGACAAAGAAAGTGTCAGGATATTTCAGGTCATGTTAGCCTTCTATTGGTTAATTTGTTGCCGCTGTGTTAGATAAAGGGTTAAATTGACTCAATTCTTTTCACGCGAATCCTAGCAGAGGTGCGGCAAGGATCTACATGGATTCTTGTCGGTTTTATTGCGCGAATCTTTGTGCGAATCGATTCTCGGATTCTCGTCGAAATATAAGCCCGGAGTTGAAACTAGAAACCCTGTCACACTATTGTGCAATATTCTGAAAAAATAGCGCGCAGGATAAGTGCACTCCAGCCCCTGTCAATACCACAAGAAATACTTGCAATCTTTCATCTCATGGACCACCGGGTGCAACCCGGTGATTATTTTTGTATTACTTTGCGAAACTATCCTTGTGTATTTCAGTGGATTATTTCCTTTTACTGCAGTAAGGAGTGCAGTAACTAACGAGCATGTCAGGGTTAAATTGACTCCATGTTTTTCAGGCGCATCCTAGCAGAGGTGCAGCAAAAATCTACATGGATTCTCGCCGGTTTTATTGCGCGAATCTTTCTGCGAATCGATTCTCGGATTCTCGTCGAAATATCAGCCCTGAAAGTGGCCTTTTTCACGACCATCTATCTGATCACAACACATCTGCACCAGTGCATCGAGATTTCGTAAAAAAAATATTGCAAAATTAACACCGCATGAACAAAAATAAAATGAAAATAGAATCTCGTATTCAATGTCTTTATTTTCATTTTTTGACGGGTGAGATTATATGGGAAGTAAGCGGTCTGATAATTTAGCGCTAAAACGGTTAAAGGATTTTCTTGATCGATCATTCACATGGTTAAACCTTGGTTAACCGATTAATCACTTGCCCTTATAGGTAGCTGAATAATTCATAGCATTAACCCTTTACCCATCGTAAAGGACAAAACTGGCCCGCTTTACATACGAAAATTTCCATTCAGATTGTATGTTTCAAATTTTTGTCTCAAAAACATAACTTATGATCCCTCATTGGTACGAGCTCGTTCCATTGAGGGATCATAAAGTATGTTTTTGAGACAAAAATTGAAAATTTTTAGTAATTCGAGAATCTATTTTGCAAGTGTCGTCTGCTACCCACATTGGGTAAAGGTTAACTTGAGAACGATCAGTTCCAGCTACTGATACAGTATGATGATCATGCAAGTGAAGAAGTGTCATCGCGTAACTTGCATGCTTTACTCTGTCTCATATAATTGATGTGAGTCAGTGTGACAATGTTTTCTTGTTTTGGAGCAAGTTTGTTCCTTTGTTAAACCAGAAAATACAGTAGTTCAAAAGTAACGGTTAATCGATCAAATACTTTTTTGATCGATCAAGATGTTGATCATTGGTTGATCGATCAATCAGTTTGTCAGGGACTCCTGAGGCCCCGTAAGGCCTGGGCTGACGTGGGGTTATTTAGTCCCGCTGATGAAGTTGCGGGAAAATTAGACCAACGTGGAGGGTCGGAATCCAAGTGTCGCGAACTCGGCGCAGAGAGCTGAGTTAGACCGACGCCGTGATTCCTTCTCTGCCAAATTGTCCTGAAATAGGTTCGATTTCCGTTAGGTGTGATTCCTAATCACTTCAGGCTGTATAATGGAAAGAATGATTTAAAGTAACAACGATTCTTTTATTTACACATAAAAATAAATCCGTTTCAATATTTCAACAACCAACAATTCAATTCTTTTCACAGAAAATGGGTCACTACGGTTAAATAATTCTAAACAATCATATAGTCATTCTATAGCCCTGTACTGGCACTATAGTCTACACACTGGAAATGTTACTACCGTGAGCTCGCAATAAGAGCTTCACAAATCTGAAATGTTATTACTGTGAGCTCGCCATAAGAGCTTCACCCGCTTAGGCTCAAATGTCAACGTCTGCGCGTAACTGTACCTCTGGCTGTCGGAGGGTTCCGACCAGCAATGTTCGTCATGTTTAAACCACCGTACTTCTGATTTGGGTCAGATATTGTCTACTCATACCTTATGTGCCTTTTGAAAGTCCTCCGTGAAAGTCCTATTGAAATATCCACCGTTCCTGGTTGAATTCACGATTCACAAATGCCCCTTTTTGTGCTAGGGCGAAATTGTCACTCACACCGATCTCCAGTCGGTATTACGATGTTCCGACAGTAAAATAAACTACTCAGAACGCAATCAGGCTGACGCTTCAAAGGGTTAATACGCACAATACAATTAACCTACACTTCTGACTATTGCAGGCCGATACCTGCTACTCGACAATCTAAACTTTATCGTAACACCTGGGGTGTTCCTTCTCACGAATTCGGCCCCGTAGCCGCCTATCAACTTTAAGCTAAATCAATCATGGAATGCCCTCTCTGGCGATTCCAGCCGTTTCAGGGTCCTGTGATCGAAGGTACCCTTATGCCAGGAAACAGAGTCCGCCTGTCCTGGACTTCACCAACGTGTGTGTGACCCCAAGTGTGTGTCTAATGCTCTGCTCTTCCAGGTATATATATACTTTTTACCCTAAACTGTCAGGTGGACCGACGCTCATCTGTCCACCTGTCTAAACAGTGGGAGATGACGTATATCGAGGCAGAATCAATACAAGTCATCTCACGCGTGACTTAACGCTGACTTCACTTGTCGAGAAAACCGATTCGTTCTTGCCATGATTGTAAGGTGACGATACGATAGACATCGTTTTAGAATCTCGTTTCTTAATTGACCGTGACGATATCTTGACACCAACCGATTACGTCTCGTAAGACTCCGACTACTGTAGAAACTAAACGAGATTAGACCTTATCTAACATACCGTTTCTCCCCTGGGTCCCTGCGCTAAAGCTGGATATACACCACGTGTGTTTTTTTTCCAGCTTTACAGAGAAGTGAAATTCATGTAGGTTTTTCGCCTTGATGCGGAATATATTTTGAACTTACAATATCTTTAAATATGAGGCCCCTTGCCCCTATATTTAGGCTGGCTTTGCCCTGACACAGTTAACCGTTTCAGGTTTAAGATAATTTTGTCTGGATTGTGACTAGAGCTGCAACGATATGCACCCCTAACGATACGATATGCATCACGATACAATCTACACGATACGATATGTCTCATGATACAAATTAGGGCTGCAACGATGATTGTAGGATAAAATACCCTCGGACAAAATACCCTTAGGACATAATACCCTCAAAAAAAATACCCTTAGGACATAATACCCTCAATGGGTAGGACAAAATACCCTCGGACAAAATACCCTTAAATAATTCTTGAATAACTAATTTTTTGTCTCAAAAACATAGGTTATGACCCCTCGTTGGAACGAGCTCGAGCTCGTTCCAACGAGGGGTCATAACCTATGTTTTTGAGACAAAAAATGAAAAAGCAGTGAAAATTAATTGGCGATTTTTGAGAATAGCGCTGACCGGTTTTGGCCGTTACGTTAGGTAAAGGGTTAATAGAAAAATTTAAAAATATTGGTACTTGTTATTTCAAACAAAACACCGGCTAGTGCCTTAGATGCAATTACCCCCCCCCCCCCCCCAACACCAAAAATCCAACTTGTCCGAGGGTATTTTGTCCTACCCATTGAGGGTATTATGTCCTAAGGGTATTTTGTTTAGGGTATTATGTCCTAAGGGTATTTTGTCCGAGGGTATTTTGTCCGGATACCGCAACGATATGCCTCACTCACGATACAATATGTATCGCGATTTTTTTTCACGATACGATTTTTTCACGATACATTACATGCAGTACATTGAGAGAGAATTATAAGTAATAAAAGGCCCACAAACTGCACAGAGTCCAATTTTCATTTGGACAGTAACATCCAATTTCTTTTTTAGTGCTTGAGAAAGACAAGCAAGTTTCAGCCAATATACCTCTGGAAGTCTGGGTTCAACTCAGAGGTGAAAGGTCTGTTGCCTCAAACTATGCTTATAATTTAGACAGAGTTGATATTTTACTGAAATACAAATGAACAAGTGGAATCACAGGAGTCTGAAATTCTATCAGTGTAGCTATAATTCACTTTCAACGTGATATTTACGTTCCCAACGTAATCCCCTTCTGAAATCTAACAATTAATACATTGCCGCTTACCTTCTGAAGGGGATTACGTTGGGAACGTAAATATCACGTTGAAAGTGAATTATAGCTATACTGATAGAATTTCAGACTCCTCTGGTGGAATTGTAAGTTGGAAAAGCACAAAATAGACTTGTTGGGCCTGAAAATGCAACTTCTGACAACATCATGCCAACCTTCTGGAAGTGTATCGTTTGTATAGTGATACACATATAACGATACGATATGCATATCGTGTACAAATGTATCGCGATGCATTGAAATCGCGATGAATCGTTGCAGCCCTAATACACATGATCTTCCATGCCACGCAACTGCATCTATCAAATATTTTGAACTGCATGTATTAATTTCCAGTAGCTTCATTTTACTACAAAGTTTTTAATGCACTCTTTAAACAGTATGTAACTTCTCAATGTGGTGATCACTGGCATACATTTATTTTAGGTTTTGATTTTATGACGCGTTTTCCGGGGTTTTTCCTGCTCAATCAATTTAATCCGTTATATCTTGTTTGACAGAGCTCTGTGAGCTCTGTCAAACAAGATATAATGGATAAATCAAATAAATAGCAAATTAGAGGGAATTCACCAACCTTCTATTAACTGAATAATCCTGTGTTAATGGCATATTTAGCACTGTCAATCCTGGTATGCAAAAGGAACAGCATTTCACTGCAGCAGCTTTCAAAAATCTGTGAAACTGTTTTGCCTTATCTTTATATTTATTGTATCGCGATACACAAAAAAACAACGATACGTATTGAATCGTGAGCAGTGTATCGCGGTTCGTGCGTATCACGATTAATCGTTGCAGTCCCAATTTAACCCATTCCCAATCCGAGCAAAATTCTTTGTCTGTTTTTTGGGGATCATAGTACTGTTCATGTATTGTAAAACTTTGAATGAGTAATGTAAAGGTACTTGCATGAAAGCCTTGGATTTTACCTCAGGTTTTAGCTCATCTGACTGAAAATCAAGAAAGGGGGCTTGAGTGATCACTTGCAGCCCGTCGTCTGTGCGGTGAGAGCTTTACATTATCAACTTCTCATAAACCACTGGGCCCAATTGAACTAAATATCATATGCATGTTCCTTGTCATACATGTATGTCAATGCAAGTTTGTTCAAACAAAGTTACCCCGGCCACAAGAAGCACTAAAGGGATAATTCTGTTAGCACCCCACAATTTTTTTTTTTTGGAATTAAAAAGTCTTCACCAGAACTACCATTCATAATCTTTTGATACTTGATATAATACATCCATAGAGGGGTCAGATTCAGGTTTGTTCGATACAAATCCCCGGTTCACGCCCATTTGATGATAACCACCTCTCGACTTTACCTCTTTGTCAGTGTGGTGGCATAGAAACAACTGAACACTTCTGTACTGTTCAAACTATACAGATGTACGAAATCTAACAATTAATACATTGCCGTTTACCTTTGATCTTTCTATCCCCCTGTTTGGATCTGAGCGGCTGAGCATCACTGAAAACTTTCTTGTGTTCAGAGTCGTGCAAGAATATATCATACAAAATGGGCGCTTTCACTGAGTTGCAGCATACAGTACAGTCGCCGTGTGCGGGCACTTTTCCACGTGTCCACAGTGGGCGTCCACTGGTTTTCCACAGAAATCAGTTTGATACCAATTTCTGTGGACTTTTGTGGGCAAAAGACTGTGGACTTGTGTGGAAAAGATTGCTGAACGATGATAATGCCAGATGCAGTGTCCACATAATTAATCCGAAACACGTCTGCCCACTGAAAAGGAACTGGAAGTAATTTTTAACACGTCTTGATAGAAGGTTTGGTCCCATAAGTTACACATCCCATTTGTCACACAGCCCAAATGTGTCATTAGTCACACAGTTTTGAAGTTAATAAAAGAGTGTTAACAACCTGTTACCCTTGACAGATAATGCTGTGTTGTTACGTGAGAAGCAATCAACTGAAGTTTGCTTTACTATAGTCATCAATTAGTTTTATTAGTTTTATTTTTTTTTTCAAGTATTCAAAACTCATACCTTGTTCACTCTGTACAAACTCTATCACCTGAATGGCTTTTTGATTTGATTTGATTACATAAAACAAATGTTATATATTTTTTGTTTATTAATAAACATTTGAAGTTTTATTTGATTTGTTGTTTTTAGCCTAAACATTTTTTTTTGAAGTGGCTTCTATGTTGAATAAACATAATGCATATTCCCTTCTTAAGGAGTAAATTTTGGATTCTCCACAGTAAATTTTCCTCACTTACCGTTCTCCACAGTAAACATGGCAGCTCTTCAGAAAGTAGAATACATTTTATCACAACGTGGCACACAACAAGTTTTATTTGAAGGTTACATCTTCAACAAGCATGTCACTAGGAAGTTTTGTCAGCACTGGACATGTGCTGTAAAATCATCCAACGGTCGTTGCACAACTGTTGATGAATTCATCAGAAACACCACAGAACACAACCACCCACCAGAAAATATAACAATTACTAAATTTGTCAGCAATATGAGAAAAAGAGCAAGAGAAGAAATAGCTCCCCTGTCAATGATTTACAATGATGAAATTGGACAGTTGAGTCAGTCAGGCCAGGAAGGCGTGATACCAAGCTACCCAAGTATGAGAAGTGCTCTTGATCGTCACAGAAAAACAACAATTCCAAATCTACCATCAAGTCATTGTATATTTTCTCTATTTATTTATTTATTTGCTTTTTGTGTATCATTGTGTATTATTATGTGTAGTCCAGATATTCTATCAGGTTAATTTGTTATATATTATCTCTATTTATTTATCTGCTTTGTCAATCACTATTTTTATCTTGTGTATTTGAAAGATTCCATTTCATTATTATTTTCATTTATTTTATTTCTCATTGTATGTTTTCTCTATTTATTTATCTGCTTTTTGTGTATCATTGTGTAATATTATTATGTGTTGTCCAAATATTCTATCAGGTTAATTTGTTGTATTGTGTATTTGGAAAATTTCATTTCATTATTATTTTCTTCATTTATTTATCTGCCATGCTGCATTATTATTAGCAATAAACATCAAAACCCATTTAATTTTTTTTTTTTAAAATCCCCTGATGATGAAAATGGTCATTGAATGAAATTAATTCAGAACAGACCATTAACACCAATAATAGGTGTGCAAGGGTGGTGTTTATATAGTCATTTAGACTGTGTGACAAATGATATAATAATAATAATAACTCTTTGGCCAGCCGCTGATTTGTCGCGGTCCTCATAAGAGAAGGCCATCATTCCCCCTGCACCCCACCACCTCTTCCCCTCCTCTCCTCCCAGCATTCAGATATAAACTGCTTAATAGTGTCCCTCACTTCCTCTTTTTCAATTTCTTCGATAAGCATTCCTACCCTCTCCCTCGTGTCCCCCTTCAGCCATCTATCCTTTGTTTCTTCACCCCACTTCTGCATTATTCTTCCAGTAAATTTTATTCTATGAGGTATATACTGTGGGCATTCCAAGAGAAAATGTTCCAGGGTCTCCACTACTCCAGAGTGGCACATTTGGCATCCCTTTTCCCCATCTCTCCCAATTTTTCCCCGAAGCTCCAGTGATCTTGATCTCAGTTTGAACAGCAGTGACCCTCCAAAGGTGCCATCTAGGTACTTCTCAAAAGCTGGCTTTTCTTTATATTGTAACCCCTGCAGTGATCTTTTCAAATGGGATGTGTAACTTATGGGATGGTACCTGATAGAATAGGACTCGGTTTAAAAATATTTATTTCTTTATCATTTCAATTTGCAAGCACACGTGTATGGTCATTTTTGTATTTACAAAAAGGAAAAAAATGATAACCTGTCAAAATTACGCCACATTTTCTCAATCTGAAAAGTGAATAACACAACCCACACTGTGAAAACAAGACATACAGTGACAAACCCATGTCGATTGCGAAAGAAAGCTTTGAAATAAATGTGTACAAACGAAATAAATAGTTGAAAATAAAAGAGTGCAACTGGGAATATCGCTGATATACAAATATGTATTGATATGATCTTTCTGTTAAACCGAATCTGATTTTCGATTAACTGTTGAACATTTCATTCGCTTTCGTTGACAACTCTAAGCTCGGGCGGGAAGGGGAACATTCGGCTTCTAGAATTTTCGGCCTGGAAATATTTTGACAAAGGAACATCAGCCCTGGGAAATTAGCGCCCAGTTCTCAGTGCCATTTATTTATTTATTTATTTATTTATTTATTTATTTATTTGTGTTCAATGTCATTTATTTATTTATTTATTTATTTATTTGTGTTTAATGTCATATATTTATGCAGAAAGAGGCTAATCATGACAGCACGCCCAGGCCTTGAACCTTTTTCATGTTCTGATAATAATTTAAAAAATTATTCGGGCAAATTAATAAAATTGCACATCCATGCACTTTGTGTGGCATACAGGTACATTTGTTCGATTGAAGCGTACCACTGTTATGGACATCCAGCATCCTGACACCAGACAACTCGTAGTTGAACTGTTCTACCCGGTTTTAAGCAACTCGTAGTTTATTCCTGTAACCTGTGCTTAAAAAAGAGACCTGTGAACAAGTCATCAAAATCACAATTGGGATTCATTTTTTAGTGGATAATTTCGGAGTAATTCTGATAGTTCAGCGTACGATAAAAATACATCGTCAAATTAATATCGTTTTTTTAACCTGACCCTATCGATAAATGACTTCGGAATTATTCACGAAAAAGTGCAATATGAAAGTCGCACTTTTTAGTGGGTAATTTCGGAGTAATTCTGATAGTTCAGCGTACAATAAAAATGCATCGTTAAATTAATTTCGTTTTTTTTTTAACCTGGCCATATCGATAAATTACTTCGGAATGAAAATATGGATATCAGTGGGACTGGCTTGATCAGGGACGATATGGGGAACAAGCCCCTTTCGACCCTCGTTGACTGTAAGTGACTAATTTCCACATGTCTACTCGTGTTGAAGGAGGAACAGGTTCAGGTACTCGGATTATTGGACCTTCTCGTCCCGGAACCTCTATAAATCAGTTTGTATATTTTTAATTGTTAAAGTGAAAGAATGAAAAAATATAAACCAAACATTTTTATTCTCTTGGTTGTTATTATTTTTCTGCAAGATTGTTTGTTATTCATCAATGATTAAATTAATTAACTTGATTGACAACATTTTTATTCTCTTGGTTGTTATTATTTTTCTTAAAGATTGTTTGTTATTCATCAATGATTAAAATAATTGACTTATGTTGATCGGCAATTAATGGTGCTCTTGTGTATATGATTTATGACCTGCCATAATCCTTCTGAAGTAGTTTTGCAGAAGTTAGTGGCACGTGTATACTATATACAGCAGCGTTTGAAATAATTAAAAACTTCAAACGACTTGTGTTCACCAGACTAATGGATCTATCTTGTTTGACGCCGCGCCACTGTTCATATCTTTGAAAACCTTTATTGTCACCGACACCCACCGCGTCTTGCCCTTTCAACGCAGACCACTGGGGCTAACTTTTATTAATGTTGACGGGGATAGGGTTAAAAACCCACACCAGGTATTGGTAAGCGAATACTGGAGAGGTGCTCCCCCACCTGTAATGGACCGACCCCGTGGGGATCCCGGGAAGTGAAGCAGTGCTTGTTTATTGTGGTAAACAAGCCCTGCTTTACTGGTGGATTATGACCCAGTAACCAGTGCTTGGGTAGAAGAGGCAGCATGGGTATAAATGATTGGGTAAACTTCCCGTCAAAGGCGATCTCGGCGTTCCTCCTATTTTTTCATAGAGATGCGTTGCACATTGTGGATATATAATCCATTTTCGTTGTCTCGGGTGCGTGGAAATCTTTTGAAAAATTTAAAATTTTCTCCGGAAACCCCACCAATCCCTTCCCGATCTCTACCACGCCGTTAAAAATCCTCGATCCGTCATTGCCTACATGAATTCATTCAGATCGGAGGCCGTTTTGAGTCGGAGTACAACAGTCAATTAGTTGGAGAGGGACTGATACAAATCCCAATACAAAACACGTTTTGTTTTTCTGAAATTATACTGTCAACTCTTGATTCGAATTTCGAAGCCGGTTATTGTTATTGGTGTTTTTAAGGTCACATATTTATGGACAATGGCTAATCATGATCATGACAGTTTTACGGGTGGAGGAAGCTGGAGTACCCGGAGAGAACCACCGAGCAACGGTGAGCAACTGTCAGCTCCACACAAGCAGGGTTGAAGACAAGTGCACAATCAACGTGCAGTACGCCTTAGTAAACAACGCCACCGTGCCCCCACGCGGGCAATCGAGATGAAGTGTCTTGCCCAAGGACACAACGCGGTTGCCGCAGGTGGGATTCGAACCAAGGACCTCTCGGCTTGCAGTCTGCACCTCTACCTACTGAGCCACCGCGCTCCCAAGACAGCCGGTAGCTGTCGCGAAAACGAACCGGAACTTTGCGGAAACGGAAGATAAAAAATGACGCCGTGATGGGGGACTAGAGAGGCCTTATTTGGTGACGATAAATTCATAATTGGTGGAAATATCCCTCCTTTTGTATTTAACAAATGGCAAACAGCTGAGTAGATAAATATCACATGGCCCACAAGCATTTTAGTTTCTGCATTTTCGTCAGTTGGATTATCCCGCGAATTTGTCGTGACAGGGGAGAACAGAAGCTAGTCTATTTTGACCTCGTTCCGATGTTAAGGCGATTCTAAACTGAAGATTGTAGTTTGAGTGGACAGGTGGAAAACATGATGTTTTTTTCATTACTTTTCAATAGTAATGCTTATTTAATACATGAATGATTGCTTCCTACCTAATAGATTACAAAATAGTCCAGTAGAATTAGCCCCAAAATGGCTGAACCTGGAACAAATTGCAATAGTTTTTTTTATTGCTGGATCTTGCTCAGGGGATCATTCTGAGTCCCCCAATATAAAATAGGACAAAATCGGGCCACCGGAAATGCCCTAATTTGCATAAATTCAAAATGGCCGCCATTGAGCAGATGGGGGACCGATTTCTCCTAAACGGTGCGTTTTAGGCCTCATAAATGTATTATCAACAGATAGGAAAGTGACCCCAATGAATCCAAATATGTCATCGGAATTTGCATATGATGTCACATATGCAGGAAATGACGTCATAGTACCTAGATATGACGTCGTAGGCCTCGACCATGCCATCACTGAGCATGGAGTCAACAGCCATAGAAAATGTCTATTGTTTATTTTGTGCTAACAACAAACAATGGCAGATATGCTGGTAACTCCTTTGGCAATCCAAGGCTCGTATGGAATTAGTCCCGTGGTCGTGGCATGGAGGAAACCCAGAGGACGCGTTGGTTGTTAGCTATGCCGGCCTGTGCATCTGTAAATGAGGGCATGCAAAATCTAACGGGGATCCACTATTGCACCAGCGAGCTGCACAAGGAGATGTCAGAGTCAAGAAAAGCCCGGGACTGCAAAGACACTGACACAATCTCAAAATTCCTTCAAGACCGAAATCCATTTGTCCAGTCAGACAACCTAAGGAACATTGCAACTGGAGTCGTAGCACACAGTTCAGCAAACCCACATACAGCGGAAGAGGTTGGTTCAACCATTCTACAGAAGATGTCCGGCCAGAATTTGTTCGAGTATTCATTTAAGAAAGCTGACACTGTCAAAATAATGGGTCAGAAAGTGGTATCCGCAGGCAATGAAAACACTGCTGTACCAGTTGATCCACAACTGCTGTTCCAGCGCCTACTCCTTGTGGCCAAGAGTGAACCAAACAGAGACTTGAAGGGCCTGTTCAAACACGAACTCGCTAGCTATCCTGCGTCCTTATTCGATGCCAATGGAGTGATGCGAGAAGCAAATAAGCCACTACTTGCCGACGCACTGGAAAACTGTGCACCAACAGCAGTTAGAGGTGACGCACCGCAGCACATTCCTGATTACTATGTATTAGACGGTGGGTCTCTCCTTCACAGAATACCATGGAAGAAAGACGACACCTACGAGGAAATTTGTGATCATTATGTCAACCATGTCAAAGAGCACTACAAGAACGCCATTGTAGTATTTGACGGATACGCCCATGGCCCAACTACCAAAGACGTCACCCATCAGAGGAGAACGAAGGGAATTGTTGGCCCACGAGTTTCTTTTTCCCCAAATATGCCACTGACTACGAAAAAGGAACACTTTCTAGCAAATGCTGAGAACAAGCAGTGCTTCATACAGTTACTGATGGAAAAGATGGGTAAAAATGGCATCAAGACCCTAGGTGCAGACGGTGATGCCGATGTCTTGATTGTAAAAACTGCTGTGAAATGTTCAACATCTGCTTGTACCCATCTAATAGGATCTTCTTGTACTGTTGTGTTTCTATTGCAGTGATGACTGCAAAGGGCTCATCTTCAGGTCAGAACGCAAGTGTGGAGAGAAGGAGGTGAAGAGGAGAGTCTGAGACATTGATTGCCTCAGGAAGCAGCTGGGGAAAGAATTGTGTAGTCTCTTACCAGTGATCCATGCCATTGCTGGATGCGATACAACATCGAGGATATTTGGGATAGGGAAAGGAGCGCCCGCGAAGAAAGCCCAAAATCACCCTGAGTTCAAGTCACATGTCCAAAAGTTGGCTCAAATGGGGTTAGGGGTACGTGACGTAGAAAAAGCAGGGGAATGCGCTCTTGGCTTTTTATGCGGTGGAAAGAAAGAAGAAAGCCTTGATGACCTCAGAGCCAGAAAGTTCTCGGAAAAGGTAGCTACCAGTAATCGCAGCGTCCAAGTGCAGACACTACCTCCAACATCCAACGCAGCAAGATATCACTCACAGAGGGTTTACTATCAAGCCCAAGTTTGGATGGGGGAAGAACTGAATCCCACGGATTGGGGCTGGTACCTGTCAGATGGCCATATGCTGCCAAAGAAGATGGACTTGCTTCCTGCACCGGAATATCTGTTAAAAGTAATCCGGTGTCAATGCAAGGGTGATTGTGACACCCAACGCTGCAGCTGTCGGAAAAATGGCTTAGAGTGTTCACCATCATGCACAGGATGCAAAGGCACATCGTGCACTAATACGGGGGACGTTGCCGCAGATATCGATATCGATATCGATTCAGATTAAGTAAAACCTCAAACTGTATGTAAGCAAATACCTTACAGATTGTATAAATGACGTCATCGATGACATCATTCCGGACATAACTGACACCATATGCAAATTCTGTCGGTGTATTTGGATTCCATGGGGCCTATATAGGTCTAGAAAGTACATACAAATTTATCTGGTTACAGCTCCTGGCCAGGTAATTAGTTAGGAGTATGATCGTGGAAGCAGATTTTAGACCAGCTGTATATGCAGTGAACTGTGTTTGACATTAGAGCCTTTTTTAGATTTTGTTGGTAAACTGGTTAGGACTAATTCCATACAGACCTTGGATTACCCAAGGAGTTACCAGCATGTCTGTCATTGTTTGAAGTCGGCACATAATAAACGACATTTTTCAAAACTCTTGATTCCATTCTCAGTTATGGCATGGTAGATGCCTATGACGTAATATCTAGGTACTATGACGTCATTTCCTGCATATGTGACATCATATGCAAATTCTGATGACATATTTGGATTCTTTGGGGTCACTTTCCTATCTGCTTATGATACATTTATGAGGCCTAAAACGCACCGTTTAGGAGATATCGTTCCCCTAGGTGCTCATAGGCGGCCATTTTGAATTTATGCAAATTAGGGTACTTCCGGTGGTCCAATTTTATCCTATTTTATATTGAGGGACTAAGAGTGACCCCCAGAACAAGATCCAGCAATAAAAAAAACTATTGCAATTTGTTCCGGGTTTATGCTAATTCTACTGGACTAAAAATGTGATAAAAATTGAAAAAAAGAAAATTTACTCACCAAAAAAATGCTTTTGAAAATCCCGAACTCACGGTCAACTTCCTGCCACCAAAACTTAAATATGAATCTCACATTGAAGGATACGTTTTCTATATGCACCAGAGAACAACAGTTGAGTCATAACTTTTTAAAAAATAAATCCAATTGTACGTTAATTTAAATTTTTGAAGGACCACTGCATGCACTGGTCTAGCCATTTTCTCACAGGGAACTATTTACACTTCAAAAGTATGGCACACCACACTAATCAGTAATCTAGTTTACCTCCCCTGCAAATGTTAGCCATACAAGTGATATATCTGTTCTGCCCTCTTCCACAAGTAAAACTGTCTTGACATGAGATGACCCTGTTGAAAGTGTATCGTCAAATCCCAATAATAGAAAATAAAAGATTGTGTGGCCATCCCCGCTCCCCACCCCCCACCATAAAAAAAAAATGACTTTTTCAAAATTGAAAAAGGGACATAACTCTGGCAAAAATTGTCGGATCAAACCCTGATTTGACTTGACGTGCATTTTATGTTGATACACTACACAACAAATTTTATTTGATTCTGTCAAGTACAGATCAAGTTATTTTTTGGAAACTAAAACAAATAGAGTTTTCCAAGTTGAAAAAGGGGCATAACTTTGGCAAAAATTGTCGGACTGCACGATTCGAACTGGACCTGTATTTTATATTGATACACCTGCATACCAAATTTCATTTGATTAGGTCAACTATAACTAAAGTTATCATAAGAAAACCACAGTGGGACGGATACACGAACGGACGGACACCGGCTATTTTAATAGTCCCCCGAAAAATTTGTACAGGGAAAAAAGGTACACATTAATATTGCCTGCAACAGTAATAGACCAATTCAGCATTTGATGCTGATTCACATCCCACCCACAATAGAGACCCCTTTAACAGTGGCACATTTCCAGATTGGACTGGAATCATGTTACATTCCCAAGCCACCTTCAGTTTCCACTTGTATTCAGTATTTTTTGTCATAAAGGTTTTCTCTTGATGCTTGTGCCCTCTTACTAGTATGTACACTGTGAAACCTGTGCAGTAAATATTGTAAACAATGAGTTCAGGTCTTAGGTTCTAGTACTGACAGACTATATTATTCTGATTCAGTCTGTGACCTGCAGACTAGTACCACCCACACCCCCAGTGGTATGATACAGTTATGCATTCTTCTCAACCATTTTGCTTGACATTATGTTTTCATGAAAACATTTTGTTTCCCCAAAACACCCATTCAAGATGTCGAAGAGTCCCATAAAATGACAATCTCTTACCTCTTTATCACTATGTTCTTGTATTTAATATAACTTGAAAACAATATTTATGACAACTTTCTTTCAAGTATTTATCTAACACACTGATCAAATCACTATTGTTGCACAGATAAATGACCATTCAGATTTCATTATTTGTACAAATTTTGCAACACAAACATAGCAAGTGATTATGATCTTCAACGGTAACTGATGAGCTTACTGGAGCCATTCCAACGGGAGGTTAAGAGCTCTGTTTTTAAGGCAGAAAGTGTATATATTCTGTGATACGAGAAAACATCACAGAAGTGCCACCTTTCCTCTGCCTTACCGAAAGTGTTAATCATTTGCCTCCCATAAGCAATCCTTACCATTCCAACCAAAGCTTGTTCACATGAGGAGTTGGTTGAGGTACAGAAAATAAAAAAAAGAAAACCTTTCAATTATATGTTGGGGAATGGTGCTGCTTTGATATGCCCACTACATCAGAGTTTCGTGTGGCCACATTCTGTGGCCAAATTGAGGCCTCATTCCCAATGGGGTACATGCAATAAAATTCCTAATATCTGGCACAAAACATTATTACTCCTTAACTTATACAGCATTATCAGGTTACAAAACCAGTGTTTTTCTGACATTTGATTCTAATAAACTGATACCCATTTTAACCTGTATTCTCTCTGGAAAAAAGCTTCCAGCTGGGTTTATGTCTAGATGGCTAAATGAATAATTTCCCCGAGACCACGAAAAAGGCCCCTTTCCCAATTTACCTGGATCAAACTCTGTACTGTACATGTTGGTTAGATAAAGTGCTTTTCATATCCAGTCAAGTTAATACATTTAAAAAGCTGTGTTTTACCCATGGCCACCAGGTTAAATGAACACACGGGAATATATGAAAAAAGTTTGCTAGAATTTACTTCTTTTAACCTTTTTCCTAATACTGTGATTCCATCTATCCTGTGTTATTAGTAAGAATTTTAGAATACCTTGACCTGTTTAACAATAGTGCTGAATGACAATTATACATGAAAATTTGAAGAAAAATTTCAGTCACCACTATTATTTAATAGAGCCCAAAGGTGAAAATGCCATCACTGTTATTAATTTTTAATAACTTTTATCAAATGTGCAAGACCTCACCATTTTTCAGCCATCACTGATCTATTATGAGGCAAGTAAGAGCGTAATGCAAAAAGTAAACCAACGGACAGATGGACGGACATACTTTGCCTGAAAATATATTGCCCGACTTATGGAATGTACAGTGCCTTGTGAAGATTACGTAAATTTATTTTTTGTGTGTGTGTGGATCTCTTAGACTCTAGGGCTATTCAGAGTGGCCGAGCCATTGACAATGAATTCGTATATGATCTTCTTGGTATTTTGGTTATCTAATTACTGTTTTACTTACTTACTTATGGATACTTATGGAGGTTTTCCAGTCAGGTCCCTGTTGGTTCCTCTCCACTGGACTCCCAGATTCTAATGTCTTTACTGTGTTTGTAACTTCCGGTGTTTAAAATAATTTCTGCTCTGTAGTTGTTGTACACAATCTCTTGGTCCTCCCAGAGCTTGTCTAGTCTTTTCTTAAAAGTGTCTGTGTTTTTTGCTGTCACTACATGTACTGGCAGAGAATTCCATGTGTTAGCAGTTCTAACCATAAAAGTGTTTCTTCTGATTGCAGTATGAGCACGTGTTGGACAGATTTTCAAGTTATGTGTCCTAGAGCTGTACCGTTCTGATGATTCTTTCCATGTTCGAATGAAGTCCACTGCTGAGTTATCATAAATTCCAGTCATTATCTTGTACATCTCAATCATGTCACCTCTGATCCGACGGTAACTGAGTGTTGGTAACTTGAGTGCACGCAGCCTCTCCGGGTATGATAAATTTCCCATGTTTGGTAATTGCTTAGTGGCCCTCCTTTGTACGGATTCCAGCTGGTCTATATGTTTCTTTTTATATATTTTTTAATTCCGTTTTCTGGATTTTTGATTATTTAGAAGCCCTATTTGTAACTTTGTGCAGAGATGTTTTGTGAAAATGAGGATTTATTAGCCAATATTTCGATAAGCTAAGCACTCAAAAATTCTGAAGCTTGATTGTGCCTTGTGTATGTTGCCATACTCCACTTTCGTTGAGAATTTCTGATAAAATAATTTCCTAGAGAAAAATTGCATGTTCACACTTCTGTCATATTTTAATTTGTGATTAGGAGGTCTAGTGGGGTGGATAGAAAGAAAAAATATTATTTTTCGCACTTTGAACAAGCGACTTACCAACTCATGTGACTTTCCGGTGACAACAACTACGATCAACAAATACTTACAGACATGAGTCTAATAGCCCACAGATTATTCGAAATTATCGATGATCTTTGTGGATAGCAAACAAATATAATGAAATACATCGTTTACAATGATTTTCAATGTAAATCACACCAGATCGCAAAATTAGGAGCATTATTTCTGGAACTCACCGAAACCAGACCGAAACGGGCCGAATGACAGACCAATAAAGGTATACTATCAATATTACATGACGAACAATAGTTCCCCCGATTTGCGATTAAAAGAAGTGAAAAAGCAACCAGTTTACGAATATTTCAACAACGAAAGAATACAACATGGGTTTCTAATTCCACTAGATGTCACAGTTTTGTTAATTAAAGATAACTGAAATTTTTATTCTCTATTGGTAATTTTGGCGCATGAACACAAACTAATGGCAAGGTCGATCCATGTAAACAAATTGATTGCTTCAGTTGGTGAGGGAAGAATATTTACATAGAACAGACAATCAATGCAATTTATCTCTATTAGTCTGCTTCCCTTGAGATATATCGACAATTAGAATTTCAGCAGTGGCATTGTCATCAGAATTTACTGGACATATGGCGAGAGCTTTCGTCGCAATGTTGCCCACAACCTTCAGTGTTTTGAATTTCCCACCGTAAACATGGCGGACACTTTTGAGACTGAAACGACCCAGGTTGACAACATGCTTAGTCCTATCTTCGATGTGTTTTATTCAACATTAAGACTAAACTGCTGCAGTACATTACTGATAGCTCACGTTGATTGTTCATTGGAAGACGAGGCGTCTCGCTATTTTTTAAAACCTGACCACGCCATTTCCGACTTCTTGACAGTACACATTTTCTAATGTTTCCAAATGACTCGTAAATTTGTTAAATGGATATTTTGCGGGTCCCATCACGTTCTATGTGACATGACCATTCCCCCCAACCCTGGTATCCAAGGGCAAGGCTCTTTCGTTGCCACGTTATTGTTCAATGAAATGTTCACATTTTTCTATGTTTCTGGCTTCCATGTTGGCAGCCATGACTTTAGAATCACCTTAACAGATTTTCTTTTATTGCTATCGTGTAGAAAAATTACGTAACATAAATATTATAGTAGTGTAATAAAAAGTCAGATCATATGGACTCCACGGGAAATTCCGTGTTAGTTATTAATTCCACGGGCAAGTAGGTAGCATGCCCACGGTCTAGAACAATCTCTATCCACAGAAATTTTTGTGGGCAGATGAAAGGTAATTTGCCCATGGTTTTCCACAACCGCCGTTGACATGTGGAAAAGTGCCCGCCCACGGCGACTGTACTGTACATGTAACCTGTTCATTTGAAAGTTACTGTATGGATGCACATGTAGATTTATTCAATCCTGGTATATCGACAGGTGTATATGCATCGGTAAATACATCACAGTAAGCATCTTGGATATTAGCCTTCCTGGGGAAGTATAGCACGGACTGCCTGGAGTCCACCCCGGACTGTTTCCCCCGCGCCAAAAGTATCCTGTTGAAACTAGTTGTTAACCGCTCTGAGCTGGAATAGCTGTGCAAACAGTCCAGGTGCGGACTCTTGTCTGTTAGCGACGATGGTACTGTTCATTAATAGAGTCACAGACTACATTCATGTGATCGCTACTGGTTTGTAATACTGCTTTCAAGTTGGTTTCATCTGCAGCTTTTTCTGCGTCTCTTTTCCATTAGTTCGTTTGTTTTTGTTTTTTCGATTGTTTTTTTTTTTTTTTTGTTCTTTTTTTCTCTCTCTTTTTTTCCTTTTTTTTCCCTAGTTCTCTTACCTTTCTCTTCCTACCCAACAACGACGATGAGTTCAAACAATATTTTACTCAGTTTTAGCAACCACCTATATACTTTTGAAATGTTTCAGGAGACGGCTTATATAAGCTAGGGGGCGCGGTGGCTCAGTTGGTAGAGGTGCAGGCTGCAAGCCGAGAGGTCCTCGGTTCGAATCCCACCTGCGGCAACCGCGTTGTGTCCTTGGGCAAGACACTTCACCCCGATTGCCTACATGGGGGCACGATGACGCTGTGTACTGAGGCGTACTGCACGTCGATGGTGCGCATGTCTTCAACCAATCTAACCCTGCCTGTGCTGCGGTGCAGAGTTCAGAGTTACGATGTTGGAGAGCTGACAGCTGCACGTCGTTGCTCGGTGGTTCTCTCCGGGTACTCCGGCTTCCTCCACCCGTAAAACTGTCACGGTCACGATTAGCATTGTGCATAAGTATGTGACCTTAAACACCAATAAATAAATAAATAATTATATAAGCTAAGTGCTTTCTGCCGAATCCTCTCCTTTGACATTGTCAGCTATTTCTAATGTCTTGCTGTAATGCATACCTTCTATTATAAATTCTGTACAGTTCATGTAACATTATCAATCTCTTGTATGTATTATATCATGTTCAATTCTGAATAAATATTGTTTAACCCTTTACCTAACCTGAAAAGCAGACGACACTTGCAAAAATAATTCTTGAATAACTATTTTTTTCACTTTTTGTCTCAGAAACATAGGTTATGACCCCTCGTTGGAACGAGCTCGACGAGCTCGTTCCACCGAGGGGTCATAACCTATGTTTTTGAGACAAAAAATGAAAAATATAATGAAAATTAATTGGCGATTTTTGAGAATAGCGCTGGCCGGTTTTGGCCCCACGTTAGGCAGAGGGTTAAACAAAATCCCCGGTTCATATTTGGGCTCCCTATGGGAATCCAAATTTTTTTAACTTGGTGCAATATGAGGAAATTTATTTAAAAACTTTAAGATCTACCAGTCAAACTACCTTGATATTTGGTATCCTGCATCTTTAGGCGGATGTTTATGGGAGGGGGGGGGGGGTGATGATGTCAGCTTGATGTTTGCCCAAATCAAGTCCCCAGAAGTTATATTTGAGCTCCTCCTGGGTGCTCAAATTTAAATTTTAACTTAGTGCAATATGAGGAAAATTCTTTAAAAACCTTTTTCAGATCTATTTTTTTCTTTTGATTTTGTACAGTTAACACATGTAAGCAGAGGTGCCTTATTTTATATATATCGGATTATATCCCAGACTGAGTAGTCTTGGTTCGTATTTACTGTGTGAATACTGCAATTATGCGATGACCGATAGACTCAATTCAGTTCAATTCTTTATTTAACGGAATGTAAAATATAATAATAAATACATTTACAGAATAATACTGTGATTCAAAAACATACCGTTGGGGACAGCATAGCCAGATTGGTTGTCTTCCTGCTATTCCCCGAGGTAAAAAATATAATTAGAGCAACATTATATCAGACGGAGTATACATCCGAGAAGAGAGAAGTACAGATCAGTTTGGAGTAATTTTAGTTTAAACAGTATTTATTTCAGTAGTATCAAGATACAAAAAGACAAGAAAATACAAGTATATCTTACATAACAATAGATACAGGAGGAATTGAATTCAGCAACAAGCTTCAAGCTTATGCGAGGCTGTTTCCATGATGACATTTCATTAAGTTTACATTTGGGAAGCGTTGGCGTTTAGACAAAAGGGACCCAAGACAGGCATAGAACAAAACAGGTACATACACGAGCCCCCACTTACACACGCACATTTACGTATGCACGCGAACAACCTGCGCCAGCACATGGGTCCCTATTTTATAACTGAATAGTATTAAGTATGATACTATGGATGAAAACACTATTTGAATGGTGGGAGAAACATGGGGGTATGAATAGGTAGGCTATATTGTTGGTAGTGACAGTAAACCTTATAAGGACACCTACATGTACATGGGAATCAGTGAGTAATTTTGTTTTGTTGCATTGTTGCGTTATTGCCTCTGAATAATATACTTGTTGTGATGGGCATTGAAACTGTGCTATATGCATATTACTGATATAATGATGAATGGATGAAAGGTTTTAGCGCGCCAAAGGCGCGCAGTAACGATGTGGGATTTACAAATCCCTTGCGAGCCGGTTAACTTTATTTTATTTCCCTTGGATCACACAGGCCTAGCTTTCCAAATGCCTCAAATGGGGTCTGAGGAGGGTATGCACGCGGTTAGAATTCCCAGCAGTTTACGTTGGAGTGATAGATTGTCAATAATCAATTCATCAACGCCATTAAGACTATTAGAGAGTGGGCTCTATTCGGTTCCAGCTTGGCGATGGTAGAGGTTTGAGTCCCACCATGGTGGCGAGCCAGAATATGATGTTGTGCGATGGCAAATTTAAGGGAAGAAGAGAAAAGAAAACCAAACAGCAACGCCGGTTTGGTAGCGGCCGCGGTATATGACCATAGCGGTTATAAAAATGGAGTGGAGAAACCTCCAACAGTTTAGTTTTGAAAAGCCGGGAGTCATCCTTCAAGCCTTCTGGAAGATAGGATGCCGTATGTGATTATGAGGTATCTGGTTATCCTTCGGGAATTCCAAATGAAGGTCACATTTATGTGTTTTTTAAGGAAAACTCTGTCCGGGGCATAACTTTTTTGTCTTTTGACCTAGACCATAGATATTTGGCATGTGGATGTATCACCATGAGCCGGTGTGTCGCGTACCATAGTGACCTTCATGTGATTTTGACCTGAAGGTCAGATTTATGTGCTTTTTAAGGGAAACTTTGTCCGGGGCATAACTTTTTTATCTTTTGACCTAGACCTTAGATATTTCGCATGTGGATGTATCACCATGAGCCGGTGTGTCGCGTGCCATAGCGACCTTCATGTGACCTTGACCTTTGACCTGAAGGTCAGATTTATGTGCTTTTTTTAAGGGAAACTTCGTCCGGACCAGAACTTTTTTGGTTTTTTGGTCCAGACCTTAGATATTTGGTATGATTGTCAATATTATTCATGTATATATAATTTGCAATGCATTAAATAGAAAGGAAGGGGAGACATATGTTTTAGTGTGCCAGAACAGTTTCTAGTTGAATTAAAATTTCTTATATTTAAAGTTTCCGGATGATAAATTCCTTTATACTCAACACACTTAATCTCAATTTTCAACATGGCCCTGTGAAATGAAAATACAGGTCAGATTTGATTTCGATGTTTATTTGATATTCCATTGTGGAGCTATTGCTCTTTATTGAATTAGAATCTCGTGTATTTCAAGTTTCTGGATAATAATTTAATCATTTGCCCCGCTTCTGTGTTTGATTGGTTGAAAGCATACAGCGTGAATGTCGTCCAAATCATATAAACCAAATCACGTAATGATTTGGAATGTCTACATGTTCGCACATCCGATCCAACTTTGAAGACTCTGGAAGCCCCGCCCACTCAATCCAATTGTCACCGTGAGGGCGTGACGGCAGACTGATAGATGGATAACAAGCTTGTAAACAAAGATCAGTGATCGATTTTTCATCGCCTCCAGTCAGCGAGAATATAATGATAATTTCTCGGGAACAATTGAATTTAATAAAATATACCGAAGTGGGAGACGGATAAAAGATCATACATCCAAACATGATTTTGGGGGAACTTAAAGAAAAATGTTTTTAATGATATTGTTACGTGACTTGCAAAATATCTGTCGTCTGCGATCGAAAATCAAAACAACAAACAATTTGACAATGATTGACGTGAGCTGTTTGTGGCACTCTTTCCTGAGTTTGACTGTTGTCTTTTGCGAAAATTAAAAGTTTTTCGTTCACGTACATAGTTTTTATATTTTAATATTACAGCCTGATTACATTATAAGAAATAACTGCGGAATCCTGCCATGGAAATGAAGGAATAGTTGCATGTTGCGCAAACCGCAAGGATATGCCTGGTAATTATGTAAAATAAGTTAAACGACAATCTTGGCATGCTGTTTCCGATTCGATTCGGATTTGATGACGAAGTTGACTCTAGAATCTGTTTCTATTCTTGTGTAGAAATTCCGCTTCGCACGCCCCTCAGGTTGAAAGCAAGCTATTCCTATGTCCTGCAAAGTGTTCAAAAAATCTCCATACAAGTACTGCAACGTAATTGCGTGTTATTTTTTCTCTCTGTTGGCAAGTGAATAAAAGCAAATGTTTGTGGGAGCGCGGTGGCTCAGTAGTTAAACATTGGACATCAAACCGAAAGGTGCAAGGCTCGTAATCCCGACTGACCCCGTGGGAGAAGGGGACTGTGTACTAAGCCGTACTGCTCGCCGATGGTGCTGTTGTCTTCAACCAATGTTAACCCAGCTTGTGCGGAGTTCGGGAGTCTAACAATTACTCTATCCGGGTATTCCTCTTCCTGCACACGAAAAATGTCCGACACGAGTTTTTCTTGGCTATCGAAAGTGTCGTTGGACTTCAATAAAAAAGCAATTGTCTCGGAATGATTCTGTTGCATCCCCTAAGGCAACCCTTCGATTATCGGGAAAAGTGTGTTTTGACCGAGTACCTCCGCAAACCATCCCAAAATCAGACTTCATCCTGGTAGATGTGTTGACTAAATTGAGCCATTCTGCCCAAAGTCTACTTTTTTCGTACCCCAATAAATTTCGTTCAATTTACAGTTAAATAGCCCAGTTATTGTATATGGGTTTTAATAAAAACTGTAGGTGAAAAAAATTGTGGGGTTTGAGTCGGCGGCCATACCCCGCCACCTATTCCCAACCCATAAACCAACACGGTATAATCATGGTTATTGGAATCGATTTTCCAATAAAATACGGTTTGTATCACACATTTAGCAAACAGTTTGTCGTAACCTATTATACATGTAGAAATACAAGTTCATCCCTTTCGCTAACAAAACTCCAACGTCTTGCATACAAATTATCAATTTTTCTCATTTTTTTGAGTGAAAACAAAACCTACAATATACATTGGTGACTTTAAATATCGAACAAATTTCAAATGAAAACTCGAATTTTCATTATTTCGGGGACGGCGGGGACGCCTCCCTCTCCCTATATTTTATGAGGAAAAGCCCTGTAACTTTTCAATAAAAGGGGGATAGGAAAGGTCTTTGGGTAGGGGATGGGGAGGGAGGGTCGCGTGGGTGGTGGAGAGGGTCTTTGGATAGGGGAAATGAGGGTAAGCCTTTTTATTCTAGAGGGGTGAGGGTATGGAAACTGTTTTTAAGTGTCTTGATAATAAGACTTGAATAGTGTGTGTTTTGTGATTGAAAGCTTCTCATTTTAAAGATTTGTGTTGGCCCTTAAAAGGGCCGTTGTCGTTGTTCTGGAGCGTGCAGTTTTCTGCCATTTTGGTGATATGTTCTCTTTTACCATACTTTGAAGGGCGTCCAGGTTTCTCTCTCTTTCTGATATGCCGCTGTACTCGTATGGCCGTGGTGAGGGGATCATGGTATCCACATTCTTCCGCCATAGCTCCATAAGTTTATCTGTGTCTACTCTCGCAAGCGTCCCTCCGAAGCACTTGTCAACGCACTGATCCGAGTCCATCATCATCAAGCATTCGTCATGCTGTATTCGGGAGGGATGGTCCACGCTACAGCCATGACACAGTTCTTCAGCTACTTTTGGAATCTGTTCTGCTATTAAATCCGCATACGCTCTGTCTGATTCTTTCTCGATCTGACTTTTTCGCAGCTCTGCCATAATGTTTTTCTTCCCATGCGCTGAAAGGGTGGGTACATCATCTCTTTTTCTCTTTTTGGGCATTTTCCGTTCTTCCTCGTCTATTTGCCTGTCTATGTCATCAAGAATTCTCTTCAAATCTCGCCATTCGTTCACATCCATTGCAATCCCCCGTCTTGGTCGGTGTTGTCGATTCTTTGTATAACGCCGAATATGAATTTTCAGTTGACCTTGAAATGGAGCAACGGTGACAAAAGTATATTTCTCAATCTGATCTGGAGTTTTTCCATGACTTCTTCTCGATATGACAGTTGTATAGTGAGTGAATATTCTCTGTCCTCGTTTATAAAAGGCTGTTTCGCGAAACAAGTTCAGATAAAAGATAACGCACACATGTGGAGCTTAGATAATCTATCACATAAGTGTTTACACAAACAAGATAATCCTCTTACCTGAGTACTTAGAAAATATCTCGGTACAATATTAACCTAAACACATTGTATATTTCGGAAAACAGGAACGAGATTTTTTAATTTTAATTTTAGTATTTAAATCACTGGCAGAGTAGCTTGTTAACGTTACAGATATCACGGCGGAAGACGCCATCTTGTCATCTTTAGTATTTAAATCACTGGCAGAGTAACTTGTTAACGTCACAGATGTCATGGGGGAAGACGCCATCTTGTCATCTTTAGTATTTAAATACTGGCAGAGTAGCTTGTTAACGTCACAGATATCATGGGACAAGACGCCATCTTGCCAACCGCCATCTTGGGCCCAAATGGGCTTTGGGTACAGGGAGGGGGGGGGGAGCCATCCCACTTTGTGTATTATGGTAGACACGTCACAGATATCATGGGGGAAGAAGCCATCTTGGGCCCCAATGGGCTTTGGGTACAGGGAGGGAGGGGGAGCCCTCCCACTTTGTGTATTATGGTAGCCACGTCACACATATCATGGGGAAGCCGCCATCTTGTCATCCGCCATTTTGGGCACAGCGCCCGATAGGGTCTGGGCATGGGAAGGGGCCTAACAGCTTTTGGGCGCAGGGAGGGTGCCTAAGGGGCTTTGGGTACGGGGAGGGTGAATGTGGCCTAACAGGCTTGGGCACAGGGAGGGGTGAGGGAAGCCTAAAAATGGCATGGGCGCGGGATCAGGGGTCAGGGTGAACCAGCATCGTTTGACCATCTCCTACTACTAAGTGTGGGTCAAATTTTGTTTAAGGGTTCTTTTAAAAAAATTAAGTCACCGTTTATGTCAATATCCAAGAGAGCTTCCGCAGTTAATGAAGTTAAAACAGTAAAATTAGTTAATCAACATTTCGAGCACCTCCCGACACCTCACACAATAAAGTGTTGTCTTTAAAATATAAAATAGAGGAGAGATAAACTTCATTTTTAATGGCATTTAAAAAAAATGAACAGAGAATAATCGCTTGACTGGACTTTTTACGTGAAATAATTCTTGAGTGATGAGGGACTTTGTACAAACACGAGTACGCACGAGTGTTTTACAATATAGTTCCTCGCCTCGAATCAATTATTTCACGTAACCAGCCCAGTCAAGCGATTACTCCGTTTATTAATTTTCATTATTAACGATAATTATATTATTTAACCCTTCACCTAACATAACGACCAGCGCTATTCTCAAAAAATCGCCAATTAATTTTCATTATTTTTTCATTTTTTATCTCTGAAACATAGGTTATGACCCCTCATTGGAACGAGCTCGACGAGCTCTTTCCAATGAGGGGTTATAACCTATGTTTTTGAGACGCAAAATGAAAATAATAGTTATTCAAGAATTTATTTTTGCATGTGACGTCTGCTTTTCATGGTAGGTAAAGGGTTAAAAAAAACCAATGAAGTACCCATTCACCCACGACAAAGCGTCTTCACTTGCGCTCACGGATACATGACCCAATTGCTGATTGCATAATTCACTTGTGAAATATTATCGTTTATAATCAAACCGGGAAATCCCAGTAAATCACACTTCGGAAAGTAATAAAAACAATTAATAAATAGAACCATATTAAGTATTAAGGCTAAAAAAAATAATGTTTTGATTCTCAGGCCCTCCCTCATTGGATTTGAACCTCCTCATAAGACATTTTTATTATGTCATGTTTTTTTAAGAATTTGTGAAAACTTAGAATGGTCATTTTTTCACATTTCTCGACATATAATTATTTAGCTGTGTTTGCAGTAAATTGGTTTTTCTTGTTGCAGTTTATGGGAGAGTGCCCAGAGGCACTCTCCCATAAACTGTAACAAAGAAAATTCTGATATACTGGATCATGATTTAATTATTTATTTATTTGCTGGTGTTTAAGGTCATATATTTCTGCCCAATGGCTAATCATGGCCGCAACACTGATATAACTCAAGTTTAAGAAATCATTTAGAGCCATGTTTCCCACTTTAAAGCACTTCTACCCCAAGCATTGGTTACTGGGGCCTATTCTAATGGATCATGATGCTTGACAGATACCATTAAAAAGAACAATAAGATACAAATCCTTTTAGCTGGAGTATACTCAACCTTTTACACGAAAAAAAAATAAAAATAAAATCCTCCCTCCCTCACTGATTTGAAAAAAAAATTGCCTGAGAATCAATTCATTTTTTTTATTTGGCCTAAATAGTAAACCAACGAGTTTCCCTTTTCACACTGTGAGAACTGTAACATTTGGATTACTAATTTACAATCAGTTATTTATTTATTTATTGGTGTTTAAGATCACATATTTACAATCAGTTTATTATCTTTAAGATATTGTTTGCTGAAATCCGAAACGATGTGTTTGTAGCACTTCGTGGAAAGAGCATTGTATTGGCGGTAAAAATGTTTCTGTCTAACAATTGATTGCCACAGCAAATCAAATCAAATGTTTTTTGCACACCGAAGGCGCAGAGAAACGCTGTCGGCCAAGCCCCTTTCGACCCTCAATGGCGGTATAGCTTTCATCCCGCATAACGCCTGGGCGAGGCAAAGGAGCAAAGAGGACAGGGGCCAGGTTAGCGGCGTCCGTGTTTTTTTTCTTGTTTTTTTTTTTGGCGCAGGAGGTTTTGATGGTGAGATTGTCTTTGCATGTGTGTTGCTCATGTGGCGGTGAAAGTTTTGGTCACGGGTCATCTATGCCTCTAGATATTTTAGATCGTAGGTCAGTATTATGTCTTGGTTCTTCTTGTAATTGCTGTTGGCGAAATCTAGTTTGACAGTCCCGAAGAGTATGGTGGTGTTCTGATCCAGTGCTTCTATAAAGTCACCCCATACAGTGTCGTTCGCCACATCGTCGTTGGTTAGTACTGGCACTGTGTCTTAAGTGGTTGAAGCTGATGGGAGATCCAGAATCAGATTCGTTAATTTCCAGCTCTCCTTCCTCCTTCGCAAGCTCCTCGACACCTTCCAGTCTCCTTGGTGAGGTGGTGCAGATGGGCGTGGGTGGAGTAGGTGGTTGAGATGGATCGATGAATGCCTCCCTTTCATTCTCCAGTTTCTCTTTCTCAGCTTGTCTCCTCTCCAGACAAGCTTCCATCTGCCTGGCACACTGGCGCCGGGCTGATGGTGGTTTGCTATTCTTCTTTTTCTGTTACTGTTGTTGTTGTCCCTTTTCGGGTTTTCCAGACGTGGGGTCCTGGCCCTTCCTTGGGTACGGACCAGTGTGGCAGGACCCCGAGAAAGGTGCTTCCACTAACCTTGGAAGGTTCTTGAATATACTTAATGGAGAGCTGAACGCAGCCCCATCAACATGGATAGCCCAGTTGATTGGAGAACTGACGTTCTGCTCCATCAAAGTGTCTCTGATCTGCGATGATAGGTAATCCATAACTATATGCTAATTTGGAGCTCTCGCAGATGTGTGATCACTTGGACAACCAAGAGATCGATGGCGTGAACGATGGATTGGGCACCACAGCACGCCACAAATACTTCTATTATAATATATTATATAACATGTTCGGTGGCAGCGTCGTCGTTTCTATTATTTTTTTTTTTTGTCTACTGATAGGATGGGCAGGGATTTAAAACCAAATAACTAATATAGCATGTATCTTTCAGAATGTTTCTTTTATGACTGGTGAAGTATACAGGCCACGTATGCTATAACCTCAATTATGTTATCGTGTAGATTCGATAATATAATAGAGGCTATAGTGTGATTTAGTTTTCAATTTCAATTAAAAGTTGTATTTTTTGGAAGATAATATAAAACTTCAGATACATATATTTCCACAAAACCAGGTAAATCATACCGTAAACTCAATTATATTGCTCCGTGGATGGTATAATGTAATTGAGGTTATAGTAAACTGACAAGAGGTCTTTCATAGCTGTATTTTTAAACATTTAAAATATTTTTCAGAGGCCAGAAACAGTATGTTTTTAAACAAACCACAACATACTCTGTACACAGATGTTCTATCTCCAAAATCATCATCCCCGTTTGGCATCAAAGAGGTGATCAATCTTAAGCCTTTGAACCCCAGAGGACGCTTCTCCAACCCGGTAACATTATACTTCATAATTTCATTAAGTAGGTCGACTTTTGAGTGAAGGTGTGGTGTAGGCCAATGAATATTTTCAACGTGCAGCCCCTCCGCTGCACGTTGAAAATATTAATTGGTCTACCCCCAAATAAAGAATATGGACTCTTCCCGTTGCTGCCATTTAACTGATATAAAAGATGCCACTAGCGTTCAAAGGGGTAATATTTCAGAACAGCGCAGGAGATGTAAACATAAAATGACATAGACAATTTCGTAATTTTACTCCAAAGGATGTACGAATGCCAGATGCCCAAATCTTTGACCCTCATTTTCTCGAAAAATGAAAAATGGCACTTAGAACACTGTAATTCTCAGGCGACGAACTTATAACAGGAACGATTAACAACCCGACTCGATCTGGACTTTTGAAACACAGTATATTTACTTTTTGAGTACTCAAGATCAAAGGCATGTTTAAAGCCACTTCTGTTTTACCCTTCGCTACGGGAGTTGTCTGAGTGTCTGAGATACTGGTGATATCGAAAACGATTGAAACTAGACAATGTTGGAACGCCCCCCCCCCCAAAAAAAAAAAAAAAAAGAAAAGAAAAACGTGTTCGTGAAAAAAATGCCATCGCTTGTCACAAAACCCGTCATCGAGCATACGTGATATCACGTTAGCAACTGGGCGAGAGAAAAAATATCCGCGGTGGGTTTGGGGAGTAGTATAGGAAGAGGCCATAATCTAGGGACCTCTGATCCATATACTACTAGACTGCTGGAACATACATTGGACACATATAGAAACGTGTTTCATCCGGGGTCATCTTATAGTTGTTGGTATAAATAAACAATGCTCATCAGCAACAACAATTCTCGAAAGGTTTTCAAATTTCCGCCGCCTCGCAATCGCCGATCTTTTTTTTTAACCCTTTACCGAACATGAAAAGCAGACGACGACACTTGCAAAATCCTTGAATAACTAATTTATTTTATTTTTTGTTTCAAAAACAAAGGTTATGACCCTCATTGGAACGAGCTCGACGTGCTCGTTCCAAAGAGGGGTCATAAGCTATGTTTTTGAGACAGAAAATGAAAAAATAATGAAAATTAAGCCTAACAATGAAATAATCATCCACAAGACATTTGAAATATTTACCACAGAGAAACACTTGCGTTTCTTTTTTTTTCGCTAGTATATAATCCCGGCTGATGGATATGCCAGCTATATCATCAAGACATGCCTTCGGGGAAGGCATATGTTGACGATGCAGTTGGAATATTTTCTCAGTCGGTACTTTAGACATCAGGGTCGTAACAAATCAATTTTACACCCTCAACTTCGGTTGGTCATTTTCGAGACGCTCATGAAGATGGGTGTTCGCGATAAATTGGATTGTCGCTGATCGTTATCTGGGGCGGTGGAGCCGGGGGGCACATGGAGGCGGGGGTGCACGTGCCCCCCCCCCCCCCCCCCCACTTTTTTCACCAATTATGGGTACCCTAACAGGACATATTCTGACATAACGTACACAACCCCTATGGTCATATTGACTGTGAGAGTTCTATCAAAATTAGCAACATAACACTATCGGTGTCACTGTCCATTTAAAATATTGAGATATTGCACATCGCAAGTTCGCAACTAGCCATAATAAGCACAGACTACATGTATAGTAAAAGTAAAACTACTCCAAACTTCGACCCAAAGTCCGCAATGTAATTTTTTGGACGTACCAAACCAAAAAATTACATTACGGACTTTGGGTCCAAGTTTGGACTATGCTAAAACGTGCACATCCCTGCAGTTACCCAGAAAAACAATTGTGACCCCCCCCCCCCCCCCCCCCCCCCCCCACACACACACACACTTTTTTGAGCTTCCGCCGCTCCTGATCGTTATCAGAATGTATTTTCAAAGAGTATATCAGGATGAGATATTTCCTAACATTTGGAAAGAAACTTTCATTTTTATTCAATAAACGTTTCACACGTGGTTGCCAACTTCGTGATGTGTTTGATGTGAATGATCTGAAGACAACAATACCATGTTAGCAGCAAAACAATGAGTATCGTGAAGTGGAGTTATCCCCCTTATTCTATATGGGAATATTGAATTGACTCGCATGGTTCAGCAATCGATTTTGCGTCAGTTATAATAGCCTTTGTTGGTATGTACTTTGAAAAATATCTAGCAATTCATGCACCTCAAGATGTCCAGCAATGTTCATTAAAGCCTGTAGATACAGAAAAAAAAATATCTTGAGAGAACTGGGGTGTAGCCCTTTTCGTCCAATGATAATGGAAGGCGAAAGTCCTGTTGTATGTGCTGGTCAGGTCTTCATTCACCCGTGAGACCGCTTTTTTTTCTGAAAATAATTACTATTTAATCGAAATTCATACCACCAAATACAGACGATTTCTGTCATTATCCTTTGGAGTACTACTTCACCACCACAACTACAATTACTTCTCATACCACGATTATTGCTTCCAGTACTACCAATACCAGTGCTCCCGATACTCTCACTACGAGTACCACAACTGCTGACGATACTACTAAACTCCACTACTACTACTGGGAACCCCGGGAAGTGACGTTGTGCTTGTTTACTATGGTAAATAAGCTCTGTTTCACTGGTAAAATAGGACCCAGTCACTAGCGCTTGGGTTGTGAGTCCTCTAAAATAGGCAACGTGGGGTATAAACGATTGACTGACCTTGACTTTATCTCCATGTTGTGGTCATGATGAGCCATTGTGCAGAAGTATGTGACCTTAAACACCAATAAATAAATTATTAAATAAATAACTACTACTAATAAGATTTCTGCTAATATTACTAACATTTCTGCTACTATTACTACAACTACTGGGACTACTACTGACTCTCCTAATACCACTATTAACTTTCCCAATACTACTACTCAACCTTCCTAAAAGTAACTCTACTACCACTATTATTGCTGCTACTACTACTATTCGCTCTTAATGCTATTACTAGTACAACTAATACTACCCAGTCTAACTACTACTACTACTACTACTACTGCTACATCGCCACGATAGAGCCTTAACCCTTTACCCAACGTAACGGCAAAAACCGGCAAGCACTATTCACAAAATTCACCCTTCAATTTTTATTACTTTTTCATTTTTTTGTCACAAAAACATAGCGTATGACCCCTCATTGGAACGAGCTCAACGAGCTCGTTCCATTGAGGGATCATAAGCTATGTTTTTGACGCAAAAAATCAAAAAAATAGTGCTTCAAGAATTTTATTTGCAAGTGTCGTCTGCTTTTCGTATTATGTAAAGAGTTAAACACCAATAAATAAATAACTACTACTACTACTATTACCCACTGTCACCACGATTATTGCCACATATCACTCCTATTATTACCCCTACTACCACCACTGTTATTGCTTAACTGCTGCTTCTGCTACTACTACTGCTGGGGGCGCGGTGGCTCAGTTGGAAGAGGTGCAGGTTGCAAGCCGAGAGGTCCACGGTTCGAATCCCACCTGCGGCAACCGCGTTGTGTCCTTGGGCAAGACACTTCACCCCCATTGCCCATGTGGGGGCACGGTGACGCTGTGTACTAAGGCGTACTGCACGTCGATGGTGCACCTGTCTTCAACCAATGCTAACCCTGCTTGTGTGGAGTTAGTATGTTGGGGAGCTGACAGTTGCTCGCCGTTGCTCGGTGGTTCTCTTCGGGTACTCCGGCTTCCTCCATCCCTAAAACTGTCGTGGTCATGATTAGCCATTGTGCAGAAATATGTGACCTTAAACACCAATAAATATATAATAAATAAACCAATAAATAAATAATAAATAATGTTACTACTGCTGGGTCTATTATACTACTAATACTTTCACTTTAACTAATACAAAAAAACACTACTGCTAACACTACTGCTACTACTATTGGTCCATTGGCTGAAATATTGCTTACATTTGTATGTTCTTAAATCCTGTAGCATTTTATTGTAAATAAATCGATTAACTTATTTCAAGCCACGTTAGACAAAGTGAACTTCAAAGAAATACATCTCGAATTATTCCACAATCATACTATTTCACGTGTATTATTATTACTGCCACAACTCGACACCCTACTGCTGAAGCCATTTGCGGTTTTGAACAGATGTGATAGATCTCATGATAATTGTTTTTATAAACAACTTATATCTTTTAGCACAGTGTGAAAACTGTACTTCCTGTCAGTCAAGTAGACAATAAATCGGTCGTTAAACGTCTGATCGAGTTAACGTTGTAATAATTATTACGCGAGAACGTCTATTTGCACCTCTTATTTTCCATACCTGAGAAAATGTAAAAAAAAAACTATTTCTGTTACACTGTTAACCGGTAGAATGCAAGAATCCCACACTTGGTCTCTATTCTGAAGTGCAAGAACCGCAACTTGAAGGTTTCTTTTTCTGCGTATGTGCTTCATATATTGTCTCTGAAGTGAGTTTATCGAGACTATGGGGGCGCGGTGGCGTAACGGTAACCGATTCCCGTCAGATCACCGAAGTCAGGCAACGTCGAGCGCGGTAAGTAGTTGGATGGGTGACCATTTCAGCGACTGATCCGCGTTGTGTCCTTGGGCAAGGCACTTAACCCCGATTGCCTACACGGGGGCACGATGACGCTATGTAATAAGGCGTACTGCACGTCGAACGAGAGCATGTCTTCAACCAATCTAACCCTGCCTGTGCCGCGGTGCAGAGTTCAGAGTTACGATGTTGGAGAGCTGGCAGCTGCTCGTCGTTGCTCGGTGATTCTCTCCGGGTACTCCGGCTCCCCCACCCGTAAAACTGTCACCGACATGATATGACCCTGGCTGTTAATGTGTCGTTAAACCCTAATGAAAAAATCGAGACTATGAGAATTTGCCTTGTCACAATTTGTGGGAGAGTGCCTCTGCACTCTCCCATAAATTGTAACAAGTCAAAAACAAGTGAGCAAATATTGATGACTAAAAATAATTTAGCACTCTTCGAATTAAATGTTGCTCAACGGAAGTTATCTAATTCTCAGGGACGTGGCGACAGGGGGGTGGAGGGTGTGTCACCCCCAATCCTGGCCAAAATTTCCTATAGTTGTAAATTCGAAGGACAAGTCATGAGTAGTTGGAGATCCCATCTGTCTGGATTTTAGAGCTTCTTTGCTGATGCTGATGTCTCCTTTACTCCCAACTCGGTTTCAAATCGGTAACAATTTCAACTGTTTGTATTTACAACTACAGAGTACGCAATATCGAGTTTCATAAGTATGCATGGTGTCAATCTGTACAAGATTTCTATAGCGCGTTTACTTATCGTAATAAAAAAAATTTGGAAATGCACTTCAAGAAAATAACATCATGCAAAATCGTTATCCTGAGTTAAGTCCATCATCCACATCGAAAACTGATCATTTCTGCATAAGATCTGATTTAATGTTAGGACAGTGTGAATTGCTCAAAGTTGTCTGCATAAGAATTTGTTTAGCACATATTCATTTTCCAGAAGAATACCAAATAATAATAACCTGATAATTCTATCATAAATGTGTCGGCATTTCAGTTACTAGAATCAATTTTATGCCTCCTTTAATGGTTTCATTTTCAAATATTTTCTTGGTAGTGATGGATTTCTAACTAGGGGTGGGGAGATACTTACGGGACACGTGTCAAATATATATACACTGTGGATACAGGCAATGCATTTTAACCCTTCACCAACACGAAGAGCAACGAGGACGGTGACCCAAGTGTTAGGATAGTGGACATCAAACCGAATGGTCCACGGTTTGATTCCGACCAGCGGTAATTGTATTGTGTTCATGTGCAAGGCACTTAATGGCGACTGTCCACCTGAGGGCGTGATGACGCTGTGTACTAAATCATACTGTACGGCGGTGGTGCACATGCCTTCAACCATGCTTGTGCGGAACTGTTGCTCGCGGCTGCTCGGTGGTTCTTTTCAAGTCTTCCCGCTTCCTCCACCCCTAAAATTTTCTACATGAGATGACCTCGGCTGTCGAAGGTGTATTTATATCCCAATAAATAAATGAATAAGTAAATAAATAAATAAACAAATAAATAATACGAAGTGCTGACGACACTTAATAAAAAAAATCTTGATCAAGTATAGATTCTCTTTCACCAAAATATAGCTTATGGTCCTTCATTTGGAACAAGCTCAACAAGCTCGTTCCAAAGAGGAATCATAAGCGATGTTTTTTAGACAAAAAATGAAAAAAATAATAAAATTTGAATGTCGATTTTTGTAGATTACCCTGGCAGGATTTTCCCTTAACGTTAGGTAAAGGAATAAGCGACTGTATGAGAAAATGAAATATTAACCTTTTACCCATCGCAGGCGACATCAAAATTCATTATTTTAAATATCATTTTTTGAAATTATTCAAACAATTTCAACAAAACCATATCATGTGACCGCTCGTTGGAACGAGCTCGACGAGCTCGTTCCAACGAGGGGTCACATGATATGGTTTTGTTGAAAGTTTTTGAAAAATAATATTTTTTCAACTGCTGAATTTGCATATTACGCGGGCGGATGCGACCGATTTGTTGGGTAAAGGGTTAAGATAAATTGTAAACCATCACAATCGACCGACCCAATTTCCTATTGCGTGTAACGGGAACCAAACAATTAATTTTTTTCGTCTTACCAAGACTTTTTTATAAAGCTTACCTCAGTGTGTAGTTAGGTCTTGCCAATACATTTACCCGTTAACCAGTTTCTTTTTGATCATTTCGTTTCCGATTAATAATTAAACGCATGTTACTTTGGTCAGGCCCTAGATGTTAATATTTTTTGTTATATGCCCTTATCATTAATTGGGACACAATTTCGGTAATCAAATCACCCCTGCAGTATCAGATGGAGTGCTATATTGCTGATACTGGCAAAACGCACGAGCGATGATACTGCAAAATCTAAAACAAGATTTGTATATATATATAGACAATAAACATATAGTGTGTTTTTATATCTGTGTTATACAACGAGTTGAAATATGGTTTATTTTTTCGAGGCTTCGCCGAGAAAAAATAAACCATATTTCAACGAGTTGTATAACACAGATATAAAAACACACTATATGTTTATTGTTTTTATCTGATAACAAACAGACACCCGTCTCGTGCGTCTACCCGACTTATATATGCTTCCCACGGGCCTCCAAAGAAAACCAGTCTACGAGATAAAAGAAATAGGACAAGACGCATAGAGTTGTGTCCCTTACATTACAAAATCGATGACGGCGATTGTAAAGTGCGATTGCACTTCTTGCATCATGTAACTGCGCTGGAACAAAATAAATTTCAACTATTTTATTAACAGTAACAAAACGGTGTTTCAGTAGAGTTATTCTTTTTTTGACATAGTTCCAGTTTTCTTCCGTGTTTTATGCTGTAGTCCCAATATAACAAATAATTTTGCGTTTGTTTACAATTTTTACGAAGTGTTTTTTTCAGGTAGAGCAGACGAACTTTTAATTAGCGCAGTTCCGCGAGTACTTTTGATCGAGGCCGTGACTATAAATAGTTCGCAGTCGCCGCATACTAATTACTATTAACATTCAAGTAATTTCTACAATGTTTTGAAGCAAAATTTTAGGTTGCCTTTATTGAAGCAAAATAAATAAGAAATGACACCATCAGAGGATTTTGACAAAGTGCAATAAGCGTACAATTAAAACCTGCCCTGTGATATAACGATGTTTCATGAATGAATGAATGAAAATGGAATTGAAAGAGGTCAGAGGTCGTTCGCATAAATTATAATTATATACAACACCCGTTGTATATACTTCAAGTATATACAACGGTTGTTATACTCTATGGTTATCAGATAAAGATATATAAGATTGTTGTGTATAGGCCTATCTTCATTGTTGCACAACTGTATCAATTTATTTTTCAAAGAACAGTACCGAACCTGCATTTGATTTGTGCCAGACATAACGAGATGATGAGGTGGATCAAGTCCGCCCAGTCTGGAATGAAGGTAAAGAACACGCTTTGGCGACAACTAAAACAAATTCTTGGTCGCCAACTTTCGTTCAAATGCATTTGGCAGAGACCGAAATCACTTCACTTGGTAATCATTGTGACGTTACCCGTTGACCAAGATGTAACGATATTGAGTTATGGACGAACAGCGAGTGTAAACATTTAGTGGTCACAACCGAACTTAAAGTGCGCATCTCGCGCATGACATTTATAAACCCACTACATCTCCCTTACTTTCAAGTCTGATAGTTACTGCGCAACAACCTAAACAGTTTAAGGAAATTGTCGAGCAACACACCATATCTGTTATAGCCTAAGATAGTCTTTTAACAAGACAGAGGGTCTGGTTATTCTACCAGAGCGTTTCAAGCCAGGCGACTGTGCACACAACTGGTCAGGCTGTGCAGTTGGAACAGGTGTGTCTTTTATTGATGTATGAACGTCACTGGGGTTGATTGAGGATCGTTTTCACTCTGAGAATTAGGTTCATGTGAAAGTTCAATTTCCACTTGTTCGTAAGAATGTTCCTGTGAACTTTGTTTATTCAACATCTTCCTGTTCCTTCGGTACTGAGCTCCACCAGGGGATTTAACTATATATGATCGGGTATGTGGGCCAAACTCTTGAACAGTAGCAGTCTCTTTTCGATCTGTAATATATACTTCATCTCATTCGGCTAAGGTAGATAGAGCTTTTTGCCCCATGGTGCTGAATTAATGTTTTTCTTCATACACATACGGTAGTGTGATTCACGACTATGCAGTTCATTGTAATCCGGCAACTTAGGAAGCACCTGACTGGGAAGAATAGGTATTTTACTGTTCAATCGTCTTCCCATCAGTAACTCAGCTGGACTATACCCATTCGCGAGTGGTGCATAGCGATAATTGAGCATCGTGATGTGAGGACCGTCTGCATGTGAGAGAAGAGATTTCACGGTCTCGACAGCCCGCTCAGCTTCACCATTTCCAGAAGGATGAAATGGGATGCAAGTAAGATGAATAAAGTTATATGTATTTGCAAACCTTTCAAAATCTTGAGACGCATACTGGGAGCCACTGTCAGAGATGAACACTTCTGGAATTCCAAAATTTGAAAATATTGATTTCAAATGTTTAACCCTTTACCCAACGTAACGGCCAAAACCGGCCAGCGCTATTCTCAAAAATCGCCAATTAATTTTCAAAATATTTTCATTTTTTGTCTCAAAAACATAGGTTATGACCCCTCGTTGGAACGAGCTCGTCGAGCTCGTTCCAACGAGGGGTCATAACCTATGTTTTTGAGACAAAAAATGAAAAAAATTTGTTATTCAAGAATTTTTTTTGCAAGTGTCGTCTGCTTTTCGTGTTAGGTAAAGGGTTAATGACAACAGCAGATGCAGTTTTGTCTAATTTCCGTACCTCAATCCACCGGAATAATAATCAACAAGAAGTAAATAACGGTTATTCTTAAAATCAAAAAGGTCAGTTGCAACTTTCTGCCACAGTCGTAATGGAAATTCTGAAGGAATGAGATGTTCCATTTTATTTGCCACTTTCTTGTTACACACTCGACAGTTAACAACTTATTCCAGGCCACCATACAGAGCATCTTGCAAGTTCCCTACATTTAGTAATGTCCTGGTGACCTTCGTGGTGTCAATCAAGAATTTCTGGTTGCAAACTAAGAGGGATAACAATGCGTTTCCCAAACAACAATAGATCATCTACTACTGGCAGTTCTGCCTGATAAGGCCAATAAAGTTCTAGCCCCTTTATTTTAGTTTTATCTGGCCAGCCTTCCTGAATGTATTGGTAAGGTTCACGGCAAAGAGAACCCTCAATCTTATGTCTTTTTATTTGCTCAATGTGAGTATTGGTTGCAGGTAGCGAGTTAATGATACTATTAACATACATACTGGTGTCATTATCTTTCTGAATGACTTCTGCTGATGGAGCGTTTGCTGGGGCACGTAACAGCGCATCTGCTGTAATCAAATGTTTACCAGTCTCATGTGAAATTGTGAAATTAAATTGCATTAATCTCTTTCGGAATCTTTCAAGCCAAGGAGAGAGTTCATCAAAGTCTTTATTGTCGAATAAAGAAACCAATGGTTTGTGGTTGGTTTCCACACTGAAGTCTTTGCCAATCAGATAATCTCGAAACCGCTGACATGTCCAAAGGATGCCGATGGCTTCCCTTTCGATGGGAGCATATCTCTCTTCAGTGTCAGTTAGGGATCGAGATGCGAAGGCGATTGGTCTCTAATCATGACATGCTGTGGAACATTTGTATTGGGTAGGTAGCCTTTGCATTATGACAGCACCTGGCCTAAAAGATGAAGCGTCAGATACCACTTTAGTATCAGCACTGCTATCATAAAATTGAAGAACGTCAGTTGAAGCAAGAATTTGTTTCGGTGATAAAAATGGACTGTCCTGGGAGCTTCCCCAAAGCCAAGAATTTCTTTTGTACAGGTCTCGTAGTGGTTTAGTTATGTTTGCTATTTTAGGTGTGAAATTGCTGAACTGATTCACCATCCCTAAAAACGTCGAAGTTCAGTTTTATCAGTTGGAGTTGGGAAGTCTTGAATGGCCTGCACTTTTGTGGGATCTGGCGATATTCCCTCTCCACTAATCATTTGACCTACCCACTTGATACATGTTTTGTTGAACTCACATTTATCTAAATTTAAGGTGGTGCCAGCAGCTTCTAGATGGGGAAGAGTTTCACGTAAATGACTGTCGTGTAGTTCCTGTGTTGCACCACTCAAGATGATAGCATCACTGATGCTTGCAACACCATCAATGTCGACTACAGGTTCAGTTACCCGTTTCTGATAGTGCTCTGGTGCAGAACTGATTCCGAAAGGAAGGCGATTAAAGCAAAATCTGCCGAAGGGAGTTATGAAAGTTGTTAGTTTCTTTGAATTTTCACTCAGTGGTATTTGATGGAAACCAGAATTGGCATCAAGTTTAGAAAACACTTCACCTTTCCCTAATCGAGCTATGGTATAGTCTGTTGATGGCATCATGTGGCGTTCATGCTTAACTGACTTATTCAGTGTTGTTAAATCAACACAAAGTCATACTGACCCATTTGTTTTCGGCACAACAACGACTGGGGTACACAAGTTCGTCGGTTATTCTATGGGCGATATAACTCCGATGTTCAAAAGTCTGTCCAATTCACTTCTTAAGCTGGGTAACAAAGGAAGAGGAACACGCGTTGGTGTACACAAATTATATGATTCAGCACCATCCTTCAGCTGAATGTCATATGCTTGAGAAAATTTTCCAAGACCACGAAACAATTTTGGAAACTCTCCCTTTGCATTGACTTCTTCTACAAATGATACAATGCCCACTTTTTGTGAAGCCGCACAGCTCAAATGATTTGTTGCCTTTTCTAAAACAAATATTTCCTCATGTAATCTTTTTTCTCTGAACTTGAGTAAGGCAGTGAAACAACTCTTAGTGTTCATAATATTGTGGTCAACTCCATGAAGTATTCTTCTTGATGGTGAAAGTGCAGGCGAAAAGAGTTTATTAACATATGTTGAATAGTTTATAACAGAAACATCAGCACCAGTATCAATACTGAACTCGGATGTTTTTTCCATCCACACTTATATTTGAAACATGTCAAGTGTCTTTTGATATAATGCTACCCAGAAAAACATATTGTTGAGAATCACTGTATGAAGTATGTATTTATGCCATACATATCAGAAATGTTGTGATTTTCTTTCCCACAGATTTCATTCACACATTTTTTTGTCCCACCCCGACAAACTCTGGCAAAATGTCCTTTTGTACCACATGATCTGCAGAAAACTTTTCTTGCTGTGCATAAGAGTCGCTTAGGCCGATGATCTGTGCCACACCATTGACATACTCTGTTGTTATTTCTGTGTTGTTTATTTCTTTCCGGTAATTGCATTTGTTTTTTGTTTGGTTTTGAGAAACTGAAAGTATTATTAGCACTTTGCTTACTTAGCATTGATAGTTAACGCTTCAGAGATATTCAACCTGTTAGTTTCAGAAGATCCCATCATTTCTTTTGTTTGAAGTTTTATTTGAGCTGAATGTCTTACACGATCTGAAGGCTCTGCAAGAGTCAAGTTGTGAGTCATCTGAAGTTTTTCAGACAAACCTTTATCACGTATACTGACTACAATACAGTCTCTGATCAGTTCCTCTCGTAATGTTCCATAGTTACAATGTTCGAATAAAGAGTACAAATCAGTTATAAATGAGTTAATCGATTCATTTTCGTCCTGGCATCGGATGTTAAATTTTGCTCTTTCGTATATAATATTATGGCGCACAATAAAATATTTGTAAAACTTATTTTTCACAGTTTCATACTCATTTGCTTTGTCGTGGGCTGGACTACCATCAGTTTTCAACAAACTGAAAGATGTAAAAATGTCATCTGCTTTTTCTCCCAAACTGTAGATTAATGTGTTAACTTGAGTCTCTCCAGGTTTATCTGATATACCAGATGCAATACGAAATCTTTCAAACCTTCGTATCCATTTTATCCATGAATTTGGTTGATTGAAATCAAACAGTTCGGATGGTCACTTAGTACGTAGCCATTATGTTAGTGTGACCGTTTTTTCTATATGCACGAAAATACAACAGTTCAACAAAGATTCAGCAATTGCAAAAGTTATTTCGTTCTCTTCTGATGGCCAATTGAGTTTTACATTGCAAACTGAGTTTATATCCTATCTCTGCCACCATGTGGTGTTACCCGTTGACCAAGGTGTAACGATATTGAGTTATGGACGAACAGCGAGTGTAAACATTTCAACATAATTTAATGGTCACAACCGAAGTCGCATCTCGCGCATGACTTTTATTAACCCACTACAATCATAACTATTAAATCATTACCTGAGGTCAGGTATATAATAAAAAGCTCAAATATATCCAGTAGACAGAGATTATTGGTATAGTTTTCCGGTGAGCTGTATCGTATCGAGTTGAGGCCCTTTTGCGTGAAGATCTTCACTATGTATTAGTTCTCACTACTGATTGGTGGATTCAAATAGTACGAAGGTCCTCTCTGTGTATTAGTGGATACAAGTAATGAAAAAAACTTTGAGGTGCTATATAACAGAGGCGGCGGAGGCAGGGAGCACGTGCCCCTCCACTTTTTTCCACAGATATGTTTTGCAGTTACACAATGAGTTGAAATGGGAGCATGCTAACCTGTCAACACACAGACATTCCAGTAACATTGTTTGCAAATCCAAACAATATTTAGGCAAAGAATCCCACTTTCTGTCGTTTCGGTCCGTTTCTTTTACTTCAACTATCTTCCAACCCGAAGGCTGGCCTTCGGGTTGGAAGATGGCTGAAGTAGAAGAAACGGTCAAGACAGTGACTACACAGCGGTATATTCATCTAAACGAGAGACTATAGCGTGTAATGGTACATTTACCGATATACAATTGTAACCTTTCTCACATTGGGTCGGACCATGGTAGAATTGTATATTTGTGCCCCTCCACTTTTATCGAGCTTCCGTCGCCCCTGCTATACAAGTAATGGAAAGTAAGATTGAAATAGGTGACGGATTATATTCAATGTCTTCAAAAATCTAAACATTAAAATAATTTGTCCCTTTTCTGTTCTCAGTTTGTATTTATGAACAATACTTTACAATTTTGAACAGCAGAACAATAAAAAAAACTACCAAAAAGAACATTTTTAGAAGAATATGTCGCCTATTTCAAGCTAAATTTTCAATTACTTTTATAGCACCTTAACTTATACAAACCTTTTAAAAACATGATCGACCCAGACATAGTGTGTAACTTTAGCAAATCTCGCGTCGAATACTTAGTTTCAACATGAAAACCAGAACATTTATTTAGAGGTTCACATTCAGATTTTTTTTGGAGTCGTAGGCACAATTGTGAGTAGTCAGACCAGACTCTAATGTTGAAATGGTGTTCCCTTCACCAACCTCGTCTTGATGCTTTGTAATTATGTACCATTAGTGTCAGTGAAGTCTTAATATAGAGGACGTTGTAAGTAGATTATAACCAAAATACCTACAGAGATGCGTCTACACCCAAGCAATAACACTAAGATTCTATGAACTGAACAATCGCAACAAGCGTGTGCATTATTGCTGGGTGAACCAATGGACTTCGGGACTCAACCTGAACTGGAAGTCCCTTGTAAGAAACTTATATTGTGTCGCGTATAAACTTGTTCGTAGAACGTGAGTTATTCGGTGGCAAATGACATCTGCACAATGCTTTATCAGCATTGTTCTATCGTATCTAAGGGAATATTTCGACGAACTGAGATATTGCTCTTGAAACAAGAGTTCGAACTTCACAATATCTTGTGCATCAGCAAATTAGTGATTGCAATATTATTCTCAGCTGCAGTTCCAATAACTTGATTAACTAGCATTTCTCTTTTAGATTTCATTTTAACATTCGTAAATGCTTGTCATTTCGATCGAAACTATAGCGTCTATCGGAAAGTGAGTTGTCGTTCTTGGACTAACTACTACTGGCTGGTATTTGCGGTATTGTAAACATTGCCACCCGGATTGATAGCACAGTCAAATTTCGCCTAGGGGTGAACACCACGGAATACCTTGGGACCCACGACACCAACTCACCCCAGTTGGGAATGTGTTAGTGGGGTGGGGTTCCGAGGTGTTCCCCCCTAGGAAAAATGTGCTTGGCAATCAATATGACATCTTAGTCAACATCGGCTCGTACACTGCACGTCACACAAATCAATGACAAGACCGTTGAACACTTTGTCGTTATACAGTACGACCGCCGTAGACTGGTCACTCCCTTTACCTAACATGAAAAGCAGACGACACTTGCAAAAAAAATTCTTGATAACTAATTTTTTTTCATTTTTTGTCTCAAAAACATAGGTTATGACCCCTCGTTGGAACGAGCTCGACGAGCTCGTTCCAACGAGGGGTCATAACCTATGTTTTTGAGACAAAAAATGAAAAAAATAATGAAAATTAATTGGCGATTTTTGAGAATAGCGTTGGCCGGTTTTGGCCGTTACGTTGGGTAAAGGGTTCTTTCAACGAACACTCAGAAATAAAGAATTTCGCATACCAACCGGAACGAAGTCATATTAGTCTCCATGGCGTGGAAGAGTTCATGGAATCAGGTGGAGATAACCTATTTATCGATAGAGCCTATACTAGCGGAAAAAAGAAAGTTTTTTTCTGTGTAAATATTTCAAATGTGTTATGGATGATTATTTCATTGTTTGGATTTTGATGTTATTTCTTCATTACTGATTGCATTTTGACGGGTTCTGTTTTCTTAACACAGACGACGTTTGCGTGGATAACGTTCAAACGTGGGTACCCTACGCCATTTCCTGATCAAAATTAATAGTGGTGGTGCAATTCGCTTCCCGTTTGTTGAAGGCTATTTCAGGACAAGAATAGAACATTTTGGTTATCCCTTAGTGCTTGGATGAAGGAGCATTGGAATGTAAGTCGAGTCTATATAGTCTTCGCAATCGCGGGGCGCGGTGGCTCAGTAGGTAGAGGTGCAGACTCATTGCCCAGAGGTCCTCGGTTCGAATCTCACCAGCGGCAACCGCGTTGTGTCCTTGGGCAAGACACTTCACCCCCATTGTCCACGTGGGGGCACGGCGACGTTATGTACTAAGGCGTACGCACGTCGGTGGCGCACTGTCTTCAACCAATGCTAACCCTGCTTGTGTGGAGTTAATATGTTGGGGAGCTGACAGTTGCTCGCCGTTGCTCGGTGGTTCTCTCCGGGTACTCCGGCTTCCCCCTCTCGTAAAACTGTCGAGGTCATGATTAGCCATTGTGCAGAAATATGTGACCTTAAACACCAATAAATGAATAATAATAAATAACTTAGCTATCGCTGGTCCCAAATTCAACTCAACATCACTACATGTTCCAATAAGAGTAAAATCCTCGCCCTCTGATTGGATGAGAGCTGGCGTAGTTTCTTTTATGTTTACGGCTTCAGTAGCAAATGTAACCGTCTGACGTCACAACGCAAAATATTTGAAATGACGTCGCCGTTTCGTAATTGTTTCATCAACGGAGTGACTGGAAAGCCGCTTCATTTTTCTGGATTGTTCACAGGTGTAGCAGACAGTATTCCGAATGAAGTGTTGTTTAAGTTACAAACAAATTTTCGATTTGAACTTGGATGGAATGAGTTTATCTGATTTATTGATTATTTATTCACTGCTGTCCTGGGGTACACGAGAGGTTTATTTACTAAACCAGAAGTTCAGTAAATAAGCCTTTCGTGTTTGACGATGCACGTGTTGGGCTGTGGGAAGGGTTGTATTGGAACACATACGTTATTGTGATAAATTGACGGTAACATGGTCTGAGGTTTGCTGCTCGGAGCGTATGTTCAATCTCGACGCTTCGTGTCTCGTTTGAACATAAGCCCCGAGCCGCAAACTTCAGTCCATGTTACCGTCAAATCATCACAATAACTAAAAGAATTGATTTTTGTATGCCATATGGTTGATATAATCCATAGGTATCTTTAGCAGCAGAATGACCTCTAAAGATAAGAGCCGAATGGTCGACAATGGCTGGGGAGTCACCAAGATGGATACGTGGCATGTGGTTTCGGATTCCTGTTGGCTTTCTTGAGTATGCTCCTTTGGACATGTGATGATGCTGAGTTGAACCTGGGTCTAGAGGATGTCCGCGACAATAATATTGAAGCTGTTTCAGTACTTAATTATAACATTTGCAGCATACCTAACAAGCTTTCAGATCTCCAAACTTCAGTCACGTATGGTGAGATTTAACCTCAGTAATGATGGTCCATCCACCCGCATTACTAATTCTAATGTATCGTTACTGGACCCAAGCATCACAAGCGACACCTTCACGATACGCATGAATTACTGACCCCGGGTATTCTAATCATATGGTGTCATATGCTTATATATACAGACAAGCGAACGTACTTCTGTTAGATCAACTGAAAATTACAAAAAGGCCGACTTCTGAAAATGAATGACCCCATCACTGAAAGAGAAAGGGAAACTCCTGTTTGAAATTCTGGGGGTGCAGTAGCTTAATAGGTAGAGGTGCAGGCTGCAAACCGAGAGTTCCTCGGTTCCACGGTTCGAATCCCACCTGCGGCAGCCGCGTTGTGTCCTTGGGCAAGATACTTCACCCCCATTGCCCACGTGGGGGCACGATAACGTTGTGTACTAAGGCGTACTGCACATCGATGGTGCACCTGTCTTCAACCAATGTACACTGCTTGTGTGGAGTTGGTATGTTGGGGAGCTGACAGTTGCTCGCTGTTGCTCGGTGGTTCTCTCCGGGCACACCGGCTTCCTCCACCCGTAAAACTGTCAGGGTCATGATTAGTCATTGTGCTGAAATATGTGACCTTAAAAACCAATAAATAAATAAATTTGAAATCCATACGATATTAACGAATCAGTTGACAACTTTGTAACGACTCTAATATAATTGATGACTTTATTCCAAGCGTCAATGTCACTATCCAAAAACAAACTTCTCAGAAATAATGGACCAAATTTAAAGTTATTAGGAACACTGTTAACAACATGACGAAATTTGCGAAAGAAAAATTCACAAAAGGTGTTGAAGAGTAAATGTGCGAAAAACTGAACATAAGCAACCTTGTCTTGTTGTGAAACTGCTTCTGAACAACTTTAGTGTGAAATCGAATGTATCCATGCAATGACCGCGAAAATCCTATGATAGTAGCAGAAAGTGATATAGAAAAAGTAATATGCTCAACCAAATATTTCTACAGAATAGTAAGCTAAAAATAGATTCCCATCCAGGGATGTGGCGACAAGAGGATGGGGGTGTGGGGGGTAGGGGGGGGGGGGGGCTCAAAAAGGTCAAAAGGTCAAAAATCAAATAGTTGGAAATTCAATAAATTAACATTGTTCATGAAAAATATTAAAATTCCAACTAATGATGAGAAATTTTGATCTTTTATTTCCAACTGGAAACTTGAGTTTCAAATTTCCTACTCTAAAATTGACATGGCCTCAAAATTTCGACTCTGACATCAATCCGGTAAATTTTCTGACCCAGACACATTATAAATGATGCTTTTTCCGTTTCAGGACTAGCGCAAATTTTCAGAAGGGTTCATAACCCTTAACCCTACGCAGACGATTTCAAAATTCATTATTTTAAATATCACGTTTTTAAAACAATTTCAACAAAACCATATCATGTGACCCCTCCTTGGAACGAGCTCAACGAGCTCGTTCCAAAGAGGGGTCACATGATATGGTTTTGTTGAAATTTTTCGAAAAATAATATTTTTTCAGCAGCTGTATTTACATATTACGCGGGCGGATGCGGGCGATTCGTTGGGTAAGGGGTTAAAAGATATCACCCAGCGCTGTAGTGCACCCATATCGAAACCACTCACAGTTGGAATTTACACCGGTGCCCCCCCCCCCCCCTCCCCGCCCACTGCCCCCCCCCCCCCCCCCCCCAGCTGAAACCCTCTAGCCACATCCCTGTTCTCATCCTTTAAATGTAAGCGTTCACTGTCATTTTCTTCAATATCATTTTGTGAAGCAAACAATTTCCGGGTCATTACTCAATAAGAAAGCCAACTGTCAGGATGGAATAAGTCATAGATTACAAAAGGAAACACAACTCACGAATATGTTGATAACTTTTCACCCGATCAATGGGAAAAAAATGATGTGATTCCGATTTTTTAAGAAAGGTGACAAATCTGATTGTATAAATTATAGGCCAGTTTCTATGCGGGGATGTGGCGACAGGGGTGTGTGGGGGTCTCTTCCCCCCCCCCCCCAGCTAGGAGTAGTTGGAAATTCCGAGGTCAAAAATCAAATGGTTGGAAATTCAATAAATTAGCATTGTTCATGAAAATTCCAACTAATGATGAGAAATTTTGATCTTTTATTTCCAACTGGAAACTTGAGTTTCAAATTTCCTACTCTAAAATTGACATGGCTTCAAAATTTCGCCTCTGACATCAACCCGGTAAATTTTCTGACCCAGGCACATTATAAATGATGTTTTTTTTCCGTTTCAGGACTAGTGAAAATGTTCAGAAGGGTTCATAACCCTTTACCCAACGCAGACGATTTCAAAATTCATTATTTTAAATATCATTTTTTTTTTAAAAATTTCAACAAAATCATATCATGTGACCCCTCTTTGGAACGAGCTCGACGAGGTCGTTCTAAAGAGGGATCACATGATATGGTTTTGTTGAAATTTTTCGAAAATTTTTTTTTTTTCAGCAGCTGTATATGCATATTACGCGGGCGGATGCGAGTGATTCGTTGGGTAAAGGGTTAAAAGATATCACCCAGCGCTGCAATGCAACCACCTATCGAAACCACTCACAGTTGGAATTTACACCGGTTGCACCCCCGATGAAACCCTCTAGCCACATCCCTGTTTCTATGTTGCATAGGGAAGGGTATGGAAAGAGTGATTAGCAAAGAATATTTCATTACCAAAAGCACTTGTTATAAACTTCAGTTAGTATTTCTGTCATCAACAATACAGTTAATCAGCTTATTGTGATATATGACAGCTTGTGCTTTGCCACAGATAATAATATGCATATAGGCGGCGTTTTTACGACATCTCACAAGCCTTCGAGCGGGATGGCACGCGGGGATTATTTACAAATTAAAGACGCATAGTATATCTGGCCCCGTTTTAGGATGGATTAAAAGTTATCTTACAGACAGGAAGGAACACGTAAGAGTAAATGGCTGTAACTTTGAATATTGTCCAACTGAGTTAGGAGTTCACCAAGGATCGATTTTGGACCCTTACTTTTTTCTTTCTTATTTATATTAATGTTATTGCCGACGCAATTGAATCAATCATTCGCCTATTCGCAGATGATCCTGACAGAAAATAGAAATGAGCACTTTCGTCTGGCTTTATAAATAAATAGTGAACTCACACAACTTAATAGATAGGAAAGAGATCGACTTGTAACTTTCAACGCAAAAACGAACTTAATTCTCTTTATTCTCCACAGACAAATTAACTATCTCAACATTATGTTCTTTGACGAGACCCTTGAATTGAACGACCACCACAAGCATCTTGGAATATTTTTACAGTCAAATCTGTTGTGGAACGTACAATTTGGTAATATTTGTCAGAAGTCATGCTCTAGACTATCAAAGTTGAGAAAGATCAAACACGTCATCATACTCAGTAAGCAAACACTAGAAAATATGCACATTTCTTTTATTCTACCGATATTGGATGATACAAGTCCAGTTTGGTCCGGTGTTCGCAATATCTGCTTAAACGACTTGAAGATACACACTGCGATGCCGTCCGAATTGTTTCGGGTTTAACAAGATCTACATTACAAAAACGACTACTTATCGAAGTTAGGTGTAAACATCGTTACATTTCTAAAATAAGTATTTTTTATAAAACAGTTTACAAAGTCGCTCACCACTTTCTCGCGGATCTTTTGCAAATTGCAATGATGTGTATCGGAGATCTCGCGATACCCGATTTATAACTCAGCTAATTTTAGGATTGCTCAAACCAGAACGGGTCTTTCAATCGATCGCTCTTCCCATTTTGCATAAATACGCGGAACCCATTTAGAGAATCAGCAAGGAATTTGCCAGTGGATGAGTATAAGTCAATTTCGAGCAATGAAAATGTTACCTGCGAACCGTAAATGCACGTGTATTCCATTAAGCCAACCGGTTGGCTCGTTAATTTCATGTCCAATGACACTTAAGTTCAATGTAAACTTGAGATCGACGATCAGGCCAACTTAATGCCAAAACACGTGTGTGATAAACTCTCTAATAAATCTAAACTCAGGTCAACAAATGTGAAATTGATTGCATATAGTAGTGGCGAAATTCTGGTGATTGTAAAATGTATTGTTCGATTAGAACACAAAACCACCATCAATACTGTATGTTTATTGTTACAAAATCTGACGCAACTCAATTTCTTGTTTAAGCCTCGTGTCAAAGGTTCAATTTTGTGAAACTCATAATATCAACAAAACAAACTCTCTACTGAATTTATCAAAGACTATGAAGATTTATTATACGCTAGCCTGTGAATTATCGCAAATCATCTAAAAGATATTATACAATTATGGACTTTTGTGGTGGTGAATATGATGCGATATGAACCTAAAAAAACTTATATTGACCGAGGCGTTAGCCGATATGAATCGAAGAACACATATATTGACCGAGGCGTTAGCCGAGGTCAATATAAGTTTTTTAGATTCATATCACATCATATTTACAACCACAAAGTCCATAACTGCTTGTTCTTTGAGGATGGTGTATATAATAAAACGCCTCAGTCAATATAGGTTTTTTAGGTTCAAATCACATCACATTTACCACCACAAAAGTCCATAACTGTTTTAGTATATCCACCTCCTCAAAAAAAACAATCGATTTGTCAATATAAAGTTCAATTATATCAACCAGCAATACTTTTATTTAACAATAAAATTGTTATCATCTGCAGAATAACATAAAAATGAGACTGAAGTCAGGTTGACTGCGCATGCACGTCGATTGAAATAGAACTAGGGAAGGGATTTCCAAAAGCTATATTTAGAAAGTTGATATTCACTGGAAAACCGGTGTACTTTGATTTTTGAGTACCAGTCATGTGCATAAGATCCAACCAATAGAAATGTGTTTATTTATAAAGGATATAATAATTCTCGATATCCATCGACTCGATGGGCATCGAGGAATATCTCCCAGTAGCTTCCTAAATGACGTCACGTTACGCCGCATCACGTCGCCGCGAAGGAACTATCAGCTGATCTTTGTTATTGTTTTGAAACGTACGCATTTGGGGTCGAATTGGGCTGCCTATTGTGCAATAAAATGTCTCGTAGCATATAACAAAAAAAAATCTACTCTATTTTAGTGAGTATCTGGAATTATCTCACGAGTGTGGACCTGAAAGTTTTATTTAAAATAATATTTTCTGGTCGACACATGATTTTTTTCAGTAGCTTTCTAAATGACGTTACGCTTCGGCGCATGACGTCGTCTTCAACGTCGTCTTGAAGGAACGATCAGCAGCTTTTTTGTTATTGTCTTAAAGCTGTTTGCAGTCGAATTGAGCAGACTATTGCGCAGTAAAATGTCACGTAGCATGTAATAAACAGAAGATTTACGTTGTTTTATTGAATATCGAGAATTATCTCATTCGAGTGGACCTGGAAGTATTATTTTTCAGCCACGCAAGCGCTCGTGAAAAATAAAACTTTCAGGTCCACACTCATGAGATAATTACCGATATTCAATAAAACATCGTAGATGTCATCTTTGAATTTGGTGAAATTGGATTTTTATCAAACATACATCGTGTTGAATAGATTCCATATCGTCTCCTGAGTTCCAATGTGTTCTATGTGCCAGTAGGCACAAATTATTTTTGGCAAATAAAAATATGTTTAACCTAACTCAGGGGATAATATGGCCCCTTGAGTTCCAATGTGTTCTATGTGCCAGTAGGCACATAGAACACATTGAAACTCAGGGTACGATATGTTAAGCTATTAATTCAACTATCTAGTAGAATTCCTGTGGCTGTTTGTGAACCTCTGAAAGCTGAATTATTTCGGATGCAGACATTTGACATAATTGAGCCAATCACTGACTGGGGGTAGTTCATTATTAATCATTACAAAAACTAACTGAAGGCTTCGTATAAATTTGGGGGCGCGGTGGCGTTGTGGTAACCGGTTCTCGTCAGATCACCGAAGTTAAGCAACGTCGAGCACGGTTAATCCTCGGATGGGTGACCGTCTGAGCGATCGATTCGGACTCCCGCGTGGTGTCCTTGGGCACGGCACTTAACCCCGATTGTCAACATGGGGGCACGATGACACCGTGTACTAAGGCGTACTGCACGTCGATGGTGCGCATGTCTTCAACCAATCTAACCCTGCCTGTGCTACAGTGCGGAGTTACGATGTTGGGGAGCTGACAGCTGCTCGTCGTTGCTCGGTGGTTCTCTCCGGGTACTCCGGCTTCCTCCACCCATAAAACTGTCACGGTCATGATTAGCCATTGTGCATAAGTATGTGACCTTAAACACCAATGCATAAATAATACATAAATAATTCGTATAAATTTAGACCCAAAGCACCGAGTTATCAGGCCACCAGTCCAATTCTGTTCAGAATTCAATGCTATTATAGGCCGTTTGTTGACTAACGTATTGTAGAGTTTACGCACAGACGACCGTTGATACAATATGATGTCCCTTTACTCACAAAGATATGCAGATATTGTTTCGTGCTCCAGTTATAGATATTTCAAGCAATAAATACTTTAATAACATTAAAAACGCCAATGTATTAACACAATTCGTGAATCTCCGCCGATAACCATAAAACTACTATGTCATCAGAGACTCCGCCAAATTTAGTCTGGATTGAGAAATATTTCATGCTTTGATTAACAACAATATATGTTTAGCGAAATTCCTCACATTCGATCGGGTAGACTATTTCAGTTGGTCGGAAAAGCGAACTGTAGGCTCGCCTTTTCGACCAAATGAACTATCCCAGCCGATTGAATCTAAACATTGGCGATGGACTATTTCAGGGCTAGACTGGTCCCAGGCTAACACAGCAGCGAATTCCTTACAGAAATACACTCTTGACTTGAGATCTTGCCACGGGACCTCGGTATAAAACGCCACAATTACCAAATTTCAACAACAAAAGAACATCTCTCCACGATGACTGGTGCCAAATTCTTCTCCAAACTGGATGCTTCTTTGAGTTACAGGCATTTAAAAGTTGACAAGGAGTGTTTTATGCTCCTCACGTTCAATACCCATCTCGGTAGTTTCCGTTTTATATACAGAACCGTACATACCCTTGAATGGGTTAAGAATTATCACAGGAGATTGCTTTGGCCCAGGATATCACGATAGCCGAAGGCTCTCGTGATATCCTGGGCCAAAGCAATCGAGTGCGATAATTCTTAACCCATTCAAGGATATGTACGGTTCTGTATTTATCACACACCTCCCATGTAACAACCAGACTACGCGAAAATTGAACTAAAAGCACCCTTCAACTGAATAATTGCAGCGTTTTCATCGTTGCCAACGAGACATCACTTTTAATCTAATTTGCTTTTTTAATTTTTACGGCATTCAATTGGTTGAAACCAATAGATAACAATCAGTGTCACGGTCACGATGAACGAACTTCAAATATTGAAAAACTGTGGGGAATAACACAACAAAAAGGTTTTTAAATAGCTAATAAGTTTAGCACACTTCATCATTACATGACCAGTTGTGGAAAGTATTTGTCAAGGAACAAGCAGTCAGAATTTTATTTTTATTTTGTAGATTTTTTACTCCAATCTGATTGTTTAAATATCCCGGGTAAACAAGTCTAAATGAGGAGCTTGGAATTTCCAAGCGATCTCGACTCAGGTGCAGTCGACCAATGATGACATGATTTATTTAGACGGTTTCTTTCTCGGTTTACGTTGGAAACGAAAGCGAACGTGTCTTGTATCACCACATACAACTTGTTTTTTTCGCGTACAGGCAGAACAGTGGAAATCCTGTGTTTACACTAACAGGTGTGTGATAAAAACGAATTCCTTTTTCGATTGTTAGAAGGCATAGTAGTTCGGGCGCACGGTTTAGTAATTTGGATTAAGAAAATATTTCGTTTGTCACCGCCCGATCTCCATAAATGTAGTCATTATGTGAATATGCTGACAAAGAGGTGCACAGCGGACCTGTATGTTTCGAATACATTTCGATGTTTATAGATCGTCACTGAACGGCCTGATATTGTTATAAAATGACAGAATCGAAATATTTGTAAAACGAAAGAGTTTTTGAAATCAATGTCTAGCATGAGATAATGAAAGTAAGCAGAGTCACGGGGGGGGGGGGGGGGGGGGGTAAGTTTGGGTAGGGGACACCGTCAGTTTTATTTTAAAAAACGTTCACCACAATTAACGAGTGAGTGAAGTTGTCAAAAAACTGTGTACAACCGTTGCTACTTTAGTACGGTACTACACCGTTGTTTTAAATATTCAACTTACACGTTAATTAGAGTTAATGATTGTGAGACGACGCACACAGTGAAGTCGTGAATAACCGCAGTTAAACGGAACACCTCAGTTTATATATGGTTGGAACATCCCAAACGTATATTGTCATGAAAATCGTCTTTCGATAAAGTTATCTCCCTTGAAATTATTAGATGTCTGTTTTGTGTCACGATGCGCGCACTGTAGATACCACGAGGAGAAGAAAGTTACAGAACATCAAAAGAATGCGAAAACGCCGTTTTCTTTTTTTTAAAATGGGTTTTAACGGAGAATAGAAGTTAAACATTCCAACAGATTGGGAAAAAAATGTATAAAACCAGCTGCAGTATCTGTACAGTATTCTACAGTAAAATACCTGACGTTTGTGAAATGATACGCACATTGATGATACGAATTCGTTAACATGTTGAAATTTCACTTTTTATATGAAATCCCCATACCATTGGCAGGGACATGGCGACAGGGCAGGGGGCCAAAATTTCCTATAGTTGGAAATTCGGAGGGAAAGTCACGAGTAGTTGGAAATTCCATCTCTCTGGATTTTAGAGCTTCTTTGGCGATGCTGATGTCTCCAACTCGGTTTCAAATCGGCAAAAATACTAACTGTGTAAATTTACAACTACAGTGTATGCGCTATCGAGTTTCAGAAGGATGTATGATGTCAATCGGTGCGAGATTTCTATAGAACGTTTACTTATCCTAATAAAAAAAATCCTCTAAATGCACTTCAAGAAAATCACATCATGTAAAATCGTTATCCTGAGTTAATTCCATCATTCACTGTTACAAAATGTTGAAACATCGAAACTTTATCATTCCTACATAAGATCTGATTTAATGTTAGGAGAGTCTGAATTGCTCAAAGTTCTCATCTTGAGCATTTGTTTAGCACATATTCAATTCCCAGAAGAATAGTAAATAATAATAACCTGATAATTCTATCATAAATGTGTTGGCATTTCAGTTACTAGAATCAATTTTATGCTCCCTTTCATGACTTCATTTTAAAACTCTTTGTCGGTAGTGAACTTCCAACTAGGGGTAGAGACCGGGAAGGGGGGGGGGGAGGGGTCCCGCTCCTGCCCCCACTCAGTTAGAAATTCACTACCCTACACCCCTTCCCCACCCATCGGAAACCTCCAGCCACGTCTCTAACCATTACTGTTACATTTACCGACAGCTTCAGGAAATTAACCTTTTGAACCCGAGCGGCCGCTTTTCCGATCCATAAATAAGAAATGTCATATTTACTTTTAGTGGGATGGCTGCTGAGTTGAAATATGGGGTAGACCAATCAATATTTTCAACGTGCAGCCCTAAGGCTGCACGTTGAAAATATTACTAGGTCCATCCCCAAATAATAAATATGGACTCTTCCAAGTGCTTCCATTCAGCTGAAATGGAAGATACCACCAGAGTTCAAAGGGTTAAGTGGATAAGTGGAGCTAACTTCCCCGTAATCTGTTCGGATTACGGGGGGCGCGGTGACTCGGTTGGTAGAGGTGCAGGCTGCAAGCCGCCTGGTCCTCGGTTCGAATCCCACCTGCGGCAATCGCGTTGTGTCCTTGGGCAAGACACTTCACCCCCATTGCCCACGTGGGGGCATGGTGACGCTGTGTACTAAGGCGTACTGCACGTCGATGGTGCACCTGTCTTCAACCAATGCTAACCCTGCTTGTGTGGAGTTCGTATGTTGGGGAGCTGACAGTTGCTCGCCGTTGCTCGGTGGTTCTCTCCGGGTACTCCGGCTTCCTCCATCCGTAAAACTGTCGTGGTCATGATTAGCCATTGTGCAGAAATATGTGACCTTAAAACACCAATAAATAAATAAATATTCGGATGACGAAACTTGTCAGCCACGAGTTTTGTGCATATTGCATAGCTTCTACACTGCAAAAAATATAGGTTCTCTTTAGAACCAAAACTGGTTCTAATCTTGTCCCTGAGATGGAACCAGCTCTGTTTAAACAGTATTTATTTCAAATCAAATAAATTTATAAAGATTAACATTCAATTTTAACAGAATATTACATGAACTGAAGTAGATTCACCACTAAACTTGGAGCTTATTCAACGTAGTCGCCAAACATTTTGCAACAAAGGAGATATGAACAGTTGGCATATCGCACCAGGTTTGGTTCTGTATAGAACCAAAACTGGTTCAATATGCCAACTGTTCATATCTCCTTTGCTTAATAATGATTTGAGACAATCTCGTATAAGCTCTAAACTTACGGCTGAAACCCCCTCAATTTATGTTTAATTCTGTTAATATTTAATGTTAATCTTTATAAATTTATTTGATTTGAAACAAATACTGTTTAAACAGAACTGGTTCCATCTCAGGGACAAGATTAGAACCAGTTTTGGTTCTAAAGAGAACCTATATTTTTTGCAGTGTACGTGTTACCGTGATGACCAGGCATTGTTACTGAAGTTCGATATAAATTTAATTGTATTACTTGTAAACACATTTCAGCTTCTTAATAATGATAATGAGCAGCGGGTGCATCCCACACATACCCCGGCACCTCATTGCCTGCGCCAATGGGAAAGAATTATATTACTCAAGAATAACGATTTGAAAAAGTTAGTCCCACAGGACCATCGATACCGTTGTACCAGGAAACCATAATCGACAGTTTCAACAGAGTTAATATCACAAGGTATGATGTATTAAAATATACACCTGTAAGACATTAAAATACTTTTTACCTAAAATATCACTCCACTCTCTGTATTCATAGCAATCAGTAATACGATTAGCGAGATGTCAGAAATAATGGAAGCCTTCACATCATTAACAAGACACAGTGTTTTTAATGGAGTTGAGAAAGAGAATTCGTTTGTCTTGTGTTCGAGTTAATGTACTTGGTACGGAAGAGGGTAATATATTTTGACGACGGTGTTGTGGAATTGAGAACAAACGGGGAAAGTTGACTATTTGGGATCAGGTAGTTCGAATCAGTTTTAACTCTTAGAAGCCGGGGAATCAAAATGAATATATTGAACATGACACACCGCGAAAAACTTACAGTAAGCAGGTGCTTCTAGTCAAGTGTCGTCTGCCTATTCAGGCAGACGACACTTGACTAGAAGCACCTGCTCAGTGTTGAATTCACCCCCAGCCCAAAGATACCGAACCGTCACAACCAGGTTACCTGCCGTATTACGTCAGAGGCAAGAAAACGCGACTCCCGGCTTTTAAGAGTTAAGAATAAATGCGGGTATTGATGGTGCCCGACAGTTGAATAAAACTGAACAGTCCAACAAATTACACATTATAAATGATTTTTTTTTGGTGTTTGTGTGTGTGGGGGGGGGGGGGGGGGGGGGTCAAAATATACTAGCAATAATTCTATGAACATCCTGGTGAGGCAATGTCTGTAGGACCGTATCTCAACTCCTAAATAGGAAATTGAAAGAGTCAGCTGAAGCAATCGATTGATGATGAAAGGTTTTTCAAACTTCGACTACCAGAGTGGAATGTGTTTGAGACTAAATAAGCACTTGCGTGTCCTGTTTGCGCAGGTCCTTCCATAAGATGTGAGCGAAAGTCAAGTGCGCTTTGTTCTTGCAAAAAACATTTCTTGGAGAGCTACTACGTTCTCCACCGACAGACAAGAAATCACAAATACTGAATTCGACATCATAACAAGTGTGTCTTATCACTGTAAGGCTGAGACATGTTGGCAACAACTTAATTTCATTTAAACGCTTCAAGGAACAGAAACAGGGTTTCAGGTTCAACCTGAATATCCATTACCTGAATCATTACCTCTGCTTCTGAATGTTTTTTCACAATCAATATCTAATTAACCCTTTACCCAACGTAACGGCCAAAACCGGCCAGCGCTATTCTCAAAAATCGCCAATTAATTTTCACTATTTTTTTCATTTTTTGTCTCAAAAACATAGGTTATGACCCCTCGTTGGAACGAGCTCGTCGAGCTCGTTCCAACGAGGGGTCATAACCTATGTTTTTGAGACAAAAAATGAAAAAAAATTAGTTATTCAAGATTTTTTTTTGCAAGTGTCGTCTGCTTTTCACGTTAGGTAAAGGGTTAACCCTTTGATGTAAAAAATGAAAAAATAATGATAATTGAAAGCTGGTTTTTGTAAATAGCGTTGGCCGGTTTTCGCCGTTACGTTGCGCAAAGGGTTAAAACTGTAGAGGCTTACAAATTGTAAATAAAATCGATCCCCCAAAAGGTCACCATAACTGTTTCAGGCAACTACTCTCAGGCTTTTTCCATCGTTTTGAGCAAGGATAAAACAGAATAATACAGATGTGTCTGCCTTTGTCAGTGCGGATGTTGACAAATGAAACCCATAAATTTTGGCCATAATATAATGAGAGTCTTTCATTCGGCTGAAGACATGCAGAGTTGTAATACGCTGTTAGAGACGGACAGTCATTTTAAAAGAGACTGTGGTTTCGGGAGAGATAACAATTGAATAACGGGGCAATTCGAAAACACGGTATATATGTTTTTGCTCTTTGATGTCTAATACGAACGAAAAATCGGTTTGTTTCTGGATCTTTTTTCCGTGTTGTCGGTGTTTTATTGCAAGCATGCACAGGTCCATGAGCGCATCTCTCTTTAGCGAGAGGTAAACAATTCTTTTCCCGAAGATATGACATGAATATATTTTTCAGCCACATTAATTACTTTATGTCGGTGTGATCGCAGTTGTTGCGCCCTAAGTCTCCGCTTGTATAGCCTGGTCGTCGAATACCAAATTTTGGCCGATGCGTGTTGTAGCTTCTAAAGCTTTTTCTCTTCGATTTTGCATAATATGTGACTCTAACCCCAAGACTTCAGCAGCCGCGTTGTCGACATCTTTAGGAAATTATGATATCCGCCTCCCACAAAAAATGGCCACCGAAACGTTGAAACGTTCATCCCACTTGAAATGTAATGAAATATGTGGTTATGGAATGTCGTTTAGCAGGTCTAGTATAATTGAGAACAATGGAGTCATTACACTCAAAAGTTCTGAAGTATTTTCTTGGTAGTGTCCATATGATAAGACACGTTAAAGGGATTTGGAACGGTATTTGGAGTGACATGTTTGTCAAAACTATATTCATGTGTCATCACCAACATCACATTGAAACCTGAAACTCTGATAACGTGTGCCCAGCGGTTAGATGAATGGGGCCAACTGGCAGATCCGGATTAAGGCATGGGCTTTATGGGCTGCAGCCCAGGGGCCTCCGTCAGCTGAAAGCCTCCAGCGATTAAGCGAAATTAATTTACTATGAAACTGTCAGGGACTCCTGAGGCCCCATAAGGCCTGGGCTGACGTGGTGTTATTTAGTCCCGCTTTTGAAGTTGCGGGAAAATTAGACCAACGTGGAGGGTCGGAATCCAAGTGTCGCGAACTCGGCGCAGAGAGCTGAGTTAGACCGACGCCGTGATTCCTTCTCTGCCAAATTGGCCTGAAATAGGTTCGATTTCCGTTAGGTGTGATTCCTAATCACTTCAGACTGCGTAAAGGGAAGAATGATCTAAAGTAACAACGATTCTTTTATTTACACATAAAAATAAGAAATTTGGTTGCTAGGGTTAAATGATTCTCAACAATCATATAGTCATTGATAGCCCTGTACTGGCACTATAGTCTACACACTGGAAATGTTACTACCGTGAGCTCGCCATAAGAGCTTCACAAATCTGAAATGTTATTACTGTGAGCTCGCCATAAGAGCTTCACCCGCTTAGGCTCAAATGTCAACGTCTGCGCGTAACTGTACCTCTGGCTGTCGGAGGGTTCCGACCAGCAATGTTCGTCATCTATAAACCACCGTACTTCTGATTTGGGTCAGATATTGTCTACTCATACCTTATGTGCCTTTTGAAAGTCCTCTATATCCCCCAGGCTCACTTGTCCCGGCGACTACCGTCGTTCGAACGACACTGGCCGCCCTTGTGCCGTCGACCTCCCGTTCCATTGCGACGACTTCTTGCGAACCTTGGGCGCTGTGCGCCCCCGGCACTCACTGCGTGGGCTCCACCACCTAGGATGCTTCTCCTTTGATTTGTGGACCCGTTCCTCGGCCCCTTGGGCGCCCATCTTAGCGGTCCCATCCACTTTAACGCCCTCAACTTGTATTAACCCGTGCCCTCTCAATTCTTGGGAAGTTTGCCCAGCCATTTGCGTGGGTCTGGCCTCCCCTCTCCACACGGGTGACACCGACTTCTTGGGGCGCTCAACTCCCCCACATAAATTTGCTTGAGGGTCTTCCCCAAATGATCCCATCGGTTTCCCTCGCTGTTTGGCGTTTAGCCTGGACCGCCTGCGGCCCCTTCTCCCTAATTGGACAGGAGTCGTCCCTCCTGAAACTTTCCGACATTTCGTCGTGTAGGGGCCATCCCCTGGACCATCGGGTTGGTTCCCCCTGGGAACCTTCCCTTCCTTACTCGGTACGTTACCGAGTGCAACCGCCGGGGGTCCTTGCCCACCGACTTGAACTTCCTTTGCCCTCGTTGGACCCTCACTTGGCCCCCTACCCCTGGACCATAACTCATCAGGGCTTGCCCTCACCCCTGGGATATTACCTATGACCAGGTCATACACAAGTGATTCAATGCACATGGCTTCCACTTCGCCACAATAAAATGGGGTATCCACAGTTATCCGCGCGATGGGGAACCTTCTAACGGTCCCATCTATCAAAATACACAAAGAGTCGCGCCCCAACAATTGCTTGTCGTCAACCAGCTGCCTTCTAACCGCTGCAGAGGAGCACCCAGAATCCCGGAGCAGACGGATCTCCCTTTGTCCCACATACCCTGGGTACACTGGCATATTAACCTTCTCCTGCGAAGTTGTGAGCCTCTCACACATGCCACTTATTATCGGGACAACTTGCCCGCCTTCCAGCCTTAATTCTCCCTCTTGTATACATTCCCGGAGGGGACTGTGTTCTGGACCGATAGTTTGACAGAACGCTGCCGTCTGTCTACTGGGCCCTGGATCTACGCGGTCACCTTGCTTCCAACCCCTTGGTGCTGCGTTCCCGACCCCCTGCTGAGGTGGTCTAATGTTCCCAGTGGTCCTAACCTGCTTCTGCCAGCAGTCCCTGGCAATATGTCCCCGTTTGTTGCAGATGAAACAAGTTGTGTCTTTGGGGGCGTTCCCATTCCGGCTGGCCTGCGACGCAGGCGGATTGGGGTGGTGTTGCCTTGCAGGTGCCATTGCCAACCCGTTTGCCCCACCCCTAGCCGATTTGGGTGCGTTTACACTCCCACCGTGGGCCTCGATGTGGCGTTCTGCCACAGTTGCCATCTCATCATTGGTGGGCGGACCCCTTTCCTTGATGAACAGGCCCAACTCCTTGGAGCATGTAGTTAAAAACTGCTCCCGGAGAAATAGATCTCGCAGGGCTCCATATGACTCATTCACTTCTGCGAGATCAGTCCAGCGGTCAAAGTACCGCCTAGCTCGGGCAAAATACTGAGGTACTGTTTCTCCCTTCTCCTGCTTAATTTCTCGGATCTTGGTCCGGAATCCTTCTCCAGTGAGCTGGTATCTCCGAAGGATGGCATTCTTTAGCTCACTGTAGTCGTTAAGAAGTGCAGGAGGCATGCTGGTATAAGCCTCGAAGGCTTTACCTGACAACAAAGGGCTCAAGCACATAGCCCATGTGTCTTCTGGCCACATTTGACTGGAGGCAAAACGCTCGAACCTCTCCAAGTACGAGTCCAAGTCATCTGTGTTTTCATTAAAATGAGCGAGGTGGGGGCGTGGGGCATGAATTGCTACCCCTGCACTCCCGTTCCCTGAGCGCCGACTTTCATTCTCCACATCGGCCCTTGCTCTGAGGAGCTCTAATTCTCTCTCGTGCCTCTGTTGTTCGAGCTCTCGTTCTGCCTCCCTTGCCTCCCTTGCTGATTGGGCTTCCCTCTCTCTCGCCTCATTTGCTAATTGAATCTCTCTCTCTTTCGCCTCTCTTGCGTCTTTCTCACGCTCTCGTTCCAATTGAATCTCTCGCTCTTTTGCCTCCCTATCTAATTGAATCTCTCTCTCTTTTGCCTCCCTATCTAATTGGGCTTCTCTCTCCCTCGCCTCTCTTGCGTCTTTCTCACGCTCTCGTTCTAAATGGGCTTCTCTCTCCCTTGCGTCATTACGTAAGGCAATCTCCTTAGCCTCACGTTTCTGCTCATCTTTAACGAACTTATGAAGTTCGGCCCCCTCAAGGCCCATTTCCTTGTCTAATGATACCAGTTGGGCGAGGGGTGTAACAACATCAATTTTAATTTTTTCTTTCTATCTTCAACACTCGTCAGAAAGAATGAAGAAGGAAAAGAAAGAAAGAAAAAAAAATATGGCAATTAATCCTAATTTACCTGTGTAATTTAACGTAATTAAACGCCCCAAATATTCTGAAACCTACCGCAGTTATAGTGGCTATTAAGTATCCTCTTGGGGACTACTGTATTGCGATATTAAACCCTTGAACGGCATCAGCTGACCGAACCTGTCAAAACATAAACAGAACCGCCGTTAAAATAAAACAAAATTTCCATATAGCCATTTTTTTACCTTTTAGAAATATCCTGGTTAGCGCTCGCCAATCAATGTCAGGGACTCCTGAGGCCCCGTAAGGCCTGGGCTGACGTGGGGTTATTTAGTCCCGCTGATGAAGTTGCGGGAAAATTAGACCAACGTGGAGTGTCGGAATCCAAGTGTCGCGAACTCGGCGCAGAGAGCTGAGTTAGACCGACGCCGCGATTCCTTCTCTGCCAAATTGGCCTGAAATAGGTTCGATTTCCGTAAGGTGTGATTCCTAATCACTTCAGGCTGCGTAATGGAAAGAATGATCTAAAGTAACAACGATTCTTTTATTTACACATAAAAATAAAGCCGTTTCAATATTTTAACAATCAACAATTCGATTCTTTTCACAGAAATTTGGTTGCTAGGGTTAAATAATTCTCAACAATTATATAGTCATTCTATAGCCCTGTACTGGCACTATAGTCTACACAATGGAAATGTTACTACCGTGAGCTCGCCATAAGAGCTTCACAAATCTGAAATGTTATTACTGTGAGCTCGCCATAAGAGCTTCACCCGCTTAGGCTCAAATGTCAACGTCTGCGCGTAACTGTACCTCTGGCAGTCGGAGGGTTCCGACCAGCAATGTTCGTCATCTTTAAACCACCGTACTTCTGATTTGGGTCAGATATTGTCTACTCATACCTTATGTGCCTTTTGAAAGTCCTCCGTGGAAGTCCTATTGAAATATTCACCGTTCCTGGTTGAATTCACGATTCACAAATGCCCCTTTTTGTGCTAGGGCGAAATTGTCACTCACACCGATCTCCAGTCGGTATTACGATGCTTCGACAGCAAAACAAACTACTCAGAACGCAATCAGGCTGACGCTTCAAAGGGTTAATACGCACAATACAATTAACCTACACTTCTGACTATTGCAGGCTGATACCTGCTACTCGACAATCTAAACTTTAACGTTTCACCTTGGGTGTTCCTTCTCGCGAATTCGGCCCCGTAGCCGCCTATCAACGTTAAGCTAAATCAATCGCGGAATGCCCTCTCTGGCGATTCCAGCCGTTTCAGGGTCCTGTGATCGAAGGTACCCTTATGCCAGGAAACAGAGTCCGCCTGTCCTGGACTTCACCAACGTGTGTGTGACCCCAAGTGTGTGTCTAATGCTCTGCTCTTCCAGGTATATATACTTTTTACTCTAAACTGTCAGGTGGACGGACGCTCATCCATCCATCTGTCAAAACGGTGGGAGATGACGTATATCGAGACAGAATCAATACAAGTCATCTCGCGCGTGACTTAACGGTGATTTCACTTGTCGAGAAAACCGATTCGTTCCTGCCATTTTGCTGTTACTAATGATGACACGACATTTCTATCTTTATCGGCCGTGACGATATCCTGCCACCAACCGATTACGTCTCGTAAGACTCGCGACTACTGCATAAATTAAATGAGATTAGACCTTATCTAACATACCGTTTCTCCCCTGGGTCCCTGCCCTGAAGCTGGATATACACCACATGCGTTTTTTTCCATGTCCAGCTTTGCAGAGAGGTGAAATTCAAGTAGGGTTTTCGCCTTGATGCGGAATATATTTTGAAATTACAATATCTTTAAATATGAGGCCCCTTGCCCCTATATTTAGGCTGGCTTTGCCCTGACAGAAACGTTACTTCATTTGTAAATGAAGAATGAACGTATACGTATGCTGAATTATCTCTTTAAAAAGGTCTCAATTAATATACTTTATCTCACAATCGGGGCGTTTTTGCACTGTTACGCAACTAAAGTTTAATGTATCTGGGCCCTTGTTCCGAATCCGTATCAGTGGCCCCTGATACAAGCGCGTGATTCTGTTGTTGCCACAACAACGGCATTAATATCATTTTTCGATCGCTTCGCGTTTTTCCCTTCAGAGAAAACAATATTAGGTGAGGCGAAGCCGAACCTAATATTGTTTTCTCTGGGCCGTATATGACACTGTATCTGCCAACTAAACGCCCTGTAACGTATTTATTATGCACGGCATGCTAAAATGTCGCCGGGGAAGTTAACTCAACGAATTGTTAAATTATGCGCACTTTCCGGCATCTTGGGCTGGTTTGTAGCCTATTATTGGGATTTTCCTGAACGCTCGCGTCGAGTCTTCTCTCTTGAAGTTAAAGGATTAGCTTTCGCTCTGAAATGTGGAAAACTCCACCTCAATAAACGATGAACGGCATATTTTAAAATATGATAAACCTTTACACCAAGAGGGATATTTAATTCACCAGTAATTGTTGCAAAAGTAACAACCAAATTCACGTTGACGAAGCACACAGAAGCTCCACTTCGCAAGAGAGTATTCAGTAAAGTAAATCCCAGTGACGTAATTTTCTCTGAAGTGTAACGTCATCACTGACCTCAATTTGAAGATCAATGAACGTTATTCTATATTTCAATTTGCGTCTTTCCATCGATAAGGCAAATGACAAAGTTCCTCTTAAAATAGTTTTATAACACATTTTGTGGTCAATATTGTGAGATAAATTTATCATCACCACTGTGTGTCTCCGGAAATTCTGATCAAGTCTCGTTGTAGGCACAGAATCGCATTTCGACTCGCCCTAATGGGTTCGTCGAAATACTATTCTGTTCCTGCAACTCGACTTGATCTGAATTCCCGGAGACACACACTGTGGTGATAATCTGTATGTATAATATACTGGAATTTGTTTCTTGCCCATTATTCCAACTCGTTGGCACTGGCAATCCTAATTACAATGAGACGATTTCATACTTGTTTAGGGCCTGTTCAGGAAACCTCTCATTCCATCGAAACTTTCTTTCGTTTTTCTTTCGTCATTGCTTTGCGGTTGTGCTTGCACCAAAGACTATAATGCTGATAGAGGGTAAATTAGCATTGTTGTGTGATGTAATTTGAATTTACGTTATCCTATACATTGATAATTATCACCGTGGGCCCTGGACTCACAATATCTGCAGCCCAATTCTTAGACTCGTTTCATAAATATTATATGAGAAAAACACTCATTCCATATCCTCTATTTCTTCCAAATGATTTTTCAATTGGCTTTCAACCTATTTCAGTTACAGCAGCCATGTATACGCTCTGAAATATTATATATTGCTTTAAAGCGAACCTTAAGAAAACTTATCAGTCCATCTATAGAAAATCAGCCCTCTTGACAGCCCTGTGTTTCCCCAAGGTCTTTCGCGACGCAGCTGATTGCTATTTTATCACCACAGCATCACTCCTTGAAGGGCTAGAAACCGTTGAGTCAAAAACTTGAAACGCGAAAACACACACAGTGCCTCGCAGCCGGACTCCTGTGGGACTAAAATAGAAAAAAATATATGGTTTTAGATGCCATTTCGAATATTTGTTCATATACGTTAACATAGATATATACAATCAAGCCAGTATATTGAAGCCCAACTTTACTTTATTGAAGTTTGGGGAGGGGAGAGGGGAGGGGGGGGGGGGTTCTGTGCGATTCACAACTTTCGAAGAATGTTTTTGGTAAAATTCAAAGAAGGTGAAAATGATGCAGCAATGCTGACATTCTTCAATTATTTTGACATAATTGTTGATAAGATTAATCATTCCACCGTCTATAGTTATGTGTACTTCTAATAGCCGTAGTTATGCCTATAAACGAATGAGTTCTCTAACCCATAGACCGTATTTTGGAGGATATTGTTTTCCTCGGTTGCCTATCAGATAGGACAAAACTCGGTGCGTGATAGGGCAACACTCGGTTGTGCAGATATTGAAAGATGTGAATTCTGGGAAGAGGGTGACGAATGTTGGGCAGATACATTTCGTGGTCAGTTATTCTTAATACAATTAACGCTAGATTTCCGAAAGAAAAGGGGTATAATTTGTGTTATTTTTGTCCGAAAAATATAATTGGTACCCTTCAGTTGGAGCATCTTTGCTCGATCTACCGCCACCTCTATTCGACAGGATAATATCTGCATGAACATATGATAATGGTTCTTGCAGACAACCATCATTTACACTTGCATCTATATAAATACTAAAAACTGTGTAGAAATAAATTTGTCTTGACAAGATCTAAATTCCCCTAAATACTAAAAGCAGAAAAATTACGGGGTACATACAAGGATACTTTTAGTCCGTGATGAATGTTCATTACTATTTATATATATATGATTTTCTTTCCCAGACTCGCCCTTTATTAGACTCGGCAGATATGTCTCCAGACGCGGCCGATATGACGCCGATCTAGGCCAATATGAACCAAGCTAGCGTTGTCACCCTTGATGCTTTTCTAGACTCTTACAATTCGTTTAGAATTCGTTCACAATTATTCAGCGAACGCGACCAGGAAAATTAGCTTTGCCAGGCAAAACATAGGAGGTTGAAGTAGAATGTTTCTGTGGCGAGGAAGTAATGATGCTAAACAGTAAGGACTGGGTAGATGAAGAGAAGAAAGAAGAGAGTTGTGCAGATAATTCAACGCAAACTATGAGTCGTAAAGGGAGATTCGTGGAAGTGGGAGAAGAGATAATCCAGCTATCCGAACGTTGCCGCTTCCCTGGTGGGGAAGCCCCGACGTTCGGATAGCCGAACTTGGAGTAAGAAAAGAGGAAACTTCTGACTTTGTGCAAAGAATGAAAAACAATAACCCTGTCAGAAAACTGTAACAGATCTGAGAATGGAGAATGATTGTAATTAATAGTTTTCGCGGTGGCTCATCTGGTAGAGGTACATGCTGCAAGCCTGGAGGTCCTCGGTTCGAATCCCACCTGTGGCAACCACGCTGTGTCCCAGGGCAAGATACTTCACCCCCATTGCCCACCTGGGGGCACGGTGGCGTTGTGAACCAAGCCGTGCAGCATGTCGATGTTGCACCTGTCTTCATTCAACGCTAACTCTGCTTGTGTGCAGTTAGTATGTTGGGCAGCTGACAGTTGCTCGGTGGTTCTTTCCGGGACCTCCGGCTTCCTCCACCTGTAAAACTGTCGTGGTTATGATTAACCATTTGCAGAAGTATGTGACCTTAAACACTAATAAATAATTAATTGGTTTAGTTTAATAAGGAGATTGTTACTTGGTTTCACACCGGCCGCGATATCAGGTCTCGGTAACTTCACGTGAGCTCTCAGGGCTCAGTCTGATATGAAGTTACTTCGCACTGATATCTCGGTCAATATAAAACCAACCAAGTAATAATTGCTAACTGCTTTCATCACTCGACATACCTGTTCCAAAACACTGTTTTTTCATACTTTAATTCTTGGAATAGCAAGATCCATCTTTAAGTATAAATATACATTCAAGTATAAATATACGTCTTTTGAAAATGTACCATGACGATACGTTTACTTTTACGTATTCGGCAGAGGTGTTAATTATCCTTTCCTATGGTGTGGCAAGAATGGAAATATTCCAACAAGAGTGGCAATACAAAGCAGAGGAAGGCACTAAACGACCGTTTGTTCCCCTTGATGGCCGTAAAGATTGAAAAATTCAAAGGGCTGTCAAAAAGATATAATTTCCTTCAGGTTCGCTCTTAGCAGTCATTGTTCTGCCTTCCAATAGCGAAAATGAATTTGAGAAAAGGACGCCTACAAAACCTATCATTTCCAGGCCAAACATCTGGTGATTGTCTGACCCGCCCATCCTATTTCAAATTCCCTGTTCCAGGTACATCGGCAGAAGATCAAGAGTATGACCGAAATATAATTCAATTGATAAAAGGTAGAGAGCGCAGTGGCTCAGTGATTACGGCATTAGACTTCAAACCGAAAGGTCCACGATCCGATCCCCGCCAACGGTTACGTCATTGTGTTCGGCAAGGTACTTCTTCCCGATCGTCCATGTGGGGGCGCTTGGTGAACTAATGCATACTACACGTCGATGGTGCACTTGTCTTCAACCAATGCTAACATTGCTTGTGTGGAGTTAGTACGCTGGGGAATCTGACAGTTGCTCGCCGTTGCTAGGTGTTCTCTCCGGGTACTCCGCCTTCCTCCACCCGTAAAATTGTCTTACACGAGATGACCCTGAAGGTGTCGTTACACCCCAAATACATAAATAAATTAATTAATTAAATAAATTAGTAAATTAATAAATAAATTAATAATAAATTAAATAAATAAACAAATATATATATATTGACAAAAGGTCATGTCGCACAAACTGTTGTGTATCTGATGACTTCCATTTACATCCATGGACGTAAACGCAGAACAGATTATCACATTAATTTGAGATGTTATCTGTCAGTAGCAATATTAAAACGTTCGTTTATATGTAACAAACTGAAACTGTCTCCTGTCTTGTGCATGTAGGCACAGAATGAATGTACTTTCTTGCATTTTATCAGTGACTAAGTACGTGCTCGGAGAATTCGACTACGAAACATTTTCTGCCGTTCCCCAATAAAAATGAAAGCTGTGCAGTAGGTCTTCAAGTCCTGTCTCAGTGTCAATATATTGCGGGAGTGTTGTGGCTCAGTGGTCAGAACATGAAACTTAAACGATAGGTGAACTGTTTAGTCCTGACCAGCGGCAACCATTGTGTCCATGGGCAAGCCATATGATCCCGATTGTTCACGTGGGGACACGGTGACGCTTATACGAGTAGCCACAGCCATTTGCCAATATTTAATCATCTGGTGAGAATCCCAGACATTTATTTCCAACAGACGTATTATTTCCATTATAAGCTGATTTAGCTAGTTCAGGTTAGTTTAAATTAATTCTGTCCCACACATCAGAGCTAAAATAATTCACGAGAACACAGGGCCACATATAATTTCCCAAGCAATAGTAAAGACCCACAATAACTTTGGTCTTTCGCCATGGATCATATCGTTGCAATAGTTTGGTTTAACCAGAGCGAGAGTGGAGGCTCAGTGGTTACGATATTGGACCTCAAACCGAAAGGCCCGTTCGATCCCTGCCAGGAGCAACTACGTTGTGTCCTTGGGCAAGTCACACATCCCGATTGCCCACGTTGAAGCACGATGACGTTGTGTGCTAAGGCGTACTGCATGTTGATGCTGCACTTGTCTTCGACCACTGAAAACCATGTAGGTGCGAAGTTAGTACAGAACATCCGCCGTGGATCGGGCACTTTCCACGGGTGGGAAATATGTCCACGGACGCAATATTATTAAACTCCAAACATTAATTACAGGAATAATCATCAAAAATTTAATTAATGAAGCACCGGGACAACCCGGTGCTTCGTTAATTAAAATTTTGACGATGATGAATTTTATTACCTGGTAAACGCATGCGTGGATTACGACCAGTTCACGGCGACTGTACTATACGTTGTAGAGTCTGACAATTGCTCGTCGGTGGTTCTCTCCGAGTATTCCGGCTTCTCTCCACCCGTAAAACAGTTACAATACAATATTTTATTTTGTATTGCGAATACGTGTGATATCACCATTATCAATTCGCTTGAAATTTAACAAAATTAACATCCTCAGAAATAATAGTAATATTCTCCCGAGATTGAATAAAAATATAACTTGCAGGGTTTTGTCACAAAACTGAATAACTTCTCGATGATGTATATGCCATGTAAAAGAAGCGACGTTTGAATGAGTTACAGGAAATTGCGCGCAAGTCAACAGTGATTAGCTTTCGTAGAGTTTAGTAAATTAAGCTATTCCCTTGATAATGCTTTGAGAAGTGGTAGACGTCGATGTGTACAGACTTGAATACTAATTTACCATTGCCATATTCTCTACGGATAGATATCGTGGAACAATGCGTGACAGTGTAGCATATTTTGTTCTTTTTTCAAGGAATATTTTGACACCAGGCTACATTTGTGACGCGAGGTTGTAAATTGTGGTCGTACATTCACCCATAAACGACGACATAATGAGCACTGGTTGATGAAAAGGTACACCGTTTGTTTTTGGTGCTGTCGCTGCACATGATGTCTGCACATTTATACCTGGAAATAAACCGCGAACGTCCGTGTAGGTTAGGTGAGGTTACGTCAGTTGTAAAATTCACGAACGAACTACAGGTTTGACCGTTTCGTCCAAATGATACAACTTAAATTAAATTCCTAATCCAGCATATGTTTTCCAGTCAGATTTGACAATCTTTCGGGACGAACTCGATTCAGATGTTACGCATTGCACCTAATTGCAATGGCAAGTTGTTAACATTTTAACAAAAGTACCGCCCAAACAAATCGCAACAACGATCTCGCCAAAGCGCGATAGTGAGCTCCTTGCTACTATTAATTTGAGCACAAGTGCTGTTAACCGTTTACCCAACGTAACGGCCAAAACCGGCCCGCGCTATTCACAAAATTCACCAATTAATTTTCATTATTTTTTCATTTTTTATCACAAAAACATAGGTTATGGCCCCTCTTTGGAACGAACTCGTCGAGCTCGTTCCAATGAGCGGTCATAACCTATGTTTCTGAGACAAAAAATGAAAAAAAATAGTTATTCAAAAATTTTGTTTGCAAGTGTCGTCTGCTTTTCATGTTAGGTAAAGGGTTAAGACGTAAACCGTATGGCTAGCGAAGTGAAAAACAGAGAAGGCGGAAAACCATCACAGAATATTTTTACTGCAGGCTTCCACCATGTTACCTAGCTTAACCTGGTAACGAGTTACGATGTCATCTCTTTATTTTCAGGCCTTCACATTGCACACTAGCACAATGAACAAACGGAGATACGGCAGCTACAGTAGAACACGTGGTGTGATTCTCCGGTATTAATCTTCCGATAATGGTTACCACTGAGTTCGATGATCTTAAAAAATCGCGTACGCGTGTGTGTGCTGCATATGGTATGGGCAAATTACTGCGCAGTGCATACTATCACCAAATATGATAAAACAGATCCTTAGTGGCTGAAAGGACAGCATGTACTGCTTGTAGTTAGCATGCAATATCCCGAACGTCGAGACAGAAACCACACAGCCGTCTGGTCAAGGGAAATAACTTTGTATGGACTGTTAGTTGGCAGATCAATATCGAATGGACAACGGATCGTTTGTTTGATATTGGGTTGAGTTTCAAGCTTCGATTGGATGATACAGTGATAAGGCCGAGTAATAGCGGAACACGACAAGTAGTGGACAGACGGTTAGGGTTAGCCAAAAATCAGGAAGAGGCAGAAAATTATGCTGTGGGCAATAGAACGTTGAGTAGATAGGAATTGAGAAAATGACCCAGAACAGCAATAACCACAATAAAGAGCCGAGATTGGTAAAGAGCAAGAACTAAAATATAGCTCCTCTCCATTAGTATACTCCATGAAATAGATCATTACCATGATAGCTCCAACAGAAAAAGAATGAATAATCAGAAGGGAGTGTGTGTGGGGGGGGGGGGGGGGGGGGGGGGGGAGGGCGTAGGTAGAAAACAGGAGTTTCGCCCCTTACAACCACACACAGTCATAAAAAGAAAGCCAGAAAATCCGAGCCTGTTAAATACACCTCTTCACTGGAACAGAAAACGGAAACCTTAGACACACCTCCACTCCACTCCCCGCCCCCGCATCCATTCGTCAAGAAGTCAACATACAAACCACGTGTCATATTATAAACCAGGTATAGCAACCTTCTTCAACCAAAATGGACAAAAGAAATGCGCCACACTGCTGAAAAATCCGTTGTGGGAATAGTAAATGTTAAGCATTGCCTCGGCGTGGACGTTGTCAAACTGACCTGTGCGACGTACATCGACTGACCAATCAAGCATCATACAGGAAATGATACAAAGAAATGATTTCAGGAAATTATATTAAATAATACGAAACAAATATGAGAGAAGTAAGCTGAGGTAATGATGAGGTTAACAACAACATAACAAATATGAATGCATTAAACTTGTGGTTGCCTTTTTACGTATATCAGTGGGTACTATAACCCCCTGTTAACCCTTTTCCAAAAGTAACAGTCAAAACCGGCCAGGGCTATTCTAAAAAACGCCAATTAATTTTCATTATTTTTTCATTTTTTGTCTCAAAAACATAAGTTATGACCCCTCATTGGAACGAGCTCGTCGAGCTCGTTTCAATGAGGGGACATAACCTGTGTTTTTGAGACAAAAAATGAAAAAAAATTAGTTATTCAAGAATTCTTTTGGCAAGTGTCATCTTTTTTCATGTTCGGTGAAGGGTTAAATATTAAAACCACATGAATGCAAGAGTCTCATGCTCTACCGACTGAGCCCGACTAGCTCAGTCAGTACAACACGGGACTCTTAATCCCGGGGTCGTGGGTTCCACCCCCTCGTTGAGTGCCAATATCACAGTGGTCGTGGGTGCTTAGAGGTCCAGTATTCTTGCGATATGATGATGGACACGAATAAATGACAAGTTGTCACACAAAACTCAATTAATGATATATACAAACGATTAGTGACACTGTATCAATCGTTCATCTCAAATATATTTCAAAAATGTCTCTAATATCAAACATATCTCAAATCCGGAAAAATGGAATTAAAGTGGCGTAAGTACTTACAATAAACAAGATTATGGTGCCCTAACCTTTTTAACGAACAAAAGATAAAGTGAGCGATTCATTGTTGATCTGACTCGCAAAACGATCAGGGCTTTTGACGCTGATCGTACTGCAGGCAAGTCAACACTTAACCCTTTACCCAACGTAACGGCAAAAAACCGGCTAGTGCTATTCACATAAAACGCCAACTAATTTTCATTATTTTTTTCATTTTGTCTCTCAAAAACATAGGTTATGACTCCTCTTTGGAACGAGCTCGTCGAGCTCGTTCCAATGAGGGGTCATAATCTATGTTTTTAAGACAAAAAATGAAAAAAATTAGTTATTCAAGAATTTTGTTTGCAAGTGTCGTCTGATTTTCCTGTTAGGTAAAGGGTTAACAAACGAAATAGGTTTTCCGAAGATACACAGCAAGATCCAAAACAAGAGGCCTCTCCGCCAAGATAGCTCCGCCCAGGGCACACCGTGATGGCACACTGCCTAGTGACAATACATAATTATGGTAAAGAAATTATGGCTCGGACAATCAAAATGTTGACGTTTTCCTGAGTGTTACCTCTACCATGTCGCCTGTGACCTTGACCTTGACGGATACAGACCTTATTATGATTGATAGCACACTGCCTGTTGACAATACATACTGTTATAAAGTTTTGTTAAAAAATATCCAGTGGTAAAGAAATTATGGCTCGGACAAACAAAATGTTGACGCCGGTCGACAGACGGACAGACGAACAGCTCGATATCAGAAAAAGCTCTGCTGACTTTGTCAGGCGGAGCTAATGACAACATCCTCCAAAGCAGGTACTTCTTCAACACGGAAATCCAAAACTAGATTTCTCAAAATAAAGGAATTTCCTGAAAACCTACAAAGAGGTGAACAAGGCCTTGTTACAACCGATAATGTTACAACGCCGCATAATGTTACACCAACGCATAATGTTACAAAAAATGTAGTAAACAACCGATAATGTTATAAACTCCGCATAATGTTATAACTTTTTTCAACCCGTTATGTTATAAAAATCGACGCATAATGTTATAACTTCTTTCAACCCGTTATGTTACAACAAATTAACCGATAATGTTATAACTTCTGTACACTAATTCCAGTTAAAGCTATTGTAGGTGGACTTTACCATTTACCATTTATTGCCGCATAAAGGTATGTAATATTTATACTAAAGGTTTCTGCTCTGGTTAAGGCGAGGAGACACCCCCCCCCCCCCCAACTCCCGGGGATGTATCATAGAATGACCTAGTCACGTTACATAGACGCGGATTATCCTGGTAACTCAATCGTGTAACGTCATTACCATGATCACCCAGTGCCCAACATGGTGAAGGCGGGGATGGTGGAGGAGGGGTGCTATTTTCTCCGGTTGGTACGCTTACCAACGTGCGTAGTCTCCGCTTCCAGAAATGTAGTGTACCATAGTCCCCTGGCGCCTTTGGGGATGGGAAAATGCCCCTGTTTCTGCTTGTTTTGGGCATCTAAAACTCATTTGTCGCATATTTCTTAGTCATAAGAATATCTTATTGTTCATTAATTTGACATTTTAACAACTAACAGTAAACAAAAATGAGGTGGAGTTAAAAGAGGCCAAAAAATTGGATGGAGCGAGGTACATATGGTGGATGTGGCAGGTTGTTATTGTCGCACGGAAGCCGAAGAATAAGATGCGAGACTGGGTAGGAAGAGGAATGGGGTTTTGGAGGGTTGAAAGGGGTGGGCAGGGATTAGGCTGAGAAAGAGAGGAGGTCATGGATTAGTACATCAGGGTGATTGTGCAGAGAAAGATATCTGAGAATACTATAAGAGAGTAGTGCTAGACGGTATGATAATATAGATGGTGGAGATGTTGGAAGAAGTGGAAGTGATGAATTTGGGATTACAGGTTCTGGAAAAGGCGGAATCACTAGAACAGGCAGTATAGGGAGAAGGAGGATATTGTGGAGGAAGAGTTGTGTTGATGTTGGTGTTGTGGCAGTGTTGGTGATGGTGTTGAGTAGTTTTGCATGTTGAAAATGAGCCATTTTGTAGGAACCCGGGGCAGGACCCCGGAAGTGACGTCATGTCACGTGATTGGGCGATCATGTTGGGTTGTCATGATAGTGCACGTGGGTGGCCATGTTGTGATGTCATTATCATGATAGTAGGTGGTAGGAGTGCGTATGCGCAGCGCGTGTTGTTATGGGGACACGTGCTCCGTCTCACCCCAACAACCCGACAATAGATATCGAATTAATCCAAACATCCCGACAATCTTCAGAAAACTGACCCAAACACTCCCGAAAACACTCCCAAATAAAGGTAGGATAGTATCCTTAATGAGGATATGAGACGTATGAAGAGGTAATCATTGCGCTCATTTTCATAGCTTTCATTTTGAGACGTATGATTTTGCGCGCATCGTGCTCATTTTCATAGCTTCCATTGCTTCATACGACGAAAATGGGGATTCCGTGGGTTTAGTATCCTTAAAATATAGGACAGTATCGTTACCTGATGTCCGACCATATAATGGACGCGTAATTTATCACAGAAATGGGTTTATTACAATAATGGTTGGTTTATTACAATAGTGTTTTTTTAATTGAGAGATAAACTGGAAGACGGGGGGGGGGGGGGGGGGGGGGGCGCACCTGTGCCCTGAGGCGCCCTACTGCCCCTTGCCCCCTGGAGCTCCTGAAGTCCCGGTCCCTCGAGTTTCTGGCGAGTTACTAAAGGGAGTGCTTTCGGGAATGTTTTGGACACTTTCCTGAAGATTGTCGGGTTGTTTGGATTAATTCGATATCTATTGTCTGGTTGTTAGGGATGAGACGGAGCACGTGTCCCTATAACAACACGCGCTGCGCATACGCACTCCTACCACCTTTTTTCATGATAATGACATCACAACATGGCCACCCACGTGCACTATCATGACAACCCAACATGACCGCCCAGTCACGTGACATGACGTCACTTCCGGGATCCTGTCCCGGGGTCCTACAAAATGGCTCATTTTCAACATGCATAACTACTCAACACCATCACCAACACCGCCACAACACCAAGATCAACATAACTCCTCCTCCACAATCTCCTCCTTCTCCCTATACTGCCTGTTCTAGTGATTCCGCCTTATCCAGAACCTGTAATCCCAAATTCATCACTTCCACTTCTTCCAACATCTCCACCATCTATATTATCATACGTCTAGCACTACTCTCTTATAGTATTCTCAGATAGCATTCTCTGCACAATCACCCTGATGTACTAATCCATGACCTCCTCTCTTTCTCAATCTAATCCCTGCCCACCCCTTTCAATCCTCCTAAACCTCATTTCTCTTCCTACCCAGTCTCGTATCTTATTCTTTGACTTCCGTGCGACACCACCAACCTGCCACATCCACCATATGTGCCTCACTCCATCCAACTTTTTGACCTCCTTTAACTCCACCTCATTTTTGGTCACTGTTAGGTGTTATAATGTCAAATTAATGAACAATAAGATATTCTTATGACTAAGAAATATGCGACAAATGAGTTTTAGATGCCCAAAACAAGCAGAAATAGAGGCATTTGCCCATCCCTAAAGGCGTCAGGGGACTATGGTACACTACATTTCTGGAAGCGGAGATTACGCATGTTGGTAAACGTACCAATCGGATAAAATAGCACCCCTCCTCCACCACCCCCGCCTTCACCATGTTGGGCACTGGATGATCAGGGTAATGACGTCACACGATTGAGTTACCAGGATAATCCGCGTCTATGTAATGTGACTAGGTCATTCTATGATAAATCCCCGGGAGTTGGGGAGGGGGGGGGGGGGTGTCTCCTCGCCTTAACCAGAGCAGAAACCTTTAGTATAAATATTACATACCTTTATGTGGCAACAAATGGTAAGTGGTAAAGTCCATCTACAAAAGCTGTAACTGGAATTAGTATACATTAGTTATAACATTATCGGTTAATTTGTTGTAACATAACGGGTTGAAAAAAGTTATAACATTATGCGTCGATTTTTATAACATAACGGGTTGAAAAAAAGTTATAACATTATGCGGAGTTTATAACATTATCGGTTGTTTACTACATTTTTTGTAACATTATGCGTTGGTGTAACATTATGCGGCGTTGTAACATTATCGGTTGTAACAGGCCTTGTGAAATCGAAGCAAAAACCGTTAACCCAAGACAGAACGCATTTATGTAATACGCGCAAACAACCTGTAAATATTAAAAATGAGTAACCTGAAATACATTTGACCTGTAAATAAAATAAAGTAATTTAATGAAAAAAAAAGTAATTTAGTCACTAGTCTAAAGGAAGTTATAACCCACTACCGTTAGTTTACTTTCTGATACCTTCTAGCATAATGTGCAGTTCGTCCCATGAATTGAACACTGCCCGATCTACAATGGTTTAGCATTGCAAATGGCGCTTTGTTCCACACAAGTGACAACATCCTCCAAAGCAGGTACTTCTTCAACACTGGAATCCAAAACTAGATTTCTCAAAATAAAAGAATTTCCTGAAAAACCTACAAAGAGGCGAACAAGGCCTTGTGAAATCGAAGCGAAAACCGTTAACCCAAGACAGAACGCATTTATGTAATACGCGCAAACAACCTGTAAATATTAAAAATGAGTACCCTGAAATAGATTTGACCTGTAAATTAAATAAAGTAATTTAATGAAAAAAAAAGTAATGTAGTCACTAGTCTAAAGGAAGTTATAACCAACTATCTTTAGTATACTTTCAGATAATTTCTAGCATAATGTGCAGTTCGTCCCATGAACTGAACACGGCCCGATCTGCAATGTTTTAGCATTGCAAATTGCGCTTTGTTCCACACAAGGGACAGACTGCAGTTTTATTGGGAAAAGTTTCAACAAATATATATTTTTCAAATCCTTAACCCTTTCACTGCCGCACTGACTTTAGCCATATATGGAGGACCTCTATGTAAGCCTGTATGCGAGGAATTTTAATAAAATTTATGACATACTTGGAACTCTATCATCTGATTAGTTGTTGGAAAGGGCTCTCTGAGCCCTTTCCAACAATTAATCAGATTCTATCGGATATATCACTGTCAATGGGATCGGTAGACTTGGAAATAAACTCTTCCAATTTGCTTCTCATCTTGGCGTTGCCGGGAGCGCGGTGGCTCAGTGATAGACTGTTGGACTTCTATGCTAGAGGTCCCGAGTTCGACCCCGTCCGGGACGACCCGAGTTGTGTCCTTGGGCAAGGCACTTTATCCCGGTTGCTTACATGGGGGCACGATGAGGAGTTCTGCACGTCGATGGTGCACACGTTTTCAGCCGCTGTAAACTATTCCAACAACAAATGAGATGGTAGGTTTGATCTGTGCATGCCAGAAGGTACAGATAATCATCATAAATAGGTGACAATAGTCGCTTTCGGCAGCCCAAGTGTTAATATGTATGAAACAAGAATCCTTTACTTCTTAATGTTGTTGGCTTTTAACTCGAAATAGAAAGAATAATGAATATTTATGAATTACTATAGCGACAGTGTATATGACGTTTTTGTAAATTGTCGAATCTACCAGCGTAATAATCTATTTATAACATCTTTCTTTTAGTGTTGTTTTTCTGTTTGACAGTTTTAGACAGATTTTAAAATTGTATTATATTTTTCTATCCAGAGGCCCTGAATATTTTATTGCCGTTTTAAAAAAAAATATGAACCATTTCCTCTCCACAGTCAGAACAATGATCATCTACAGTACAGCCGCCGTGGACTGGTCACTTTTCACGGATGAGCAATATTTCCATGGACGCAATAATATTAGACTCCAAACACTAATTAATGGAATAATTAGCTAAAATTTAAGTATTGAAGCACGGGGTTTTCACCGAGTACAACCCGGTGCTTCTTTAATTAAAATTATGCTGATGATGATTTTTATTACCTGGCAAACGCATGCGTGGACGTCACAGTCCGTGGGTGGATTACGACAAGTCCACGGCGACTGCTTTGTATTCTCCCACTGTTTTTACTACAACCACCACCGACAAACGTTTATGGCAACACATCTATTCTGTCTCTGTTGAAAGAATACACAGGTGGCAAGCTCGACATTTGTGACATCAGTGCTTAAGCATTAAACCAATAGCAAAAAAATTGTAAAGTCATCTGTAGGGACTTAAGGTTATGAACTACTATATAAGTGAACACGTGACTTGGAGTATTTGACACCCAAAGTTGTGAGTAGAATTAAATAGGGCAGATTGGCTAATTAGTTCAATATCAGTTGGCTTTGAAACCATTAATTAAAAATTTGCTTTGTCTACTTTAGGTAAGATTACCTGGTAAACACATGGGTGGACATCATTTCCCGCGCGTGGGTTACGACCAGTCCACGGCGACTGTGCTGTAACCTCCGAAAAGACAAGCCTTCCCAACGTCTGATATTGGTGACATACAGCATATAGGTAGATCTCAAATACTAATTGTGCATAGTGTCGCATGAGCTTCCTATCTGTCCCCGTACCTAAGTTATGGACGTCAGGGTTTTGGTATGATTCTTTTCAGACTTTTGTCATGGTCAGGGGTCTGGCGACAGGGCGGGGGGGGGGAAGTCCCCCCCCCCAGCTAGGAGTATTTTTTTTCAATAGTTGGAAATTCCGAGGTCAAAAATCAAATGGTTGGAAATTCAATAAATTAACATTGTTCATGAAAAATATTAAAATTCCAACTAATGATGAGAAATTTTGATCTTTTATTTCCAACTGGAAACTTGAGTTTCAAATTTTCTACTCTAAAATTGACATGGCGTCAAAATTTCGACTCTGACATCAATCCGGTAAATTTTCTGACCCAGACACATTATAAATGATGCTTTTTCCGTTTCAGGACTAGTGAACATTTTCAGAAGGGTTCATAACCCTTTACCCAACGCAGACGATTTCTAAATTCATTATTTTAAATATTATTTTTTTTTTTAAATTTCAACAAAACCTTTTCATGTGACCTCTCTTTGGAACGAGCTCGACGAGCTCGTTCCAAAGAGGGGTCACATGATATGGTTTTGTTGAAATTTTTCGAAAAATAATATTTCTCCAGCCGCTGTATTTGCATATTACGCTGGCGGATGCGGGCGATTCGTTGGGTAAAGGGTTAAAAGACATCACCCAGCGCTGCAGTGCAACCATCTATCGAAACCACTCACAGTTGGAATTTACACCGGTGGCACCCCCTCCACCCCCCCCCCCCCCCCCCCCAGCTGAAACCCTCTAGCCACATCCTTGGTCATGGTTCATCTATTTAAACTCCGTTTCAGCATAATGAAACGTTGTACTATAATACATACGAGCGTATCTTGGAAAGAAAAAAAAATAAAATAAAATAAAAAAACAAAATAAATCATAACATTTCAGATGATATCTTACGATCTAGTATTGCAAAGGTTATTTCAAATCAATAGATGTTTACGTTAAAGGAGGATCAACATTTTAATGATTGACATGTTTTTTCATCATTTATCGTTTTCGAATTTTTTGAGCCCCTCTCACATCTCTAAAAGATAAGATAAAATGTGAATTATGTAATACAGTGCCGGATGCAGAATCTTCAAAAGCGGTGGCAAACACAAATTCCAGGACAAAATGAATGCTCTCCGCGAGAGCGTCGCTCAGGGTGTAAGGTGTGTTACCGCCCCTCCCCAGTCTATTCTTTTCAGTCGAAGCATTTTCATCTGGATATGAGTTTTCGATCTCTCCTGTTAATAATCATATACTTTCTTATAAGATTAGATTTGGTATACTTGGACATTCGGACATACAAATCGAGGCTTGCAGTACCTAATTCAGGCTGTTGAGAGCGCTGCACTTTCGATTTAAAATTCCGATACAATATAACAATAACATGACTTTGGAGGGCACTGTGGTGGTTTATTAACGGTCCAACAGGTGTGAATAACAGCCCGACAGGTTATAAAAGGCCCGAGACGAATCGAGTGCCGTTAATAAGCTGAAGGGCTTCTATTCATACCCGTTGGGCCGTTAATAAACCACAAGGCTAGACAAAGTCATGTTATTACTATTATTACCACTGGAAGTCTGAGAAAGTTTTCACCCTGTATCTTACATGAATTTTTATTAAAGTTTTCAATTTCGACAGATCGTCTCCTGAGTTCCAATGTGTTCTGTGTGCCTACTGGCAGCCTACTGGCATATAGAACACATTGGAACTCCGGGCACGAGATGATAATATCGTCTGTTTTCAAACAAACTGGTGTCATATGATTATCAAATGATCGGCACTGGTACGTTTTCAATTGCAACGAAGTTAGAAAAACAGACACGATCCTTACCACTTTTATGTCAGGAATAAAGGATTAGAATGTATACAGACTTACTTACATACATGTATATGCAGATGCTTGTTCTTATGAGGCTATCTTTACTGGACAGTTTACATATTTAATAATTTAAATAAAATCATATTGTTTACAAGTTGAAGCCATTTCCATTTCCCAGTGAACGACAGCAAGAAACAAAAATCACGTGATGTGTCGGACTGTTTAATAAGAGTTTTCACTCATTAACGGTCCGACGCGTCAAGTGACCTTTTTTAAGTTGAGTGTTACGTTCTTGTAATGCCCTGTTAAACTTTGTTAATGTACTAGAGAACGCCCGCTAAAGTGGTAATAATACCCGTTAAACAAATTGAAAGTTGCATCACGACTGCTAGATGTATATTTTATTCACCCGCAGATACAAATTTGCAGGAAATATTGAATTTGTTAACAATAATCCCGAGTGACCAATAAAATTCTTTACACCATGATTACCTATTCTACTATATATAAAGAAGCTTATCACAAAGAATTTAGATTTATACACCAACCGCGGTCGACACGTCAGCAATAGGATTTCAGTAGTTAAAATGTACACCTACAGTGGAACTACATCCATGATGACCTTTGGTAACGTCGACCTGAATGTAAATTTGTCTAAATTTACTGCTCATCGCCTCGCGAAGAGTGAATTGAAAACGGCAATTATTTATTACGTTTTTAATGAGTTTACCTCATAAGGTACCAAAGATTAACAAACATGCGTTGTCTCATGTTAATAAAGTATCCATAACGCGAATTAGCATGTTATTATGTTATTAAAATGAAAAAGGCCCAGTGATTTGCGCGTTTCTTTTTCCATTTCGTTTCGGCGATAAAATTGACAGCGGAAGCACCGCTCAATTGTAGTTATGTAAACAAAAACAGATTCGGATGTGTTAATTAATATTGAAAATTGTATATACTACTCAAAGTTTGCTAAACACCAAACATTTGGGACATATTTGCGATATTTTTGGTGGACATGATTGAGGAATGTATTGAGATAGTCCCCAGTGTTTAAATTAGCTCTCTTGACAGGCAGACTTTTCATGACAGTCATGGAAAGCATGTACCCCTTCATTTTCATGACGTTTTCGTGTAATGTCTAAATGTTCATGACATGTGTAGGGTATTCAATCTTCGTTTCAACACAAACTCTTGCGATTTAATGATTGAATATGGCAAATGCACATGTGAGAAGACATTTGTCTGAAGCAGAAATGTGGCGGGCTGTAGGGATGGTTGAGCAAGGGGCTACCCATATTCAGGTTGGTGAAGCCCTTGGTGTGCACCATACGGTGGGCAAGACTTCAGCAGTATGCCACACCAGGTGGCGACAGAGACAGGGCAACATCTTTTTGATCATTCAGGCCCGTAGGAACCGCTTTGCCACATCAACCCAGCTTCGGTGGAGGGTCAATCATGGTCTGGGGCGGCATCAGCAGGGATGGACGTACAGAGCTCTGTGTCCTTGAACGTGGTACATTGACTACACAGCGGTATATTGATGAGATCCTGGGTGTCCACGTCAGATTGTATGCAGGTGCAGTGGGTGATAGATTCATTCTGGTGGACGATAATGCCAGTCCTCATGTTGCCCATGCTGTCGGGTAGTACCGACAGAGAGAGGGGATTGAGCGTATGGACTGGCCAGCAAGATCCCCTGATCCAATCGAACATGTCGGGAATGAGTTGCAGCTTGCAATTTCAGCTCGTCCAGTCCAGCCGAGAAGTATCCAGGAGCGTGGTGTCATGCTGGTCCAAGAATGGAATAACATCCCACAAAGGACCACCAGGAACCTGATTGGGAGCATGGGAAGGCGTTGTCAATCTGTAATTAACAGTAATGAGTCTCATACTCGATATTGAACCCATACCAGTTCACTCTGTCAACTTTTTTGCAAATTGAACAATTTCCTCTTTTACCAATAATATCCACTTTCCATGGTTATCGTATTCAAAAGCTAAAAAATAATGTCAAACACAAGTAAAATCTTTATTTATGTACTTAAATCATTAAAGATATAATTATATAAAAAATATATACACTTTTCATTACAATAATTCAACTAAAATGTAAAACAGATAGTTGGATATACTTGGTGCTTAGTAAACTTTGAGTAGTATATTATTTAACATTCAAACTCTTAATAATCTAACGATTATGGTATAATAAAATAGACCCAAAGTAGCTTGGTGTACGAAATGTTCACCACTCGTGGTGAAGTGGTGTTAACCGCTCGCCATAGGCTCGCGCTTAACACCACTTCACCACGAGTGGTGAACATTTGGTGCACCAAGCTACTATGGGTATATTCTATATTACAACATCATCAAGGCATGTAGTTTGAAAATTTTATCAATCGGGATTTCCGCCAAAATAGTTAGGACAAATTAGGTTTACATCCTCCCCCCAATCGGTTATCTTCGCTTCTGGCTCTCCTCACGAACACACTCAAGCTATATGTATAATAAACTAGACGACATGATGAACTTGAGTGCGAAAATATGACCACAGAAGCTGGCTCATTTCCATGACAATAGAAACTGGAAAATACATTATTTTTTCTCCTCTCTGTCATACCGCTACAGTATTTCCCTGTTCCGCTTTTTAATATAATCCATATGTATTACACGTGCTCTTCATTGAAGTAAAGGTACTATCATCATACAAGTGGCCTCTTTGTTCGATCAAATGGCGAACTTGTCGCGACACACTTACACCACTGGGTCGACATTTTATGGATGAAATACTACAATATCGAAACAGGTCAGATTGTTCACAGTTGACAAAACATTTCTTGGTCAGTATTCCGTCAAAATTCTTTGTCCATTTTGTAATCCCAAATCTGTAGTATTCTTTCCTGAATGGTTATGGTGTTTAGTTTAAACAATATTTTTTCACGGAATATGCGATATGTTACATAATTGAATACCAGAAGAGTAACAGTGCTAATGCAATAGCTCAAAATATAACATATATTAACAGTAATCAGATTGGTTATGGTGTTTATGTAGACCAGCAAGGTAAAACACACGACGGTCTTCTAGTGACAGCTACAGAAAGAATCATCGCATGTTTTGACAAGGCTTTATCAAAAGTGAATAAAGACACAGTACATTTGATATGGCACGAGGATACTTCATATATGAACCCACCACCCGTGCAACCTGTTTTATTTGACTATACCAATTAACAGTTCCATGAACTTGTTACCCGAAAACACGTTTACTTCCTACACCACCCAGTTATCACAACCAGTGAATCCCACTGGAAACGAGAGCTGGGTTTGGCAGAGATTCAGTATCCAAATACTTGGTTCAGTATTGGTGGGGAAGAAACTGTATTCTGAACTTCGAAAAAACATTATCTGCTCACTCTGAAAGAAGGTCATTATTCAGAACTAGCCGATGTGATATGGGTATCAATGGTATTAAAGAATTTCTATTGCCTCGTCACGATAAGATAGGATTTGAATTAGATGGGGTGACTGGTAAAGTTCGGATCACGGTAGGAGATGAGTTGGAGCCGTGATCACATAGAGCCATACTCTCAAAACATTTTGGGTTTTAACAACTGTGTATTCAAGTCGGGTACTTACGAGCCTTCGCGAGTTGCAGATGTCAACCAAGGATTCTATTCGCTCAGTGTGACTTTAGTGTGGCTTGGTTCGTGATCATGTCGCGAGAGACACAGGAATGCCGCTTCATCGCATCGTACCCATACGAGAAAAAATTGGTAGTATTTTCTCCAAAACATTTGAAAATGTGTATTACGTTCCAGTGAAGGAACAATTTCAGCACCGTCCGGGCGTATATTAGGGACGACACAGGATTCAAAGTTTTATTCGAGTTTGGGAAGTTGACAGTGACACTTCATTTCCGAAACTACAGATTTCTTCATTTCACCCAAACATAACTAAGTGTTGTATTGGAAAGACTAAAGAACATTGTGTTACCGCTATTGAAACTAAACTACAGCTAGGACCGTGGGGTGACAACTTGTGAAAAAAGGGCAGCATTTGCCGTGGATGTCATCGAAGGGAAAAATGTGAAACAGGCAGCGGTCGAGTTATTCAAGAAGTCTAGTTTGGGTGCTTTGAACGAAGTGGTGGGTGGTCGAAGCCATCCGACAGGAAGGGTATAAAAATGCGCGCTGCACGCGGTGCCAACAAATCGAAAAAACAAAAGCGAATGGTGAAGGTGCAAGACTTTCTCGGTGCATGATATCTCCCATCATCGAAAGACCTCGTGAGTGTGTAAAGCGAATTCGATTTGTTTTCCATATCACCAATGCAGACGAATGGGGAACATTGACAATGGATGAAACGTAGACCATTCGTCCCCTGAGTTCCAATGTGTTCTATGTGCCTACTGGTACATAGAACACATTGAAACTCAGGGTACGCATTGGCGACTATAAGAAACATTGCACCGATAGAGTTTAACACTGCGGGTTTGGGGGGACTATTATCTAAATCTGAAGAAGATATATCTGTATATTAAGGCGACGGTTGTAGATTCCAGTGGGGCATCAATTGCACCCTATGCCAAAGTAGGATCGGTTATTCTATGGATGCATCCCCCCTTCATTCAGTCAAATCAACATCAGTTCGAACAAGAAATTAGTGACGGCTTCCAATAATACTTATCACTACAGAGTCTACATAGAAACGTTGTTGAGTTATTGACAAGCGACCAAGAAGTCACAATTAATTGACTAATGCCTTATGCTACAAGGACACGACCGGGCACATGGGGGATCTGGAAGAAGAAAACAAAGGGTTTGTTATTAGAAAGAGGTTCACAGAAAGAAGTAAAGTTGTGGAAATGACTGGAAGATTACATTTGGACATGTTTTATTCAAACACATTGTTCGTTGAACGGAGTTAATGTTCATGCTAAAATGAATGGATCTAAATACGCATTCGCCGTGATGGGTGTTGCCAAAACCTACAAGATCAAAACTCTGGACGTATCCATGTTTATGCGAAAAGAAAGACTTTATTCCTTCGTGAGAATGTCTCACAAAAAGGCACTGGCTAAAGCAACGGGAAAATATCCCATCGCTGCCAAAAGGAAATCTGAGCATCACACAAGAAAAAATATTTTTGGGACAGCTACCGAAAAGCGTCGCGGTGGGATGAGTAGACATGGATGCTTTTAATGGAAGTTTAGTAAAGAACCCATACAACTTCAAGAACTACAACATCAGTTACCTCGCTTTGTAGGTGGATGGACAACAGATCCCTGCCAAACCACTGCAACCTCGATTCGATCAGCAAGGAGTGGTCAGATGCCATGCGACCCTGTTCCAAGGGACAGGGCAGCCTATGAGAACGAAGACAACAAAATCAGCAGAGAAAGTACATAAAGGGCTTCACACTGTTCGTCTTCGACCTAACCCCAGACCTATCGCATGGACAACATTTCGATCTGGAGAAGAGAGGAAACTTGAGATTGGAAGTTCATTTCGAAGACCAGTTACAGACCACGATCACCGTACTGGTGTATGCAGAATTTCAGAATATAATATTTCAAGACTCCTCTTCTGATACCACTGTCGAATTTCATTCGGCGGTTGTCCTCCACTCGGCGGTTGATAACCGCCAAGTGGATGAGAGCTGTCGAGTGATTTTCGATTATTCAACATGAATACTTTAGAGTTGAAGAACGCACTTCGATTGGATGTTTGAAGAGAATGTACTTGGGCGTGTTTGCAAGAAACAGATTACCACGAATAATACCAGACCACAGACCAGTGGCGTTGCTAGCCAACACAGATCCAGATCACAGAAAAGGTGAACACAAGATGGCTCTCTTTGTGATTCATGACAACGCAGAATACTTTAATTCTTATGGATTATCACCATAACACAGACCATTCGAGAATTTCCTGAAGATGTATTCCAGGTATTGGAAGTTTAATGCGAAACACATCCAATGATCGTTACCAGTGTGTGGACAGTACTGTTTATTGTATCTGAAATATCGCTACCAATGGATACCATAGTCAACATGTTTATAACCGATCTAGTGGACAATGATGTATTGATTGATGACGTCATAGATGAAACCTGCCACTAGATGTCACTGTATTAAAAACTATAAATAGGGGGCGCACTCGGTTTTCAGCTCACCAGTGATGGCCATCACTCAAAATCATCCCCGAAGCGGCAGACTATACTTGCCTGAAAGCCTAGAACCACTGCACCCTCGGGGAGAGGTAGTACCTTTGTGAGAGGACCCAACCTCCCACACAGGTTCTCACCCGAGGGTTCCACCGAGATATGTCAACGAAGCCATCACGCCGCAACCGGAGACACCTGCCGAGTACCTGAACCTTTTCCGTCTTCAACACGCCTAGACATGTGAAAACTAACCATATACAGTCACTGAGAGTCAAAAGGGGCTTATTCCCCAAAACCGTCCCTGCGCGCCTTCGGCGTCTGAAACCATTCGGTCCGGGATCATTATACATTTTCAGCTCACTTGTGCGTAGACCACCAATGAAGAAAGAATGTGACCGTCCTCAAAATCAACAACGAATTACAGATTCAGCTATTCAAAAAGACGTTGGGTTCCAGTGTACCACGAGAGACTGGGAATAAGTAACTGATATAGCAAAGAAGTGGAGTCTTGAAATAGGAGAAATAAACCGAGGAGAGGAAGAAAATCAAAGAAGAATGATTAGAGAGTGTTCACAATTCCATGTTTGATACAGATGCCGTTGTACGAAAGACAATCAAGAAATCCCAGCGACTTTCCAGAGGGCATCTCATTCGAACCCCCCCCCCCCCCACTCCCCCTCCCCCCATAAGTAATGGAGCAGCTTATACGTGGAGAGAACGGACCTGAGTTAATACTAGTTCAAAGGAAACCGGACCAGTACATAGACTACCAAAACACATCAAGTATACTCTAGAGGAAACTCGTCTCAAGACTTTCGACTTCATGTTACCTAGTGAATGTACAAAAACACCGAAGGTGCTAATAAGAGCCGGATTCTTTTATCTTGGTTGGTTGCGAAGATAGAACGGAATGTTTTCACTGTCGTAGTATTGTGTGTTTCTGGGAAAAAGAAAATGATGTCATACAAGAATACAGAAAGTATGCTTCATACTGTTATTACAGTTATACTTTATCATTAGAAGGGAGCACGATGACGCCGTGTACTAAGGCGTACTGCACGTCGATGGTGCGCATGCCTTCAACCAATATAACCATGCTTGTGCTGCAGTGCGGAGTTACGATGTTGGAGAGCTGGCAGCTGCTCGTCGTTGCTCGGTTGTTCTCTCCAGGTACTCCGGCTTCCTCCACCCGTAAAACTGTCACGGTCATGATTAGCCATTGTGCAAAAGTGTGTGACCTTAAACACCAATAAATAAATAAATAAATACCAAGAGAATTCATGGACGTCGAAGAAGTTCAAGAAAATCAAACTCCAAAATTTCATACCTACTGGCAAGCTGATAGTTGTTCTGCCCCCCCCCCCCCCCCCACACCCATCCTCCTATATTTGAAATCATGATGTTTCGCGGGTCTCCTGTTCGACCAATGCCTCTAAACTGCTTTCTCTGAATGTGACGCCGAAGACGACAACCACCTATCTTCCAGTACACTGCCGACAACTACGCACATGTAAGAATAAGTCCATGAACAAAGTCTAAAATGGATCTCTTCTGGCATTTATTTTCCCTTCCAGAGATAGGCACTACTGACCGACTAGAATAACAATAACGTATATATTTACTTCACACCATTGATACATAGAACATGGCGCGTACATTCTTCTAGTCCACAAGTTGGGATGAGCACTAAACCTCACTGAATTGTGTGCAAGACCCGTAGAAAGGTCACATGATGATTGCACATTTGTCCATATGCAACTACCAACACATTAAGGAACTACCAAAATCTCTATTACTCCCTGGATCGGAGCCACACGACTGTAAACATGACTTTGTGTCTACCTCCTACTTTCTCCCATTAAACATACTCACTTGAAGGAAGTTGTGCATTTGAAGATTGACAAACAACATCAGAATCACGTTAAAGCACACGTCCATAATATACAATGTAGATGGTACAGTACAGTCGCCGTGGATAGGTCGCAATCCAAGAGTGGGCAGTGATGTCCACGCATGCGTTTAACAGGTAATAAACATCTTCAGCAGCAAAAGTTTAATTAATGAAGCACCGGGTTATACCCGGTGCTTCATTAATTAAATTTTTAATGAATATTTCCATAATTAGTGTTTGCAATCTATTATATTGTTGTATCCGTGGTAATATTGTCCCACCTGGGTAGTGACCGGTCTACAGCGGCCGTACTGTAGTTATTTGGGATTTGAAAATTACATTAACCTTGCGCTACTTTTATATAAACACTAAGTGAACCAAAATTCCATGCGTTACCCACATTTTGCAAAGTATGAAATATGCATGGAATATATTACAGATAACCAAATTATAAACAATTTAACCAAACCTTTATTTGTATTTTTATTTTGGTTATGAGAAATCGGCACACTGAAACTATGAACATTTAGTATACCTGATTCTAAAACACTATGTTAATTTCCCTCAGAGTGTTGGTAGTTATTTTGCAATGTTCCCCGTTCGTGGAACATTACCGGTCTAAATCGTTTGCAGTGTTTACTACTCAGCGAGACCCCGAAGACGCGTCACGGTAACACCCAAGATTCGCTGAAATACCGACAACGGTATGAATGTAAACTGTGATAGTCAACCAATGTCAAGGCCAGAAAAATACGGCAATCGAGTCAGCCAATGACAAGGCCAGAGAAATGCGGTAATCGACTGTTGATTAACATTGTTTCCCAAAGCAAAGTGGATATTGAATGTGTTCTTATATCCAGCTGAGAACACCAAATGTGTCTTACCATTATAACACATCCCATTTGGGATAACAAATATATTGATGACCTATCTCGAGGTGGATAGTCTCTCCTTGAATTCGGCTACAGCCTCGGGAAACAATGTGTTCATCGGAAGACAATTTACAATGTCCTCCTCGAACCAGGAGTCAAAACAATAAAAAATTCCAATTGTGTTTTCAAGAATTGTATTTTCTGCCTATTAATATAACTGACTAAAATGAATCATTAGCATTTTAAAAGATGTGGCAATTTTTGCAACTGGCAAATTGCCACATCTTTGAAAATGCTAATGCTTCATTTCAACCCATTTAAAGTCATAACTAGAAAATACAATTCTGGAAAATAAAATTGTAAAAGTTTTATAATTTTTGCCCCAGGTCACCATTATTATAGTTTTACCAATGTGGTGAATATTGATGCAATATATCACTCACACAGTCATTTCCTAACTTATATGAGTCTATAAAACGTTTTTTTTTTGATTTAATATAAAAATTGGCTCATATTTCAATTGGACAAAAACGAAAAGACAGAAGATTGAGAAACATAACATTTAATAATATTCAGAACACACCTTTCTGGAATGAACCAATTGATAAAACCCCAAAACGCGAAAATTATAGCAATATTTTATCTCACCGTGTACTCATGTTTTCTTTACTGTAACGATATAATCATGATAACTACCTGATATTTCTAAGACTTATTATTGAGATTTACACCTAATGCCATCAAATCCGGAGGCGGTCTATTTAAGGAATAGTGCATGGCTTGGAGTTGACTACGTCCATATAGTGCCCAGTGAGGTGGTGTAGTTCCCGCCGCGAAGCGGAGGGAACTACACCACCTCACTGGACACTATATGGGCGTAGTCAACGACAAGACATGCACTAATCCTTATATTATATCGAACACCCATCAAGAAAAACATCTGTCCGATTTGTTAATCTATTACCAAGGTAGCAGCCCTACCAACCAGCGTTATATAGAAAAAAAAATACCATGTAGTTTTTAAAAAACATTTTCTTCTTCCAAAACAAGGCTAACTTGGATTATTGATATGAGCAGAAGACAGATTTTGAATCAGTCGGCAAGGGTGAACAAAACATTTCCCCCAAACGGAACTGTGTATTCTAGAATCGCGCAACTCGCGAATGAAAACTAAAATTTTCGAAATTTGACAACGCAATTTGATGCTTTCCATACATTTGTCACACATATACATTACCGAATGGGTCAGTACGGGATACAAACTCCGAAGATTCAATTGAATTCCATTATTTATTCGTTTACTGCCCAAAACATACAATTAAATAGCGAAATAATATGAGCAGCGAAACAAACGATTTTTCATACCCGGACGCGTTCTCATGAAAGTTGTACCCAGGTATGGATCATCCTCTTCGAAACAAGATATGGATCATCTTCTCAAGGAATAAAATGAACGCCTCGAAAAATGTGACGTGAACAATGGAAAAGCGATACATTTTTCCACAAAGATTTCTTTCCGGGTCGTTTTGTGGATGTTGTGCCTTCGTGAATCGATATTTAAATTTAGCCTGATTAGTTTTATTCGCTCAGTATGAAAAGAAAACTGATACAGTAGTGTGCTAAAAATAGAAAACGCGTAGTGCCTGGGTGTAGTGCCTGGTCAGTTCTGTGGATGCAAACTACACGAAATAGGGTATCATCTTTCAGCCAATCAGAATGCAAGGAAGTCACGTGAGATATAATATTGAGTATTAGTTGTCCATCACCACGTGTGATTCCTTCTAATGTGTTCCTGCGTCGAAACAGAATTATCCGAAATTCCTATTTCCATGCAAAATAAAAACTGGAAAAGGCCGATACACCTCCTCCCCAGAGAGCCCCATCTTCCGTACATACACATAACGACACACGCGTCTGAAAGAGTTAATCGATATGGCACGAGTGGCAAGCGCGGTTGACGGAACGAGAGGCCGCGCTTTCGATTGCTTTGGACCAGGATATCACTCGAGCCTTTGGCCAACTCATCATGGGCCAAAGCAATCTCGTGCGATAAATCTCAACCCATTCAAACGTATGTGGGGTTCTGTATATTTTTGTGGTCTTTATGATTAGAAACTACTTTCTGAATGGCATTACACCATGTTTAACATTGATCAAAAGTGTTAAATGGGAACACACATTAAATGACCTTAACAGACAAACGCCCCAAATTGCCAAAAACGTTATAATATATATTATCTAACAATCATATAGATTTTGGGTTGAAAACCACGAGAAACGGCACGTATCACATAATGTGTACCGATTCCGTATCATACAGACGACTCATTCTGATTCCGTATCATATAGACGACTGGTTTCCGGTAACGCTACGGGTTATCATGACAGGTGCATGGATACATTCCATTCCGAACATTATGTCCCAAAAATATTTACAAATAATTTAACCCTTTACCTAACATGAAAAGCAGACGGCACTTGCAAAATAAAATTCTTGAATAACTAATTTTTTTTCATTTTTTGTCTCAAAAACATAGGTTATTACCACTCATTGGAACAAGCGCGACAGGCTCGTTCCAACGAGGGGTCATAACCTATGTTTTTGAGACAAAAAATGAAAATTAATTGGAGATTTTTTGAGAATAGCATTGGCCGGTTTTGGCCGTTACGTTTGGTGAAGGGTTAAGATTTAATCTGTTTATGTGACAGAATTGTTAGATAAATGAATTATCATGATAATGTGTATGTCCTGTGATTTGTATCAGATTCTCGGTGGTGTCCAAAAATGGGATCACAACTCGCCGGCAAAGCCGGCTCATTCAGATCCCATTCTGGACACCACCGAGAATCTGATACAAATCACAGGACATGCACATTACCATGATAATCTGTATGTATCGTAAATCGCCCCTCATCCCGATGCGGGGGTCGGGAACCCACAGTCTATTACCACTAGACTTAATCATCTTCGATCATCGGATGTCCTCTTACAAATCAGCTCACGTTTATGGGGAGTTCCATACTTGTAGAACAAGTGGCGTGAAATAGTGAGCAAATTGTGACTGAATACTTGTGTATTAACCCTTTACCTAACATGAAAAGCAGACGACACATGGAAAAAAAATTCTTGAATAACTATTTTTTTTCATTTTTTGCCTCAAAAACATAGGTTATGACCCCTCATTGGAACGAGCTCGTCGAGCTCGTTCCAATGAGGGGTCATAACCTATGTTTTTGAGACAAAAAATGAAAAAAATAGTGAAAATTAATTCGCGATTTTTGAGAATAGCGCTGGCCGGTTTTTGTCCGTTACGTTGGGTAAAGGGTTAATCTGAAAAATGTCGAACTCAACAGGTGTGTTAGCTTAATCAATGAGCAGTCACATGATGGATGACGACGCAGTCCACTCGTCAAAGCAACACAAGTAACACGATGTGTTCATGCTTTCAGTTACCAATTTAGCCAATTACACTAAAATTTGATTCGGCGCTAAAAAATATCCCTTGGCTAAAATATGGGTACCAAACAAATTTCTTTCACGTTTGAGGAACAGTCATTGCAGCAGTGAAGATCATGATCACTCGGCCACCGACAGACTCCAAAAAGGGAATGCTAGTTAACCTAGAATATACGAGGCCAGTACAGAACACACGAAAGAAAGGACGTTAGGCGGTTGGTGCCGAAGGAAACCCACTCGGCGTGGGTTCCAACCCCCGCCATGCCATTGTAAACAAAAACCAACGTCCTTTCCTAATTCTATGGCATCCGAGAAACTTGAAAAAGACAAGTGTCTCAGATTTCTTCTGAGGTGCAGTTCGTAGAATTAAGTACTTAAATACAACTATCTGATGAATTGTTCTTTGATGATTGGTCTAGTGCACGACTTTTAATATCAACTCACCAATTGATCTCCCATTCTCGAAATTGTGGTAATATATTCTTTAATAAAAACATTTAGATTTGTGGTGTCGACATTGTCACTTCGCAATGGTTAAGGCCGAATTTGTAGTGACGTCATGGTAGATTAAAGTGCGTTTTAATATTTTATACAGTTTTTAATGTTTTAGTTTATCTCCATTTTTGAAGTTTTCACGTCACTTTAAATTTTTCGTCATATTTTTTTAGGCTTTTCAGAAAGGGTAAAGAAACGTTTGTAACCGTAAAGCCTAATTCACACACCGGGCGTGCCTGCCAAAATCGCTTTGGTCGTGAATACCTTATATAACTTCCTGAGATTCGCATTGCGATCTCATATCCATTTAATATACTAATCGCAAGCGCTCCGGACGCGTCCGAAGGCAAAAGGACAGAGGGTACCACAAAGAGCTCTCGACTCATGGTATTTTTTTTGTCGTCCCTTGAGAAGAAGACGTTGCCTTCCTAATTGCAATGCTAAAGTATTGCAGATGGCACTTTGTGCCACCAAAGGAACGATATAAAGCTTTAGAAAACACACCGCCGATTGTATAGCTTCCTTGTTTGATGATTATCGATCTAAATCAGTCATTATACTTGATACATCCCCACCTTCATTGGCATCGGCACACGTAAAATACGTTAGAAACGAATACTCGAGGGTTTCACAGTCACAGTTCTCAGAAATTAAAGTCTTCGGGTGAAAAGGGTCTTGCACTGCCCCCTTCCCCCATAGCCCCAGAGAAAGGAGCGGCTTAGCCTTACCTCGCTTCCGACGCCCCTTGATGAATCGGACCGTATGGTTTCTGTGTTAAATTCTTAACCACAGCCCAATATGGCAGTAATATATTCCAGCTGCTTTTAGTGTGGTAAAGCTCACGCCCCTCTGAAGATATCAGAATAAATAGGTGCTAACTTAGACATTTACCGCTCATAGTATTCAGGAATTGTCACTTCCCACAGGTTGGCCTTGTGACGCGTTCTGAATGCGAGTTACTGCGCTTTCACTGGTTCTCAGGCATTTTGAGGATTGTACATTATTTTTGTCGGTATGGCAACAGACACATTACAGACTAGACGACAGGTGCCGCAGTCACAGGTTTAAATCCCATCGATACTCGTTCTGGAACATTTGTGGAATTCAGGCAATATATCCACGGACGCAATAATATTAGATTCTAAACACTAATTATTGGAATTATCATCAAAAATTTAATTAATGAAGCACCGGGTACAACCCGGTGCTTCATTAATTAAAATTTTGTTGATGACAGACATCACTGCCCACATCACTGGATTATGACCAGTCCACGGCGATTGCACTGTAGTAAAATGCTTACTTGATTTTTGTCGCTGCACAATTCAATTCGAGCAAGTTCATCATCACGTGTTTCTCCCTAATGGACATCACCGTGTAAAAACTAGAACCATAGACAAAAGGTACAGGCTTTGAAGAGTCCTTGTGCAGGTGCAGATAGATAAAAAAATAAACAAATAATGTTCAAAGTAAACACATCAACATTATGTAACTTAGGCGGAATTTATTTTTCCTGCTGGCACTTTCACTGCTTTTCAGGCAATTTGATTTCCCAACATGTTATACAAATATTTATACAAAACATTATGACCTTGATTATTGAGGTGCGTGATCACATTGCGGCAGAACGGAATGTTTGGTGGACTATTCTCAAATTAACCCTTTTTAACACGGAGTGCATGTATTTTTGCGTAAATCGAAATTTGGAAGTCCATGAGTCGACAGCGCGACAAACATCTAATAAACATGACAGAAGGATCAGTGATGATTTAATCCTCTTGCCCTGTAGCATTAAATTACTACTGGACCTCCACACAAATACAATATAGAATCGTCTATTTCGTTGTGTACATGCGTGTATAAGAAGCTACCATTCAGAGCGTCAGTATTATGTATTAACCCTTCCTCAACCGATCAAAAGATGACAGTGACAAACTGTACTGTTAAATAAGTTGAAATTTGAATTTCTTATCCCAGCCAACAGCCTGTGACCCTTCACCAGGGAGCACAAAGAGCTCCCTCAAATAAGGGTTCACAAGCCATGTATGTTTCATTTGCAAAATGTGAAAATAAAGAAAAAATATCGAAGGGTAATATTGTGAACAGCACTAGCTGGACATGGGCAAAGGCGGGCAAAAGGTTAATAGAATACCAGTTAAGAGAAACCATATATTCATTCTTTATGTACGCCGCTAAGGTTAGTAACCAATACTCTCTCCATAACAGTAATGCCCGCGGGAGCTCGGTGGCTCAGTGGAAGTCTGTTGGACTACTATGCCAGAGATTCCGAGTTCGATCTCCGTCCGGGACGACCCACATTGTGTCCTTGGGAAAGGCACTTTATCCCGGTTGCCTACATGGGGGCACGATGACGCCGTGTACTAAGGCGTACTGCACGTCGATGATGCACATGTCTTCAAACGCCGTAACCCTGCTGGAAAGGAGCTTGAACAGAGTTAGAATGTTGAGGAGCTGACAGTTGCTCTTCGATACTCCGTGGTTCTCTCCGGGTACTCCGGCTTCCTCCACCCGTAAAACTGTCCCCGTCACGATTTGCCATTGTGAATAAGTATGTGACCTTAAACACCAATAAATAAATAAATGAATAAATACAGTAATGCCCACCTCCATCTAACACCTTTTCCCCGTCTGTATACAAATCCGCTATCTTGATTTGAGGAAGGAATTTTTTTTGAGAGGATTCCACCATATACTCTATACAAATCCGCCATCTTGGTTTTGTGGAGGGATTTTTTTACAGGATTTCCCTATATACGCTATGGATTCTACCATTCTTGTTTTTGTTTTTTTGGGGAGGGGGATTTGTTTTAAAGGAACATTCTCTTCTTTCCCTATATACGCAATAGAACTCCGCCATTCTGGTGTTTGAGTAGTAAATTCCCCCTCCCAACCTCTATATATTTCGTGAAAGGAATTTTGTGTATAGACTTATATTCTCCCAAATATCATTGCATTCCCTCTTGGACCAGATATGGTTGTTAATTTATTTAGAGTTTTGGATATTTATGGTAGTATTATTTATTTACTAATTGGTTATATTTATTACATTGAAACATTTTGTACACAAGAGACTGAGAAAATATGTACAGTTTTATTGATCGTTATATTTCAGAACATGATAAAGATTAAAACCCCTATGGATAGGATACATAATTCTCTCTTGTCAAACCCTATTCTGTGGTCCTTCTTTTGTGATCTTGCCATCAGTTTAGCATCGTCTCTATTTTTAGTAGTTTTATGTGAATCAACCACGGTCGCTTTTACCTTCGGCTCCTCGGTCACAAAACATTTTAGGCCTTCAAAATTCACATCTAACATGTTCTTATACTTCAAGGGAATTCCTTTCTCGTACCTTACACCGAGTGAAATATCATAGTTTTTGGGCCTGCCTGTAACAATTGTCTGTATATGGTTGTGAGACACCTCGTCTGTGAGGTCACCTGGATAATGCCCCAACAAGGATTTCTGTTCACTACGTTTTGTCGAAAAGATTACAAAAACCGTTCCCGCATCGAAAGCTCGGGGGCCTAGATTTTCCAAGTTGGGGTATAATTTTAGGCGAGCTTGTGCGATAGTTTTGGTGGCTCTAACAACGTTAGTTTTCGAATTGGTATCAACAAATTTGTCTTTGTATTTCCATCACATCTCTACTATATCTCTACAATTCACAGCAGTCACTTCTTCGTGGCCTGATGTTAGTTTTGTCAAAGATAACAGATGGATCGTCAAAACCTACTTGAGACATATAAGACCTTTGACTGAATTTACCCCAGAAGGAGTTCTGCATAAGCTTGGCCAAAGCCCTGTTTCTGGGATATTTTGATAGTCTAGAAGATCTCCTTCTCTTTGATAGTATCTTTCGATGTAATCCTGTTTAGCATGTTCCGTTTCGCACCACTTTTGACACCCAGTTGCCTCCTTTTTAACCCTTTACTTAACTGCCAAAACCGGCCAGCCATATTCTCAAAAATTGCCAATTAATTTTCATTATTTTTTTTTATCTCAAAAATATAGGTTGGGATATTTTATCGAAATGCCAGATTTCATATATTTTTGCTATTTCGAGTCTCTTTTTCAATGCCAATTGAACATCATCCGTCACCCACGTTCCAACAAAGGCCCGCCCTTCACATATGAGGTGGCAGGGTGATTGTCTTTGATCATCAGCGCATATTTTGCAGAGGTGAAACAAAAGCTTTCCATTTGTCCTTGAAGGTAGGACGGGGTGAAGGAGGCCTCTTGGTGGTACAACCGTACACTTGATAAGACTTTCGTTTTAAAGGTATCTTTCCTGATTTTTTGACCAGCGGGTAGAGTGATATCATGTCGTAATAATCAAGTATTTAATCAGTCGAGACTTCTTTATAGAGAGTAACGGCATCGTTGAGACCACCATATAACGCATCACGCGGTTCCAGAGGGTAACCATGTCCAACCATTCAATAAATGATCGCATTTCGGGATCATTTTTCAATCTAATTTCGAAGTCTGTAAGTGTATCCAAGGTCTTCTATATATTTCTTTAGAGTCACCACGGAACACATGTTCATGAGGGTCGCAATGTTTGCAAAGGCCGCAGTGTTCGCATTTTGAGGTTTTGTTCATACAAACAGTACATACTTTCTGTGCAATGCAAAGGTCCGGTTTGTGTTCGTATGCACCGCAAATGGTTTTACAACAATTCTGACACATGCCTTTCTCACCCCATTTCAAATATCAGAGATTCGTCGATGACAAAATCTTCATTGGACTGGAGAACACGTTCAATTTCTGGCATGAAACGTTCGGTGTCAATGTCGGCAAACGAATAAAAAAGGTAACACAATGGGGAAATCCAATGATGGGCTCTGCACTAGGGTTTAACCCCAGGAACGGGAATTCCCGGGTTACGGTTCCGAAAGGCGGCCCCGATACCCAGGAAGTCTACAGCACGGAACCGGGATTGAAGCGTGGCACTCTTTCTGTATTGAACTGAGGATTCCTGAATTGAAACTTTGTTGGATTTCGTCAGCTCTTCTACACCTGACATTTTTACAGTCCTGATTCCTGAGGAACCATTTTCAACAGATCACTGCAGCTCTCAACCAGTTCTGGAGGACCCACCCCCCACCCCCCCGCCACCCTCCCTTTCAACAGCAAGATCTTCTTCACCCGCTTCAAAGTTCAAACTCGTCTTCATTTTCAGAATTACTAGTATCACTGTTCACTGCCTCCTCCAATATCAGCACCCTCTTCACTGCCGTCACCAGTCTCCTCTGCTAAAAGCAGAGGAGACTGGTGACGGCAGTGAAGAGGAGAGTGTTGATGCTGGAGAAGGTAGAGGTGATAATGCGAGTTATTCTGAAAATAAAGACGAGATTGAAGCGGGTTTTGGGTTTCATACTTATCTTTGGGAAATAACTCTTCCGTTTGGAGATGGGAGATTGCCAATGAAATAAGCTCATTATCATTAAAATAAATGCGGCATGTTACCATCGTATATTTGCTTGATATTACCCGGGAACTTTCCCGGTTCCCGGTACTGAGAGTAATTTCATTCCCGTTCCCGGTTCCTAGAAAACCAGAGAATATATTAAACCCTTCTCTGTACTACCAGTCTGATCAGGTCAATTGGTTTACCTTCCTTAGTTAAATCTTCAAAAATGGTAGAACTTATTCTCTCAGGTGTTAACAACACGTCTATTAACTCTCTCACATATATGTCCTTGAGGCAGACCTTGAAGATAGAGGCTGACATTTTAAACTTGTCCATTGTTTGTTCACTGATCTTGTTGATGGTGAAGTACTTTCGTGGTTCATCTTTTATTAGTTTGACCAAACCGATATCATGTGTGTTCAATGCTGGTCTTTTTAGGTCACCAGCCATTTAATCAAGCCTATGACATTACAGATTATCTGGACGGCTGACAATTTTATGGCAATCCGCGCAATGGTGATTGTCAGCATTGTTGTGTTTCCTAGCATGACGATCCAAGTTGTCTTTTCTATTGAAAACCTTTACGCATACTTCGCACCAAAACTTTTTCAAAAGATTCTCCATTCTTTTGTGTTGTAATAACTAACTCATTTTTTAAAAATTAGCTCCGCACTCTTCACAGTTAAAAGCCATGTCCCTTCTCTTCGACTTTCTGGATCAAAAATGAGATTATATGCGACACACTTCTTTTGTTTTTTTTTTGTATATTTCTACACTTTTCTAATTGGTAATGTTTTAGTGATTAATGTTCTGAAGTTTTGATTGGTTCATCAGGGGTGAATACGCATGTTTGATTGGATAAATTTAAAAGAATCGGTTAGTCTAACTTTTTAGACAAATGCGCTAGTGAGGTAGGTTGTCTCAAAAATACTGAATTCGTTTCCAATAAATATGTGAAAATACATGAAAAGCCAGGCACCTACTTTGGCAGATAATATCTAAAGCGAGATTGTTTTAGTCACCCTTGTGGCATACAACGCTAGTTTGTGAGCCCTATTTTTGGAGACAGTGGACATTGTAACCATGAGGCCAGGTCCTTCCACCAAACAGGATAATTCCTTTTCATTTCGCTTTTAATATACATGTTGTATGCCTTCTTTTCTAAATGGTGTGTTAATATTCATAATATTCAAATTTCTTTTTGGAAATGACACCAGAGGTTAGTCATTGAATCGATTTTCCCGGAAGTATACATAGCTAACTTGTATACTCTATCGTAGGATGAACGCGGACATTGATGGTCAGGTCATTTGCGTCAGACCAGGAGATTCCAACTCGGCCTAACCTACAATGCCTCGTCGTGACAAAGGGCGGTTACTAGTACCGTTTTCGTACACATTTTTATTACCAGTTGTGTAATAAATATCGACTGGTTTTGTCCAAAAAAAAACCCTCACCATTTTGTCATAGATATCATGTTTTGCAAGACATTACTGTTTTTCACTCGCAAAAAAACACCCAGTTAACCCTTTACCCAACGTAACTGCCAAAACCGGCCAGCGCTATTCTCAAAAATCGCCAATTAATTTTAAAAATATTTTCATTTTTTGTCTCAAAAACATAGGTTATGACCCCTCGTTGGAACGAGCTCGTCGAGCTCGTTCCAACGAGGGGTCATAACCTATGTTTTTGAGACAAAAAATGAAAAAAATTAGTTATTCAAGAATTTTTTTTGCAAGTGTCGTCTGCTTTTCATGTTAGGTAAAGGGTTAACCTTTCATACAACTAACCCATTTAATTCCGTACACCATCGGTGCTGTTGCCAGCGATAGTTCTAGGTCATGTGATATTATTGGGTGTGTGTGGGTGTTTGGTATGGTAGTGTAGGATGGACATAATTTACCCTTGTTGGTGTACTGTTAGTCGTTGGTGTTGTCTACTTACCTTACGCATTTTCTATCATCCGTAGACTGGTATGCCATTGTTGTGAGGTATGCGTGGCTGTCTAGATTGGTGGCATAGTATGGTTGGTCTATACCCATTTTGGTACATTTCAGTTTCAGTTTTTGGAACATCCATTAATCCATCTAGACTCATTTTCTATACCATGTGGATTTTATGCTATTTCCTTTCAATCCAATTATTCTGAGGTGTGCGGCTGTATTGTAGAAGACTCAGAGTGGAATGGCACATTTTGCAGTACGAGCAGATTATTTGTCATGGTGACTGCATTGCAGTGGTTGTTGTAGTAGGTTTTGGTGTAGTAGTTGTTGTGTAAATTGAAATTGTTGGTGTAGAGATGGTTGATGTATTTGTTGTTGGTGCTGTATATATTAGTGTAGTAGATGTTTGGTGTTGTAGTAGTTGGTGTAGGAGTTATTGGTTGATGCTATAGGTTTTGTGACAGATATAGGATTGGTCAGTGTTGTGGTTGTGGTGGCTAGGGTGTAGAGCGCGCCGCCAAAGTTAAAAGGTTCCCATAAATCGTCATACTACAACTGTCTTCTGCACACAAAAGTCCCCAAACCATCTTCATGAAGCCTTTAATCTAAGCACAATTGGGGTATTGAAAGCTATGTTATAGGAGCGTATAGCTACTGGGAGCCATACAGGAGCTCGCAATCGTGAAGGCTATTCTACAGTACTGAAACACTGTCCAGAAGAATCGAATTGTAGAGAGATAGCATAACACTCACAGGGTGGTAGTGGTACAGTACACGGCTGTAAATAGATCAATGGATCTCGCAAGGCTAAGATGACCAAAATAGGTACAAACCGACAAACTATACTGCCATACTAGACGATATAACATACCTCACACCACCACATGAGCTACCATTTCGTAACTAGGTGATTCCAAAAGACGTAAGCTAAATAAGTAACACAAAGATTAAGAGTACACGAACAGTGGTGCATACCGTCCATACTATAATAACTGACAATCATACACACCAAACAATATCATATGGCATCAGGCCTTGACAATTCCATATTTTGATTAACCCATTAACAGGTTACCCATTCAGTTTTTCATTAACCTATTCTGAAGCCTAAGTAAATTGTTTCATTAACCTGCTGGTTAGCCAAAAGTCCAAACACGACATGCCGCAGTCATATCCCGAAAGCCGTAGGCCTACGCTGGTGAGGGAGTTTGGGAGGGAAATGTAGAGTTATGCCCCTTCTGTTGGCAACATGCGATGACTTCCGACGATAAAAATATCAACGAAACAAATACGCAATCACAAGAAATAAAGAGTTGTGCCTCTTCTGTTGGCAGCATTGCATATAAGAGTTATGCCTCTTCTATTGGCAGCATTGCATATAGCAGTGAACAGGTCCAGAATTGATTTGGCTGTGGCCCCATCATACATCAGGCTGCAATACATTTCAATTTTCCCAAACTGCAATAATAGGTTTCTAATTATGCTCACAGTAGCCCAAACATGGCCTGAAAGTCCGTAATATAATTTTTTGGTTTGGTACATCCTTGAAAGGACGTACCAAACCAAAAAATTATATTACGGACTTTCAGGCCATGTTTGGACTATGCTTACAGCTGAATAATAAGCACAAATTGAATATTTGTATGTGTACTACTTTCTGTTCAGGCATCTAATATGCCGATCGTAAAAAAGCTGGTTAACTGATTGATCCTTTTGGTTAACCGATAGTCCGTTCGTCTCAGTTTTTGTTTGCGTACTCTCTTGGGGAACGGAACGATCGTTCGCCTGAATTGTCGAGGCCTGCGACGTAGGATTACGTACAACCCGAGGCAACAACACGATGGTATAAGATGGTTTATTTGAACTAAGAGCTCCAGTTTTTTATGCGTGTGGAAAAAGTAATGTCTTACAAAACCTGTTGATTTCTACCAAAAGTGGTTATATTATTTATGACAAAACCTGTCGATTTTTATTAAAACCAGGTAACCTCAATTTATGATAAAACCTGGCGTTTTGATTACAAAAGTGAAACGTTATCCCCAAACCTGGCGATTTGTTATTACAAAAGTGGGAGCTAAAACAAAAAAACTCGTCAGTTATGACAAAAGTGGTATAACACACGAGACATACCATTACGTTATTTAAAATTCGTATTTTTCACTGAAAATTCTACTCTCACACTGAAAATAATATCATCGTAGTCGAAATAATCTCGTAAAAATTGTATGAAAAACAGAGGTGTTTGCTATATCATGGTGAGAAGTTGTCGCTATTGTTAGTTTGTTATTAAATTGGGGTCGCGATGGCGTTATGGTAACCGGCTCTCGTCGATCACCGAAGTTAAGGGGTCGTCCAACCTAACTTTGGTCAATTTGTTGACATTTTGCCCAATGCCTCAGAAACAGATAAGGCAAATTATATATCAAAATAATGAGTAAAGTACATAGAGAAGGTACATGCAATTTTTTTCAGGAAAAAAAGTGAATTTTATGATTTTGAAGAAGATTAATTTGCCAATGGCATAAGTACGGTGGCCGGTTTAGGACCTAGGAAATATTTTTTTTATCTCGTGCGCACGAGATAATTATCTCGTGCGCACGAGATACTAAGTCGTGCGAACGAGATACTAAGTCGTGCGCACGACATAATTATCTCGTGCGCATGAGATAAGTCGTGCGCACGAGATAATAAGTCGTGCGCACGAGATAATTATCTCGTGCGCACGAGATAATTATCTCGTGCGCACGAGATACTAAGTATAGCTTTTCATTGCCACGTGATTAACTGATGTTCACGGGGAAATACCTCCAAGTAACTCCTTCTTTCAATGATAAATTTATAGAATAAATCTTCAGCCGCGGTGTACATATTTCTCGATCAAGGGGCTGAATACAATCTTCACAAGATTGAAACAAATGTTTTTTTAAAACCTATTCTGACATGTCTTATGTAAAAAGTGTTTTGCAGATCATACGATAATCTTGCTTGCGTAGTGGTCCTAATTATTTCAAGCATTCGACAAAGAACAATTTTGTTATAATCCATTGTTTATAGAGAACTATTTTATTAAAGAATTTATACACAGTAAATGCTCTTATGATTTAATTAACCCTAGTTAAACTGTGACACCCTGGATGATTTAATTTTATAAAACTTTGTCGACCGAATAATATGCGAATCCATTTGGTACTACAACGGAAGTTTAGCAATTATTCAGTCCTTAGGCATACTACTTGGTAAATCTGTCCGACCGACGATGGTCCAAATTAATGTTCCAGAATATTTGGAATTCAAACACAAAGACGGGGTGGATAGACCAATGAGGTAGTCTATTTATTTATTTATTTATTGAGGGGGGGGGGGGGGGGGTTAACGACACTTTCGACAGCCAGGGTCACCTCGTGTCGGACAGTTTTACGGGTGGAGGAAGCTGGAGTATCCGGAGAGAACCGCCAATCAACGGCGAGCAACTGTCAAACTCCCAAACGCACTGACTCTTCACAAGCAGGGTTAGCATTGGCTGGAGACAAGTGCACCATTGACGTGCAGTACGCCTTAGTACACAACACCACCGCGCCCCCACGTCGACAATTGGAATTAACCCTATCAACACTGACACCCTGGAAGGTATCATTTCAGTCAAAACTGTCAACGGCGAAATGGGCGAAACCAGTCTGGTTGGTTGGGAGGATCAGTAAAAATTTAATCCAACAGCTCTGTCGAGCTGCTGGATTAAATTATTACCGAGCCTCGCTTCAGATGTTTTGCTCTTTACATCGTCTGCTTGTCCACTACCAATTTTTTCTTCACGCAAACACACAACACGGTTTCCGGACCTGCATCTCTACCTACTGAGCCACCGCGCTCCCGAGGTAGTCAATATAGAACTATGCAATGGAGATATCTGACTTAGAAGTGACCGCAATCCAGGGTATAAAAATCGACAAAGAAAGGGTCATGGTCGATTGTAACCCGAATTGGCGAGAGGGGGGTCAAAGCAAGTAGGTCTTTGGGTGGCCTGCAAAATAAAGAAAAAACAGATTTTGAAGAGTACCTTGATGGCACATTGGGGGAGGGGATACTGTTGTTTAAGACGAGGGCGCAGTCGCTGGAGCTGGGGTGGAAAAGTAGGAACAACAGTGAAAAGGAGTGTCAAATACCCGTATGTGCCTATGTGCTAGGGCACATTGTGCCTTTTCACATAAGCACATATTGGCACATAAAGCATGTGCCTATGTGCTGGGGAACATTGTGACACAATGTGCCCTAGCACATAGGCACATACGACCAAAAAGGGATTCTATAGCCACAGGTGTTTTTCAAAAAGGGATTCTTAAAAAGGCATTCCCAAGATGTAAGCTGTTGGAAAGACTACCTGTGTAGGAGCTGTATAGGAGCCACACAGGAGCTAGGAGCCAATGTTATTTGTTTACTAGTCCCCCCAACATACATCACAGGTCCCCAAACATTGGTCCCACTAGTCCCCAAAGCCTGGTAATCATTAGTTCCCCAAACACTGGGCCCCAAACACTGGTCCTCGAATACTCGTATGTGCGTATGTGCTGCACATTGCGCACTTGCACACAGGCACATATTGGCACATTTTGCATGTGCTACATGTGCTATTTGCACATTGTGTACAATCATCTCACGGTAGTTTGGGGTGGATTTAGAGGAGCGGAGGAATAAGCCAAGATCTTGTTTGCAAACGGTAACACAGTTGGTAGCAGAAACTTTAGTACTGAGTTAAGAGACGGTGGTTAGACAATATTTCTGACACTGCTCCCCAAACATTGGTACCCATTAGTCCCCAAACCCTGGTCCCCAATAGTCCCCCCTAAACACTGATCCCCAAGCACTGGTCCTCAAACACTGGTCCTCAAATACCCGTATGTGCGCATGTGCTGCATGTTTTGTGCGCACATTGTGCACTTGCACACAGGCACATATCGGCACATTTTGTATGTGCTGATGTGCTGCGTGTGCTGATAGACACGAAACAGAGGTAAAACGAGGATTTTGACCCGGAATAACAAAATTCGAGCCTTCATAAAACAAAATGAGACCTTACCAAGTCCATTTCGGTAGTTTTGGAGTGGATTTTGGTGATTTGGAGGGATTGTCGGGTTTATTTGGGTAATTATGTAGAGCCATAAATACTCCCTTTCAATCGAACACGACTTTTTAAAAATCTATAGCACAATGTGCTACTCTAAACACGTCAATTTCGGTTAAACAAAATGCTTTCCGGTGATTTACGGCCATTCTCGGGCTCATTTGGGTAATTATACAGGGAAGTCGTTCCAGGAAATACTCCCAGTCAATCGAACATACCTGTTACAGACCTCTTAGCCCTATAAGAAGCCTTTGGGTCACATAGCAACCACGTGCCACCATAGAAACAACAATGATGGCGGACCCCTTCATACAAAATGGGCGACGGAAACACGTATCACCCTAACAACACGAGCGGCGCATGCGTACGCACATCACCCATCACCATGACAATTACGTCACAACATGGCCGCCCACATGGGTTACCATGACAACCACGTGATACCCATAATACATTGCGGTATGACGTCACTTGCGGGGTCCCCCAGCCGGGGTCCCCCAAATAGGGGACGTCCGCCCGTGTCCTACTACTAACAGCGCTGGTATGAAAACATAAACACGAAGAAATCCCTTTTGGTAAGATTTAAACACCAGAACAGATGTACCGGTTATGTTCCTATTTTTGTTCTTCTAATGAAAAATACCGTAATGCTTCAAAGATTTAAGGCATACCCAGAATTGCGTTTGCGTTGATACATATCACAGAAAGAGATATGAATGATAAAATTCTGTATTTAAATTAAAAAGAGCCAGGCCAGTTTGCCGCGTGGTTTATTTGGTTTCTATGTCGCTCATGGTACTATATATAAAATTTAGTAGAAATCGAGTAAATATTTAGTTCATTGCAATGGAAATGGGGTGGAGATAAAATGAAGTTGTTGCACTGTTAGTTTTTTTTTTCTGGTCCACTCACAGTCCTAACTTTGAAATAGCAGAACAATCCACCATTAATTAAGGTATCATGTAAGGGAGCAGGCGATTGCTACGGATCAACGTGATTTGAGTATCGAGAGGTTTGTCCAGTCACTGAATAAGTTGTGCGCATAAATAAAAAAAATCCTTTCAATTAAACCCGTGGGTAGACCCAATGGCCCAGTGCGTTGATCTCCCAGTGCATTATGTGCTCAGATACCAAATTTAGTTAAAATAGGCCCAGTAGTTTGTCCCTTGCAAGGGAGTCGCACCGGTTGTGCTGTGGGTGTGACGTGACACGGTCATTGTCCCAACAGACCGAATTCCCGAGCCAATATGGTTTCATACACCAAGTATGGATGAAATCGGCCCAGTAGTTTGCCAGTTGCTATGACATCGGGTCGGTTGCTATGGGAGTTATGCAACATGGTCAATAACCCAATAGGTTGAATTCGTAGTGTATTGTGGTTCCACATAACAAATCGGGTAAAATCGGTGTAGTAGTCTGCCCGTTGCTAGGGAGTCTCTTTGGTTACTATGGCACGCGACATGATAAATGGCCCAATGGGTCGACCTCCCAATGTATTATGGGCTCAGATACCAAATTTGGTTAAAATAGGCCCAGTAGTTTTCCCGTTGCTAGGGAGTCGCGCCGGTTGTTATGGGTGTTACGTGACATACATTGGGAGGTCGACCCTGTTCTGGTGTTTAAATCTTACCAAAAGGAATTTCTTCGTGTTTATGTTTTCATACCAGCGCTGTTGTGTCCCACAAGTACATGGTAATAATAAGATAATAACGAGGTTAATGACACGAAATAAACTCATCTTCAGACCACTGAAATATACACGAAGCCACATTTGTATCTACACGGTGGAGTGGAGAATCACTGCCATTTTTCCCATCGCCCTTTTTTGCATAGCATTACTATAATTTTCTTGTTTTATTCTCTACTGATGTCACGGGTGTTTCCTCAACAATCACTTGATACTTAGTTGGATCTTCCTCGCTCATCTAATAATTTGAAAACAGATAATTTTGTCGAAAATCGACTTTCATGACAATAAAAGATGCTCCTTTTTTCATGTAACACTGACCCACCGGTGTAAATGTGTCGCAACCGTATCGCAATCCGAGCGAGAAAGCAGACCGCCTTGCTACCAGTGCCGTATGATATCTATTTGGAACTACGGCTGGCTGGTTCGTTTTCTTTGAGCGTCTTTGGTTTGTCAAAGAAAATGCTTAACGAACCGGCAAGAATTTTTCATCTGATTAACATTCAGACGGGATGGAGAGCTACTCTATAAAGACTGAAGATCTAGAGGGGGAACTGCAGCGAGGGGGGGGGGGGGGAGCTTTATAAGGGATAGGGTGCTTGATGATTGAATTAGAAATTGGCGAGCTGGAATTTGGACCATGAGTTGTTTAGACGGGTTATATAAAAAGGATGCGCCAGCTTTTGAGGAGTACCTGGACGGATCGTTTGGGGGTCATTGTTGTTCAAAGTGAGATCCAAATCACTGGAGCTGAGGGGGAGAATCGCGAAAGGCGAGGAAATATTGTGCCAAATGTGTGACTTCGGTGTAACGGAGACCCTGGAACATTTCATTATAGAATGCCCCAAATATTTGCCAAGAAGAACAAGGCTCCTTGTGAAACTAATGGAAAAAATAGGATGGAAACATGAAGGATAATTGGATTAGGACAAGGGTCAATTTTATAGTTGGGGAAGGGCCAATGGGGGGATTGTGAAACAGTTTTTGAGTTTTTGAATGAATGCTGGGAGATTATGAGGGAAAGTGGGGTAGGAATACCCCGGCGGGGCACTGGGTTGATGTAGGCCTCCTCGTTAGAGGACCGCGACAAATCAGCGGAAGGCCGAAGATTTATTATTTTAGATTCGCAAGGCTGATTGTACGCCGTCCCAATATACCTACAAAACGTCATGCGAATGGGTTGGCACATGGATGCACTTGAACACATGGATATGGCATCGCGATTTTTATCGTGACTGCCTGCCTTCCAACCCGCCTGCCTGCCCGACCCACTGCCCGAGGATCTACCAGCCCTCGCCGAACCGTTCGCCCAACGACCCACAGATACCCCACCCACTTACCCGCCCACCCTATACAGCAGACCTGATGATAAACAAGAGGCCCCACTTACCTTGAACAGAACCTGATATAAACCGAGGCCACGGATGAATCTACATTAAGAAATCAATCTCCATAGGATCCATTGTCAATCCATGAACCCCTCAGTAGTGACTAAAATAGTCTAAGCATTATGCCTCTCCTTCAGTTAATCATAATGTTCAAAGTGGAGCTCCTCTACGGAGCCCCTTTGATATACGACCTATGTGGATTAATCATAGTTACACACCTCTTGAGGTTACTTAATAAACATGGCTCCTTATAAAATTGACTTGGAATTAAGTTTCTATTTTTAGCACGCATCGAATCCCAGAATTTTGTTCTGAATAGTGAACAAAAGATGTTGTATACCAAATACGAAAGGATTCTATCTGGTGGATCTGAAGATTTTTAAATAAATTTCCTTATATTGCACTAAGTTAAAATTTGGGCTACCATAGGGAGCCAACATATGAACCCAGAGACCCAATTTGAAGAAACTTGAATCTGCCCCCCACCCCCACCCCAACCCCCGAGATGCTGTATACCAAATATGAAAGGATTCTGCCTGTGAATCCGAAGAGGATTTTTAAGGAAATTATCTCATTTTGCACCAAGTTAAAATTCGGTATCCAATTGGGAACCTAAATATTAACCCTGGTTCTCAGTTTGAACAAACTTGAATCTGATCACTCAAGAGATGCTGTATACGAAATATGAAAGGATTCTGATTGATGGATCTGAAAAAGAAGATTTTTAAAGAAATTTTCTCATATTGCACTAAGTTAAAATCCGCGCTCCTCCATTGAGCCCAAATATACTATTCAAAAAAAGGAGGGGATATTTGATAAAAGTGAGATACATGAAGAAATATATTTATATTTTCATAAAAAGACAGTTGAGGCATTGCACTGTGACATCTGGTTCAAAGATTTCAACGATAGTTGGGTGTCTGACAAGCACACATTCCACTCACTGAGCTGTAGAAGAATAGACGGTCGGTCAGAGAATTTACCACATACAGTCCAAGACCTCAATACCTTGTAAATGCTCCACGGTTTGCGAGACAAGCGCGGATCCGACGTGGTATACTCCTCACCAACCGTCCAATATCAGCTTGACTGATGTTATTTCATTATTCCTGGAGTGCAGAGGCGAGTTCCTGGACAATGGTAGTTGGCTGTTGGCGTTGTCGCAGGCGCCTGCCAAGCATATCCCAGACGTGATCGTTTGGTGAAAGTTCTGGACTTAGTGCTGGTCAAGGCTGTGGACTCTTGCATTGTCATCTTGAAAAATGAATCGACGGTTGTGACGTCGCGCAAATGGCATCACATGAGCTGCTAACATGTCACGGTAGTACTGCCCAGTGAGACGCCCTTGGATGACATCTAATACTGTTCTTCTTGTCATGGTTATGCCTCCCCACACCAAAACCGATCCACCACCAAAACGATCGTGCTGTCTAACGGTTACGTCATGGTATCGTTCGTTCCGCCGCCTCCACACTCTGTTTCGCCTGTAGTGGAAATCGAGAGTGAACTTCGATTCATCGGAAAACATGAAGTTGCTCCACCGACTATTGTTCCATCGCAGTCGTGCTCCATACCAATTACGCCTTGTTGCGATGTGACATTCAGTCAAACATGGAATTATTCGAGGTCGTTGAGCGTACAAATTCCAGTTGTGTAGGCGATGTCGGATAGTCTGACCACTGACACGCACATCTGTCGCTCGGTACACCTGTTGTCCAATTTCTGAGGCACTTTGATGGCGGTAACGTTGTGGTTCGGATGAAACGATCCTGGTTATCTGTTGTCGCCCTTGGATGACCTGATTGCCGTCTCTCATCAGCATTGCCTGTCTGACGGTAGCGTGACCACAACCTTCTAATCACCAATTGAGTAACGTTTTGAATTTGAGTCACTGCAGTATGTCTGTTGCCAGCTTCCAACATGTCAACGGCACGCCTGTCAGTCTTCGCCTACCTCAAAAGTTACGCTTCGACCAGAAACTATTGATGAACGAGTTTATACCAAGAAAACAACGACGAGACCTTCGAAAAAGCCCGTCCAGTACAAATGAAAATTTCAAAACGTACCCCACAGACATTAACACGGGGCTCGTGCGAAAAACCTGCACGAAGTTTTCGTAAGGTGGTGACATTCATTATGACATTAAACTTGGTAACATATTCATGTGTTCAAACGCGCGCGTATCCAATAACTTTTTCTGAAAATTTCAACTTCAGTTTGGACATCCCCTACTTTTTTGAATAGAATATTTTTGTTACAGCCTAGTAGTAATTAGCCGGCCGCTGATTTGCCGCGGTTCTCAGGTGAGAAGGATTTTATTTGCCCTGTTCTCCCAAATGCCTCCCTATCTTCACGGCTCTACTCTCCTCCCAACTCTCTGAGACGAACTGTTTGATGTCATCCCCTACACTATTCTCCCCCATCTCTTCGATAAGCATACCAGCCCTCTCCTTTGCGTCATCCACTAACCACATGTCCTTTATTCTCCATCACACTTCCCCATTATACGCCCGGTGAATCTTATTCTGTTAGACTGGTATTTTGGGCATTCTAATAGAAAGTGTTCTAGGGTCGCCACTACGCCTAAAGTACACATTTGACACTCCTTTTCACTGTTGTTCCTACTTTTCCACCTAAGCTCCAGCGACTGCGCCCTCGTCTTGAAAAACAGTACCCCCTCCCCCAATGTGCCATCAAGGTACTCTTCAAAATCTGGCTTTTCTTTATTATGCAGGCCACCCAAAGACCTACTTGCTTTGACCCCCCTCTCGCCAATTCGGGTTACAATCGACCATGACTCTTTCTTTGCCGATTTTTATATCCTGGGTTGCGGTCACTTCTAAGTCAGATATCTCCATTGCATAGTTCTATATTGACTACCTCGGGAGCGCGGTGGCTCAGTAAGTAGAGATGCAGGTCCGGCAACCGCGTTGTGTCCTTGGGCAAGACACTTAACCCTCTTTCAACCCGGTGCGCATAAATGTTTGCGTGAAGAAAAAATTGGTAGTGGACGAGCAGACGATGTAAAGAGCAAAAAATCTGGAGCGAGGCTCGGTAATAATTTAATCCAGCAGCTCGACAGAGCTGTTGGATTAAATTTTTACTGATCCTCCCAACCAACCAACTCTGCCCCCAATAAATAAATAAATAAATAAATAAATAAATAAATAAATAAATAAACAAATAAATAAATAAATAAATAAATAAATAAATAAATAAATAAATAAATAAATAAATAGACTACCTCATTGGTCTATCCACCCTGTCTTTGTGTTTGAATTCCAAATATTCTGGAACATTAATTTGGACCATCGTCCGTCGGGCAGATTTACCAAGTAGTATGCCTAAGGACTGAATAATTGCTGAACTTCCATAGTAGTACTAAATGGATTCGCATATTATTCGGTCGACAAAGTTTTATAAAATTAAATCATCTAGGGTGTCACAGTTTAACTAGGGTTAATTAAATCATAAGAGCATTTACTGTGTATAAATTCTTTAATAAAATAGTTCCCTATAAACAATGGATTATAACAAAATTGTTCTTTGTCGAATGCTTGAAATAATTAGGATCACTACGCAAGCAAGATTATCGTATGATCTGCAAAACACTTTTTTTACATAAGACATGTCAGAATATGTTTTAAAAAAACATTTGTTTCAATCTTGTGAAGATTGTATCCAGTCCCTTGATCGAGAAATATGTACACCGCGGCTGAAGATTTATTCTATAAATTTATCATTGAAAGAAGGAGTTACTTGGAGGTATTTTCCCGTGAACATCAGTTAATCACGTGACAATGAAAAGCTATACTTAGTATCTCGTGTGAACGAGATAATTATTTCGTGCGCACGAGATAAGTATCTCGTGCGCACGACTTATTATCTCGTTCGCACGACTTAGTATCTCGTGGGAACGAGATAATTATCTCGTGCGCACGACTTATTATCTCGTGCGCACGACTTATTATCTCGTGCGCACGAGATAATTATGTCGTGCGCACGACTTAGTATCTCGTTCGCACGACTTAGTATCTCGTGCGCACGAGATAATTATGTCGTGCGCACGACTTGGTATCTCGTGCGCACGAGATAAAAAAAATATTTCCTAGGTCCTGAACCAGCCACCGTACATAAGTAACGAACCGGTATAACCACAAAATAATCGGTAATTCGAAAGCCTTGTCCTCAATATAACGATAACATACTACAGACTCGGAGAAAGCATTTTTTTGACACACACTCTGGTGGGTTTTGATGTTTGAATGTAATAACACCAACACAAATTTTGGATGTTCCGGATGTGGCCATGTGTCAATGATGTTTATTCCAGTCATGTGATTTCGATGTGGTTCTTGCAGAAATACTCAATTTGGGCGATCGTAAGATTGCAAGGGCGTGATCACGCCCTTTATTTGTTCGAGAGAATGTATGAGGGGATTTGCAAACAGGTGATAGCAAATACTTGAGCTGTTAATGTCATAACTGCAAAATATGGTTCGAAATTCCCTCTCGTGTTTACAGGCCGTCTGAACTTTTTTGTTGACAAAATATCTGAATTATTGCGCACTAGAAAGACAATATGAACCGAGTGTATAAAATCGGGACGACACACATAAAATAAGGCAATATTCATAACAAAGAAAGCAGAATGCTTCAGAAATCACTTTTTCTCGAAGTATATTCCAAGTGACCTGGAACTATATTGAGCGTGTTGATTTCCCCCGATGTTGTGAAATTATTTACTTCACAGTTACCATGGATCTTCGCCACGTGCTGTGTTGATGTCGACAAAGGACCGATTCAAGATGGCTTGAAAATGATGCATTCGCGCTTTTAAATAAGGTGCGTTTGGACGATGCTGAGAATTTAGTTTTTTCTTGCAACCAACCATACTAACACAAGCGTCGACCAGTGTCTTTTGTCATCGTTTTACACTGACAAATGCGACAAATCTCCTTCACCGGAAACTATCTTCCAATTTGCATATCATAATAAACATAACCGCTGTCAGCGTGACCGTGTGGTCAAAACTGAAACGAATGATCGAATCCACGGTCAAAATTAGCTGCAACTGGCTTTTAAACAAGTGAAATACACGAAATATTCGCAATTTCTTCATTATCCATGCCGAGTTACTTTCTAACCAGACCACATGCGTTCAGTTTCGTTTGTCGGCATCAAACTGAAATTGTTTGTGGTAATTAATAGTACAAGAAGGCGAAAGAAGCCAAATTTTTCCCATCATCTTTAAATTAATTAAAATTGATAGTTCCTTTTATTTTACTGAAATTATGAATTGATAAGGTGGGTGTGTTGCGATTATTGTTCCCCAGACCTGGAAGTTGTAAAATCAAAGGTGCATCTAGGGCCGTGCAGTGGTGACCTCTGTCATCTTAGTCTTACCCATTCATCATTACATGTACCAACATTCTCCCTTGTATCTCAACCACTGCTACTCCAGTTTGAAGGATACTTGGTGTTGTGATAGAGCATTATGGGAAAACAATGCCTGTGTAGCTGCTGTAGCATGTGTTTCTTCCCACATTTTTTCAGAGTTGTGGTACTTTTTCATCCTTTTGAGTTAGAAAATTTTGTTTATAACTAGTTGATTTGTTACAATTTGTTGGAAAGTGCCTGCTGATACCCTCAAATGTATTACTACAAAATATTTCTGGTGAAGATTTTGTTCCAATTACTTATCAAGCAACAACCTAATGAATATTCTGTATAAAGCCACCAATCTGATGTTTGACACTTTTATTGGACCTGTTATGAAGGCTTATGGAACTCAAAATGTTGATTATGGCAGGACTTTTCTATTCACCCATTAATCGATAAATGAAGTGTTATAGTTGGAAGTAAGAAGCATGAAAGGTCCAGAACTTAAGTCTAAAAATGATGTTTTGCAATGTAACATGATTTTTGCAGATACACTTATTTGGAGGGATAACTGTCTGATAGTGTTTGGAACATGTGTGGCCAGGATCTTCAACTTCAAAAAGAAAAAAGAGTTAAACTTTGAGAAAAAGGGCATATGCCTTGAGTGCCGGAGGAAGAGTCATACAAGGAAGAGAGAACACCCCCCCCCCCTCCCCGGGATATTTTTTGTGTCAAATGGAGCTCACTTGTCACCTTTTGGGGATTGCTTTGTGTACTGCGTTCTTGAAAAATATATGTGAGACCCTCTAGATGTGCCCTTCTGATCTCAATATGCCAATAAGCCCCCTTTGGGAAAGTACATGCAATAATGGTTATGTGAGGTTGATTTGATGTGTTTTGAATAACAATGTACTTTTAAGTACATTAGATGGTTTATTGTAGTGACAGGCTACAGTTACCGTTATTTCTTCTCCAACAGATATCATGAGTGTATTGGTGTCCAAGAGTAAACACAGGTATTATACTTATTGATAAACCAGACAAATTTAACAATTTAATCACTATCAAATTGATGCATGGGATAAAAGGAATTACAGTGCAAGGGGTTTGTAAATATATTTATTCAACTACAATGTTTGACTTTGCAGTGCATTCTACATGGGAGAATATCACAGTTCCCTTCCAAACCACCACAGTGACACATACATCTTTATATTGGGAGACACTCTTTTGTCCTTCCATACTTCTTCTGGTGGACTCCTTCAAGTTGACCTTTGCTGAACTCCCCATATCAAAACATAAACAAAAGAAAATGTCTGCCTTCAATCAGTGAGCACACCACTTATAACATTTGGTATCAATCTTTATTACTTTCATGAATTAGGAAAGGATTTCTTCGAGTATGTACTTCAATGTTTATAGAATACAGCTGTTATTTTATTTTGAGGTATTTTATTGTAAAAACTTTGTTCTCTTACTTATGTCATAGCAGACTTTCAGGTGGTGCTATTTACACATTGCAGTAGTTCCATGGCACATTTCAGTTTCCACATGTTCTATGTTTCATTCCAAGCATTTTGGTATATAATTTATTGGGGTTATTCATTTTGGGCCTTTTTTAGACTTGAAAGAAAATTACATGCAATTTGACCAAAGTTAGGTTGGACGTCCCCTTAAGCAACGTCGAGACCGGTTAGTCCTTGGATGGGTGACTGTCTGAGTGATCGATTCGGACTCCCGCGGTGTCTCATTGGGCAAGACACTTAACCCCGATTGGTCATATGTGGGCACGATGACGGTGTGTACTAAGGCTTACTGCACGTTACTGCACAACCAATATAACCCTGCCTGTGCTGCAGTGTGGACTTACGATGTTGGGGATCTGGCAGCTGCTCGTCGTTGCTCGGCGATTCTCTCCGGGTACTCCGGCTTCCTCCACCCATAAAACTGTCACGGTCATGATTAGCCATTGTGCAGAACTATGCGACCTTAACCCTTTACCCAACGTAACGGCCAAAAACGGCCAGCGCTATTCTCAAAAATCGCCAATTAATTTTTTAAATATTTTCATTTTTTGTCTCAAAAACATAGGTTATGACCACTCGTTGGAACGAGCTCGTCGAGCTCGTTCCAACGAGGGGTCATAACCTATGTTTTTGAGACAAAAAATGAAAAAAATTAGTTATTCAAGAATTTTTTTTGCAAGTGTCGTCTGCTTCTCATGTTAGGTAAAGGGTTAAACACCAATAAACAAATGAATATAATAAATGTTATTAAATGAATACCCATTAACGGTCGTGTTCAGCTTTCGTTGTAAAGCTGATAGAATTATTTTGTTTCGCGGACGACTATTTGTCGTCGAGTAGGTCTGTTGGTTACTAGTTCGGGATTAGCAGGAGAAGTTCGTGGTCTATGCACTAGAATTCGCGACTAGAAGGTGAAACATTAATTTTCAACACGCGACCTGTGGTCGCGCATTGAAAAGTTTTGTTTCACCTGATAGTCATTTACGAAATAATTCCATTGGTATTCTCCATGTAGTCATCCGTATCTTAATTTACAGATCACTTTTCATTGAAATCTGTATTTTCATGCGAAGTAGATTAATGTGTTTTATGTGGCTGTCAATTCTTAACCCAGCTTGACACGCAGATGTCTACAAGGTTCCCTCGACAGCATTGGCGGAAACAACGCTTTGTGGGATTGGTGGTGAGCAGTGGATGTTGGGAGTGAAACTATAAAAATTCTCACAGAAACTGTCAATGCAAAGTGGAAGCGGTTTGTTATAAATTAAATTCATAAAATATCTAAACAAAAACCAGAAATGTAAAATTAGTTAGCTCTGTAAAACATCGCCGTCTGCCATTTGTGACGCGCGGTGATGTTTGCAACGCTAATTTCCTCTCTCTAATCAGTATATTAGAATCTCGACCTTCTTATGTCTCTTTTCTGTTTACATTGGAATTTTGACAAATTTTATTCAGCTTTGTCCATCGTATCATTTGTTTTAGCTAGCCTGCTCCAGACCATACCAGCGTCAAATTTATTACAGAATACATTATAACCGCCGTGGAATGGTCAAACTCCACAGTGTTGCCCACGGGAGCTTTTCTCAATCAATAATCAGTACCTTTCAGCAAATATTCAATGAAAGAAGAACCGGGTTGTACCCGGTTCTTCATTCATTGAAAATTTGATGGCGATTCCATTGTTTTATGTCGGAGGTTCACTTTTGAAATGATACCTTTGGGTTTATGACGCTGAGCATTCCAGAAAAGAGTTGTGAGGGGTTTTTTTCCAAGTAGAACCGAAACCCATCGAATTACAAAAAAAAACCCAATTGAGTCTTCATATGATCAAGAAGCAGGGAATTTCATATAGAGTAACCTAACTTGTTTATATAAAAAATTGCCTTTATCGCCCAACTTAACACATCACCTAACGAATCGGCCGCATTGGGTCGCGTAATTTACAAATTAAGCAAATGAAAAAAAAATCAAACAATTTGAACAAAACCATATCATGAGACCCCTAAATGGAACGAGCTCGACAAGCTCGTTCCATTGAGGTGTCACATGGTATGGTTTTGTTGAATGTTTTTGAAAATTAAATAAAAAATAATAAAAATAATAAATTTTGATATCGTGTGCGTTAGGTAAGGGTTTAACGCATGCGTGATGGAACAATTGAAAAACGTGTTTTTGATGTTACTTCGTCATCATTTTAAAACTACAACTTGGCTCGGCATTATATTTCACAATTTATTAGTACTGAAATGGTTAACTGGATAATCAGTTTGAAACCGGTTACCTCCCTAACCGATTTGAAAAATACGTCAACCGGTTATCCGAAATATCGATAGTGGTCGTCATTCCATGGTTAACACGTAATAAATCTGTTGTTTCTCCTTTGGGATAGATTACACCTCGAAGCAGCGCTGTATATATTGAGAAATAATCGACTTTGACTTCAAGACTTCGTTAATGATCGGCAATTTCCGTGAGTACTGAGTAACCGTAGAAACTATTCCGTAGTGTGTATACAAACGAACGTTGTCGAGTACTCGACAACGTTCGTTTGTATACATACAACGGAATAGTTTATGTGAATACTGCTTTCCAATTCCTTGAGGTTTGATCCCAGATTCGGCGAAATAATGGCTACGGATAACCGGATATTAACCGGTTGTAGCTCTCGGTTAGTCAGTTGTGAAAATAAGCCAACCGTTTCAGCCCTACAGTTTATACAATGTCCAGAGGCCTTATTTATTTATTTATTGGAGTTTAAGGTCACATACTTATGCACAATGGCTAATCGTGGCCGTGACAGTTTTGCGGGTGGAGGAAGGCGGGGTACCCGGAGAGAACCACCGAACAACGACGAGCAACTGTCAGCTCCTCAACGTTCTAACTCTGTTCAAGTTCCGCTGAAGCAGGGTTACAGCGGTTGAAGACATGTGCACCATCGACGTGCAGTACGCCTTAGTCGTGCTCCCATGTAGGCAACCGGGAGAAAGTGCCTTGCCCAAGGACACAACGTAGGTCGTCCCGGACGGGTATCGAACTCTGGACCTCTAGTATAGAAGTCCATCAGTCTACCACTGAGGCACCGCGCTCCCGCTCAGAGACCTTAACAGTCCAGTTAATGTAACGGATTGAAGAACAAAGCATGTGTAAGTTTGGTTCCATATAACCAAATTTGGTTTCCATACCAAGGCCAACTGAAGGACCAGTTTTGGTTCCTTTTTGAACCAAAATTTATCTGTGTGCATGTACTGTTAAAACACTGTGAAGAGATGCACCTATGAAAAGGTCCCAAGAACCTTTTCATGAGTGAATCAGAAGACTGTAGGTTACCATCTAAGTGGATTAGGAATAAAACATGACCGAATTTCCTGTGATATTCTGGACCTATCGACTCGACCCTGACACTCGAACAGTTAACAAACTTTACAGGAAACGTCTGTGTTGTTTTCCGGTTAGTTTAATTTCAAACATGTCTTGAAAAGAAGTTTGTGTAATAAAAGACGTAGTTATACGTGGAAAATGTTTGATGTTCCACATATGTGTCATTAAATGTATCGTGAAAGGCTTCGAGTAGTGTACATTTGCACGATCGTTTGCCGGAACAATTGAACATTTTCTAAATGCGCTGGTAAACAGATGAAAGAAGAGACGCACTGTTGATGTATATGTTAATATTGTATTAGAGCTACAACATGAGACGCTTTTATGTCATCTAATTATACCTGTAAACCATTTAACATTAAACCAACTCTCTAATACTTGGTTTAATGATACCAAATGGCGACAATTAAGTGGTATCGACCACACAAACAAAAATCATCAATTATGTTTACTGCACCGGCGGAGTCATTAAACTGCTAAAACGTCTGTACATCTTTAATCAAACATGTACTTTTTATGAAACGTTTTCACATTTTGTTGTAAATTTTCAATACGTTTTGCCGAGAAAAGTGTGTACATCATCGCAATACTCACCTTTTCACGGACAGCAATGAATATTCATTAAAAATCGATCCGTGATTGCGAAGTGTCGCAAAATTGAAAACCTTCGAAATATTTCGTTTTGGTTGAGCATTATTTATTTATAGCAGCAATAACCCCCCACCCCTCCGCGCCCCCCGCCCCCACCCACTTGACGGCGGTTGAGACCCTTTGCGATATGTGACCAGCGAGTGTTCTACAATTCAGCTGCATAGAGATCAATGGCCTCGACACATAATTATCCTGTATTAAATACCGCCTCGAAAATAGAAGAGATATATCAAGCTGTACAATGTGCGTGGGAGATCGGTGGGTCAGTGGTTACGGCATTGGACTTCAAACCGACGGTTCGATCCCCAATGCCGTGGACTGGTCACTGTCCACATGTGGGCAATATTTCCACGGACGCAATAAAATTAGATTCCAATCTCTAATTATAGGAATAATCATCCAAAATTTAATTAATGAAGCACCCACCCGGTACAACCCGGTGCTTCATTTATTAAAATTTTGCTGTTGACGATTTTTATTACCTGGTAAACGCATGCGTGGACATCACTGCCCACGTGTGGATTACGACCAGTCCACGGCGACTGTACTGTTACTGTGTTGTGTCCTTGGACAAGTCACGTAATCCCGATTGCCCAAGGTGGGGGCACGGTGGCATTGTGTACATATAGAATATGTCCATAGTAGCTCGGTATACCAAATGTTCATCACGAGTGGTGAACGTTTGGTACACCAAGCTACTTTGAGTATATTTTATTTATACCATGACCGTCAGATTATTAAGAGTCGCTCTTATTTTTTCTCGATTTTACTGAGCACCAGACGTACATACGTGCGGATCTCTTTTTGTTTACACGAGCATCGGTGGGCGGTACTTCTGTAACCCGGGGTGATCTCCACGAATTAATAAGTTAGGAGTTCAGGGTCCAATAACACTAATCACATGTATCCAACAATCTCTTTATTTACATGGTTATTAAAACCTATAAAATAAATATACAACAAGCATGAGTTTTCAGAATATTGCACATAATAATAAAATGACAATATGAAAGGAATCGATATGTATCGAAATATAAATATGAATTGCGGAACACGACCAAATCGACCCATATGCAGTAGAAATGGAAACTAACCAGATATGCACAGTATATAAATTTTACAAATCTTTGCAGATAAGTTAATACTTTAGAAAATACTTTCTAGACAATCAGTTGTAGAGCTGACAGACACAAAAACGGTTATGACAAGGAGTGTTAGTTAGGCGGGAAATGGTGAGTGCTCGTTCACAAAATCATGCACATGCAGTGAACTGTCGTGAGGTAGTTGGTCATTGGTTAAATACCACTGCAGATATGTTTAACCCATGGCCAAACAGTTCAAATTACACAGCCATAGCTGTAATTGAATAAATAATTAATTAATAAGAATAATTAATACATATATATTTCACAATATATATGGACAGCTCTGGTTACACTTCCGCTGTCAATTTTATCGCCGGTGTAAAAGGAATGGAAGTCCGTAGGAACGTTAGTCCCTCTGGACTATTATTCCGCGGAATTATAGTCCTAGGTCTAACATTTCTAGGAACAGTAGTCCGGCGGACTACTATTCCTAGAAATGTTAGACCTAGGACTATAATTCCGCGAAATAATAATCCAGAGGGACTAATTTTCCTACGGACTTCCATTCCTGTTACACCGGAACGGAATGGAAAATGAAACGGGGCTTTTTTCATTGTAATAGCATAATAACATACCATTTCGAGTTATGGATGCTTTATTAACATGAAACAATGCATTTTTGTTAAGTTTTGGTGTCTTATGGGGTAAACTCATTTAAAAACGTAATAAATAAATGTCACTTTCATTTCACTCTTCGCGAGGCGACGTGCGATAAATTTAGACAAGTTGCATTCAGGTCAACGTCACCAAACGTCAACTTGGATGTAGTTCCACTGTAGGTGTAAAATTTAACTAGAGAAATCCCATTGTTGGCGTGTTCACCACGGTTGGTGTGTAAAGCTAAAATTTATGTCATAGGCTTTTCATATATTGTAGAATAGGTAATCATGGTATAATAAGGCGTAATGCACGTCGATGGTGCACCTGTCTTCAGTCAATGATAACCCTGCATGTGTGAAGTTGGGGAGTCTGGCAGTTGCTCTGTGGCTCTGCCCGGGTACTCAGGCTTCCTCTACACTTAAAAACTGTCCGACATGAGATTGTCGAAAATGTCGTTGAACTCCAATAAATAAATAAATTACTATCTGCGTAAAATGTTTAAAAGATTCATATTTATGCCGATTATGCTTACGGATTTCGAATCGAATCGACTTCCAGTACATCAGAGGATTTCCAGCAGAATGGCAGCATCACCATGGCCGGCCAAAACTAGATAGGGGAATGATGTTGATTTCGATTTTGCATAATTACGGAAGAAGTATATTTCAAATCGACTGAAGACTTGTGGACAAGACGACAGAGAAAAAAAATAATAAAAAAAAATAAAAATACGAAGAAAGGAAACTAATGATATGATTGTAGTAACGCACATTGTCTTGTTATAAGTGCGATACAGCTTGACTGGGAAGATCGCACCATTACTCAACTATATTATAGTCCTAACAATGGACTCGTTATCTATTTATTTATTTTCATACTTAAGCACAGTGGCTAATCGGGACCGTGACAGTTTTGCGGATGGGGGAAGCCGCGGAGCACACGAGCACGATGACGCTGTGTACTAAGGCGTACTGCACGTCGATGGTGCTCATGTCTGCAACCGCTGTAACCCTTCTTGAGAAGAGCTTGAACAGAGTTAGAATGTTGAGGAGCCGACAGTTGCTCGTCGATGCTCCGTGGTAATGCAACATACCACGGAGCATCGACGAGCAACTGTCAGCTCCTCAATATTCTAACTCTGTTCAAGCTCCGCTCAAGAAGGGTTACAGCGGTTGAAGACATGTGCACCATCGACGTGCAGTACGCCTCAGATAAAGTGTCTTTCCCAAGGACACAACGCGGGTCGTCCCGGACGGGGATCGAACTCGGGACCTCTAGCATAGAAGTCCAACAGTCTACCACTGAGCCACCGCGCCCCAATGGACTCGTTTACCTATGTTGCATAACAATATTATTTAGTTCAAACAATATTTTATTTGTGAAATGTTTTTTAACATAACGTTATTTATCACAATAGGCAGGCAATAAAGTATAACATTATTACATACAAAGGATACTGCAACAAGCCGTACAGTATTAACAACGTGCATGCTGCTGGCGGATACTCCTGCCCAGGATTCCTCTTGCCTCTCAAATAAATATTATTTGAGCACATTCAATCAAAATTTCACCCTGTAAATAGCATGCCCTTTTTCACCAATCACTTCTTGAGTTAAATTTTTCATCATCTCTTGTCATGGATGCATCAGAGCAGCCATGACTATTTTTGATAAAAAATATTTTGAAAATACTCAACGGGATAAGAGTTGACGCTGATTAAGTTGCAAATGAAGGATAAAGTTAAACTTAACAACATGGATTCGCCACAAAAGTTCAGAAAAGAGATTTCGTTATAAAATGCACTTTTGCTTCATATCATATTGCGTTTCGAGAAAATTAAAAAGCTAACTCTGATTGGTGGCTGAGTCCATAGTCTTAACTTGGGGTCAAAGGTCATTAAATAATTTATTTTGTTACGACACAGGACCTCAGGGGACAAGTTGGTACTGCCAAGCACGTTGTTGCCTCGTGTATTTCTGCATTTCTGCATTTCTGTAAAAAATAATAATAGTGGAACCAATGAATGACGTCATATTGTTTGTCGCTCACATTTGTTATGACGTGTGCGACATATTGTCAATAACAATGCGCTGTGATATCCATTCCATGTATATGGTATCTCCGTACTCAGTACGGCTAATACAAGTGAGGGAGCTAGTAGAGAACTACTCATTGGAGATCTCGGACCTGGACGTTGGGGCAAACCAGGGTAAAAAATCGTCAGAGAAAGGGTCATGGAGGATTGTAACCGTAATTGGCGAGAGGGGGTCAAATCAAAGAGGTCTTTGGGTGGCCTGCGTGATAAAGAGAAGCCAAGTTTTGAAGAGTACCTTGATGGCACCTTTGGGGGTCACTGTTGTTCAAGCTGAGGTCGCGATCCCTGGAGCTGAGGGGAAAAATTGGGAAAGACGGTGAAAGGGAGTGTCAGATGTGTAACTTGGACATGGTGGAGACCCTGGAACACTTTCTTCTAGAATGCCCAAAGTATCAGTCTAAAAGAATGAGATTCACTGGGAGTATAATGGGGAAGTGGGATGGGAGAATGAAGGACATGTGGTTAGGGGGAGACTCAAAGGAGAGGGTTAATATGCTAATCGGGGAAATTGGGAAGAATGGGACAAGGGATATCATCAAGCAGTTCGTCTCCGAGTATTGGGAGGAGAGGAGAAGCGTGGGAATAGGGAGGCAGTCGGGAGTACAGGGGTAACCATGGCTTTCTCGTCCGAGAACCGCGACAAATCAGCGGCTGGCCAAAGTGTTGTTATTATTATTATACAAGGGAAAACATCTAGATAAAATACTAATCTGTATTAAGGGTAGTAACCGCACGCGTGATCATTCGATTTAGAAAAAAACGTGTTTTACATGCACTCATCGAAACCTGAGACCACCTTTACCGATAACAATAATTAAATGGCAATCAACTAGAAGTCCAGTCATGAAATGAGCACAGATAGCACGTCTATCTGCGCGTTAATCTACGCATTGTGACCACAGTAAGGCTATAAAATGTTGTACATATGCCTGTGCACAAGCAATGTTTCAGCCAATGGACCTCCGGGTAACCCGGAGGTCCATTGGCAGAAACATTGCCTGTGTTTGCTGTGAGTAACCAGGAGAACCTGCCGTTCTTTGGATGCCATTCGATATGGCAATTGCCGCAATTCCTACGCGCAATTAAGCCTAGATAAGCGCGCAGTTCACGACAGGACTTCTAGTTTTAACTTCAGCTTAATGAATGGTGATTACGTCATAGCGCAAGAAAGCAATGGCACGACGTGATTTTCGGTCGAAAAGAAAATCAACCCAGAGAGGCTGAACCATTGTCAACATATGCGAACAAGTCAATCAGTTATGGAATGCGGACTGTAAGGATTACCAAAGAAACTATGGATCTAAGACTTTTGCAGAATTTTTCCAGTTAGCTCACTGTGGTTGTAACAACTCTGCGGAAAAGTTGCGTTTTTGTCACTATAACGTAGACTGGCAGTACAATTGTGGATTCTCAATGAGGTTGTGACAACGTTGTTCATTACACTGGCCATAAATATCAGATCAACATCCTCTCTTCCTAAAAGTATATGGAAAGGGTTACCAGATGGCGCTCTCTGTTTGCTGGCCGTATGAGCGTTTGTTTGTTATGGCTGTTTCAAGTACGTTACACTTTTGCTCATTTTACACTTTTGTCATGCAAGATACAATATTATTTAGTAAATAGTTTAAAATCACATAGAATCCAATACATACACATAATATGTATGGATGTGTTTGATAGATGTCGTATAAAAATTAAACTTTATATGTAACGTACGTTACTAATTGTACGTTACTGAAAGTAATAACCATTGTAAGAGGATTCTGAAAAATGACATTCATGTCAAATTCCCAGTTGGTTTCTGGAGAAAAGCTTTTTATAAAGTGACTTTATGGATTCAAATATGCGTGAAAATGATTATATGAATGAAATCGTGCATTATTGACATTCACCACATCAGTAACAATAGGGTCCTGCGAATATTCGAGCTTCGAATCTATATAGATACACGAGTCTGCTTCGAGACCGATCCCGAATCAGTCTCAGGATTCGATTGTTTCGTTTCAGTTTGTTACATTTCCAACAAAAAATGGATAAAATTGACATTAGACATTTCATTAATGTAGGCTCAATTCATAATTTTGCACAGAACATTATCCGTAGTTTTAGTTTTTGAGGGCCTAATTTGTTACTATTCACGTTCTTAAGAACGTGAATAGTAACAAATTAAGCCCTCAAAAACTAAAACTATGGATAATAGGCCTATCTGTTTCAGCGACGGTGCTACAGAGAATATTTATTTATTGGTGTTTAAGGTGTCAGTCAGTCTTGTAAGGGTCACCACAGTGTACTGTAACTTCAGTTTGGTGCAATATGATATGCAATAACTTGTCTATTAAAATTCGATTCGATTTGATATCGATATCAGAGACATGATTCCATTCGAGATTCGATTCGAACAAAATGTGTGATTCGCAGATCCCTAAGTAACAAATGTTCAAAATATCAGTGATCTCAATTGATCGTTACCGAAATAGAAATACAGATTTGCCTAAATCGTTTAGCATTTGGTTATTTGAGGTGTATGCCATAGGGACAACATGTGGGTAAATCTTGGACTAGAAGTATCCTTAGCATTGGTTAAAAAGTAACCCATGGTAACGTAATTGTCAACTTCCAAACAAGTCGTGGTCTGAAACCATTTTGTTCTAAGTGACTTTTTATGTTTTCGGGATAATCGATTTTAAAAGTTTGGAAGGCTGGAAAAAACACATATTTTGAAATTTGGGTTGGACCCCAATGCCTACCGACAGTTAGTGTCTTATCTGCCACATAAAGTTTAAGATCAGCCGCCTATAAATTTGTGGCTTTATACCTGATTTGATAATCATTCCGGTCACGGGTATTTTTTAACTTGGAACAACTTGGAACTAAGGCCGTATGTGAGTTTGACGTGAAACGTCTTCAAATTTGAAGTCGGAATGAGGGCCACATTGTTCTAAATGGCCAAATGAATGGGACATGTGGCATATGGTATCACGGAACTAAATATTTGCCCATAGGCGACCATTATAACGTTCCGGTAAAAAAAATATGATCGCATCACTTTAATTTTGGCATTCAAATATCTTTGTCAAGTATAGCCCTTTAGACAACTTTTTCTGACCCGAGAACAAGGGGTCATGCAACAAATAAGAGAGAAAAACTGACACGAAGGGAAGTACAGGTCATGTGCACATATTTTTCAGGGAATTCCCTACAAAAACAAACAAAAAGTAAATTGAATTTTTTAGGTCCAAAAGTAATCAAATCACCCTCTTTTTTTTATCAGGAATATTCAACAATAACGCAAAATGTCAATAGAATGTTTCAAACGTTTATTGAAACAATATATTTTCCCAAGGCTGTTTATTTTTAGAGATTGCATCATTTCCGGGTGAAACATTTCAAGCCGGGAAACTCTAATTCAAAAATTTAGTTCCCTGATACCATATAGCGCAACAAGGAGTCACGAAATTGGTTTTTCATTAGAAAGCACATCACACAAACAATCATATGAGCTCGTGGTGCACCATGTCCGCTAATTTCAACCTCTTCCCAAACATAAGTTAAAGTAACCGTGCGCAAAACGGAAAGAAAAGATTGTCTCTTTCACTGAAAACACCACAGGTAATATCTGAATTCGATGGATATTGATCGATCGAGCTGATAAGCGGATATGCTGTTTTGCTTTTGTTTGTTCCTTTAAACTTTCAGCAACTTTTCGGCCGTACTGTACTGGGTATTTTGATTTGGCAAGTTCACATGGTTGGATCTGCATTGAATGAACCAAATTTGATAGTAGATACACCTGGAAGCATTGACAAAATGATTAAACCTGAAATACGAGATGAGATGCCCTCAATTCATGGAGTTTTACATACAGCCTTACCTTTGAGTAGTAGCCTACAATGTTCTGAGAGCTCCAACGCCACAGTCAGCGGAAGCACCAAATGGGTTTATGGTCAGTCATTAGATTAGACGTCTTTGGGACTTCATAATGGCAATAATGATAGTGAGGGGAGGGGTGGGGGGGGGGGGGGGGTCTGAATAAATGCCTACTTGAAGGTAGGTGTGGAACCAAGTGGTATGCTATCAAAGATCACGCCCCTTTGATATCAAATGGAGACAGCATCACAATTAAGTTGTACGAGCAATGTTCCCTGAAACAAATGCATGTATTCAAGGCCACCAGGGTGTGTGTTTGAAGGCCGCTTACTTCTCATTGTGTGTTCTCCATCATATCCAGGCTGGTGTTCATTGATCTGGGATGAGGCCAGTGAGTTACAACTCTGAGGGTGAGGCAACTTATTAGAACTAAGGGCAGTTGATTTTAACTGGAGAGTTGCCCCAAAATATCTAAGCCACCATCCGCCGCTAAGTTTGGCCATCTTCGGATAGTACCAGATATTGAAAGGGGAGCTGTTTGACATGGGTACATTTACTGGGATTTTTCTGGTCTCATGTTTTATCTCACAATCGGGGCGTTTTTGCACTGTTACGCAACTAAAGTTTAATGTATTTGGGCCCTTGTTCCGAATCCGTATCAAGGGCCCTTGATACAAGCGCGTGATTCTGCTGTTGCCCAAACGTTAGCGTTATTCCCTTCAGAGAAAACAATATTAGGTGAGGCGAAGCTGAACCTAATATTGTTTTCTCTGAGTCGTATATGACACTGTATCTGCCAACTAAACGCCCTATAACGTATTTATTATGCACGGCATGCTAAATTGCCACTGGGGAAGTAAACTCAACGAATAGTTAAATTATGCGCACTTTTCAGCATCTTGGGCTGGTTTGTAGCCTTTTATTGGGAGTTTCCTGAACGCTCGAGTCGAGGCTTCTCTCTTGAAGTTAAAGGATTAGCTTTCGCTATGAAATGTGGAAGACTCCACCTCAATAAACGAAGAACGGCATATTTTAAAATATAATAAACCTTTACACCAATTTAATTCACCAGTAAATATTGCAAAAGTAACAACCAAATTCACGTTGACGAAACACACAGTTGCTCCACTTCGCAAGACAGTATTCCGTAAAGTGAATCGCAGTGACGTAATTTTCTCTGTAGTGTAACGTCATCACTGACCACAATATGGAGATCAATGAACGCTATTCTATTTTTTCAATTTGCGTCTTTCCATCGATAAGGCAAATGAAAAAGTTCCTCTTAAAATAGTTTTATAACACATTTTGTGGTCAATATTGTGAGATAAATTTATCAGCACCACGGTGTGTGTCTCCGGAAATTCTGATCAAGTCTCGTTGTAGGCACAGAATCGCATTTCGACTCGCCCTAACGGGCTCGTCGAAATACTGTTCTGTTCCTACAACTCGACTTGATCTGAATTCCCGGAGACACACACTGTGGTGATAATCTGTATTATCACATACCTATTGATGTAAAAGACGGGATTTCTACAGTTCTGTCTGTACAATAAAAATAAAGTTATATTGCACATGCGGTGATACAGATACGTTTGATTTCGTTTCTAACGTAAACAGGGATGGAACCCATCTAAATAAGTCACGTCATCGTTGGTCGAATGCACCGGAGTCGAACTCGCTTGGAAATTCCAAGTTCCTCATTTAGATTTGTTTACCCGAGTATTTAAACAATCAGATTCGAGTCAAAAATCTACAGAATAAAAATAACATTCTGACTGCTTGTTCCTTGACAAATATTCTCCACAAATGGTCATATAATAATGGAGTGTGCTAAACTTATTAGCCATTGTTTTTGTTGTGTTATTCTCTGCAGTTTAGTCAATATTTGAAGTTCGATCATCGAGACTGTGACACTTATCGGCGTCAATTCATTTCGACCGATTGAATGCCGTAAAAATTAAAAAGCAAATTAGGGTTGGTACCCCACCACCTAACAGTGATGACGCGTAACAACGAAGGAAATGCAGCAATTATCCAGCTGAAAGGTTTTTTGAGTTCAATTTTCGTATAGACTCGTTGTTACAAGGGAGGTGTGCGATAAATACAGAACCGCACATTCCTTTGAATGGGTTAAGAATCATTGCACTCGATTGCTTTGGCTCACAATATCACGAGAGCTGTCATAAATGCATGTATTTAGATCCGATTGCCAGCATCTCGCAATGTGACAGACACGTATCTGTCATTACGCCGTGTTAAGCAGTGCAGAGGCTTCCAACCACGGAAAGTGAAAGACAATGCGTTTTTGAAAAGGATGGCTTTGGCAAGAGAATTGTGTTGAGTACTCTCCCTTGATGTTTAGATTTCTGTTTTGATCATCGGATTCCAAGTTTCCTTTCTTGCTTTCACACTCCCTTTTTTGAAACGTTTTGTTTTCGAAATAACAGTATATCCAAATATTTCTTTATTGAGTAACAATTCTTCCAATACATTTACCAATGTGTGGTTCTGTACATATCACACTAAATTTTGAGGTTGGGTGTGCAACAAAGGGTGTTATCTTGCACAGTGTTCCATTCGGAGAAGGGTGAGCATCTAATATATTAAGCCAACTATAATAGGCTTGTTGTTATTCGGATGCCTTGGTCCAAAGTTAAAAAGCACGTTAGCAATTCAGACTGATTTAAGCTATGCAGTGGTATAACTTGAACTGATACAGTACGGCCGCCGTGGACTGATCACTTTCTCAATGGTGGGCAATATTTCCACGGACGCAATAATATTAGACTCCAAACATTAATTGTAGAATAATCATCAAAATATTTATAAATGAAGCAACAGGTACAATCCGGTGCTTCGTGAATTAAAAATTTGCTGCTGATGACTTTTATTACCTGGAAAACGCATGCGTGAACAACACTGCCCACGCGTGGATTACGACCAGTTCACGGAGACTATACTGTAAGTGACCTTGGCAAAGGTGGTGGTGATTAATTAACTGTTGGTGACGCGATTATAGATACATGTCTTCTGCAATGTGTAGGCCCTTTCCATATTGTTTATATATCTGGACTTATGCTTAAGGAATCAACTGGTGATGTGGATTGTATGGGGTTTTTTTTCGAATGAATGTGTTCCGTCATTATTTCTTGTTTGGTACAGTGTTCGTTTGTTGAATCGGTCTTTGGAGCGTGTAATTGTAGAAGACCATAATAGTGGTGGTGGGGAGGGGGAGGGAGGGGGGGGGGGGCTTAGTTAATCCTTTCATCATTCCCCGACAGCCTCGAATAATATACGTTTGCATCAACATTTCAGGCTTATTTTTATCTTCTAATTAAATAACCTTGTAAAGATCACATAATTTTCAAAAACTTTCAACAAAACCATATCATGTGACCCCTCATTAGAACAACTCGACGAGCTCGTTCCAAAAAAGGGTCACATGATATGGTTTTGTTCAATTTTTTTTAAAAGTAGTATTTTTTCAGCTGCTGAATTTGCAGATTACGTGGGCGAATGTGGCCTATTCGTTGGGTAAAGGGTTAATTGCGGCAAAATGATCAACTTGAGTCGGAATTAGACGCTTACGGGGGTTAATCAACTTTTGGCCTGACTCTGCGTTGTTCTGTCTACCCACAACCTTTCCACAACCTGTATGCTGTAGACCGGTTGTGGAATGGTTGTGGGTTGACAGAACAAAGGACGCAAGCATGGCTGCTGGGTGCTATTCGTGGCTTGACCCTGACACTGCACCCGTGCTCACCTCGGCGTCTACTCCAGAACATCAATAAGCACACGCATGCGTTCACGCAAGAGTTGGTACAGATAAGCAATAGCAACGAGAAGTATAAACTATGTTTACCGCACCTTGTCTCCGAATAGTGGTCAGCATGGCTGCTAGGTTCTGTTCGTGGCTTGTTCCTACTCCGACCCACTCACCAGAGATTTATAATCAGTATTAATAACAGCAACAAACTGTAGTCTATATAATAATAATAATAATAATAATAATAATAATAATAATAATAATAATAATAATAATAAATATTATTATTCTTTGAGAAAAAAAAATTATTATTATTATTATTATTATTTGAGAAAAAAAAAAAATTATTATTATTATTATTATTATTATTATTATTATTATTATTATTATTATTATTATTATTATTATCTTACTATCAACGAGCTAGCTGCGTTGTGTGTTAGCGGAGCCCCGAACGGACAGGCCGACATGAAATGAACAAACGTCATCCGCTTTTCAGAAGGCGCATACAAATTAAGGTTGGTGAAAATCGGATTAGTATTTTGTTTGTTTTTTTTTAAGAAAAGAATAATTCAAGATCTGCAGCAACGGACATCGAGCGACGAGGCACGGCAGTCTAATAGTTAATTATTAGTTCACCATCATTTCACTTCAGAAAAAGGCCTAATTCGCAGCCTGGCATTGAAACAGCAAACGGTTAACATGGTGAATAACGATTCGGCTGCTGTTGTCATATTTATAGAATAGGAAACGGAAACTGGATTCCAATAGTGAGACTCCGTGTTCAAAATGTGCGGTTGATTACTCGGAGCTGAGTTGAACAAGAATTAAAAAGATACATCGGCAGACTTGAAATGCGATAAAAGTCGCTCGAGTGTATAACCGTTCACTCAATCGCTGAGCAATATCAGAAAACGCAAGTCGGCTTTTTCATCATCTGTTTCGTTTGTTTTATAGTTGTTTTGTTTAATATACGGATTATTATTACAGAATATTATTTCTGAAATATTTCAACAACATTTTTCTTTGATGGATGAAAAGAAGTAGTCTGACAAATCAAAACTATTTTGTTTTTATGTTCAAGGTAAGCACTAAAATGTTATCTCTGTAATTGCATCACGTTAAATTTACCTGAGTGCAATATATATCATTACCAGATGGGAAAAGGTAATCATTAATCCTAAGTGGCCGCTGGGTGCTTAATAAATATATTCCGATATTGTGTGATATTTTCGTAAGTTGGGAAACAGTGAGTAAAATTTAATACTACGTACAGGTTAAACTAGAAGTCCTGTCAGCAATGCCCACAAATAGCACGTCGATCTGCGCGTTAATCTACGCGTTATGGCCATAGTAAGGCTATCAAATTCTGTACATATGGACTGTGCACAAGCAATGTTTCAGCCAATGGACCTCCGGGTAACCCGGAGGTCCATTGGCAGAAACATTGCCTCTGTTTGCTATGAGTAACCAGAAGAACCTGCCGTGCTTTGGGTGACTTTTGTCATGGCAATTCGCGCAATTAAGCCTTGATAAGGGCACAGTTCATGGCAGGACTTCTAGATTTAACTGTATTGGAAGAACATCTTTTTTCTGTTCTGAAAAAGTCCACGAAATATTTATGGTAGATGAGCAGACGATAAGTCATCAAACGCCACCGGAATGGTGTTTTCACGCAGACAATATTTCATGCTCAAGGGAAATTCCTGCCAAAGAACCTCCGGGTTCTACCCAGATGTCCATTGGCTGAAACTTTCCCTGTGATTCATGCCTTCACCTTTTACAGAATTTGAGACTTCTTTGGGTGGAAACTTTCCCCCACGGATTTTTAATGGGTCATCCATTCTACATGTACAGTACAGTCGGCGTGGACTGGTCGTAATCCACGCGTGGGCTGCGATGTCCAAGCGTTTACCAGGTAATAAAAATCACCATCAGCAAAATTTTAATTAATGAAGCACCGGGTTGTACCCGGTGCTTCATTAATTAAATTTTTGATGATTAATCCCATAATTAGTGTTTGTAATCTGATATTATTGTGCCCGTGGAAATATTACCCACTCGTGGAAAGTGACCAATCCGGGGGGGGGGGGGGGGGGGGGGGGGGGGTGGGGTGCGTACTGTACTGTAAATCATATTCTTATCAGGCCGCATTTTTGAGGTTGATTTCCTATAGCTTTGTATTCAAGAAAGACCATACCATGATCATATTTTCGATATCAGATAGAAAAAAGGAGAGAAGGATGCTATTTTGATAAATTTCCGATCAGAGAGTCATGCGGCGGTGTTCCCTGAGTTAAGTTGAGTGTGAGTCTGGGGAGACGATAAGAGAATGGACGTGATCTGCGGCGAGAACGAATCCGGATTTTGGACAGATGGGGGTGATGACAACACTATCGTAGTATGCAGCTGCAGTTTTGAGAACAAGAAGTATGGATATGCGTGTGTAGGGAAGGTGGTTGGAGATCACAAAAGACGCAGCTTACTCCAGCGCGAGCTGTTTCGTGTATCTTATTGATAAAAAGTCTGGATATCCGTAATGTCCACTCATTCGCCCGAATTTTATTAATACGCCCTCTGGAAAGTTCTGATCCTGTAATGATACTAAGGCTTCTTGTTTTTCTTTAGTTTTTTGACGTTTCAACTAATAATTCTAAATCGGTGTCAACATTATTTAATACCTCACAACTTTTCAATACGATTTACTACTGACATCGACGTTTTTACCGTTCAACGTTATTTTTTGTGAGAAAATATTGCGGTAATACGTCTAAAAAGACCTCAGTCAGTTCTTTCGGAAGAGGAAACCAGCGCAAGAGTGCCACGCGTAGAATATTGATCTAATTGCAACCCCCCCCCCCCCCCCGATGCCGAAAGGGAGGTCAGGCCCCAAAGCAATGTGTAGAACGGTCGTGACGGGCCCTGGGAGCGTCGAATGCACGAAGCGATAAGCGGCGATGTGGATGTCCTCGCCCAGAAAATGTTTTATTTCTTTAAATTAGTGCTAGGTTAAGCATTCTCCTGCATTTTCTTGACGATATCTACTCAGTTATTTCCTTACAACTTTATTACCTGTATTTTTGTGTATATGGTGCATTTTGTTTTCCAAAGATAATCATGCCCACCACGATTCAGGAAAGACCGGCAGTTCCCCCCTTACCCACCATCTCTCGACGCTAGTGGCCTCCCCAATGATGGATCAAGAAAAGGAGTGAGTGAACACCCCCCTCCCCCCCCCCCCCTTGTCACATGAACAAAACTTAATCTAGTTTTATGCTATTGATTACCTGCAACCTGCGGAGGCGCCAGATTTTGATGGGGGTGGGGGAGGGACAGTGTTCCTCATTGGGTGAAGGTTTGTAGAGTGTTCAACCCTTCATCTAACGTGAATAGCAGATGACACTTTTTTTTCTTTGAAACTAAAAATCTTCATCTTTTTCTATAAAAGCCTAGCTTGCGAGCTTGTTCCAACGAGGACCCATAAGCCGTGAGTTGAAGCCCAAAATTGTAAAAAACAACTAGCGAATTATATTCGCCCGCCCCTTTAGCAAGGGAGAAATAGTTTGCAAAGTATAATTATCCTCATCCTCATTAGTAAGGTTTTCGATCCGCCATTGAATTCAGCTCCTCCCATACACGCATGACGCAGCGTGTCACAGGTCTAGCTGAGAGAGAGGTATTGCGCTTTGCAGTTCCTTCTCCTCAGAATTTTACGCGAATCGTCTTGGTCCTTTAGGCATGTCCCTGGGCCAGGCCCAAAATAATATCATTATTGCGATTCTCAAATTTTCCGCAAAAATTAACATCATAAGGAAACGAGGGCAAAGTATGCCCATATGTCTCTTCAATGAACGGATATATAGAGAATATGCAGTATTTTTTCAAGACCGCGACAAATGTTTATTTTTCGCTCGTGGCAAGCCACTCGCGAAATATAAACATTCGTCTCGGTCACTCATGAGATACTTTTCACTATTACACATCAATTGAACTTTAAACCCTTGTATTTAAAGGAATCGACAAATATTCTGTATTCAGCTGGTGATGTACAAGCTGGAACTTTTTTTCCCAGCACTGTTTATGCTAGTTCCTTTCCCATAGAGCCATTAGTTACGCTTCGAAAAGTTTCCAAATTTCGTTATACAATTTTCGATCGTCTGTCGCGTAGTGTGAAAATGAAAACGTACAAAGCAAAATAAAGTCGGTTCACAAAAAAATTTGTTAACCACAAATGAGATAATATTTAAAAAAAACAATAATTTTCAATCACAACATTAACCCAGTCCCTTGGCCGTCTCTTCTGCGGATCCCGTAAAATCTGCACTGGTCAACTTTATTTCGGTAAATCTTCGGACATCTTGACATGCATCGAACATCTTTTAAAAAAGTTTTTCCCAGCTGTTTTGCAAACCTGCCCAAATTTGTACTTATATTTTTACTAACAGTAATGGCCACCAATGGTTAGGCGTGAATGGACACCAAACGAAGAGAAACAGCGATACGAATTGCAACAAACACGCCCAATAGAAAAGATAACGAATGTAATTTATTTAGACAGGTTCCCAAAAGGTTGGTTTGATTTTTTATCGATCCATTTGATCAGTACAGCTTCAAACAAAACAAACGAACTCTTCACCTTTGGGTTTAAACATCGGAACTAAAATTTGTTTATTTAAATGAATTTTAAGGCGTGGGATGTGTAATAAACACCGAACGCGAAGTGTGTTTGAATCGGTGGATGCTTTACATACCTCGCTGGAATGGCGTAATCATAATTCGCCCGAGCCTACGGTTCTCCCGAAATAAGACTACGCCATTCCAACTCGTTAGGTAAAACACCCACCGGTTCAAACACACATCGCGTTTTGCCTATTATTATACGCGCTTCAGAAGAAGTTGTAGTTTTTAGCGATAAATCGGAGGCATTCACTTTGATTTGGCTTCAAATCGAAGCACAAAATAAAAGTCCCAGCTGATTGTTGCCCTTTTCCGAATTAATAGTCCGCCGTGAAATAGTAGTTCACATATAATTGCCTTAGTATACCTCATAAGTGTATCAAATTGTAACGTAAAGTATATTTATTATAACTATAATAATTATAAACAACCATACAGTACGTGGAGAGTGTATTATCACTAAATCACCCACGGAATGGAGATTCCACCCACGTAATAATTGCAAATTTGTTGCAATGCATAACAAACACAGGCAAAGTTTCAACCAATAGACCTCCGGGTTAAACCCGGAGGTCCATTGGCTGAAGCATTGCTTGTGTTTTTTTGTCCATATGTATAAAATTTGAAAGTTATAGTTTGGGTGATAACTCCACTCCACGAGTGATTTAGTTACAATCCACTCTCCACGTAATGTAGCATTGATACACGGCAGTGATTTCGTACTGTTCTCGATATAGCGAAAATGAAATGTCTACATGTGTATCTCACTGCCGGACGATACGCTTGTTATTTTTGCGCGATTTCTTCCCTTTTCTCTTCTCTCGAAAGTGTCAAAGTCGGTTTTGCTCCCTGAAATTGTTTCATTATTTCAAGATTACATACGGTAAATGTAATTTGTCCGCTTTTATATTCTAATTTCACGAGAGGCCACGCAGTGTCTTTAGTTTATCCGCGATACTTATAAAACCAGTCGCGATCCTGTCGTAATTCTCTCACTGCTTACCTCCCCGCAATACAAGATAATCTCTTCTATCGAATAGAGATGAGCGGTATTGGAATTTTGGGTTCGGTATCGGTTTCGGCATTTTTAAGGGATGTACCTCGGTATCGGTTCGGTATTCGTTATCTGATTTGACTAAGATTTGCTGATAGTACCAAAGAGGAAGTAACATCAGGAAAAGCAGAAAAAAGTTGTTATATCACATGAAACGTCGTTAATTTCGACACAACAACCCATGTCTTATTTTCTGATTATCAACTAGTGTCTAATCGGCGCGTGGTCCCATAGCAGCAGCAGCATTGTATTCTTGTGCGTAGTTCACATGACGTCAATTACGACAACAGGAGCAAGGAAAGCGCATTCATGACGTCATGGTGTGAAGCGTCTGAGCCAACGAACTGGTTGTCGGTTGTTTTGGGAGAATTTAGTGACAATGAATTAAATAAAAAGTGTAAAAAACATTCGGAAATTCATGTGATATAAGAATCTTTAACTCGTGATGTTTGGATATAAGATTTTTTGAAACTCGTTTAATGAATTCGATTCACAACTCGCCTAAAGGCTCGTAAATCAAATTCATCAAACTCCTTTCAAAAAATCTTATATCCAAACATCACTCGTTTGAGATCCTCTATGTAGTATCATTCTACCACAACATAAAATGGCACCACCAATGAGTTCAACTGTGGCATTCTTTAACGACCACAAATCAGTAATATTGTGACATGTTCTAAACGCACCTTAACGTTTAACCCCCTGCACACTGATGTCGAAATATCTAAAGTTCTGGGTGCAAATATTTCCCATAATGCAACTAGAAATTTAACCAATTCAATCTTGTTTGACAGAGCTCAAAGAGCTCTGTCAAACAAGATTGAATTGGTTAAATTCCCAGTTGCATTATGGGAAAAATGTCTACTTCAAATCTGGATATTTTGACATCAGTGGGCAGGGGGTTAAAGACCTATACATTTCAGGCTTTAGCGATCTCAGAGCATGTGCAATGTCCATGCCATCTTTAGGAGGTCCAGCTGACAATAGACAAAACACCTGGGCAGTGATTTTTTATTTATCTACAAATACATTTCCTGATTTTTTAAAACTATAATTCCGATTGATAAATGTTCCAACTGCATGATCAAGGCATGCTTTCGCTGCAGGCATTTCTTGATTATTCAGTTGGAAAATGTAATCAGTCGGGTTTTAAATCATGACAGGCGGGACAAATTGGATTTACACCCCCTCCCCCTAATCGGCCATCCTCTCGACGCCCCCGGAGTTTGGAATAATAGTGACAGAGTGTTGATATGGTCGCTGAGGGCTCCGGGTCAAAGCTAGCACGCCCGACAAGAAGGGATGTGGAGAGAATTGTTTATGACATTCCAATGAGTTCGTTACGGCGATGGCTTATAACATACATTTTTGAAGAAAAAAGGAAAAGTTTGAGTCATTCACAATTTTTTGTTGTTGCAAGTGTTGTTTCCTAATCGTGTTGGGTAGAGGCTTACAATAAAATACAATCATAATCCCCCTTCACCCCCGTGAAAAACTTCCCCCCGCCACACGCACAGCCACATATATCAACCTGTCACCGTGCCACTGGTTATTACAAAGATAGAAACTTCACGGGTGTTTTCAGTCTATATTATGCACTTTTGGATGGGACACTATTGAATAATTCGCCTATTCTACACTATTGGTCGGAAAGTACTGATACTGGGAGCCGCGCGCGTAATTGGATAGCGTTTTTGACTTTAGATTGCAAGGTCGACGGGTTAATCATAAACCGCGCCATTACGCACGACCCATAATACCGATTGCCCATGTGGGAGGACGGTGGTTCTGTGTACTAAACCGTACAGGGCATCGATGGTACTGTGTGCTTCAACCGATACTAAACCTACTTGTACCGGGTTAATAAGTTGGGAAGTCTGATTGTTACTCGCCTTTGCTAGGTGGTTGTCTCCGAGTACTCATTTTCCCTCACCCGTAAAACGGTCTGACAGTCTATAACCATGGCTGCTGAATGTTTCTTTGACCCCTTTTAACCCTTTACCCAACGCAGACGATATCGAAATTTATTATTTTATATACCATTTTTTCAAAACATTTCAGCAATACCATATCATGTTACCTCTCATTGGAACGAGCTCGTTCCAAGGAGGGTCACATGATATGGTTTTGTTGAATTTTTTTGAAAAATAATATTTTTTCAACTGCTGAATTTGCATATTACGCGGGCGGATGCGAGCGATTCGATAGGTAAAGGGTTAATGCTCAATTGTTTACATTAAACAAAAGTTGGCAGTCAGTGAGTTTGTTTGCTTAGTGGAGCTTAACGACACTTGCAACGGCCAGGATCACATCGGGTCGGACATGGTTTTTGTGTGAAGAAAGCTTGAGTACCCGGAGAGAACCACAAAGCAGTGGCGAGCCACTGTCAGGCTCCTCAACGTTCTAACTCCGCACAAGCAGGGTCAGCATTGGTTGAACGCTATTGCACCATCGACGTGCAGTATGCCTTTGTACAAGGCCCCAGTGGGATTAAGTGCCGCCTTGCCCGAAGGACACGTCGCAGTCAGGATCGAACAAAGGACCTTTCCGTTTGAAATCCAATGTATTAACCTCAGAGTCACCGCTTTCTCTAGCCAGTGTTTAGACAACACAATAAATGGCTAACGAGACAGTAGGATCAGTGACAGGTCTGTCGGATTAAATTATTACTGAACCTCCCGAAAAAAGCTCATGACTACCCCTTTTCGCTGTATGCAGTAGACTATAGGATGATTCCTTTCAGGGAGTACATATTGGAAGGATTAGGGCACATCTGCCGATATTGATTATTGGCTGTTTTAATCCCATATAGGTATAAAGTTTTATACTCATAAATTACTTTTGGCCGACATCGAATTGATTAAGTTCTCCAGTATGACAAGCTCCTGATCAGTTGTCTGTTGTTTGCGGTATTACAGGACAACAACAAAATGATTTTGGAGGTGCAGATGTTTTATCTGCAACGGATGTGACAAGCGTTACTTATTCCCAGTTCCTTATTCAACATACGTTATCAACCAATTTTATCGGTTGATAACGAATGTCGAATGAGGAACTGGGAATAAGTAACGCCTGTCACGACCCCTCGTCTGTATGCATTTATACAAGCCTACGTCTATTTTCAAATCTTTGATCATTTTATCATCAAGCATATCATTATCCCTATCCCGTCGTATCGTAAATAGCCTATAATTTCCTTATCTTTTAATAAATCCTAGGTAGGCACTCTTCGCCTGGAAAAACACCTTATTTCATACTTCCTGCACAGTATCAGCCTTGCTTGATCGGGCACTGAACACGTGCAGTCATAATTTTGATAAAATCGATGCATATTTCCAGTTCTGGAGAGGATCTACTAGCTGCCTCTTCTCCCAGCCTGTGTTGTAATCAAACCTAAAAGAGTGTAAATATTCAGTGATGAATAGCTCGTGTTATGTCTTTAACCATTCACCCAACGTAACGGCCAAAAACCGCCAGCGCGATTCTCAAAAATCGCCAATTAATTTTCATTATTTTTTTTAAATTTTGTGTCTCAAAAACAGAGGATATGACCCCTCGTTGGAACGAGCTCGTCGAACCTGTTCAAATGAGGGGTCATAACCTATGTTTTTGAGACAAAAAATGAAAACAATTAGTTATTCAAGAAGGTTTTTGCAAGTGTCGTCTGGTTTTCATGCTAGGTAGAGGGTAGCTCAAAATGAGCGTAGCTGTATTATGGTATCCACCATTGCTACTCTCAACTTTCTTCCATATACCGCCCATAGAGCAAATTTTTAAACCGTGCGAGGGAAGAATATCTTTGGGCGGGGAAAAAAAGTCTGTGCATATTCGGATAATATATACCCTAATCTATAACCATCCACAGCCACTTTTTTTTCAAACCTCAAAAATCCTGACTTAATTCGACTTTTGTTGTCTCAAAGCTATCAAATAGCACAATTTGTTTTCAAACCAGAATCACGTGACACCATCAGAACCGATCTCCAGCACTACGCAACTTTCGGGATATAATTTTATCTGCACGTTTTCGCGCCCGGACGACTCGGCACCAACTTTGTTGGAAATCGGCAGCTTGCTTAAACCTGAAGTACGAAACGTTTAATTCACCGTTCTTTGTGGAAAAAGAAGGGATAAAATGCACCCAACTTAACAAAAATGTATCAAACAATACTTTCAAATACTTACACGAAAATGTCGGCCGAATCTTCCCAGTTCAAGGGCCAAATCTGTGGGTCGAATCCAGCAGCGGTGCAAGGGCTGATTTCGAAAGTGGAGGGGCCCAAGTACCATTGGGGGGGGGGGGGGGGGGTCGGAGTACGAGGCGACGAAGGCATCTCCCTAAGGCTGTGGGCCCGGGATGGGTCGATGTGAGTGGGCGTTTAGGGCCCTCCCCAAGGAAAGCAAAAAAATTATGATCTCTCAGAGGCAATTTCCTGGCTCTGGCCATTTTTGTATTTTAGAAATATGTTCTCAAAGTATTGCGATATGGTAGATTTAGGTCTGACTTCAGATGGCAGATTTTTAGGAATCCGGGAAGAACGCCACTGGATGGGGCTCGGGGTCTGTTTAATTCTCAGACCTAGAACCGTATACCGTATACCTTCGATCGGGCATGTGGATGAGTACAGAATTAAGACAAAGAAAACATTTTGCCCTGATACATTAGGAGTTGGAAATCTCATAGAATGTTATGACACCCTGATATGATTAATTAATGCTTTACGGCTTGTTAGCTCACCTGACTGAAAGTCAGGGTGAGCTTTTCTGATCACTTTTCGTCCGTCGTCCGTCGTCCGTCGTCCGGCGTCCGTCGTCCGTCGTCCGGCGTGAAGGTGGTGTTTGGGTCTTTTTCTTCCAAACCACTGGCCGCATGTTAATGAAATTTCATGTGAGTAGGGGTTATATAGCGGCATTTTGATTTTTGGGCAAATTAGGTTTCGGCTCATATTGAGCAGAGGGGTGGGGCAAAAATGCTCCAATTCTTAAAAAATCTTCTTCTCAAGAACCAGCAATAGCAGAGACTTGATATTTGGTATGCAGCTTCCTTTTGAGGTGTAGACTCAAGTTTGTTCAAGAGAAGTTTGTAGGTCTATACTTGGCGATGTTATGGGAGGAGCAAAAATTTTGGCCCCACCCCAAATTTCTATTTTTTAAACCGAGAGGCCAATTTGAACCAAATTTTATGTGAGGGCTTATTGGGTCATAAGTACCTAATTTATGCAGAAATTTTTTTTCCTGTAGCCCCGTGGGAACCACAGGAGCTAAAAATAGAAAAAAATTAAAACGCCTATATCTCAAAAACTGCACGGCAGTGAGAATTTTTATTTGGTGTGAAGCTTTCTTGGGACCAACAGAATGGATTGGTAAAAAAAAATTGCTATCGGTTTTATCATAGGGTACTTTTTCGGGACTCTGAAAAAGTGCTGAGTCAGTATTTTTTAACACAGTAGGCAATGGGAAAAAAATAAAGAATTGTTTTCTTCCAAACCACTGCTCTAAAAGCTTTCATATTTTACATATAACATCTTTGGAACATTGATTCACATATTTGTAGAAATCAAATTCCTCGGTCCATATTTGGGTTCCCTATGGGAACCCAAATGTTCAAATTAGTGCAATATGAGGGATATATTTTAAAAATCTTCTTCTTCGGATCCACAAATCAGAATCTTTTGATATTTGCTATGCATCATCCTTGGGGGGGTGAGATTGATGTTTGTTCAAGCCAAGTCCCTGAGTTCATATTTGGACTCCCTTTGGGAACCCAAATTGTAACTTAGTGCAATACGAGGTATATTCTTTTAAAATCTTCTTCGCATCCACCGGTCAGAATCTTTTGATATTTGGTATACAGTATGCTTAGGGAGGTGAGATTCAAGTTGTTCAAGTCAAGTCCTTCGGCTCATATTTGGTCTCCCTGTGGGAGCACAAATTATAACTTAGTTCAATATGAGCAATATTCTTTAAAAAAAATTTTTTTTTCAGATCCACCAGTCAAAATCTTTTGATATTTGATGTACAGCATTCGTAGGGGGGGGGGGGGGGGGGGGCTGAGAGTGAAGTTTGTTAAAGCCAAGTCCCTTGGTTCATATTTGGGCTCACTGTAGAAGCCCAAATTATACCAAAATTTTTATTTTCCAAACCAAGAGGTCGATTTGAACCAAATTTGATATGAGGGCTTATTGGGTCACAAATACCTAATCTATGCCATAAATTGTTTTCCTGTCCCCCACGGCAACTACAGGAGCTGAAAATTTTTTTTTTGTTTGAATGCCCATATTTCCAGAACTACATGGCACTGAGAATTTTTATACAATGTGAAGCTTCCTTAGGGCCGGGAGAAAGGAATGGTGAAAAAAATGCCATTGGTTTTATCATAAGTACTTTTCCAGGACTAAAAGTGCCGAGTCATCATTTTTTAACACTGTAGGTAATGGGAATAACGTTGAATAATCTTCTTCTCCCAAACCACTGCTTCAGAAGCTTTTGTTTTTGGGTTCCCTATGGGAGCCCAATGTATAACTTAATTCAGTATGAGAAATATTCTTAAAAAATCTTTTTTTTCTGATACTCCTCTCAGAATCTTTTGATATTTGATTTTTAGTTTTCTTAGAAGCGGCAAATTGAAATTTGTTCAAGTTCTGGTTTATTGATAAAATTGGGCCCAGTAACCAATTCCTGCGTTGAAAGCCCTGTAAAGTGGGCAGTAATAGGCATAAACGATTGACCAAACCTGATATTATAATTATGCCTCTGTAATGATGTAGCCTTAGAAAGTGACCTTAAATTCCAATAAATAAATAGATAAATTATTGAGTACCCAATATGGGGATCTAACATATGAACACTCTGGGTTACTAAGTAGAGAAAACACTTTTATGTTGAAAAACTGATAATAACCACAAGGCAGAATCCCTTGCTATTTTGGTGATATGACTCGGCCAGTATCAGGTGAGCGCCCTCAGGCCCCGTGGGGCCTCTTGTTCAAAAATGGGAAGGCGACGCCAAGTGAAATGAGCGCCCCCCCCCCCCCCCCGGTTCCGCCACTGATAAAATCTTCAAAATTTGTGGGCCGAATCTTAGCAACTAAAGTACATGATTTCTTTTTTATCTGAAGATATATTCTGCATATTGTCTTTTATCGCGAATCTGTTGGATATATTTTCTTTTAAAATTTCACCAACTTTAAATATTTATCGATTTTGGATCGTGAAATTGTACTGGTATCGTAAATTTTATTTTCGAAAAAACATGATAATATATTTGGTTTATCTGTAGTTACGGTCAAATGTTTCTCGAGGCCGAATCCTCCCGAGCACGAACCCTCACGGGAAGAATTTTTCCTGGCCGATATTTCACGAGATCTGAATAACTTGTTCCCCTTACATACCTATCTTAAGCTGTATTTCTCTTTCCCGGGCATGTGCACTTCTCTTCGCAAGTCGAACAACACAAGCATGAAGAGCAGCGACAGATTTGGCAGTTAAAGCAACAATCAGGTTGCTCGGCTGCAGAGAACGACTCCATTCCATCAACAGTGAAGTGAGAGAGAATGGCCTCTCTTATACAAGAGTCAGATTCAAATAATTTGTTCACTTCACTGTCAGCTGGGGCGTGCATCATGACCATAGCAAGAGAAAATCTACTCATATCCCGACCTGCCCGACCAACCTCTTGCCAATATGATACAACACTCCTTGGGTACCCCCAATGGCCGATTTCCAACAAAGTTGGTGCCGAGTCGTCCGGGTGCGAATCATGTTGCTAAAATTATATCCCGAAAGCTGCGTAGTGCTCGAGATCGGTTCTGATGTCACATGATTCTGGTTTGAAAATAAATTGTGCGATCTGATAGCTTTGAGACAACAAAAGTCGAATTAAGTCAAGATTTTGGAGGTTTGAAAAAAGTGGCTGTGGATGGTTATAGATTATGGTATATAGTATCCGAATATGCACCGACTTTTTTTCCCCGCCCAAAGATATTCTTCCCTCGCACGGTTTAAAAATTTGCTCTATGGGCGGTATATGGAAGAAAGTTGAGCGTAGCAATGATGGATACCATAATACTGCTACGCTCATTTTGAGCTAGGTAGAGGGTTAAAACCCAAACATCCAAACTGAAGTGTAAGGAAATATTATTAGAAGTTCCGTATGGCATGGCTGACAATTTTCGTAATTGGAAGAGATTTACAGAAAATTAGCTCCCCTTATTTTCGTAAAGATCTCAGTAAATTTAACAGTAAGTGTTGGGGAATTTCATATTGAAGATGAAATTGTGCAATGTTTATTTCGAACTTATATCGTCGATGTGCGCACCTTTTGACAAAACAATCTTCTGGCTTCTTTCTGTAGCGTAGTATAAAAAGGACAGAAGCTGGCTTTTAACAAAGTTTTATTCCCAGTCAGATTGACTTTTATTCTACAGAACGTGGAAAGTGTATTATCACTAAATCACTCACAGAGTGGAGATTCCAACCAAGCAATAATTGCAGATTTGTTGCAAAGCATAACCAGCACAAGCAAAGTTTCAGCCAATGGACCTCCGGGTTAAACCCGGAGGTCCATTGGCTGAAACATTGCTTGTGTTTTTGTCAATATGTACACAATTTGAAAGTTGTAGCTTGGGTGGTAACTCCACACTGCGGGTGATTTAGTTACAGTCCACTCTCCACGTAATGTATGTTGGAAACCATTTAAAAATAAGAAAACGGCGCTTTCACCATCTTTTGATGTTCTGCAACTTTTTTTCTGTTCATCATATCAACTGTTTACGTATCGTGGCATATAATACCAGTGGCGGCGCCACTTTTCCCTCGCCCCCCCCCCCCCCAAAAAAAAATCAAACTTCAAATTACTGTCTGACCGTGGTTTTCCGACCCAATATCACACCCAGAAACGATACACAACGACACACATCATGTCATTGTTGTAGAAACGCTCAGATATCGATTCCAAGGCGTCCAAATATGCACATTTTCCCTGGGGAGATCCCCCAGACCCCGCCCCCAGCCCCCTCCCTCAGAAACGGTCAGCGATCTGGACGTAGTGGCTGTCACCTTACAAGGGGTAGCCTCTACGTTCAGAGATCGCTGAACTACCGCCTCCCCTATCCTCCCGTAGCTCAGGCCTGCGGCGTTTGTGAGATGCCTTTCCATTAATATAAACGTCCAGAAGGCGATATTTGGTAATTATTTTCCTGAGAAGAAACTTGCAAATTACTGTAAGAACGGGGGCGAGGTGGCGTTGCGGTAACCGGTTCTTGTCAGATCAACGAAGTTAAGCAACGTCGAGCTCGGTTGGTCCTTGGGAGGGTGACCATCTGAGCGATCGATTCGGACTCCTGCGTTGTGCCCTTGGGCAAGGCACTTAACCCCGATTGTCCACATGGGGGCACGGTGACGCCGTGTACTAAGGCGTACTGCACGTCGATGGTGCGCATGTCTAACCCTGCCTGTGCTGCAGTGCGGAGTTACGATGTTGTGGAGCTGGCAGCTGCTCGTCGTTGCTCGGTGGTTCTCTCCGGGTACTCCGGCTTCCTCCATCCGTAAAACTGTCACCGATACGAAATGAGCCTGGCTGTTAAAGTGTAGTTAAACCCAAATAAATAAATAATACTGTAAAAGCACATTCGATTAACAATGAGCCGAGGTGACCATTTACTTAATGTTGGTGTGTGTGTCTGTGGGGGTGGGGGGGGGGGGGTGCGGGTTCTCGATTTGCCGGCTTCTATTGTTTTCTAAGTAGGAGTCAGGGATACACATATTGATTGTTAAAACATTTGTTGTAAGAGTTTATGACGGATTACTGTTATAGTCTAGTTCTAATAAGTATGAAAAATTAGGGTTCATTAAAATAAACAGACATAAGGCCATAAAAAATCAATACCTAGATTATCATCTGAATTTATTTTAAATTCGGACGGGAGGTAGGATTTTATTTTTTATTTGTTTTTGCCTTGTTTCAATTTTTGGGAGAGTGCCTGTGGGCGTGTGTGCCTGTGGACACTCTCCCACAAATTGTAACAAGTGAAATCCATACAGACGAAATACATATATAATATGGAGCACATGGATAGAATGTGATTCCATTAAGCTGTGTTACCTGCACTCCAGAATATAGCGCCGACTAACTTCACGTGTTAACCCTTTACCTAACCTGAAAAGCAGACGACACTTGCAAAAATAATTCTTGAATAACTATTTTTTTCCATTTTTTGTCTCAAAAACATAGGTTATGACCCCTCGTTGGAACGAGCTCGACGAGCTCGTTCCAACGAGGGGTCATAACCTATGTTTTTGAGACAAAAAATGAAAAAAATAATGAAAATTAATTGGCGATTTTTGAGAATAGCGCTTGCCAGTTTTGGCTGTTACGTTAGGTAAAGGGTTAATGGAGTAATGGTATTAATCAATAGTAATTATTGGTAGCAGAACACTGTTCACTTACAGTAAATGGAGAGTGGATTGTAACTAAATCACCCGCGGAGTGGAGTTATCACCCAAGCTATAACTTTCAAATTTTGTACATATTGACAAAAAAACGCAAGCAACGTTTCAGCCAATGGACTTCCGAGTTTAACCCGGAGGTCCATTGGCTGAAACTTTGCTTGTGCTGGTTATGCTTTGCAACAAATTTGCAATTTTTGCTTGGGTGGAATCTCCACTCTGCGGGTGATTTAATGATAATACACTCTCCACGTACTGTATTTAAAACAAACTGTAGTTACACTTTCTATGAGCTGCGGGCAAACCGACAAAATATTTAATTAGCTAGCGGGCAGAACGAGAATTTTTAAACGTCGGGCAGCCTCAAATTGAGACATAACCGTTGGTAGGTGTGATATTAAAAAATATTCTTAATGAAGGATTATCTGTGAAGTAGTTGCTTCTAAATTTGTTTGCCATATAAAGCCAACTTTTAACAAACAAAAACAACAGACAGATCCAAGAACTGTCTGTTGTTTTCGTTTACTAACGGTAACAAAAGGAAACTTGGCTTTATTTTCTGCTGCTGTCATGTGTGTTTTCTCAAGAATAACTTGCTTTTTAATTGGACCTTCCTCGCTCGTCTATTGATTTCAAGGGAGATAACTTTATCGAAAGTCTATTTTCATAGCAATATAAATCAGGGATGCTCCCATCGATTTTCTGCGTTGTCATTCCCAAACCTCCCAACATTTAGCATCATAAGAAAACCAGGGCAAAATATCCCCTTACTGAACGGATATACAAAGGATATCTAGATATCTTTGAATAATTACATTGTTAATGTAGTTATACGTTTTGGGTCCAAATACGCAATTCCGATTGGTCAGCTGGATGAAAACGTCATGACCAAATGTAATTCGTTTTCCAATGAATACATTTGGTCGAACTTTGACCCGCATTTTCTTTCAAGTTAATAATTTGTGATATCTCAAACAACTTACAAGAAATGTCAATCGACAATTTGAAATTATTTCAGTGATTTTATTCTTGAACTTGTTGTCGTTTCATAGGTGATTATAGTTTACTGATATGTTTAATAAATTGTTTTGAACATTCCAAGTTTCGTTGCGAAAGACGACCATTTGACAAATTTGGGTCAATGCCGGAAACCGGCTCTCAATTCAGAGTTGTGCGCTTTGTCTTTTGTGTGAGGGAGGTTTTTCGCCTCGTTCGTTCGTACATGTTTTATTTCTTCTTTCTGCTTTGTTGTTTGGTAAAAAATAGTTTCAACAGTTACGGAATGTAATTATAAGAATTGAATGCAATTGTTATATTTATTTATTTATTTATTTATTGGTGTTTAAGGTCACATATTTCTGCACATGGCTAATCATGACCATGACAGTTTTACGGGTGGAGGAAGGCGGAGTACCCGGAGAGAACCACCGAGCAATGGCGAGCAACTGTCAGCTCCCCAACATACTAACTTCACACAAACAGGGTTAGCATTGGTAAAGACAAGTGCACCATCGACGTGCAGCTCTTTAGTACACAGCGTCACCGTGCCCCCTCGTGGGCAATGGGGGTGAAGTGTCTTGCCCAAGGACACAACACGGTTGCCGTAGGTGGGATTCGAACCGAGGACCTCTCGGCTTGCAGCCTGCACCTCCACCTACTGAGCCACCGCGCCCCTGCAATTTTTATAATCTTTATTGGAGTATGAACGTGTGGGAATGGGTACAAATTGTATCGGGATTCATACATAATTTACACCCATTCCCACATGTTCATACTCCAATAAAGATTATAAAAATTGCATTCAATTCTTAAGTGAATACCGAAAATTATCTCATGAGTGACCGAGACAAAGGTTTATTTTTAACAAGTGGCTTGCCACGAACGAAAAAAAAAATTGCGGTCTCGAATGACATAATGTTCGGCATCCACTCAAAAACACTAGATTTTCTTTTCATTACATGTGTTTCAGAAGTAATTGGTAGTTTTAAGCGATAAATCAGAGACATTCACCTTAATTAGGATTCAAATCGAAGCACGAAAGCCAACAGCCGATTGTTGCCTTGTTGCCCGTGCCCGTGATCGCGACGAACGTTTAATCTTCACCCGTGGAAAACCGCTTGCGTAAAAGAAACATTTGTCTTAGTCACTCGTGAGATTATTTTCGGTATCCACTCAAAATACTAGATTTTCTTTGTATTAACCCTTTACCCAACGTAAAGGCCAAAAACAGCCAGCGCTATTCACAAAAATCGCCAAGTAATTTTCACTATTTTTTCATCTTTTGTCTCAAAAACATAGGTTATGATCCCCCTTTAGAACGAGCTCGGCGATGAGGGGCCATAACCTATGTTTTTGAGAAAAAAATGAAAAAAATAAGTAACTCAAGAATTTTGTTTGCAAGTGTCGTCTGCATTTCATGTTAGGTAAAGGGTTAAAAAGTTTCAGAAGAAATTGATAGTTTTTAGAGATTAATCGGAGGCATTCGCCTTGATTAAGGATTAAAATCGATGGACGGAAACTCACAGCTGATTGTCAGTGATGACTTAACGGAGCGGGATGCTTTCCTTGTATTTTGCGTGTTCAACGGCGATGCGATTAGAAAAAATGGCGTCTATCTGAACCTTATAGAACGCTATGGGCCGCATTTCCGCCCATCGCTCCCCTTCTTACCAACACATAGAGTATCACAAAAAGATCGCTTTCTCGTTCAGTTCGCAATTCGGTCTTCACACACTGATGGTATCATGGAACTAAATATTTTCCCATAGACGACCTATAACGTTCAGGCGAAAAGAGATATGATCGCATCACTTTACTTTTGGCATTCAAATATCCTTGTCAATTGTAGCCCTTCAGATAACTTTTTTCTGACCCGAAAACAGGGGGTCATGCTACAAATAAGAGAAAAAACCGACAGCAAGGGACGTACCGGTCACGTGCACATATTTGTCACGGAATTCCCTATAAAAACACACCAAATGGAAATTGTATTTTTTAGGTGCAAAAGCCATCAGTAGTATAGGATGCAGAGATCTACCCTTTTTACCAGGACCCCGGGGTCATTGACCCCGGTGCCCAAATCCGTTAGGACTCCCCTTCCCCTTTCCCCTCCCCTCTCCACACTTTCCTAGGTTATTTTTAGGCGCCCCCTCACCCTACCCGCCCTGTATGTACCCTATTGTTTTAGGCTATCCTTCCCCAAAGTCCATTTGGGGACCCTCTAAAGGGACCCAGGCTATGTATAGCTCATTTAGGCTTTCCCCACATTGTTTAGGTTTTCCCTGTATGTGGGTTCCCCCTTCCAAAAGCCCACTCCCTCCCCACCAAAGTCCTGGACTGTTCCTCCCCTTTCCAAAGGCTAGCACAAAGCTGGAGGACATTCAAACTGAGGAGTCCAATGAGTACTAACAAAAGAGTGCCACCATCCCCTAACCCCAGCCCTGCCCCTCCCATAACTTTATTTCTTAGTAAATATCTTTAAGGTAAATGTTGTCAAGGACATGTACACGTAACGGCATACACAATGCTTTAGACATAAAGACTACCTGGTTTTGTTTAGACATGTTATAAAGGTGATTATGATAGAGAACACCTGGTCTTTGTCATTGCATAGATAATGGTGATTATGATAGAGAGAATCTTTGTTTATAAGAAGATATGATAGTGTCACGTTGTATAATTATGCAAGTGGATAAGGGACAACTGGTATGTTTGATTATGTCATAGATAAAGGTATTATGATAAAGGGCTCCTTTGTTTATAAGAAGCTTAATATGATAAAGACCATGTACACTGTTTGATTATGTCATAGTTAAGATGGTGTCACGTCGCAGGTGTTTGATAACCCAGTACGAGCGCGGCGATGTCTGATTGGTCAAACAGTTGTCCAATCAGATCGTCCCACACGGCGGTATGCTCCATGGGACAAATAGATAAGCGTGTTGTAAATTATCCCACGCAGGCGTTCTCTGATTGGTCAAACAACTGTCCAATCAAATCGTGCCATGCAGTATTTTCTGCGTGGCGAATAGATGAGTGATCCGGAATGTTGTAGTAAACAACTTTCGCATGCTCAACTCATAGGTAAGCTGAAAAGGAATAAGTAATTTCTACAATAAGTAGTTTTACAATACTTCTTTTAGAGGTAAGCACACAATAAACATAATTAAATGTCCAGTAACTGTCTTTTGTCCCTGAAAAGGGATAGTTTTTGTTGTTGTCGTTCTTCTGGACTTTCTCTAGTTATGATCCCAAGCTGTCTGCACATCCAGAAAACGTGTATTTTCTTAATAATGGATCAAACAAGTATTTTCGTTTCTCAACTGCAAATTTTTCAGCTTCAATCATCCCGTAACCCTCCTCATCTCGAAGTCGCTGAGCAGTTTTTCTAATTTTTCCATAGACCGCATGTTGTCTGAATTGCCTTACTCGACTCATTGCCTTAAATAATCTTCTACAGAGGGAAGCTCTCACGCTGTCTCTAAGAGCTTCCCTGGCCGCTTTGGTGGCCTCGTCTATGGGCAAGCCATTTTCTATGTACGACACTTTCAATCTCTGAAATTTAGCTGTATTATCTTCATATGCTCTTATGATTAAAGTGTCTATTATGTTCGTTTCGCCATCTCCTTCTTCTGAATATTCGCTTTCAGTGGTTGTTTCACTATCGTCTGACTCTGAATATGTGCTCTCGACAGAATCAGACAAGTTATAATCTTCGTTGGACTGTTTGCCTTCACCCGTCATCCCAGTCCTCTTGAGGCGGTAACCATCTTCGTGTCTATTGCGTGTAAAGGCTCTTGAGAATGCTTTCCTACAGAATTTACAGTTGTGGCTCGGCATGTCTTCTCTCTTTGAACACTCTGAGAACAAATGAGAACTGGATGCACATCACGATTTATAAGACAGTGAAGAGTACCCTCAAATACGCACATGCGTAGATCGGGTTTACATACGGGCACATCGGTTTTACATGTGTGCACAACGGTTTTACATGTGTGCACATCGGTTTTACATGTGTGCACATTGGTTTTACATGTATGCACATCGGTTTTACAAGTGTTCACATCGGTTTTACATGTGTGCACATCGGTTTTACATGCGTGCACAATGGTTTTACATGTGTGCACATCGGTTTTACATATGTGCACATCGGTTTTACATATGTGCACATCGGTTTTACATATGTGCACATCGGTTTTACATGTGTGCACATCGGTTTTACATATGTGCACATCAGTTTTACATATGTGCACATCGGTTTTACATATGTGCACGTGGTTTTACATATAGTAAATACACCAAATTAGTGACCATTTAAGACCATTTAAGACAATTTAGTGACCATTTAAGACCATTTGAGACAATTTAAGACCATTTAGTGGCCATTTAAGACCATTTGAGACCGTATAAGACCATTTAAGACCATTTGAGACCATTCAAGACCATTTAGTGACCATTTAAGGCCATTTGAGAAATATTTGAGACCATTTGAGACCATTTGAGACCATTTGAGACCATTTAAACCATGTAAGACCATGTAAGATCATTTAAGACCATTTGAGAAATATTTAAGACCATTTGAGACTATTTTGTGGCACATATGTTGTTCAATGAGCAGAAAATTCCTGTAACATTGATGGATGGAAGTTTGTTATCAAGTTGGGGTGTGAAGTTTAGATGTATCATTCTCCGACTTAACATTTATCTGACTTTTTTGTCTTGTTTTGTTTTGTTTTTTTAAAGTAAACTGTGTCAAGTAGTGTGAAGTCGAGCAAAAACTTATTTTACCCCAGAGTCGCATCACTGTAAATTTCCCACAATGCACTGTGGGAGAATTTGAAGCAACCATCAATTGGTAGGGTGGGTAGAACCGATGTGCACATATGTAAAACTGATGTGTATATGTTTAAAACCGATATGAATATGTTTAAAACCGATGGGTATATGTTTAAAACGGATGTGCCCGTATGTAAAACGGATGTGCCCGTATGTAAAACGGATGTGCCCGTATGTAAAACGGATGTGTCTATATGTAAAACGGATGTGTACATATGTAAAACTGATGTACGCATGCGCGTATTTGAGGGCACCCTTCACTGTCTTATAAATCGTGATGTCCACCCAGTTCTCATTTGTTCTCAGAGCATTCAAAGAGAGAAGACATTCTGTAGGAAAGCATTCTCAAGAGCCTTTACACGCAACAGACACGAAGATGGCTACTGCCTCAAGAGGTTTGGGATGAATGGTGAAGGCAAACAGTCAAACGAAGATTATAACTTGTCTGATTCTGACGAGAGCACATACGATAGTGATACCACCACTGGAAGTGAATATTCAGAAGAGGAAGATGGCGAAACGAACATGATAGAAGACACTTTAATCATAAGAGCATATGAAGATAATACAGCTAAATTTCAGAGATTGAAAGTGTCGTACATAGGCTTGCCCACAGTCCAGGCCACCAAAGCGGCCAGGGAAGCTATTAGAGACAGCGGGAGAGCATCCCTCTGTAGAAGATTATTTGAGGCAATGAGTCGAGTAGGGCACTTCAGACAACATCCGGTCTATGAAAAATTAGAAAAACTGCTCAGCGACTTCGAAATGAGGAGGGTTATGGAATGAACGAAGCTGAAAAATTCGCAGTTGAGAAACGAAAATACTTGTTTGACCCATTATTAAGAAAATACACGTTTTCTGGATGTGCAGACAGCTTGGGATCATAACCAGAGAAAGTCCAGAAGAACGACAACAACAAAAACTATCCCTTTTCAGGGACAAAAGACAGTTACCGATTACTTGAAAGTATTTATTGTATGATTGTAAAAGAAGTATTGTAAAACTACTTATTGTAGAAATTACTTATGGTGAAATTGTAAAATTACTTGTAAAAACTTATTGAAAATCCATTTTGACTGATTGTAAATCCATTTTAAATGATTGTAAAACCATTTTCGCTTTGAAAAAAATTACTTGTAAATTTGTAAGTCTGATTGCAAATCCATTTCGACTATTAAAAAACCAATTAATTATTTGTAAAAACTGATTTTATGTGAAAATAAAATTTAATAGAGAGAAAATTTAGTGTTGTTCATTCCTTTTCAGCTTACCTATGAGTTGAGCAAGCGAAAGTAGTTTACTACAACATTCCGGATCACTCATCTATTCGCCACGCAGAAAATACTGCATGGCACGATTTGATTGGACAGTTGTTTGACCAATCAGAGAACGCCTGCGTGGGATAATTTTACAACACGCTTATCTATTTGTCCCATGGAGCATACCGCCGTGTGGGACGATCTGATTGGACAACTGTTTGACCAATCAGACATCGCCGCAATCTTACTGGGTTATCAAACACCTGCGACGTGACACCATCTTAACTATGACATAATCAAACAGTGTACATGGTCTTTATCATATTAAGCTTCTTATAAACGAAGGAGCCCTTTATCATAATACCTTTATCTATGACATAATCAAACATACCAGTTGTCCCTTATCCACTTGCGTAACTATACAACGTGACACTATCATATCTTCTTATAAACAAAGATTCTCTCTATCATAATTCCTTTATGACATGTCTAAACAAAACCAGGTAGTCTTTATGTCTAAAGCATTTTGTATGCCGTTACATATACAGGTCCTTGACAACATTTAACTTAGATACACCAACAGAGCTCGAAGTTTACGTGGGGCAGGGCTGTGGATAGGAGATGGTGGCACTCTTTTGTTAGTACTCACAAGGACACCTCAGTGCGAAAGTCCCCCTGCTTTGGGCTAGCCGTTGGAAGGAGGAAGGAACAGTCCAGGGCTTTGGTGGGGAGGGACTGGGCTTTTGGAAGGAGAGCCCACATACAGGGAAAACCTAAACAATGAGGTTAAAGCCTAAATGGTCTATACATAGCCTGGGTCCCTTTAGACGGTCCTAAAATGGGCTTTGGGGAAGGATAGCCTAAAAGATAGGGTACATACAGGGTGGGTAGGGGAGGGGGCGCCTAAAAATAGCCTAAGCCTAGTGTGGAGAGGGAAGGGGAGCAGGGACGGGGAGGCCTAATGGATTGGGCACCGAGGTCAATGACATCGAGATCGAGGTCTGACCTCGAGGTCCTGGTAAAAAGGGTAGATCTCAACCTGACATACTACTGCCATCAAATCACCCTCTTTTTTATCTGGAATATTCAACAATAATGCAAGATGTCAATGGAATGTTTTAAACGTTCATTGAAACAATACATTTTCTCTTGCCTGTTTGTTTTTAGTGACTGCATCACTTCCAAGTGCAACATTTCAAGGCGGGTAACTCTAATTCAAATATTTAGTTCAGTGATACCTATAATTATCGCCAACCCTACCAAAGAGACATTTTACCACTACCATGAGGCAAAATAGTCATTTCTGCATTAGAATCCCACTTTTGGTCTCTGCTGAGTCAAAAACATAGGAAATTTGCTATTTTAAGGAAAAGTGTCCAAACTTTGTCAAATGGGCTTAAAAACTGCTATTGCCTTCAAAAGATTTTTCTGGCCTGTTTCCTAATAAATTGGTTGAGAGGGATGAGAATTTACAGCTTTCTTTAAAAACTAATCTGCGACATTTCATGGTGGGTAACTCTGATTTACATATTTAGTTCAGTGGTACCAGATACAAAAGTGGAGCGAGGTCCCATAAATAATTAGAGGTTACTATTGGGTTAGGTTCATGTCGGCAGAGATATAAGCCCGAGGTAACTTCATATCAGCCTGAGAACGAATAAAAATAAGTACGAAATGCTCTCAAATCTGTTAGTTTTTTGAAAGCGTCATTGTTTCCCATTCTTTTCACAAAGTCCGAAGTTTCCTCTTCTTCCAGTTCAGCGAATCGAACGTCTGGGATAGCCCACTGGAGAAGCCGAGCCGTTCAGATAGCTGGCCTCTCTCTTCACCCGCTTCGACGAATCTACGACTGTTGAATTTTAGTTTGCGTTGAATAGTCTGTAAAAGCTTCTTCTTTCTTCCCTTAATATTCCTAATCCTTACTTTCTGCCATCTTTAATTCATCATCGTGACAAACTCACCTTCAAGTGACTCAATTACGCCTGGTCACACCAGTATTCTTGATCGCTTTCGACGAAAACTGTCAAAGATTTCCATGTGAACAAAATAGTTGTGCCAAGTAACATATCAGAAAGGGAGGGAGGGGGGGGGGGGGGGATTCTAACTTGATTCATACTGGCTGAGATCGGCGCCATATCAGCCGAATTGGAAATCATATCTGCCGAGTTTAATAATGGGCAATCTAGGGGAAAATTATATCTAACAAATAAAATATTTCTAAGTCAAAACTAAATAAAGACAAAAGGAATGGAAATACCATCTAAGATTCAAAGTTGTCACATTTTTAATCGGCAAGTGACATTCTAAAAAGTTGTGGGAAGGAAAGCGAACAGAGGATACCGACCAGATCGCAACCCACCCACGATCCGGAGAAAAGTCTCTGACCTCTTTTGTAAGCTCAGTGCTGAATCCCTTGATGTTTTGATTATTGCCACACTGATTTCATTGATGGCAAAAGAGGCGAATCTCAAACATTTGTATTTTGTATTGGGGTTTAACCGAACTTCAGACAGCCAGGGGCACTTCGTGTTGGACAGTTTTACGGGTGGGGGAAGTCAGAGTACCCAGAGATGCTAGCGGCGAGCAACTACCATCCTCCTCAACTTTCTAACTCCACACAAAACAGGGTTAGCATTAGTTGAAGTAAAGTGCACCATCGATGTGCTGTACGCCTTAGTACACATTGCCACCGTGCCCCCCACGTCGGCAGTCGGGATTAAGTGCCTCGCCGAAGAATACGACGCAGTTACCCCTGGCGGGGATTGAATCTCAAATATATAGCTTTTTTTGGTTGTATACACTCTAAAATCAGTTGGGTTAAAAATCAACCCAAATCAACTGGGTTGAGTGAATATGAACCCATTTGGGTTCAAATTCACCCAACCCATTTGATTAGGTTTAATTTTTAACCCAACTGTTTGTGCAACGAAATTCGAAATTGTATCAATATTTTATCTCTGTTTTGCAGAAAGTTATTTATCTTGCTGTTAGTATCTCGCTGTAGAAAGTTAGTATCTTGCCGCAGCAGTTGTGTGTTTTGCAAGTTACGTAAATTATTGGTATCCTGCTGCAGCAAGACAAAGACATGTTTTCCTGTTGTAGTTAGAATATTTCTTCTTGAATTATGACAGTCGGGATCAATTGGGGGCGTACCCCCCGCCCCCCACCCCCATTCGGGCACCCTTGCAACAACCCTGGCCATACAAACACATATATTTCAGAAAGAGACGTAGCTAATTGGTCAAGATATATTACTATGTTTATAAAAGCGAACAGAGGATTTAGACTCGATCGTAACTCAATCGCAATTCTCTGTCCGCTTACTTCATCACGAACCGGAAAATCTGACTTGTCGGAGAAACAAATGCGAGATGATTGAATCTCAGACACTTTTCCGTTCGTTCATCTTGATTCACTATCGATACCACGATGTGTTTTTGAAACCTCGATCTAGTGGTGTAAGAGTTTCGCGATTGGATGGCGACTGCATCGAGAAAAAGCTCGCTTTTGTTCTCAGAGAAATGTATGATCAAGTAAATATCTGGCTTCTTCATTCCTCTAAACACGATAATTATCCTGAAAGAAAAAGACAGAGAGGATAGACGAATGAACGAACAAACGGCTGAGGAAATGGACGTGCACAAGGATAGTACACGCACGGACACAGGACAGGGTAGAAAATGTGAAACTATGAAAACCAACTGATTTTCTTTTATATTCACAGAGGACCACCAACTTAACGTTCATTGTATGCATATAGATAGTATGCATTAATGTTAATTATATTAGTATGTAATTGAGTACAGACGTCTGTATGCAATAAGTGTGAGGTACGCTCTACATTTCTACAAGAAATTCCAGTTAATCGTACGACTATTGTCTTTCATCGGCTGCCACTATCTCGTCCAACAGCGCATTTCTTTCTGATCTTTCACTTTTATATTGGTTCCTCATTGGAAAAGAAAGGATGGCGAATGCTCGAAATATTAGCACGAAGCAGACAATTGCGGCTGATTCAATGTCATTAGAAGCATAGCCAACTAAACGACAGAATAGTTTAACCACATCAACACAAAAATGAACAATTACCAAAACCTGAAATTATCGAGAACTGCCAACTTCCACGCCTTCACAATGCAACAGTGCAATAGGGGCATTCATAATAGTAGAAAGTATGAATAGGCTGTGTGAAATTTCATCACGCCACCATCCACTGATCCAAAATTAGTTGCATTGGGGTGTGTTGTCAATTCTTCACCTACAGACACACACAACAGGCAGTTACCAGCTTAACTAACCGTTCCGGACGGCACTTGCAAATTTTCAACCAATTTTCTTCTGTTGTAAATTCCAAGCGCTTCACATTCAGAGCTTCCGAAGAAATGATATGAAGACATACCAATACAGAGAAAATGTAACACTTGCTTTTGTTTTCTAGAACTTATAGCAGCTCTACAGAAGAGTCGCCGTGGACTGGTCGTAATCCACGCGTGGGCAGTGATGACCACGCATGCGTTTACCAGGTAATAAATTCATAATCAGCAAAATTTTAATTAATGAAGCACCGGGTTGTACCCGGTGCTTCATTAATTAAATTTTTGATGATTATTCCTGTAACTACTGTTTGGAGTATTATTACGTCCGTGGAAATAGTGAACAGTCCTAGGCCGCTGTACAGTACTGTACTGTTCTGTGATGTGTACTGTACCGTACTGTACTGCACCGTACTGTGCTGCACCGTAATGTACTGTACTGCACTGTACTGTACTGTACTGCACTGCACTGCACTGCACTGCACTGCACTACACTGCACTGCACTGCACTGTACTGTACTGTAATGTATCCTGACCACACGAGAATTGTCCGGAGTCCATTGCAAAATTAATACAAACATAAGTTGTCCGTTGGATGCAACAAGTTGGATTCGGCGAATTGTTCGCTCGAATCGAATCGGTCAAAAGGTTCGAAACCGAATCGAATCTCGACCGAATCCTCTTTCCAACTGTTATGATACTACGGCCATCGTACCAGTGCTGTCCACCTACCCTGTGAGTCCAGTATCTATATGCGTACTGGTTAGACTATTTCGTACCATCAAACCGCAAGTAAATCTTCTTGGTTCCGGAAAGTTGAGCAAATTGTTCACATGGCAACGAAACTTCCAAAGGTATACTGCGCAGAAATTTTGGCATGGACCAGGTTACAAATCCGATACGCAACGTAATTTCGTTAATATTGTTAATATTAGAATGGTTTAGGGCGTGGTTCTGATGCTTTGACATTCAAATTACCTGAAGTGTGCCAAAGTGCTTGAGTTTTGAAATTTATGTTCTTAATATTTCAGCGGTGACAATTCATCCCGCAGTTATTTTAACAACGGGACTAGATTCAAATGAGAATTGACAAGTTATTGCCAAAGTTGACGAAGGAAAAAGCCATATATCGCCCCTTGAGTGAAACAAGGCGCAATTTGCAATGTTTTAGCATTGCAGATGGCGCCTTGATCCACCCAAGGAGCGATACATTGTGCAAAGACGTAACGCGAGCGCCACTATCGCTTCTAATGGCATTTTAACGAATTTTCCTACTACATTTGAGTTATCTAGTTAGGTTTGCCGCCATCAAACTCGTTCTTCAGAAAACTACACAGTGAGTTGTCATTTTCAGAACGTCGAAGTAAAGAATAATTTGACCTACAAAACTCTACGGTATTCGAATTTTTCTCGAATAATCGAGATGATTTCGAATCGAATCGAATCAGTTAAAAGATTCGAAACCGAATCGAATCTCCAACGTTCGTCTAGCCCTAGTAACAAGGCGTCATCTACAATGCTAATTACATATGACACCCTGTTGCACTGAAGGGACAATACGCGTACGATAGCTCCATGTAACAATCCTTATGTTCGTTTTCCATCGAAACGGGAGGCACACGTTCCCCAATCCCCATGCTTTATACTTCCTGGCATGTCTACATGTCAAGTTAGTACCCTTGCATTTAGTACCTTTACCCACCCCTTAACGTTGAGCATCCTTGAGTCGGCCATAACTAAACCACAAATCGCAACAGCTGCAGCCGAAGCAGTAAACCGCGTCGATGGCACCAGAGGTAACAGCAATGATGGCAGCAGCTGCTGCCATTGCTGCTGCTGGTGGTGCTGTAAAATGAAACAAAAAATAAAAACATAAAACAAAAGTAACTGCACCATCATCCGGGAATCATCCATCTTTATCAGCAGCAGCAGTATCAGCAGCTTCAGAGGTATAACCAACAGTTCTATGAATAGCAGCAGTGCCATCGTCAATGGCGGCATGTAAAAGATTTATTCTGTCGTCTCAGAAAAGATAATCGATAGAAGTTGTCACTGTCAACAATAACTTACCTCAAGTCTGATAGCTTCAGATATAGATTGATTACATACTATTGCCTTTTCTCGTTCTGTTTTCAGCTCATTAACATTACCTCTCGAGAAATCTGCAAAATTCTCAATATGAAACCAATGTCTTCTGGATTGACAAGAGACCAAAACACTTAACCGAACGTCTTTCTTACACCATCATTTCATCGAACACACCCCACGAGCTCGTGACCCATCCTATTCTAACTTGTACTAAACCAATCACGAGCTGCTTTAGAATTCGCAAACGATGCAACCATATCCGAAATGACCGCCTTCGCCCTTCTTAGTGACTACACGTGCTTGAAATACAGACGAAATCCCGATTCCCATTACCACAGAATTGTCAGCACAAGATAGGCACCTTCACACACAGCTATGGTAAAAGAGGTCTCAGTCATCAAACGGATTTTCCGTGCACTCCCATTTATCCAATCTTAAAAATGTCTACAAGAATGACATTCCTTCCGACCTAACAGCGCCCAAAATTAAAATGTTTGGAATCAATCAGTCTGTATTGCATCCGAACTGGGTGTATGATGTGAACGCGCAAGTAATTATATAGTAGTCCCGGGAGACAGGCCTTTAGAGGTTGTTACCCTGTGGGCTAAATGTGAATATATACCTGTCAAAAACATACAAAACATTAACAGTTAAATACTACATGATCGCTATAAAAATTGAATAAAAATAATTAGGGGTCAGGAACGCATACACACTAAAAACTAAAGTGTTAAAACTGACACTTTCAAGGTGTTAAACCCATTCTAACTCTTAGGGTTTGATTTTAACACTCAAAGTGCAATGCTTTAAGCACTTAGACATTACAATCGTCAGACATCTGAAACTTGAATGGATGGCACTTCCCATGTGTCTGGCATTGGTGGTTCTTCCAGAATCGTCCATAATTTGATTTGCGCTTGGTGGGTACATAATTAAAAGGACACAACGCAGATGAGGCGGATCAGGCTCGAGAGTTCGAGCCTGATCCGCGTCATCTGCGTTGTTTCCTTTCACGTGTCGCGACATTACACTTGTCAAGTGGTATTATTGTAACACCTGTCAAGTTCTGGGATATCTACACTTGAACAAAGTGCTAGTTCAGTACTTAGTAAGTGTTAAATACAGCACTTCAAGTGTAGTTTTTAACACTTTAGTTTTTAGCGTGTACGCTGCACATACACAGAAACAAGACTTTATTAAGTTTAAGGACCGCCCCGCCTCTTTCAACTACAAAATGGGAGGAATATTTATTTATTTAGCTATTTGGTGTTTATCGACACTTTCGACAGACAGGAGGGTCAATTCGTGTCGCACATTTTTAAAGGAAACCGAAGTAGTGGAGAGAGCCACCGAGCTTCGGCGAGCATCTGTCAGACTCCCCAACCACCTAACTCTGCAGGATAAGTGTTTGTTGAAGGCAGGTGAACCATCGACATGTAGTACGCCTTAGTAAACAGCGCCACCGTGCCATCATGTGGGCAATAGGAATTAAGTGCTTTGTCCAAGGACCCAACGCAGTTACCGCTGGTCAGGATCGAGCCGTGAACGGGATAAGTAAAAATAGTTGTGCAAATTGCATGTACGGTAGTGGACTGGTCACTCCCCACAGCTGAGCAATATTTCCGCGGACGCCAGAATATTAGATTCCAAAAACTAATTTCTGAATAATCATCAAAAATTTAATTAATGAAGCACCGGGTTCAACCCGGTGCTTCATTAATTAAAATTTTGCTGATTACGATTTATATTACCTGGTAAATGTATGCATGGACATCACGTATGCGTGAATTACAACCAGTCCACTGCGACTGAACTGCTTGTACACTGCGTGGATAGTGTTTAACTGCTGAACGATTCATGGCACACCATTTTCACTCGAGATAAATCACATTCTATACAATATACACGATTCGCACACCGAGAGGTTCAGCCATTGGATCTCCGCGGCACTATTGGCTGAAGCTTGTCTGACACTTCTTGTGCCTTTTCTCGGAATTTCAAAGCTATCATCCGAGTGGAAACTAATTACGTCAATTATTACGCCAATGGTGTTTTAGTAATTATTATGTGTGCAGCACCCATCTCACCCATCATCCCTGATTATTAATTAGTCCCTTTCTCTCCCTCTTATGTATCTGGTATATGATGGTGGCTCACTGGATAGCGCATTGAACTTGAAGTAAAATGTCGGTGGTTCGATCTCAACCCGCGTGATCTGCGCCGTGTCTTTGGACACGACTCTTAATGCCAATTACTCAAGTAAGGGCTCGGTGGCCCTGCTTTCTAAGGCAAACAACACCTCGATGGTACAGTGGCCATCATTCAATGCTAATCCGGCTTGTGTTGGGAGAGTACGTTGGGGGAGTCCGAGAATTAATATCTCCTTCGGTGGTTCTCTCCAGGTACCCCCACTTTCTTCAACCATATTACTGTGTGAAATGATATATACGACTACGGCTGCTGAAAGTGTCTTTAACTTTTAACCCGCTGAGTATTTTCAAGATATTTTTCATAAAATCTACATGTAGTCATGGCTGCTGTTAAGAGGCCATGACTGGATTTGATAAAAAATTCATTTACATTTAACTCAAAAATAAATGGTGAAAAAACTCCACGCAATTTACAGGAGGGAGGAGGGTGTGTGGGGGGGGGGGGGGGGGGGATTTGATTAAATATGCTAAAATTTTTACTTATTTCAGTAGCCAGGGAAATCCTCTCCTGGGTTGGAATATCCGCCAACTGCACGCAAGGAGTTAAAACCCGATAAAACCAACAAAATAGTCCAAAAGTTGCCATCTGTCTGGTTAACCGAAATCAGCTCAAGATTACTTGAACGCCAATAAACTATCAGAATGAACGTAAATGAGCACATAAATTAGCCGTTCAGAATCCCCAAAACAATATGAATGCACGTTGATGGAATTGCTCTGGAACGAACTGTTACAAAGGAATTTGATTAAAATGTCGTAAAGGCAAATGATATTGTTTCGTATCGAGGGAATAAATAACTGTGTGAGGTATCGTGTCTTGGTGCTGCGCCACTAATTAAAACCATCAGCATGTATAGAATGGATCGAAGCTTACTTTGTGGTTTCACTCGATGGAAATAAAACACTCAGTTTCTGTGTTGATCACAATGAGCCAAGCGGCCTGTGGATGCTGGCTTTCGGCTCGGGAATCAGTATCTTGTAAGAACACAGTCATATACAATACATGCAATGCTTCAGAAGCTTGTTAACTGTGATCAAAATAATTCGATTCTCAAAGCCAAATGAAAATCCAGAAGATATACCAAATCTGCAGTTAAAACTAGAAGACCTGTCATGAAATGCGCACAAAAAGCACGACGATCTGCGCGTTAATCTACGCGTTATGACCACGGTAAGGCCATCAAATTCTGTACATATGGCCTGTGCACAAGCAGTGTTTCAGCCAATGGACCCCCTGGTAACCCGGAGGTCCACTGGCAGAAAATTGCCTGTGTTTGATAGGAGTAAGCAGGAGAACCTGCCGTGCTTTGGATGCCATTCGATATGGCAATTGCGCACAATACCTACGCACAATTAAGCCTAGATAAGCACACTATTCGTGACAGGACGTCTAGTTTTAACTGTATTCAAAGAAGGAAAAATGATAAAATATGACCATGAGCCCGGATTCTAATACCGCTTCATATGTTACTTCATATGACAGCAACAAATATAAAATCAAAATAAAATAAATCCATGTTCGTGATAAGGACTCTGCGAAAATGTTGGATCGAATCGAGTCCCGAATCGAATATGGCAGAGGAATTCTAATCGAATCTCGAATAGATTCTCACTGCTCTTCAACCTAAAGACTTTGCGACTTCTTTCAGCCATAAGTCTTCACTCAAGTACTTTATTCAAATTACGACTGGTCTGTACAGGCAAGTCAATCGCAAAAAGAGGAACCATTCATAACGGAATGAAAATAGTTTGGGAAGTGGAAACTTTTTGAACTCTTCTTGAAGAAGAGTCCAAAAGAAGACACTTGGTAGGTTTTTGAAAACATCTTGAGGAATCAGCGCCATTCTAATTGAATAAAATCACCAGCACGATTTGAAACCAAATCGAATCCTGAAGCTTCGCGGGAGGGGGGGGGGGGGGGCTATTCTTGATTCGATTATGGATAGTGTATGGGTCTAAACATAACATTCCGCCAGAACCACCCAACTAGCTTTTCCTTTTCTAAGTCGATCACAGTTAGGTTCGAATTGCATGCACGTCACCAATCAAAATTAAATAAATATTACTCGTGTAGCCTACCTTAACCAGGACCAGTCCTACTTTTATAAAACCTCTACAATTGTATTTTCTAGAATTGGGAGCGCGATGGCTCAGTGGCAGACTGTTGGACTTTTATGCTGGACGTCCCGAGTTCGATCCCCGTCCGGGACGCCTCGCGTTGTGTCCTTGGGCAAGGCACGTTATCCCGGTTGCCTACATGGATCACGATGATGCCGTGTACTACGGCGTACTGCACGTCGATGGTACACATGTCTTCAACTGCTGTAACCCTGCTTGAGCGGAGCTTGAACAGAGTTAGAATATTGAGGAGCTGACACTTGCCAATAAATAAATGTTTTAGAGAATTGTATTTTCTAGTTACGTCTTTAAATGGGTTAAAATGAACCATAATCATTTTCAAAACATGTGGCAATTTGACAACTGCCAAATTGCCACATTGTTTAAAATGCTAATGACTCATCTTAGTCAGTTATATTGATAAGAAGAAAATACAATTCTTGAAATACAATTGTAAAAGTTTTATTGTTTTGGTCCTTGAGAAGTACTCTGGTTGCAAGTGGGATTCGATATCATCGCCATTGAGTTCTTATTCCTGTTTCGCAGATGACTGTAAAATAAACAGCCATTCAATTCTGTCGAATATATACTACTCAAAGTTTGCTAAGCATCAAGTATACCCAACTACCTGTTTTACGTTTTAGTTGAAATATTGTAATGAAAAGTGTATATATTTTTTATTTAATTATATCTTTAATGATTTAAGTACAGAAATTAAGATTTTATTTGTGTTTGACATTATTTTTTTAGCTTTTGAATACGATAACCATTGAAAATGGATATTACTGGTAAAAGAGGAAATTTTTCAATTTGATAAAAAGTTGACGGAGCGAACTGGTATGGGTTAAATATCGAGTATGAGGCCCATTACTGTTAATTACAGCTTGACAACGCCTTTTCATGCTCCCAATTAGGTCACTGGTGGTCCTTTGTGGGATGTTGTTCCATTCTTGGACCAGCATGGCACCAAGCTCCTGGACACTTCTTAGCTGGACTGGACGGGCTGAAATTGCAAGCTGAAACTCATTCCAGACATGTTCGAATGGATTGAGGTCAGGGAATCTTGCTGGCCAGTCCATACGCTCAATCTCCCCCCTCTGTCGGTACTCCCCGACAGCATGGGCAACACGAGGACGGGCATTATTGTCCATCAGAATGAATCTATCACCCACTGCACCTGCATACAATCTGACGTGGACATCCAGGATCTCATAAATATACCGCTGTGCAGTCAATGTACCACGTTCATGAACACACGAGCTCTGTATGTCCATCCCTAATGATGCCGCCCCAGACCATGATTGACCCTCCACCATAGCGGTCATGCTCAGCAATGTTGGCTGCATGGAATCGCTCTCCTGGTCTTCCCCATACCCTAGAACGCCTTTCTGTGTGATCTAGGCAGTACCTTGACTCATCTGTTAAAAGGAGAGGTCGCCAATCTTCTCTGGTCCATCCAACGTGGGCCATGACCCATTCATATCATGCCTGGCGGTGGTTCTGGAACAGCGGAATGCGAATACATGGTCTTCTGGATCGGAGACCACCTTTATGCAACCTTTCCCGGATAGTCTGTGTCGAAACATTACCCTGGATGCATTCTGAAGATCACTGCGAAGCTGGGTTGCTGTGGCAAAGCGGTTCCTATGGGCCTAAATGATCAAAAACGGTCTTCAGCCGCATATGTTGCCCTGTCTCTGCCACCACCATGCCATCTTACTGGTGTGCTATACTAATGAAATCTTTCCCAGGCTCTGGTGATCACTGTATGGTGCACTCCAAGGACTTCACCAACCTGACGATGGGTAGCCCCTTGCTCCACCATCCATACAGCCCGCCACATTTCTGCTTCAGACAAATGCCTTCTTAAATTTGCATTTGTCATATTCGATTATGAAATCACAAGGGTTTGTGTTGAAATGAAGACTGAATACCGTACACATGTAGACAATACACGAAAACATCATGAAAATCAAGGGATACATGCTTTCCATGACTGTCACGAAAGGTCTGCCTGTCAAGATAGCTAATGTAAACACTGGGGACCATCTCAATACATTCCTCAATCATATCTACCAAAATATCGCAAATATGTCACCAGCAAATTTCACAATGATTTGTCAAATATTTGGTGCTTAGCAAGCTTTGAGTAGTATATTTCCTCTTGCAAAAGAAGTTCGCCACTTTCTAGTGAAGTTGCACCCCATTGTTATTGAATTCTTTGTTTGATTTCCTTGTGGAATGAACCTCGGTCGCTTTGGCTTTTGCCAATGATACACAACGAGTGTTAAGGTGGGGGGGGGGGGGGGGGTGTCTGGTGTTGTAGCTAAGTTGTTTGTTTGGTATCTCAAGGAATTGTTAATACATCTACAATTACATCCAAATTGATCCACCATCGTCTCGGTGAGGCCTGATCGTCGCTTAATTATTATATATTCATGATTCGGTTTCCATAATTTGTGGGTTTACACTGAAATTGATCCACGGGTTTGCTCGTTATTAACGAAGTATCCTGGTTGCCCGGGAGACTGCAAAAAGGTGTAATTAATTTTTCAATTTAATGTATCTATAGACTAAGGTGCACAATTGGAATTCTATAAAAGACTACTCCAACTGACTGCTTCCTGGTACAAATGCACATTTGCTTTTAGGAAGATGGCACACCACTGTACTTACCTCCTGTGTTTGATCCAACAAACAAAGGTACAACAGACCCTGTCTTTGTGTTTGCGCATTACTCGAGAAGTGTGCAGATATGCCCATTGCCGGCCCCACAGTTTGTTTGCCTCATTCCCTTATATAGATGTGTGTCAATCGTCAGACACAGAAGTAGATACCAACAAAAGGCAGAGGTTGGTGTTCGGTGCATTTTCACCAGTTCCATAATTATGACGAAATACGGGTGTTTTTGTGTTATTTATTTATTTATTTATTGGTGTTTAAGGTCACATACTTATGCACAATGGCTAATCGTGACCGTGACAGTTTTACGGGTGGAGGAAGCCGGAGTACCCGGAGAGAACCACCGAGCAACGACGAGCAGCTGTCAGCTCTCCAACATCGTAACTCTGAACTCTGCACCGCAGCACAGGCAGGGTTAGATTGGTTGAAGACATGCGCACCATCGACGTGCAGTACGCCTCAGTACACAGCGTCATCGTGCTCCCATGTAGGCAATCGGGGTGAAGTGTCTTGCCCAAGGACACAACGCGGTTGCCGCAGGTGGGATTCGAACCGAGGACATCTCGACTTGCAGCCTGCACCTCTACCAACTGAGCCACCGCGCCCCCTGTTTTTTGTGTTATGTTTAAATTAAAGGTCAGTCGTAATGCTCGCATATCTTAGACTTGCAAGTGCGTTGCTATGCACCCCACCCCGCCCCCGTCGTAGAAGCAGTTGCAGCACACCAAGACGTCCTAAATATTTCGACACTGACAGTTGTGAATGCCCCCTTATCCAAAATGTGAATCCAAACCATAATCATTATGTAAATTTAATAATGATAAAGAGACTTATTTATACCATGATTGCCTATCCTACTATATATAAAAAGCCTATGACATAAATTTTAGCTTTACACACCAACCGTGGTGAACACGCCAGAGAATGGAGTTCAATAGTTAAAATGTGTACCTACAGTGGCAATACATCCAAGATGACTTTTGGTGACCTCGACCTGAATTCAAACTTGTCTAAATTTATCGCTCTTCGCATCGCGAAGAGTCAAATCAAAGCGGCAATTATTTATTACGTTTTTAAATGAGTTTACCTCATAAGATACCAAAAATTAACAAACATGCGTTGTCTCATGTTAATAAAGCATCCATAACTCGTAATAGTATGTTATTATGTTATTAAAATGAAAAAGGCCCCGTGATTTGCGCGTTTCTTTTTCCATTTCATTTCGGCGATAAAATTGACAACGGAAGTACCGCCCACCGGTGCTCGTGTAAACAAAAACAGATTCGCACGTGTGTACGTCTGTTGTTCAGTAAAATCGAGAAAAAATAATAGCGACTCTTCATAATCTAACGGCCATGTTATAAATAAAATATACCCAAAGTAGCTTGGTGTACCAAATGTTCACCACTCGTGGTGAACATTTGGTACATCAAGCTACTGAGGGTATATAGGCATGTAGCAAAGCAAAATAAGAATGATTTATCTGCAGAAATGTTTTCAAAACATTCATTTCGTGTTTCTGCCGTGTTGAGCTGTTTCGTGTGTTGCAGGTGTCGTTTGAGCTGGTTCGTGTTGGTATGGTGTCGTGTTGAGCCGTTTCGTGTGTTGCAGGTGTCGTTTGAGCTGGTTCGTGTTGGTATGGTGTCGTGTTGAGCTGTTTCGATTGGTGTTGGTCGTTTGAGCTGGTTCGTGTCGTGTTGGTGTCGTTTGAGCAATGCTTTTGAGGTGTTGTTGTCACGTTGAGCAAATTCGCGTGGTATTGGTGTCGTGTTGAGCTGGCTCGATTGGTTTTGGTGTCGCTTTGAGCTGGTTCGTGTGGTGTTAGTGTCGTTTTGAGCTGGTTCATATGGTATTGGTATCTTGCTAACGACACATGCCTTGAAAGCAACGTGTACAATAATTTTAAGAAAATTAACTTGGCCGTGTATTTATACAGCTGTTTCGCAAAAGTTGCAATATACTCAGCTGTTCACTGATTTGGGCTCAAAATATCCTTTCATAAATACTGTACAGTCTTCGTGGACTTATCGTAATCCACGCGTGCGCACTGATGTTCAACGCGCTTACCAGGTAATAAATATCATCAGCAGCAACATTTTAATTAATGAAGCTTCGAGTTGTACCTGGTGCTTCATTAATTAAATTATTCATGATTATTCCTATAATTAGTGTTTGAAATCTAATTTTATTGTGTTCGTGGATATACTGGCCACCCGTTGAAGGTCACCAGTCCACGGCGGCTGTACTGAATGATGCAACGATGTAACATCTTATAATTGTGAATTACATCTTCACAACACCTCAGTTATAGTCATACAGTTTTCCATGCCTTAAATAAATATTTTAACATCAAAATGTAGGAAATTATCGTATTGTGATCTCAAAAGCAAGCGTCGAGATCTGGTCAAAATTCTATGTCTCCGCTCATGAGATGGTGATGTTGAGCCCGAATAGAACGGAAAACTAGAAAACATATCAACTTGTAGAGGGAGTGTAGCGAAATTGTTCCTATCAGACGTTCGTTTACTGGTGTTATGCAGCTCATTGGAGACACTCACTTAATAAGATGAAAAGGTGGACCAACTCAAAGATAAGACGGTTCTCCTCATTACTAAGAAATTCTGAAGCATATGGACATATGAATGCATCTATACTGCGAGGGAGTGTGGTAAGGATGCTTGAGAGGACTGGACAATATGGGAAGAAGTGTTTGTGTTTTTCACACCCGCCACATTAACAGGAAGGGATAGGTGACAAGTAATTGTCGAAAAAATGAAAGTTAAGGCTACTACAACACAAACTCATCCTGTAGTCGTATATTTGCGCTGTGCGAACTTTCACACCACTGTAATTTGCTGGTTGGTTACCATAGTTTTCAGAGGACTAGTCACTTTCCACGGACGGACAATATTTCCACGGACGCATTAATATTAGATTCCAAACACTATTTATAGGAATAATCATAACAAATTTAATCAATGAAGCACCGGGTACAACCCGGTGCTTCATTATTTAAAATTTTACTGAAGATGATTTTTATAACCTGGTAAATGCATGCGTGGATATCACTGCCCACTCGTAAATTCGACCAGTCCACGGTGGTTGTACTGTCGGAAAGAATTGAAATTAGCAAATGACGAAGTTTCACTGACAGATAAGGGCTGGAGGGGCCACTGGTCGGTAACGCTAAGGGTGAAACAAGACTGACATCTTTGAGGCCGACAAAATGAAAATCTATGGTTTGGACATGACCGGAGGATGAGTGTTTTGTTCAACGTTGGGACCAAAAGGGAAGTGACATGTGATGATATATTTTGACGGATTGCGTTAACTTGTGTTAGGGGCGTCTTTCTTACGAGGATTCAAAACGTGTTTCAGAATAAACCAACTGACCCTTGCCTCGGTGATGATCCTTACTGTTGCGATCTGCATTTTGTCTAGTTCATCGGCCTTAGTTGCCGAACAGTTGTCCAAACAACATCAGCGTATTCAGTTAGTGGCCTAATAAAGGCAAAGCATATTTTTTGCTGCGACCCAGATTAAATGTTTGGCCCCTCAGCAAGTTTAACTGAGACCAGGCTGCATAGCTGATATGGTCAATGTAGTCATTCAATGATACTAGTCAGTATAACTCCTAAAGGTTTGTGTCCATTGGATTCGAATATCCAGGTGTCACCTAAGAATAGGAATGGAAGGCAACTGACTATCTTTTATGCTATACACACATACTCTCTGTTTTAAAAGGGTTCAACTCACCCAACCCTGCTGAAGTACAATGTTCTATTGCGGCCAAGTCACGGTTGATTAAGACCGAGGCATGCTCTGGGTTCTCTATTATTCGATATAAGGAAATGTCGTCTGCAAGGAGGCGTATACTACTTAGTAAGCCATCGGTTACATAGTTAATGTGTATCAGAAACAATGAAGGCCGGAGTATCGACTCTTTTAGAACATCAATATTAACGGGTCTCCGGGAAAATGCTCCGATCGTATCACAACTCGCCGTGACCTATCTGAAAGAAATCATTTTAAAAACAACAATAATTCACCCGCGACACCAATTCTCTTAATCCTTTGAACCCCAGAGGCCGTATTTCCGGCCGGGCCACAAGCTACGTCATAATGTCAGTAAGTGAGATGGCTAAAATGTAAATGTGCGGTGCAGACCTATCAGTATTTTCAACGTGCAGCCCTAAGGCTGCACGTTGAAAATATTGAATGGTCTTCCCCAAATAATGAATATGGATTCTTCTAATTGCTGTTATTGAACTGGCATGGAAGATACCACTAGCATTCAGAGAGATAACATTATTAATAAGACCAACATGCCATACTTTGTCGAATGCTTTACTGACACCAAATAAGACCACTCTGACTTCTTTGCATTCGCCAAGCGCTCGACAAAATTCATCATATATGTCAGTCAGTTAGAGGACAGTTGAATCACCTAACTAAAGTTTATTAAGATTATTGTTGCCAATTAGAAACGTCCACAAGCGTTTGAAAACACGTTTTTTTCATATATTTTACCAACGCAGTTGATAAGTGATATCGGCCTATAGTTAGTGTTAGTGTATTTGATTGCTGTTGTCATCACAATTAAGGAGACGATAGCCTTTTTGTTCAAAGTGAAGGACAATATGAGCTGTTCATTAACACATTGAATCAACTTGCGGAATATTCTTGAACGGAATCAAAGCAGTTTCGGAAACACAACCGCCTTAACTGTTCCTCAGTCATCAAGTCTTACCGACAGGGCCGTATTATTCATAAGGATGACAAGGCTGAAGCCTAGAAGCCCGCAGGGACAGGGAGCTCGCCATTTGTTTTTGCTGAGGCACCAATGGTTAAAGGCACTTTGCACTCTGCGCCGTATCGATACATGTACATATGTATTTATCCATATATATACTCTCATAAGTATACTATATATATATTTATATACAATACATCATTTTAATGCTTATTTAAATAATATGTCAAGCTGTGAGTAGAATTGTTCAGGAGATCCGCAAAATGGATATAGGGCTACGTACTGCGGCATAGTGCCTACCGTACCAGGGTCAGGCTGTCAGCTGTAGTTGGGAGAAAGATTGATGTGCCGGAGGGGGGCCCCGTCCCGAAGCATCTAAAAACCTGCATCCGTGGAAATATTGCCCACCCGTGAAAAGTGACCATCCACGGCGGCCGTACTGTATATGGTAAACATAAAATAGGAGGGTCAGTAACAATTTAATCCATGCTATAGGAATAAATTATTTCTGAGCCTCAGTACATGCGAAGTATGTACACGCCCAATCGCCGAAGAGATAAGTCATAGTTGCAAAAGTTGATGCTCGACAACAGGCCAACGCGAGGCAGGTTTTTTTCCCTAAGCATTATCTGTTTGATCGGAACATGCATATTGGCTACTTTTTATTTCCAAATTTCTAATTTTTTGTCCTAGCTGCTAATACAGGCCAAGGGGGTGGGCGCCTCTCCTTTGGGAATGCGGTCTCAGTGCCCCTATATACGCTAAAATGAGCATTATTTCCGTTAAATGTACATCGATTTAGATTACCGTACAGTTGTATAGTAACGAACGCTTACTGCTGTTGTTTGGGAGCTGTAGTGTGTCAATCAGAGGTATCTGAGTGAAATCATTCTCTCATGCTTCGTCTTCCTAGTGATTCCATTTACATATCCCTATTTACAGGACTGAAGGAGAAAACACAAATTTCGATTGATGAAAATCATCAGGTTAACACTTGCAAGGAGGTTTAAACCACAAACACATAAGATGTTCCTTTTGTGTTATATCACCTTGCTGTTGTGCCATGAATTGTTTTGTCTGTTTTATTGTGGTTCGACGGCACTTTTAACGGCCTGAGTCGCATCGCATCGGACAGAGAAAACCGCCCATTAGCGACGAGGAACTGTCAGACTCTCCAATTTACTGACTCTGCACAGGCAGGCAGAGTTTGCAACGGTTGAAGACAAGTGCACCATCAGCAGTAGGATTTAGTACACAGTGCCGCGTGCTCCATCATGGACAATCAGAATTAAGTGTCTTCCCAAGGACACAAGTAGTATGTCTCTCACGTTTGATGGGAAGGTTGGATGACCTCGGTGATTGACCCCGTACGTGACGTCATGTCACGTGACCTAGTGGCGCCATGTTGTGTTGTCATGGTAACCCGCGTGAGCGGCCATCTTGTGACGTCATCCACATAGTGATACGTGGTTCTGGTGCACATGCGCAGCGCGTGTTGTTAGGGTGATACGTGTTTCCATCCTCCATTTTGTATACTGGAGGCCGCCATCTTGGTTTCTATGGTAGCACGTGGTTGCTATGTTACCCAAAAGGCCTACAGCAAGACAGGGGTACGTTCGGAGTCTGTGTTCGATTGAATCGGAGTAAATCTAATTATCACAAACAACCCGACAATCCTTCAAATCACCAAAATCCCCCCCTCCCCCCAAATCACCGAAACTGACTTTATTTGATACGGATTTCCCATTTTTATCGGCTTGGCACGTAGTGCTATAGTACAGAGGGGGCCCTGGGGATAAGTTCGATTGAATTAGAGTATATTTAATTATCCAAATAGACCCGACCATCCTTACAAACCACCAAAATCTACACCAAACCACCAAAACGGACAAGTGGAGCCCCATTTTGGGCATATAAAAATAACACGTAATGCTATAGGACCGATATATCTCCTGGGGTACTCAAAAGCCCATGGAGCAAATGAGCTATTGAGCAATTGCTCGATCGAGTGACTCGCACATATTGCTCGAACGACTCGAATCCCATCGAGCAAATGAGGTATCGAGCAATTGCTCGTTCGAGTGACTCGCACATACGACTCTTCGATTCATTTCAGAAAAAAGGGGTGCCGAAGGCCATATGTTTTCGAAAAAGGGATTCCACAAATAGGATTCCAAAAAAGGGATTCCATACGTGGGATTCCGTCTTACGTCGAGTGACTCGCATATACTGCTCGAACGACTCGAAGCCCATCGAGCAAATGAGCTATCGATCAATTGCTCGTTCGAGTGAGTCGCACATACGACTCTTAGCCTCGTTTCAGAAAAAAGGGATTCCATAGTCACAGGCGTTTCCCGAAAAGGGATTCTTAAAAGGGATTCCGTAAAATTGGATTCCTATCCGACTCTGTAAAATGGGATTCCGTGTTTTAACATTGACACTCGAGGGTATTCCCCTTTCCTACTGGAAGAATTCCGTTGAAAGGGAGTTAATACCTTCATTGGGGTTATAGTTCAAAAATTCATTCAGTCCCGAATAGTTCACAGGGGTTCACACTGTGTTATATTTGCATTGGGGTTATAGTTGAAAAATAGAGTTCATTCAGTTCAAGGATGTTAATTATATATACCTTCATTAAGGTTATGGTTTAAAAATATAGTCCATTCAGACAGTTCAAAGGTGTTAACACTGTTATATATTCATTAGGGTTAAAATTCATTCATTCATTCAAACAATTCAAAGGGTTAACATTGGGTTATATTTAGGGGTTATTGTTGAAAACTTTGTTCACTTTGTTATGGTCAATTCACTTCGACAACTTCATTGGGTCAGTCCGATTTTCTTCACTTTGTTCAGTCTGTCCAACTAGTTCGATCAGATCAGTTCGATCTTTTTCACTTTGTTCTGTGCACTTCGATCTTGGTTGTGTTGAATCGTCGTTCACTTTAGTACCTTCGTTGTTTTGTAGTGGTTGGTTGTATGTTTTATCTGTTCGGGTTCTTGTAGTAGTTGTTGAATTGGGTGTTATAAATCCCCTTCCATACCCCAGAGTGTCAATGTTAAAACACCAAATCATATTTTACAGAGTCGGATAGGAATCCCATTTTACGGAATCCCTTTTTTAAGAATCCCTTTTTGGAAAACGCCTGTGACTATGGAATCCCTTTTTTCTGAAAGGAGGCTAAGAGTCGTATGTGCGAGTCACTCGATCGCGCAATTGCACGATAGCTGATTTGATCGATGGGCTTCGAGTCGTTCGAGCAGTATGTGCGAGTCACTCGACGTAAGACGGAATCCCACTTACGGAACCCCTTTTTGGAATCCCATTTGTGGAATCCCTTTTTCGAAAACATATGGCTTTCGGCACCCCTTTTTCTGAAAGGAGTCGAAAAGTCGTATGTACGAGTCGCTCGAACGAGCAATTGCTCGATAGCTCATTTGCTCGATGGGATTCGAGTCGTTCGAGCAATATGTGCGAGTCACTCGATCGAGCAATTGCTCGATAGCTCATGCGATTGATGGGCTTTGAGTCGTTCGAGCAGTATGTGCGAGTCACTCGACGTAAGACGGAATCCCACTTATGGAATCTCTTTTTTGGAATCCCATTTGTGGAATTCCTTTTTCGAAAAAACCTGTGGCTATGGAATCCCTTTTTTCTGAAATGAGTCGAAGAGTCGTATGTGCGAGTCACTCGAACGAGCAATTACTCGAAAGCTCATTTGCTCGATCTGCTTCGAGTCGTTCGAGCAATGACTTACCATAACTACTCGATAGCTTACTGGTTTTGGGAAAGATATAGGTTTTTGTTGTACACAAGGGAGATAACTCTGCATACAGATAATGGGAAATCAAGCACCGGTGATTATAAGACTTGGATGAGAGAACCAGAGGTAGTTTGGACTGGGTAGACTATTAGTGTTAGAGTAGCATATGCAATAGGCATTAAAATTGGATTCTGGGAAATTCAGGTCCAGTACCCCTATTAAAAAGAACATACCCCAGGAGATATCTCGGTCCTATAACATTACGTGTTATTTTTATATGCCCAAAATGGGGCTTCACATGTCCGTTTTGGTGGTTTGTTGTAGATTTTGGTGGTTTGTAAGGGTGGTCGGGTCTATTTGGGTAATTAGATATACCCTAATTCAATCGAACTTACCCCCAGGACTCCCACTGTTCTTTAGCACTACGCGCTAAGCCGATAAAACGGAAAATCCGTATCAAATAAAGTCTGTTTCGGTGATTTGGGGTGGATTTTGGTGATTTGAAGGGATTGTCGGGTTGTTTGTGGTAATCAGATTTACTCCGATTCAATCGAACACAGTCTCCGAACACATCCCTGTCTTGTTGTTGGCCTTTGGGTAACATAGCAACCACGTGCTACCATAGAAACCAAGATTGTGGCCTCAAGTATACAAAATGGACGACGGAAACACGTATCACCCTAACAACACGGGCTGCGCATGCACACTAACACCACGTATCACTAAGAGGAAGACGTCACAAGATGGACGCTCACGCGGGTTACCATGACAGCACAACATGGCATCAGTAGGTCACGTGACATGACATCACTTCCGGGGTCATCCACCGGGGTCATCCAACCTTTCCCTCAAACGTGCGAGACATACTACTTGTGTCCTTGGGAAAACGGATTTCGACATACAAGAGATTTGAAATAAGGTACGTTTTCGCCCATTTTCGGCTTTCGTTGCCATGGTAACACAATGGTCGACGAAAATTCTGGCAAACGTTTTTCGAAAACTTTTTGCCCACGGTACATAGTATCCACTCCCAAAATTTCAGCCAGCTGGGTTGAATAGTTATTGACATATAGCTCCAAATGCCTTAACTGGCCACCTTTTGGAAAATTAGCCTCATTCTGAAATGCATGATAACACCTGCAGAAAAACGTTTTTTCCCCCAAAAGTACGCAGACAATGTTGTGTCACAACTTGTGTTAATTTCAGCCCTATAGACCTTTTGACTGCCGAATTATTAAGAAAAATGCGCTTAGAAAGTAGGTTTTTACAAAACTGAACTTTAAGCCTCGTTTTGACCTGGAAGCTAGGTACATGACAGTTCTTTTTATTTCGTAGTTATAGACACCCTTCGTGTTTCTAACACCTCCCACAGTTTTCAGAAAAAAAGTTCAACTGGGTTAAGACGTTATGGCTGTATTCCCTACATCCCCTATTTTTATGCGTTTCAATGGTTACCAACTAAATCTTTCAAGTAATCCTCGCACATAAAGTCCATTTTTTGGTGCTGCGTTCCCTACCTGGGTGCGAAGTATGAGTTTGTGTATGTGTATCGACCATACCACCTGTAATTACTGCCGTTGCCATATATAAACGTAGCTTTATGTCATTTTCGCCATTTTGCAAACAAATTTGAGGGTACCTTCCTTCACCCCCATCTACAGCAAAATCTAGCAGCAATGTGTTGTGGGTTTTTTACATTTTCTGTTAGGGGATAAAATGAGCTACCAAATGCTGACCTATATTTAAAAAATCCAAAGGATTGACGAAAATGTTGGCACAAATGTTTCGAACACTTTTTGGCCACGGTACATACTATCTACTTCCAAAATTTCAGCTGGCTAGCTTCACTAGTTATTGACATGTAGCGCCAAATGCCTTAACTGGGCACTTTTTTGAAAACTAGCCTCGTTCTGAACTGCATGATAATACCTGCAGAAAAAAACATTTACATTTTTATCCCAAAATGTGGAGACTCCCTTGTTTCACAACTTTTGATAAATTCAACCCTTTAGACCTTTTGACTGCCGAACTATTAAGAAAAATGCGCTTAGAAATAGTTTTTTTTACAAATCTGAACTTTGATCCTGCGAACACATAATTTTTTTTCTGTCGTGGAGACCCTTCAAAAAAGAATAGTATGTGTTGAGACTTTATGGCTGTATTCCCTAAATCCCCTATTTTTATGCGTTTCCATGGTTACCAACGAAATCTTTCACATGAAGTCCATTTTTATGGTGCTAAATTGCCTACCTGGGTCCGAAGTATGAGTTTATGTATGTGTATCGACCATACCACCTGTAGCCTTATGTCATTTTCGCCATTTTGCAAACAAACTTGAAGGTACCTTCCTTCGCCCCCTCTACAGCAAAATCTTGCGACAACGTGTCTTGGGTTTTTACATTTTCTGTTAAGGTATAAAATAAGCTATCGATTGCTGACCTTTATTTAAAAAATCGCTCCTGGGATTCAGACATACAAGCGATTTAAAATAAGGTACGTTTTGACCCATTTTCGGTTTTTGTTGCCATGGTAACAAAACGATTGACCAAAATTTTGGCAAACATTTTTCTAAAACGTTTTGGCCACGTTACATACTATCCAGTCCCAAAATTGCAGCTAGCTAGCTTGAATAGTTACTGACATATGGCGCCAAATGCCTTAGCTGGCCACTTTTTGGAAAATTAGCCTCGTTCTGAAATGTATGATAATACCTGCAGAAAAAAATATTTTTACCCCAAAATGTGCAGACTCCCTTGTTGCACAACGTTTGTTAATTTCAACCCTATAGACCTTTTGACTGCCGAATTATTAAAACAAATGTGCTTAGAAAGTAGTTTCGTTGACAAATCTGAACTTTGAGCCTCGTTTTCACCTTGATCCTGCGGACACGTAAATGTTTTTTTTCGTTGTTATGGAGACCCTTTATTTTTCTAACATCTCCCATACTTTTCAGAACAAAATTCGTCTGGGTTAAGATGTTATTAATTTATTCCCAAACCACCTATTTTTGGCGTTTCCATGGTTACCAACGAAAAATAACCCAGCCGAATCCAACCTTTCCCTCAAACGTGCGAGACATACTTCTGACACAACTCAGTTACCACTGGTCGGAATCGAACCGGAATCGAACCGTAGGCCCTTCGATTTGAAGTCCGATACTCTAACCAATGAATCACCACACTCCATATTGTATTTATTACAGTACGTGGAGAGTGTATTTTCACTAAATCACCGCACCCAAGCAATAATTTCAAATTTGTTGCAAAGCATAACCAGCACAAGCAAAGTTTCAGCCAATGGACCTCCGTGTTAAACCCGGAGGTCCATTGGCTGAAACATTGCTTGTGTTTTTTGTCGATATGTACACAATTTTAAAGTTATAGCTTGGGTGATAACTCCACTCCGCGGGTGATTTAGTTACAATCCACTCTCCACGTACTGTATAATGGAGTGTTAGCAATAAGAGACCACGAAGACGAGTGTTCACAGTTCGAGAGTGTGCATTATCAAAACAACAACAGAGAAATGGCTTTTGAACCAAGGTTGTGTCCTTCAAATCCAGTGGAAAATGAAATTAAATCCAGAGGCTATTTTCTGATACTGTCTGTGCATCTCACTGTCTGTTGGATGCTTCAAGGTCCCATCTGCAATGCCACAGCATTGCTGATGGCACCTTGGTGAACTCAAAGGAAATAATCTGGTTTCAAATTTTAAGTTTCTTGGTGGGTGGTTTGGAGTTATACACTCTCATTGGCTGCATGCCGACGAGATGTTGAATTGAACAAACACGGCTCGTTCAGGGGTTCTCTCTTGAGAATTTGTGTATGTAACAACTTTGTATTATAGTAGTCAGCCAACATTTATCTCATATAAACAATATCCCTTTTGTGAACAAAACCATAAACTGACCTGTTCAAATGACAGATATACAGAACATACTGTAGTTGAGTAAATACCAACCGATCATAATTAGATTGTGCATAATAATTATTGTAATTGTGGAATTTGTTTAATGTTGTAAATTTGATGATATATCAAAAGCGTCATCAAAAGCTTATGTTCTGTATCTAATAGCTGTTTACCACGTCATTAATGACGCACAGCTTGTATACCACACAAAGTCATACAAAGCAACCACCACGTGGCTGTGCACCGAGTGTCAGTATTCCGAGCATATATCTTTTCATTTACGTCTGAGCAGAGCCGGCGGAGCCCGAGTGGTGGGGGTACATGGGGCACTTTTTCCACATATATGTTTCGCAATTACACAATGAGTTAAAGTGGACGCATGAAAACATGTCAATGTGCAGACATTCCTGTAACATTATTTGCAAATCCAAAGAATATTTAATCAAAGAATCCCACTTTCCGTCGCTTCAGTCCGTTTCTTCTGCTTCAACTATCTTCCAACCCGAAGGCTGTTTGAAGTAGAAGAAACGGACAACACAGTGACCACACAGCGGCATATCCATCACGAGTGACTATAACGAATCGTGGTACATTTACCGATATACGATTGCAGCCTTTCTCACACTGGGTCGAACCATGGTAGCATTGTAAATTTGTGCCCCACCATTTTTATCTAGCTTCTGCCGTCCCTGTGTGCGAGCATTGAAAATGCCTTTGCGCTACGTGTGTGATAAAGCTGCGAAACAGATATTCATTACATTTCAATTATGATGGCAGTTGTGAAAGTTCGATGGGAAGGTTGCATCCCAACGCTCTAGTGAACCCGATGAAAACGTGCGAGAGTAGGAACCTTAGTGTAGGACCCTTCAGAGATTGGAATTTTGCCTAACAAAGACATGAATTTACACAGCGGGTTTTTCGTACACGTGCCTGCGTTAACTTGGTGCGCTTTTCGGGTAAGGAATCTGCTATCATTGAAATAAGTCACGATAATCGGTCGTGTCGTGTTAAAATCATGGTAGACAGCCACGTCTTTTACTTCGGCATTATCTAGTGACCTGACAACTATCTACAGCTGGTCCGCCGTTCCAACTAGCGCGTTCAAATGAGGGGTCATAACCTATGTTTTGGAAGCAAAAAAATGAAAAAAAATTTGTTATACGAGGATGTTTTTTTCCAAGTGCCGTCTACAACTCAAGTTAGGTGATGGGTTAAAAAGTCCTACTAAGTTTCTAATTTGTACGTGTGTGTGTCATATGATAAATATAATATGAAATGAGTGTTTTTCTCTTATAATATTTATGAAGCTTGTCCGAATTTTCCGTTTGGGCTCGCCAGAGGCTCGCAAAAACGGAAAATTCTTAGACTCGTTTCATAAATATTATATGAGAAAAACATTAATTCCATATCCTCTATATATTGAGATGTGAAAAATCTAAAACTACCTCATCATTCCCTACCCTTCCGTCATGTGGCCAGACATATGTTTTTGCTGGAAGTGGAAGAGGAAAGAATACTTCTTGGGAAACGTTAGGTATTGGCAGTGAAGCCACATCAGCATTTTCAGCAATGAGTTCAATGCTAACGGAAAAAAACAGTAATGTCAGTTGTTGAGCGTTGGTTACTGACAGGGCCAGCACGTCACGTCAATGGCTATTAATAAATTCTGGAAGGATATGTTTACCAGAAAAGGCATTCAATAAGAATACGCTCCTTTGACAGTACATACAGAGACAGCAGCTTACAAAGCTTGTTGGTCTTGGTTGACAAGTCACAGACTAGTATCTTTTGATTTGCGCACACCAAGCCAGTAGGCCTGGGAAAGATCAGATTTGCAGCCAAGAGTACCACTTTGAACAGAAGTTCCTTTTGGATCATCCAAATAATTCAAATTCAAATAAATGTTATTTCAAGCCAGATAGAAATTTAGAGGAAACTGAAAGTGTGTGGAAGCAGATCTGAAGTGCACCAACATATATACATCCAATGAGGACTGTCATCGAGACTAATCTACAAGTGACAGATATTTCCAATGCAGAAGCTATTTGAACTTTTACCTAACACGAAAGCCAGACGACATTTGCAAATAAAATTCTTGAGTAACCTAAATTTTTCATTGTTAATAGGATATTTTGGCAGTGACATACTTGTTATATTCAATTCTGCCCCTAATGTTCAAATTCCAAAATTTCAAGCAACAAATGTTTCACATAATGCACTTTGAAATTGAACCAATTCAATTAGGGGATAACTATGTTGTATTTGATTGTTTGGGGCCGTAAACGATGGTTTTACTGTCGCAAATTGAGTTTTGCCGGCGACGCGTTATATAATTTGGCTGAAAACGGAGATAGTATTTGATCTCCCAACTATAAAGCAACGCCTTGTTGAAGACAACAATTTAAAACTAAAAATAAGTCGTGGTGACGTCATTTGGGAGTTCCGAACTAAATCACGAAATATTTTACGCTGCCACAATACAAATAATTCCAAACGTTTTAGTCATTTTTTCACCAATAACAAAATATATTTATATATTATATTTGTACTGACAACATTTATCATGTTTAAATGTGACAATCTGAAAACAAAATACGCCAGCTGCTTTCTCTGTTTAAAGTTTAGAGTTCACCTTGTGATGTTTCAGTCAGAGTCGGAAAGCACTCGAGGATTTACCATTAAAGTTAAAAAATTTGAGATCTTTGATTGGAAGACCATGTTTAACCGTAATGACTACGTATGGTTACAGAACAATTGTTCATTTCAAACTGTTTCTAGAAATTGATGTCTTGTGGAATTGGGCTACTGCTATTGACATAATTGTTTGCAGAACGAATAGTTCAGCTCTCTCGCTGGTGAACGCATTTCTGTAGCTTAGCCTGTAGTCTGTACAGGTGGTGCCACGAACGCAGGTAACAAATTAGAAAATGAAAGAACCGCTTGCACTTGAAGTCGATGTTATAACATCGCAAGCGGATCTGTCAGAAAATTTTGACCTTGAACAATTAAAATTATTATTGCCAGTTGTCGGAATTTGGTTTTCTATTTCGCACAAAGCGTCCATAAATTCTTCATCGTACGAAAAATTGCTATTTATAAATTGTATTTTAATATCGCTTACTGGTTCCACACGGTTGCCGTTAAGCCCGTCGAAATCAGTTTTCTCAACACTCATTTCATTACTCAGCAGTCTCTGCCAAACCCCTATTCCACATTAATATTAAACTTTCCAACTTCATCCATATTAAATACAGTTAATTACAAGAGAACCCTTTTTTACAGCAAGTCAACGCGTTCAAAGCGTTTGTTTACATTGGACACGGTAGTCAATGACTCCAAATGGAACGAAAATAGAACGCCCACGAATACATCTTGACTTCCTGAAATAGTTTTCGACAACACAAAATTTGCGACAGGTTACTCTGATTTTACTGTCGCAAATTTTATTTATTAACCAATCAAATTTCGAGATTCATAGTAATTGTATTAGAATCTTGTTTGACAGAGATCAATGACCTCTGTTAAAAAAAATTGAACTCGCTAAATTCCCAAATGCGTTTGTGAAGAATTTGCCGTTTAAAATCCCATGTTGAGGGATAACATGAATTTGGTCATTATGCTACATTTTGCTAACCCTTTTAACTCTGATGGTGTATTCTATGTTAGTTCAGAACCACGAACTGGTAGAGCCTCTTCTTACAGTTAAAACTAGAAGTCCTGTCACGAATAGTGCGCTTATCTAGGCTTAATTGCGCGTTGGGATTGCGCGCAATTGCCATATCGAATGGCATCCAAAGCACGGCAGTTTCTCTTGGTTACTCAAAGCAAACACGTGCAATGTTTCTGCCAATGGACCTCCGGGTTACCCGGAGGTCCATTGGCTGAAACATTGCTTGAGTACAGGCCATATGTACAGAATTTGATAGGTTTCCTTGGGCCATAACGCGTATATTAACGCGCATATCAACGTGCTATCTGTGCGCATTTCATGACAGGACTTCTAGTTTTAACTGTAGGGAAGACCAATCAATATTCTCAACGTGCAGCCTTTGGGCTGCAGGTTGAAAATCTTGATTGGTCTACCACACAAGTTCACCAAATAACTATCTACTTTATGAATTTACACCGTATCACGATCATGAGCCGATAAAGCTGCCTTTCGGATTCAAAGGGTTAACGATTTTTACTTGCTTTTCACCGTATCTTTTTACCGAAAATTAATCAATTTTTATTTATTTTTTTTTAAACAATATTTTTATTTCCTCAATGAAATGGGGTTTGGCGAACATATCAACGCCGTACCCTACAGAAAAATACAATACAATGGTACAAGTGCAACTGTACATAAAACAGAAACTGATCTGATGAATTGGAAAGAAAGAGAAAGTACCATACTATATCCCATCATCTCATTTATATTTTTACCTATCTATTGGGAGTGGAGGCAATCTGCGTTCATTTATATGATAGGCCCACTACAATCTCTCTCACCCAATACAGCAAAGGTCATTATCAGGGTTCTTTTCCACTGGAAATAAACCATTCACTGGAATCTCATTGTTTCCCTAATATATTCTTGAACCGCACTAAATATACTGGCGTTTTCCAAGGCAGTTTTCTCCGTATCCCCATATAGCATAAGAGTGATATTAGTGGTGTGGCCCAATTTTATTAGAAGCGAATTTCTTTGTTCTGTATATAGAGGACACATTAATAAATAGTGTTCAGTGTCTTCATATACATGACGCTGAAGGCATCTTGACTATACAGGCCACTTGAGACCACCAAATTATTCCACCAACTTTTTTTAAAAAAAGCTTAACTTATCAATCTGAGGTGAATATGTTTGAAATCGTTTATGATTAATATTATTTAATATGTCAGAAAGACTAAAGTATAACACGATTAAGCAATATGGCGGTCATCTTCAAATTGGTGGCCATCTTGAATTTTTTAAATGCCCCCCCCCCCCCCCCCTATCCCAAAATATTTGCCATATAAACACCTTTCACATTTCACATCTAAAAATTTCATGTTTGTAAGAAAGCCCCAACGATTCACACAAAAATATTCACCACTTTCTTGGACTAATACTATACGCTACTGTTGGGAAAAACTATGACGGATGCATATTTTATTTTAAGCGGATAAAAAATGAAATGATAATGAAATGTGAGCTTTCACGAAAAAGCCCTTATAGTATACAAAAACTGAAATATCTCCGAAAATACGAAGAGAACAGTTTCCACCCAGACATTGATATGAAGTGAATGAATGAGCCATTGTCCAGTTGGAAAAGGCAACCTGTGAATTATTTGCTTACAATCCATTTTTAAAAATACGACTTGTCAATCTTTTTTAAATTTTCTAAATAGTGTCCGATTGAAATGTTGCATAATAATCTCTTTTTTGTTTAACCCTTTACCTAACATGAAAAGCAGACGACACTTGCAAACAAAATTCTTCAATAACGAATTTTATTCATTTTCTTCTCTCAAAACTATTGGCTATGATCCCTCTTTGGAACGAGCCCGATAAGCTCGTTCCAAAGAGGCGTCATAACAGATGTTTTTGAGACAAAAGATGAAAAAAATAATGAAAATTAATTAGCGATTTTTGTGAATAGCGCTAGCCGGTTTTGGTCGTTGCGTTGGGTAAAAGGTTAACTGCTATTATAATTTTGTACCAAGTCATTGGTTCACCGCCCATCCGCAATGTCTTTCACACCTGGTCATACATGCTTCCGAATTGGATTCTGTCTAGCACATACATGTAAACAAGGCAGATAACTTTCTTGGGTGTCGTTTTCCATCACAATAATAGTCGAGTAGGAACAATTCTTCGCAAATATTGAGTAGTATATATAATATACTAATAAAATATAAAATTAGAAAACTATTCTGATATGTACAAGGGAAGTAACTTTCTCGAAAGTCGTTTCCAGGGCGATAATAGTCAAGGATGTAATTGGGTAGGAATGATTTTTAGTAGTATATATAATTTGACTATAACTTAGTAAAGGACTGCCCCATTAACCACAAACGTGCTATTTTTCTAGATCTTCTCGCTAAACTCTTACACGGAAATGCGTCGTGGTTACATTAATAAAATATTTCGAAATCAATCTAGAAAAAAAATAACACCTATTATTCAATGTTCTGATATTTCTTTTCTCGGTGGGTTAGATTCTACAGTGTTATGGGGTAGAAAGTGGAAAGAATCCGCCTTTTTTGATTACAATATTTTATATGCTGCCACAGTACTGTTGACTGTCAACTATTATCTTCTCAATACCAAGTTCTAGTCGTTCACATCTTGAATGTACTGTTCATATGATATTTTCAAATTTTAGTCATTGTAGTTTCTGTATTGTCAACTATAAGCTTCTCAACACCTAGTTACAATCACTCACATCTTAAGGGAGGGTCCATAACATTTTCATATAATAATCATTGCACTTTTGTGTACTGTCAACTGTAATCTTCTTAATACACCCCCCCCCCCCCCCCCCCAGTCACACACAACATTAATAGGCGGTAATACAATAGTTATTGTACTTTAGTGTATTGTCAACTGCAGTCTTATCAATACCCAGCCCCAGTCACTCGCGTTTTCAATGGGTTGTTCAAATTACATTTGCATGTAATAGTCATTGTACTGTTGTACTGTCAGCTGTAATCTTCTAAATACATAACACCAGTCAGTCACATCTTAAATGGACAGTACGTGTGACATTTTCATAGAATATAGTACATCAGCCATGGACTGGTCATAATCCACTCGTGGACGGTGATGTCTGTCGCGTGTTCCAGGTAACAAAAATGCATATCAGCAAACTTTTAATTATTGAAGCACTGGGTTTTAGATTAGAACCAGTTTTGGTTCTAAAGAGAACCTATATTTTTTGCAGTGTAGTCATTGCATTGCTATACTGCTAACTGTACTCTTCTCAATACCCAGCTCAGCCCTTCACATCTTAAATGGAAGGCCCATATGACACTTTCAAATAAGAGAATCGATACTGACCTGTAAAGTTAATCACATATTACAAATACCAATAAGTAGACGCGCTTTGTTGAACACCTTATTGGACAAGATGTGCGTGCCGATGGTAATTGAAAAAGTCATCTGCCACTGTTGATCTTTTCGAAGAGAATCATTTTCTGTCGCACTTGATACCGATCGAAAAACAAAAAAAACAATCTTCCAAAGAGTCATTGTACATTTATCGATGGCAGTGGTTACAAAGCACATGCTATCACCCAAATCAGATAAACAAACGAAACAATTTTAAAATTGCAGGCTGTTTATAATTATGTCTGGTAACGTCGTTCTGGGGGTTTTATTGCTAGCACAAATTATCCTTGGACACGCAACTGTTCAATTAGAGATGTGACGGCTGCATCAATCACGTAACGGAATCTGCCTTAACATTCGGTTATTTAAGGAGAAATGAGTCGGACGAATGTTGCGGGCCTGGAAATAAAGAGCTTACTTCGAAGCCCGTTTGCAGGTTACGCCAAGTAGCATGACAGTAACATGCCTGGAAAATGACTTGTGAAACTTTTCGACCATCTGTATTTTTTCCTACGCCACCAATACTGCTTTCGTCTAAAATAAATAGTAGCAACAACTAACGCACACTGCAAAAAAATATAGGTTCTCTTTAGAACCAAAACTGGTTCTAATTTTGTCCCTGAGATGGAATCAGTTCCGTTTAAACAGTATTTATTTCAAATCAAATAAATTTATAAAGATTAACATTAAATATTAACAGAATTAAACATGAATTGACGGGGTTTCAGCCGTAAGTTTAGAACTTATACGAGGTTGTCTCAAATCATTTTTAAGCAAAGGAGATATGAACAGTTGGTATATCGAACCAGTTTTGGTTCTATACAGAACCAAAACTGGTTCGATATGTCAACTGTTCATATCTCCTTTGTTTCAAAATGTTTGGCGACTGCGTTGAATAAGCTCCAAGTTTAGTGCTGAATCTACTTCAGTTCATGTAATATTCTGTTAAAATTGAATGGTAATCTTGGTAAATTTATTTGATTTGAAATAAATGCTCTTTAAACAGAACTGGTTCCATCTCAGGGACAAGATTAGAACCAGTTTTGGTTCTAAAAAGAACCTATATTCTTGCAGTGCATGGTCTCACTTCGGCGATATCTCGCATTAGTTGTTGGTAGTGATTTATGCGCAAATTGTTTTAAGATGTGAACGATATGCCACTCTATTCATAAGCGGATGCACTGCGCAACCTCTGAGTCGTGTTAGTCCTGAACGATTATCAAATCTGGCTGGCAAAACATGCGGGATTAGGAATTCATTTCTTGTATTATTTTGTCGGAACCAGTGGCGTAACGCCCATACAACGAGGGTATAGCGTCTTCTAAGGGCCCCCAACAATTGCACGTTTTTGGGGGCACCCAACAATTCCAACATTTCAGTAAAAATCATTATCAAGGGTCTCAAATCAGCGTTGTAGTTGCAGCATTGAGGTTAGATGCTTCAATACCAGCTTGCATAAAGAATCGAGGCGATATTCTCTGAAACCAATCACGAGGTTGTGTACGTGGCGCACGACAACACAAGACAATAATTCAAATGACACAACAATTTTAATTTTAATTCATTTACAAATGAGGATGCATTCTGTACAAGTTGTTACATCAAATCCTCGATGCAATATCCGAAATCAACCAATGCCAACATGATTCCTTCTCGGTTAATGCGATGACCAACTAACGAAGGAACGAACATAGAAACGAACAACAGGACGAACGAAAATCACCATGAGAAAAAGTGTAATTAATAAGACACCGAGTTGTACCCGGCGCTTCATTAATCAAATTTTTGAATATTATTCCTGTAATTAGTGTTTGGAAGCTAATATTACTGCGTCCTCGGAAATATTGCCCACCTGTAGAATGTGACCAGTCCGCGACGACTATAACTACTAACCATCACCAGAACTTCTTAAGCTACTCAAGGCAGGGTTGATTTTATACTGAACAGAATGTTTGTACCCTGTCAATGTGCTAGAACATTATAAGTTATTGTGGTGTATTAACATGGTGTGATGTTTGCTGTCAGGTACTTGTATGTTTAAGAACATTCAAGTTCCTGACAGGAGCAAACATCACACCATGTTACCGTCAATTCACCACAATAACGTATATGTACCGACCGCTCCCCCCCCCCCCCCACACATAACATTATAATGTTCTGAATAATTACAGTATGTGGTCTAAGCCCCCCCCCCCCCCCCCTCCCAATATTACTGTTCGGCCACTTGTCGCAACCTATATTTCGTTTGCGCACTTTACAACATAAGTTATCCCCACGTAAGCTAAACGGTCGTTTGCGGATTATTTCCAGGCATGGTGTATTACCGATCTTGAATGTTGCTGCATCGGAGTTGTTCGACATTAGAACTACTTCCACTCTATTCCATAATATAATCCCTTAAACATAAACAAAGCTCGATAATTTTCGCCATTGGAAGAGATTTACGTAAAAGTTAGCTCCCCTTAGTTTTCTAATACTGTCAATAAATTAACACTAGGGGAATGGGTATATCATATAAAAATTGTAATTTCGAAATGTTAGTGAAATTGTATCTTCGATGTGCTCATCATTTCACAAACCTCATGCATTTTACTGTAGAGTAGTGTACAAATTTATCTCACAATCGGGGCGTTTTTGCATTGTTACGCAACTAAAGTTTAATGTATCTGATCCCTTGTTCCGAATCTAGAAGCTGGCTTTTTACAGTTTTTGTCCCAATCAGTTTGGACGTTTGACTATTTTTTTCTATTTAAACCTTTACCCAACGCAGACGATATCAAAATTTATTATTTTAAATATCATTTTTTCACATTTTTTCAAAAAACTTCAACAAAACCATATCATGTGACCCCTCGTTGGAACGAGCTCGTCGAGCTCGTTCCAACGAGGGATCACATGATATGGTTTTGTTGAAATTGTTTGAAAAATAATATTTTTTCAACTGCTGAATTTGCATATTACGTGGGCGGATGCGGCCGATTCGTTGGGTAAAGGGTTAAACCCATTTAAAATTAAGAAAACTGCGCATTCGCAATCGTTTGATGTTCTGTAATTTTTTCTCTGTTCATTATATGAATAGTGTACGCATCATGAGATATAATACAGATACTATCCTTTCCATTAATATAAAAGCCTAGGAGGTAAGACATGCTAATTTCTTTCCTGGGAAAAATAAAAACTTGAAAAATTCTGTAAAAACGCATTCGCTAAACAAAGAAGTAAGGTGGACAATTGGTGCTGGAAGGTGTGATACTGATAGATATATACTACTCAAAGTTTGCTAAGCACCACATATTTGACACATCGTTGTGAAATTTTCTTGTGACACATTTGCGATATTTTTGGAGGATATGATTGAGGAATGTATTGAGGTGGTCTCCAGTATTTACATTATCTCTCTCGACCGCAGACTTTTTTCATTGATCATCGTTGATTTCAATTCGCACCTTGGTCTCTGAGGTGTTAACAACTGAACAATGGAGCTGTCAGAGTGAAGGCTACCCTTGCTACCACCTGGAGTATCCAGCTGCTCAAGGGTAAAATTCACCTGGCAGTGGATTTTGATAAAGAATCCGAACCGCCGCCCTTGGAGAGGTGTAGCACCTTTCCTGAGGGGGTTTCCCCTTACACTGGTCACCCTCCTTGTGACACGGACAAGCTGGATGAGGACCACCGGAGCAGCACAGCCACCGCCAAGAAGGAGAGGAAGAGAGATAAGGGACCCTCCGCCAGACGACGAGATGCCCGCCGAATGACGGAGTTCCTGGAGAAGAAGAAGGAAAAGGAAGAGATGGATACAAGTGAGGGCGTCAAAAGGTCAACTCCTGTCACCTCTAAACAACCCTTGTCCAGCCCGATACCCCCCCCCCCCCAGGAGGAGGGTCCGGAGTACTGTGGGTCGTCATGTGACAGTTCATTCTCTAGCTCATCACAATCTTCATCTGAAGAGGAGATGGAGGAGAATGATGTGTCAATGGTACAGAAAGCTGTCCCAGATGACGCACCTTCCACACCTCCAGCTCTTGCTTCTCCAGCTTCTTTGGACCAGGAGTCCGACCAGGAGGAGAGCTTCCCGGAGTCAGTGGAAGCGTTCCTTGGGGAGGAGATTCAAGACGTGACTGTCCGAACCACGACCCAGGACAACTACAACTACTTCCTGGAAAGAAAATTTCCAACAGACTCAATCAGGAGAATCCTCACAAGCTGCCTCCTAGGGTCCAGATAATCCCAAGAAACAGCAGCAAGGATCAGGCCGTATGTCGCAAAACAGGAACCAACTCTTCTGCCTGATCCGACAACTCCACCAACAACTATCTCTCCGACACATCCTCCTCCTCCAAAGAAAAACCGCAGGAGCCACAGACGCCGCTGACTTCCTTAACTCCTTCCTCCTTTACCACGGCCAGACAAAGCTAAATCATATACAATTAAAGAGGGTCCACAGGGCTTGCTCGAAACTGTCCCTGCGCGCCTTCGGCGTGCGAAACCTTTCCGTCCAGCAGAGTTTTCGTGACAGTTATGGAAAGCATGTACCTCTGGATTTACATGATGTTCTCGTGTACTGTCGACATGTACATGAGATGTGTAGGGTATTCAGTCTTCATTTCAACACAAACCTTCGTGATTTAATGATTGAATATGACGAATGCAAATGTAAGAAGACATTTGTCTGAAGCACAAATGTGGCGGGCTGTAGCGGTGGGGGGACAAGGGGCAAGCCATCGTCAGGTTGGTGAAGGCATTAGTGTGCACCATACGGTGATCATTAGAGCCTGGGCAAGATTGCAGCAGTATGGCACACCAGTCGGACGACAAGGAGGTGCAGAGACAGGGCAACATCTGCAGCTGAAAACCGGTTTTTGATCATTCAGGCCCTGTAGGAACCGCTTCGACACAGCAACCCAGCTTCGCAGTGACCTTCAGAATGCATCCGGGGTAAATGTTTCGACGCAGAATATCCGGGCAAGGTTGCACAAAGTTGGTCTCCGATCGAGAAGACCATATATTCGCATCCAGCTGTTCAAGAACCACCACCACTCACGATATGAGTGGGCCATGGATCACGTTGGATGGACCAGAGACGATTGGCGACCTGTCCTTTTTACAGATGAGTCAAGGTACTGCCTTGACAACACAGATAGGCGTTCTAGGGTATGGAGAAAACCAGGAGAGCGATTCCATGAAGCCAACATTGCTGAGCTTGACCGCTATGGCGGTGGATCAATAATCGTCTAGGGAGGCATCAGCGGGATGGACTTACAGAGTTTTGTGTCCTTGACCGTGGTACATTGACTGCACAGCGGTATATTGATGACATCCTGGATTCCCACGTCAGATTATATGCAGGTGCATTTGGTGATAGATTCATTCTGATGGACGATAATTCCCGTCCTCATGTTGCCCATGCTGTCCGGGAGTACCGACAGAGGGGGGGGGGGGAGGGGGGGGGGGGGGGGGGCTATTGCACTTGCCAGCAAGATCCCCTGACCTCAAACACATCGAACATGTCTGGAATGAGTTGCAGCTTGCAATTTCAGTCCGTCCAGTCCAGCCAAGAATTGTCCAGGAACTTGGTGCCATGCTGGTCCAAAAATGGAACAATATCCCACAAAGGACCATTTGGAACCTGACTGTGAGCATGAAAAGGCGTTGTCAGGCTGTAATTAACAATAATGGGTCTCATACTCAATATTGAACACATATCAGTTCGCTCCGTCAACTTTTTGGCAAATTTGAAAACTTTCCACTTTTACCAATAATATCCACTTTCCATGGTTATCGTATTCAAAAGCTAAAACATAATGTCAAACACAAACAAAATCTTAATTTATCTGCTTAAATCATTAAAGATATAATTAAATAAAAAATATATACACTTTTCATAACAATATTTCAACTGAAACGTAAAACAGGTGGTTGGATATACTTGCTTAGTAAACTTTGAGTGGTATATAATGACGGATTATCTTTGAAACTAGTTGCTTCAAATTAACTTACCATAAAAAACAAAGTTTCTTTTGTTACTTTTAATACACGAAAACTCCGAGAGCTGCCTGCTGTTTTCGTTTACTAACCCTTTCAAAATGATAGTATCTTCCATATCTGTTTGGTGTCATCAATTGGAAGAGCCTATATTCGTTATTTGGGGGACGACCAATCAATATTTTCAACGTGCAGCCGTAGGGCTGCACGTTGAAAATCTTGATTGGTCTCCATCACAAATTCACTGAGCAACTTTCTACTTTATTAATCCAGGTCGTATCAAGACCCTAGACCGGAAAAACGGCCGCCCGGGTTCAAGGGGTTAAAAGTTACAAAAAGGAAACTTGGCTTTATTTTCGACTAACGTCAGAGGTATTTTCGCGGCCATTACTTGCTTCTAAATTGGGCCTTCCTCGCTTGTCTTTTAATTTCAAGGGATATAACTTTATCGGAAGTCGATTGTAATATCGATATGAGTTAGGGGTGTTGTCATTGTATTTTTATGTCGTGATAGCCTGGGAACTGACATTCCGAAATTAATCCAGGTGTTCAGAATTTGTTACTGTTTGTAACAAGCAACACAATCAAATGGGTATTGAACTTTTATAATGGAGCTGGTGTATGGCTGTAACAGGTAGAAACAGGATGAAAAAACAAAACCTTGCAAATTACTGTAAAAATACAATCGCAAAACAAAGAGCCAAAGTGGACTGGTACTTAGTTACTTCTAATTAACCTGCATAAAAAAGCCAAGTTTCATTTTGTAACTTTTAATAAACGAAAGCTTTATCGAAGCTGTCTGTTGTTTTCGTTTATAAAGGTAACAAAAGGAAAAATCGCTTCATTTTCTAATGATGTCAATAGTGTTCGCTCAACAATTGAATGCTGCTTTATTGGTCCTTCATCGCCAGTCTTCTAAGTTCAGAGGAGATAACTTTATCGAAAGTCACTTTTCAGGACGAAATCAGCCAGGGATGCTCTCAAAAACATCATTACCGCATCAATATCGGAAAGGAGATCAAACACAGAAACAACAATCCCATAGAGTGTCACCTTATCAAGAACAACACCTTCACCAAGGTGAAGATAACTAACAGAAACTCCTGAAGCTTCTAACCAAAAATAATCTTAATCAATGCCACATACATATCGAAGTTCTCACGGGCAGCACGGATATCTTGCAATACCTTGGTTATGTAACAAGAGGAGAGATAAGTGCGGGAGCTGGGGTTCGAACCGTCGACCTCTAGCACACAAATCGACCGATTTACAATGAGACTAAGAGATCCGGACCAACCAGGCTGGTCGGTAAATGGCCTTTATACCCCGACCGCTACACTACTCTCTCCTTCTTTTGAGATTCACCACATGTGAATCTCACCGAAATTACTCCCTCAGAGCGGTCGAAACACCCACACTGCCACCTACTGCTGAGGATCGGGCGAGCCCCCAAATGTAACAGGAGGAGAGATAAGTGCGGGAGCCGGGGTTCGAACTGTCGACCTCTAGCACACAAAGCGACCGATTTACCACGAGACTAAGAGATACGGACCAACCAGGCTGGTTGGTAAATGGCCTTTATACCTCCACCGCTACAGTTATTTATATATTTATATATTTATTTATTAGTGTTTAAGGTCACATATTTCTTCACAATGGTTAATCATGCCCACGGTAGTTTTATGTGTGGAGGAAGTCGGAGTACCCGGAGAGAACCACCGAGCAACGGCGAGCAACTGTCAGCTCCCCAAAATACTAACTCCACACAAGCAGGGTTAGCATTGGTTGAAGACATGTGCACCATCGACGTGCAGTACGCCTTAATACAGAACGCAACCGTGCCCCCACGTGGGAAATGGGGGGGGGGGGGTGAAGTGTCTTGCCCAAGGACACAACACGGTTGCCGCGGGTGGGATTCGAACCGAGGGCCGCTCGGCTTGCAGCCTGCACCTCTACCTACTGAGCCACCGTGCCCCCGATACGTTGGTTACACAGTTTTAGCCTCGTAAGCAGTGTTACCACTGGCCCGAAACCATTTGGTGTCAGATGTTTATCCAACTTGGATCTTTTGCTGGTAAACAAAGTATTCTGGTGCTAAAAGGCCGATGGGGTAGGAAAGGGAAGGATGCTTTTTTTGCTCATGGGAGAATGGGAGGGGGGATGGTGCTGAACAGGTTCACATGTCTTTATTTGCCTTATAACAATTTGTTTTATACAGGGACTCTCCCATTATGTGTAACAAGGCAACTCCATATAGATTAAATAATTTCACACAAAAGATAATTTGAAACACATTCACAGAATATGAAGCTTTCAGGCTACGCTACTTGCACTTCGGCTTAACCCTTTACCTAACGAATCTCCCGCATTCACCCGCGTAATATGCAAATTGAGCAGTTAAAAAAAATAATTTTTTCAACATATTTCAACAAAACCATATCATGTGGCCCTCATTGGAACGAGCTCATTGAGCTCGTTCCAATGCGGGGTCACATGACATGGTTTTGTTGAAATGTTTTGAAAAAATTTTTAAAAATGATATTTAAAATAATAAATTTTGATATCGTCTACGTTGGGTAAAGGGTTAAAGACCATTTGTGAGGAGCTTCCATCACACTACCAGTTAAGGGATGTGCCTTTCCGCATTGTTTGGTTTATGAAAGGCACCATCTCCTCAGATCTCACTGACAAACGACGGTCAAATTCTTTAAGTGTGAACGGACAGTTATTAACAGAAAACTGCCAACACATTCAGAGATGTCTCAAAAATTTTGGAAAGTAGCGAAGCTATCGCCTCCGTTGTATCCATGCCATTGACTCTATCAATGATCAAGCTAAATGATTTATTTATTTTATTTTAGTGGGGTTTAACGACACTTTCGACAGCCAATGCCACCCCGTGTCAGACAGTTTTACGGCTGGGGGAAGCCGGAGTACCTGGAGAGAACCACCGAGCAATGGCGAGCAACTGTCAGACTCCCCATCGCTCTAAGTCCACACAAACAAGGTTAGCATTGGTTGAAGACAAGTGCACCTTCGACGAGGAGTACACCTTAGTACACGGCGACACCGTGCCCCCACGTGAGTAATTGGGATTAAGTATCTTGTCCAAGGACAGCTGAATGATACTGGCCAATCTGCCTTATGTAATAACAACATTAATTAAGTACCGATAATTCCCTGAACATTGCGAACTGATGGTGTGAAGCTTTATCTAGTTTGGCAGACTGTTGTCGGGGGTACAGTTAAAACTAGAAGTCCTGTCTCGAACTGTGCGCTTATCTAGGCTTACTTGCGCGTAAAAATTGCGCGCAGTTCCCATATCGAATGGCATCCAAAGCACAGCAGGTTCTCCTGGTTTCTCAAAGCAAACACAGGCAATGTTTCTGCCAATGGACCTCCGGGTTACCCGGAGGTCCATTGGCTGAAACATTGCTTGTGCACAGGTCATGGATACAGAATTTGATAGCCTTATTATGGTCATAACGCGTAGATTAACGCACAAATCGACGTGCTATTTGTGCGCATTTCATGACAGGACTTCTAGTTTTAACTGTACATGTGTAAGCAATTTGTTATTGCACAGTTTATCTCTATTGCTTATTTATTATTATTTTTTCCACCAAATTTTGAAACCACTGCATATAAAAAATGAACTTCATTAAGTTTCAAAAATTTTACCATAGTGTCTTTGTTTGAGTAACCCTCCTCCATAATGGTTCGCGGACTAAGGGCACCGTTTGAAAGGTACCCACATTTATTAACTTATTGTTTTCATTCGGTTCGCAGGGGGTAGGGTAACTTCAAACTCTTTGCATACTTGCGTGCAGAATAGTCTACTTGAAACATTTGCTGTGATAAGTTTTGTTGTAGGACATTACCGAATATCTGCTAAGGTTGCTTATAGGAGAGTAATGTCAGAAAAAACTTCGATTTTTAGACCGAATATCTGCTAAGGTTGCTTAACCCTTTACCTAACATGAAAAGCAGACGACAATTACAAAAAGATTTCTTGAATAACTGAAAAACATAGGTTATGACCCCTCATTGGAACCTATGTTTTTGAGACAAAAAATGAAAAAATAATGAAAATTAATAGGCGATTTTTGGGAATCACGCTGGCCGGTTTTGTCCGTTACGTTGGGTAAAGGGTTAAAGAAGAATAATGTCAGAAAAAAACTTCGATTTTTAGAAAAGTTTCCACATTATTCGTTTTTTCTAAACCAGAAAGGATATAGAGCAAACTGCTATGCATAACTTTAATCAGAATTTATAGGGCAACAAAGTTTGTTCTATACATATTATTGTCTCGCATTAACCAATAGCTGTTGTCGCTTCGGAATGATTAGCACTGCCAGATAAAATCTAATTTTTCAGTAAAGTTTGCTTGTTTTCTCACTTTTTCTGAAACAGGACGCATGTGGCTCATATTGCTTTTCACACCTGTATTTTCCATTCAGGGGACAACAAATTTTGTGCTATATGTGGTGTGGTCCCGGTTTACCTAATACCTGTTTTGGCAGCATAAAAATTACTATTATCTCAAAAACCTCATTTTTAAGTACATTTTGCATTTTTCTGTACTCAATTTTCCAAAAGAGAAAGACTGTTGCTTTTATTACTGCGCATAACTGTGTTCAAACGAACTATAACAATTTGTGTTTTTACATTTATCAGTCTTGATTACATTTGAAGAAGTGGACAAGCTCCCCTTTCTATTCTGCAGCGTCAAAGGCTATGAAATGAAGGGATAATATTAGTTCCACGGCTTGTTAGTGACCTAAAATGTTATAGGCCTCGGTGAATATTACTTTTCGCGGGCTGATAATTCCCTTTATTACTTTCCAAAGTGTGATTTACTGGGATTTCCGGGTTTAATTTTTAACGATAACTTCACAAGTGAATTATGCAATCAACAATTGTGTCATGTATCCGTGCGCGCAAACGAAGACGCGTTGCCGTGGGTGTAATTTGGACTTCATTGTTCTGGGTTTTTTTTTGCTTTTTTTTACCCTTTACCTAACATGAAAAGCAGACGACACTTGCAAACAAAAAATCTTGAATAACTATTATTTTCAATTTTTGTCTCAAAAACATAGGTTGTGACCCCTCATTGGAACGAGCTCGACAAGCTCGTTCCAATGAGGGGTCATAACCTATGTTTTAGAGACAAAAAATGAAAAAAATAATGAAAATTAATTTGCGATTTTTGAGAGTAGCGCTGGCCGGTTTTGACCGTTACTTTAGGTAAAGGGTTAAATAATATAATTATCGTTAATAATGAAAACTAAGAAACAGAGTAATCGCTTGACTGGACTGGTTACGTGAAATAATTCATTCGAGGCGAGGGACTATATTGTAAAACACTCGTGCGCATTCGCGCACTCGTGTTCGTACAACGTCCCTCACCTGAATGAATTATGAATCATGAATTATTTCACGTTACCAGTCCAGTCAAGCGATTACTCTCTTTGTACCAACCGCAAGTAAAGTCATTATTGTTTTATTATTATGAGAGAGAAAATCGTTCGCAAATTCCTCGTTTATTGCATATAGAAAAACGACATATTCAAATGACAAACACATTTATGTTATATGTTTTAGTGTCAGTTTTAAGCCAATGCCTTTTCAAGCTGCCAAACAAGAGTACAGTCATCAAAATGTAAATTTAAAAAATAATTCTGCACTTTTCTGCATGTATTACCCATGAAAGGAAACGTTAGCTCCCTTTAATTTCCTAAAGCTGCCAGAAACTTTACTACTATGGGTATGGGAATTCCATATAAAAAATTTACATTTCGAAATGCTAGTGACTTTGTTCAATCAAAGTGCGCACCATGTTACAAACTTCAGGCATTTTTCCTTAGACCTTCCTCACTCATCTCATAATTTGAATGGAGATAACTTTAATGAAGATCGATTTTCATGACAATATAAGTCAGAGGTGAATAATACCAGGAAGGCAGTGGCGTAACGCCCATACAACGAGGTTTGGGCGTCTCCAACATTTGCACGTTTTCATGGGCCCCCAACTGTTCCAACATTTTAGGAAAAAGCGTTATTAAGGGTCTCAAAGCAGTGTTGTAGTTGAAGCACTGAGGTTGGATGCTTCAATACCAGCTTACAAATAGAATTTGGGCGATATTAACTGAAGACAATCACGAGATTGTGTACGTGGCACATGACAACATGAGACAGTAGTTCAAATGACGAGACAATTTTAATTTTAATTCATTTTCAAATGCGGATGCATTCTGTAGAAGTTGTTACATCAAAACCCTCGAAGCAGTATCCGAAACCAACCAATGCCAACATGACTCATCCTCGGGTAAGGTGCTGACCAACTACCTGCTGAAGGAACACTGAAACGAACGAAAGGACGAACGAAAGTCATCATCTGGAACAATTTTTATTAATGAAGCACCTGGTTGTACCCGGTGCTTCATTAATTACATTTTTGAATATTATTCCTATAATTAGTGTTTGGAAGCTAATATTATTGCGTCCTCGGAAATATTGCCCACCTGTGGAAAGTGACCAATCCACGACGGCCATACTGTAACCACAAACCATCAATAGAGCTTCCTAAGCTAGTCAAGGCCGGATGGATTTTATACTGAATAAAATGTTTGTACCCAGTCAGTGTGCTAGAACAAAACATTCTAATGTACTGAATAATTTCAGCGTGTGACCTAAGAGCCCCCAATATTACTGTTACGCCACCGCAGAAAGGCGGTTATCCTTAAATAGAAACTTTTGCAATGTCTGTGCTCATTTCCCAGGACCGGAAGAAAATCTAACGAGAAATGTATTGGACGGTTGCATTCAGTGATTACGGGACAACAATGTTTCCCTGTATTTTGGGATATCAATTTAAACACATTAACAATTTTGAATCACAATGAAGTGCGTAATCAAAAACATCCTTTCCGTTTTTATTACTAAGATATTTTCGGCAAAAATATGGTATATATGAAGTGTTTATCGCCATGGTGGTAAGCTCCAGTACTTTTTATCTTCAGAGGCGAGCCAGTGATTCTTCAGAATCACAATTTTCTACTTACATGTTGCCTTCTGTGAGCTGTATGTTAATTGTTAGGTTTTATTGAATAAACGCCAAAACCCTCATCACCACGCACTGACAACTGACATTGATGAAGGAGAACAAAGTAAAGGTTCTCCTACTCTGTTTTTGACACTTCAGTGTCTATATCTGTAACCATGACGACCAAACACCCGTCCCTTATTGATACAGACACACAGTCTGGATGTACTGCATTAAAATCAGTTATTGTGTTCGCCTAGTTGCCAGAGACTGGACTGGTTGCGTGAAATAATTCATGAGAGGTGAGGGACGTTGTACAAACACGAGTGCGCGAATGCGCACGAGTGTTTTACAATATAGTCCCTCGCCTCGAATGAATTATTTCACGTAACCAGTCCAGTCAAGCGATTACTCTGTTTATTACTTTTCATTATTAACAATAATTATATTATTTAGCCCTTTACCTAACGTAACGGCCAAAACCGGCCAGCGCTATTCTCAAAAATCGCCAATTAATTTTCATTATTTTTTTCTTCATTTCTTGTCTCTAAAACATAGATTATGATCCCTCATTGGAACGAGCTCGTCGAGCTCGTTCCAATGAGGGGTCATAACCTATGTTTGTTAGACAAAAAATGAAAATAATAGTTATAGAATTTTTTTTTGCAAGTGTCGTCTGCTTTTCATGTTAGGTAAAGGGTTAAAAAACAAAATTACAACGAAGTCCCCATTACACCCACGGCAAAGCGTCTTCGTTTGCGCGCACGGATACGTGGCCCAATTGTTGATTGCATAATTCGCTTGTGAAGTAATCGTTTGTAATCAAACTCGGAAATCCCAGTAAATCACACTTTGGAACGTAATAATTCATATTATTGCAAGTTACAAAACAAACTATTTATTTTGGTGGAATTCCCGTTAAAACTTAAAACAGCATGACTTACGTAGTGAAAACAGAGAGGGCGGAGAAGCATCACATTATTCTTTTTGTATGGGTTACCACAATGCTATATAAACGTAACCTGATAGCTGGTTACGATATAAATCCCTTATTTTCAGGCTTGTTGAGAGGCCTCCTTGGCGGGTGCATTACTACATTGTTGAACCTAAATAACCTGAAAAGCGACAACCGTATATTCCCTGTGGGGTTTGTTGCAGGTACTTTTGTATCACCCGGTATATGGTTCACGTCCTGTGGGTAAGTCAGAATAAAGGCTGGGGTAGACAAGTCGACAGTATGGCAACTGTTGCGTGAAAGAGACACATGATGATGTTCAATAGATGTCACCGAACATTCATAATCACCCACTAATGTTTTACGTTTGAATTAATGTATCTGTCCTGAAATCCGTGTGAAATGTGTCAATATGTGTCTTTGTATTACACCAATTATATGGTAGAGATTGTAGTGGTGTTCCATGGAAAAAACTCTGAGAATAAATAGAGGATATCAACGCTGTTTTAGTGAATATCGGGAATTATCTCGTGAGTGTGTATCTGAAAGTTTTATTTTTCACGAGGGATATTCACAAAAACAGCGTAGAGTTTCTTTTCGTTATATTCTACATGACATTTCACTGCGCAATATTCAGCCCAATTCGACTGCAAACAGTTTCAAGCCACTAACAAAAAAAGCTGCTAATCGTCCCCTCAAGGCGTAGTTCAAGGCAACGTCATGCGCCGAAGTTTAACGTCATTTAGGAAGCTACTGAAAAAGTCATCGTGTGGACCTGAAAGTTTTATTACTCTCATGAGTGGTAATAATTGTGGAATTATTACCACTCATGAGATAATTCCAGATACTTACTAAAATAGAGTTGATTTTCTTTTCTTATTATATGCTTCGAAACATTTTATTGCACAATATTCAACCCAATTCGAGAGAAATGCGTATGTTTCAAAACAATAACAAAGACCAGCTGATCGTTCCTTCAAGGCGACGTAATGTGGCGTAGCGTGACGTCATTTAGAAAGCTACTAAGGAATAGTTCTCGATATCTATCGAGTCGATAGATATCCAGAAATATCTTTTAGATCATATGTGATAATTCACAAGCTAGCATATAATAAATTCACTCACATGACTGGCAAAGTCATGGCCGTAAATCCAATGCAATCTCATTTGCCCATATTGGGTGTTATGAGCGAGAGTTTGTCTATTTGTGGCAGAAGTCATTGGTTTTTTTGTATCGGCATTTATGGTTGTCAATTGTATATGTCGGGAGTCTAAGGGGACTTTATTACAAACCAACAAGGCCCCCGTGGCAACCCGACACTTACAAGTGACAACCATAAATACCGATACAAAAACAAGACATTTTATTTGATGAATGCGTGTGATCAGGTTGAACAAAATGGTCGTATTGCCATTACACACCTGCTAGCATAGCGTGGGTGTGCCAGGTACTTTTGTATTCAGGAGGCTTTTGGGTACAGCCATCGGTGGATATCGGCAGATAGTGGTATAAGAGAATCGTCTTGTATTTGTATGTTAGCCTTAATGGCAAAGGTCCCTTGGAGAGAAAATACATGTCGTTTGTCGTCAAAGAGTCAGACTTCTTAAAGAGGGTGCTGTGAGAGTCACCGTTTAATCGAATAGGGGTTTTCCTTTCTAAAGAAGGGGGGGGGGGAGTTGGTCACTCTTTGAATGGGAATGATCATCTGTGGACACTGAACTCACGATACTTGATGTTGCAGAAGATCATGAATGGCGGATGTGGTGTCAAGCCTTCAGATGTCGTTGTTAGCCTGGGTACCGAAGGAATTGTGTGAAATAGACTCCTGTGGACTTGTTCCGTGTTAGTTAATAATATAGGTGTAGAGATGAATTATCAGGTTGTACTGAATTGATATACTGTGGCGTGGATAATTTGTGATTCGAGTGGAAATGTACGTTCTGGGTGGTGAGTGTGGAAACGATATCGGTCGTACATTATCAGTCCCGTCCCGTATGGCCGTTTGTGGCAGCTATGTAGTAGCTATGAGGGATCAGATGTTTCCGTACTTAAGAGCTTGTACCAGGAGTGCAGTCATCTTTAGGCGAATGATTATGTTAGGCAAGCCCAAATTCCTACATTTAGGCGGGGAAGGCGTGTTAGTGGCCGCGTTTTCCTCCCCTTGATTTCCAGCGTCGACAATTGAAGCCCAGTCGCGCAGATACAAATGTTGTAAAAAAGCTTTGAAAAAGACAAAAATGATTTCTAATTGCTATTTCCGTTAGGGAATTGTATCCGTTGATTTTTATGAAAAAATTATTTTGGTATTTTCTACTACTTTTTCCAAATATATTTTTTGGATAAAAACACTAAAACATTTAGCCATGGGTATTGTCGATTCCATTTTATTGATATGTAATGTTACAACTCCGTCAAAAATACAAATTCATCATATGACTCGTCCGTTTTGTTCACTTTAAAACATTTGATATTTTGTTTTCATATTAATCAATGATAAATAAAGCCTTCCGTCAATTTCATTGGTCAATTTCAAAACTAGACAATTTGATTGGCTGAACAAAATGCAACTGGGGCACATTTTCATAATTTGCATAATTAGAGTTAGGAGCTTTCATTGGTCAATTTCAAAACTGGACAATTTGATTGGCTAAACAAAATACAACTGGGTCACATTTGCAAAATTTCAGTAGGGAGAATTTACGTTATCTGTCCTATTTAGGTTTGGTTATATTGTATTAATATTTTACCTACAAGAAAAACGCCATTCATTTTTTTTTTATATTTTCACTTTTTGCTTCCAAAACAAAGGTTATGACCCCCTCATTGGAACGAGCTAGACGAGCTCGTTCCAATGAGGGGTCATAACCTATGTTTTGGATGCAAAAAAAATGAAAATTTTTAGTTATACGAGGATGTGTTTTCCAAGTGCCGTCTGCAACTCAAGTTAGGTGATGGGTTAAAAAGTCATACTAAGTGGCTAATTTGTGCGTGTGTGTGTCATATGATAAATAGAATATGAAATGAGTGTTTTCTCATGTAATATTTATGAAACTCGTCCGAATTTTCCAGAGGCTCGTCAAAATGGAAAATTCTTAGACTCGTTTCATAAATATTATATGAGAAAAACTCTCATTCCATATCCTCTATTTATGTCGTGAAGTCCTCTATAATACCGCAGTAAATCATCCTTTGAAGTTCTGTTGTAAGATATTGACATTTTTCGGATACTTTTAATTATTTATAATTCAAAATGATCACAAAAACTGAATTTTTAATATTAAATTTCCGATAATTAAAAGTATCCGAAAAATGTCAATATCTTACAACAGAACTTCAAAGGATGCTTCACAGAGGTATTTGCATGTTTTAGCATCGGTGTTATATTTTTTAATTAATTCTGGATGAGACTTCTTTCGTCCAATTAAACTGCAAAACTGAGAAAATGATTATATTGCTTAAGGTATCACTGAACTAAATATTTGAATTAGAAATACCCTCCTTGAATTGTTGCATATCGGGGGGGGGGGGGGGGGGGGGGGGGCCTATTCAGGGGTATATTTTACCACATGAGTAGATAGAAGAAAATTTTTCTTCAGCTCTGAGGATAAAATGGCAGAGTCCTTTTGTACTGGTGAAATATATAGCTGCACCTCCAATCTGTGAAACATATTGTTTCGTGGGGGTTGGGGCACTGTTTTGCTTGTGGTATGGTTTAATGAGACATATTTTTTCCCCAAATATTGTGTGCTGATGCAGATTTTAGTTTTATTTTGGGATCAGAGTAGGTTTTAAAGAAAGCTATAAATTCGCATCCCTCTCAGCTAATTTATTAGGTAATGCGCCAGAAAAATCTTTTGGAGGGAATACCAGTTTTTAAGCTCATTTGACACAGTTTGGACACTCTTCCTTAAAAGAGCAAATTTCCCACGTGTTTGACTCATCAGAAGCCAAAAGTTGGATTATAATGCAGAAATGATTATTTTATCTGATGAAAGTGGTAAACTGTCTCTTTGGTAGGGTTGGGGGTGATTATAGGTATCACTGAACTAAATATTTGAATTAGAAATACCCTCCTTGAAATGTTGCACTCGGAAATGATGCAATCTCTAAAAATAAACAGCCCTGGGAAAATCAATTGTTTCAATAAACGTTTAAAGCATTCTATTGACATTTTGCATTATTGATGAATATCCCAGATAAAAAAAGAGGGTGATTTGATGACTTTTGGACCAAAAAAATACAATTTACATTTGGTGTGTTTTTGTAGGGAATTCCCTGAAAAATATGTGCAGGTGACCTTAACAAAAAGACGTCTCTAGGAAAACAACTTTACTGTGTATTTGTTATGGTATGGAGTAGTATTCTCTCATCCAGGAATTGCCACCCAATATAAAAATGTTTCATGGCTAATACTTTTCGTCATTTGATGAGATTTTACGGGGAACTTAGCTACCTTTAATTTCCTAAAGCTGACAACAAAATTTACACTGAGTGTGTGGGAAAAATTTCACAAAAAATTGAAATTTCGAAATGTTATGAATTTTTATCTTACAATCAACATGTATGTTTTCTGAATTAACTCCGCAACTGTCGTGTATCTGATGTTTGTATCAGGGGGTCGGATACAAGCACGTTCCTTTCGCGTGAGTTCCATTGTTTTTCTTTTGGTTCATCCGTACGAATAAATAGTTCGTTATACATTCGTCTACATTCTTGACTTATCTCCAATATATTGTAAGATAAAATGATTATTACCTCATGTGGATGTACAGAATATGTATCCGAGTCTCGCTCCGGGTTCTAAGGGTAGATCACGACTCGTCTTCGACTCGTCGTGATCTGCCCTTAGAACCCGGAGCTCGACTCGGATACATATTTTGTACATCCACATAATGGTAATAATCTTTATGTATCACCAATGTGCGCAGCATTTCACAAACGTCGGGCATATTCCTGTAAAGTGGTATAAAAATACAGAAGCTGACTTTTTATAGTTTTTGACCGCTCACTGTGTACGTTTGATAATTATTCTTCGTCGAAATCCACTTCGAAATAAGAAAGAGGCGTTCGCGATCGTTTGATGTTCTGTAACTTTTCATCTGTTCATTATAACTCCGTGGGGCATTGCCTATGTTAGTTTTATTTGCCCATTTCCAGAATAGATCATTCACCCCCCCCCCCCCCCCCCCCTTAAGTTTACTGCTTCTTCTTAATGCAAGTTGATCTCTCCGTGTACTCCGGCTTCCTCCACCATAAAACTGCCCGACACGAGGTGACCCTGGCTTTTTAAAATGTAGTTAAACCCCAATATATGAACAGATAATAATGCTAGTTGATAAGTTACCTAACCCTTCTTACCTTATTTACTAGTATTAAAACTTACACGCAGTGGATGATTTAGAATTAACTATGATGCTTAGCTTAACCTTTTTACTGTCACGCCCACTTTAACCATATATGGAGGACCTCTATGTGCGCCTGTATGCGAGGACATTTAGTAAAATTTATGACATACTTGAAACTCTATCATCTGATTAATTGTTGGAAAGGGCTCTGTGAGCCCTTTTCAACAATTAATCAGATGGTAGGTTTGATCTGCGCATACCAGAACGTACAGAAAACCATCATAGAATAGGTGACAAAAGTAGCTTTCAACAGCCTAAGTGTTAACATTATCCAACGCGTCCGAGTCCTTGAAAAACTTCTCCATCAATAACGGCCGCTCACATTTCCGCCTCTGGGTACACCATGCACTCACAGTTTTAAGCCATCGTGGAATCTTACCAGAATGATTCAGTCCTATCTTAAATACTCGGCAAGTGTTACAGTACAGCTGTTGTGGACTGGTCGTAATCTACGCGTGGGCAGTAATGTCAACGCTTGCGTTTACCAGGTAATTTATTTATTTATTGGGGCTTAAGGTCACATACTTATGCACAATGGTTAATCGTGACCGTGACAGTTTTACGGGTAGAGGAAGCCGGAGTACCCGGAGAGAACCACCGAGCAACGACGAGCAACTGCCAGCTCCACAACATTGTAACTCTGTTCAAGCTCCGCTCAAGCAGGGTTACAGCGGTTGAGGATATGTGCTCCATCGACGTGCAGTACGCCTTAGTACACGGCGTCATTGTGCCCCCATATAGGCAACCGGGATAAAGTGCCTTGCCCAAGGACACAACGCGGGTCGTCCCGGACTTACCAGGTAATAAAAAATCATCATCAGCAAATTCTAATTAATGAATCACCGGGTTGTATCCGGTGATTCATTAATTAAATGTTTGATGGTTATTCCTATAATTAGTGCTTCTAATCTAATATTGCGTCCGTGGAAATAGTGCCCACCCGTGGAAAGTGACCACTCCACAGCTACCGTCTGTATACCCTGTGGTTGCAATTTCCTGCTTGATATACGAGCCATTGTTGCGAACAAAAATAAAGTATCAAGTTCTTGTCTTTCCAGCAATAATCAAGTTGATGTTAATTGTTCGTCAATGATTAATTTCTTCCTTATTGGAGCCACAAAACAGCTATCATCTCTGTTGCGAAGATGGGTGAAAATAATCTATGACCTGTGCTCGAATCTGCGTTGATAATAGACAATTTTGACTGTTCTAATTGAATAATAGAAATACAATTCTTTTATTATACGCCAAAAGATAGATTGTCGACAAAACTGCGGACAGATAGAAATCGTATCCCCCACTGTGAAGATACTTTCACGGTAACAATCAAAATGGCGGCTTTCCGAGCATCATTTCAAGCTGAATACGAGTCAAATTTTCACTGGAAATGATCAAAGTGTTCTAAAAACGTATAATGAAAAGAAAATCTAGTGGTTTTGAGTGGATACCGATCATTTCCAGCAATAATACAACACACATTCACTTTGAATTGATCCATGAAACCCCCAGCGGAATCAGATCTCAAGACTCTATCTGTTCCGAGTATCCATCAAAACACTTCCACGTATCAATGCGCGGTGTTTATTTTCATGCATCAATTTAAGGTTAAAACGAGTGTATTTCCAGATAAGAATGATCAGATTCTTATAAAAAGCGTACAGTACGTGGAGAGTGTTTTATCACTAAATCACCCTCAGAGTGGAGATTCCACCCAAGCAATAATTGCGAATTTGTTGCAAAGCACAACCAGCAACAACAATGTTTCAGCCAATGGACCTCCGGGTTAAACCCGGAGGTCCATTGGCTGAAACATTGCTTGTGTTTTTTGTCGATATGAACAAAATTTGAAAGTTATAGCTTGGGTGATAACCCCACTCCGCGGGTGATTTACTTACAATCCACTCTCCACGTACTGTATAATAAAAAGAAAATCTAGTGACATTTGTTTCGGTCACTCATGAGTTAAGTTTCGGTATCCACTCAAAAACACTAGATCTCCTCTATGTATCACCGGGTCTCCTGTTCTGGAGACCTGCTGATTTAAGACGGGTTCAAGAGAAGACAGTTGGTACGTTTTTGAGAATATATCAACGCTTCGAAAATTTCCGACACAGCGCGATGTGATTCGAATTTAATCGAATCACCGGGACCGAATTTCGAAGCTTGGCATGACCCTGCAGAAAAAGTTAACATTATTCGTCCTAGATTTGTTCAAATGTTCGCAAGCAGTTCGGCTTGGATCATGATGTTGTTACAGCAGCTAAAGTTAAAAAAAGCTAATTTTGTTCATGTTACTTTGCGTATAAAACTTTGTGTTGGTAAAGCACCACACATTGGATATCCATACTACTTTAGAAGACGGTATGCAGAACACATTGCAATTAAATGCAAAACTGCGTTTCCGCTAATGTCTGCGAAAGAGTATAATTTATTCTCTCAGAGTGCACTGTAATTATCCTAATGTTCCGTGTGCATTAAATTTTATAATTATACCTCAGTCTAAGACACAGTGCATTTCCTACATTCAAACAGCTCAAACATTGTGCAGTTTTCTCAAGTGGAACATTACTGGTCCATAAGACTGTATTGTTCACGAGATGTCCCGTAGACGCTCACTAAAATGTCTGAAGTTGAGCCGATGACGTATTTTACTGAGACGTCTATCCATTTGTTTTTGAAAGCACTCTAGAGTGTTTCCAAATGTACTCTGTTTCATATAAACTTGTACAAACTATTTATACGCAATGTTGCATGTGTATGTTTTGTTCATCGACTTGCTTTTATTTCGTGGAAAATATTGACCTCTTTTATCATTCGTATTTTCATCACCCAATATAGCCTTCGATGCTGATGCTGCGTTGACAAAAAAAAAATAATGTATTTAGTTCAAGGCTCCGTCGAACTTCATATACTAAAACGGCTCGGTGAAGTATATCCAGTAAAACTTTGGCTTAGTCTAATTTGGGCACCAGGGTAAATACGGATCCATCGTGTTGCTACCTTGCGGGAGAGAAATGCGTCTATCTTTTCGCCTTTGCAGCATGTGTTTAATATACTTCTCAAGTTTTTCCCCCAAAAGACCAGACGCTCAAAGTTTAAATTCTCTACTGGTATTATTGATTCTCCATCCTGAGCTAAACAATTATCTGTAAGGCTTCTTAGTCTACCTGTATAAAACCTACGGTAAATCCCATTTACATAAGGAATGATCGTTTGTTTCTGTCGGTTTCTTGGGTTATGAATCCCAGAAAACAAAGGCCAAACTGTGTAAATGGGCGATAAAGAGTTCATTCAGGCTGTTTGGAAATTGGAAAGTTGTGTTTGCGTGAGTTTCGTTTGTGTTTGAGGATTATTATCACCGGCCGTTGTTTACGTTTGATTTGGGTAAAACGATGAACGCAGACGATCATCTATTGCATATAAACAAATTGAACATGGAATAAAAAGCATGGCATGGATTTCATTGTTTACTAAATTTTATTCTGAAAGTCTTTTTAATAAGATGAGATAAATATGACTTACTTTTCATGTTGAAACAATATATGAGCGTGCAGGGATTCTTTTCCATTCACACTGTGCAACGTAATCTTCAAGACAGACATTGGGGGCGTGGTTTAGGCCGGGTCTAAATACCTTTTTTTCGGTTCGTTCTGTTATGAAAAAAAGAAATACTTTAGCCAATCATTTTGCCTGAAATGCATGAACAGAAAACAAGTTTAATTATATATAAATTACACACGATGTTTAAAAGGTAGCGCCCTAAATATGAATATATTAGATCTCAATCTTTCAGTACATGCTCGTACAGAGTTCATCAGTGAAAAGCAATGTGTGTCGACAGTGTCGTATACGACACTGTCGAGACACATTACTTTTCACTGGCGAATTCTGTTTTTTTTAACTGCTGATTTGTTTGAGTCAACAGATAGGCCCTAATCTACAGCGCGTGCTCAGAGAAATTTGACAAACTATATATATGGCTGAGACAGTTTAAATGTTTTAAAACATTCCAACGCCGCACAATTGGGCACAGTTACATTATTTGGGCGCTACGTTCATTGTCGTCGCAATCTGGTGGAATTTAAAGGTCCATTAGTTATAGTCTGTGAATTTTGGAGAACATTTGGGATAGTATAAATATTATATCGAAAATTATGGGTTGTGAATGTGGATGTCTGTATATTGACATGCACACTGGTTGCTGTAAAACATCAAGTGAGACAAAGTCCCAGCCATGAGATCTGGAAATTAAGAATCCTGAACCATGACATGTTTAATGGTATAGGAACAAAATGATGACTGGGTAAGGAGTCATTTAGAAAGCGCTGGACTCATTGGTTAGAACATTGTGTAATCGATACGTTGTGGGTTCGATCTTGTCCTGCGTCATCTGCGTCGTGTCCTTGGTCGCTTAATTCCAAATGCACACGCGCGAGAATGGTGCTGCAATGTGCTGAAGGGTACTGCATGTCGTTCGTGCACACGCCTTCAACTCATGATAATCATACCTGTGCGGTATGGATAAGTTTGAGTGTCCATCAGTTACTTGCTGCTATTCGGAGATTCTCTAGGTACTCCGATTTCCATCCGTAAAACGTTCCGACACGATACGACCCTGGCTTTTGAAAGCATCGTTAATCCCCAATAAATAATAAATCAATAAGAACACAATGCGGATCGTCTCCTCTTAGAACTATTATCTGCATGCACAGAGGCTAACTTATCGGAGGATGGTGCTTCCTCTGCGAGACAATATGTAATGTTTCCTCAGACGTGGATTCGCCCTTATGGTACGGAATCTGCAGAATGGGTAAATCTATTCTGGTTATCCACTCTACTATTGTAAATTGTAGTGGATTCAGAAAGTGGGGCAAATTAGAAAGGCACACTAGTAGTATAGCATGGGCGGATCTTCCCTATTTAAGGGAGTCTGCACTCTAACATCAGTTGGGGAAAATATGAACCCAAATCAATTGTGTTGGGTGAATATGAACACACTTGGGTTCATATTCACTCAACGCAGATGATTTGAATTAATTTTTAATCCAACCAATTTTAGAGTGTGGAAATGACGTCATGTTGCTTTGCATGCTCGTCGCAATGTGGTGAGCAGATTTTGATGCACGCGAGCCTATCTATTCGGCGTAAATTTTTCCTTCGATTATCATACAACTGAACTTTCATCATCGTATATCATATTATAACGGTTAGTGACCGGGAAGCTAATCAGTTCAACTTGTTGATACTACAGGTATAAAATAAAATTCGTATGTAGAAAGTAAGAAAAATCACTTGCGTTGAATATCTGCTGTACCACATTTAACCCTTTATCCAACGCATTTACCCAAATTTATTATTTTCAATATTATTTTTTCAATGTTTTCAAAAAAATTTCCAATGAAAACATATCACGAGCTCATTCCAGTGAGGTGTCAGATGATATGGTTTTCTTGAAATGTTTTGAATAATAATTGTTTTCCAACTGCTGAATTTGAATAATACGCGGGCGGATGCGGCCGGTAAAGGATTAACAAAGCATCTTAATAATTTTGGTGCATTCAGGGGCATTCTTGTCAGGATTGGAGTTTAAAATATCTGTTCTCTCTTGATGGTAACCGTGTATTTTCTTAAAGACTAGATTCAATATTTGAACTTGTGTCACATACATTGTCGGTCATACAAATGGAGGTCTGTAGTGCCCGAATCGAGATGTTGAAAAAGACAAAAGGTTAAGATTGTGTGTATACTTGTTTCCATTTATAGCAAACGCGTCCATGCAACTCATTTCGAATTGTCATTGTTTAAATATAGAATATACCTATAGCAGCTTGGTGTACCAAATGTTCACCACTCGTGGTGAAGTGGTGTTAACCGCGCGCCTTTGACGCGCGGTTAACATCACTTCACCACGAGTGGTGAACATTTGGTACACCAAACTACTTTGGGTATAGTTTATTTATACCATGATCGTCAGATTATTAAGAGTCGCTATTATTTTTTCTCGATTTTACTGAGCACCAGACATACATACGCGCGAATCTGTTTTTGTTTACACGAGCATTGGTGGGCGGTACTTCCGCTGACAATTTTATCGCCGAAACGAAATGGAAAATGACAATAGCATAATAACATACCATTTCAAGTTATGGATGCTTTATTAACATGAGACAATGCATGTTTATTACTTTTTGGTGTGTTATTGGGAAAACTCATTTAAAAACGTAATAAAAAATTGCCACTTTCATTTCACTCCTCGCGAGGCGACGTGCGATAAATTTAGACAAGTTCGCATTCAGGTCGACGTCACCAAAGGTCAACTTGGATGAAGTTCCACTGTAAGTGTAAATTTGAAGTATTGAAATCCCATTGCTGGCAAAATTTCCACGGATGCAATGATATTACTTTCCAAACGCTAATTATAGGAATAATCATCAAAAATTTAGTACAACCCGGTGCTTCATTAATTAAAATTTTGCTGATTATAATTTGTATTATCTGGTAAATGCATGCGTGAACATCACTGTATTGTACACATTAAAACCAGTTAATACCAAGATTGGATGGAATACTGAAAACAGTTCTGGTAATGAAAGCTTCAGTTATGTGCGGAGAACGATCAGGACGGTTAACCCTTTACCCAACGCAGCCGATATCAAAATTCATTATTTTGAATTTTATTTTTTTTTTTCAATTTAAAAAAAACAATTCAACAAAACCAAATCATGTGACCCCTTCGTTGGAACAAGCTCTTGTGGGGGGGGGGGGGGGGGGGGGTTACATGATATGGTTCTGTTGATTTTTTTTATTTTTTCAACTGCTGAATTTGTATATGATACGGGTGGATGAGGTCGATTCTTTAGGCAAAAGGTTAATCTAATATGCGCCATATTACATTTTTCATATCTATTACAATTTTCATATCCGGTTTAACTCTTTACCTAACACAAAAGGCAGACTGCACTTGCAAACAAAATTCCTGAAGCTCTATTGTTTTTTTCATTTTATGCGTCAAAAACATAACTTATGACCCCTCATTGGCGCGCTCGTTCCAATGAGGGTCAAAAGCTATGTTTCATTGGAAATAATTGTCACTTTCATTTCACTCTTCGCGAGGCGACGTGCGATAAATATAGACAAGTTGCATTCAGGTCGACGTCACCAAAGGTCAGCTTGGATGTAGTTCCACTGTAAGGTGAAATCCCATTGCTGGTGTGTTCACCACGTTTGGTATATAAAGCTAAAATTTATATCATAGGCTTTTCATATATAGTAGAATAGGTAATCATGGTATAAAAACGTTATGTGGTTTTCACTGGAAGCATAACTGGGCTTCTATTGAAATAATATGACGTTTTTGATCTGATAATGGTGAGTAATTGCTACAACAATGCACAGTTGTTGTTTTTGAAGATCAAATATTCAAAATGCATCAAAGCAGTTAAATTACTTCCACGTGTATCTGAAATTATAACACGAGCCTTTGTTTACTTCCGATTACTTCGGGCAAGTTGCTTTATCTTTCTTCACAATGTTGTAGCATCTGCATAGAATCTCTGTAATCACAGATTTAAGTACTTTCGTGTTGCTTCTGACGTCGAACACTTTGCATACAGCGGTTTATTTACTAGCTCTTTCACATGCAAGAAAAATCTAAAAGTTGATTTTTTTAATTGTCCCTTTAACCAAATATACACAGTCGACTGTATTATATTGCAAATAAATCCGGCATATCACACTTCCGGTGCTGTAAGAATGGAGAAGTACATATAAGTGTGCCTAGAATATATCGACAATAGTTCACTGCTCGGATTCGAGTGGGGCGCGGGGGGGGGGGGATTATTTCACGAGGAGCAAGCGGGAGGATAAAATCGTACTCGAATCCGAGCAGTGAACTTTTGTATTTATTTTATTTTGTCCCTAATTTGTTTTCCCCAAACAGCCCTTGATAATTGATTCTACTCAACCGGTTTGTAAACAATAATAATAATAAAACAAAAAAATAGTCCGTCATAGCTGATAGTGAAATACGATGCTGAGAGTGGAATACCATTTTCGGCGAGTGGGAGTGGGAATAAGATCTGTTTTTGGGGAAGAAAACCGAATGAAAATAAAATAAAAACCCAAATAATGCAAATCGTCAAATTGAATACTGGCACACGAATGGGCAACTTAAAATATGTGTCTCTGGAGTATTGCTCGACCGGTGGAAGACAACATGCTATGAGATGCCAGTGGCTACAGAACTGGGTGAGGTGGAGGGTGAAGGGCACAGTGGGACGCGCTACTCCACTTTTCCACACACAGCCTGCACGATTAACCCTTTACCCAACGAATCGCCCGCATCCGCCCCCGTAATATGCAAATTCAGCAGCAGAAAAAAATATTATTTTTCGAAAAATTTCAACAAAACCATATCATGCGACCCCTCTTTGGAACGAGCTCTACGAGCTCTTTCCATAGAGGGGTCACATGATATGGTTTTGTTGACATTTTTTGAAGAAATTTAAAAAATGATATTTAAAATAATAAATGTTAAAATCGTTTGCGTTGGGTAAAGGGTTAAACAATGAATTAAAATAAATACGAGCTTACAAATGTGTTAATATAATGCATTCTTGAAATACATATAATCTGCAAATATGATTAAATTTAGTTGCATTTGGTCAAAAAAGTCGACCGTCGGGCGGTCCGGTCTGTTTCTTCTACTTCAACCATCTACCAATCTGATGACTAGCTTTCAGGTTGAAATACCGTTGAAGTCTAAAAAATAGTCCAAACAATGCCATGACCAAGAGGGACTCGTGGGCATACAGTACAGTCGCCGTGGACTGGTCGTAATCCACGCGTGAGCAGTGATGTCCACGCATGCGTTTACCAGGTAATAAAAAATAAATATCAGCACAATTTTAACTAATGAAGCATCGGGTTGTACCCGGTGCATCATTTTTAAATATTTGATGGTTATTCCTATAAGTAGATTTTGGTATGTAATATTATTGCGTCCGTGGAATATTGTCCACCCGTGGAAAGTGACCAGTCCACGGCGGCTGTACAGTACGTGCAGATCCACGATTAAGATACGTGGTGTGACACAAAAGGAAGTTTGCCAGGACCTGAGAGTCAATACAATTATGTTTTTGTGGAACAATTTTTAACCCTTTGAGGCTTTAATTATCCTGACGTTCAAACGTCACTAGGAATTCAGTTTCTTCAACGTTTTTCAAAACGCGATGTCAAACGTCGGAAAGTACAAATAACAAGATATTTTTCACATCAGCGATTATCTGGTTGAGGGCTAGATTATTTTTGGTGGTCTGAATTTGTTATTCAAAACTTATTTTATTACAAATTATTGGAGAGTGCCCATGGGCACTCTCCAATAATTTGTAATACAACAAATTTATATAAACAAAATATTATTTGTGTTTGACTGAATATGAAATATAAGTAAGGAAAGTGTTGGCTTTTGCTCTGGTATCCTCATTTTTTGAAAGCCCTGATAGTTGCTTCTAGCACTCAACCAGTTAAGAAGTCTTGACAGCAGGATTATATTAGGTTTTTTAGCTGCGATAACATTTGGTTCAACGGTTGTCACTGAGCACTATTCGGAAGAAAATAGGAATTGAGGTTAAAACTTTAAAAAAAATGAAAAATAAATAACAAAAAAGATGACCACAGAGTATCAACGCGCTGTTTGATTTCGTACGTCATAAGACGTACAAAAGTATCAAAGGGTTAAATTTTCCTCAAATTCAGCCGAACACTAGTAGTACGCCTTGGGTGTCGTGAAAATTTGTGTCTCTCCACTTACTTTAGACTTATAATGACGTTAATTCCATGAAAAGAGCCGAATTACCCCATGATATTTACTTGGAACGTAAAGTATCATTAACGCGCCAATGGAGTCGAGTGTTCACCCAAAGCAAATCCCGACAAAAAGCTCAACTGGTTGATTGCTGGAAGCTCATACCAGAAGTGCTGCTACCGCTACTAAAGTTCCTCAAATTCCGTTAATGTATTCTAAAATATTATATTAAGTTATTCGGTTTGTTTACTGTATAGGTATGTTTTGATACAATTTATTTATGCTTAATCGTAGTATAAAGTACGCTCCAATAAATAATAACAATGCAAAAATAAGCGAATAATTAACACTACACAGGTCAATTTTCAGGCAACTGATATATGTACTGAATTCGAATGTCAAGTAACTGAAACTTTACTTATGTTTCCAACGCTTGTCGCGTGGATGTATGCTTGGGAAATCTACACCCCGCGTATCAAGCTGCCATGCCTCCAGTCTAATTCTGTAAGGAATACGGCGCTGTTGTGGGCTGGTTGTTTACCCACGGTTTGTAGAGTTTTCACTCAGGCTACTTTTCGTGTAATGTGCTGTTCCTTCACTCACAAACATATACAGGTATTCGTTCTTGCTTTAGGTATATATATTCCAATCAATAAGTAGAAACACAATTGGTGGAACCACGCGACGTATCCATGTATTCATAAATACACAGAACGACACACGCGTTTGAATGGGTTAATCGATATGGCACGAGTGTCATATCGATTAACCCATTCACACGCGTCTGTTATTCTGTGTTTATTACACGCCCTCACGTCTATAAAAGCAAATATTAGAAGGACACTTCGCAATTCATTTGACAACTATCAACAAAAATAACACACTTTATCGCCAACCAAATGTGCAAGGGGAACCCGTGTTATTGTTTCGTCCCATAGTTCCAATGTGTTATATGTGACTACTGGCAAACAGAATACATTAGAACTCAGGAGACGATTTTCTGCTATCGCTAGCGATTCAAATTGTAATTGCACTGTGCGATTTGTAGAAAATTCCAGCGAAATTTCGCTTCTGTTTAAAACTAGTCAGTCACGATTTTCGTTCAGCACATATGTGAGGAACAGATTTACATTTTCCGTATGGTTTAGTGTTGCTGTAGATGGGGATTACATAGAACAGGCGTGTAATAAAACTACAGTTGTGGTGTGTCTTCATTCCTAATGGTAATGTCATCAGAAATTCGGTGAAATCAAGTCGCGATTGAGCAACCCTGTTTGCGTTTATTAAAAGAAAATGAATGTTTACAGCACTTTGTGAGATTTAATCAACTGGAATACAGTAGACTTCTAATACGCTAGTCCAGTTTGTCAAGGTGATGATAGCATAAAGTTGCGATTTCTCTTTTGTTTAAAAGTGTATACATTTTCGATACTCTTTCTCGCTGGGCTAAATATAAAGCGTAAAGATAGGTATATGACGAACCCCGAAAACCGATTTGCCACTTAAACAGACCAGCAATAATTCAAGCGCTGCTAAATAGGCGTGGAATTTTATGCCCATTATCGCGGATCTGGAGAACCCATTTAGGAGCTATCTGATAACAGCTTAAAAGCGAGAGAGACAGTGTTCTCTTGCAAGTCCTTATCTGTTTAATTATGGCCAGTTAATAGGTAATTGTTGTAAAAACAGTACATAGAACATGTTCTGGACACACACACACACATATTACGCATCTAGTCTGTCACCGAATGTCAATAGATGCCGAAATGCGAGTCTTTCAAAGCAACTTTAAAGCGAATATTAAATTAAGATAGATTTAAACGGTCAAGTTCAAGAGAGGAGATTAAACTGAGAATCAATGGTCTGGCTATCGAAATAAAAATTGGGGGATTTCTCGAAAAGTTTATTCCAGTCTGAAGGTGTGTAAGACTGTGGGTCGTTGTGAGTAAATGGGGATGTCCCATGATATAGGTTAGAGGAGGTGCCGCATCGGTGCGAAAGTATAGGCACGTTGTTGTGTAGGGGAGCCACAGAGCTCATGTTTAGAATTGGGGCAGTCGCGGGTCTAGTCGGTGGCCATATTTGAGTGTGGAATCAGAAATAGAAGATGCGAGGACAGGGAGCTATTAATATTTAGGAAGACGGCATACCTGTTGTAGAAGGCAAGCCATACGTAGGCAAAGTAGGCTTTGCCTGTATGAACATTATTCTGATATAAATGGAGGGGAGCGTTTAACCCTTTGGTGGCGACTGCTTGAGTGAAAATCGTCCAGTAAAGTGACAATAAGCTAGTGGCCGTGCGACGGCAGTGGTAGAGTAACATTCCGTCACTTGTTAGAGGGAATGCGATATAGCGAAGTGACAATACGTTAGCGGCCGTGCGTTGGCAGTGGTAGAGTAACATTCCGTCGCATGATAGAGCAAAGGCGTCCGATAAAGTGACAATGCGTTAGTGGCCGCGCGACGGCAGTGAAAGAGTGAAGTGAAGAGGCGACCAAAGAACAAACACCAGCGAAAAGGAGAAAAACGTGACTCAAAAACTGTGTGGGTAGGGGGCGATTGACGTTTTGTTTTTCATATTCATTGTATTCCATGTAAGACACAAATTACCATATTTATTTATATGTATATTTATTAAAATTGTTGTTTTCAGTGAACTCCTGTTGATTTATGCTTTTCAAGGAAAAGTCATTGACCTCTTCAGGATAAGAACCACCCCAACAAAAGTGAAACGGGTGGGTTCGTCACGGTAAGACATACGTTCACGCACGGATTCAGGCGACACTCCTTGAGTTTTGGCCGAATACGCGGCGTAAGTCTATTTCTTCCTGCAGCAACGAAGCCCGGTTTCCGACATGGTTGTAGGCCATCCATTGTCGAATTCCTTACAAAATTAAATTAAACTGGTTTCTTGGGAGCTTTCCAGCACATTCCAGTTTGGATCGACTTGTATACAGTACGTGGAGAGTGGATTGTAACTAAATCACCCGCGGAGTGGAGTTATCACCCAAGCTATAACTTTCAAATTTTGTACATATCGACAAAAAACACAAGCAATGTTTCAGCCAATGGACCTCCGGGTTTAACCCGGAGGTCCATTGGCTGAAACTTTGCTGGTGCTGGTTATGACTTGCAACAAATTTGCAATTATTCCTCGGGTGGAATCTCCACTCTGCGGGTGATTTAGTGAAAATACACTCTCCACGTACTGTACGTCGACAATCAAAGGAAAAAAAGATACTGGGTGATCTCTTTTTTATATAATTGTTTGAGTGCTTTACTCCTTCTATAATGTTTGCGTGGGAGGGGGGAGGCGTGGGGGTGGGCGGTGGCTCAGTGATACGGCACTGGACTTCAAATCGAAAGGCCCACGGTTCGATCCCCGCCCTAGGTAACTGTGTTGTGTCCTTGGGCAAAGCACTTCATTCCAGTTACCCCCTTGGGGCACAGTGGCGCTGTATACAAAGGTGTACTGCTCGTTGATGGTGAACTTTCCTTCAACCAATCCTAAATCACATTTGTTTACACTAAAATGCTATTTATGTATGTCATTCCGGTGTCATTCCGCGTGATTCCCGTGTGTAGGAGGGCCGTAAAAAAGTACATTGTACACGTGCTTTAATGTATTCGTCCTTAGGTTGCAGAGAATGGCGTTCGCCCTTAACTGGTAGAATGCTAAATGTTTTTTCCTCATCAAAATTTTGTCACATACATTTGCCTTGTTACAGTTCTCCCATAAATTTGTACAAGACAAATGCTCATATACTAAATAATTTGACTTCAAAGACAACACGAATCACATCGAAAAAAAATAAAGACTTTTGGCTGCGGCACCTGGACTTCGGATTAAAGCCCAGACTGTGGTTTCCAGCACTTAGTCTGTTCGTACTTAGGTTCACTATTTTCCCTTCGAACTCGGAAGAACGATTTTTCGGTCCAAGGCAAAATTTCGTCTAATTTTTGTTTTATTATAAGAGGTCAAGACACGGGGCATTGATGATAAAATGGGGGCGCGGTGGCGTTGCGGTAACCTGTTCTCGTCAGATCACCGAAGTTAAGCAACGTCGAGCGCCCGGTTAGTCCTCGGATGGGTGACCGTCTGAGCGATCGAATCGGACTCCCGCGTTGTGTCCTTGGGCAATGCACTCAATCCCGATTGCCAACATGGGGGCACGATGACGCCGTGTACTAAGGCGTACTGTACGTCGATGGTGCGCATGTCTTCAACCAAACTAACCCTGCCTCTGCTGCAGTGCGGAGTTACGATGTTGAGGAGCTGACAGCTGCTCGTTGTTGCTCGGTGGTTCTCTCTGGGTACTCCGGCTTCCTCCACCCGTAAAACTGTCACGATCATGATTAGCCATTGTGCATAAGTATGTGACCTTAAACACCAATAAATAAATAAATAAATAATAAATGAATAAATTGATGATAAAATAATAACTGCAGTCTGCAGCGTCTGCAGACTGCAGTTATTATTTTATCCTCCCTGTATTTTGATATTGTACTGCCCCGTCTCACTGTATGTTCACACAAAGACGATACCATTTCAGGAAACAAGGGTTCGAAGAGTTAAGAAGATGCGTAGGCCGAAATAACGTAAAAAATCAAAATTGCCACTGGCTCTCTATAATGGATTAATGGGCATGAAACAGAAAGAGTACATTCGTTTTATTCTAATCCACTACTTTATCATGAGATATTTCTTTATAGATACGGATAGTAAATAGAAAGCGTTGATTTATTCGTTTGATAAAAATCATATCAAGTATAATGAACATCATTACAGCAAATATGACATGAACATGTGAACGTTATTGGATTTAGCGAAAATCCATTGGCAAATCATTCGACATGTCTAAGATCTCTGGCAAGATTTACACGAAGACTCATTGCTTATCGTCGGAAAGGAAGTCATCCAGTTGGTTTTATTTAAAGATCGAGATTGCCTATCGTGAAAATTACTTGCACCAACTTCGGATTCAGCTTTATGCTTTCCCGACCATAAATGCAACAACCAAAAGTAAACTGTAACGAAGATAATGGTTTGAGCACTCCGAGTGCTCGGGCGGCTCTGGAACAAATTAGCTCATTCCAACCATTATTGATTGATTGATTGATTGATTGATTGATTGATCGATCGATCGATCGATCGATCGATCGATCGATCGATCATTTATTTATTTATTTATTTATTTATTTATTTATTTATTTATTTATTTATTGGGGATTAACATTTATTTATTTATTTAGTTTTTAATTTATTTAGTGAAAATCGTCCAATAAAGTGACAGTAAGCTCCCCAACGTACTCCACGGAAGCAGGGTTAGCATTACTAAATGGCAAGTACACCATCGACGTGCACCACGCCTTAGTAGACAGCGTCACCGTGCCCACGCGTGAAAAACTAGTGTTAAGAACTTTGCCCTAGGACACAACACAGTTAACGCAGATCAGGTTGGACCCATGCACTTTTCGGTTTGATGTTCAGTGCTCCAACCATTGAAACACCTTGCTCCTTTCGTCCGTTGTTACTGTGGGATTATAATTTTCCGAAATGCAGAAAAATGTGTGACCAAATTAGAGGAGGAAAGGAAGGGATAGAGGTTGTTCACTTATGTCGTTGGCGCGGACTTTTCTTCTTCAACTTCTTTTTTGACTTACAGTTAAAACTAGAAGTCCTGTCATGAAAGGCGCACAAATAGCACGTTGATATGCACGTTAATCTGCGCGTTATGGCCCAAGTAAAGCTATCAAATTCTGTACATATGGCCTGTGCACAAGCAATGTTTCAGCCAATGGACCTCCGGGTAACCCGGAGGTCCATTGGCAGAAACATTGCATGTGAGTAGTATGTAATGTGGTTTTCACCCCTTAGTTGCCGGATCTCATTGCCGGATCTCATGTGACGTCATGTCACGTGACGTAGTGGCGCCATGTTGTGTTGTCATGGTAACCCGCGTGAGTGGCCATGTTGTGACGTCATCCCCATAGTGATACGTGGTGTGAGTGCGCATGCGCAGCGCGTGTTGTTAGGGTGATACGTGTTTCCGTCGTCCGTTTTGTATACTGGAGGCCGCCATCTTGGTTTCTATGGTAGCACGTGATTGCTATGTTACCCAATTGTTCTGTAATAGGACGGGGTATGTTTTGAGGGTATGTTCGATTGAATCAGAGTATTTTCTGGAACGACTTCCCTGGATGATTACCACAAACAACCCGACAATCTCTCCAAATCACCAAAATCCACCCGAAATCACCGAAATTGACTTTATTTCCCCATTTTATCGGTTTAGCACGTAGTGCTATAGTACTAAGGGTGTACAAAGGGGTGCATTCGACTGAAGTGGAGTAATGTTCTGGATTAGAATTCTCCCAGAATCCCTTTTTGGATCCTTATCCCATAACGTTTTTCCCCTATTAAGAATAGCACGTAGTGCTATAGGACAAATGTATCCAGAATTCTCTGCTTCTATCTATATATGCAATAGTTTACGTCTACCTAGACATGTTCCTTTATTCTAGAGTATACTCCAGTAGCGTAGAAGAGCCTATTAATTGGAACAGCTTTACTTATTATTACTATATTTAGCAATTTCTGGTCTATTCTTGTTAGTTCTGACCCTATTCCATGTACTCTTGTTGTTTCATTTATATAACTAACCAATCAGATTGCTTGCTTTCCAATAACCTGTATGCAGAGTTATCTCCCTTCTGTACAACAAAAGCCAATATCATTCCCAAAGCCAATATCATTCCCAAAGCCAATAAGCTATCGAGCAGTTACTGATAAGTCATTGCTCGAACGACTCGAAGCCCATCGAGCAAATGAGCCTAAGAGCAATTGCTCCATGAGCAATTGCTCGAACGACTCGAAGCTCATCGAGCAAATGAGCTATCGAGTAATTGCTCGTTCGAGTGACTCCTCGAACGACTCTTAGACTCATTTCAGTATTTGAGGATACCTATGGCCCAGGTATTGTATTATTTGAGGATACCTATCGAGGATACCTTTTATAGGATACTTATCTGAGGATACTATTACCTATATCGCAAGGCATACCTATCCCAAATATCCCTTATAAGCTAAAGAGCAAGAGAGTAATTGCTCCATGAGCAATTGCTCGATCGACTCGAAGCTCATCGAACAAATGAGCCTAAGAGCAATTGCTCCATGAGCAATTGCTCGAACGACTCGAAGCTCATCGAGCAAATGAGCTATCGAGTAATTGCTCGTTCGAGTGACTCCTCGAACGACTCTTAGACTCATTTCAGAAAAAGGGGTGCCGAAGGCCATATGTTTTCCAAAAAGGGGTGCCGAAATTGGGGTGCCTTCTGGAGAATCCCTTTTTTGTCAAATGAGCTATCGAGTAATTGTTCGATCGAGTGACTCGACATGCTGCTCGAACGACTCGAATCCCATCGAGCAAATGAGCTAACGAGCAATTGCTCGTTCTGACTCCTCGAACGACTCTTAAACTCATTTCAGAAAAAAGGGATTCCATAGCCATAGCCGTTTTCGAAAAAGGGATTCTTAAAAAGGGATTCTGTAAAATGGGATTCCTATTCGAGTTCGTAAAATTTGGATTCCGTGTTTTAACATCGTCCACTCGAGGGTATGGAAAGGTATTGGTAACACTCAATGACTACAAGACTCTGAACAGATACAACCAACCACTATAAAACAATAAAGGTACAGATCCAACATAACCAAGATGTAAACATAACAAAGTAAAAGAATGTCAAACTAGTTGGATTGATCGAACTAGTTGGACAGACTTAACAGAACAAAGATCCAACAGAACAAAGATCCAATGAAGTTATCGAAGTGAATTGACCATAACAAAGTTTTCAACTGAATGAACTATAACCCTTAAACATAACCCAATGTTAACCCCCTTAAATTGAACAAAGATGAATTAACCCTTTGAACTGAACAAAGTTTAGAACTATAACCCCTATGACGGTATTAACACCCTTGAACTTTTTGAATTTTTTGAATGAACTTTTTATATCTAATGTAATTGAAACCCCTTTGAATTATTTGAATGAACTATATATAATATAAATAAATACCCTTGAACTTAATGAAGTATAACCCCTAACTATATCCCACTGTTAACACCTTTGAAATGAACAAAGTTTACAGCCTTAATGAAAATATAACGAAGGTGATATGAATTTTTAAACTACAACCCATTGAACTGAATTTTTCTAATAGGGAAGGGGAATACCCTCGAGTGGACGATGTTAAAACACGGAATCCAAATTTTACGAACTCGAATAGGAATCCCATTTTACAGAATCCCTTTTTAAGAATCCCTTTTTAAGAATCCCTTTTTCGAAAACGGCTATGGCTATGGAATCCCTTTTTCTGAAATGAGTTTAAGAGTCGTTCGAGGAGTCACTCGAACGAGCAATTGCTCGTTAGCTCATTTGCTCGATGGGATTCGAGTCGTTCGAGCAGCATGTCGAGTCACTCGATCGAACAATTACTCGATAGCTCATTTGACAAAAAAGGGATTCTCCAGAAGGCACCCCAATTTCGGCACCCCTTTTTGGAAAACATATGGCCTTCGGCACCCCTTTTTCTGAAATGAGTCTAAGAGTCGTTCGAGGAGTCACTCGAACGAGCAATTACTCGATAGCTCATTTGCTCGATGAGCTTCGAGTCGTTTGAGCAATTGCTCATGGAGCAATTGCTCTTAGGCTCATTTGTTCGATGAGCTTCGAGTCGATCGAGCAATTGCTCATGGAGCAATTACTCTCTTGCTCTTTAGCTTATAAGGGATATTTGGGATAGGTATGCCTTGTGATATAGGTAATAGTATCCTCAGATAAGTATCCTATAAAAGGTATCCTCGATAGGTATCCTCAAATAATACAATACCTGGGCCATAGGTATCCTCAAATACTGAAATGAGTCTAAGAGTCGTTCGAGGAGTCACTCGAACGAGCAATTACTCGATAGCTCATTTGCTCGATGAGCTTCGAGTCGTTCGAGCAATTGCTCATGGAGCAATTGCTCTTAGGCTCATTTGCTCGATGGGCTTCGAGTCGTTCGAGCAATGACTTATCAGTAACTGCTCGATAGCTTATTGGCTTTGGGAATGATATTGGCTTTTGTTGTACAGAAGGGAGATAACTCTGCATACAGGTTATTGGAAAGCAAGCAATCTGATTGGTTAGTTATATAAATGAAACAACAAGAGTACATGGAATAGGGTCAGAACTAACAAGAATAGACCAGAAATTGCTAAATATAGTAATAATAACCCCGTCCTATTACAGAACAATTGGGTAACATAGCAATCACGTGCTACCATAGAAACCAAGATGGCGGCCTCCAGTATACAAAATGGACGACGGAAACACGTATCACCCTAACAACACGCGCTGCGCATGCGCACTCACACCACGTATCACTATGGGGATGACGTCACAACATGGCCGCTCACGCGGGTTACCATGACAACACAACATTGCGCCACTACGTCACGTGACATGACGTCACATGAGATCCGGCAATGAGATCCGGCAACTAAGGGGTGAAAACCACATTACATACTACTCATGTGTTTGCTATGAGTAACCAGGAACAATTGCCGTGCTTTGGATACTATTCGATATGGCAACTGCGCGCCATTCCAACGCGCAATTAAGCCTACATAAGCGCACTATTCGTGACAGGACTTCTAGTTTTAACTGTACTTGACTTTTGTTATTGAGAAAGCACAGTTGTTGTTGTGGTGGTGATTGGGCCGGGGAGTGACACGCTGCTGTTCATGCATTTTTTTTATTTCTGTGTCTTCGATCTGAACCACATCGTTACACTCCGTATTTCCTCTCTAAATTCCCTCACGATCTTCTCCTGGAGTTGCATATCTGGTAGATAATGTCCCATTTCTACTGGGCCATTCACAATTTATCTCTAAAACATTGTTGAATGCTCCTTATTGGATTTATTTATTTATTTGTAGGTGTTTAAGATCACATAGGTATGCACAATGGCTAATCGTGGCCGTGATAGTTTTACGGGTGGAGGAAACCGGAGTACCCGGAGAGAACCACTGAGCATCTACGAGCAACTGTCAGCTCCTCAACATTTTAACTCTGTTCAAGCTCCGCTCAAGCAGGGTTACATAGGTTGAAGACATGTGCACCATCGACGTGCAGTACGCCTCAGTACACTGCGTCATCGTGCCCCCATGTAGGCAACCGGGATAAAGTGCTTTGCCCAAGGACACAACGCGGGTCGTCCCGGACTGGGGTCGAACTCGGGATCTCTAGCATAGAAGTCCAACAGTTTACCACTGAGTCCCCGCCCTCATTGGATCAGGTTCGTTCCATTGAGCAGTGGTGTCGCGAAGATGACCGATGTGGGGATGGGAGAGAGTAAACTTGATTTGTAGCGACTGTCATGGCCCATGTCTGACTGACTAAGATTCCATCTGTATCACCAAGACACTCCTCCGTCGAATGCATGCCTTGATAGTGTAGTTGGAATATTAGTCAGTTGGGGTTATAGTTAAAAAAAGATTAAAGATTTTCCGGAAATTTATAAGTGAATGACTGAAATACACATGTGGTAATCGTAACGCAACTTCTTAGTCAATTAACACGTACCGCACCGGTTCGACCAATTGGTCGTGTCGTGTCCTCAGCAGCCTAAATCGGGTACTACAGATCTCCATTTGTATGACCGACTACCTGACACACATAAGCAACAAATCTAGCCTTTTAAGAAAGTACATTATTACAAGCAAGAGGGAAATGGTATCATAGACAAGATATGGCTTGAAGACAAAAATATTTTTTTAGTTGTTCAAGAAATGTTCGTGCAAGTATCTTCTTCTTGTGTTATAAATAGGCCTGGTGACGAACGTTGTTGATTCAATTCGGTTTCAATTCGGTTTCGAAACCACCCCGGTTATTCGAATACATTCGAATCCCGGAGAGAACAGAAATTTGGTAGGAAAATTTTCAAAAAAATTTCACTCTAGGCGATAGCGGAGATCGCTGCACGTCTACTTTGCACATATATCGCCCCTTGAATGGAACAACGCGCCATCTGCAAAGCTAAAGGTTTCCAGATGGCGCCTTGATCCACTCGAGGGCTGATATATGGCTTTTGTCTTCATCCACCTTGGAGAGTTGAATCTTGTCCCGTTGCTAAGATAACTGCGGGTTGACTTGTGACAACTGGAATATTAGGAACAGAAGATGTCAAAGAGAAACAAAAAGTCGTTTTGGCTGTCTGACATTCAAAGCGATTGCTTCATGTAATTTGAATGTTAATGCGTCAGAACCCCGCCCAACGCGATTCCAATATTAGTGACGGGACGTTGCACATTGGGTCCATGTACAGTTAAAACCAGAAGTCCTGTCATGAACTGTGCGGTTATCTAGGCGTAATTGCGCGTCGGAATTGCGCGCAATTGCCATATCGAATGGCATCCAAAGCACGACAGGTTCTACCACTTACTCACAGCAAACACAGGCAATGTTCTGCCAATGGACCTCCGGGTTACCCGGAGGTCCATTGGCTGAAACATTGCTTGTGCACAGGCCATATGTACAGAATTTGAAAGCCTTACTATGGTCATAACGCGTAGATTAACGTACGAAATCTTTTGTTTAATTTAACCCTTTGATACTTTTGTAAGTGTTATTACATACGAAATCAAACAGCACGTTGAAACTTTGTGGTCATTTATTTTGTTATTATTTTTCGATTTTTTAAAATTTTAATCTCAAATTCCTATTTTCTCTCGAATAGTGCTTAGTGATAACCGTTGAGCTAAATCTTATCGCAGCTTAAAAAACTAATAGAATCCTGCTGTCAAGACTTCTTAAGTGGTTGAGTGCTAGAAGCCACTATCAGAGCTTTCAAAAAATGAAGATACCAGAGCAAAAGCCAACACTTTCCTTGCTTATATTTCGTATTCAGTCAAACACAAATAAGATTTTGTTTATATAAATTTGCTTTATTACAAATTATTGGAGAGTGCCTGTGGGCACTCTCCAATAATTTGTAATAAAACAAGCCTTGAATAACAAAATTCAGACCACCAAAAATAATCTAGCCCTCAACCAGATAATCACTAATGTGAAAAATATCTTGTTATTTGTACTTTCCGACGTCTGACGTCGCATTTTGAAAAACGTTGAAGAAACTGAATTCCCAGTGACGTTTGAACGTTAGGATAATTAAAGTCTCAAAGGGTTAACGCGCAGATCGTTGTGCTATTTGTGTGCATTTCATGACAAGACTTCTAGTTTTAACTGTACTGGTCTACGCCGAAATTTCGGCATGGAATAACTTTGGTTGTCATAAGAATAAATTGCTCAACCGTTGAGAAACAATGTGATAGGCCCATCTACTTGTACTTTCCGTTCGACTGTAAGAAATATTCTAGCACGGATATTGAAGCTGGATTCACATGGAAGACAGACAGCACCAGTAAGACAGTCGTAACATCGTTGGATAGTGGATTCGATTCATGGTTCGATTCGGTTCCGAACCTTTAGCCTGGGTCGAGTCGAGATCTTCAAGGAAGACTGCCCTCACTGAGCAGATTTTGCATTTTACAGAACGTGGAGAGTGGAATGTAACTAAGTCACCCGCGTAGTGGAGTTATCACGCGATCTGTAACTTTCAAATTTTGTACATATCGACAAAGAACACAAGCAATGTTTCAGCCAATTGACCTCCGGGTTTAACCCGGAGGTCCATTGGCTGAAACTTTGCTTGTTCTGGTTAGGCTTTGCGACAAATTTGCAATTATTGACTTTATTGTTTCTGTGTTGGTTACACTACTATTTTTCTTTCCGAGCAATATTTACTCACTAGTATATGGGGGTAATCTTTCGTTTTTTTAGTTTCATCACGTGTGGAGGGAAATACTACTAACCACTAAACTTCCCATGGATTGGGGTCACCTCCATAAAATAAAAAAATAAATAACTCGAATGTCGTGACAAAGTAGGAACACAACTTCTTGAGCAGCGAATGGACGTCCGGTTTCCACTGTTTATGCTTTGTGTAAGATTTTAGAGATATAGCCTGGACGGAAATGGTTTTCTGTGAAATGTTACAGTCTCCGGGAGTCCGGAGTACTTTAGCTACAGAATATTAAGACATCGCGAAGGAATATTAAGGGATGTGTGATACCTCCCACGGACATCTGCTCATTTTTCATCTGTATTGGAGTCTAAGATATCGACTCGCTCTTGCCTGTAATCATACACTTTCTCGCGGGACAAGATTTGATACTTCGACTTACGTCATACGCACGGCCGATCACACCAATGAAGATCTACAGTACCCTTTTCCGGCTGTTGGTGTAACGGGGTGGGAATGGGAAGAGCAGACTACCAGTACGTTAATTCAATACGATGTTGTGTCGTGGTCACTATACGGTACATGGAGAGTGTATTATCACTAAATCACCCGCAGAGTGGAGATTCCACCCAAGTAATAATTGCAAATTTGTTGCAAAGTATAACCAGCACAAGCAAAGTTTCAGCCAATGGACCTCCGGGTTAAACCCGGAGGTCCATTGGCTGAAACCTTGCTTGTGTTTTTTGTCGATATGTGCAAAATTTGAAAGTTACAGATTGGATGATAACTCCACTCCTCGGGTGATTTAGTTACAATCCACTCTCCACATACTGTATGTATATTTTATTTATCACCAATATATTTTTAAGAAGTCTTGAATTTTTTTAACTGTTATCCGGATTAACTAATATTCTAACTTCGTCATCAAGGCATGCCTTCAACGAAGGTGTGCCTTGATGATGGAGTTGGAATACTTAGTCAAACGGGTCTTGAGCCATCTCAGTCAAGACATATCAGGTTTACACCCCTACTCCCCTGCAGTCGGTCATCTTCGCGACGTCTCTGATTATAGAATGGAGTTCATTCTGAACATATTTCACTTCCATTATTACTCATGTAAGTTTTTCTCAGTCCCATTTACAACGAATAGTTCCAGATGAACATGCAGTACAATGAATAGTAATTTGAAAAGAAACTAAAAAATCCTTAGCTTTTACTAAGTAGCATCTTAGTTTTCTTGGATAATGAATTCTAAAAATTCGTGAAAGTTTATCATTAAACAGATGGCGTTACAGATCTTGAAAAAAGACGGAAACATTACATGGTCGAAATACTTTTTCCATTTCATATTTTGGAATCAATTTCCAGCAGGCCAAAGTTTCTATACAATATTTAAAATTCTATTGCTATGGTTGGAACATAGACAAGGCGAGAATATAAGAAAGACTCATGATACGAGGTAGGGGATACAGACATGAAACAAAATCACGCTATTCTGAGATTGTTTTTGAATATCCTTGAGTTGTAAAATTATTTTATTTTTGTAAATTTAATTCCTAGTTTACCGGCAGGAATATCGCAATAATTTATTCATTTATTGGGGGTTTAACGACACTTTCGACATCCAGATTCACCCCGTGTCGGACAGTTTTACGGGTGGAGGAAGGTAGAGTATCCGGAGAGAACTACCGAGCAGTACTAACTCCGCACTCCGCACAAGAAGGGTTAGCATTGGTTGAAGATAAATGCACCAACGGCGTTCATTACGCCTTAGTACACAACCCCACCGTGCCCCCGCGTGGGCAATCGAGATAAAGTGCCTTGCCCAAGGACACAACGCAGGTACCCCTAGTGTGGATCGGACCATTGATCTTTTGGCCGAAGTCCAAGGCAGTAACCACTGAGCCACTTCGCCCCCAGTCACAATAATCTACCGGACCTCTTAAATCGGTTTTACACTATACATACAAACCTGTTTGTGATATTAATTCAAAATTCAAAAGTGTAAAAGAGTGTAAATTATGATATAATTGTATCAACTGTAACTCGAAATCGAGAAATAAAAGATTCCTCAAAATTCATTATGCATCTTAATCTCACATAAGAAATAGTGTACAACCAAATCTAAAAGGATACTGATCAAATAGAAAACTGAATTTCACTTTAAAAAGAATTGGTGGCCAATGAGGGGAAAATAAAAGCATATCGCTGTCATGTTTTGTAGGTGGTGTTTATTATTCTTTATAGATTCTTAAAACCCTTTACCCAACGTAACGGCCAAAACCGGCCAGCGCTATTCTCAAAAATCGCCAATTAATTTTCATGATTTTTTTCATTTTTAGTCTCCAAAACATAGGTTAAGACCCCTCATTGGAACGAGCTCGTCGAGCTCGTTCCAATGAAGGGTCATAACCTATGTTTTGGAGACAAAAAATGAAAAAACATTAGTTATTCAATAATTTTTTTTGCAAGTGTCGTCTGCTTTTTATGTTAGGTAAGGGGTTAAATAAACAAAGTTGGAACAAATATTCTAAAAAGTTTAAAGGTATCCGAGGTCGACTCTTTTCGTAAACACTTTATACACTATTTTTCCATGGCTGACAGGTTTCGTCATTGGAGGCGATTTACAAGGCAGTTCGCTCTCCTTAATTTCCTAAAGCGGTCCGTTTTCAGTAGAAAGGAGAATTACATTGTATAACAAACGAGACTGTAAGAAAATCGAAGTTTCAACTTTTATCTCTTTGCAGACACTCATGAAATTATTGTTACTCAAAAACAGAATATACTCGGCATACTACAATTTATGACATAACTTAACCGCTTTCGGAACTTATAATCGTTTCGAATTTTTCAGCTTTATCAGTTACTAATTCATTTCACCTTTTCGTCCCCCGAGTTACAATGTGTTCTATGTTCCAGTAGGCTGCCAGTAGGCACACAGAACACATTGGGACTCAGGGGACGTCCTGTCAATTTCAGTTGCTATACGAGAGTCCGGCAACCTGGTTGGCTGGCCTAATATTACGGTCTAAAAGATTGATGTATCGAAAAACTACTGGGTCAAACTAATGCGCATGTAAACGGACTTATTTTAGAATAAAAATAAAGCGACATTGTCTGATTTTCCACCGTAGTCAAAAGTAAACATCGACGGTGTGGGTAGGGCGACGGTAATAAGAAAGATATCGGCAACAACTGGTTATTTTTATGAAGTGAATATTGACGGGACTGGTATTACTATAGTTTTGCTGGCCTATCGACATACACTTATCTCTCCTACACAATAAGAAAATGCCACCATGCATAAGACACAAAACAAACAACAACGACCATTAGCAAGTAACATTTCAGATTTGGATGCCCCACTTGTTCAATTGGCGGTTATAAGATAAATAGAATATGACATTCGCGTTTCTTTAATTTGATATTGATGAAACATATCCAACTTTTCCGTGTTGCTTCGCCAAAGGCTTGGCAAAACGGAAAATACTAAACTCGTTTCATAAATATCATATTGAAGAAACACTCATTTCATATCCTCTATTTATGCCTTCAGAGACCCATGAATAGAAAATAAATATTTTGTAATCGACTCGTGTCGAGCTTCCAATATTAATTACTATTTTTTGTCTTATTCAAATTCCTGTAGAAAATGGCTTTAAAAAGTGAGCACGTAAGAAAATAATAATAAGAAAAAAAAATTAAAAAAAATAAAAATAAAAAACAAACAAACGAAAGTTGTGTGTATCTGAAATGAACTGTGATGTAAAAAAAGAGCTCCACAAGACGTCACTTGCTGTTATCGATTTTTGGCTTGCGCGCCGAGGAGATGCCTGTTCCGAAACGTCTCCAGTCTGATGTTTACCATCCTCTTTTGATGTATTTGCTTGTTGGAACTCTTCTTTTTATGTCAAGATGGGGGAGCAGTGCTCTACTGGTTTGCGCGTCGGACCTTTAATCGAATAGTTATTAGTACGAATGCTGGCACATAGAACACATTGGAACTCAGGGGACGAAATGTCGCTTGCGTTGCGTCGTTACGAAAGACACTTGGTCCCACTGCGCTGTATCGTTGCACGGCAACACGGCACGCAAAAACGTTTATGCGTTTTCAGTACGGTTTGGCGATGTGAAGACAACTACGCACGTGCAAATGTAACTCTGTAAATCTGTTACCCACCAATAGGCAGAATGCCTACGGTGTATTATTTAATTACTTGAATAAAGTAATGTTCAGAACGATCGGTGAGTTGAAGAAATTGACAATTACCTGTCGGTGCTTGATGCGATTTCTCCGGAATCAACGTCGTCCGTCCCCTACAAAATCGCCGGCTATTGAAAGCATCATTGTAAATAAATAATAAATAAATAAATAAATAAATAAATAAATAAATAAATAAATTTATCAAATAACCACGATCAAATAGCACATTACGGAAATATTGTCCATAGCACGTATAATAAACATGTGTTATCAGATGTCAACGTGAGACGTCGTAACACTGAGAGAAAGAGGTTTGGAAGTAGAATGGAACTAATCTTCTCCTGTATTTTATTAACTGTTTACCAAATATGACCAGCAGACACATCATTTGCAAAACTATTTCCAGAAGAACTAAACATTTTCATTTTTTTGGCCTCGAAAGAATAGCTTCTGTTGAGATTGAACCCTAGGTTTTCGAGGCAAAATTGAAGAAATAATAAAATTTGGTTTTCGTTTTTTGTAAATGGACTTATGTTGGGTAAAGGTTTACATTACTCACTTGTGTGATAAAAAGAATATCACATTCGTCTGGATTTAATATGAACCTTCTGAATCTAGTTCACTAAAACGATCTGTGAGCATCGATAAAACTCGACTCAGATCGAATTTGGTGAACTCGTTTCAGAAATTCCATATCAAATCGTGACGCATTACAGATCCTTTGTAAATAAATAAATAAATAAATAAATAAATAAATAAATAAATAAATAAATAAATAAATAAATGACTCTACGTCATTTGGCACTATTTTTGATTCAAGACTCTCGGCCTTTCAATACATTCTTTCGGGAAGCGCTGTTTGTTTCTCGATCAATTTATACCTTGCAAACGTCGACCAATAAATAGAACGGGATGTGTGTTTGAATCGTTGACTCGAGCGAAATATAACTACGCCATTCCAACGAGTTATGTAACACACCCACCGATTCAAACACACATCGCGTTCTGTGTTTTTTACACATCCCATGCATTAAAATTCATTTAAATAAACAAATTTTTATTTCCGATGTTTAAATCCAAAGCTGAAGAGTCCGTTTGTTTTGTTTGAAGCTGTACTGATCAAATGGATCGATAAAAATCAAAACAACCTTTTAAGAACCAGTCAAAATTATATTCCTTGTTTTTTTTCTATTGGGCATGTTTGTTGAAATTCGTATCGCTTTTTCTCTGCGGCCGGTGTCCATACACACCTAAACATTTGGTGGCAAGTAATGTTAGTAAAAATATAAGTACAAATTTGGGCAGATTTGCAACACAGCTGGGGGAAACTTTTTTTAAAAAGGTTCGAAGCGTGTCAAGATGTCCGAAGATTTACCGAAGTAAAGTTGACCAATTTAGATATAACGGGATCGGCAGACGAAAAGGCCACATGACTGGGTTAATGTTGTGGTTGGAAATGATTGTTTTTTTAATATTTTCTCATTTTAACTGATATTTTTGTGAACCGACTTTATTTTGCTTTGAACGTTTTCATTTTCAGACTACACGATAGACGATCGATAATTGTATAACTTGGGAACTTTTCGAAGCGTAACTAATGACTCGACTGGAAAGGAACCAGTATAAACGGTGCTGGGGAAAAGGTTCCGGCGTGTGCATCACCAGCTGAATACAGAAACATTTGCAATATATTAATGAATTCGTTTCGTTTTTATCACCTTACACGTTTGTCATCCCCCTGTTTCCTTCTTCGAGTGCTAAAAGGCACTATCTGCGATGCTTTAGCATTGCAGAAGGCGCCCTTTTTGCACCCCAAGGACGATTTATTCGTTACTTTTCTTATCATTGTTACTTGGGTGATAGGGTTAGTGTGAACTAATTCTTAAATCTAATATTTAATATTATATCATTTAACCATTTACCTGACGTAACGGCCAAAACCGGCCAGCGCTATTCTCAAAAATCGCCAATTAATTTTCATTATTTTTTTAATTTTTTTTCTCAAAAACATAGGTTATGACCCCTCGTTGGAACGAGCTCGTCGAGCTCGTTCCAACGAGGGGTCATAACCTATGTTTTTGAGACAAAAAATGAAAAAAATAGTTATTCAAGAATTATTTTTGCAAGTGTCGTCTGCTTTTCAGGTTAGGTAAAGGGTTAACGAATTTGAAAAGGTATATTGTGTATGCGTATGCAAGCCTTTTTTTCAGCCAGATGCGCGTCTGGACACTTCCCCTTCACTCACAATCATGAAATTTGACCCGCTTATCGCCCGATACGTGATAAAGAATTTATCGAGGAACTTTATAAAATTCCGACCCAATGTTGGAATAAGCCGGAAAAAAACTCGTTTTCAACAGTTTTATTTCAAGCTCATTTTTAAGTTAATCCTTCTTATATTTTTAGAAATATAATCTCTGTAAAAACCATATCAAATAAATATAAAATGTAAACTCGACTACAGACTTAAGAACGAAACAGGCCGAACTGGACAGTGATGTCACAGAGGGTCATAAGCCCAAAACTTAAAGTAATATAAATAAATGTAACATAAAACAGACTCCCCGCGAGGAACATATTTTGTCACTTGTTGCAAACGAAGAGAGATATCCTCTTTTAATCTTATATTCACTCAACCTAGTTAATTTGGGTTGATTTTTAACCCAACTGATTTTACAGCGTAGAAAGATATATGAATTAAAACAACGTTCTGGCACGAAGTGGGTGACATCAAGCCACGTATCGACAGCGTGTTTCAGCATAGCACAAGCCGTACAAATTCTTGAATATCGACAGCTAGCTCGTTTAGTTACTGACACCATATAGGTAGTACAAATACATGAAGTACCGCCAGCTGAATTGGTAATAATTACAGAAACTATGCCAGTTGCCAACCCCGCTGTTGATATTTAAGTATAGGAGTAAACAGTCCCGTGCTCTGTAAGCCAAACTGGAGCTAGTGGGGGCTCGTGGAGGAGGGGGGGGGGGGATATGCTTCGCCATCATAACACATACTGTCGGAATTTTTTTCTGTCCTTCTGAAAAATTGGTGGTGGGTAATTTGAAAAAAAAGTTGACCATTTGGCGAAATCACAATTTTCTTTTTGAAAAAAATACCCTCATGTTTCAAATATCCTTTGTACAGTACAGTCTCTGTGGACTGGTCATAATCCACTCATGGGCAGTGATGTCCACGCATGCGTTTACCATGCAGATACTAAAAATCATAATCATCAAAATTGTAATTAATGAAGCACCGGGTTGTACCCGGTGCTTCATTAATTAAATTTTTGATGATTATTCCTGTAATTAGTGTTTGGAATCGAATATTATTGCATCCGTGAAAATATTGCCCACTCGTGGAAAGTGCCAGTCCACGGCGGCCGTACTGCATGAAAGCCCTCGTTATAACTTATAAGTATATGACAGTCGCGTACCCATGTACACGAGAAACAAATCGTGTATTATTCGGGGGGGGGGGGGGGTGCGAAAAAAAATTGCATAAACATAGGTGAGGGTGGGTGGGTGGGTGGTCAAGTTTCAAGAAATTGTGCGAAAACAGTTAATGCATTTTTTTCCGTTTTCACTGTTTTGGCATCTTTTGCGTCCCAAACTGTAACAAAATGTCACCAATTGATCATAAAAGCCCATTTGGAAACAGTATTAACAAAACTAACCCCCTTAATATAAAAAATATTGGAGAATTTCATCTAAAACTGACTTATGGATGGGGGTGGGTGCCCAATATTGAGCGGCAAAAAATTGCCCGACAATTTTCTCCTGACGTGAACAAAAATATCCATTCACAACATAATTCATTCATATCAAGTTTTTTTTTAAAATAGCTCATTCTTTAAAATAAAGCATAGTATTTATAATATTGTCTAATGGGTCATAATAGCTAGGTGGGACTGATTTTCCAAAATGAAAAATTTGAAAATATTAATTTTTATTTCAACAGAAAACAAAACAGTCTGGTTTAACAAAAACAAAAGTCTTTTTGATCGCTATCCTGGTATGCAGATGCGATAACATAAACACAAGGTTTGCCCTTCTTGCACCAGAACAAAACAAGTTCCCATTTATTCAATCAACATTTGCAACAAAAACACGGTTACAATGTAAGCAGCAGTAAATTATTTATAGGCACAACAGGCACAGTGCTCACATATGCCTACATATGCCATGATTTACAGAAACTAGACGACTGTTCGAACTTGCGCATATCAATCACTGTATATCAGAGATAAAATTAGGAAAAGCTTATTTAAATTTGGTTTAAAACCAAAGGTTTCTGGAAAAAAAGAATAATTGAGTTTCATTTGCAAGGTAAACACCGAGAAACTAGATTTGTAAGAATATTAAGCTACACATTTAGTTTGTCTCAATTGTCTTATCCGGTTTGATTGGGGTTTTACATCGGTTTCAACAACTATAGCTTTTTGATGCCTATATCACAACGTTGTTAGTTCCCAAGATGAAGGTAGAATTATTCAAACAGATCCACTGGATGGCCAAAGTAATCCACCAACCACTGGAGGAACTAACAAGCTCATCCACACATACACCTCAATATAAAGCTAAAACAAATTCCTTAGAATTTGCTACATCAATATCGTAATAAAGTGTCTGTATAAACAACCAGGCCATCGCTGCTGTGCGTTAACAACCTGGCTACCAAATGTAGACCTACAGTTAAAACTAAAAGTCCTGTCAAGAAATGCCCACAAATAGCACGTCGATCTGCGCGTTAATCTACGCGTTATGACCATAGTAAACCTATCAAATTCTGTACATATGGCCTGTACACAAGCAAGGCTTCAGTCAATGGACCTCCGGGTAACCCAGAAGTCCATTGGCAGAAGCATTAACTGTGTTTGCTATGAGTAACCAGGAGAACCTGCCGTGATTTGGATGCCATTCGATATGGAAATTGCGCGCAATTCATACGCGCAATTAAGCATAGATAAGCGCACAGTTCGTGACAGGACTTCTAGTTTTAACTGTAATATACCCGGGTCCCCACAGGGTTCAAGCTATACAGTAATGTTTCTTTGTGAACTGATGTGAATCAGGCGAGTCCTCAAAAATGCATCTGATAGAGTAAATGGAAACATGTTTGGACAATTCCCACAAAGTCTTGAGATTTTTAACTGTAATCTTGACTGACTGATATTCCAACTACATCATCAAGCCATGTCTTCGTCAAAGGCATGCCTTGATGGCGTGGCTATAGAATATTAGTCGTTCTAGATTTGAGCCATCACAGTTGGGACAAATTGAGTTTACCCCCTCCACCCCACACCAAATTGGTCATCTTTGCGACGCTCTTGTTCGAACCGAATGAGAATTATACCCCGTGTATATGACATAATTTTCCAACGTGGGTATTTCTTGACCGGGGTGGTGGGGGGGGGGGGGGGATTGTTCGGCCCCCGCTACTCATTTTCCAACGTTGGTACAGTACAGCCACCGTAGACTGACAAATTCCCACGAGTGGACAATATTTCCACGGACACAATAATATTAGATTCCAAACACTAATATAGGAATAATCATCAAAAATTTAATTAATGAAGCACCGGGTAAACCCGAGACTTCATTAATTAAAAGTTTGCTGCTGATAATTTGTATTACCTGGTAAACGCATACGTGGATATCAGTGTCAACGCGTGTATTGCGACCAATCCACGACTACTGTACTGTATATCGTTGCGTTTATATGAATACAGGGATGTGGTGGGCAAAGCGCACAATTCACAACGCGGTTTGCAAAATTATCAAGAAATACAGGGATGTGGGAGGAACTTTGTCATATCGGTTCTTGTCTTTAACCGCTGGATCCTCTTTCTTAAGTTGTATCTGGCTTTCGTTCAAAATGTCCAGGAAAGCCGCTGTCTTTGGATCTGACCATCCTGCACCTCTCTGAGATTCTTGGGCATCTTATTTGTTTTTTCGATTTTTTGCGTTAGATTTAAAACCCATTTTTATAGAAAAAAAATTTCCTGACAACGTGTAACATCAACAACGTGTAACTCGTATGACCTTGGCATCATATTCTTCCGATGCAGCATGTGACGTACAGTATCACTCGCAACTCACGCTTCTACGAAATATACTCAGGTGGGAAAATTGAGAAGTGCGTTAACATGACGAAAAATACCACCCCAACAGATTTGCCCATGTTGGTAAATAAATTTTCTCTTGGACTTGAGGTGAATAATTTACGTCGGTTATTTTTTGCCCAATTGGTATTGGCGTTTATATGACAAGATTTGCCACCGTGGCAAATTTGCCAACGTGGGTACTTTTCCCACGGTGATATTTTTTGTCTTATAATCGGAATCCTTGTCAAACTGGAAAGCCGCTTAGGAGGGAGTAATCTCCCGAACAAAAAAGGACGTGACAACCGTTACTTATTCCCAGTTCCTTATTCGACATTCGTTATCAACCGATAAAATCGGTTGACAACGTGTGTCGAATAAGGAAATTGGAATAAGTAACGCTTGTCACGTCCGTCGAATAAGAATACAGCATTTATGTTTCATGTATTGTGACATGTTGAGATGACAGAGAGGGTGAGGACATAATTTTGGCAGCAGTATATTCGAACGGACGTTGTAGTATACTTATTTACATTTGGAGAGGGCGGTCAGAATACTTTGGTCATTATCATTATTTAAATGTGAGCACGGTCTGTAGATAAAATTTTAAATTCTGATGTTATCTCTATTCGTTTATTTTCAGCACACAGTAATCAGTTCGAACACTATAAGTCCAACAAAGCGGATCCCTTATCATCACAATTAAAATCCTAGTTCCGAAAGATGTATACGATAAGCAGGTGTATTATTAATCATAATTCTCGTACGTGCCTGTCTAATGTCTGTCGATGAAATATAATGGACAATTTTCTCGAACAAACTGTTTTATACGAAGCAAATCAACTGCCGTTTGAACATTTATACACCGCTCGGCAAACGAAAACAATTGGAAGGAAATTATCAAGTGTTGATAAATGGGAACTCGTCGCGAGGAGAAAACACATTTTTATTGGAAACTGTGGCGAACTGTTCAACAGGAAATGTAGAAGCCACAAGTGTTGAGCTTATTATCTATAATCCTATGGTAATTCCCAATGGTGTCTGAAACTAATTGTCTCACCAACAAAGTCAGCGAGTCTCAAAAGTTGTAATGAAAATTAATCACCAAGACACGGAACGAACAGCGAACTGTCGATTCTCATTACATTGTCGGTATCATAGTCTTAGAGTAATTACTGGACGTGTTAAATGCCAGCTTATATACATTACTGGACGTGCTAAATGTTAGCTTATATACATTACGTTTTACCAGAATATAATTGGTGACACAAAAACTGTTTCAATCGTCAAATAATATTCCACGTTGATGCGACAAAAATGGCGGACCATGAAAAGACAGAGGTTATGCTTGCAAACGACTGTCAGATGAACAACATTCACAATACGACAGTAACGTTGAGGAATTCTAAACATGGATGCTACCTCTCAAGAATTCACCTTTTTTTACTGATTCTCTTATTCATTATTCTGTTAGTGTTTTCCATTGTGCTGGCTATATTACTTTCTCAATCTTCAGAATATGATAATTGCTCGTGCGCCTCATCCAACAATAATCATAGTTTTCACCAAAACGCAGCCGGTGACAGCAAAGAGGTCGTTGTGTCAACGTTAAGCCCCGGTGAAGAATTGCCATGGGATACAGTTCGTCTCCCAAGGGACGTAATTCCAAGTCACTACGACCTTGAACTGAAGATTGATTTGACGAGATTTAAATTCTACGGTAGTGTAAATATTTCATTAAGTATTCTCAAACGGAAAAATTATTTAGTTTTACACAAGTCACATCTTGATATAGAAGATGGTACGGTGAGATTACGGAGACGGAACTCTGTTTATAGTAACAGAATATTTAAGCATATTTACTCCAGACCAAACCATTTTTATTTTATGAAATTTGAAAGAGATATAGATGTTGGAACTGATTACATATTGGAAATTGGCCGGTTTCGCGGAAGAATTCTTGGGGATCTGAAAGGACTTTACCAAAGTTCCTACAAAACAAAAAGCGGCGAAGTTAGGTAAGTAAATATTTTCCTCTACAATGGTAAGAAAAAATGTACGAAGATGTCCTTTTCAAAATATCGAAGAGCCCAAACAAGAGTTTCTCAGAATCTGGGAAACTACACTCTAAAATCCGTTGGTTATAAAATTAACCCAGATCAACCGGGTTGAGTGAATATGAACCCAATTTGGTCGCTACGAGGGATCTGAGAGCGGGCGCGAATAGTCGAGATTACGAGATTGTCCCGACCTTATCTTGGTTAAGCAATTGTAGGACACTACAAAGAGATATAGATGTTGGAACTGATTACATATTGGAAATTGGCCGGTTTCGCGGAAGAATTCTTGGGGATCTGAAAGGACTTTACCAAAGTTCCTACGAAACAAAATGTGGCGAAGTTAGGTAAGTAAATATTTTCCTCTACAATGGTATGAAAAAATGTACAAAGATGTCCTTTTCAAAATATCGAAGAGCCCAAGCAAGAGTTTCTCAGAATCTGGGAAACTACACTCTAAAATCCGTTGGTTATAAAATTAACCAAAATCAACGGGGTTGAGTGAATATGAACCTATTTGGGTTCATATTCACTGAACCCAGTTGATTTGGGTTGATTTTAACCCAACTGATTTTAGAGTGTAATATCTGTCGGGCACTTATTTTTGGATACTTCGCATAATTTCTAGCATAATTCACATATTTTTTCATAGTGCTGCTTGAAAAATAAATCTGGTAGGAAAACCATGTTTGTGAACTAGACTAGGAAATACAGACAGTGGCGTGAATCGGGACGTGGGAACCGGGGACAACTTTTACCAGAAATAAAGAGAGAGAGTGTGTGTGTGAGAGAGAGAGAGAGAGAAGAACAAAAATTAGGCTCACACTATCCCCACCAACTTGTCACTGCAATCTTATTGCGAATTAGCAGGGAATAAGCGCACAAATTCTTTACTCTCAAGATGTTCTCGAAGACTCCCCTGTTTCCTCTGTTTCTACTACCGCCTTTAAAGTCGAGAAAAAATGAACGTTTTTCGCTCCATACTTAACAAAGTAACCCAACGGGAGGGGGGGGGGGAATTGTTAAATGTTGAGCCAAAAATGTATATTGTTCTCGAAGTGAAGACGCGTGTGTCCCAATCAAAGTCTTGTACTTTATACTTCATTTTACTTTATTTTGCAGTATACAAGCATTTTGGTTATTCACATATCATATATACATTAATTAGATTAATACGTAGCAAATATACCACAGGGAGACGACATAGCCAGATTGGCTGTCTACTTGTTGCCATCCAGAAATATGAGTCATATAAATTATATAATATAACGGTTGAAACATGCTGTATAACATTCACTAAGATACCAATAAGTTGGTGGATCGACAAAATATTCTAGGTCTATGTCAAATTTGGTCGCTACGAGGTATCTGAGAGCGTGCGCGAGTAGTCGAGATTACGAGATTGTCCAGACCTTATCTTGGTTAAGCAATTGCAGGACACAAGTTTCGTGCTGTGCAAAGCGAATATCACCTATCACCTACGATTGCATGGAGCTCGTGCCGCGATTTTGACACACTCAAAGTATATATAACGGAAAGGCATTAGATCAAAATAATAATAAAAATAATAATAATAATAATAAAAAGTAAAGTTTGTTTTTTTCACACAATAATAGCCAGATAGGCTAAGGGTTCTATTCCTCATATAACACAGTCAGGGCAGTGAGGGTTGTCGCAGTTGACATTTCCTGTGTATGAGGAAAGTAATTTTAACTTGAGTTGTTTTTTGAAAACATTTCTGTTTATTACGGAACGCAATTCAATGTCGAGATCATTCCATACTCTCGGGTGAGTGTTGGTTGGAAAGCTGTCAAGAAATTTAGTCCTTGTCCTGTTAACATGTATATTTTATTACATAGCCGTTCTATGATATCCCGTTTACAGCAAAACTAAACCATGCGGAAAATGAAAATCTGTTCGGCACATACATGTATGTGCGGAACGGAAATCGTTGACGGACTATTTTTATAAAGAAGCGAAATTTCACTGGAATTTTCCACAAATCATGCACCGTAATTATAATTTGAATCGCTAGCGATAGCTGAAAATGGTCCCCGGAGTTCCAATACGTTCTATGTGCCAGTAGGCACATAGAACACATTGGGACTCAGGGGGACAAAATAGTAACACGAGTTCACCTCGCTAATTTGGTTGGCGATAAAATGTGTTCTTTTTGTTGATAGTTGTCAAATGAATTGCTGAGTGTCCTTATAATTGTTGTAAAAGGCGCGAAGGCGTGTTATAAACACAGAACGACGCGCATGTGAATGGGTTAATCGATATGGTACTTGCGGCCTCTCGTTTTATCCTTCCGCGCTGGTCTCGTGCCTTATCGGTTAACCCATTCACAAACGTGTGTCGTTCATTGTATGCATTCCTACCTTGCCCCACCAAGGCACATGGACCACCATCGATAAAATCAGTCATTGGGTGCTTTGTATGACCTTGCCCCTCACCACCCCCTAGTTCGAAATGGTTCATAACTTCCTGGCATAGATACGGTCGGGTGCGTTTGGGAGGCCGCTTACGCGCAAAGCGTTTTGTCTGTCATCTGCAGTACTTTCGGAAGCTTTTTTCACCTATGCTATATCTTCCAAGTGCCTGGGCCAAGTTATGAAACAAATAGTTATTGTCACTTGATACACGACGTGAGTTTCCATCGAAATTGTGAAGGTCTCTAGATCCCTACAAAACGAATTCTGATCGAAGAATTGAAAGCTTCCGTGCTGAGGTAGTACTCATTTATTTATTGGTGTTTAGCGTTTTATTTTGAATAAAACAGGTCGTTCCTTGTCTGTCGTGAAGAAAAATAAATGATGCTGGGCTAGCGGGTTTCTGTGTTATCGAGGATAATACCGCACTACATGCATAATGTACAGCCATAGCATATGCGCATGTTCACGGGATCCGCAATAAAACTGGCTTCCCTTTTTCATAACGAGTCTGTATAAAATTGCGGGAACACCTGTTTGAAACACGTTGTGCTTCTGTGCAAAGAAGCGATTGGAGGGGCTATACGGACCTTTCTGTCTCTACAGTTGTCCCTGAGGATACCCCGGCCCCAGCCGATGAGAGTGTAGTACCTAATCTCATGCTCTACCTCGGAAAAAAACGCTTCATGTCGGATGATGCGTTACATCATGACCCATGCTTGAAATGTGTCGCCCCCACCAAGTTACCAAAATAAGTGACCGAACAGATATTACAATCTAAAATCAGTTGGTTTAAAATCAACCCAAATCAACTGGGTTCATATTCACCCAACACAGTTGATTTGAGTTAATTTTATAACCAACGGATTTTAGAGTGTAGTTTCCCAGGTTTCGAAAAATTCTCTCGGGCTTTTCGGAATTTCATCCGTCCAGGTCATTCGATTTCATTTGACTGCAGTCGCTCCGATTCGGAAATTTTGAATCATTAGAGAGAGAGAGAGAGGGGGGGGGGGGGGGAGATAGAGAGGTAATCTTGATGACACGTCTTTTAAAATTCTGTTAATTGATTTCTACCATTTATTGTCATAAAGAAAAAAAAAACAATATTACAGAAAATACTATTTTTTATAGCATTCGTCCTAGCTCTCAAGAAATCCGCGGTAGAATATCGACCGACAGCCAATGCACATGTAATGATATAATTATTCGCTCAATGGGGCTGAGACGAAATACATTTACTGTGATCATGGCGTGAGGGGTTTTAATAATATCATACACTGATAAGCTATCATTTTATTAGTACTGTTTTTCTAAGACATGGTATAATAGACATATTTTTGTTTATATAGAAATGCATTGGTAAACACTCAGACATTGAACATGATAATAAATGGTATTAGTCTATGCATGGAATATCTATTTTTCGGTGTCGGATTTTTTGGGTTACACAAAAATATAATAAGTATCTTGTAGTATTCTGTATTAAAATGAGATAACTACGCCCACGTGAGTTGTGCAGTATTCTGTGCCTTTTTAATGATCGAATTTGTATCACTTGAAGGCAATGAAATGTACGCAGGCCGTGAATGCTACGGGCATTTTAATTCCACTTTATCTCATTTACAGCCTGTCCCCTTGCGCTGTACTGTAGAAAATAAGTATGAATACGATCTTCAACTTATTTCTAAGGCAGCTTTAAGAAAACTAATTTTTTTAAAAAAAGAATCCAGTTTTTAACCCTTTCAATCCTCGTTTCCTGGAGTGGTATCGCATTTGTGTACACTTACACTTACAACCAGAAGTCCAGTCATGAAATGCGCACAAATAGTACGTCGATCTGCGCGTTAATCCACGCGTTAGGACCATAGCAAGTCCATCAAATTCTTTTCATATGGCATGTGCACAAGCAATGTTTCAGCCAATGGACCTCCTGGTAACCCGGAGGTCCATTGGCAGAAACATTGCCTGTGTTTGCTATGAGTAACCAGGAGAACCTGTCGTGTCTTGGATACCATTCGATATGGCAATTGCGCGCAATTCCTACGCACAATTAAGCCTAGATAGGCGCACAGTTCGTGACAGGACTTCTAGTTTTAGCTGTACATTGGGATGGGTCAGTCCAATATCAATATAGAGGGAGGATAAAATAATAACTACAGTCTGCACCCGCCCGTCACCAATGCCCTGTGTATAGACCTCTTATAATAAGACAAAATGGGACAAAATTATGCCTTGGGGCCTCAACATCGGTCTTGCGTGTTCAAGTGGTTAAATTAACTACATCTCGGATATTAGTGTTTATTCCAAATGTATTTGTATTTTGAAAGAGATACTTGAAAAACTCCGAAACATTACTTTTGTATACATGTACATCAGAGCTGGGAGGTTTTGATATTTAAAAACTCGGTTTCATTTTCGACTTAGTTGCCGGAGAAAACCCCTGTTTCCTTTCGGTTTTTTTATGTTTTAGGAACATGTGATAATAACACTCCCGGCTCCTCTTCTTGGAAAACATCCGCAACAGTTTTTACGACACTGCCCACCACAAAAGAAAGACCAGGAAGTATCGCCATTGGGTTTAAGATAACTTTCCTTTGTTCAGTCTTAGTTGAACTTTGGAACCAGGTGCCAAGCGTGAAGCCTATTCAGTCAGAATAAAACAGTAGTTACAGATAAAACTAGAAGTCCTGTCATGAAATGCCCACAAAGAGCACGTCGGTCTGTGCGTTAATCTACGCGTTATGGCCATAGTAAGGCTATCAAATTCTGTACATATGGAATGTGCACAAGCAGTGTATCAGCCAATGGACCTCCGAGAAATGGACCTCTGTGTTTGCTACGAGTACCCGGAGAACCAGGCGTGCTTTGGATGCCATTCGATATGGCAACTGCGCGCAATTCCTACGTGCAATTAAGCCTAGATAAACGCACAGTTCGTGACAGGACTTCTAGTTTCAATAAATGAATATTGTTGATCTAATCTATGTTGATACGTCCTCGTTGGCACATTTTCTCCCTTATTGACACGTCCACTGGATGTGTCAATAACGGATAAAATGTGACAACGAGAACGCGACGTATTCGACTCTTTGCCGGGTACAGTAAGTGACGAGAGCCCAAAATAATGCCATTAGACCAGTTCCAGCCCAGTTAGATAGTTTGATCAGTTTATTCACAAAATACAGTTAAACCGTTGGGCCGGTTTTTGCTGGGTTGTGTGGTTCGGTTTTCAGGCCTGCCTCACTCAAAATCCGAACATAACCGGACCCCCCCCCCCCCGACCTCACCCCCGACCTCTTCCAAAAAAAAAAGAAAAAATACCAAACAGAAACGAGAAAAAAACACACGCCCAGCTCTGTATGTTGGGCGAATTTTGACATTTTTTACGACATTAAGTTAACCATTACTGGGTTCCTAAATGGTATCGTCCAAAATAATATAATTTACATAATGGAATATTTGAATTCATAGGGATGATCAGAAGTCATTAAATATAATTAAAAAATTACAGTTTACTGCAACGTATGTGAATCTATTTTATCATACCTCATTCCAAGACAAAAGTATTTTCCCATAGTGGGTTGTTAGTTATTTCGCAATGTTCCCCGCCCGTTGAACATTTACGGTAAACAATTTTGGCAATCTTTACTGCTCAGATGATCGAGTCGTCTCGGGGACGAGTCACGGAAACACCCGAAGTGAAGCGAATTACATGGAACGGTGAACTTCACTCTAAATAATTTTGTAATTTTGTCATGTCACACAGGACGTAATGTATTCGAGTCTGTCAAAATCGCAGCCGGAACAATCAGATGATAAGGTGTTGATTAGATTTTTTTTTTTCAAAAGTAAATTGAATTTTGAATTTGTTGTAATTCTTGGAGGAAAAAGTACATTCGTGTTTATGAATGAATTCGTTCGGTATAATAAAAGTAAAAGTGACTATGTTCGAGGTGGACCTTTTGTATAGTCTCCCATTGGAGGTGGCGATAATCAGTGAGCAGTGCAGTCTCAAAATAATGTAAAAGAGCGTTCAACAGACGCCAAATAAAGGCATTAGGCCAGATAAGATTGAGAGTGTTGCAGTCATTGAAGTTTTGTAAGCCATAATAATATATAGCCATATTTGGCTGTGGAAGACGACGTGGGCCCTTATAGTGCGAGCTGTAATTGTGTGTAAACTACATGCATATATCGTCTCTTGTGTGCATCAAGGTGCCAACTGCAATGCTTTAGCATTGCAGGTGGCACCTTGATGCACTCAAGGGGCGATATATTCTCGGACTGGTGGATTTGTGTACAAAATGTACCATATACCCATGCATTCCTTCGCATGTAAAACAATTTCTCATTGCTTTAATTTCGATCACCTTTAAATAGTTAAAATCATTGACCCCGACCTTCAAGAGTACAAATAGTACCACAGAGACAGAGCGTTGATAAGGGGGTGAGACATACGTTCGAACACTGAACAGGGATCCACACGACAGCCTCTGGAGAAGTTTTCTGAATTGAAACTTTGTAGGATTTCGTCAGCCCATAAAGTAGAGTAGATTGGTGACGGCAGTAAAGAGGAGGGTGTTGATGGTGGAGAAGGTAGAGGTGATAATGCGAGTTATTCTGAAAATAAAGACGAGATTGAAGCGGGTTGGGTTTTCATGCTCATCTTAGGAAAATAATTTTTCCGTTTAGGGATGGGGGATTGTCTGTCACCGAGAACAAAACGGGGGAAAACAACTCCCCTCAAAAACGATTAAAAAGACTCTTGGTGTGTGTATATGTTGGCACATCGGTTCTTACGTACATGTACCAGTGCTCCTAGTGAGCAATACAGACAGTGTGTCAACAATCACCTGAATTAGCCACAACAAATACTAAAGTCATGGTAAGACTACCACGGCTTGCCGATTGACATAGCCAATTTCTATGGCTGATCCGACTCAAATATCACCAGGCTAGCCCTTTACCTAACCAATCGGCCTCATTCGTTCTTTACCACTTGATGAAAAATCATAATATTATCATATCAAGGATGTAGCCGGGAGAGGGGGGGGGGTGTTATAATAATAGGACCTCATCAGATATCAAGAAGATCCACACCTGGTAAACATTAGTCCAAACTTGAACCCAAAGGACATAATATGACATTTTGTTGCGGTACGTCCACAGAGAGTTTCACACCCTGAAATATATTACGGCTTTTGGGTCCAAGTTTAAACATTGGTTAAGTCCCCTTGTAATACTGTAGAAAACCAGCTGGATTTATTTCCATCGACAAAATTTACTCTTATTCTCCTAAAACATCATTGGGTCTGCAGATTCATTCTTATGAGACTAGAATTCTAAACATTTCTTCGGGGAGATCTCCCGAACTCCCACCAATGAGACGAGACATCCCTCTCGTACTCTTCCTAGCTTTTGCCTGTAGCAGTCACGGGTGAACATTGGTCTTCGAGGGTCCATAACACCCAGTTTTATACCATGATTACCTATTCTACTATATATAAAAAAGCCTATGACATAAATTTTAGCTTTACACACCAACCATGTTGAACACGCCAGCAATGGGATTTCAATAGTTAAAATTTACACCTACAGTGGAACTACATCCAAGTTGACCTTTGGTGACCTCGCTTTGAATGCAAACTTGTTTACATTTTTCACTCGTCGCCTCGTGAAGAGTGAAATGAAACTGGCGATTATTTATTTCGTTTTTAAGTAAGTTTACCTCATAAGATACCAAAAATTAACAAACATTCGCCGTCTCACCTTAATAAAACATCCATAACTCGAAATAGTATGTTATTATGTTATTAAAATGAAAAAGGCCTTGTAATGGGTGTTTCGTTATCTGTTTCGTTTCGGCGATAAAATTGCCAACGGAAGTACCGCCCACCGGTGCTGATGTAAACAAAAATAGATTCGCACGTGTGAATATTGATTTATTTAACATTTAAACTCTGAGTCTTATTAATCTGACGATCATGATATACATAAAACATACCAAAGTAGCTTGGTGTACCAAATGGTCACCACTCGTGGTGAAGTTGTGTTAACCGCGCGCCAAAGGCTCGCGGTTAACACCACTTCACCACGAGTGGTGAACATTTGGTACACCAGGCTACTATGGGTATATTCTATATATAAACCTATCTGAAAAAGCCTTGGTTACACTCTTGCATGTGACCGCTAATCAGAACGGAAGTCTTTGAACATGCCAACTACTAATCACTAGTACTCTGTCTGGCAGCACTGCTGCCCAGCGAGACATAGAATTAAGGGGGGGGGGGGGGGTGTCCCCAGGATATATTTCAGCTATACCTAATTCTCCCCGCACCTACTGTGAAGGAAAAGGAATAGAGATGGGCAACATACCGAAAACCGAACCGCCATCGATATAATGAGGATTCCAAAAACCGAACCGAACCCATCATTGAATACCAAGACTGTCGTAATTTTCATATTTTCCTGCATTCGCTACCTATAAAGCCTTGTAGAGGCTTGATAGAAGCTGAAGGATTCATTTTCGTGAAGGAAGTGATTGATTTTCTTTTCCGTTTTGTTAACCCTTAAGAGCAAGGGGAATTGTCGTAAATTCCCACTGGACAACAACCTGTACATGTCCAGTTTCTTAGCAGTAGTTTTTACTAAAGACTTGACTAGAAATCACTACGCAGGTGATTTATCTATTGTCAGTGGGACCTCCTAATGATGCCATATTAAGGTCACTTATGAGATCCTAAAGGCATGAAATAGGCCTTTGAAGGTTAATGTGTGTTTGGAACAACTCACAAAATTACTGCAGATTTGATTTATGTTGGTAGAAGAATGCCAATGTTGAGCTCATTAGGAATTTTATTTGTGCTGATGTGGTAGAATAATACAGGAACAACTTATTCGGTATTTTCCTGATGTCAATTTCCCTTCGGTGCTGGGTTCCGCTCTATAGTATCGCACTATTGCACAAGGGTAAAATTCTAAAAATAGGGCATGTGGTGAAACACCAGGTAAATTGGAGATATATTTTTAGTATCAGATATATGATGAGATAGAGAGTAACCTCTTGACAGGACTGGTCACGTGAAATAATTCATGAGAGGTGAGGGACGTTGTACAAACACGAGTGTGCGAATGCGCGCGAGTGTTTTACAATATAGTCCCTCGCCTCGAATGATTTATTTCACATAACCAGTCCAGTCAAGCGATTACTCTGTTTATTACTTTTCATTATTAACGATAATTATATTGTTTAACCCTTTACCTAACGTAACGGCCACGCTATTCTCAAAAATCGTCAATTAATTTTCATTATTTTTTCATTTTTTGTCTCTAAAACATATGTTATGACCCCCTCATTGGAACGAGCTCGTCTAGCTCGTTCCAATGAGGGGTCATAAGCTATGTTTTTGAAACAAAAAATGACAATAACAGCTATTCAAGAATTTGTTTTGCAAGTGTCGTCTGCTTTCATATTAGGTAAAGGGTTAAAAAAAACCAAAAACAATGAAGTCCCCATTACATCCACGGCAAAACGTCTTCGTTTGCGCGCATGGATACATGACACAATTGTTGATTGCATAATTCACTTGTGAAGTTATCGTTTATAATCAAACCCGGAAACCTCAGTAAATCACACTTTGGAAAGTAATAAATTAGGCTATTTGTTGGACAATAAAACTTGAAATTTTGGTCCCAAAGTTGGAGCCTGATGCACTGGGGTAAATTACCAGATGAATTATGGGAAACGGTGGCCTCGAAAAGTTGGCTATTTTTTTAAATGTCATTTTTACACGAGTTTGTTACCAGGCATGTAAATCAAAAATGAGATGGAAACAGGGTATGTTTTCACGTTTAGAAAGAGGGGTTTATATGCCCCAGGGTATGTTGAGTGGGGATAGTGGGAAAATTCTGTTTTTGAGGCTGCTGGGTGGCTGAAAATGACTGGTATTGGCATTTTTTTAATGCTATTTTGCAGGTTGAAGTCCTGCCTTTGACAATCAATTATTTCGCCCACATTCAGATTGTTTATTTCTACTTATTCAGATAGTGTTACGTTTTAGTGGATTTGGGAAATGTAATACATGTTATGGGTTAGATAACTAAGTTCCAGAATATTTGCATTTAAAGTGATTGCATGTCTTTTTTGGAAATGCCTGGAAAATTGTGGAGCGGAATCTATCACAAAAAAAAAACTCAGGGAAGTCAGATACCGACTACTGAATCGATATTGCGATATAAACCCCAACCCTCCCTCCTAAAACTACCGAAACCGATACCGAACTCAAAATCCCATTACATCCACGAGCTCGTCGAGCTCGTTCCAAAGAGGGGTCATATGATATGGTATTGTTGAATTTTTTTGAAAAAAATTAAAAAATGATATTTAAAATAATAAATTTTGAAATCGTCTGCGTTGGGTAAAGGGTTAATGAACGGATATCAAAACAAATTGAAAATTACTTTCTAAATAGAAATTGAAGATTACTTTATATAAATCATTTTGACATTATTACATAAACAAGATAAATGTTATCCAATACAAATAGCATTTCCTGCAGTATCATTTCACGGTGTTCTTCAATGGGAGTTTTATCATTTAATAATGAGTTACAAGATAGTTTCGCTGCATTGTTACACGTTGATAAGCGAAAGATAAATTTCAGTACATTTTTCTTTGTCATTGCATTTAGTAGAATTGTCAGAACTTTTGGCAAATGAAATTTTCAAGTGATTGATAAACCTTAGCAGATGCAGTAGTTCCTACACACAGGAGAGAATCAGAAATATGAGTACTTGTTCAACCACATTTATCAACCAGCAAACCCCCGGAAACAGTGCTTATTACACGTCTATTACTCTTCCAGTTCCATATTGACAAATCCGCAGTGAACACGTGTTCTATACGGATTTCACTTGGCGGGTTATTTTTCAGTCCTATATTTTGGATCCATCAAAAGAGCTGAACTCCACCCAGGGACGTGGCGACGGGGGTGGGGGTGTGGGGGGGGGGGGTGTATTATCAGGCAAAAATTTCCTATAGTTGGAAATTCGAAGGGCAAGTCATGAGTAGTTGGAAATTCCATCTATTTGGATTTTAGAGTTTCTTTGATGATGCTGATGTCTCCTTCACTTCACCAAATTCCAACACGGTTTTCAACTCGGCAAAAATTCCAACTGTTACTATTTATAACTCTACTGTGTATGCAATATCGAGCGTCATAAGTATGCATGATGTCAATAGTCCGCTACTTATCATAATGATAAAAAAATCCTCGAACAATACTTTAAGAAAATCACATCATGTAAAATCGTGAGTTAATTCCATCATTCACAGTTACAAAATAAGGAAAAATCGAAAATTGATCATTCCTGCATAAGATCGTATTTAATGTTAGGACAGTGTGAATTGCTCAAAGTTCTCAGCTTGAGCATTTGTTTAGCACATATTCAATTCCCAGAATGATACTAAATAATAATAACCTGATAATTGTATCATAAATGTGTTGGAATTTCAGTTACTATAATCAAGTTTATGCCCCCTTTCATGGCTTCATTTTCAAAATGTTTCTCGGTAGTCAACTTCCAACTATGGGGAGGGATCCCTCCCGGTTCCTCCCCTAGTTGGAAATTCACTACCCCACACCCTCCAATCGGAAACCTCTTGCCATGTCTTTTACTTTGTCCATTTTCACTATCGGCCAATCGAAACGTCGGTTTCTGACACAGATCAATTCGGAAGCTTCGGTGATAGCGGATAAATAGAACATTTCGGTCAAAGATAACAAAGAGTTTTAAAGTTCGAAATTGTCTGTGTGTGATGTTTGAATTCTTAAATTAATGAATTCCATGTCAGAGAGGCGAGTAATAAACACAGAACGCAACGATGTGTGAATGCGTTCGTCAAAACAGCACTCGTGCCATCGAGGAAGGCCATTGGTTGGCTAATTCCTCGACACCAAAATATATTTTAAGGATCACAGGTACTGTGAAACACATATCAGTATTATAATATCACTGAAGGTATACATACTAACCGGAAAGCTTATTGAAATCCGAATGTCGTTCAAGGTTCAAATAGAATTTTCTTTCTGGCAAATTAACAAATGGAAGATTTTAAGACATAGAATACGATGCGCGCAATAATATTGGATGCTGCATTTCAGACATTAAGGCCTGGGTGACAGAACGCTTCCTCAAATTTATTCATTTATTGGTGTTTAACGACATTATCGACTGATACTGTTGAATGAGTCCACCCCATGTCGGACAGTTTTACGGGTGGAAGAATCTGAAATACCAGGAGAGAATCACCTGGCATCGGCAAGCAACGTCAGACTTCACAACGTCATAGGACATAAGCAGGGTTAGCATTAGTCGAAAGTAAGTGCACCATACATGTGTAAAACCTTAGTACACTGCGTCACCGTGCCTCCACGTGGGCAATCTGGGTACTGTACCTTGCCAAAGGACACAAAGCAGTTACAGCTAGCAAGGATCGAACTGTGGACCTTTCGGATTGAAGTTGAACGCTATAACCTCTGGACCACCTCGCCCCGTCTTCCTCAAATTGGACCATGATAAGAAATAAGTCATGCGCATTGTTCTACTACATTAACGAAAAGTATTCAAATTGTTCTTCAGTATTCAATATTTATCGATTACGCCCATCAGCTGTGATAATCTTGGTTATCTGAATCCAGTCTAGGCATGAAACCTGACAGCTGATGAGCATTTTAAGCACATTAGTCGGCGTTCATTATTCATTTTCGCCATATTAGTAAAATACGACCTTTCCTTGATACAAAGACACTGGAACATCTTGTTCACGCTTTCGTCAGTCGTCTCATTGACTCAGAGGTGGCGCCAAGGGGGGGGGGGGGCAGGGGGGGGGTGGGCTACAGCCCCCCTGTTGCTTCCATTTTGGTTCTCCAATTTTCACTCATTTTCCTTCGTTTGTCGAGAAATCCCTGGCGCCACCCCTGCATTGACCATTGCAACTCTCCTTTGTTTGGCTCGAAAATCACCTCTCTTGAACAGTTACAGTACATTAAAAAATGTGCCGCATGTGTCATCACCCAGCCCAGAAAGTACTGGGACATGACACGGATACCTTTTTACCTCCATTAGCTTTCGATTCAGCAGATAATTCAATTCCATTTTTTTCTTCGTTTTTTATATGCCTCAAAGAAATTGCATCACACTACTTGTCTAATTTGTTCTAATTTGTTCACTCGTCATACACCACTAACATCTCTTTAGTCATCGTATCAGTATGGCCTGGTTCAGCTGTCATCGAAGTTCTGTACTGCTGGTGATAGGGCATTGACAATAGAATTCGCTTTACATCCATACAAAACAAATAGATTCTATAGAATCATTCATGCCGGGCATTAAACCTTACCTTTTCCATAAGGCATTTCGCATTTTTGTACAACCATAGCGCACCATGTTTGGCTTTAAAGTTATACAATTATTATTATTATTAACTTCGTAAAAACGACACTTCACCCCAACCCCAACCCTATCCTCCACAGAACCCAATAATGAAATACCCTAAAAAAGAGACCCCCCACCCCCGCCCAAAACCCAGAAAATAACAATTAATATCAAACACACAAACAACCAAAAATCCAAGGAGATCAAAGCTGTTAAAATGGCCCAGTGAGGCTAATTAGCAAACTCAAGCGAGATTTTGTCATTGAAAAAATATATATAAAATCTCCAAAAGAATAGTTTTGGATGAAGGATAATTGTGTAGACCCAGGGTGTTCGGTCAGATAATGGTCGAGGGCGAAGCCCTCGACCATCATCTGTCCGAATATCCTGGGCCGAGTATATTATTTGACTTGAAGCCCACTTTACATTAAATTCTTCATTTAATGCTTAAAAATGAAATAATTTTATCACATTGAGGATAATAAAAATTAGAAGCAACAAGTTCACAGGTAATTTCGCCATTAAGAATATCTATCAGTATTGTTATTGTCCACTTTGGATCGTTATTTATCAAACGAGTTTTTAGAGTAATTTAAGTTTTTATTCTTCCCGGGAAAGAAATCAGCAAATATCACCGGTCTTCCCACGAATAATAAAAAGGCCTCTTCCAACTGTTGCCATTGAAATAAATAAATATATAATTGTTTTCATTGAGCTCTACGTAAGTTTGATCGCTTGGAGGTGGTTCGGGTATTCCATTCGACACTCATATATTGCTTCCGTATACGACATGACCTTTGGTGTAATGTCGTAATCGAACACACCAATGAGTGTGTGGAACATTTCCCGAGAGTTTAATCCAGTCACCCCAGGTGCAGTATCTTCCATGAAACTCATAAACCCTGATCTTTCGATACGGTACAGGGGGCATGTCATGAGGAAGTGGAACTCGTCTTCAGTTTCATCCTTACAGAATGGGCAAGTTCTTTGTTCTCTGGGAACCTGATTCTTTCTGTGCCTCCCCACTTCGATATTTAAACGATGCGCGCTTGTTCTAATTTTAGAGAATATTTTTCTTGCAACGATATAGGTTTTTATTTGCAAGTATTTCTCAATGCTGAAAGACTGTTTTATATCATTATAGAGTTCTAGTTTGGAAGAAGTTTCTAGTTTCTGTCGCCACCATTCAGCGTATTGCATGCGCATTTTATTGTTTAGGGCAGTTAAAAAGTTCCCTTCATTAAATGTTGACTGATTGTCCCAAATATGTCCAAATTGCATGTTGTGTAGCAAATTCTTTACTCCCTTTATCCAAGAAGAGCACTCGTGGTAAGTGGCTTCGGCAAGGCATTCGTAGGCAATCGATTCTGTATCAGATTTCAACAGGTGGAGCCAGTATTTGATTACGCGGCTGAATATTTGGATGCTTAGTGGATATAAACCCAGTTCGCCCCTTACAGCCAGAGTGCTTGAAATGATATGAAAAATACCATCTAGGTTTTAAAGGTTAACCCTTTACCCAAAGTAACGGCAAAAACCGGCCAGCGCTATTCTCAAAAATCGCCAATTAATTTCAATGAGGGGTCATAACCTATGTTTTTGAGACAAAAAGTGAAAAAAATTAGTTATTCAAAAATTTTTTTTGCAAGTGTCGTCTGCTTTTCATGTTAGGTAAAGGGTTAAGTAAAAAGAAAACAAAATAAATACGCTGAGGCTAGTGTCTTAAATAGGGTGGGTTCAAGGGCGAGGGGTAGTGCATATAAATTTATATATTTTGCATGAATACACCGCCCCACAACCATTTACACCCCCTTCCCCTTCCCCTTCCCGAAGACGAAATATTTTCCATCCTACACCGGCTTGTGCATCGACGATACAAATTCGCTAACATTTTTTCGGATTTTAAATTTTTATCTGAAATTCCCATACACTTAGTGTTAAATTAACTGACAGCTTTAGAAAATTAAGTTGAACTAACTTTCTCGTAAATCTCTTTCATTTAACTAAACTGTCTGCCATAAAATGTTAACTAATGAAAATCTTGCACAAAACATTCGGGCCTGATGATCAGTCGCAAGTATTTTATACAAGATTTTGTCGCAGGATTACAGGGGTTAAATTGATGGAGGAAAATTTATGTTCTTATCAGTGCTCAGCCGACAACCAGTGACTGTCGTCTGAACCCCAGCTCGAACGTAAACCTTGCCCCCTTATCAATGGCCTATCCGCTTGGGACTCTTAGGATTCCTGAAGGTGCTTGTGGCTTACAACGCCAAAGGGTGATCAACGATATCACTGAAAAGATTATTTATTTGCATGTACGAAGAACTATAATCTGAAGCAAATTACTCACAAAATTATCCATAAGAATATACTAATTACGCGGATAAAAGTTTATTCTTTGGGGCCCTCGACGTCTCCCACAGCTAGCTGTGTCCGCTGGATCGACCTCACATCATCTTCACCTTCTCACGGTTTGTGATAAATACAAATTGTCTATTCACTTCTCGTGGCTTCCTCCTCGCAGGGTTAACTTCACTGTCAGTCCGGCTTAACACATATAATGTTCTGCTTGTGCGACTCCATCAGCGTTCTCACAGTTCAACCACAATTCAATCGGCGTCTACCACAGTTCACGATCACTTTGCGCCTTGTCTGGCTCTCACGGGGTTAAGTTATTCTTCGCCTTCAGATATATACTTAACAAAGCTTACATAAAAATATTCTCCAAAATGCTCTCAATTCTCGCACCGCCTAAAACTATCTTATCTCGCGAGCTATTCAAGCGCTTACTCAAGCCCTTAATACGGTTTCTAGACCTCAACTTTACAGCTTTTACTTCTTTGGCTACTATGCCACTACGGTTCGCAGCCGTTAACAAACTACTATCGGTTCCTTACAACCCTCACAGGGTTACGACAATGCGCGGACTTTCAATCTCGGTGCCTATGACCCTCGACGGCCAAGGCTAAACTCGGACCTTCTCTGAGTGCCCTCAGGCCAACTGCCTGCCAGAATTCTGCTTCACTCTTTATACAGTCGGAACGCAAAGTTTAAACATATTAATTCTGATTTAACGAGTGCCTTGTAATTCGATATGGATAGAGATATAATTTCGTTTGAGATGAAAACTTTCGACATTTCGGAGACAGGATAGATGCGTACAATGAGTGTGTGTCCAGAACATATGTGATGTACTGTTTCCAACGATTACAATTTAACTGGTTTTAATTACCCAGATAACGATACAGAAGAGAATATTGTCTCTCTTACTATTGATCTGTTATAGATAGCAAATGTGGCTTTCAACAAGTGCGCCATAATGGACATTAAATTTCATACTTCATTAAGAATCTCTTGAATTAACGCCAGTTTGACAAACCTGTTTTCGGGGTCCGTCGCATACAGTACGTGGAGAGTGGATTGTAACTAAATCACCAGCGGAGTGGGGTTGTCACCCAAACTATAACTTTCAAATTTTGTACATATCGACAAAAAATACAAGCAATGTTTCAGCCAATGGACCTCCGGGTTTAACCCGGAGGTCCATTGGCTGAAACTTTGCTTGTGCTTGTTATGCCTTGCAACAAATTTGCAATTATTGCTTGGGTGTAATTTCCACTCTGCGGGTGATTTAGTGATAATACACTCTCCACGTACTGTATCGATCTTTACGCTTTACAGTTAACCCAGGCAGAAATATTATCGAAAATATTTACACTTTTATACAACAAAATCGCAACTTTTAGCTATCACCTTGACAGATTTGGCTATCATCATTTGGGTAAGGATTTGGAGAGGAAGACGGCATGTCAAGAATATTACATGACCCAAAACTGTCCCTCTCAACACACGATGCGAGAACCAAAAATTGGCATTCATACATAATGTCATTGAAGGGTCGGTACCAGTAATATCCCACAACAAAATTACTTTATACGCAGCACCAAACACTGAAAAGGCCTAAACGTTTGATTTATGCATTGCAAACACAAACAAAAGCTCAGAGAGAAACAATTTTAAGGGCTTTTGAAATTGCAGACGCCAAGACAAAGCAATAGAGACACTCACTCTTTCAGGACACAATTAATTATATGGTTGAACCAACTCGAGAAGTCTTTTGTGTCGGCACCATCACTAGAAACAATTAATTTTCTGCTTTAAGGGGGGAACCACAAAGCTGGTTCCTTTGGTCGTTAAACATACCATTGAGATACAGATACACAGTATTCACGCTGTCGGTGACGCTGATGCACTAAGAAATCTTTTGAAGCTAAACATACAGCGTTTGGCACCAACATTTGGCATCAAAGAAATACTTTTGGTATTTTGGTTGGGTGCCAAATGAAGTGTTTTGTTGCCTAGTGAAAGACTTTAGGGCCAAATGGATTCTGATTGTGAATGACAACAATCCTGATATATTCAGCGAATATTATGCAGTACAGTCGCCGTGGACGGGTCTTAATCCACGCGTGGGAAGTGATGTTCACGTATGCCTTTACCAGGTATTAAAAATTATCATCAGGACAATTTTAATGAATGAAGCACCGGGTTTTATCTATTGACTAAAGTGAATTTTTTGATTTGATTGGTTGACAGATACGTGGTATGAGACCATATTCATTGAAACCCACGATACCTTCCGCCCAGCCACTGACAAATTTCCCATACCCAGTGGAAGCCTCGTTCCGAAATCTACAAATTGTCCATACCCGTAGAAGACGCGTCATTCCAGTTTTACAGTGTACATGTATTATATTTTATTTTTTTATCTCCAAAATATAGCTCATGACCCCTTATTGGAATGAGCTTGTCGAGTACCCTCCAATGTGGGGTTCATAAGCTATGTTTTTGAGACAAAAAAAAAAAAGAAATTCAATAATTTTTTTATACCAGTCATATCTTTTGCACAGAAATTCCACAGAAACCTGTATGGCTCAACAATGGAAGATAAAAGATCTCATGCTGTGTATGTTCACACATGAAATAGATTGTACTTCTAAAACGGAAAGTCAATAGATAAATTCGTTACCCCGTGTCTGATCACGTGGTATGGGTTTTTACCTACCCGAAGCCGGCCGTATCCGATACGGCTGGATTCGGGTAGGTAAAAACCCGTACCACGTGATCAGACACGGGGTAACTAATATTATCATCAGGACAATTTTAATGAATGAAGCACCGGGTTGTACCCGGTGCTTCATTAATTAAATTTTTGATAATTATTCCTGTAATCAGTATTTTGAAATTAATATTATTGCGCCTGTGGGAATATTGCCCACCCGCTGAAAGTAACCAGTCTACGTCGGCTGTAGTGTAGGGACCCTTCACAAATTATAGTGTGTTCAGAAAATATAATATGGATCGCATGTAAAGTGTGCACAAATCGGCGTTACCGACTTATTTCTTTCTGAATTACTGCAGTTTATTTTCCTACGAACTGGTTTTCATCACCATGGAAGAAAAACTGTTCAGTGAATCATTTTAAAATCCCAAAATAGCTTTTTGTTTTCAGCCTGCACGCAGAGTAAAGCACTAAACTCGGTTTACAGTATGGCATTGTGATGAGCAGGAACGTGGCGACAGGAGGGATTGGGAGGGGGGTATCAACCCCCCAAACCTGGCCAAAATTTTTCTATAGTTGGAAATTCAGAGGGCAAGTCATGAGTAGTTGGAAATTCCATCTATCTGAATTTTAGAGCTTCTTTGGTGATGCTGATGTCTCCTTTACTTCCCAAAATTCCAACTCCGTTTCAAATCGGCAAAAATTCTATCTATTTACATCTATTTATATATATTTATATTATAATATTATATATTTATATTATATATTTATTTATATTATAATATATATATTTATATATATATCTATTTCCTATTTACAAATACAGTGTATGCATTAATATCGAACTTCATAAGTATGTATGGTGTCAATCGGCACGAGATTTCTATAGTACGTTACTTTTCGTAATAAAAAAAAATTCTCGAAATACACTTCAAGAAAATCATATCATGTAAAATTGTTAACCTGTGTTAATTCCATCATTCACAGTTACGAAATGATGAAACATCGAAAATTGGTCATTCCTGCATAAGATCTGATTTAATGTTAGGGCAGTGTGAATTGCTCAAAGTTCTCAGCTTAAGAATTTGTTTAACACATATTCGATTCCCAGAAGAATTAATACCAAATAATAATAATCCGATAATTCTATCATAAATGTGTTGGCATTTTAGTTACTAGAATCAATTTTATGCCCCCTTTCATGGCTTTATTTTCAAAATCTTTCACGGTAGTGAATTTTCAACTACGGGGAAGGACCAGGAGACCCTCCTAGTCCCCTCCTCCTATTTGGAAATTCACTACCCAACACCCCACCTCCCAATCGGAAATCTCTAGCCATGTCCCTGGTGATGAGGTAATGGAAAGGGAAGCATCACGAGAGAAATAACAATGAAGAAAATAAGTCTTTACAAAAACTATCGAAAGAATTTCAAAGTAACATTCATTTTAGTATAATTAAACTTTTTTTCGGTTCATGCGTTTTCAGATAAAACGATTGACTCACACGATTCTGTTTTTTCTTTTCATAACTCAATGAACCGAAAAAAACACAATTAGGTCCGCCCCAGCCACGCCCCTAAAATACCAGTCTTCGGAGTTGCAACATGGTGTCAAATCAATAGAAGTTAGAACACTGGCACGTTCTAAATCTGAAAAAGAAAAATAAATTTATATTACTAATTTATCACCATGAAATTATTTATAAAATATTTAAATGACCGTGGTGGGTCAATTTTTCTTTTTCTTCACAACTGTATTTATTTGACATTTCAATTTTTACGCACACTGGGTGATCGTCTGCGTTCATCGTTTTACCCAAATGGATTGTAAACAATGGCTGGTCACGACGATTACGGCAATTTTGACATTGCTGATTTGAATGAAATTTTTGGAAATCAAAATGATTTTATATTTATATCTAACTCCACTTTTACAAACTGTGTTTTTCAGTTCCCGGGAAACGCTCAAAACCAAAATACAATGTAATACTGATGGCCTACTTACACCTACCACGGAACGTAACTTTTACGTGAAGTGAACAGTTGAATGGAATTTGAGGGAGGCGTGGCTTATGACGTTTTCTTTGCATTACATAATTCATTGGTCAATAAAAAATTTAATGACATAAGTGCATTTGACTTGGAAAGTGTGTCAATAGCTACCTGCATTTCAATAATATGCGCCCTCTTTTATGCCAGAAAAATAATATGTCTACCAGTTTTAGTTTTTAAGTCTTTGTTCGCCGAAGTAGAGGACGACTAACACTATTTATTTATTTGGGTCGCGAACGTGTAATTATAAGGAATTATCGTTTCTTTTTGTCTATTTCTTGAGTTATGAACCCCAAAAAACAAAGTCCAAACATCGCGTAAATGGGCTACGCCCATTTACACAGTTTGGACTTTGTTTTTTGGGGTTCATAACTCAAGAAATAGACAAAAAGAAACGATAATTCCTTAAATAGAACTTAACACTGACGATATTTACACCAAGATCCACGTTAAATATTGACCACATGTTATCACTGGGGAACCAGCACCCGACATCGCGATCATCGAGTTGGATAATCCATATGAGATCCAATTAGTCATCAATTCGCCGTACACCGGAACGGTTTTATTCCCCTCCAATTCTCTCATTATTCGATTTGTTTTATCTGTTGTTAATTATTGGAGATTTATACATATATGTCTCTAAATGTTTCCTAACTACGGCAAAATATGATTGAAATGTATAAATATATCAACACTATTACACTTGGTTATTTTTTCACTGACCTGGAGCTATTCATCGGCCACGTTTGGGCCACGTATGTACGTTTGGTTAAGGATAGTCTTATTCTTTTGTGGGCACGAGAGGATTATTCGGTTATGGAATTGAAATTCGTGTTTGTGAAAATGTGGCAAACATAGAGTTAAAACTGGAAGGCCTGTCATGAACTGTGCGCTTATCTAGCTTAATTGCGCGTAGAAATTGCGCGCAATTGCCATATCGAATGGCATCTAAAACACGTCTTTCCTGGTTACTCATAGCAAACACAGGCAATGTTTCTGTCAATGGACCTCCGGGTTACCCGGAGGTCCATTGACTGAAACAGTGCTTGTGCACAGGCCATATGTACAGACTTTGATAGTCTTACTATGGTCATAACGCGTAGATTAACGCGCAGACGTGCTATTTGTGCGTATATCATAACAGGACTTCTAGTTTTAACTGTACAAACAGTTTTTATATGTCTTTTATAAAATTCTACTCCTCGTTGCTCGCAATGTCCACTGTCCGTTGCCCACGATGAATCTGTACATAGATTTATACGAAACATATAGACTGAACGGTAGAATTTTGTCTTGGTAATACGACCCTATTGGGGATGCTTATACGACTTAGTGACAATAATATACTCATTTCGTCCCTTGAGTGGAACAATGTGCCATCTACAATGCTTTAGCATTGCAGGTGGCACCTTTTTCCACTCAAAAGACGATCTATACTATTGAGATATAGACACCCCGAACTCTCACAGAGGTGTGATGTTGAATTACATTTCCCCACAGTGAGTTTGTACATGGATATATGTTCGCAATGTGCAGTGTCAGTTGCCCACAACGAATCTCTACTTAGATAAAACATACAGATTGAAGGGTAACATTTTGTCTTGTCAGAACGGCCTTATTGGGATGTAGACTGAGAGACAACGATGTGCTAATTTCGTACCTTGAATGGTGCAAGCCGCCGTCACCAGTGTTCTGATGTGTAGATGACATCTTGTTTCATTCAAAGGACGATACATGCTATTCAGGGGAGCGCGGTGGCTCAGTTGGTAGAGGTGCAATCCCACCTGCGGCAACCGCGTTGCGTCCTTGGGCAAGACACTTCATCTCCATTGCCCGCGTGGGGGGGGGGGGGGGGGGGGAGGGACACGATGACGCCTCGTACTAAGGCGTACTGCATGTCGATGGTACTCATGTATTCAACCAATCTAACCCTGCCTGTGTTGCAGTGCGGAGTTACGATGTTGGGGAGCTGCCAGCTACTCGTCGTTGTTCTGTGGTTCTCTCCGGGTACTCCGGCTTCCTCCACCCGTAAAAATGTTACGGTCATGATTAGCCATTGTACATAAAAATGTGACCTTAAACATCAATCAATAAATAAATAAATACATGCTATTCAGATATATATACATGGACCTCACACAGCGGGTGTGAAGTTGAATTACTGTGAATTCAAGTTTAGGCAAATTAAGATGTGCTAGCAGCATTCTTGACCTCGTCCCCAATAAAGTTATGAACTTGCACAAATGCTCCAGAGAACTAATAAACTGTACAGAAAAGATACTCATTGGACACCTGACTAGGCTGCAGAATCTAAAATGTCACGCAAAATGTGAATATAAGACAGAGAGAGAGAGAGAGAGAGAGAGAGAGAGAGAGAGAGAGAGAGAGAGAGAGAGACCTTAATTTCTATTCCGACGAAGGTTATTATTTATTTATTGATTAAGGCTTAACGATACGTTAACAGCCAATGTCATATCGTGTCGGTGACAGTTTTACGGGTGGAGGAAGCCGGAGTACCCGCAGATAACCACCGAGCAACAACGAGCAACTGCCAGCTCATCAACATCGTAACTCCGCTCTGCAGCACAGGCAGGGTTAGATTGGTTGAAGACATGCGCACCATCGACGTGCAGTACGCCTTAGTACACGGCGGCATCGTGCCCCCAAGTAGACAATCGGGGTTAAATGCCTTGCCCAAGGACACAACGCGGGAGTCCGAATCGATCGCTCAGACGGTCACCCATCCAAGGACTAACCGGACTCGACGTTGCTTAACTTCGGTGATCTTACGAGAACCGATTAGCAACGCCACCGCGCCCCCTCGGGGGTAGTTAGGCTCCTTTTTAGGTGATACAATGAAACAGGCAACATAATTTTCATCCAGGCGGCCAGTGTTGTCGGACGTCTAATACATGTAATCCCTTCAAATACGCGCCTTAAAACTTGTCCCGATTTGGGAGAATAAGTTTTGATTCTGGCGAACCCCTGCCGTTAGAATCAATTTTTAGTTCTTGAATAATTGTTATACAATTGTGAGTGTTGCTAGTGTATACAGTTCGGCCTCCGTGGGCAATATTTCCACGGACGCAATAATATTAGATTCCAAACATTAATTATAGGAAAAATCATCAAAAATTTCATTAATGAAGCACCGGGTACAACCCGGTGCTTCATTAATTAAAATTTTGCTGATGATGATTTATATTTCCTGGTAAACGAATGCGTGGACATCACTGCCCACGCGTTGATTATGATCAGACCACGGCGACTGTACTGTCATCTATAGTAAATTGACATACCCCCATATTTAAATATTTTGTGGAGTTTATCCCTCAAGACTAGGGCTGTCACGATTAATCGATTAATCGATTGTTGATCGGTCACGGCGAAATCAATTAGTATTTTTCGTTGTCGAATAATCGGTAAATTATATCCCGTTTTAGACGTATAATAATTAAAAGAAAAAAATGTTGAAAAAACTCTTGTTTGTAAAGGTAAAGAGTTAAGAACATCGATGTTAAACCCCAAGAAGCTATTGGAAGCATTTGTCTTTCAGGTACATTCATCAAAGCTTTGATGTTCTGAACTTTTGAACCGTCAGTGTAATAATCAAGACCGGTCGGCAGTTGCGAAGTTCGCAACTGCCGACCGGTCTTGATTATTACACTGACGGTTCAAAAGTTCAGAACATCAAAGCCTTGAGTGTAACTAAAAGAGGATCGTCTTTGTTGTTTCCTGGAGGTAGGTTAACTGACTTCAACTTCATTTTCATCGACTTCAAAGAGAAGGAGATGGGGGTCATCTAGGTACGATCAATCGATTATCATCGATTATTTGCGAAATTAAAAAATCGTGACAGCTCTACTCAAGACATATAGTTTCAGGTTTGATTAGTTTCTTATCTAACATGTACACACCAACATACAAGCCTTTTTTGCGAGAAACATTTACGAGATTCTGGTTCTTGCTTGAATAGTAAGCCCCTTTACTATTATTCGGTTTCAGCATTTTAACAAAGTTTGTTCAAATATTACCATAGCGTTTTTAAAAGAGTTACCGATGACAAAGTACCGTAATGAAGGAGATCGTCAAACGCCACAGATGGTTGCGGTTCTGAACCGGCACCACATTTCTTTGTCGGAGGTGCTTGTCAATAGGCGTGTTACGATTAATGATTTTCCTCATCGATTAATCGGCCGAGATTCGATATATTCGACTGATAGTACCCGGGTGACCTCCCATGAGTATTAAGAAAACGAACATACCCCGAACAAAAACGAATATCCACAATGGTTCACGGTGGATTTGGGAAAAGCTTGCTTATTGAATTGAGACCTTGAGCCGTTCGCACAACATTTCGGACTCTTTATCTGTAACTTACAGGGGCATGGGAACCTGGGGAAAGGGGGCTTATGTCGCCAACCCAGTCAAGAACATGTCTCCAAGAGAGAGAGAGAGAGAGAGAGAGAGAGAGAGAGAGAGAGAGAGAGAGAGAGAGAGAGAGGAGAGAGAGAGAGAGAGAGAGAGAGAGAGAGAGTGGTGGGGGGGATGTTAACCCCTTAAACCCGAGTGACCGCATCTCCAGTCAGGAATATGATGCGTCATAACGCCATTAAATAGAATGGATGTTCCAAAATGTGTGGGATATACGAATCAATATTTTCAACGTGCAGCCCCAAGGCTGCACGTTGAAAATAGTGATTGGTCTACCCTAAATAATGAATATGGACTCTTCTAATTGCTGCCATTGTGTTCAAAGAGTTAAGGACAGCATTATCATTATCATTGTAATTCTGTTGGGGATTAGCAGGAATGGGAATGCACATATCCTTTATTCTTAATTATAATATGTGATTACTTTACTGTATTGCTCTATTGGGGTTTAACATCATTTTCGACAGTGTCGGACAGTTTTACGAGTGGAAGAACCCGAGTACCAGGAGATCACCACCGAGCAGCGGCGAGCAACTGTCAGAATCCCCAACGCACTAACTCCACTCTAGCGGGGTTAGATTTGGTTGAAGACAAGTGCACCATCGACCTGCAGGGCGCCTTACCGTTATGTGCCTTGCCCAAGGACGCAACACAGTTACCCCTGGCGGGGATCGAACTAAAAAAAGATCAGCGCTCTCAAAAAAAACAAAAAAAAACAAACAAATGAATAAATAAATAAATAAATCTGAGGCGAGTTTTCATGCATAACAATATCCAAGTGTGGGAATCAAGAAGAGATCAACGAAACTGCCTTTGCGATGTTATTTTGTACACATCGTGCACATTGAGTCGTTATTGTAAAACGTAGATTTCATGCCTGACGTCTACAGATCGCATATAAAATGCATGGACAAATCAATAATGTGATTTATATTGATTTATTGATGTTTAAGGTCACCTATTTATGCACAATGGCTAATCATGAACGTGACAGTTTTACGGGTGGAGGAAGCCGGAGTACCCGCAGAGAACCACCGAGTAACGACGAGCAGCTGCCAGCTCCCCAACATCGTAACTCCGCACTGCAGCACAGGCAGGGTTAGACTGGTTGAAGACATGCGTACCATCGACGTGCAGTACGCCTTAGTACAAGGCGTCATCGTGCCCCCCACGCGGGCAATGGAGATGAAGTGTCTGGCCCAAGGACGCAACGCGGTTGCCGCAGGTGGGATTCGTTGCCGCAGGTGGGATTCGAACCGAGGACCTTTCGGCTTGCAGCCTGCACCTCTACCTACTGAGTCACCGCGCTCCCCAATAATGTGATGTGCTCGAAAAAGGGTTATACATGAAAGAAAGAAAAGCAAATTGGATTTTGATATATTTTGTTGAATAAAATTAGCTTTGATCCATTATCCGCATTGCTCGTATAATCTCCCTCAACAATATTAGGTGAAGTTTTTTTTCACAGAAATAAAGGTATCAGTTTCTTGTTTTCCATTGATTTTATCTGGAGTATACAAACTAATTCCTCAACATTTTTGCATCTCTTGTCTTAAGAGTTACCGAATATGTAATTGGATACTCAAATACTTTTTGGGTTCAAGAGATAAGATATATATACTGACGGAAAAAAGAAATGCAAGTTCTGTTTTGGAAGTATATTTTTTTCATCCGTAGACCAAATGTAGTTAAATTTCACACACAGCTACCTCGGTGTACTGTCTAAAGAGTCTCTTGTTAAAATTCAGTCAGCCATGACCACGTGCGACGCTGCATGCTGTCAACAGATTTTTCGACAAAGCGTGCATCTGGGGCACTCCCACGTGTTAAGGGCTTGAAAACCATACCAAACTGAAGTTTTGAACAATATACATCGATATTGCACACCATTTCATTACAACTCGACTGAAAAGCAAAATGCTGCGAGTGTCCAAAGTTGATAGGGGTAGGGCTATTGTTCTAATTATGCAGCAGGGTAAATCGCGTCGCACAGCAATTTGGGGTTCACGAGTGAACGATAGCTCATTTAGTTGGGCGTCTCAGAACCACAGGAGGATTAGCTGATCGTCCCAGGAGTGGACGTCCGCGCGTAATGTCGCCACGTCAAGATAGAGGCATACGTCTCAATATTTCTTATACCGTACGTGGAGAATGTATTATCACTAAATCACCCGCAGAGTGGAGATTCCACCCAAGCAATAATTGAAAATTTGTTGCAAGGCATAAGAAGCACAAGCAAAGTTTCAGCCAATGGACCTCCCGGTTAAACCCGGAGGTCCATTGTCTGAAACATTGCTTGTATTTTTTGTCGATATGTACAAAATTTGAAAGTTATAGTTTGGGTGACAACCCCACTCCGCGGGTGATTTAGTTACAATCCACTCTCCACGTACTGTACTTCATGCCCTAAACATGGCTACTGTTAAAACAGAAGCTACATTTGCAGAACGAAGATATTTATAAAGATATATATAGTGCGTGGAAACATGGCCTCTTTCCTAGACTGTTTAAACGCACGTAGGTCTGACAACATTGCAGTTTTTTATGATGTCTGATAAATATTATGGATGCGTGTTAAACGTTCCGCAAATAACAGGCAAGTGTCTACGATAAAAAACGTAAAGATTGTAGTGGTAAATGTCGGTAAATTAATTTCATTTGTAATAACATGTTTTTGTAATCTGGAGTTGAGAATGATTTTGTGAGTCGGAAAAGGTAGCCGACTTGGCTACCATTCTGCCGAGTGTTGGCACGCCTTTCTTCGATGAAACTGTACGATTGATGTTCATCCAAGTGTCAGCAAAAAAGTCACATCAACGTAATTAAGGAGAAAGAACAAACGGAAATATACGGCTCACAAAATGTACCAATACTTGACTTTAATTTTAATTATCAGGGTAGTTGTAAAAGTTTATGGCGAAGTATTCTCATGAATTCAACGCCAGTCAGTCCACAGTGCCACAAATATCTTTAACCCTTTACCTAACACGAAATGCAGACGACACTTGCCAGCAAAATTGATGAATTACTAATCTTTGTCATTTTGTTTGACTCAGAAACATTGAGCTCGTTAGCTATGTTTTTGAGACAAAAAATGAAAAAATAATGAAAATTAAATAGTGATTTTTATCATATGACTCGTCCGTTTTGTTCACTTTAAAACATTTGATATTTTGTTTTCATATTAATCAGTGATAAATAAAGCCTTCCGTCAATTTCATTGGTCAATTTCAAAAGTAGACAATTTGATTGACTGAACAAAATAAAACTGAGCCACATTTTCATAATTTGCATAATTAGAGGTGGGAGCTTTCATTGGTCAATTTCAAAACTTTACAATTTGATTGGCTAAACAAAATACAACTGGGTGACATTTGCATAATTTCAGTAGAGAGAATTTACGCTATCTCTCCTATTCAGGGTGGGTTATATTGTATTAATCTTTTACCTACAAGAAAAACGCCATTCATTTCTTTTATATTTTCACTTTTTGCTTCCAAAATATAGGTTATGACCCCTCATTGGAACGAGCTCGACGAGCTCGTTCCAATGAGGGGGTCATAACCTATGTTGTGGAAGCAAAAAATGAAAATTTTTAGTTATACTGGGTTGTTTTTTTCTAAGTGCCGTCTGCAACTCCAGTTGGGTGATGGGTTAAAAAGTCCTACTAAGTGGCTGATTTGTGCGTGTGTGTGTCATATGATAAATAGAATATGAAATGAGTGTTTTCTCATATAATATTTATGAAACTCGTCCGAATTTCCCGTTTGGGCTCGCCAGAGGCTCGCCAAAACGGAAAATTCTTAGACTTGTTTCATAAATATTATATGAGAAAAACACTCATTCCATATCCTTTATTTATGAATAGCGCTGACCGGTTTTGGGCAGTACGTTGGGTAAGGGGACCTGAGTCTGAGACCTAAATTTTCAGACTGACATTGATTATGCAAAGCAAACAGAGGTATGAAGAAAGGGGATTTCAATCTTATATTCAATTTTATTTGAAGAATGGATGTCTAAAACCTGAAAATTTGTTTTACTCTTTTATCAATCATTTGTCTTCAAAGCCTCGACTGGGCCATCGAGTTAGTTAAAAAAGTCCGGACAAACCTTTTAATTAATTCCGGATAAAATTCACCTTAAATGTTAAGGTGAATGGTGACTCAGTAGGTAGAGTTGCAGGCTGCAAGCCGAGAGGTTCTCTGTTCAATTCCCACCTGCGGCAACCGCGTTGTGTCCTTGGGCAAGACACTTCACCCCCATTGCCCATGTGGGGGCACGGTGACGCTGTGCATTAAAGCGTACTTCACGTCGATGGTGCGCCTGTCTTCAACCAATGCTAACCCTGATTGTGTGGAGTTAGTATGTTGGGGAGCTGGTTCTCTCCGGGTACTCCGGCTTCCTCCACCCGTGAAAAACTGTCGTGGTCATGATTAGCCATTGTGTAGAAATATGTGACCTTAAACACCAATAAATAAAATAATAAATAAATGTCATTATCGCTATTTGTTGTGTACGACAGTACCGTGGTCGCAAAAGTGGTGATGCTGCTCCCGCTCAGTTCGCAATCACGTCGCGTCACACTTCCACCCTGGCGGTCAAATATTTCATTAATATTCCGAAATAAAGAGCGAATAAAAGTAAAACAAACGAGAATAACCGATTTTCAATATTCCCGCATATCTTTTCCATCCAGTGGTCACAAAGGAGCAGGACTTGCCTTGAGTCGGGGCAGATCAGCCCAGGCCCCGAGATCAGCCCCGAGGAGCACTTGCTGGGGGCTTTTTTTCAAGCCCCGACATTTTCCACAAAAAAACACTAACAATAATGGACACAATGGAAAATCAGCCCCGAAAAGGCCCCGACCTCAATATGTGGGGCACTTTTTTTTAGGCCCCGACCACTTCACTCAAGGCGAGCACTGAAAGAGCTATGGATAGATAAACGGAGAGAGAATTGAGACCAGATCTCGACGCAGTCGCGATCCGACTGAAATTTTATCTGCCCGCTTTCAAAATTATAATGTTGTACTTCCCCATTTCGTTGTCTTTGACTATGAAATGTCGTAGAGCTGAAGCGGTAAATGTTTTTTTGATCGATTAATCACGTGGTTAACCGATTAATCACTTGCCCTAATAGGTAGCTGAATAACTGCCATACCGTTTATGATTTACTGCATTAACCCTTTACCCACTGTAATGGACATAACCGGCCAGCGCTATATACAAAAATCTCCATTCAAATTTTATTATGTTTTAAATTTTTGTCTTAAAAACATAGCTTATGACCTCTCATTGGAACGAGCTCATTGAGCTCGTTCCAATGAGGGGGTCATAAGCTATGTTTTTGGCATAAAAATTACAATGTTTTAGTAATTCAGGAATTTGCACCAGTTTCGTCTGTTACCCGCATTGGATAAAGGAATAAGAATGACCATTTCCAGCCACTGATACAGTATAATGATCATGCAAGTGAACAAGTATATCAGCACGTAACTCGCATGCATTACACTGCCTCATATAATTGATGGGAGTCCTTGTGACAATGTTTTGGAGCAAGGCTGTTCCTATTTGTTAACCCATATAACACAGCAGTTCAAAAATAAGGTATAATCAATCAATTACTTTTTTGGTCGATCATGACGTTGATCATTGGTTAATCGATTAATTGGTTAACCGTTTAAACTTTAAAAAGTAGACAGTGTGACTGTAGTGCAGGGATGCATTCATCAAACCTTTTAATGTAGTGTGTCCCGGGTGAGGTGCCTGGGTGAGGCAGATATTTCTTATTCACCCCACGTGACCATTCTCATTTGAATATTAAATGATCGTCAAACTATTTATATTTATTCATCGTATGCATTTTGTAAACAAACATGGCGACCTGCTTCGGTTCCACTGACACACCACACGCCACATAACGTCAACGAAATCAATAATTTGAAAAGTGATGTCACGGAATGTCAGCTGTTTCAATTCCTCACTTCAGTGTGTTAACACGTTGCTGTCGCATCGAGCAAAGATAATTGACCCAGACACTCGGCAAGCCTCGTACCCGGAACAAATATATTTCCCCATCCCACCCCTACACCGCTCGACGACAATAAAAATTAGTAATAAAATTAAGGACGCATATCGCGTCTAGTTCGTTGAGGGAGAGTGACACCGAAAGACGAACGACTGCCAATGATACAATGACCTGATCAAAATTTTGAAAGAGAATTTACTATTATTTTTGAAGACCACACTGATAACTCTGGAGAAAACTCAGAATTATGAATGCCAGTGGAACACACAATATCGGCCTGTTCCACAATGGAACAAACTCTTTGAGCTTGTTCCGTTGTCATTTGTATTTGCATGGTTTTACCAAACGTTGGAATTATGTTAACCAGGAAAAATGAATTTTTGCTAATTTTGTAATATTTATTTATTACACATCCATTAAACTTTAAACCCTTGTATTTAACGGATTCGCCGCTGTGGCATAAACGTTTCTTTATTCAACTGGTGATGTACAAGCCGGAACTGTTTTCCCCAGCACCGTTTATATTAGTTCCCTTCCCGTCGAGTCATTAGTTACACTTCGTAAAGTTTCCATATTTCTTTATACAATTATCGATCGTCTGTCGCGTAGTGTGAAAATGAAAACGTCCAAAGCAAAATAAAGTCGGTCCACACAAAAATTAGTTAACCAAAAATGAGATAATATAAAAAAAAAACCCAATCATTTCAAACCACAACATTAAAGTCGCGTGGCCGTCTTCTCTGCGGATCCCGTTACACGGCCCGTGGTGAGGTGAAATATCAGAGGCGAAGAGCCAATAACACCCAGTTTTGTTAGAAGGTTTAGGCTTGTTGTCTTGGTAGGTATACGTGACGTCCAAACGGACATGTATGATTGCCAGCTGCCACTTAGAATCAACGCGATGGCATCTTTGGGACATCAATTATGGTACAAGGAATACGACGCTGTTATATGCTGTTTGTTTACCCCCATTTCGTGAATTATGCGTACATACTTCATTTAATGTGATGTCCTTTCATTCACAAAGATATACATATATTCTTTCGTGCACCAGTTATAGAGATTTCAATCAGTAAGAGTTTACACATCGCCTCAAAAACATCAACATAATAATATAATTGGACAGGAGACCTGATGATAGATGAGGGGTTCAAGAAGAGACTCATGATTTTGATAACATCTCGACGATTCCATTATTTCCGAACTAACCCTTTACTCAACGCAACGACCAAAACCGGCCATCGCTATTCACAAAAATCGCCAATTAATTTTAATTATTTTTTTAAATTTTTTGTCTCAAAAACATAGGTTATGACCCCTCTTTGGAACGAGCTCAACAAGCTCGTTCCAAAGAGGGGTCATAACCTATGTTTTTGAGACAAAAAATGAAAAAAAATAATTATTCAAGAATTCTGTTTGCAAGTGTCGCCTCCTTTTCATGTTAGGTAAATGGTTAACGCAACTCGATTCGAATCACAGAACGATTTAGAATCGAATGTCAAAGCTTATTGTGCAGTTATGCAGTGTAATGAAGTGATAGTTAAATAGTTTTGCCTGCCTGCATGGAGGACCAGATGACCTTGCCATGACACGCCCCGACAATCTCTGAAAAAATAAACAAGAACAGTTTAATAGAACATAGATCAAATGTTAAGTCCGCTACATAAAACTCTATACAGGAAGATTCTTCATGGACACAACGGGATGAGGCAGCGAACGCACCTCTATCCCGCTCTAGTTACGTCACTGGCGGTGGTGTTGTGCATGGCTCATGTCCATCGGAAATTTTATGAGCTAACCCCATCACGAAAAAAAATGTATCCAAGTAACTGCACCGGTAGTAACAGAGCCCCAATGTCCTACTCTAGGTAGCCACGGATGTAGAAGGTCTGACACCGACGCAACGCCTCCCACCCGACAGCAGGATGGCGTGTACGGCTGGAGATGTAAATGCATCACCAAGAGGAGGAAAACGATAACACATCAATCAGTCGATCGTCAGTGACCTCTATTTCCTGACACCAACCAGAAGTACTTCATGGGATACTGGCTTGCCTACAGGAGGCTCACGCGCTCTTCAAAAAAATCTTTGTTCGAGCTCAGCGTGGTTGAGTCGTGTGAGATGTGTCGTCAGTGTAAGAGTACCGCGACATACTTTCCCCAGCGATCTTCTCAGACGGTTTTCTTGTCAGAGGTTCGTCGGAATACACTCAATTTGTGCACATTATTAGGTTATTGTGACTCATACTTGATGAAGGATTTGTTGTCTCAAAGAATGCGTAACTACAGGCGAGCCATTTCTGGAACGTTTGCTGTCTTTCAACTAAGTACGCTTTCAGTAACATAGTCTTTGTAAGATAACATTTATCTGAAACAGCTCAGATGGTAAATCAATTTATTTGCATTCAAAAACGTTAAATATACTGAAATGAACCCAGGAAGCTATTATCATCCTTCAGTGACGTAATGAGACTGTTGTTTCTTTTCTTACCATGACAGACACAAAGAAAGTGAAGACCTGTATAGAATAGTCGATTCTGTGAAGTAAATAAATGGTACGTGGTACTGAATATAAAACATGCGATTTTTGTTCTGGTATTCACTTCAGTAATTCGTTTTATTGCGGTGTTTGTCACCAGTAACACACTTCTAAAACAAAATAAATACTGCTTAATTGGTAGAAAAATGAGGTACCATTTCCGATATCTGTCATGCATAGAACAGTAGGTATTATAACAAGAATGGATGGGAAGATAGAGTCCATCTCATACTCATCATGGGATATTGTTAACACCCTACCTAACGTAACTGTCCAAATTATCCACCAGAACATCAGTCAAATGCTTTAAGGAATTTGACACTTTTATGGCCTGAAACTATTCTAACCCTCAAATAGACCATCTGGAATATTTCATTTTGTGGTAGTTCGCGTTTCCACCCAACTGATATATTTCAGACGATTTGAATAAAAATACTTTAAACATTCATTTTCTTTGAATTAACCCTTTACCCAGCGAATCGACCGCATCTGCGGGCGTAATATATAAATTCAGCAGCTGAAAAAATATTTTTCAAAATATTTCAACAATACCATATCACGTGACCCCTCGTTGGAACGAGCTCGTTCCAACGAGGGGTCACGTGATATGGTGTGGTTGGAATGTTTTGAACAATTTAAAAAAAATCATATTTAAAATAATAAATTTTGATATCATCTGCGTTGAGTAAAGGGTTAACGCAAGGAATGACGCTCAATCGAGACTTGATTTGACCGATTTTTTATGACATAACAATTAGGAATGATGGCACACCACGGTGACAAAGAACAAGTATAAAGGTAGATTTATGATTTGTGTGAATATTCAGTTATTGCCAAATAGCACAAAAGTATTATGAAATAATGCAAAAACATTTTCTTCTAAAATAAAATTACTTTCGCAAATATCCCTGATGGGCTTCCGTAGAGCATAAACAACGTTTTATCAAATGTTTGTAACAGCGTGCGTATCCTGGGTGGCGCTCGCATTACAGAACGGCTCTTAGGAACGGAGGAGTTGAGTTTCGGACCTTTTGAAGGCAAAAGCTGAAAATGTTTATTTTTTCAAGTATTCTTTTTTGCAAGTGTCGTCCACTATTTGTGTCGGTCAAGGCAGGGGCGCCGGAAGCTCTTCAAGACAGGAGGTGGTCAGACCTCGGGAAAAGTGCATGCACTCGCACTTGCAGCCCTGCCATGACATGTCGAAACATTCTTATCTTGAAATCCGAAGGCCCGAGGTGGGGGGCAGTTTGGGAGGTGATATTTCCTCCCATCAGGAGTGGAGTGGGCACATCCTTCCATCCCCACCCCTATTGAATTTTGAAAGCCTCCAGAACGGATGGGGGGTGTATTTGAGCTTTATTTCGAGAATAAATCATTTCAAAAACTGAGTGACGACCCCGGAAAGGGCATTGTCTGCCCCCTCTGGCCCCCTTGGTCCAAAGACAGGGAGGGCAGCTGCCCCCTCTACCCCCATGCTTCCTGCGTCCCTAGGTAAATGATTAATTCGGGCACATCATCTCATACTTAATTAAATATAAACATTTGTTAATATATTCATTCTGATCATAAGATGCAATCATTATTGAATAACATGTTTAGAGATTGAACTGATTTCATTTTTTTATCTCAGAAAAATTGTTTCTCCCGTAGCAATTAGTTGTTGCAAACCATTTGTCCGTGAAATAATCTGGTGGGTACTAATCTATCGGGGTATATATCTGGAATAAAACCTGCTAATAGCAATGTAGACTATGAGGAAATCTGTGCCACGTCACGTCTATCGGATATAAAGGGTGCAAACATGTATAAGAAAATATTTAAAAAAAACTTCACGGTACGCACATATACACTGTGACTATATGCTTCAGGAGCCACTGATACAAGCGGCAATTTATATTGTGTTGTTTTAAAGGGCAGCAAGTAAATAAAGAAGTGTGGATCACAGAAAATGTAGAGTACGGCTTATTGTTAGCGTGTTGGTGTTTAGGTCGAGATGTCGTTGGTTTGAGCCTGAATCAGATTATCTGCATTGTGCCGTTGGATATAACCAATTGACGGGGAAAATAAACCCCCATCAATTTAATTGTCAGAGGCTCACATAAACCCCTCAATTTAGAAATTTATTTTCCCCTGTTCAGAAAATTTATCCCTTCAGTTTAATTTTCAGATGCTGACATATCATTTCCAGTGTTTCTTCTGTTTCTTTCTAACACATAATGTGTAATTTAATGCTTCAGCAAACGCAATGGCCAAAACCGACCAGTGCGGTTCACAAACATCACTAACAAAATATTATTTTCATTCATTTTCACACCTATAACATAGCATATGAACCTTCATTGGACTTCCTCATCGAATATATTGTTATTTTTGCAATTGTCGACTGCTTGTCTTGTTAGGTAAACAGCTGATGGAAGATCAGAACTCATTAAAGAAAATTAAATTTTGTAGCACCGAACAATAATGAAGAATGTCTTTTATAAATGAGGCTATCATGTGGAGGAACTCGAGTGAGCCGCGATTTAATATCGAATTTGTGAACTGAATTCGCTAAAATTATAATACTGATGTGACAACAATCATGTAGAACCAAATTAAAACATTGAACAATGAGCAATGATGAAGAATATATCGTTTCTTGATTGCAACAAGACGCCATCTCCAATGCTTTAACATTGCAGAAGGCACCTTGTTGCACCCAAGGGACGATATTTGATAACTGATCGTCTTCGTCTCTTTGTTTATCCTAATAGATTTAGTCTGAGAGATGGTAACCGCCTCTGAAAATTCAAATAAATGAGTGGATTTTGTCAATCTCTTAAACTTGAAGTGATGGGATTTTGTCCAAAAGGGATTTTGAACGAGGGAATTTTATCCTAAGAGGATTTTTGTCCAAGGATATTTTGTCTGGATGCTGTTGACGTTACTTGAAAAGGCATGCAGATTTCATATATCTCTCTCTAAATTTAATATAACGTATTTCTTTCGTACGGTGAAGGTGGGATTCGTAACTGCTTGATACGTTTACGCAACGATTTCATATTGATGTACTATCTCCGTTTTTTATTCATTTTTAACCTATCTCTATTAACGGTACTGTTGCCAAAAATCGTTATTCATGTTTTGCCTCCCCAAACATAGCTCACAACACTTCAATGATACGATCTCGGATTCGCTCGTTCCAGTGAGTAGTCATCGGCTTTTTTTGTGCGGGAGGGGAGGGGGATTTTAATTATTCAAGTCATATTCCCATTCGTGTTATAAAAGATTTTTCAAGGCCTCGCAAAGTAGGTCTTCTGTTTCTCAGGCCATTTTTTTTGTAAAATTGCATGTGGGCGGACGTTTTTTTTTATTTTATTTTTAAATTTTGCAATTATTTCTTTGCCATCAAAAAGTTCATATTCTTGGTTTGTTTTATGTTTCAGGCCTCATAATCTGCAGAATAGCATGGGTTGTGGTGTATTTCGTCCCTTGAGTGCAAGAAGGCTTTGCAATGCTAATGCATTGCAAAGCCTTGTTGCACTCAAGGGACAAATTTACCAGTTTTATTAACTTGGGTAAAATATCAGAAATAGACCATTTAATTATTATTTTTTTTAAGTTTGCATTGGTTATAAAAAAGAGAGCATGCGGCAGCCGAAATACCCGTTCGGGAGGTCATGAGAAACAGATTTTCAACTCTTTAGGCCCAAATAAATTTACATTGAATGTGTCAGGGAACACCTAAGGCCCCGTAAGGCCTGGGCTGACGTGGGGTTATTTAGTCCCGCTGATGAAGTTGCGGGAAAATTAGACCAACGTGGAGGGTCGGAATCCAAGTGTCGCGAACTCGGCGCAGAGAGCTGAGTTAGACCGACGCCGTGATTCCTTCTCTGCCAAATTGTCCTGAAATAGGTTCGATTTCCGTTAGGTGTGATTCCTAATCACTTCAGGCTGTATAATGGAAAGAATGATTTAAAGTAACAACGATTCTTTTATTTACACATAAAAATAAATCCGTTTCAATATTTCAACAATCAACAATTCAATTCTTTTCACAGAAAATGGGTCACTACGGTTAAATAATTCTAAAAAATCATATAGTCATTCTATAGCCCTGTACTGGCACTATAGTCTACACACTGGAAATGTTACTACCGTGAGCTCGCCATAAGAGCTTCACAAATCTGAAATGTTATTACTGTGAGCTCGCCATAAGAGCTTCACCCGCTTAGGCTCAAATGTCAACGTCTGCGCGTAACTGTACCTCTGGCTGTCGGAGGGTTCCGACCAGCAATGTTCGTCATCTATAAACCACCGTACTTCTGATTTGGCTCAGATATTGTCTACTCATACCTTATGTGCCTTTTGAAAGTCCTCCGTGAAAGTCCTATTGAAATATCCACCGTTCCTGGTTGAATTCACGATTCACAGATGCCCCTTTTTGTGCTAGGGCGAAATTGTCACACACACCGATCTCCAGTCGGTATTACGATGTTCCGACAGCAAAATAAACTACTCAGAACGCAATCAGGCTGACGCTTCAAAGGGTTAATACGCACAATACAATTAACCTACACTTCTGACTATTGCAGGACGATACCTGCTACTCGACAATCTAAACTTTAACGTTCCACCTGGGGTGTTCCTTCTCACGAATTCGGCCCCGTAGCCGCCTATCGACTTTAAGCTAAATCAATCATGGAATGCCCTCTCTGGCGATTCCAGCCGTTTCAGGGTCCTGTGATCGAAGGTACCCTTATGCCAGGAAACAGAGTCCGCCTGTCCTGGACTTCACCAACGCGTGTGTGACCCCAAGTGTGTGTCTAATGCTCTGCTCTTCCAGGTATATATACTTTTTACCCTAAACTGTCAGGTGGACCGACGCTCATCTGTCCACCTGTCAAAACGGTGGGAGATGACGTGTATCGAGGCAGAATCAATACAAGTTATCTCACGCGTGACTTAACGCTGACTTCACTTGTCTAGAAAACCGATTCGTTCTTGCCATGATTGTTATAACTTATGATGACACGACATTTCTATCTTTTAGAATCTCGTTTCTCAATTTACCGTGACGACATCTTGACATCAACCGATTACGTCTCGTAAGACTCCGACTACTGTATAAATTAAACGAGATGATTAGACCTTATCTAACATACCGTTTCTCCCCTGGGTCCCTGCGCTAAAGCTGGATATACACCACGTGTGTTTTTTCTATGTCCAGCTTTACAGAGAAGTGAAATTCACGTGGGTTTTTCGCCTTGATGCGGAATATATTTTGAACTTACAATATCTTTAAATATGAGGCCCCTTGCCCCTATATTTAGGCTGGCTTTGCCCTGACAGAATGGTCATATCGACATACAATAAAGTAGCTTGTAGATGGCCATAGCTATGTCAAAAGACAATCACAGCGTTGAGCGCCTTCCAATTCTGGGATCATTTGTGTATAAAATTTGGGAAAAAATATAACAGAAATATTATTTCAAATACAAAGAGGCGGCGGAACCAGGGTGCTCATCTTGGGACACGTGCCCCTTCACTTTTTTCAACAGACATGTTACGCGCTTACGCAATGATTTAAAATGGGAGTATTCAAACGTGTCAATATACAGGCATTTCTGTAATATATAATTTGCAAATCCAAACAACATTTGGCAAAAGAACCCCACCTTCGGTTGCTTCGGTCCGTTTGTTCTACTTCAATCATTTTCCAACCCGAAGGATAGCCTTCGGGTTGGAACATGATTAAAGTTGAAGAAATGGACAGGATAATGACACACCACAGCATGCTCATCTAAACGAGAGACCTTCGTGTGGAATGGTACATTTACCGATACACGATTGTACCGTTTCTCCCAATTGGCCGAACCATGGTAGTATTGCAAATTCCCCTCCACTTTTATCGAGCTCCAGTCGTCTCCGTAAATACAACTGTTTCTGATAAGTATACGTTATTAGTCCAGTCTCCACAACGAGAAGTAATTCAGTCAGTTTCAAATAGACCGGGGAACGGCGGCTCAGTAATTAAAGATGCAGGCTGCAAGCCGAGAGGTACTCGGTTCGAACCCCACCTGCGGCAACCGCGTTTTGTCCTTAGGCAAGACACTTCACCCTCATTGCCCACGTGGGGGCACTGTGTAATGGGGCGTACTGCACGTCGATGGTGCACCTGTCTTCAACATGTGCTAAACCTCCTTGTGTAGAGTTAGTATATTGGGGAGCTGACAGTTGCTCGCTGTTGCTCAGTGGTTCTCTCCGGGTACTCCGGCTTCCTCCACTCGCAAAACTGTCGTGGAAATGATTAGCCATTGCTCAGAAATATGAGACCTTAAACACCAATAAATGAATGAAATAAATGGAATTCAAATAGACCCCCCCCCCTCCACCCCCCGTCAAGTCACTTCCGCAGTATCTTGTCCTCTGTATTAATACGTACAAATGAGCGGCGTTTCGTCAGGAAGTAGTGCAATCTGGCTTGAAAGAATTATTATATGCGTTTTATTTTATACAAGACAGGGAATAGTCGACACTTTTATCTAAGACGAGGTACGGAAATAGTCTATATTTTATGTGTTATTTACAGTACCATCCCTGCGTAACATTTCCTATGATGTTTAATTGAGAGATTTCTCACTCTTTTTATAACAACATGGTTTTGCAATGATAAAATTACGATAAGGATGAATATTATGCGTTTCATTTTCCATATTATTTATGTGATAACAGTGTAACATTGACACCATCTAATCATTATAACAGAAATATTTTACCATCATTTACAACAAATTTGTAACTTCCATCTTTCGTATAGACACGACTCAGGAATGATAACAGGAAGGTCACCGCGGGCGTATGAGACGCCCGTGTGTCCCCGTATGAACATTCATTAAAACATTCTTGACGGTAACACTTTCGACGTGCTAATCTATTCGACGCTGATAAAATAAGGCTAACGATGTAAACCTTGTGTACACTGCACTGGGTGGTAGTGGGAGAAGGTGGGTGCGCAGTGGCTCAGTAATTACGACACTGGACTTCAAACCGAGGTCCACAGTTCAAACCCCTTCGGAGGTAACTGCATTGTATCCTTGGGCGAATCACTTAATCCCGATTGTCTGCGTGGGGGCACGGTGTCGCTGTGTATTAAGACGCACTGCACATCAATGGTGCACTTGTCTTCAACCAACGCTAACCCAGCTTCGGCGGAGTCGTGAATGCGACAGTTGCTCGATTCTGCCTCCTTCACCCGTAAATACACAGAACGACACACACGTGTGAATGGGTTAATCTATTATGGGTTAATCGATATGGCACGAGGGCTAGCGTGGAATGATAAAACGAGAGGCCGCATGCCTCGAGTTTTATCCTTCCGCGATGTCTCATGTGCCATATCGATTAACCCATTCACACGCGCGTGTCATTCTGTGTTTATTACACGCCCTCACGTCTATACAGAAGAATTATTAGAAGGACACTCAACAATTCGTTTTACACCTATCAACGAAAAGAACACATTTTATAGCCAACCAATTTTTTGAGGGGACCCCGTGTTACTATTTCGTCCCCCGAGTTCCAATGTGTTCTCTGTGCCTACTGGCATATAGAAAACATTGGGGCGCGGGATGGTTTTTAGCTATCGCCAGCGATTCAAACTGAAATTGCTGCGCACGATTTGCAGAACATTTCAGCAACATTCTATTCCTTTTTAAAAATAGTCCGTCAACGATTTTCATTTTCCACATGGTTTAGTGTTGCTTTAGATGGGGATTATATAGAACAGACGTATAATAAAACTGTCCGACACGACATGGCTCTGGCTGTTGAAAGTGCAGAAAAGAAAAAGAAAAGAAAGAAAGGATGGGGGAGGGGAGAGGTAAAGTACGTCACAAAATCCCAAGCATGATCTGACATAAATTTGTTTGCATGAATGGCAAAATCGTCATTCCTGTCTTTATTCGCAGTTGTCGTCCTTAGTGCTCAACGCCATGGTTGACTTGGATATTTTTGATTTACTGGTATCTGTTCCAGCGCCTCAGTATGGTAAAGTGGTGACAATTAATGGTCCGTGCTACCGTGTCTGTTGTCATGCTAGCATCAAACATGGCTGCAGCCCCAAATCATTGATACCTGCGTAACGTATGCACGATGTTACCGTCACACATCAATTTTTCGATCAGTAAACAGTGAACACGTTTTAATCGACGACAATTAATTCCAGACTTACAAAAAACATCTTTTCACAGCGTGCACGATCGAATGGCACCTGCACGATAACCTGTGTCTTGTATGCAGGAGTCCAGCATTACGTTCGAGTGATTCAAGCGTAAACGTGTTGTTTGATAGGTAGCTTCTGCCCACGTGGATCCGTTTTCATGTCAAAACCTATGTCTGTACAATTGGGATCATAAACATACCAAACATTCAGTGGTGCATTTCTTGGTATCCATTATACATATCTCCCTGTGCATTTTATATTATAAAAAGATTACACACCCTATCTTACGTAATGGTCTGTTCTATAGTTTCCCTTCAAAGTCTGGGTTATTTTTTTTTTCAATTTAGCTTGTATGCCCACATTTGAAAACGATCGAGAAGCGCTGTTTGTCACGATAATTGTCGGTTAACCCTTTACCTAACAGGAAAAGCAGACGACACTTGCAAAAATAATTCTTGAATAACCAATTACTTTCATTTTTTGTCTCAAAAACATGGGTTACGACCCCTCGTTGGAACGAGCTCGACGAGCTCGTTCCAACGAGGGGTCATAACCGTTGTTTTTGAGACAAAAAATGAACAAAATAATGAAAATTAATTGGCGATTTTTGCGAATAGCGCTGGCCGGTTTTGGCCGTTACGTTGGGTAAAGGGTTATTTTATTATTGTACACAGAAATGTTTTGGACTATCAGTTTTCAGAAAAATGGTAAGTGAGTAACTTTATTTAAATCACAGCAGGTAGATGCGTTTTCTTGGTTCTCTACGACTATGTATTGCAATCTTGTGTCGAGCGAGGTGGCCAGACCCGCAAAAGTGACCCAGAAAATGGTTTCTTGGTGCATCAAATGCGTATACTTGAAATTTTACTGTTGAATACAGGACTGATTGAGGAACATTTGCTACCCCGTGTGCTTGTTTTTAAGGAGGATAACTCTTGTCACATCAGAAAAAGATTATTTTTACCTGGATGTCAATACAGCTACATATACATCTGAAGATGAAATATTAGATGTTCTCATCAATTTTCATGCATGAATCACGAGAACAAGTGCAGAGGCTAGAGGTTCGGCAGGGGTTGGGGGATGTCTCTGTTTTCCCGAAACGGTTGGTGATTACCAGAATGCCAACAATTTCTCCAAAGGCTGCAAATTGGGAAAAACAGTTGACCATCTGACGAAACCACAATTTTCGTTATACAAAAAGTATTCTTACATTTCATGTATCCTTTGTATGAAAGGACTTGTTATAAGTATATACATAATTATGATAATCGAGTAGATATGTACACAAACATATTTTTTTGTGTATTATTATTATTTTAAAGAATTACGAATGTAATTCTTTAAAATAATAATAATAATAAATTTAATGTAACTATATCGATTCGGAATTTAGTGGATATTTTCCATCACGGTACTTATTTGTTACCTTATATATATAAATGGGATTTAAGTTTTTTAACATAATATATCGGACATTGTTGTACGCGTCACACCACACCCCCACAATACCTCACTTAAATCAGTGATACATCCATGTACAGTACCTACCGCCCCCGTGGAAAGTTAACTTTCCACAGGTGGGGTATATTTCAACGGACGCAATAAAATTGATTTCAAACAATAATTATAGGAATAATCCTAAAAAAATTAATTAATGAAGTACCGGGTTGTACGTGTCAGTTAAAATTTTGCTGATGATGATTGTTATTACCAGTTATTACCAGGTAAACGCGTGCGTGGACATCATTTCCCACGCGTGGATAACGACCAGTCCACGGCGGCTGTACTGTATATGAAATAAACACTGAAGAATAGCGATCAGCTTTTTTTATTATTTAGGGTTTAACGGCACATTAACAGCCAGGGTCATATCATGTCGGTGACAGGTTTACGGGTGGAGGAAGCCGGAGTACCCGGAGAGAACCACAGAGCAACGACGAGCAGCTGTCAGCTCGACAACATCGTAACTCTGAACTCTACACCGCGGCACAGGCAGGGTTAGATTGGTTGAAGACATGTGCACCATCGACGTTCAGTACGCCTTAGTACACAGCGTCATCGTGCCCCCATGTAGGCAATCTGGGTTAAGTGCCTTGCCCAAGGACACAACGCAGGAGCACGAATCAGTCGCTGAAATGGTTATCCATCCAACTACTAACCGCGCTCGACGTTGCTTAACTTCGGCGAGCTGACGAGAACCGGTTACCGCGACGCCACCGCACCCCCTAGCGATCAGCTAACCAGATAACTAGTTTAGTGTATATCATTAGTTACACAGTTTGTTGGTGGCATAATATGGTATATATGGTGTCAGTTAATTCCATATTGGACCAGAGGGAAGCTCGAGTCCAATATGGAATTAACTGACACCATATATACCATATCGGGCCACCAACAAACTGTGTAACGGATATATCTTACCGACTGCTGCATCGATGCACGGAACTAAGAACAACATCGATCAAAATTAAATGAGAGAATTCTCACAATGTGTTCACGTGTCTTTGCCGTGTTACAATTTATGGAAGAGTGCCTACAGGCACTCTCCCATAAATTGTAACAAGGAAAATTCATACATACGAAACAGTTTCATTTCGAAGGTAGCATGACACACAGAATATGAAGCCCTTTAAGCTGCCTAACTTGCACTTTAGACCAAATATGGGCTTCCGACACTCAATCTTTCAACTTGAAGCGTTCATCGGCTGCCGACATTTTGAATAATCAGTGAACAAAGGGGAGATTACCCATAGCTGTCAGCGTATATTAATGTTGACAGGCAGTATATGGTTTTATATGCAATCTGTATGTGACTTCTTTGAACCAGTGACATTCCCAGATACTTGTAGGAGGTAAGATATACCATCATGTCATTCAGGCTGGTTTTTAACTTTGGCAGAGAAAATTATATGTATATTTCACACTTAATCGATGATGCCATCAAACAGAATACCGTCATGGTTGAGAATTTATCACCTTACTGAGCTTATTATACAAAATTAGTTACATTGCGTAATACATAGAGCCCTGCAAATCTGAAATACTTTTTTGTATTGAATCTCAAGAAGACATCGAATCGAATCCTGAATCTCGAATCAACTGGCGGTAAAACACAATCTTACCATAATATTCATAAATTTCCTCTGTTAACTCAGCTTGAAAAAAACGAAGATGGAATGCACGGTCTCACACACAAACATGAGTGACCTGCACACAATAGCACCACCTCCCAAAGTGACTGTAGGACCAAAATATAATCCCCAGATCAACCTTATTCGACAACATACCACTCCACAATAATGAAAAGTTGGATAAAATCACAATTTCAAGATTTATAAACCTATTTTGAGGATATGTTATGTTAAGAGCAGCTGGAAAACTGGACTCCAGTTAGAAAATCGCTAGTTTTTGTCTTCCGACATTTTAAAACATAACAAGGTTAACCGAAAATCAGAGGTTGCGTGTCATTGGTGTGCATGAGGCTGGGATACCTTCAGATGAGCTCGCTGCTGCGTTCGGAGTTACTGTGGCCACTATTTACCGCCTCATTGGAAGGGATAGAACCACTGGATCTACTGCCGACCGACCGACCGCATTCAGGTCGACCAAGGGTTACAACCCCTGCACAAGACCGACACATCAGGACGTCTCACTTGCGGGATCGCTTCCATCCAGCGACGAGGACAGCTGCAATTACTCCTGGTAGAACTAACAATAGAATCAGTGCATAAACTGTCCGCAGCAGACTCGCTGAACACGGCATCCGAATTAGGCGTCCATACTACGGACCAATCCTCACCCAACGTGACTGTACCGTCAGAATAGAATGGGTACGTCAGCGAGTTCGCTGGACTCAGCAGCGTTGGAGCACAGTTCTTTTTAGTGATGAATCACGACTTTGTCTACGGCGCGCCGATGGTAAGGCAAGAGTGTATCGTCGACGAGGAGAACGGTTTTCTGATGCTTGCGTGCGGGAATGCGACCGTCTCGACGGGGGTAGTGTAATAGTTTGGGCAGGAATTTCCTTGCACTATGGAACGCAGTTGATCTTCATCGATGGTAATTTGAATGGACAGCGATATAGGGACGACATTCTTAACACTGTCCGCTAACGTCTCGGATTGCGGTTATTCCAGCAAGCTAATGCCCGATGTCACGGGGCGCATATCTGTCGTTACTTTCTTGAGGAGCAGAGCATCAAACTTCTTCCCTGGTCCCCACTTTCGCCAGATTTGTTGCCAATCGAGCAACTTTGGGATCAATTGGACCTTCGGGTGCCCCCTCCGGTCCCTCCCCTTATTTCGAAATACACTACCGAGAAATGAAAGAGGGAATAACATTGATTCGAGTAACTGAAATGACAACATATTTCTGAATTTCTAATAGAATTATCAGATTATTATTATTTGGTATTCTTATTGGAATTGAATATATGCTAAACAAATGCTCAAACTTAGAACTTTGACCAATTAACACTGTCCTAACATTAAATCAGGCCTCAAGCAGGAATGATCAATTTTCGATGTTTCATATTTTTTTACTGTGAATGATGGAATTAACTCAGTATAACGATTTTCCATGTTGTGATTTTCTTGAAGTGCATTTCGAGGATTTTTTATTACGATAAAGAAACGTACTATAGATATCTCGTACCGCTTGACATCATGCATACTTATAAAGCTCGATATTGCGTACACTGCAGTATATCGTACGGCTTGACATCATGCATACTTATAAAGCTCGATATTACGTACACTGCGGTATCTCGTACGGCTTGACATCATGCATACTTATAAAGCTCGATATTATGTACACTGCAGTATCTCGTACGGCTTGACATCATGCATACTTATAAAGCTCGATATTACGTACACTGCAGTATCTCGTACGGCTTGACATCATGCATACTTATAAAGCTCGATATTACGTACACTGCAGTATCTCGTACGTCTTGACATCATACATACTTATAAAGCTCGATATTACGTACACTGCAGTATCTCGTACGGCTTGACATCATACATACTTATAAAGCTCGATATTACGTACACTGCAGTATCTCGTACGGCTTGACATCATACATACTTATAAAGCTCGATATTACGTACACTGCAGTATCTCGTACGGCTTGACATCATGCATACTTATAAAGCTCGATATTACGTACACTGCAGTATCTCGTACGGCTTGACATCATACATACTTATAAAGCTCGATATTACGTACACTGCAGTATCTCGTACGGCTTGGCATCATACATACTTATAAAGCTCGATATTACGTACACTGCAGTATCTCGTACGGCTTGACATCATGCATACTTATAAAGCTCGATATTACGTACACTGCAGTATCTCGTACGGCTTGACATCATGCATACTTATAAAGCTCGATATTACGTACACTGCAGTATCTCGTACGGCTTGACATCATGCATACTTATAAAGCTCGATATTACGTACACTGCAGTATCTCGTACGGCTTGACATCATGCATACTTATAAAGCTCGATATTACGTACACTGCAGTATCTCGTACGGCTTGACATCATACATACTTATAAAGCTCGATATTACGTACACTGCAGTATCTCGTACGGCTTGACATCATACATACTTATAAAGCTCGATATTACGTACACTGCAGTATCTCGTACGGCTTGACATCATGCATACTCATAAAGCTCGATATTACGTACACTGCAGTATCTCGTACGGCTTGACATCATGCATACTTATAAAGCTCGATATTACGTACACTGCAGTATCTCGTACGGCTTGACATCATGCATACTTATAAAGCTCGATATTACGTACACTGCAGTATCTCGTACGGCTTGGCATCATGCATACTTATAAAGCTCGATATTACGTACACTGCAGTATCTCGTACGGCTTGACATCATGCATACTTATAAAGCTCGATATTACGTGCACTGCAGTATCTCGTACGGCTTGACATCATACATACTTATAAAGCTCGATATTACGTACACTGCAGTATCTCGTACGGCTTGACATCATACATACTTATAAAGCTCGATATTACGTACACTGCAGTATCTCGTACGGCTTGACATCATACATACTTATAAAGCTCGATATTACGTACACTGCAGTATCTCGTACGGCTTGACATCATGCATACTTATAAAGCTCGATATTACGTACACTGCAATATCTCGTACGGCTTGACATCATGCATACTTATAAAGCTCGATATTACGTACACTGCAGTATCTCGTACGGCTTGACATCATACATACTTATAAAGCTCGACATTACGTACACTGCAGTATCTCGTACGGCTTGACATCATGCATACTTATAAAGCTCGATATTACGTACACTGTAGTTGTAAATAGTAACCGTTGGAATTGTTGCCGATTTGAAACCGAATTGGGACTTTGGGAAGTAAAGGAGACATCACCATCACCAAAGCAGCTCTAAAATCCATATAGATGGAATTTCCAACTACAAATGAATTGCCCTCCGAATTTCCAACTATAGGAAATAGGATTGGGGGAGGGGGGGATGACACCCCCACACCCCTATCGCCACGTCCCTGAAACCACAATAAGATTGACGACGTTACGTTTCAAAAGTTCTTCGTTTTATCTTTTTTGTTTTGGTGCATTGCATGGTAGATTATGCCTGTATTAGATTGTGCAATTTCCTACAACAACATGGAATGTACCTTGAGGTAAACTAGACGTTCTGTTCATTTCAGCATTACAAGTTGTTGAATTGTAATGGCCTGTGTTTACCAGTACTACTGAATAGTGTTGAACCGACTACCAAAAATGGCCGCTGAACGATTACCGGTCTTTTGAGTTCACATTCGGCCGAGTCGAGACATGAAAGAACTACATTAAATTGAACATATTTCACAGTGTTAAACGTCGTTGACTCAGGTCGCAGTAAAATGACCAGACGCGCACACTTGGGTGGTATACGTGGCTCTCAGATTTTATTGCGACCTGAGTCATTGGCAGGATCTCTAATCTGTGTGTATAGGATTTTTCCTAGAATTGTAATTTTTAATGCCTATTGCATATGTTTCTCTATCACTAACAGTCTATCCAGTTCAAACTATCTCTGGTTCTCTCGTCCAAGTCTTATAATTACCAGTGCTTGATTTCCCATAATGCTGTTATCTCCCTTGTGTATATAAAAAGCATACCTAAACCCAATAAGCAATCGAGCAGTTACTGATAAACCATTGCTCGAATGACTCGAATCCCATCGAGCAGATGAGCTTTAGAGTAATTGCTCGATCGAGTGACTCGGCATATTGCTTGAACGACTCGAATCACAGCGAGCAAATGAGCCAACGAGCAATTGCTCGTTCGAGTGACTCCTCGAACGACTCTTCGACTCATTTCAGTATTTGAGGATACCTATGGCCCAGGTATTGTATTATTTGAGGATACCTGTCGAGGATACCTTTTAGAGGATACTTATCTGAGGATACTATTACCTGTACCACAAGACATACCTATCCCAAATATCCCTTATAAGCCATCGAGCGGTTACTGAAAAGTCATTGCTCGAACGACTCGAATCCCATCGTGCAAATGAGCCAACGAGCAATTGCTCGATCGAGTGACTCCTCGAACGACTCTTAGACTCATTTCAGTATTTGAGGATACCTATGACATTGCTACGTATCAGTTGAGGATACCTTTTGAGGATACTAAATTGAGGATACCTATGGTCTGGTATTGTTGGAGGATACCTGTTGTAGAAACCTTACATCCGGGTACTTCTGTTATTCTGCCCCATATATCATCCATTACTTCCTAGCTCTACCTATCTCAGTCTCGACTATAACATTGATCAAGGTTGAATCAGATTTCCCCTGTATACATATAAGGCATTCTGTAAAATTTGGAATCCGTGTTTTTACATCGGGCATTACCCTTACCCGCAGTACCTCTTGGCCTAGCATTGCATACTACCTATATTAGTCATGGGATAACATAAAGCATTAAGTCGATTAGTAGTATCAATGACTTTCGGGGGACCCACAGAGGTATATATCGTCCATACTATACTGCTGTTCTATACTGCGAGGCATTACCCCCACCTCCACTCCAAAATTCCACTTGACCTGCTATAACGTACTACCTATACTAATCAAAGAATAATACAAAGCAATCGGTTGGTTAATAACACCAGGGACTAACAGAGGACCTACAGAGGTACATAAAATGCATCCTATACCCCAATTCTAAACAAACGATTATAGTACTGCCTGACCTAGCATTACGAACTACCAATACCAGCCATAAGATAATACAAAGGTTTCGTTAGGTTAATAGTACTAAGGGGGTAATATGCCAACAGACCATTCATCCTATACTGTCCAACTTAAACCACCAAGGACTATCTTGCAATACCGCACTGGCCGACCATACATGACTCCCATGCCCACAATACTGCTTGGCCTAGCTATAGCAGGCATAGCATAATATGAAGACCCAAGGGCTAATAGTGTACCAACATGGATATATACCACCACTACCATATCGCCGCCACCCCATACGAGAAGTCCGACAGCCACTGACCCGAATAACGTTATGTCAGATTGTATACTGGTCAATAATAGCGGTCAGCATCTCTATGACGTCGCGCGCGTATCATGACGTCACGACGTCAATAGCAACGTCAACCGTTTCGCGGGAAAAACTGTCAAGAGAACCCAATTTTCCCATCATCTTTCCACCACTTACCCATAATATATACCTATAGCCCCATGCGTACATATATCACTATATATGCCATAGCATACTATATATGCAGTACTACACTGCTTGGTGGATCTAGCTGCACAGAGCCGTACTTTTGCACCCCCAAAGTTGCACCCCAAACGGCTCCGGTCCCTATGGGAATTTAACACTAGCTGCACCCCCAAAGCTCCGGGTAATGAGGCACGATCGGGTACATGCTATACTACTAATGGGGATTATGTCGTTCAGAGCACAATAACGCAATACCATGACGTCATGATCTTCATTCATAAAAACAAAACAATTCATAGACGCTGAATGATTGTCAAAATATATGAAGAAGGGGAGAAATGTTGTAAGATAAATTGGCTATTATCGCTAAGTGGGTTTCTGAGGTGGTGTACTGATGTCTCAACCTCCCGTCTGGATCATATATTGACTCGTCCTAAACGACTCGTCGATGTGTGCCCAGAGATGAGGTTTCGGCTTCAATACACCATCTCGGAAACAATTGTGGTGAATTTTTTTTTTTATATTTTCAAGGGTTATCCCTTTTAGCTTACAGCGAGAACGTATTTCTTCCAATGCAAGTAAAAAAACGTCTACACAAAATAGAAATCTTTATTCGGCGTAGCAACCGCATTTGCGACCATTCAGTTAAGAAACAGAACGGTTTTCCTGCCAATTAGCATCGAATTATTACACATGTCGAGAGCTCCGATTCTGATAACGATAATTAAATGATAAATAAATCACCAGCTCAACGAAACAAATTAGACCAGATATTTGTTGTCTTTGTGACATTTTTTATGTAGGCCTACCAGGCGGTAAACATGAAAAATAAAACCAAGAAACACACAACATAAGCCCTATTATAAATCTCAGCGGTTATATTACAAGTAGAACTATGAATGGGGATTACATCGTTCACAGCACAAGAACGCAATACCATAACATCATGATCTTCATTTATAAAAAAAAAATCAATTCATAAACACGGAATGATTGTCAAAACAGACACCGTTAAAAAATGTACCCAATCCCTTCATTATGCGAACAAATCAAGAAAGGGTGGAATATTGTTAGATAAAAATTGATTATTATCGCCAAGTGGTGTCCGAGATGGCGTATTGAAGTCTTGACCTCTCCTCTGGACATATATCGACGAGTCCGTCGATATATGCCCAGAGACGAGGTCGGACTTCAATACACCATCTCGAACACCCAGATGGTGGTAATCACCTACATGTATATGCATTTTGTGCGAAACAGAAACCCTGACCTCTGCTTGTCTGTTTACATTCGTCCAATGACAACATTTAATCCCCGAGCACTGGTGTCGAAAGAGTAAAATGTCACGCTGCGAGATTTTACCACGATGCAATTTGGGCTTTAACCAGTTTAATCTTATTTGACAGAGGTCATTGAACTATGCTAAACAAGAGAGGCTCAGTTAAAATCCGAATAGCATTATATAAAAAAATGCTGCTTGGTATTGCAGTACTTTGACATCGCTGTCCATAGAGTTAACGAGTTTTGAAACGTTGGTTTATTCCAATTCTTTGTTGGGAGTGGAGTTAACTAAAGTGCTAAATATAATTTTCAACTCGTCCCAAGACGATAGTGAAATTTACGAGGAAGACCAGAGGTCTAGACCTAATTCTGATCTCGTGTCATAAATGTCATTCTAAACATAGGAATACTTTGAAGACCTCTATCAGTAATCTCATCTTTCGAATATGTAATCCCTTTCTGTCGACTTTGTTGAAGTGAAATCATTGTAATTCGTAAACAAAATACTTCGGCTGAAGCAGTCTGCGAAGAAAGGAGGCATGATTGAAGTTGTGCAGAAAATGATTGTAACGTTTCCACAAGGGAAATCGTTGTGAACGCATGTAATTAAACTTATATGGACCACTCAGTTTTCAACAAGCAGTTCTTGTACACCCTATTTAAATTGAGAAATTTTCATTGCGCTGTTTACATTGAGAAGATAAATTGCTTAACCCAGGTTCTCTTCCGACTGCTGTGTACAATTGGCCGTACTGGTACTATTACAAATTATTAGGACTATGTTTAGCAATCATGTATCCACTTTATACAAATTAGGTGAAAGCGTGTTTCGTTCGCCCAAAGTTTGAAGAGGACTGCTCTTACCGCCCGTCTGAACTACAGTGCTGTAAGTTTCAGGTGAATGCGTTTGAGTCGTGCACATCATCCCTTCCCCTTCTTTGGTGGTGGCGGTATTATGATATAATATATTGGTAAACATAATACTGAACTCTTCTATCTCTCTCTCTCTCTCTCTTGCCTTGACCTCGTGTGCCCCTCTGTTGCTCGTACATCCCTGGTACTGAGCGTTGGATAAATAGTAAAAACCTTGAATGGCCTTTCTTTGTTAACGTTTTCATAAGTATACCCTGTATTATAATGATAAAACTGTGGTGGTGAAATGTGAGGCAGTATTTTGTAGAATTAATGGAACAAACTCATTAGAAAGACAACAGAATTCCAGGCTGCTCAACTCAACATTTGCACTACAACTAAAAAACATACCAGTTTGAAGTAGTAGTATTTTTGTTGCTTCAAACAACCTGAACAAATGTTTTCCCGAAAAGAAGTACTGCATTGACCTTTATCTTCGCCATCAAAGTTGGCTGGCAGATATTAAAATGTTGTTCGTCCTTTAGTCCATCCGTCTGTCACAAAATTGTGTCCGTTTACCGCCTACATTTCCTGTCGTAGGTTTACGAAATTTGGTGTGACTCATGAGTGTGAATGTGCATGTGGCAAGGCTTGTTTGTTTTACAGTTTTTTTCCGGGAGTTGTCGTCCCTTTGTCGTTAAATATCCGCCACAAATGTTCATCCGCTTACCTCCTACATGTACGTTTCATGGTGTGAACTTAATCGGTTTGGCCTATGAGTATGGAGGATAGATCAGGGGCGGCGGAACGATTTTCAAAGTGAGGGGGCTGGATCGGGCGATGGATGGCCGTCGGAATGAAAATTTTAAATTCCAGGGTCCAGAAACCCCCATTTCCATGCATCTGAGCGGATATTTTGAGATTTTTCAGGAGATGTATTTGAAAGATTTCACACTTTGACAGCCGTTAAAAAAACGTCGGTAAAGCATACAGGTGAGGTCTATTTTTCAGCTTTGGCCGTAACGACCAAAGCTGATAAATAGACCTCACCTGTATGCATTACCAGACGTTAACAGCAATTATACTGTCTGTGGATTATCTTGTCTGGGGGTGGATTTGGTACTTGTATGTCTGTAAAATTACGATTTATTGAAGTTAACCGATTTTTTAACAGACTGTATACTTTTAGCGTTTGCTGTCACTTACTGCAAAAAATGATCCGAAGTTCATCGAAACTGAACCAGTACGAGAGAAACATAGCCGGCGAAAATATGTGGGAGGCTCTGGATCCGTCCCTTGTTTCACCAGTCATTGGTCGTGTTAAAATATAGACATACAAAAAAACATGGCCCGGCAAAAAAAGTGGTGGGGCAGAAGCCCCCCCCCCCCCCCCCCCACCAGACCCTCCCCTCCCCATTCCGCGGCCCCTGTAGACGTGCATGTGGAAAGGGATTTTTGATTTCGCCGTTTTTATAGAGTTATAGTTCTTCATATTGTGAAAAGCCCGTTATAGTTCTTAGTCTTTTAAATCCCCCCATACACTCTTGGCGTGAAAAACATCGAGTTTGACACCCAGTGGGTATTTTTGTTAACATGGTCGGCGTATACTTTACACCCGGCGTTGTGGGATAATTTTTTATCTAACAATCAACTTAATTTGCACCCAAAAACTCGAAAAAATGTTTGTATCAGCCCCCCCCCCCCCTCCCGATTCCGATTCCGTATCAGACAGATTCCATCTCCAGTAAACGCCGCACTATCACATATTTGCTATTTGCATTGTTATTACGCATTAAAATTTGAAATTCAAAATTTTTACCAATTCCAACACAATTTAAACTGAAAAACGGGGTAAATGGGCTTTATGTAACGGGAGTGTTAGATAACTGTATTATCATGACCAAATGCATTTCCTGTAATTTGTACCAGATTCTCGGTCGTGTTTACAATCGAATCACAACTCGCACTGAGGGCTCGTTGCGATCTGATTGTAAACACGACCTCGAATCTGACTTAAATTACAAGACATGCACCTGGGGCCGATACTATAAAGCTTGTACAATTGTATTTCCTAGAATTGTATTTTCTAGTTATGACTTTAAATGGGTTGAAATGTATCATTAGCAGGTCTGGGAGGAGTTAAATTTGTCCTTAACACGTTAACGTGTTAAATGATTCTGCGGTTACGTGTTAAGTGACGTTAAATATTAAAATGAACAACATTGTAGTATAACAGACCAATTCCGGACATTTTTTACTTGAATATGATTGAACTTACGTACAGTAGTTAATATAATTCTCTCGTGATGTCGTAAGGTCTAGCATTCAGCGGTGTTTTCATGTAAGAATACAATCACTGCAGCCGTATACTTAGAAAGAGACATCCGCCGTTGCTCGAATACTAGTCCGTATATGGAAAATAGGCGTTTCGATGAAGCTGATGTTGCTGGTATCTCCAAATATCGGCAGGCCAACATTGTCAACGTTGGTTGGAGGGCTTTGTGGTCTATCCACCAAATCAACGGGTCGTCTATAATTGACGGACATCTAATTTTTTGTATTCTTCAATTTCGTCAAATGGCGCAAAATGCGACGTCATCGACACGTGTAATCCGGCTTGGGTAAACACAAAATAACGACCCAATGCTACATATAGATGTGTATTGACGTTGTCAGTTTCTGCGCCTCTCATGTCGTCTTGCCCAGGTAATTGATATTGGTTGTGGCAATGTTAACTGTTGAGGCTATCATATATGAAGTTATGCACGATATGACCATGAAGGGGTCAACAATGCGACAGAGTTTCAATTAACTGAGTGAGACGAAAGAATAGATGACCTATGCATATCCATTAGATGAGTCTCGATGAGAACAAAATCATTCCTGGTGCATCCAATGAAACTTCAAAGTTAAGCGTTAATAACTTAGTTAAAAATATTTTAACTTTGTTAAAATAATTTAACACGTTAACGTTTGAAACGTTAACTACTCCCAGGCCTGATCATTAGCATTTTGAAAGATGTGGCAATTTTTAAAAAATGCTAATGATTTATTGTTGTCAATTTTTTTAATAGGTAGAAAATACAATTCTAGAAAATGCAATTATAAAAGTTTTATAGTATTGGCTTGATAATGTAAATGTATCAGAAGCAACAAAGATGGGGTGGCTTGCACGTGCGATACTGTGCTAATGCTTCGTTCATTAATCCCTCGCCCAGAGCATAATCAAAGGATTTATTTACAGAGATATCGAGAAGCAATTCGGCATCTGGAACCGACGTTTGGCACCCATTCCATCACATGTATAAATTAATTTATCACACACCTGTTAATGTAGAAGACGGGGTTTCCACTGTTCTACCTGTACGATAAAAAATAAAGTTGTATCACACATGTGATGATACAAAATACATTCGATTTCGTTTCCAACGTAAACAGAGAAGGAACCCATCTAAATAAATCACGTCATCATTGGTTGAATGCACCCGAGTCGAAATCGCTTGAAAATTCCAAGTCCCTCGTTTAGATTTGTTCACCCTGGATATTTAAACAATCAGATTCGAGTAAAAAAAAAACTCTAAATAAAAATAACATTATGACTGCTTGTTCCTTGACAAATACTTTCCACAACTGGTCATATAGAGATGGCGTGTGCTAAACTTATTAGCAATTTAAATACTTTTTTGTTGTGTTATTCCCCGCAGTTTCGTCAATACTTGAAGTTCGATCATCGTGACTGTGACACCGATCGCTGTTAATTGGTATCGACCAACTGAATGCCGAAAAGATTAAAAAAGCAAATTAGGGTTGGTAATCCGCCCATTAACAGTGATGTCTTCTTGGCAACAGGGGAAAAGCAGTAATTGTCAGCTTACAAAGTGCTTTTAGTTCAATTTTCGAGTAGCTTGGTTGTTACATTGGAGGTGTGTGATTATTATAATCCCTGATGGGTACGGGTGTGGGATGGGAAAATCTCACCCGAGGGCAAGATATTTGGGCCAGACACGAGGCTTGCCGAGTGTCTGGACCAAATATCTTGTCCCGAGGGTGAGGTTTTCCCATCCCACACCCGTACTCATCAGGGATTATTTTTCTCCCCCCCACCATACAGCGGTTACGTTAGCCAGAGGTAATCGGCGGTCACGTGCTGATATAATCAACTCATTTGGTATTCGTTGTTTTGAAAAACTAATGACACCATCGGAAAGAGCATGCAAAAGTTATGTATATACCAAAGGTATATACCACGAAATCAGTTAGGAACGGTGGCATCTTGGGGTTTAAAGAGTTTTAGAGCATCAAACTTTGAACACACGGCATTCTGATGACGTCAGTATGAATTAGTTGGTAGCCAAATACTATGCATCACGTCATAATAACGTTATAAATGTATAACGTCACGTGGGTGGGGTGGGATACATCTGTCTCTCCCTGCTATCTCACCCTGGACAGACGTATGTTTCACATGCAGTGGGGGAGAAAAATACAGAACCGCACATTCGTTTGAATGAATTAGAATTATCGCACAAGATTGCTTTGGCCCAGGATATCACGAGAGCCGAAGCAATCGAGTGATATCCCGGGCCAAAGCAATCGAGTGCGATAATTCTTAACCCATTCAAACGTATATGCGGTTCTGAATATTTATCAAATTTAGATTATATTGTGTCCAACATAAAAAATAAATTATACATAAATAGTGCCAGTTCGCATATGCTCATTTTATGAATGCTAAAAGCAAAGAAATCGACGGCGATATGTAATTCGTTAGAAAATCTTATAATTTGTTTTTTATGGACCTTGTATTTTTGGATTTCTACAGTACGGTTGTCGTGGCAACATTTCCACGCATGCGTTAACAGCGAATCTCCGACATAAAACAATGGAATCGCCCTCAGATTTTCAATGAATGATGCACTGGGTACGGTATTGATTGAGAAAAGCCCCACGGGCAACACTACCTACGCGTGGATATTGACCATTCCACGGCAGGTGCACTATACAGTTGAAAAGATAATCACCAGAGAACTAGTAGAATCGTTTATACAACAATTTAAATTAATTATCTGTCGCTTTATCAGAGTATGAGTGTGGGACGGGCGTATTAAGTTTTTGTACGGAGTTATACGCACTTCATACAGCTCAACACGTCCATCACACGTTCATACTCAGAAAGAAACGACAGATAATTCATTTCAATTGCTATAATTTAATTTATAGTCTTTGATTGTATTATAATACACCCTCACTCAGCAGAGATCTCCCTCGTTTATATGATTGCAGTTATATAAACGTTTGTGTACATGACTGTTTTATTTTCAACTCAGGCTGATGCGCGCGGTCTTAAATACTGATGAGAAAAAACAGTTTGAACAACCCACATAAATGCCGACTTACTGCATACCAGTAGCAATTAAAGTTCAACAGCACCGTTGAACTCGCTCACAATATTTGACAAATGGGCGGGACAAAGCAAATGCATTCATACGACAGGAAAAGTATTCGAATTATGAAAAACACATCTCGACTAATCGTAATTATGCAAGCATATGGGATATACGGTACGGTCACTCCACGGGTGAGCAATATTTCCACGGATGCAATAATATTAGATTCCAAACACTCATGAAAGGAATAATCTTCAAACATTTAATTAATGAAGCACCGGGTACAACCCGGTGCTTCATTAATTAAAATTTTGCTGCTTATGATTTTGATTACCTGGTAAACGCAGACGTGGACATCATTGCCCACGCGTGGATTTCGACCAGTCCACGGCGAATGTACTTTACTTATAGAACAATTAATTATATGGTATCGGTTATTTTGCCATTAACACCAAAGGCATGAGAACACAAAATTGAGAACGACCACTTCCTTCGCCAAACTGCATTACTAGACTTGGTGAAATTGCAAGATAATTTAATGAAGCTACCTTTGATATGCATTCGTTAAAGACTCGTCAACCTCCACCAACTTTGTAGTCTGTGTTTGAAATGAGGAACGATGTGATGCAACACGCTGTCTCTGAGCCCTTCCAGGCAGTGTTTTAAAACACATCATATTGTCGGTTGTGTGGGGAAACTCCTGAAATAGGTTGGAGTAATCCAAGATGCTAATATGAAACTCTATAGGAACGCGGGTGTGTATATCGACATTACCTTGCTTACAAAAGCAGGAAAAAAGAGTACAAGGGGAATGTTTGCCTGAAAAGTGGAGACAATTCTGTTTCGGGTTGACTTAATTTCTGCTACTCTCTACAGCTGTGACACCACAAGACACATCATAAATATTTTCAAACTCACATGATCGATATTGTTAGTTCTCTCTGATTATTAGTTCCTATCTCCTCTCTGTTGTTCTTGCTCTTGTGATAGTTTATATTGCTTTTAGTCATTCTGCGTTCCACTCTACGTTTCGCCGACCGTCTTCCAATCTGTATACTTTCTCTTCCGGCTGTTTCCATATCGCTCATTTCCGTTTGCCTACAAACTGTATTTCCCGTACAAACCTATTCTCAATAATGGTGGTTACGTATTTGAGTTGTTTTTCTTTACAGAGAAATGGGCGGCTAACGTTCACATGTCTACTGGCGGGTGTGCCAAACACCATGATAACTTGGTGAGCGAGGCACCAGTGATAGTGGGTGTGCTTGATGTCAAATCCATGCACCACTAGAAGCCTTGCTCAAATTGTTCAATACTTCAACCCCCTCCTTTTCGTGAGAACTCTGGGGGGGGGGGGGGGGGGCAGCCGTGTTTGTGTACTGTGATAAGCTCTGTTGTCTGTTAAAATAGGACCCAGTCACCAATACTTGGGTCGGAAGTCCTCTAAAATTCGGGTATAAACAACTGTTTGACTAAACTTGACTTGGGTGTCATGGCAACCACGAGCCAAGGAAACCAAGATGGTGTCCTCCAATAAGAAAAATGAACTACGGAAACTTGTGTCACCCTAACAACACGCTCAGTGCATGTGCACTAAGACAACGTATCACTATGGGGATGAGGTCACATGAAGGCTGCTCACACGGGCTATCATGATAACCAAACATGAAGTAACTCGGTCGCGTGACTATTACGTCACTTTCAGGGTCCCTCAATGATGCACGATCTATCGCCCTCCTACCACTCCTGTTCCTCCATAAGATGATAAATACAGACTATTTTTATTTCTCGCCATTACAAGAAACGGTATTAACTAAACCTTTGATATTGGTAGCGCGGTGGCTTATTGGTTGGCGGATTGGACTTCAGGTCGAAAGGTGGAATACTCGATCCGGACTCGCGTCATGTGCGTTGTGTCCTTGTGCAAGATAATTTATTCCTTTATGCCCTTATTTGGGAGCACGCCTCAGTACTGTGTCGAAATGTACTAAAGTGTACAACACGTTGATGGTACACATCCTTCCAACCAATGAAAGCTGGGGATTTCGGCATTTATGCACCGATGCTCGATGATCCTCCACCCGTACAACTGTCCAACCCAATATGACCCTGTTGAGAGTGACTGTTGAGAGTGTCATTAAATCCCAATAACAAGCCAACGAACAGTTTTGGATACTGAACTGCTTTTATTTGAAACTTCTAGGCTTTGAAGTTTTGTTGATATGTGAATGGTTTATTGTCATCACAATACTGTTACATGTAAACCCCCACCGTGCACACACGAAGCCATAGCAGTTTTCGATAATCAAACCTATCAGGATAATTTTATAATTTTGATAACTTTATAATCTTTTGGTTTGATCTACTTTCCTTCTGACTGGTCAGAGGTGTCCGAGGGCCTTTTTAAAAGGTACAAACACAGCGGTATATAAATTTAATTTAAATTGGCAGTGCGCCATCACTGTATGTTGAAAATCTCACTATAAGTTATCTCCGCCTACATGTATGGGATATGGAGATTTAATACCTGGATGTCTCACCTGCGGTGAGGTGTTTAAATGAGACATCCAGGTATTAAATCTCCATATACCATACATGTTGGCGTTGATGACGTTTTTATCCTTTTGAAACACAATACAAACATAGTGGAAATAAATGCGTGGACACATGTCTCAGCTTCACAATCACTTGGACCAAATTCGTGATAATTTTTTTTTTTAATCGCAGAAGACAACAGATAGAGTTACCTCCCTTGGGTCGTTAAGGAAACGAGTAAAGAGTATTTTGTTGAGATATCGTCCCCTGAGTTCCAATGTGTTCTATGTGCCTACTGGCACATAGAACACGTTGGTACTCGGGGGACGAATTATTTGCTGTTATTTTATTTTTATGATTGAATTGTCGGAAATCTGGTGATATTTGTGACTATTTTCGGGTCTTTTGGTTCGATTTTTAGCAAACGCGGAAAGCTTTCGTTTAAACCATATACCCCGATGTTTCGCGTGCACTTACACCCTGGATGTTGCATGCTCTCATATACCTTGGGTGATGGGTGAACCCTTTGTCCTGGCTATTTGTCCAAGGCATTCTGACCACTCAAAAGACAGAATTTATCGGGTTATAGGGACAATATACATTCAGTAGTTCCTGCAAATGAAAACAAAACTATACATACTTCGGAAGCATGTTTTATCCAGATAAAATCAGAAACCGCCTGAACGAATCAAATAACATATTACTTGTATTATTACGTGATTTATATATATTTACTCTTCACTGAACTATTATATCCTGTCAGCTCGTTGAGCTCCTTCCAATGAAGGTTCATACACTCTAATATCAGCTGGGTTAAAGATTAACCCAAATCTACTGGGTTGAGTGAATATGAACCCAATTGGGTTCATATTCACTCAACCCAGTTGCTTTGGGTTGATTTTTAACCCATCTGATTTTAGAGTGCAATCTATATTTTACAATACATTCTTTTGAGGGACCCTGCTAGCCTCAACTTTGAGAGCGAGGGTTTGAAGTCGAATTGAATTGAGTTTCATCACTTTTCAAATCGCCAGTCATGTGGATATTGCACCTTCATTCAACTCGGAAATATTGTGCGTATTATCCGTCTCTAATCAAGACTTATGTATTCCGTTGTTGGGTTACAACCAATGTGGTGATATCAATGGCGGCCCGTTTCATGAGTCGGTCAGATATGCGGACTATTCAAGTTTAGTTTAGCTGAACATATTTATTTGCACATATGGCAAAGTGGATTGGGGAGCCTGACAGTTGATTCTCACCGTGTACTTCCTCCACCCATAAAACTGTCCGACATGAGGTGACCCAGGCAGTCGAAAGTGTTGTTACAACCCCAATAAATAAATAAATAAATAAATAAATAAATAAATAAATAAATAAATAAATAAATAAATAAATAAATAAATAAATAAATATAAATAAAAAGTGGATTGGAGGACAAGTGATTAACGCATATCCCCTCCTCTCCTGAAAAAAATAAACAAACATTTCAATACAATAGCGTAGCAAACCAAAAAGAGACATTCTAACTATGGTGATCAAATTAAAATAAAATTAAAAATGTTATATGAAAGGTCATTGAAAAATAAGAGAAAAGCAACAGAGAAGAGACAATATTTGAAAACAGCAAATATGTCCAGAAAAAGATGTAGAAAAAAAACGACACGACTGCGCGAACCCAACTGCTCATCTAACATCAATGGAGGAAAATGTGAAGATGGCATAACGTCGCCTGAGTGCTAGAATGTTCTATGCCCCCTATGGGACATAGAACATTCTAGCACTCAGGCGACGATAACGGACAACATTAAGAAATACAACTAAGGCGAACCGATTCAAGGATAAATGTTTGAGTAGCTCCAAAGATAGCAACATTATCAGGGAAATGTGTGGACGGCCCACCATACAAGAGGCCGTCTACACTGCAAAAAAATATAGGTTCTCTTTGGAACCAAAACTGGTTCTAATCTTGTCCCTGAGATGGAACCAGTTCTGTTTAAACAGTATTTATTTCAAATCAATTAAATTTATAAAGATTAACATTAATTATTACCACTTTATAGGGCGCTCCTTGGGTTATTAAAATGATCTGAGGTGGACGATAAGACTCAATAACAGCCCGCAAAAATAGCGTTAATAATAAAAACGGCCCGCTAGCCTAGAATTGTGGGTAATTTATGTTCCGGAAAAATAACACTAATGTGCTCGAAATTTTGTTGTCCATTTATTCCAACAAAACGGATTAAACCATGATTTATTTCGGACTATTAACTTCATTTAGGATTTAAAAGTGGTGGTGAGTATTGATACGATAAATAATCTCATTTTGTAAATAACGGCGTAAGTTTGTAGTTAAAGCGATTCAGCCAAATTCCAGCAATCCTATTTTCGAGTCATCCAAATAAATTGTACTCAACTTTGAACTTTGACCTTTGTTTGTAAATAAACAGACGACAATCTGATTCTTCTATTTCTAAATCAAAAATGTCTCAGTGGCATGAAATGGCGTTCTTCTATTTCTAAATCAAAAATGTCTGCAATGGCTTGAAATGGCGTTCTTTGGTAAGTGGTAATAATAGTAATAACATATTCCTTTTCGGGCGTCATGGTACTTTAACGGCCCTCGAAAAATGATTAACAGCCCTCGGGACCATTAACGGCCCTCGACTTCGTCTCGGGCCTTTAAGTGGCCCTCGGGCTGTTAAGCATTTTTGTAGGGCCATTAATGAACCATAACGCCCTCAAAAGAACATGTTATTGTCGTAAGTTTAGAGCTTATACGAGGTTGTCTCAAATCATTATTAAGCAAAGGAGATATGAACAGTTGGCATATCGAACCAGTTTTGGTTCTATACAGAACCCAAACTGGTTCGATATTCCAACTGTTCATATCTCCTTCGTTTCAAAATGTTTGGCGACTGCGTTGAATAAGCTCCAAATTTAGTGCTGAATCTACTTCAGTTCATGTAATATTCTGTTAAAATCGAATGCTAATCTTGGTAAATTTGTTTGATTTGAAATAAATACTGTTTAGACAGAGCTGGTTCCATCTCAGGGACAAGATTTGAACCAGTTTTGGTTCTAAAGAGAACCTATATTTTTTGCAGTGTACAAGCCTTATGATGAACTGCTGTACCTATACTATGATTGAACTATAGAGATGTACATCATAAATAAGAACATAAGGAACAAAGGCGGATGATTTGGTTGGGAGCTGCGAATATTGTATTTCCTCTCGAATCGAATAGCGATCGAATATGAACCCCAAAATTATGGATGGTCGCATATGTTTCTCTCCCTGACACATGCTACATACAGTACGTGGAGAGTGAATTGTAACTAAATCACCCGCGGAGTGGAGTTATCACCCAAGCTATAACTTTCAAATTTTGTACACATCGACAAAAAACACAAACAATGTTTCAGCCAATAGACCTCCGGGTTTAACCCGGAGGTCCATTGGCTGAAACTTTGCTTGTGGCTTTGGAACACATTTGCAATTATTGCTTGGGTGCAATCTCCACTCTGCGGGTGATTTAGTGATAATACACTCTCCACATACTGTATTGCGGAAAGGGGCATCACGATTATAGTGTGGGGAGCATCAACCCGATTTGTCCAGACAAAATCCCTACAGATGAAATATTTCAATTGCACCATCAAAGTATGCCTTTTGTGGAGGCATGCCTTGATGATGTAGCTGCAATATTATTCATTCGGGTTTGTAGAAAAAAAAAGACTTTCTGCATAGCTTCCGTTAATCAGATTCGAAACTTTCAAATTCGGCCGTGGATTTCGATTCGAAGGCGACTCGAATGTTCATTTCAAATCGAACTATTCTCCGAATATCGAATATTTACAGGACTCAACGGTGTGTGTGTGTGTGTGTGGGGGGGGGGGGGGGGGGGGGGGGTAAATGGGTCCAAATAAGAACGACGACTTTCTCAAATCGGTCAATTCTCATAACGTCTTGAGAAGGTCGTTTCAACATCAACGGATGAGTCGAGTGTCCCATTGACGAAATTTTAATGATCCAATTTTGCAGACTTTCGGAGCCAAGCTGCTTCACCTATTCGGAACTGGGATAAAGTGTCTTGGTTAAGGTCAAAGTGAGAATGCCTTCAAGTAAATGCGAACACGTGAGCTTGAGATTAGCAAATCTCTAATCACATTGTTTGCATTGGCAATAATATGGAGTTGAACTGGTGGTTCAGTTGACAACCCGGTAACTGTTGTTCGAATATTACCTGCATACCAGCAACGGTACTGACTTTCCCGAACCATTACCTTCCAAATGTTAACTGGTAGAGTGCTAGATTATTTTTGGCCATCAAAATTTGTTCACATATCTTTGTCTTGTTACAATTTATGGGAGAGTGCCTACAGGCACTCTCCCATAAATTATAACAAGACAAGTCCTTACAGACTAAATAATATCACTTCAAAGATAATACAAAGCACATCCACTAAGTATGAAGCCTTCAACTTGTAGTACCTTCACCTCAGAGTAAAGCCCAAATATGGGCTTCCAGCACTCTACCAGTTGAGCACCATTGGTACTGGTATTGGTATGGAACCGATTGCTTACCAGAAGGGGGCATACAACTATAGCTGGATGGGAGATGGTGCAATTAACGTCATGTCTCCTCTAAGATGTCTTGAGAATTATCGAAGTCTTGCTTTTCGTTTCCATAATCAGACTATTTTCTTTGCAGGAAAATTGTTGGTTCACAGCTACAGTCGATCGATGCCAGGAAAGTGTTCCCGTGTTTTGACGAACCGGATTTGAAGGCAACATTTAACATCTCCATCATACATCAAAACAGTAAGTAATGACAGATTCTTAATATTTAAAATGTCTGTCAAACACCACCGTGTGTTGGGAAATAATCGGCTGCCAGAAGTGAAGAATTTAACATGACGACTCGCAATTGTAGAATATTGAATGTTAACGTATGCGCTGTGCTCCATTTCGAAATGCTCGATGTAGAACTCCTTAACATTTCGTCCCCTGAGTTCCAATGTGTTCCACGTGCCCACTGGCACGTAGAACACATTGGAACTCAAGAGACGACTTCATATACATGGTTAGTTTGTGTTCTAGGTTAATTTGTACCTTCAACCTGGAACCAAAGTGCCCCCCACCCCCCATCCCCTACAGACACAAACTTGTTTATAGCTTTGAAAAAGTTGTCCCCTAATATATTCTTCCTTGGGAATGCAATTGATTCAGTACAACCAGTGTGAACGGTGGGAAGTGTCTATTTTCCACCTGGGTGGCAAATAATTATTCCATATTATTTTAGCTTTTTGCCACCTGTGTGGCAAATAGCGCTTCCAGCAACTGAGGAGATTTACTTTCGGGTTGCGTTAACGCAATATTAAGGGGCGCATTCATGTAGTTTGGTCTTTAAAAAATGGGAGGGGTGGGGTTGGGGCAATAGGGTGGTAAATAGCGTTTTTAAGGAATGTTGTAAAATTTGCACTAGTACGGAGCACTGAAGGTATATGTTTGTGTCACCACAGATGTCAAAAGGGGATGGCAAATAATGATAAAAATCAAAAAGGGATGGAAAGTAAACATAATTCTGAAAGGGGGGTGGCAAATAACTATAGAAATTAATAATAAAAAAGGGTAGCCAATAATGATAACAACCAAGAGGAGTGGCAAATAAAGAGTATAGTCGGAAGGGGATGGCAAATAAAGATGATAATGAAAAATGGTGGCATTACAGCAAATACCATCAATAATCAAGGGGGGAAATAACAATAATAATCAAAAGTGTGTTGGGAATGGTGATAATAATCAAAGGGGTGGCAAACAACGATAACAATGAAAAGGGGGTGGCAAATGAAAATAATGCTGAAAGGGGGTGACAAATAACTATAAAAATGAAAAAAGGGTGCCAAATAATGATAATAATCAAAAGAGGGTGGGAAATGATGATAATCATGAAACGGGGTGGCGAATAATGATAACAATCAAAAGGGTTGGCAATAAAGATAATACTGAAAAGGGGTGACAAATAGCTATGGCAGTCAATAGGAGTGACATTTAAACTTAGCCTTCACTTGGGTTCGTAATCTGTTCTCTAAATTCGGGCTTATAGTCCTCCTACGTCTACCTAATCTGACAATAGCGGCATACAACGGAGCTTCCTTCCTAGATTGCCCAGCAATTTCACTCGCACATGACCCTGATATGGCGTCTCCTATTCGGCCGAAACACAAGTCTCTCTCCTAAACGGCCGGAACCCAAGTCTCTAGAACTAGCTTGTTCCCCACACTTTATATCTGGTATTGGATGATCAGATAACAATATTTCAAGATACCCAAACATGGCACGCGACATTTTCTGAAGATAAAATCACCGCGCGACAATGCATATGCTATCAAGCGTATCCCGAGAAATAATATATTTGAAAGCCGTGACGATTGAAGTCAATCTATCAGTGCTTGTCTTTGCGAGATTAACTGAGCATGGGGATATTTTATTCTGATTGGTAATATGCCAGAGAAGTATCCCACTGTGAATCGCCTAAGGATAATTATCTAATTAAAACAAGTGCACTTACAACACAAAGAGAAGAAATATACACATATATCTGAACTCGAAAGTAGAGGGAGGGAGCCTCCTCCCTTTTAGACTGGCTTTGCCCTGACAGTCTGAAATCGGTAACGGAGGTGTGAGAGACGTATGCATCTATCTTGACGTGGCGACGTAACAAGCGGACGTCCGCTCCTGGGACAGTCAACCAATCTTCCTAAGGCTCTGAGATGCCCAACTAAATGAAGTATCGTTGTCCCATGAACCCCAAATTGCTGGGCGACTAGACGTTGCAATTGGCCCTGCATAATTAGAGCAATAGCCCTACCCCTATCAACTTCAGACATTCGCGGCATTTTGCTTAGTCGAGTTGAAATGAAAATTATATGCAATAGATGTATACTGTTCAAAACTTAGATTTGGTATGGTTTTCAAGCCCATGGCACGTGGGAGTGCCCCGGATGCACTCTTTGTCGAATCCTCTGTTGAAATCATGCAGCGTTACACGTGGTCATGGTTGACTGAATTTTAACCAAAGACTCTTGAGACAGAACACTGAGGTAGCTATGTGTCAAATTTTACTACATTTGGTCTACGGATAAAATAATTATATTACCCAAACTGAAATTTGCGTTTCGTTTTCCCTCAGTATATTATAATAAAAATGTTAGTCGCTTAGATTTCGTGACAATTTCAGCGCTGAGTGCAGGGGAAGGCCACCAACAATTTGCAAGACGTGACGTGGGGGTGGGTGGGTCTCTTGAGTGCGCCAAAAATGTGCATTTCCAACCTGTGCAATTTTTTGAATTGTTTAAAAATATATCAATATATCAGCTAATATATACCATCATTTGTGTTTCAAACCTTAAAGATGATGTTGTACATCACACTCTTGACATAAATGCAACATCAGGAGGCTTTATATGTGAGAATATTGGGCTTAAACTGGGAAAATGTCACACGTTAGTAGGGGTGGATGTCTTGTTCGAAATGTAGAAAATGTGCAGACAATATTTTTGGAACAATTCAAATGAAATTTTGTTCCCATATATGTACACCTGCTCTGGCCAAGCCTGATAATGAACAGCTTGTCCTTTGCAGCGCACAGAGGTTTAAATTGGTGGTACCAGTTTAACCCTTTACCTAACATGAAAAGCAGACGACACTTGCCAAAAAATGATTGAATAACTAATTTTTTTAATTTTTTGTCTCAAAAACATAGGTTATGAGGAGTCATAACCTATGTGTTTGAGACAAAAAATGAAAAAATAGTAAAAATTAATTGGTGATTTTTGAGAATAGCGCTGGCCGGTTTTGGCCGTTACGTTGGGTAAAGGGTTAAGGACATTATGAAAACCCCCTAAAGACAGCTGTGCCTACTAAGTTTATAAGTTTATTTCGGATTTTAATGGGAGAGTGGGGGTGGGTGTCTGAGAACGGTAGTAGAAAATTTGCACGTAGTGGGTGGGTGGGTGTAAAAAGGAGGTGAATAAAAAATAGGACGTCGCGTCTTGCAAATTTTTAGTGGACCCCCCTTGCTGAGTGTGTGATTTAGTATAAAATATTGGTGTACTAATATACATCACCGCCAGTGTTGAAACGATCAATCGATTACCTTATACCAGAATGGTTACGAGCCATCCTCATGATATTTAAGATATGTTCTACGGAACAGGGCAAACTGAATGTTTACAAAACAAATAAGAGCATGCCAAAGAGATTCGCTAAGTGGGACTGAAAGGCAGCCACACCTAGTGGTCGCATATCCTTCCCCAGGTGCCGAAACCATCAAACCAGCATGTAAGGTGTTAAAACGAGATGTAGTGTTGACGTTGTCCAGAATATTTACAGTACGGACGCCATGGACTGGTCACTTTCCACGGGTGTTCAATATTTCCACAGGCGCAATAATATTAGATTCCAAACACTAATTATAGGAATAATCATCAAAAATTTAATTAATGAAGCACCGGGTGCAACCTGGTGCTTCATTAATTAAAATTTTGCTGATTTTGATTGTTATTACCTGGTAAACGCATGCGTAGATATCACTGCCCATGTGTGGACGATAACCACGGTGACAATACTGTATCTACGTGACATCGAACATTTTGCAGTTGTACTGCTGAGGTACAAATGAGCGAACATTTGAAATTCTGACTCAGTTTAAAAATTTTTATTTTATCATCGTCCTTTTTGCGTTGCTTTGTGGTATTTTCTTGATTGCCTTTTGTCTTTGGGTAATTTCTTTATCAATATCCATTCTTTTTGCCGTTGACAGTTCTTCCATTTTACATTCGGTATCACGCCTTTCAATGGGTTAGGGGGGCGCGGTGGCTCAGTTGGTAGAGGTGCAGGCTGCAAGCCGAGAGGTCCTCGGTTCGAATCCCACCTGCGGCAACCGCGTTGTGTCCTTGGGCAAGACACTTCACCCCTGATTGCCTACATGGGGGCACGATGACGCTGTGTACTGAGGCGTACTGCACGTCGATGGTGCGCATGTCTTCAACCAATCTAACCCTGCCTGTGCTGCGGTGCAGAGTTCAGAGTTACGATGTTGGAGAGCTGACAGCTGCTCGTCGTTGCTCGGTGGTTCTCTCCGGGTACTCCGGCTTCCTCCACCCGTAAAACTGTCACGGTCACGATTAGTCATTGTGCATAAGTCTGTGACCTTAAACACCAATAAATAAATAACTAATTCAATGGGTTAACCAGAGTTTATTTCACAAATAACCAGATCAATGTTTAAGTTTCTTGAAATACAGTTACGTTCAAATACTGTTTTGTTCGTCGTCAATTATCGGGAAATTCCGTAAATATAAAAGGCCGCATTTCATAAGAAAGGGTCCCATTACATTATTCCATAATAATTATATTTCCATCCTGTTTTAATAAATAATAATGGTATAAGCATTTGAGACAATAAAGGGATAGCTATTATAAGCTACTTCAGTGAAATCAAGTTTTGTCTTTGCCGTACGAAATCCAATGTCTCTAAAATTATATTAAATCTGTAAAGATAGAATAAGTCCGAAGGCGAAATTTGCTAAGACATTATATATTATATTCCCCAGACTTACTACGATGCGATGTTTAAACAATATTATGTTCTAATATATGACTCTTCAGAAACCAGTAGTTGGCGAACTGCAGTGCGTTGTTGAGAACGGATACCGTCAATATTCCACCACGCATTCTTGTACTTCGACCTTTTTTCTCGCGCGTTGTATTATGAATACAAAAGCGGACTGAAAATATCGACAGGACCAGATCGGACCGGACCAGTCGAGAATTATCTTTCCCTTTTCCCCTCACTGCACTACAGACTATCATGCGATGGAAAAGAAATGCCAGAACATTGAAGAGGATATACTTATTTATACAAGTTGTGTTTGTTTTTCTGGATTTTAATTCAATTTCATATTTTATTTAAAAAATGTCAAAACCCGATCACGATCTGATCGTTAGAATTATTACTTTTGCAATCCCAGAATGCTGGTCACCTGGTACAGTTAACACTAGAAGTCATGTCACGAACTATGCGCTTATCTAGGCATAATTGCGCGTAGGAATTACGCGTAATTGCCATATCGAATGACATCCAAAGCACGGCAGATTCTCCTGGTTACTCATAGCAAACACAGGCAATGTTTCTGCCAATGGACCTCCGGGTCACCCGGAGGTCCATTGGCTGAAACATTGTTTGTGCACAGGCCATGTGTACAGAATTTGATAGCCTTACTACGGCCATAACGCGTAGATTAACGCGCAGATCGACGTGCTATTTGTGCGCATTTCATGACAGGACTTCTAGTTTTACCTGTATCTCCGGAAACACCAGGGAAGACAGTGCAGCAAAACAAACTCTAAGGAAGCCTATCACTGATGTTAAAATTACGTTAAGCGATTACAAACCGCATATCAATAAGTATATGAAACCTCTGTGACAGGCGGCGTGGGATGGAGCCATAAATAACAAGCAACATCGCATCCGCCCAAATATTATGGATCAATATCCGTCTTGTAAACTCTGTAGAAAAAAAAAAACTCTGTTAAATATCGTCGCCTGAGTGCTAGAATGTCCTATGTCCCCTATGGGACTATATATCATTTCCCCGATGGGACATAGGACATTCTAGCACCCAGGCGACGATATTTTGACACGACATCATATTGGCCAAACGAGATTTACGTATTCGCTTTTGCTAGAGGGTAATATGCAACCGAAATGTATTCCTTGCCAGAAAGAGTTAAAAATGGAGCACATTCGTTTGCACGGTATAGATTTTAATTTTGTCAAATGCAAGTACTTGAATGCAGTGTCTCTTAGAGTTTGTTTTTGCAACACAAATTCGAATAAAATTCGATCGTTTCTGGAGGAAATCAACCTTTTTAATAAATTTTAAATTATTTCTATTCTTTTCAACTCTCTTATTTGCATATCTATTCAACAGGTTGATTCACTCAGTAGTCTTAACCCTTATGTACTCAGATTAATGTTATGTTAATATCTACCATATATGTATATCTACAAAGCTGCAGATGACTCAACAATGTTTCTACATCATTGTTGGCTGCCTGATCAGTCAGCCAACGATGATGTAAAAACGCTAGCGAGATAAATGAATCCCACCAATGAAGTTCTCACCGAACAATACACATTGGACAACGTTTTCAGAGCAATAAAAAAGGGGCGGTTTGGGACTGCATATGGACATAAGGGTTAAACAGCTGTTCTTATTTTCGCATTAGTGTTTTACTACAGATTTTTATTCCTCATGTTCTTTGCCGAGTGCATTGACTCATTTTTATTTCATGGAAAATAATGACCATCTTTTATAATTCATCTTGTTCATCGCCACAATATAGCCTTAGATGCAGACGTGGCGTTAACCCTTTACCCAACGAATCGGCCGCATCCGCCCGCGTAATATGCAAATTCAGCAGTTGAAAAAATAGTATTTTCCAAAAACATTTTAACAAAACCATATCATGTGACCCCTCGTTGGAACGAGCTCGTTCCAACGAGGGGTCACATGATATCGTTTTGTTGAATTTTTTGGAAAAAATTAAAAAATGATGTTTAAAATAATAAATTTTGATATCGTCCGCGTTGGGTAAAGGGTTAAGCGCCAATAAATAAATAAATAAATAGATAAATAAATAAATAAATAAATGGGATCACAGTACTCTAAATGCTGAGAAGGGTTAATTCAGAAAAGGCTTATCTAAAAGTTAAAGTAACCTCTTACATCATTCCAACAGTGACGGAGGAGGGTTATTTTGACATTTCAATTTCACGATATAGGAAAAAAAAAATCATTTCAAGGAGCAAATGCTTCACAAATGTGCTGTGCATATAAATTACGAAGAGAAAGGGAAGCTTCGTCGTCAAGTCAGACTCTCTTGTGTAAATAAGTTTTACGGCACTTCAAAGAGAACTTTGCTGCTCCATTGAGATTGGTAATTACTGTGTTTGCTCAAAAGAGAATTATAATCTATGGAACCCTCATATTTTAGAATTATCTAATTAGCCAAGACGATTATTCACCTATAACCCGAATATTCGATCAATTCTCTTTCAACAAAATTCAATTTGCAACGGATTTTGTAAGCTGCGGTCTTTGATGTTATGTAACCACTCGGGGACGTACCATCGAGAATAGTCTTTTCGATTTTTATCGCTTTTCAATTAACTCCTGAAACATTAAAACGTACAATCAGCTTTTGCAGAAGAAACCGGCGGCGCAGAAATTGTTGCATTTTAGTTTCAATGTATCGCCGGTCACAAAAATAAAACGAGTTGTCTTGCACTCGACCTAATAGGGATGTCTTGGATTAGATTGGAACTCGGAAATAAAACTTCGTATTTATTGAACTTCCAGTCAGTTAATTGGTATCCCTGTAGTAAATATTTGAATTAGAGTTACCCACCTTGAAATGTTACACTAGGAAATGATACAATCTGTAAAAATAAGCAGCCTTGGGAAAATATATTGTTTCATTTAACATTTGAAACATTCTAATGCCATCTTGCATCATTGCAGAATATTCCAGATGAATGAAGAGGGTGATTTGATGACTTTTCGACCTAAAAAATACAATTGACTTTTGGTGTGGTTTTGTTGGGAATTCCCTGAAAAATATGTGCACGTGACCGGAACTTCCCTTCCGGTCAGTTTTCTCTCAAATTTGTTGTATGGCCCCATGTTTTCGGGTCCGAAAAAGTTGTCTAAAGGGCTATACTTGACAAAGATATTTGAATGCCAAAATTAAAGTGATGCGATCATAATTTGTTTCACTTGAACAGTATAATGGTCGCCTATGTGAAGATATTTACTGCTGTGATACCTAATATCTTCAGCTGGCATGGAGAAAACACAGGAGAACTCCAGTTTATTGCATTGTTCTTATTGTCCATCTTCAATTGAGGACAGACCGTCAAAATGACACATGAATAATGTCCCGACATAATCCCCCGACAAAGTCCCTCTCTGGCAAAATACTCTCTATATAAATCTGCTGACTGAACCTTGGTCCGGGATCAAAAACACCAGTACATTTTCCGTTAATGGAGAACTGATTTGAAAAAAGTAGTCCACGGTTTGTTTTTCACATTTACTTATTAATAAAAAAGTTTAGCTTTAACTGTCGGAATACTGATGTCGGAAAAATCAAATTTTCAAGTCGCAAATGTTTAGGATCATGAAACTAGGAATTTATCCAATTCAACCTTGTTTGACAGAGATGAATGGCCTCTCTCAAACAAGATTGAATTGGTTAAACTCGTAGTCGCATGATGGGAAAATGGCTCTATCAAACAAGAGTGAATTGGTTAAATCCCTAGTTGCATTATGGGAAGAATTGGTGACTTGAAAATTTGATTTTTGTTCAACATTAGTTTGCAGATGTTGTTGAGCCACAGTTAACCCCTTACGCAACGAATCGGCCACATCCTCCAGCGTAATTTGCAAATTCAGCAGCTGAAAAAAAAAAAATTATAAAAAATTTAACAAAACCATATCATGTGACCCCTCTTTGGAACGAGCTCGACGAGCTCGTTCCAAAGAGGAGGTCACATGATATGGTGTTGTTGAAATTCTGTGAAAAATTAAAAAAATGATATTTAAAATAATAAATGCTTATATTGTCTGCGTTGGGTCAAGATCTAAAGACTAGCACACAATACAGTTATGCAGTGCTTAAAAAAGCTCGATATATATTTATGTATAAATCGTTGAAAGATATTAATACAGTATGTCAACTTTGGCATTTATTGAAAGGTGTTTTGTCGGCGGTGGGGGATTTTGTCGGGGAGTGAGTTTCGTCGAGGAAGACTTTTGTCGCGGTCCAACAATTGAGACGTGGGTACATCTTTCGAACTCCGATATATTACAATTTGTTTCAATGATTTTTTATTTCTTCTCCTGAAAGGAAATCGTATTCTTATTATATTCTAATCATGTTGAGGCTACAATCGTGGATTTGATGTTCAACTAAAGCGATAGCATCCTGCTCATTGACGCTGAATGCCAACTATCGACAACAAAGAGCGGAAGGTGTTGAGTTATGCTTTTAGTGGAAATAGCGAGCATACTTGGTCGTATACACAGATTGTTATTATCAGCACGCACGCCTTTGGTAACAGGCTGTAGGACAAAATCCCCTCGGACAAAATGCCCCAGGATAAATGCCATCGGACAAAATTCCCTTGGCCAAAATGTCCTTTGGATAAAATGCCATAAAAATGCCCTCAGGTAAACTGCCGTAGGACAAAATGCCCTTTGGCTAAAATGACCTCAGTGAAAATGAATGTGTGTACAAAATACCCTGAGGACAAATTCCACTCACTGTTATGAAGGTAAACGTTTTTGTATTACACGCCTTTGCTTTTTCATAAAATAAACGCCTTCTTCTGCAAAACCCGAAGAACCCAAAAAATTTATTTCTGGACTACCAAAAATTTAAGCTTGTACCAATAATCTTTTTTTGTATTGTCCTTAAACAATACGGATAACGCGCGCGGACTATTTAACCATTTCTTTTTTTATATTTTGGTTATTTTTGGCAATAAGTGGTGTTTTTAATTATTTTTTAGTACACTGTAGGCATGCAATAAACACAGAATTGAATGCGCGTTCGAACTGTCAATATTTACCGCAAGAGATCGATTTCTGCGGAGGTATAATATTGAACAAGAAGCCGTAATCGATTAATTTTTTCAGTAAACTGTTGGCGTGCAATAAATACAGAACAGCACACGCATTCAAACTGTCATTTTACTTCACTCGCCTTGTTTTTTTTCCGTGGCGCGATTTTCAAAATGTTTAAAAATTTCGTATTTTTCGTCACCAACCATAAGTGACTGTAGAAAACCGTAGACACCGGGACACAAAGGTAGTATATCCGTAGTCGATTCGGCGTTAACCGTGGTCAGAAATGGGGTCCCGATTGACCACGTAAAACGCCGGATAGACTACGGTTATGTACCAGTGTCTACTTTTATGTTACCGTGACATAACCGTAGAGACCGTAGACGAACCGCTGCAGAACCATAGCATATCCGTAACACCGTAGCATGGCCGTGAATAACCGGGACAAACCGTAGGTCAACCGTGGCTTGTCCCTAGTGCTTCTGGTGGTGCCGTAGCATAACCATAGGAAAACCGTCACATAACCGTAATAATTCTTGGGACTTCCTTATCACAACCTTAGTACATCCTTAGCGTTTCCGTAGATCTTCCGTGGGCGCCGTAGCCACACCCTAGTGCCACCGCTGAAACTGTCTACCTTGGTCAAAATACGCCGGTTTAACCACGGATAGATCCGGGGTCCAAACCGTGAAAGTGAGAACCCCGCATAAACGTGGTCGATTAATGTCATCAAAGATTCGGGCAAACCAAGCCTCGATTGAGAAACCACTCTTTACTTTATGGTATTTTTAATTTCCATCGAATGGAGTAGTTCAGTTGATCGGAAAGCGAACCATCAGGTTCGCTTTCCGACTAACTGAACTCTTCCATCCGTTTGAATCTAAAAACGGACGATGAACTGTTTAAGGGCTAGACTGGTTCCAGGCCAGAATCTTTTAAGAATTTGCCTGGCGGTTTTAGAGCGTGGTGCATACTTAATTTACTAACTCGTTTCATAAATTATATCATACATGAGGAACATCACCACAATGAAATAAGTAAAACACTTGCGCAACCTCAGTTACAGTAATTACATATTTGGGGAAAAAAACATTTTGTAATTTTATAATACAAGTATCTCGTTTTTGGAATAACCATTTATCTTGTAATAAAGATGTACCCGCAGTATGATGAAAATAGCATGCTGTGTTGTTAAATATCACGTTTTTGTAATAACAATTTGTCATAAAATAACTACTCTGCGTTTTTCCACACTTATTTCAAATGAATGTGAATTTTGGTTAAAAAGCAGTTTAATCATTCATTTTATGGCACATAGAAAAACGAGAGGTACAATTAATGTAAATTTACGTCGGATTGAAAATTGAATGCGTCTGAACATGAATTATTTTCCAATCGAATAATAACGACAATAATTCCTGGTTCTAGAGCATTCTGGGTTTTTTTCTCACAAAATGAAGCTATTTATATTTACACTGCAGTTATTGCAGAATGGCCACCATCGCCAAGGAATCTCACGGTCCTTATCTAGTTCAGGGTTTAGTTTGACCAGTCCGTGTTATCACCCTCCCTTCCATCTCTCCCACAAAGGGTCTTGGGATAGGAGACAGTCATATTCGTTGTAGTAGCGTTAGGGACAGATACTCTCACAGGGTCCCTCGAATCACGATTTTTCCTTCGAATCGCATCAGGCAAAAGGTTCAAAATGGAATGGAATCGAATTCACTTCCCAAATTGTAACGATACTACGGCCGTCATGCCAATGCTTTCGACCACGAATGTGAACCTAGTGTCAGTATGCGTGCGTACGAGACTATTTCGCACCATCGAACCACCAGTATGTGCACATAGACCTGTCACTTGGATCTGAAAGGATCAATTTATTCGTATGCCGGCCAATGGTATTCCATGTAGAACTGTCTGCACGGGCCATTGCATGAGCCTGATTTTCGATTTATTTTCGTTAATACTACAACCGTATAGGGCAGGGTTCTGACACAATGACATTCAAGCTAGAAGCTATCGGTTTGGTTGGATCACAACCACAACGAGTTTTGACATTTTGTGTTCTCACTATTATGGTGGTGACACTCATTCCGCGTTCATCGTAGCAACGGGACTAAACCCAAACGCAAATTGACTTGGGTATCACCAAGGTGGTCGAAGGGAAAGCAATATATCGTTCCTTGGGTAGAACAAAGCGCCATCTGCAATGCTAAAGCATTGCAGATGGCGCCTTGTTCCACCCAACGTGCGATATATGTGCAAACTAGGCGTAACGCCTTCTCATCTACACCCAGTTAGATTGAGTACAGTCAGTCGAGTTCCACAGAAAACCCTGCAGGTTGAGTTGTAATCTTCAGAAAGTCAACAACAGAGAGATGTCTGAAATCCAAACCTCTCTGGGATTCGAATTGTTTCGAATAATTGAGATGGTTTCGAATCGAATCAGTGTGGCCGGAAGCGGTTTATAAAATGGGCAGACGTGTCTCCCCTTACATCATCAGCGGTTAAGTTAAAAAAGTGAACTTGGCAGATTTATGTTTTAATCGGAGTGAAACATTTATGGATCTGTAAACAAATCCAAAGTGCCATCTGATGAATAAGAACGCATATAATGTGTTGACACAGAATTGTTGATTTGCTACCCCTGACATGGGCCGTACTCGTGAATAATCTTTTCTCCTTATGTTTCAGACAGATTGACCCAAAATGTTTTCTAAATATATATGGTATGTCCAAAACATTCCATAATACTGTTAAAAAATACATATTCATTTCGCGTAAAGCGAAACCAGTAGACATGATACGATACCCTTAGAAATTTTATTTATTAAAGTTTAACGACACTCTAACAACCAAGGTCATATCGTGTCGGTGACAGTTTTACGGGTGGAGGAAGCCTGAGTACCCGAAGAGAACCACCGAGCAAAAACATAGGTTATGACCCCTTATTGGATGAGCTCGTTCCAGTGAGGCGTCATAACCTATGTTTTTGAGACAAAAAATGGAGAGAAAAAAATAATGAAAATTAATTGGCGATTTTGAGAATATCGCTGGTCGGTTTTTCCATTACGTTGGGTAAATGTTTAATCCCGTTTGCTCACGTGGGAGACGGATGGCGCTATGTTCTACGGCGAGGGGCGCGGTAGCGTCGCGGTAACCGGTTCCCGTCAGATCACCGAAGTTAAGCAACGTCGAGCGCGGTTAGTAGTTGGATGGGTGACCATTCAGCGACTGATTCGCGCTCCCGCGTTGTGTCCTTGGGCAAGGCACTTAACCCCGATTGTCCACGTGGGGGCACGATGGCGCCGTGTACTAAGGCGTACTGCACGTCAATGATGCACATGTCTTCAACCAATCTAACAATGTCTGTGCTGCAGTGCGGAGTTACGATGTTGGGGAGCTGGCAGCTGCTCGTCGTTGCTCGGTGGTTCTCTCCGGGTACTCCAGCTTCCTCCACCCGTAAAACTGTCACGGCCATGATTAGTCATTGTGCATAAGTATGTGACCTTAAACACAAATAAATAAATAAATAATGTACTATGGCGTACTGCTCGTCGATGGTGTACTTGCCTTCAACCAATGCTAACCAATGCTATACCTGTTTGCGCGGAGTTAGTTCGTTAGGGAGATTGGCAGCTGTTCGCCACTGCTCGGCGATTCTCTCCAGGTACTCGGACTCTCCCCACCCGAAACATTGTCCTGTCAAGAGTTTCGTTGAACCTGAATAAATAAAAAAGGAATAAACCCCGAAAGCGTAATGGTGCAAACCGCAATGCATAAGCATTGCAGCTGGCACCTTTTATGCTTTCAAATGGCGATGTTTTTCTCAATTTTACTGCTTTAAACATACTTTGCACCTCAATGGAAAAAACGATGAACAAGCAGTCAGCTTCCTCCCGTGAGTGCCAACTTTATGCTAGATCTGTATTATTCGCAAGACGAGGTTAGCATTTGAGATGTTTTGTACCTCATGTCCTTGTTTAATTAATGATGCCAAAAGGTCGTATCGCGTGATGAAACTACTCAGTTTTATTCTCATTGACATGGAGGATATGCCACTGTGAAGCTTCGAGATTCGATTCAATTTCGAATTTTAAGCTGCTATTCGGTTTGATTCAAACTCTGCTGTCCGATTAACTTCTTTTCGAATCTTTTCACAGGAATATAGTTTGGTGTCGGCCGTTAAGGTCATTTGACAGACAAAAATGTACAGTTCAGATGGAAACTGTACATAAATAATGCTGTAAATTCATGTTCATTCCAGCCTCATTTGTCAAAACCATTGCTGAAAGCAAATTTACAGTTTACAAACAGTGTCAACAATGAGCTATTGCTAGCGGCTAGCCGCGTAAAGTGCCTAATACCGGTAATTCTTGTAACCGTTCCTGTTTTTGAACTATAATCTTTGCTGGATACTCAGTTCATAACCCAACTACATTATCACAAGAAGTTGTCCTAGTGTCCTGACCATGATCTCGTGTCCAGTATTGGCCGTCTATATGAGTAACCAGGGCTTGACTAATCATCGCTAGCAGACAACTAGAACTACATGTTTGGGTGCAGTATGGAAAACTATCCTAACCTATAAGGTTTAATTGTCACTGCAGACTGGTGACTTGGTGAACAGTGTCCGCTAATTGTGAAACGATGTACTAAATTACATAGGGAATGTGTCTTATAACCCTACCGCGTTTACAACAAGCAACCCCCCCCCCCCCCCCAGGACAGTCTTCAGCACAAGTTACCACCCATTTTAGTGAACAGGATCCAATATTATAAAACTTTTACAACTGTATTATCTAAAATTGTATTTTCTAGTTATGTCTTTAAATGGGTTAACATTAACCATTAGCATCTTCAAAGATCTGGCAATTTGCCTGTTGGCAAATTGCCATATCTTTTAAAATGCTAATGATTCTTTTTGGTCAGTTATATTAATAGCCAGAAAATACAATTCTAGAAAATACAATTGTAAAGGTTTTATACTATTGGTTCCTGGTGGGACTAAAACACAGCAATGGTGATTCATCGTCGTTCACTTCTATTTAAATGAGAATGTCACGTGACCCAATAATGATATAACAAACAAATAAGAGAGTACATTTAAGTAAGATTGTAATATTGTTTTGTTTCACTTTTCATTTTTATGACTACACTATCTACATAATAATTATATGACAATCCGTACAGTTATAGTGCAGCTGTCGTGGACTGATCGTAATCCACGTGTGTACTGTTCTCACATTTGCAGAATGAGGTCCCCAGAGGGGAGGGTGAATTTGGTGATGCTATCCCATACAGTGGGCCAATTTATCCTCTGGGTACCTCTTTCTGTTTAGGTCTGAGACCCTGATTCAGATTGAGGTTCACAGAGGGTAAATTTAGTGATGCTTCCCTGCTATGCAGGGTAGCATCACTAAATTCACCCTCTGTGGACCTCATTTTGCAGATGACAGTCTGCTTATTTTTGGGCTTGCATAGGTTCTAGAGTAAACTCCTGTTATCGGTAATTGAATAAAATATCTTTTCGAGGAATTACTCCAAAATCCTCTCACATCTACTGAGTCCACTACATTTATACATATTTTTGGTCTCAGTACATCCAATACAGGCATTAATTAATTTATTATATCTTGTTTGACAGAGCTCAATGAGCGTTTACCTTGTAATAAAAATCATCAGCAGCCAATTTTTAGTTAATGACGCACCAGGTTGTACCCGGTGCTTCATTAATTACATTTGTTTTGATTATTTCTTTAATTAGTGTTTGGAATCTAATATTATTGCATCTGTGGAAATATTGTCCACCAGTGGAAAGGGGCCAGTCCACATCGGCTGTACTATACAAAGAAAGAAAAGTGAAGTTAAGTTGTTTTATATTTACATCCCCATTTATTAAATTTTACCCCGCCCGAACAATGTTTGGCGGGAGATACAGAAGCGGAACCCGTCCGTGAGTGAGTCCCTCTGCCCATTTTGTCAACCAGGTAACTTGAACAAAACGATTGGATATTCACGAAACTTGCTGTAGACTTACATTGTGAGAGGCTCTCGGACAAGTGCGAAAAGCACCAAATTTCTTCGACCTTTGTAGGAGTTACGCCCCGTTTTGTTTGATTTGGGTGTTAGTCTGAACTTTGTGAACGCGATGACTTGAAAAACTGTAATTGGATTTTCACCAAACTTGTTATAGACATACGTTTTGACAAAATCTCCGACAAGATCAATATTCACCAAACATTCTCTGCCATCCTAGGAGTTATGCCGCTTTGTGTTGGAAATATGGTATTTGTTTGATAATGATTTGTAAACGTGATAATTGTAATTAGATTTTTACAAAAGTTACCACAGTCATACATCGTACGAAGGTCTTGGTCAGGTTAGATACTACTCCAGTTTTCTCTGTTGTTATGGGAGTTCATCCCCTCTGTGTTTGACATTCAGTGTTTGTGTGATATCTTGAACAAATATAATCGCATGCTCATGAAACCTACTATAGGCATACATAGGGCGAAGATCTTGATCAAGTTCGATATTTCCTGAAAGGTATAACTTGATCAAATGTTATCGGATTTTCACAAAACTTGCTATAGGTATATGTTCGAAAAGAGTAAAATCCACGCCCACTGATTGAATGAGAGCTGGAGTAGTTTCTTTTATGTTTACGGTTCCATTAGCAAATGTTACCGTCTGACGTCAGAACGCGAACTGTTTTAAATGACGTCGCCCGTTTCGTAATTGCGTCATCAACGGAGTGACTAGCAAGCCGCTTCAATTTTCTGGATTTTTCACACGTGCAGCAAACGGTGTTCCTGATGAAGTGTCGCTTAAATTACAAACCGATTTACGATTTGAACTGAGATGGAATGAGTTTATCTGGTTTATTTATTATTTATCCAGTGCCGTCGTGGGATGCACGAGAGGTTTATTTACTAAACCTGTGATCGTTAAAAGTTGCCTTGAACAAGGCAACTTTTGAACGATCACAGGTTCAGTAAATAAGCCTCTGGTGTTTCACGATGTTCATGTAAGTTTTGGGCAATGAGCGATGTTTTATTGGAACATATACGTTATTGTGATGAGTTGACGGTAACATGGTCTGATGTTGGCGGCCCGGGGCGTATGTTCAACCGAGACGAGAAAATGCAAACAGACCATATTACCGTCAAATCATCACAATAATTTATAATATTGTGAGACAATCGCGGTCGAAATTCTCTGTTTGTTTTTATGATCACAATACTATGTGCTAATCGTCAAACAAAATTTTATTTATACGTGTATATTATCCTTGTAGACGTGAAAATTGAGAAGATTGCCATACCATTGACTTTTAGTTTGTAATCTTCACGAAGGGGTCTCGTTGACTCATTGGTTAGAGCATTGGGCCTGTAAATCGAAGGGTCTACGATTAGATGCTGCCCGGCGTCATCTACGTTGTGTCCCTGGGCAAGACACGTAATCGCGATTGCCTACTTGTGGGCACGGTGGGGCTCTGTCGTTGTGTCGGGTCAATGAGTTGGGGAGCCTGACAGTTGCTGGACAACTATCCATGCTTCCTCCACTCGTATAATGGAATGACGTGATATGACAATAACTGTTTAAACCACAATGAACAGACAAACCAACCACCAGACTCTATTGTATGCACTTGATTTTGCTGCGAGTTTTACAAAATCATTAATTTATCGCAATAAAAAAGTGTATTCAAAAAGAACCTGTGTCCTATGAATACTTCACAAGAAAGATATTTTGTAGTCTCCAAACGTCTGTTCCTGAGCTGCGCTTTGGTAAACTACAAAAATGACGAATCGTCGTCACTAAATATTTAAAATAGAAAACGCATCCATTACAACTCCTCTGATCGAGTAGCGTTAGTTGCCAATATATCTATCCACCCCACTGTTCTCTTAGGAAGCGATAGGTGAAAAATTATATCATCATTATTACAGAATAGACTATCCTTTGACGTCATGTTACCGTGGCTTCTAGAAAAGTGATGACAAAATACTGAAGAAAATTATGTGTGTCAAAGTGACGCATTAAATTGATTGTAACAATAAAACATTCTCAATCAGAAATATGAGTGGCCAGTGGTTTTATGTTTCCCTGTTGATCCGATCCGTACCTCATTAAAAGTGTTGGCATGTCGTTTACTATTATTTTTTAATAGGGTGATGGTACTTGAGTTCTCTTACAAATAAATGTAACTTCGAAAAGTTCGTCATTTTATGTGGTAGTTTCAATAATATGACACTGATGATCATAAACTATTAACCCTCGCCCTACTCGATCAACTGTGCAGTGGGCTGCCAGACGTGATTTCATGACGTCATTTACAGTTAAAACTAGAAGTCCTGTCACGAATAGTGCGCTTATCTAGGCTTAATTGCGCGTTGGAATTGCGCGCAATTGCCATATCGAATGGCATCCAAAGCACGGCAGTTTCTCCTGGTTACTCATAGCAAACACATGCAACGTTTCTGCCAATGGACCTCCGGGTTACCCGAAGGTCCATTGGCTGAAACATTGCTTGTGCACAGACCATATATACAGAATTTGATAGCTTTACTTGGGCCATAACGCGTACATTAACGCGCATATCAACGTGTTATTTGTGCGCATTTCATGACAGGACTTCTAGTTTTAACTGTAATTTCTGAATCCACAGTAACAGTCGGCAACACTGTGGATTCAGAAAAAAAGCGGGGAGGTAGGAAACGTGGAGGGAGGATGCATGATGTGGAGGATGCAAGTGAGGAGGGTAGGTCCAGTTGAAAATTCGGAGGGTAGAGGCGCGTTAGGGAGGGAGAGGCAGAGACCGTGAGTCCAAAACAGCGTAGGGCTTCAGAATCTAAGGCACTAGATCTATGTTCTAAGCACCGCGGTGCTTAGAAAATAGATCCAGTGTCTTAGATTCTGATGCATCTGTGGGAGAGGGCAAAGGAGAGAACAAGAGAGAGGAGGAGGTGGTTTGTGGAGACGATCTGGCAGATAGGGTAAAAAACTGTCAAAAGAAAGAAGAGTTCGCGGATGCCAATCAGACGATGGTAGTTGCGTGTGATATAGGTGATGTGGGGTCTGAGAAGAGAAGTAGGAAGGAGAATAAAATGACGTTGGTTGTTGCAAGGAGCAGCACTGTGCGCGGAAATGATAAGATTGTCTGTGGACCTGACAGCTCAAATCGGACTGTTTTATATTTCCCTGGAGCGAAGGACGATGATTTGAGGGACAGGGTGGATGGTATTGTGGAAGGGAGGCTCGGATCCAGTAGTGGTGGTTCATGTGTGGTGTAACAGCATCGAGAAGAAGAGGTCAATAAGACCGGTAGAGGCGTACATGGATTGAGCTATTAACCCTTTACCTGACAAAAGCAGACGACACTTGCAAACAAAATTCTTGAATAACTATTCTTTTAAATTTTTTGTCTAAAAAATATAGGTTATGACCCCTCATTGGAACGAGCTCGTCGAGCTCGTTCCAATGAAGGCTCATAACCTATGTTTTTGAGACAAAAAATAAAAGAAATGATGAAAATGAATTGGCGATTTTTGTGAATAGCGCTGGCCGGTTTTGGCCGTTACGTTGGGTAAAGGGTTAAGCTGCTCAGTAGAAATGCAAGAGAAGTGATATTGGGGCCCTACTCGTCCTAGAAACTGGAGATGGGCGGAATTCCGGGATTATGGTATTGAATAAGGAGTTGGAGGATTACAATACTGAATGAGGTGTACCCTTTATTGATCACTGGGACAAGTTTGGGGTATGGGGACCGTGCACGGACGAGACGAGCTGCTCCATTGTTGGATGGGGGCACAAGTAATGGGGAAAAACATTCTACAGGTGGCAGAGCCTTTTGTAGAGACGAGCGGGATGGGATGCCAGAGGCAATGACATGCGTGGACACAGACGGGGCGAACAAGAGCGTGGGGTAGAGAACGACATTATCGAGGTTACCGTTAGGTTGAAAAAGTGAGTACTGACTCATTGAATGATTGCTGCAAATCTATAACAATGACAAGATCAACGTTTATGTGGATGTATCTGTCCTAAAGCGCCGATAAAATCATTAAAAGATTGAAAAGAAAAAAAAAAGTTTGATTATTGGCCATTAAGGCCGACCACCAACCCACCCCATCATACGTTCCTGGAAAAAAAAAACAAAACATTTGACCCCCCCCCCCCCCCCCCCCCCGTCTCAGGTCGTTGATTCCAGATTTCCAGCCAGTCCTGTTTTACCCCTATCGTTGTGTTTTGTCTTAATCTTCAACTCGTCCTATCGTTCACCCTTTTGTGGATGAGTATTTTATGCTTTGTTCCACCAACATTTTCAAACACTTTTGTAATCTATCGGACCCGAATCAATATTAACTTATATTGCCCACACCCCCCTTACGCCTAACCTCCGAAATATAAACCTTGTTTAATTGTGTTCACGTTGAAAAAGAAAATCAAATTTTGAATAAAAAGATAATTTTAGAACTATGTCGTCCCAATCCACACACACTCAAGGTTCATAACAACAGCAACATACATCAGTTAAAAATTCAGCCTCCCCCCCCCCCCCCCCCGGAAAAAAACTTAAAAGGTTTCAAAAAATTTTTTTTAAAAATCACTTATCTTTCTTAACCCTTTGAACTCCAGAGGCCGCTTTTCCGGCCCAGTATCATGATACTTCATAATTTCAATAAGTAGGTTGACTTTTGAGTGAAGGTATGGTGTAGACCAATCAATGTTTTCAACGTGCAGCCCTGGGGCTGCACGTTGAAAATATTAATTGGTCTACCCCAAATAAAGAATATGGACTCTTCGCGTTGCTGTCATTGAAGTGATATGGAAGATACCACTAGGGTTCCAAGGGTTAATGTGTTGACCGGCATGTTACGGAACACCAACGTTACTCTAGTAGAAGTAGAACACATTAATGACAAAAACAAACTCTGCAAAGCACCATCGACAAGACAAGCATGGTAGACCGTTTCAGTTACAAATGTTCGTTAACTTTTCTTCCGCAAACTTCAGACTTAACTGGCTTCAAGTAGAATTTCTAGAAATTTAAAGAAAAAGGTCGTATTGGTTTGTTTTTCTAATAACCTGAACGAGACCTCAATATAGTCGGTGATAAACAAAAACATTTGTACAACCTTGGCAAGTAAACACTGTTATTGCTATCCGGAACACATCGCACAAAACCATTTATTTTCCTTAGAATGCCTAACTAATGACTTAAGTGTTTAATACTTGATGCACTTGCTGAGCTATTGAATAAAAACACGGAATCTTTTTGTACATCTTCACGCTCAAAGTGATTCTTGAACAAGTTTATAAGGTTCCATAATATACCACATGTTTTTGTATCGGGAAACTTGACAAAACAGAAGTGGCATTAGCCGAATAATAATACAGATGACCATCGAGTAAACGAAATATAGGGGCCTACATTCCAATTCCCACAACTCAAACACACAACCCCCCCCCCCCCAAAAAAAAACAAAACAAAAAAACAAAAACAAACGAGAGCAGTTTCTATCTTTTCAAGCTTCGATATATCTTTAAACTTCCTTAATGTGACCTGATCTCGATTAACACTTCACCCAGCGTAACGGCCAAAACCGGCTAGCGTATTCACAAAAATCGCCAATTATTCTCATTATTTTTTTAATTTTTTGATTCAAAAACATAGATTATGACCCCTCGTTGGAACGAGCTCGTCGAGCTCGTTCCAATGAGGGGTCATAACCTATGTTTTTGAGACAAAAAATGAAAAAAAATTAGTTATTCAAGAATATTTTTTTGCAAGTGTCATCTGGCTTTCATATTAGGTAAAGAGTTAACAATTCCATGCCTCAGAAAAAAAACTGGTTTATATCGCAGGCATAACCCACGTGGAAACACCGGGAAGTGAAGCAGTGTTTCTTTATTGTAGTAAACAAGCTCTGTGTTACTGTAAAATAGGATCCAGTCTCCAGTACTTAGGGCGAAAGTCCTCAAAATGGGCAATATGAGTTTAAACGATGGACTAAGCTTGACTTTAAATCCACGATGCAGTCACAATTACCCATTGCCCATTGTGCAGAAATATGTGACCTTAACCCTTTGCCCAACGTTCTGATATTAAAATGTATCATTTTAAATATTATTTTTTTCAATTTTTTAACAAAATTTCAACAAAACCATATCATGTGACCCGCATTGAAACGAGCTCGTTCAATGAGGCGTCACATAATATGGCTTTAATTAACTTCCTCTTCGATCAAATATTCTTTTTTCCTCTGCTCTTTTGGTGAATTATGCGAACGGATGAGGCCGATTTGTTAGTTAAATAAATAAATAAATAAATAAGTAAATAAATAAATAAATAAATAAATAAATAAATAAATAAAAAAATAAATAAATAAAAGGCCCGCACCGATATATTGTAAGAAGTGTAACACAGACTCTGTTCCTTGAGAACGACACGCGTTTTTTGTCTGTCCACAATACCAAAGCGTCAAGTCTGTTCACAAACACAGTCCGCATTTTCATCAACTATATCCATGAAAAGCTCTTCTCTTCTTGTGTGACATCAAAGCTATCTGCGCTGTCGGTAAATTTATAACGTATATTCACATTCATAGAATACATAATGCGATTGACCTATTATGCATTTGCAATCACTGTTCTAACAGCCATTGATTTAGTTCACTTGTTGCTGGAATATTCACTTGTAGATACATCAGTCTCTGGCAAGTCATGGGTGACATTTTTTGTTATGACGAGAGATTTACCGGGAAGTTATTTCCCATTAATTTCCCATTTTTGATATTATGTAACCTTTGTCTATTCATTATATCATCTGTGTGCGCCTCGTGGTATATAATACAGACACTGTCCTTTCCTTTGATATAAAAGTCTAAGAGGTGTGATTTGCTATTTTTGTTTTCTTAGGGTAATAAAGACTTGCAAATTATCTTAAAAAGACATTCGCTAAAGAAAGAGAAAATGTTGGGGGATGAATACTGATGTATATTCTTCATGGCGGATTTTCTGTGAAATAGATTTTTCTAATTAGCCTGACATAAAAATCCAAGTTTCCTTTTCTTACTTTTTATAAAGGAAAACAATAAACAGCTCCGCGAGCTGTCTATTGTTTTCGTTTATTAAAAGTAACAAAATTCCATGTCCCTTTGTTTTCTGCTGATATTATATGTGTTGTCTCAACAATTACGTGCTTCTTGATTGGACCTTCCTCGCGAGTCTGATAATCTCAAGGGAGATAACTTTATCGAGATTTTCATGACGATATAATTCAGGGATGTTTATACAGTTAAAACTAGAAGTCCTGTCACGAACTTTGCGCTTATCTAGGCTAAATTGCGCGTAGGAATTGCGCGCAATTGCCATATCGAATGGCATTCAAAGGACGGCAGGTTCTCCTGGTTACTCATAGCAAACACAGGCGATGTTTCTGTCAATGGACCTCTGGGATACCCAGAGGTCCATTGGCTGAAACATTGCTTGTGCACAGGCCATATGTACAGAATTTGATAGCCTTACTATGGTCATAACGCGCAGATTAACGCGCAGATCGACGTGCTATTTGTGCGCATTTCATGGCAGGACTTCTAGTTTTAACTGTATGTTACTGTATCAAGGACAGCTCTACAATTAACACTATTTATTAGACTTATTGACCGGTAGAGTACTAAACTAATTTTAATGGTGGAATTTTGTTCACATATATTTGCTTTGTTACTGTTTACTGGAGAGTGACTACGGAATAATGGGAACCAATCGAGATTCATATGAACAAAATATGTTTGCTTCTAACTGAATCCAAAGCACATCCATAGACTATGAAGCCTTTTAGATGTGATGCAAGCACTGTCCTTTGAAGTCCAAACATGGACTTCCAGCATCCAACCAGATAATCTGTTTCAGTTGCTGACGATTCCAGCTCACCTCACCCACGCATACGCATATTATACTGACTACGGAAATTTGACAGGAATTGAACCTGACTGTTGAAAGTGTCATTTAGCCCAATAAACAAACAGAACTCTGGAAATCACTCCAGTTGTTCCGCGTCACTGTATGCATTGTTTCATGAGGTAGAGCAATAAATATGTTCATTCTATCAACATTATTCTAGTTCGCATTTCTCCCCGCAGTACTCTAAAATCTCACCCTCCTGAAACGAAATACGAGAACATTGGATTTATTTTTCTTGATCAGGTCTTGATGCCAGATTTTATCTATGACATTTCCATCAACTGATCACGAAAAATAACACTCCACTCAATCAATCAATCAATCAATCAATCAATCAATCAATCAATCAATCAATCAATCAATCAATCAATCAATCAATCAATCAATCAATCGCTTTATGTGCTTTGTCAACTTCGAAGCATATTCTTTATTTGTTAGTATCCACAGAATAACATCGAGTAACTGTCAGACTCTCAAGCTAACAAACTTTTGCAGAGTTTGAAGACAAGGGCACCATCGATGAGCAATACGCCGTAGTACACAGCGTCACCACGTTCCACTTACAGTACAGTCGCCGTGGACTGGTCGTAATCCACGCGCGGGCAGTGATATCTACCCATGCATTTACCAGGAAATAAAACTCGTCAGCAGCAAAATTTTAATTAATGAAGCACCAGGTTGTACCAGGTGCTTCATTAATTTCATTTTTAATGATTATTCCTATAATTAGTGTTTGGTATTTAATGTTATTGCGTCCGTAGAAATATTGCCCATCCGTGGAAAGTGACCAATCAACGGCGGCCGTACTGTGGGTAATTGGGATTAAGTGTCTTGTCCATGGATACGACGCGGCTACCGCTGATCGAACCGCTGACATTCGATTTTACGCCCAATAATGTAATCACTTAGCCACAGCGCTCTCACGAAGCATATGCATTGGCACTTATGTGTTCCAATACAATATCGCACTGGCTGTAGAAAGTTTGGTTCCCCCCCCCCCCAAAAAAAAACAAAAAATAAAAAAACAAGAGGCCCCGAGGAGCCTTAATCGCTCACCGGCCAAAGTGGCTCATTCCTTTGTTGTGTTGATGAACCATGTCTAACATTCAGTTAGACATGGTTCATCAACACAACAAAGGAATGAAGTCATGAGAGACAAATTTTATGGAACTAGGGCCATGGCTTGAACAAACTTGAATCTTACCCCCTAAGGATGTTGCATACCAAATATCAAAAGCATTCATCTGCGGGATCTGAAGAAGATTTTTAAAGAAAATTCCTCATTTTGAACTAAGTTATCATTCGGGCTCCCACAGTGAGCCCAAATATGAACCCCGGGACTTGGCTTGAACAAACTTGAATCTCACCCCCTAAGGATGCTGCATGCCAAATATCAAAACATTCCGACTGCTGAATCTGAAGAAGAAAATTTTTTAAGAAAATTCCTCATTTCGAACTAAGTTACAATTCAAGCTCCCACAGTGAGCCCAAATATGAACCTAGCGACATGGCTTGAACAAAATTGAATTCCGCCCCCCCCCCCCCCCCCCCCCTAAGTATGCTGCATACCAAATATCAAAACATTCCGACTGCTGGATCTGAAGAAGATTTTTAAAGAAAATTCCTCATTTTGAACTAAGTTTCCATTCGGGCTCCCACAGTGAGCCCAAATATAGACCTAGGGACATGGCTTGAACAAACTTGAATCTCACCACCCCCCTAAGGATGCTGCATACCAAATATCAAAACATTCCGACTGCTGGATCTGAAGAAGAAGATTTTTAAAGAAAATTCCTCATTTTGAACTAAGTTTCCATTCGGGCTCCCACAGTGAGCCCAAATATAGACCTAGGGACATGGCTTGAACAAACTTGAATCTCAGCACCCCCTCCCCCCCTAAGGATGCTGCATACCAAATATCAAAACATTCCGACTGCTGGATCTGAAGAAGAAGATTTTTAAAGAAAATTCCTCACTTTGAACTAAGTTATAATTTGGGCTACCACAGTGAGCCCAAATATGAACCCAGGGACTTGGCTTGAACAAACTTGAATCTCACCCCCAAGCATGCTGCATACCCAATATCAAAAGATTCTGCCTACTGGATCTTGAGAAGAAGATTTTTTAAAAAAAATTGCCTGAAATGCACTAAGTTCAAATTGGGCTCCTATACTGAGCCCAAATATGAACCCAGGGGTCCGATTTGAACAAACTTGAATCAGATCCACCCCACAATGTTGCATACCAAATATCAAAAGATTCTGCCTGCTGGATCTTGAGAAGAAGATTTTTTAAGAAAGTTGCCTGAAATGCACTAAATTCGAATTCGGGCTTCAATACTGAGCCCAAACATGAATCCAGGGGGCCGATTTGAACAAACTTGAATCAGATCCACCCCACAATGATGCATACCAAATATCAAAAGATTCTGCCTGCTGGATCTGGAGAAGAAGATTTTTTAAGAAATTTGCCTGAAATGCACTAAGTTCGAATTCGAGCTTCTATAGTGAGCCCAAATATGAATCCAGGGGGCCGATTTGAACAAACTTGAATCAGATCCACCCCACAATGTTGCATACCAACTATTAAAAGATTCTGCCTGCTGGATCTGGAGAAGAAGATGTTTTAAGAAATTTGCCTGAAATGCACTAAGTTCGAATTCGGGGTTCTATACAGAGCCCAAATATGAATCCAGGGGGCCGATTTGAACAAACTTGAATCAGATCCACACCACTATGTAGCATACCAAATATCAAAAGATTCTGCCTGCTGGATCTGGAGAAGAAGATTTTTTAAGAAATTTGCCTGAAATGCACTAAGTTCGGATTCGGGCTTCTATACTGAGCCCAAATGTCAATCCAGGGGGCCGATTTGAACAAACTTGAATCAGAGCCACCCCACAATGTTGCATACCAAATATCAAAAGATTCTGCCTGCTGGATCTTGAGAAGAAGATTTTTTTAAGAAATTTGCCTGAAATGCACTAAATTCGAATTCGGGCTTCTATACTGAGCCCAAATATGAATCCAGGGGGCCGATTTGAACAAACTCGAATCAGATCCACCCCACAATGTTGCATACCAAATATCAAAAGATTCTGCCTGCTGGATCTGGAGAAGAAGATTTTTTAAGAAATTTGCCTGAAATGCACTAAGTTCGAATTCGAGCTTTTATAGTGAGCCCAAATATGATTCCAGGGGGCCGATTTGAACAAACTTGGATCAGATCCACCCCACAATGTTGCATACCAAATATCAAAAGATTCTGCCTGCTGGATCTGGAGAAGAAGATTTTTTAAGAAATTTGCCTGAAATGCATTAAGTTCGAATTTGGGCTTCTATACAGAGCCCAAATATGAATCCAGGGGGCCGATTTGAACAAACTTGAATCAGATCCACCCCACAATGTTGCATACCAAATATCAAAAGATTCTGCCTGCTGGATCTGGAGAAGAAGATGTTTTAAGAAATTTGCCTGAAATGCACTAAGTTCGAATTCGGGGTTCTATACAGAGCCCAAATATGAATCCAGGGGGCCGATTTGAACAAACTTGAATCAGATCCACACCACTATGTAGCATACCAAATATCAAAAGATTCTGCCTGCTGGATCTGGAGAAGAAGATTTTTTAAGAAATTTGCCTTAAATGCACTAAGTTCGAATTCGAGCTTTTATAGTGAGCCCAAATATGAATCCAGGGGGCCGATTTGAACAAACTTGGATCAGATCCACCCCACAATGTTGCATACCAAATATCAAAAGATTCTGCCTGCTGGATCTGGAGAAGAAGATTTTTTAAGAAATTTGCCTGAAATGCACTAAATTCGAATTCGGGCTTCTATACTGAGCCCAAACATGAATCCAGGGGGGGCCGATTTGAACAAAGTTGAATCAGATCCACCCCACAATGATGCATACCAAATATCAAAAGATTCTGCCTGCTGGATCTGGAGAAGAAGATTTTTAAAGAAATTTGCCTGAAATGCACTAAATTCGAATTCGGGCTTCTATACTGAGCCCAAACATGAATCCAGGGGGCCGATTTCAACCAACTTGAATCAGAGCCACCCCACAATGTTGCATACCAAATATCAAAAGATTCTGCCTGCTGGATCTTGAAAAGAAGATTTTTTAAGAAATTTGCCTGAAATGCATTAAGTTCGAATTTGGGCTTCTATACAGAGCCCAAATATGAATCCAGGGGGCCGATTTGAACAAACTTGAATCAGATCCACCCCACAATGTTGCATACCAAATATCAAAAGATTCTGCCTTCTGGATATGGAGAAGAAGATGTTTAAGAAATTTGCCTGAAATACACTAAGTTCGAATTCGGGCTTCTATACTGAGCCCAAATGTCAATCCAGGGGGCCGATTTCAACCAACTTGAATCAGAGCCACCCCACAATGTTGCATACCAAATATCAAAAGATTCTGCCTGCTGGATCTTGAGAAGAAGATTTTTTAAGAAATTTGCCTGAAATGCACTAAGTTCGAATTCGGGCTTCTATACTGAGCCCAAATATGAATCCAGGGGACCGATTTGAACAAACGTGAATCAGATCCACCCCACAATGTTGCATACCAAATATCAAAAGATTCTGCCTGCTGGATCTGGAGAAGAAGAGTTTTTAAGAAATTTGCCTGAAATGCACTAAGTTCGAATTCGAGCTTTTATAGTGAGCCCAAATATGAATCAAGGGGACCGATTTGAACAAACTTGAATCAGATCCACCCCACAATGCTGCATACCAAATATCAAAAGATTCTGCCATGTGGATCTTGAGAAGAAGATTTTTTAAGAAATTTGCCTGAAATGCACTAAGTTCGAATTCGAGCTTCTATACTGAGCCCAAATGTCAATCCAGGGGGCCGATTTGAACAAACTTGAATCAGATCCACCCCACAATGTTGCATACCAAATATCAAAAGATTCTGCCTGCTGGATCTGGAGAAGAAGATTTTTTAAGAAATTTGCCTGAAATGCACTAAGTTCGAACTTGGGCTTCCATAGTGAGCGCAAATATGAATTCAGGGGGCCGATTTGAACAAACTTGAATCAGACCCATACCAAGATGCTGCATACCAAGTATCAAAAGATTCTGCACACTGGTTCTGGAGAAGAAGATTTTTCAATAATTTTTCTATAATTCATACGGTGCCATCAGAGTTATGCCCCCTATGGAGCCCCAAGTGGGCCTGTCCATTTCATTTGAACAAACTTGAATTGACGTATGGTAATGAACATCCATACCAAGTTTCAAGCAAATCGACCTAGAGGTTTCAGAGGAGAAGTCGTTTGAAAAATGTTCACGACGCCGGGCGGACGACGACGACGGACGACGGACGACGGACGGCAAGTGATAAGTTTAGCTCCGTTCGGTGAGCTAAAAACGAAGTTTATTTATCCTTGAATTTTTGGAACCCTTTACCTAACGTATGGACCACGCTGGGCAATCGCGCTACTCACAAAAATCGCCATTCAAATTTTATTTCATTTTTCAAATATTTGCCAAAAAGAAAATAGCTTATGATCCCTCGTTTGTACGAACTCGTCGAGTTCAATCTATTGAATGATCGGAGACCGGTCGTCGAGGACAACATGTACGTTAGTTAGTTAATCAATAAGTTTATTTACATGTATCGCACCAACATTTGAGTGATACTTCGTAAACTCTGAGGCGACTAGCCTATAAACCGCTGTAATAATAATAATGATAATAAATGCGGAATGGTTTGTCGAGAAATTGGACACACTTGGGACCCAATTACTGAATAAAAACCTAGAAATTTAATTTTAAGTTTTTTCTACTCGCCTGTGATGTAATAACGCGAGTGTTTGAGCACTGAGTTGTAAGATAATGGTGAGAAATCGGCCTTGAACTGTGAACAGTTGTTTGCATTCACGTGTTGCCTGCCTGGACAGACGACACATGACCGCCGGAAACACATGCTATGCAATAAGTCTCGCCCAACATTCAATAGACTCACATTATTTCCACGGACTTGATCGAATGAACCATTGGGTGGATTGGGGGGGGGGGGGGGGGGATTATTTTTTATTTAACAATTTGTAGATAAACAGATACAATGTCAAGTTTTGGCTGCCAAAAACCTTAAGACACCAAGTCAAGGAAGGTTGACTGATGCGGTTTACAAATGCTCACCAAGTGTCAGCTCACGCCTTTGAAAGCTAAATCGTAGTTATGCAGAGTTACATCGACCTCTTATATTCATTTATTTATTGGCGGTAAGGTCATTTTAAGCAACTACTACTATAACATTGTCACAGCGTAAGTGTAAAATAAAGCATAACAAATCGGCTATTCTACTTTAAAGAATATCCACTCCGGGCATTGGTTCAATACCGGGTCCAAATTTACGAGTAAATCAGAACTTTCTTATACAACATTAAACAAGCACTACCTCGCTTCAGAGAGTTCACATAATGGATCCGGAACAGTTAGACCTGTTTGTAATGGGAGTTTACGGACCCAGATATTCAACCGACATCCAAATGCATATGTTTTCAATTTGAAGGGTAGATACGGTTTTGTACAGAACAGTCGCCATGGACTGGTCGTTATCTACGTGTGGACAGAGGTGTTACAGATAACAAAAATCATCATCAGCAAAATTTTAATTAATGAAGCACCGGGTTATACCCGGTGCTTCATTAATTAAATTTGTGATGATATAGAGAGTAATCAATTTGTTTTGAGCGTTACGGTAAATAATTCATCTCGAGACGGGACTGTTTCGTAAATCACTCGGGCTACGCCCTCGTGATTTACGAAACAGTCCCGTCTCTCGATGAATTATTTACCGTAACGCTCAAAACAAATTGATTACTCTGTTTATTACATGACATTTAGAATAAAGAGGTCTTTTACTATAATAATTCAACCCAAACTATTGTCAGATATAATCCAATTTAGTGTAAACACGGAAACATTTCTAAAATTAGCAGGAAGGAAATACGAAATAGTCCCGTCTCGAGGCGAATTATATACCGTAACTTGCCGTAAGAATGGGTCACTCTCTTTAGTAAATGACATTTTAGACCAAAATGTCTTTCATTAAAAATAATTCAACACAAAATATTCGCAATACTTCTGAAATTAGCGCGTATGAATACATCACTTTCTATGTCAAATCTTCGATTGGAAATGGCCCAGTTTATTTTTGTGACTTTCGTTCGATATTTTACTATTTTATGTGGCGTTCCAGTCGCATTTGGGGAATGGCATTCAGCCATAAGATAAAACATTTCTATTTGGATTTTGTCAACTGTGCTAACGAACCTGTTCATAAAGGAAAGAAAGGATTTTTAAAAATATTCAGAAGGAAAATTCATTTTAATTAACTGATGTGGAACTGGAAAACAAAACATCAACAAATCGGTGGGTGCATGGCTTATATACGTCAGTCGTTCCAAAGTTACTGTTGAAGTGACATAATTCACTCGTGACATTACCACTTTTTAATCAACATTAAATTCAATGCAAAAAGAACTGAGGAATGTAATACTATTCATATAATTAGTGTTTAGAATCTAATATTATTGCGTCCGTGCAAATATTGTCCACCCGTGGAAAGTGACCAGTCCACGGCGGCTGTACTGTACATGCGTTAGGGGAATCTTGCAAAATTCTGCTTCTTCCCAAAGGCATCAAATAAGAGATTTTAAAGTGGACTGAAACATTTCTATACACCATCGATAATATTCAACTTAGCATGGACTATATCTCGTCAGATCACCGAAGTTAAGCAACGTCGAGGGGGGGGGGGGGGGTGGTTCAGTTGGTAGAGGTGCAAGCTGCAAGCCGAGAGGTCCTCGATTCGAATCCCATCTGCGGCAACCGCGTTGTGTCATTCACCCCATTGCTCACGTGGGAGCACGGTGCCGTTGTGTACTAAGGCGTACTGCACGTCGATGGTGCACCTGTCTTCAACCAATGCTAACCCTGCTTGTGTGGAGTTGGTATGTTGGGGAGCTGACAGTTGCTCGCCGTTGCTCGGCGGTTCTGTCCGGGTACTCCGGCTTCCTCCATCCGTAAAACTGTCACGGTCATGGTTAGCTATTGTGCAGGAAATATGTGACCTTAACCACCAATAAATAAATAGATAAGCAACGTCGAGCCCGGTTAGTCCTCGGATGGGTGACCGTCTGAGCGATCGATTCGGACTCCCGCGTTGTGCCCTTGGGCAAGGCACTTAACCCCAACTTTCCACACGGGGGTACGATGACGTCGTGTACTAAGGCGTACTGCACGTCGATGGTGCGCATGTCTTCAACCAATCTAACCCTGTCTGTGCTGCAGTGCGGAATTACGACGGTGGGGAGCTGGCAGCTGCTCGTCGTTGCTCGGTGGTTTTCTCCGGGTATTCCGGCTTTCTCCGCCCGTTAAACTGTCACGGTCGTGATTAGCCATTATGCATAAGTATGTGACCTTAAACACCAATGAGTAAATAATAACATGGACTATAAACCTGGAATGTCGACAACGGTACAATCTAGCAGACGAAAATGTAAAACAAAAGGGCTAATTGGTTTTGCAAATGAATTTCGCGACGAGCCAAAATATGCATTCTGACATGTCTGGCACATAGTTAAAAGTAACAGCACGTAAAGTTTCAATGACTTGTGATTTGAGAGTAACGAACCAGAAAAAGTCTGACGAACAAAGTGGTTTTAACGAGTGATATGCTTTTCAATGTGTAATGAAAACGGTTCAACATTTCGTATTCATTGAAATATGTAATGCGAACGTCTGTTGTGTCCTTTGTTTTCAATCTACAAATAAATATTCTGTACTTTTTCCACCAAAGAACAACCGTTCGAATGCACTCATCACATAATTACAAGCTCTTCACGTTCAAACTGAGACAACCCGATGACAAATTGGTACCTGGTAATCTTCCAAAGTAAACGAAGCCACCAATCAATGAGATTTTAATTCTACACATGTCACTTTCTCAAGATACGCTTACGTCATATCGTTAAATGCCGAAGTCAACAGTCAGATTACTCAATCAACCTTGTCTCGTGAGAGAGTTTTCTGTAATTCCGACTGAGAAATCATCACAGGAAGATTGTTTAAGGACTCTTGCCTGTTAAACACATATGATTTGACTGTGCAGGAAGTAGATTGCTTTCCGTCCACACTGTTTTTAAAAGTACAGTTGAGTGTAAGCATGCTGTATCTAAATCAGGGGAGGATCGGTGCCTCTTTCAGTGGACAAGCCAAGATACATTTTTAAAGAGCATACAGAGGCATAACTATCATATTGGTGTATAATTGCGCCTTGTACCTAGAGTGGATAAATAAAAAAGTAGCAGTTATCGAGCAGACGATACACTGAATATCAGATCGATAATCAACCTGGTGTGCGAAAATGAGCACACAAATGGCAGCCAACACCTACAGCGTCAAATCGTTAAAGAAAACCAATAATAAATCTTACATTACTGTGAACTCAAAAGCAGATGCGATCAGGAAATGTTGATCGCTTTGCGACTTGTAGCAAACCGATCTAATTTCCATGTCCGACCACCTCCCTGATGCACAGTAGAGTCTCATCAGTCAACAAGGAAATACACAAACACTGAGTCCAAGATGCTTTTGTATTTGTGTTTTGTTGACGCGGTCTTCATTTCGCTTTATCTTATTTACGAAATTTCGGTCCACCGCTTTTGTATAGATCTGCATTCTGATACATTGATTCACTTCCGATCTCAGTTTAGGCTTGGTAAGGTGAAAATATCGATTTATGTTTTTTTTCAGTTTTTGTCAAATATAGTTTTATTTCAAGAAAAGTTTTAGCCAATACAAAAATTTTTAACCGCAAAGTTTTACCATAACGCAACAAGAAATTTTACATATCTGTTCCGTAGAGTTGCAAAAGACTCTCGCGTCGAACACAGGTGTGATCGTTTATGTCACACTAGTCGTCGCCTAAGTGCTAGAATGTTCTATGTCCACTACGTCGGCTGAGTGCTAGAATGTTCTATGTCCACTACGTCGGCTGAGTGCTAGAATGTTCTATGTCCACTACGTCGGCTGAGTGCTAGAATGTTCTATGTCCACTACGTCGGCTGAGTGCTAGAATGTTCTATGTCCACTACGTCGGCTGAGTGCTAGAATGTTCTATGTCCACTACGTCGGCTGAGTGCTAGAATGTTCTATGTCCACTACGTCGGCTGAGTGCTAGAATGTTCTATGTCCACTACGTCGGCTAAGTGCTTGAATGTTCTATGTCCACTACGTCGGCTGAGTGCTAGAATGTTCTATGTATTCTAGCACTCAGCCGACGTAGTGTTAACCCTTTACCCAACGTAACGGCCAAAACCGGCCAGCGCTATTCTAAAAAATTGCCAATTAATTTTCATTATTTTTTTCATTTTTTGTCTCAAAAACATAGGTTATGACCCCTCATTGGAACGAGCTCGTTGAGCTCGTTCCAATGAGGGGTCATAACCTATGTTTTTGAGACAAAAAATGAGTTATTCGAGAATTTTGTTTGCATGTGTCGTCTGCTTTTCATGTTAGGTAAAGGGTTAAACGTGCAAATCAGCTGTAACCATTTGGACTTCCCAGGTAACTTGACCGTGCTCTCAAGTGCATAAACAGTCTATACTTCCCCACATCTTTGCCAGTGTCTCACAATCTCTTCATTTCGCAGGTTTTCGTTTTTCTATCAATTCTGTCTAGGCACCCTCTCCACCCCGTTAACATTCTTCTTTCGTTCCATATGACTTGTTTCGTATGTAACCTACCTGAAATCGAAATCGTTCAAATCCTCCCGAGGTGAAACTAACATTATTAAATAGGTGTTACTTACTTTCTGGCCATTGTGCTTATTTTCTATTACACATCCAACTTTAAACTCTTGTATTTAACGGAACCGCCACTATGACATAAATATTTCTGTATTCAACTGGTGTATACAAGTCGGAATTTTTTTCTAGCACCGTTTATGCTAGTTCCTTCCCCGTGGAGTCATTAGTTACGCTTCGAAAAGTTTATACAATTATCGATCGTCTGTCGCGTAGTCTGAATATGAAAACATCTAAAGCAAAATGAAGTCGGTTCATAAAAAATAAGTTAACCAAAAATGAGATAATATTAAATAAACAATCATTTCCAACCAGAACATTAACCCCACACCGTTGGCCGTCTCGCCTGCGGATCCCGTTATATCTAAATTGGTCAACTTTATTTCGGTAAATCTTCGGACATCCTGACATGCTTCAAACTTCTTTAAAAAAAGTTTCTCCCAGCTGTTTTGCAAATCCGCACAAATTTGTATTTATATTTTACCATCAGTAATAGCCACCAAATGGTTCGGCATGAATGGACACCAACCCAATAGAAACACCGATACGAATTCCAACAAACACGCCCAATAGAAGAGATAACGAATATCATTTAGACTGGTTCCCAGAAGGTTGTTTGGTTTGTTATCGATCCATTTGATCAATACAGCTTCAAACAAAAATAAGGGACTCTTCACCTTTGGGTTTAAATATTGGGATTAAAATTTGTTTATTTAAATGAATTTTAATGCATGCGATGTGTAATAAACACAGAACGCGACGTGTGTTTGTATCGGTGGGTGTTTACATAACTCGTTGGAAGGGCCTACGGCCTACGACTCTCGCGAAATATGACTACGCCATTCCGACTCATTATGTAAAATACCCACCGATTCAAACACGCATCACGTTCTGTCTGTGTATGTCATTAGTGTATCTTATAAGCATTAAAACAGGGGAGTAGCTAGGAGAGGAGGTAGGAGGTTTAACTCCCCCTTCGAATAATTTCAATAATAATTATTTTTGCAATCGAGAAATTTTCCTCACGATTGGCGTCCAAGCGATCAATTCTCTCTTGCAAGTAATCATATATTTTCTTAAAAGCCTAGATTTGATACTAGCACTTGTGTCACACTCACTGTCCGCCATAGTCTGTAGTACCTCATTCGGGTAATTAGAGGCCAATCATGATCAGTCTGGAGTACCGTTACGGTACATGTTAGTACAATAAGATGTCGCATCACGACTACTACACGTATATTCATTTATCATATGACTCGTCCGTTTTGTTCACTTTAAAACATTTGATATTTTGTTTTCATATTAATCAGTGATAAATAAAGCATTCCGTCAATTTCATTGGTCAGTTTCAAAACTAGACAATTTCATTGGCTGAACAAAATACAACTGGGCCACATTTTCATAATTTGCATAATTAGAGTTGGGAGCTTTCATTGGTCAATTTCAAAACTGGACAATTTGATTGGCTAAACAAAATACAACTGGGTCACATTTGCATAATTTCAGTAGGGAGAATTTACGTTACCTGTCCTATTTAGGGTGGGTTATATTGTATTAATCTTTTACCTACAAGAAAAACGCCATTCATTTTTTTTTATTTTCACTTTTTGCTTCCAAAACATAGGTTATGACCCTCATTGGAACGAGCTCGACGAGCTCGTTCCAATGAGGGGGTCATAACCTATGTTTTGGAAGCAAAAAATGAAAATTTTTAGTTATACGAGGATGTTTTTTTTTCCAAGTGCCGTCTTCAACTCAAATTAGGTGATAGGTTAAAAAGTCATACTAAGTGGCGAATTTGTGAGTGTGTTTACATATGGTAAACAGAATATGAAATGAGTGTTTTTCTCATATAATATTTATGACACTCATCCGAATTTCCCGTTTGGGCTCACCAGAGGCTCGCCCAAACGGAAAATTCTTAGACTCGTTTCATAAATATTATATGAGAAAAACACTCATTCCATATCCTCTATTTATCCAATGGTACATTTCCTAACAGTCTTGATGTTTTAACTATGCTCATGGCTGACTAATATTCCAAATACATCATCAATGCATGTCTTTCACGAAGCCCTTCCACGAAGGCATTCCTTGACGATGTAGTTGGAATATTAATGAGTCGGACCTTGAGGCATCACAGTCGGGACAAATCTGGTACCGCTGATTGGAAATTTGTTTTTTTGTTTGCCCACTTTTCACAAATATATTTATTGGGGCTTAACGACACTTTCTACAGAAATATACATATGATGGTATCAGCAGTACATGGGGTTTTTAATTTTTGCATATCTGAAAAAGGTAGTGGAGGTGCAGTGTGCAGAAGGAGGACAGGGACTTTGCAATAGAGGCGAAAAGTGGAAAGACCCAAGGGAAAAAGTGACCAGTGCTTAGATTTTTGCGCGGTGTACATCGAGATCCACAAGTATTTGTACAATGAGGGAAAAAATAGATGGGTTGTTTAGTCAAAGCGTTTAGTAAAAAGAATTAATTCGTGAACTTTCTCAAAGATTGATTTGTTTAGTTCCGGGCCATTTCGTGTTGGATCTTTTTACAAATGAAATAGAGTTTCTATTAAGAAACTTAAGGTGATGCTGTCGTGAACAAAAATGCCTGAAAATTCTGTTTGTTTTAAAAAAATATTAGTCCCCTCTAAATGCCTAAATATATTTAATTTTCAAGTAATGGGTCATGTGGCAACTACAATTGTGATAGAATAATATTATGTTAGAAACAATGATAAAGGAACAAAGAAACCGCACCACAAACATGTTTTCGATTTCGATCCAAGATTCCCAGGACAGGTTTAATAAGTGTCTAAATGTTCTGAGAATATATGGCAAACGTTGCACAAGAAAACACACTGCTATAAGTCACAGGGAGTCACAAAAACCATGAAAACATTATTCAGTTGCAATGAAGAAAACAAATGCGATATTCCTGTTAACCATATAGATGAGTGTCATGGCGTCGATTTAAGGGGAGCTGTTTATGACAGCATGCTTTACCAGTCTAACCCAGGTCACATGTTCCGACCAGTTAATTTGTAATTACAGCTGACATTGGCACTTCTGAAACACATACCCCCCCCCCCCCCTCCAAATGGACACCATGGTTATACAGAAATAACCAATTTCTTCATCATTCCATTTGAAAAAAGGTTTTCAGTGTTTGTGACTTCATTATTGTGGTCTGTTTTCTTGTGCAACGTTTACCATACTCTTTTGGGAACATCTAGGCATTTATTAACTCTGTCCTGGGAAAGTGTGGCTGCAATCAAAAAAGACAATTGCTGGTGAATTTTAATATTTCGTTTATCAATATTTCTTACACAATATCATTGTACCACAGTCATAAATAGCACGCGACTCAATACTTTAAAATAAAATACATGTACAGTTAAAACTAGAAGTCCTGTCATGAAATGCGCACAAATAGCACGTCGATATGCGCGTTAATCTACGCGTTATGACCACAGTAAGGGTAACAAATTATGTACATATGGCCTGTGCACAAGCAATGTTTCAGCCAATGGACCTCCGGGTAACCCGGAGGTCCACTGGCAGAAAAATTGCCTGTGTTTTCTATGAGAAACCAGGAGAACCTGCTGTGCTTTGGATGTCATTCCATATTGCAATTGCGCGCAATTCCTACGCGCATTTAAGCCTGGATAAGCGCATAGTTCATGACAAGTCTTCTAGTTTTAACTGTAGTCCCTTAAAAAGTATCAGTTTATCTCTGAACACCAATCAACATTTCAGACATTTTGGTCATGTAACCATCACATTAGTCATTCAATGATCTCTGTATGACAAGCTGAAATCCGTAGTTGCATTATGGAAAATATTTGCTGCTGGGAGTAATTTTAAAATTTTAATATCAGTGCGCAGAGGAATTAACTGCAGAACATCAAATTAGTGCCTTGGTAATACAATTGAGGCCACTTAATTAGATATATTTTGATTAAATAACAATATTAATTGAATATAACATCGAAAGACAAAACCGTGTACGATACTCTTAGTACAAATTTGACTTGTTAATTGCATATAGGTTAAACTTCAGAATCTGTTAACCACTACTAGCTTTTATCTTCAAATTAGTGGGAAAACTGTCTGGTTATCGTCCCTGAAATTGTCATTTTGGGGATTGGAAATTAGTATCACGAAGATGGAAAGCTTTTACACTTCCTAAGATTATATAAAATGTTCAAAAGTTTCATTATGGGAAACGCATGGCATCTGAATGCTCAATGTATTTTCTTTATTGTGATTGTTGAATGCCGCCAGTTTTGTTTTGTTCCCCTGTCACTTATAAAATATACTATTTTCTCCAGTGCAATCATGCTAAAAATGTTTAAAAAACAGTGTTTCCGTTGTCTTTTGGGCATCTATGTACGCCACTTGCTTTGACAAATGACTGGGAAACGCATCAATTCAAAAAATATGATCTTGTGTCTACTGTCTGGTAAAATATATATCGGATACATGTCTTGACTTTTAATCCTTTGTGTCCAAAATTCTGTAAATTTTCATTACTTTTCTCAAACCTTGGCCGACTATCTGCGAAGCAATGAGTTGATGGGTTCTGGTAGTTGATAAGTCGATAAGGGGAGATAACCGTCTACTTGAACCAGTAGCTGAAGTGGAAAGCCGGGTATGTGAATAAAGAAACGTACAACGTGTCGAGAAACTTCCATGACAGATGCGAAATTACCCTTGGGATATCGACCTATTTGGCCTCAGTAATCCAGTACAGGCATTTAATCCATAATATCTTGTTTGACAGAGCTCTATGAGTTCTGTCAAACGAGAAGAAATAGAACAAATGCTCAATTTATATCCAGAATACGGGCAAGTACTCAAATCCTTCTTAAATGAATACTCCTCTTAATTGAATAATTTTTACTGGCAAACTGAATATTCACTTAACAGTGTTCCACTGTACCAACTCTTAACATAGAGACTTGGAAAGCTTTTGGAGAGAATGTCCAGGGAATCGGTAAAATATTCCCCATCCATGAACGCGAGACAATCCGAAAAATACAATTACTGAAGCCCAACATTCGGCGTTCACTTAATATTTGCTATTTTTTCGAGAATTTCGAATCGAACTACCCTCTCCAAAGAATGGTTGTAGTAGAGAGTTACTATTCTCCGATGCCATTTTAATGAACCCAACAGTGTATAAATAGAGGATATGGAATGAGTGTTTTTCTCATATAATATTTATGAAACGAGTCGAAGAATTTTCCGTTTTGGCGAGCCTCTAGACAGCCCAAAAGGAAAATTCGGACAAGTTTCATGAATATTATAAGAGAAAAACGCTCATTTCATATTCTATTTATCATATGACACACACACGCACTCGCACAAATTTGCCACTTAGTACGACTTTTTAACCCATCACCTAACTTGAGTTGCAGACGGCACTTGGAAAAAACATTCTCGTATAACTAAAAAAATTCATTTTCTGCTTCCAAAACATAGGTTATGACCCCTCATTGGAACGAGCTCGCCGAGCTCGTTCCAATGAGGGGTCATAACCTATGTTTTGGAAGCAAAAAGTGAAAATATAAAAAGAAATGAATGGCGTTTTTCTTGTAGGTAAAAGATTAATACAATATAACCCACCCTAAATAGGACAGATAACGTAAATTCTCCCTACTGAAATTATGCAAATGTGACCCAGTTGTATTTTCTTTAGCCAATCAAATTGTCCAGTTTCGAAAATGACCAATGAAAGCTCCAAACTCTAATTATGCAAATTATGAAAATGTGGCTCAGTTGTATTTTGTTCAGCCAATCAAATTGTCTAGTTTTGAAATTGACCAATGAAATTGACGGAAGGCTTTATTTATCACTGATTAATATGAAAGCAAAATATCAAATGCTTTAAAGTGAACAAAACGGACGAGTCATATGAGAAATCATAGTTCCAACCGATTTTGGTTCTCTGCTGAAACCGCTTTACTACGGAAGCAGTTAAACCAATTTTTGAAACATGAAATTAGCGAAGAGGCTTTGATCTCTCTAAATGCAGGGCTAATGTTTTGTCCATAAACTAAAATGTAATTTTACGTTAATCGGTATATTGCCACGGAAGAAAGACCCGTTTGTATAGCTGTCAAATGTACTCAGTGCAAGTCTGATGTTGATTTATATTAAACACACAGGCTTATTAGATTGTTGATATCAAAGTGAAAATATACACTTTGACTATAAACTATGATGAAAATTCGCTCTTTGTGGGGTAGTGCGTCAGATGAGGAAACTTCGTTTACGCTACCAGACCACCAGCCCAATTCTGTACTGAATTCGACGCTCTACTGGGTTATTCGTTTATCCACTTTTCATGGAGTTTATGAGCAGTGTACCGTTAATGAAAAGCGATGCCCGTTTACTCAAACAAATGGTCGCCTGAGTGCTAGAATGTTCTATGTCCCCTATGGGACATAGAACATTCTAACACACGTGCGACGAAATATACAAATTTAGTTTATTTTCATTCTTTCTTCTTCCCCAAAACAAATCGTATTCCCATTCCCACTCGCCGAAAATGGTATTCCATCCTCAGCATCGTATTCCACTTTCAGCGATGACGGACTATTTTTTTTAATCGTTTACAAATTGGTTAAGTTGAATCAATTATAAAGGGTTGTTTTGGGAAAACAAATAAGGGGAAATTGAAATAAAAACAAAAGTTCACTGCTCGGATTCCAGTACGGATTTATCCTCTCGTGGGCCGCGCAGATTATTTTCCTCGACTAACGCCTCGTGAAATAATTCTCCGCGCGCCCCAGTCCGGGACAGAAATCGTACTCGAATCCAAGCAGTGAACTATTGTCTATATTCTTTTGTGTTCCAGTCATACCCAACAATATTGATTAAAATAATATCTTACGCGAAAATTATCTCCCTTGAGATTACTGAACTTCGAAATCCAATTTTGAAGGCAGTAAATGTGGGTGGTGAGGTGTGCAATTTCTGAGACTTGATGTGCGTGGATGAATAACAATGAGGTGGGAAATAGCGACACCAATTAAAGCAATTACTGTGTAATTTCTCATCCATCTCTGCGTTATTGTACAGTCCGAGAATGTGTTTTCATAGCAATTTGGAAGTTTTAATTCATCCGAAGAAAAAAATTGGAAAACCACATCTGACAGACTTTTAGATTATTAAAAAGAACATTGTCTGTATTTTATGCAACGATGCGCACACTGTTGATACAATTAATATAAAAAAAGTTATAGATCACCAAAAGGGTCTGAAAAGGCAGTTTTCTAATTTTTTTTAAATGGGTTTCCACTGGGAACAATAGCCCAATGTTCAAATTGATTGGGGAAAAAAGTGTAACAAGATAGCTTTTATTTGATTATACTACTCCACAGGAAAAGAACTATAGTTTGTGAAATGATGCGCACATCGATGATAAAAATATACGAATATCAGCGAATATTAAAAAAATTAAGTTTTTATATGAAGTTCCCATCTCTCTCAGTGTTAAATGCCCGAACAGTTTTACCAAATTAAGGGGAGGTAATGTTATAGAGAATCGCATCAAGGGAAACATTTTCGTGGCCATGAATATATATTCCAATCAAAGACAATCCATTTCACGTTGAAGATATAAAGATATTAACACAGAAATCGTGGAATTACGCGGTATAATCATAGTCTCCCTTCTTAATTGTGTAATAAAGAAACATGTCTGATGCTTATTCGTAAAGATATCGAAGACTCTGACAAATCAAAAGTAGATCAAACCACATTTCTTGCGTTGATTCAAAGAAAAATTAATGTACATGATTGGCGAGAGGGGGTCAAATCAAAGAGGTCTTTAAGTGGCTTTCGTGATAAAGAGAGACCAGGTTTTGAAGAGTACCTTGATGGCACCTTTGGGGGGTCACTGTTGTTCAAGCTGAGGTCGCGATCCCTGGAGCTGAGGGGAAAAATTGGGAAAGACGGTGAAAGGGAGTGCCAGATGTGTAACTTGGACATGGTGGAGACCCTGGAACACTTTCTTCTAGAATGCCCAAAGTATCAGTCTAAAAGAATGAGATTCACTGGGAGTATAATGGGGAAGTGGGATGGGAGAATGAAGGACATGTGGTTAGGGGGAGACTCAAAGGAAAGGGTTAATATGCTAATCGGAGAGATTGGGAAGAATGGGGCAAGGGATGTCATCAAGCAGTTCGTCTCCGAGTGTTGGGAGGAGAGGAGAAGCGTGGGAATAGGGAGGCAGTTGGGAGTTCAGGGGTAACACCATGGCCTTCTCGTCCGAAAACCGCGACAAATCAGCGGCTGGCCAAAGTGTTATTATTATGATATGTTTTAGATCCAGTCGTCTTGTATAGATCTGTTGAATGGAAAAGCGAACCATACAGTATGGTCGCCGTGGATTGGTCACTTTCCATGGGTGATCAATATTTCCACGGACGCAGTAATTATAGACTCCAAACACTAATTATAGATATAATCATCAAACAATTTAATTAATCAAGCACCGGGTACAACCCGGTGCTTCATTAATTAGTTTTTTTTCTGATGCTGATTTTTATTACCCACAAAACGCATGTATGGACACCACAGCCCACGTGTGGATTACAGCTAATCCACGCAACTGTACTGCAGGTTTCTTTTTCCGACCATCTGAAATATTCCAGATGATAAAATCTAAACATAGGTGATGGAGAATTTCTTGGACTGGCAGCTTAATAGATTGCTTTTGACTGAGAACAATGATAAACAATCGCTCTTTGTGTAGCATGATTTCAGATGAGGACACTATTTTGTTATATTTGGTGAATTAAATTTACTTCCAAAGAGTAGAAAGGTTTTCTCGTATCAGCGCAAATGTTCCCGGACAACTAACCCTATAGACCTGCAGCGTTTTGGATATTTTTGTTAGCCTCGGATGTTGGCATCGTGCGGTGAAACGTCGATTTTCAATTTCGTTTTAAAATACATTTTTATCGCAAGCCATTGAAATTAATTCGTCATTAAAAATATCTATCAGTATCACATCTACCAACACTAAGTGTTTACTTGGCGCTTCGTTTAGCGAAAACATGTGCAGGTGTTTGTTCTTCCTGGGGAACAAAATTGCAAATCTCACTGCTTAGACTTTTGTATTGATGGAAAGGACAGTGTATGGATTATATGTCAAGATGTGCACATCGTTGATATAATGAAGAGATTAAAAGTCATCGGACATCAAAAGACGGTGAAAACGCCGTTTTCTCATTTTTAATGGGTTTCATCAGAGGAAAATAGTTAAACATTCAAAAGAGAATGAGAAAAAAATTTTATCCCTTAAATGGAAGTTTATTCGAACAATAAAAGTCTTGGATAAATTTTTGCTTTACTCACCTAGTAGCAGCTGCTAGTAGGGTGATAAATTTTCCCCGTAGGTTCAACACTGAAAGAATGTATTCCTATGTTAGACACGGGCTTATTGACTTCTGACCTATACCGCATTCTTATTGTCATGGTCTGTTTTACATTTGTGGGAATGGACGGACGTCTATCAAACGTCGACCGTCGCTGAAATGTTTAGTTTTAGAATATATGGCACATCTCAACTCTGTCTAACAAGAAAACGAACAACAATTAACAAAGAAAACACAAACTAAATCAATCGAATCCAAGCGTTGAAAAGCATACAAGTTAGATTGTGAAAGGCGGGGACATAATGAGTGATGTTTCATTTTCCAAATTAGGAAAGTATAAATAAACAAATACGTGTGCCGTCTCCTTTGTTTATAAAACTCAAGATGAATCGACGACGAAAAAAAACAAACAACAATAAACACCGAAAATATGGAAGATGAACATTGTTCATTTAATAAAGTATTTTTATAACTTTAGCTCAAGTTTGTTGGGGGATTATTTTTAGGCAAAAATGTATAACTGTCTCTTGTTTATTTTTGGCAGTTTTGCTTGTCGATCGAATTGGACTTTTCGCACTGTTTTGTAGCGAGTAACAGCACGATTTCGCCGCGGCTGCTCTGTAACTGATTTATGGGATAAACAAAATAAACGTATAGTGTTTTCTTTTAAAAAAAATATTCTACTCGTAGGATTAAGAATGAACCGACTCGCCAGAGCTCGTTCCAATGAGGGGTCATAACCTATGTTTCTGAGACAAAAAATGAAAAAATAGCTATTCAAGAATTTTGTTTGCAATTGTCGTCTGTTTTTCATATTAGGTAAGGGGTTAAAAAAACAAAATAACAGCCAAGTCCCTATTACGTTCACGGCAAAGCGTCTTCACTTATGAAGTTATCGTTTATAATCAAACCCGAAAATCCCAGTAAATCACACTATTGAAAGTAATAATTTATTTTAAACACTTCCTTTAAGTTTTATTTACTACTTTCTCAATCTCTATTGCATTTCGTTTTGTGCTGCATATAGATTGTTCTTACAGTATGTTGCAACACTACAGTTAATCTGTACTGTCGTTTCATTTACTGGTATCACTGAACGAAGTATTTGAATTAGAGTTATCCGCCTCGGAAATGACGCAATGTTTGAAAATAAGCAGCCTTGGGAAAATATATTGCTTCAATAAACGTTTGAAACATTCTATTGTTATCTTGCGTTACTGTTGAATGCTCCAGATCAGTAAAGAGGGTGGTTTGATGACTTTTGGGCTTCAAAAATAGAATTGACTTTTGGTGTGTTTTTGTCGAGAATTTCCTGACAAATATGTGCACGTGACCGGTACTTCCCTTGCTGTCGGTTTTTGTCTTTTATTTGTTGCATGACCCCCCTGTTTTCGGGTCATAAAACGTTGTCTGAAGCTCTATACTTGACAAAGATATCTGAATGCCAAAATTAAAGTGATGCGACCATATTTCTTTTCACCTGAACGTTATAATTGTCGTCTATGGGAAACCATTTAGTTCCGTGATACCTAATCAACAGATGTTTACACTATCACCTATATTAAAATACCAGGGGCTAATACTACAAAACTTTTACAACTGTATTTTCCAGAATTGGTATTCTTCACTTGTGAAAATAAATGACCGAAATTAATCATTGGCATTTCATAAGACGTTGTAATTTGGCTAATGATTAATTCCATCCATGCAAAGTCTAAAAGAAAAAATACAACTCTGAAAAATACAATTGTAAATGTTTCATAGGATTGGCCCCTGGTCAGTTTTGTATTGGAGGTATGATAAATGTTTTCGTGTTTGGACATTATATACAATTAACAGGATAATTCAGTTAAATTGGAAGATGACTGAAGTAGAAGAAACGACAGGATGACAGTGTCACCCATCGGCATGTTTATCTAAACGAGCGACTATTTTTTGCCATGGTATATTTACCGATGTGGGATTGCAACTTTTCTCCTATTGGCCGAACCACAGTTAAGTGAGATCCACTGATTTTTGTTTATTAAATGGTTTGGTTGCGAATAGAGTGTGAGGTGGTTTCCATATATCAGTTTTAATTAATTAGATTTTAATCCCACTCGGATTTCTATCTCTATCTAGCGTGTCGACTCGTCCCAGGACTAGTAACCCCGCCCATGCGACGAAGAATTTCTATTTCCACTACATATCAATTTCTAACTGGACACGGATGGAATCACGGAACAAATACACTCCATTTTAATAATAGATTTATGTGGAATTTTCGTATTAACCCAATTATCGGAGACGATTAGGATTAAAATCCGATTACTTGGAGTTCTTTTATGGAAGTCAAACTGTTAATTCTAGTCGTGCGAATAAATTAATTCCACCACTACCTTTAAAACAATAAAATATTTCATGCTCTTAAAGTCTACACACTATCTAATCACAACCAAAACATTCCACGTGAACAAATACCCTTGAGCCGACTGTTTATTGAAAATAAGTATAGGGTTTAAATATTTCGTGTAATGTTATTTAAAATTTTGTGAAAACATAGGAAAAATGTCGTGAAAAGTTTGTATAAATGTTGTTAAAAGGTTGTAAAAATGCTATAATATTAAGAGCCATTAATATTAGAAAATAGAAAAATTATCTCACTGTTATTTATATCTTATTTTTCGAAACTATAAGATTTCGTCTGATTGGGATATTGTCAAAGAGGTATTTTGGCAAATGGTATTTTGTCCGTAGGGATTTGTCTGATAGGTATTTTGTCCATATGCCTAAGTTTAGTACGCATACCCTAATATTCCGGAGAATATAAGTGACATGAACAATGTTTTAAAAAGTTGCAATTTCGAGATAACAAGTCGAAATTTGGCCTTTTGAAAAAATTCTGCATGACACTTAAACACTTCCGTCTTAATACAATTCCCAAAAGATGTAATTCATCTGGAAAAGTCAATGTTTTTGTTATAAGGAAATGTAAATGAGTTATGCACACATGTTTTTTTTTTCTCAATTTGACATTCGGTATATCATCTATTTGTATATAGACGCATCTCTATATTTAGTGTTATGATAATGTTCATTTCGGATATCGAAATCCAAAATATATATATACTTGGTTTCAAAACACAATCTAACTGACGGATGACACCCCGTTTGTCCCACTCACTTAATGCAGTAGGGAAATACAGTGGGACTGTTAATTAATTCTCATGAACATATGTTACACAATATTACATATCCAATCAATAATAAAATTAGCACAAAAAATTTAAAAGTAAAAAAACTGAAGAAAATGTAAATAAAATTGTCGGTCGTGCATTCGAGTACTGCTTTGGCATTGCAGATGGGACCTTGATGCTTTCAAGAGACGAGACGAAATATAAATATAATATAGTCAATATTTCTCTTCTTTATCCTTTCCTTGGGGAATACCATCAACTTCAACATGAATCTGCAGAAACCACACCGAGAAGTGGTTTGGGATAGTCCTGTGTGTCATGTCAGTTAATGTCACAATTATGTTTAAAACTGTTAACCAAAATGAGATAATATTTTTTAAAAACCCAGTCATTTGCAACAAGAACATTAACCCCAGTCCGTGGCCGTCTCGTTTTGTGGATCCGTTATATCTAAATTGTTTAACTTTATTTCGGTAAATCTTCGTACATCTTGACAAGCTTCGAACTTCTGTTAAAAATGTTTCTCCTAGCTGTTTTGCAAATCTTCACAAATTTGTACTTATATGTTTACTAACAGTAATAGCCACCAAATGGTTAGGCGTGAATGGGCACCAGCCGACGAGAAACAGAGATACCAATTTCAAAACACACTGGTTCCGAAAAGGTTGTTTTGATTTTTTATCGATCCATTTGATCAGTACAGCTTCTGTCAAAACAAACAGACTCTTCACCTTTGGGTTTACACATCGGAATTAAAATTTGTTTATTTAAATGAGTTTTAATGCATGGGTTGTGTAATAAACACAGAACGCGATGTGTGTTTGAATCGGTGGATGTTTTACATAAATCGCTGGAATGGCGTAGTCATATTTCGCTCGAGCCTACGGCTCGCGCGAAATATGACTACGCCATTCCAACTCGTTATGTAAAAGACCCACCGATTCAAACACACATCGCGTTCTATCCATTTCTATATACGCAGTTCTCACACGCCACTTTGTTAATGTAACCTGACCTCTGACATGCAAAGTCGAGGTCGAATTTTCGAAAAGGCATATTCATGTTTTACCTATTGGTGTAATCTACTTCAGGGACTGCTTTGTAGAATGCAAAGAAATGAATCGGATGAATCTGTAAAAGCCAGGTGTGCAACAAATCCTATAACAGAATTAACAAATACCTGATTATCGAGGTTAAAGTTACAAAACTTACCGCTACGACCATCACTCATAATGGATAAAATATTTAGGATTTTGTCAAAGATGAAAGGGGAATATTTATGATTTGTGTTCGCTTGGTACAGCAGCCACTCTCTGACTGTTGTGAGGGAATATGAACATGCTGTTCTCATAGTCAATCGGTTTTGTTGCTACTTCTGTTGTTTATCGATACGTGGAAAGTATCGTTAAATCCCCCAAAAACATTTCGCACAAAATGCGTGGGAGCGCGGTGGTTCACTAGAGAGAGCATTGGAGTTTAAATTGAAAAGTTCACAGTTCGAGGGCACAGTGGCGCTATTAGCTAAGGCGCGCTACACCTCGATCGTGTACTTGCCTTCAGCCGCTGCCAACTGTGCCGGTTTAGTAAGCTGCCGCTGCTCAGTGGTTCTCTTCGGGTACTATAACTTCGTCCTACTGAAAAATTGTCCGACGTGATATGACCACGGCTGCCTAAAGTGTCGTTATACCCCAATAAATAAACAAGGTATGCTTTGTCAAATACGAGGGCAATCGAGGTTTAAATATCATATCTAGCACAAGGACACAGCGTAGATGTCGTTGGTCTGAATCGAATTGTCGACCTTTGAAACGAAAGGGACCATTACTGTAATTTCTACACTGTAACTGGAGTATTTACGTGTGGGCGTATGGTCAAACAATCATTGTATGGAACAACCTGTTTGATCTAGGAATTTTTAACATTTTTTTATATAATTTTCTATAACTAAATATCAAATAGTCGTATCATTCGTTCAGTAGCAACGCAAGTGAAAGGTCAACAACTCAGAACGTACTACGGTTAATTTGTCTCTTCGGTTCAAACATTCATGTCAGCTTGCCCGTTCGTTCACTGAGGTTGGTCGCGTTCCAAGGGAGGTTACTTGAAAACACTTTCGTAGGATCATGCAAAGGTTCGAAATTCGATTCAATTAGATTCGAAATCGTCACTATGATTCGATTCGCTCTGATTAGGAAATTTTCGAATCGTCGTAGTTTTCACAAAATCATACCAGGCGTCGCCTCTTGACCTCTTGAACTCCTCTTCTGTTATCAGGTCTCCTGGAACAGGAGACCTGATGACAGAAGAAGAGTTCAATGATTTTCCGCTTCCGAAACTACTTTGGTTTTCCGTTCTGGAATATTCCGTTTTTCATTGACATAAACAAACAGACGACTCGACGTCGAATACGTTTCTTGAGTTGAGACTGGAAACATTTACGGTTGTTAAGACGGTGCAGTATTTGTAGAGTCGCTAGATTTAATTCGAATCTAAATCCTATATCTGATTCGTCACAAGCAGGTGCTTTGGAATTTCTGGATTCCATTCGACTCGAAAAGGCTCTACACTTTTGTACTCGACAGTCACATCTTGATTGCATAGCAATTCTTATATAGCGCTTTATTCACACGTTGGAGTAGGCTCACGGTACTTTACAGGAGAGCTATTTGCCCCTTTCGAGTATTACAAGCTGTTGTGTCGCGATCATTGATTGCTGTGATATTTCGTGTCCTCGCTGTTCTCCCCGCGTCTCTCTCCACACAGGGAACAGCCATGTTAGGTGCTCATCCGGTATGACGGGACGTCGTGACAACATAAACTCCCCAATTGACGCTGGCAGCGAATGCTCGTACACCTCTGGAACTTTCCTCAATCGGGGATCGATCCCATTATTTATTTATTAAGGTTCAACGGCATTTTACGGATGGAGGAAGCCGGAGTACCCGGAGAGAACCACCGAGCAACGACGAGCAGCCGCCAGCTCCCCAACATCGTAACTCCGCACTGCAGCACAGGCAGGGTTAGTTTGGGTGAAGACATGAGCACCATCGACGTGCAGTACGGCTTGGTACGCGGCGTCATCGTGTCCCCATGTGAACAACCGGGGTTAAGTGCCTTGCCAAAGGACACAACGCGGGAGTCCGAATCGATCGCGCAGACGGTCACCAATCCAAGGACTAACTGGGGTCGACGTTGCTGAACATCGTTGATCTGACTAGAACCGGTTACCGCAACTCCATTGCGCCCGCGGGATCGATCCCTGGACCCATGACTGAGATACCGGCTCACATACACACTCGTCCACCTTGTTGTACACTTGATCGTTTTGTTTTTTGTAGAATACACATCACTCAGCAATATGCCTCGATACAGATCACGGATAATGTCACCAGAATGGACAAAAGTTGATTTCGAGAGAACTCCGATAATGTCTACGTACATCTTAGCATTTGTTGTCTGCGATTTCGAATATCAAGAGCGGATACTGGAAGACAATTATCAGGTAACTGTATAACGAATAAAATGGTTGCTTGACAAACTGCTAAATAAATAAATAAATAAATAAATAAATAAATAAATAAATAAATAAATAAATAAATAAATAAATAAATAATTTCCAGGTACCATGACAAATTGGTAAAATAGGAATTTCTTTCGATTAAATGTACAAAGCGTCTTCGTTATTTCCATTAATGGAGGCCTTTCAAGAGGGTCAGTCCGGAACATCGCACAAGTCGAGGATCCCAAAATGAGTCCCGATTTCATATGAAATGTTTGTACCCAGTTCATTAAAAGGTTTACCGAGGATCGATTATAGTGACCGAGGTTCAGACATTTCATGTCATATCGTGACGAATTTGAGATACTTTTTTATCACATAATGTTTAATGAAAAGCAACGACTAAAGCTGTCCAGTGCTCTTTGCAAAAATCGCCAATTTTTTTTTCTTCAATTTTTGCCTCAGAAAGTTAGCTTATGACCCCTCATTGGAACGAGCTCATTCCAAAAGGCTCCATAAGTTTTGTTATCGAAAACTATAAATATTTAGTTATTCAGGAAATGTTTTCTGCAAATGTCGTCTGCTATTCGTATTAATTCAATTATCCTCCCGAAACCAACTCTCTTGCAACGTTACCACGTCGACGCTGAGTTCCGACGTCATTTCCGTATTAGACGTGTTGTGAACGATATTTTCGTATTTGATGGTGATTATATGATAAAATATCATGTCTTCTTGGTCAGCTTCAATTATCGAAAACTCTTTAAAAGACAAGATTACCCATGCCATTCAGAAAATAAATAATAAATAAGAAAATACATATTGTACATGAATGAATGCTGGCTGCTGATTAGTACAGTACGTGGAGAGTGTATTATCGCTAAATCACCCGCAGAGTGGAGATTCCACCCAAGCAATAATTGCAAATGTGCTGCAAAACATAACCAGCACAAGCAAAGTTTCAGCCAATGGACCTCCGGGTTAAACCCGGAGGTCCATTGGCTGAAACATTGCTTGTGTTTTTTGTCGATGCGTACACAATTTGAAAGTTATAGCTTGGGTGACAAACCCCACTCCGTGGGTGATTTAGTTACAATCCACTCTCCACGTACTGTAAGTATATCGTCCCCTGAGTTCCAGTGTGGTCTGTGTACCCACTGGCACATAGAACACATTGGAACGCAGGGAATGATATGTGTGATACTGATACTCAACAGTATGAAATCTTCTAAAACTCATTCCAGACGGGTACCATACCGCTGCGACATAGGATGCGGGTACTTGTTTTGAATCAGATACGATCAGCCATCTCTGCGAAATAGCACATGACGGGGGACAGATTGCCGGAACGGTAGAGGTACAAACCCTTAGTGTTTTGTTCACTGACCCAACCCCTAGCTACTTCAAGCGTAAGAATTAAAACTTAAGGCTACAATGGAAATATTTTGTGGCATACCACACCTTCTACCATTTGAGGTAGTGAGTGTAGGTCATGCCCGACAGACGCACCGACGGATGTCTGATCATCGGCTGTTTCAAGATTCCGCTTCTACCCAGTGATATAAATGGAGAACAAGTATATTTATGTAACGAACAACATGGTATTTGACGTGGCATTAAAAAAAACTTAATGTAACCTTTTTAATTTTGTTCATTTAGAGAAAACTATTTAGATGCCTTAAATGTATTTATCACGATCGGTATGATTTGATTTAGTTATTGGGGTTTAAGGTCACATATTTCTGCACAATGGCTAATCATGACCACTAATCATGACCATCACAGTTGTACGGGTGTAGGAAGCCGGAGTACCCGGAGAGAACCACCGAGCAACGGCGAGCAACTGTCAGCTCCCCAACATACTAACTCCACACAAGCAGGGTTAGCATTGGTTGAAGACAAGTGCACCCTCGACGTGCAGTACGCCTTAGTAAACGACGTCACCGTGCCCCCAGATGAGCGATGGGGGTGAAGTGTCTTGCCCAAGGACACAACGCGGTTGCCGCAGGTGGGATTCGAACCGAGGACCTCTCGGCTAGCAGCCTGCACCTCTACCTACTGAGCCACCGCGCCCCCGTATGATTTGATTGTAGGCTTCCAGTTGGATACGGGAATAGTATATGATAAATCTACTGTAATTAAGTTGAAAAGCAATAGAATAACATTTATATTCCAATACGACTATCCCCCCCTCCCACCCCTTCTGATTGGACGAGAGCTCGCGAAGTTTTTTCTGATTACAGTTCCAGTAGGACAGGTTACCCTAGATGGCCTCGACCTTTATCTGACTTATAGACTATTTTCCAGTGGCGTCGTGGGATGCACCAGAGGTTTATTTATTAAACTTCTTATTGTTAAAAGCTACCTTTTCATGTTGGGAATTCTGGGCTATGGGTAGAGCGTTGTTGGAGCATTTCCGTTATTGTGATTACTCGACTCAGGCTTTATACAAGTGGGTATACAAGTGTTCACCCGCTCTTCAGGTATTGTACACCAACCGTTATAGTATAATGCATGCTCATTAGACCCCAAATGTCGTGAAATATGTCATACTGGTCTAGCTATATTTTCCATCTGATCTGAGTTCTTGAGCCTGCGATCTTCAAAGTGGTATTTATCTGGTACAAATCACGATAGGATAGCTATTAACTCATACATCAGTTGGACGCTATTTCATAAATAAAATATTGGGATTTTGAAACCGAATTACGAAAAACAGTCAAACATAATATCTCGGATTCAATGTTCTCGACAGCGAGATTCTAAGGTTCTGTGGGGAGAAAACGGAAATATAAGTTCGAACGAATCGCAACTCAGTGGCGATCCGCTCGAAATTATCTGTCCGCTGTTGTGACCACACTAATGTACCGCAGTCTTTAATCAGCCGAATAATAACCGTTTGTTAATAGAGACGACGCAGTCCTTCTAATCTAAGTCTACCTATTAACATACACTGTAAACAAAACAGTTTCACTCAAATTTTATCCTTTCATTTACTGCTTCAAAATTGTAGCTTATGGACTCTACATGAGACGATGAGCTCTTTCCAATGAGGGCTAAAAACCTATGGTATGGAAGCAAAGTAAATAAGTTGTTTAGAAAAAAATAGCTTCTATCGTCCGACATTCGAGTGTGAAAAATAGTGAATATAATCTATTTGTCTTAATCCTTTGAAAGGGGGGAGGAGGGGGTGGGGGTGGGGGGTGGAGTTGCGGTAACCGGTTCTCGTCAAATCGCCGAAATTAAGCAACATAGAGCCCGGTTAGTCCTTGGATGGTTGACCGTCTGAGCGATCGATTCGGACCCCGCGTTGTGTCCTTGGACAAAGGACTTAACCCCGATTGTCCACATGGGAGCTCGATGACACCGTGCACTAAGGCGCACTGCACGTCGATGGTGCGCATGTCTTCAACCAATCTAACCATGCCTGTGCTGCAGCATGGAGTTAAATTGTTGGGGAGCTGGCAGCTACTCGTCGTTGCTCGGTGGTTCTCTCCGGGTACTCCGGCTTCCTCCACTCGTAAAACTGGCACCGACATGAGATGGCCTTGGCTGTTAAAGTGTCGTTAAACCTTAATAAATAAATATATAACCATTTGAACCCGAGAAACCCCGTTCCCGAACCAGGAACATGATACTTTATAATTCCATTAAGTGGGGTGGCTGCTGAGTGAATGTATGGGGTCGACAAATCAATTCTTTTCAACGTGCAGCCGCAAGGTCTGGTTTTATTCGCGACTGTGTCATGTACACATTTTTGTATCTCAAAAATCTTATCTTTGCAAATTAAACAGCTGGGTAAAGCTCAAACAACGCATCGTGGTTGATAATAGTGCTTCATGTCGCGGCTTGCGCTCTCCCCACCATATTTTCTACGTGTCCCCATATTCTGTAAGACCTGTATGTGAGTTAATGGTTCTCGGTATGCAATGATTTTCATCAGTATGTTAAGATTTTTCCCAGTATGCCAGTATTTTTGTAAAATACCAGAGACTTTGACTGCATGTCTGGGCTTTGGCAGTATGCATGGAATGTTTCACTATTCTAGGATTTTCATCAGCAAGCTAGTGGTGTTATCATTTTTAAAGGTGTTTATCTGTATCCTTTTTTCAGATTAGAATATGGGCACAACCAGAACTAAAGAGCCAAACCGACTATGCTCTTGAATATGCTGCTAAATGTTACAAATACTTCAAGGGTTATTTTGGTATCCCGGATGTTGTTCCTAAAGCTGGTAAGCGTAAATCATTATTAGTAAAAAATCTACAGTTTTACATTTTTATAACAATATAAATTATATAATATTGGAGGACTGTTAGAAATTGTGCAGATTAGTGGATGGTTTTCCGGCAAACGGGGCACTAGAAGTAAGACGCATTTTGGAAAAGAATGCTGTCCACAATGATGTGGATGATAATGGCGGCGAATATAACTGCAGAGTGTTTTTACAGTAATTTAACCTGATACAACTCGGAATGTAACCAATACATTCTTGTGAGGTCCTAACGAGGGTGGTGGTAGGGATGGGGTGGGTAGATAGTTGCTACTATAAATAAACACTGATACAACAACAACAACAACATTATCGATGGTTTTCAATTTTCCGACGTCTCGCCTCGATCGATTTGTAAAGAATATACTTTGATATCTATGAAAAATGAATATCGTGATGACGTGCTCATTTTTCGCGGCAAGACAAATTACACTCTTCCAACATAATATTGTTATTAATGACAAAATCATGCACCGAAACTGGACCGTTGATGCCATGTAACCAGCTTTTCTGCTAGGCTTTATTTGAATTTTGATGACGTGAAAGCTGTTACGCTGTGACAACAGTCACAGCGTAACAGCTTCCATGTCATCGATGGAAGGGGTTGCCACGTTGATTGACTTAACGCTATCTTAGGAGGGGGATTGGGTTGCGCTGAAGTTTTAAGCACTCCAGCTCTATAGAGAGCAGTGGCATGCACTGTATTAATGTCTAGAAGTATTCACTTCAAATTCAAAAATAGAGGAGGAGTTCGCAAATATATCAAATAAATGTTTGTCTGGTGTTTCGATTTCCATGATAGCATGACAGTGTAGGAACACGAGATTGAAATGACTATAAACTCATGGGTAACAATAGCCTGCATGTTTTATTCATTCAGCACTTTTTGATGACACTGAAGTAGCCACCACACTCGACATGCTTCCTCGACGTTGTTGATAATTATCCTGTCTTTTTCAGACCACGTGGCATTCCCAGATTTCAGCGCAGGTGCAATGGAGAACTGGGGATTGATGTTGTATCGAGAGGCAGCGTTGCTGTATGATCCGAAGGTTTCGTCCAGTATAAACAAGTACCGTGTGACTTTGATCATTTCACACGAAATCTCTCACACGGTACGTAGAAATTTGTTGTTAGAATCTGGCTATTTCATCTGCACAGCATTAAACCGGTCCATCTTTCTTGATGCAATATAAGATGTATACAAGTCATGAAAGTAGATCGGCGGTTGGAATGGGGACGCTTTTCCTCCAAAAATGTCACGCGGGGCGGGAGGCACCATATACTTCGTTCCCAAAACTGGTATATTGACTATTGACCAATACTTATATGATGCTCCTATTTAGCGCCCACTCGTCCGTATAAATTAGTATATGTCTCGACCTCAAAAGGCGGATCATTCACCTTTCAAATATATTGAAATAATTTTGGAAACAAAGGAAAGGTACATTTAGTTTAAACAATAATTATTTCCAAACATTTTCCAAAGTGATACATACGACAATTAATAATGATCGTTGATTCGAGAAAAAGCTGGTACTTTATCGGCGGCCTTTTCCACTTATAATACAATTAACACGTAGCAAATGGATGACCTTCGAGGCAAAGGGGTGCCAAATATCAGTTAATAATATACTTGAGTGAGGGTTTCCTCATGGGCCTGTCAGCCTCATACGACAGGAAAGGGGTGCTGAATGCCAGCCGTGTGTTAGTTAGAGATGTTGGAAGTAGGGTGCCATGGGGCAAGACAGTTCAATATCCAGATGAGGGTCACTGGGAGATATCCTCGTAGCCCATGTACAAACACGGGAAAAACAGATGAGAAAAGGATAGGATTGCAAAACCGAAAAGGATATGATTGCAAAACCGAAAAGGATATGATTGCAAAACCGCTATAACAATGCGTTATACTCTCATAAATTAAACAGCTGGGTGAAATCCGAGCCAAATATACAATTGTTGAGTGCGTTTGTGGTAATTAGATTTTTTTTTATTTTATTTTTTTCCGGTTTGACATAATGCCTTTCCATTGAACCATGAAATTGAATTCCCAAAGTAGATTACCACAATTATTAGCTTAGGGGAATTTGGGATTATTCCTATTTCTATGAATGATTTTCCAAGTTCAGTTTTCGAACACTCACAATGTGCGCAGACTGTGACCAGTTTTAGTTTCAAAATTGTATTCATAAGTAATTCGTGTCGAAAAGTATTTCCAATCCGGTATCCTGTCCTGCGCTTGTGGCGTGCTGAAACTCCCAATTCTTTGATTCATTCGATTTTATGATATTTATTGCGTTTTCGCTAATTAATCATCCAGCTTGTGATAGTAAAATGACGTAACGTTTTTTAGCTGAATCGAATGCATTTTGGCTGTGACTTGAACACTCGCTCCGCTTTGGTTTCCTTTCCACCCAGCAATCAAAATACCGCAACTTAGGAGCAAGTTTCCAAACACCCGAGGATCAAGATTTCCCCAAATTACCGATCATAATGTAAAATTACTGCTTTGAAAATATATTGTTGGACAGAATAAAATGTATTGAGCCTTGAAAAGTATTTTGTTGTGTACCCTTTTCGGTTTTGTTTTCTTCATTGTTCAAGACATTCATGCGCAGTAATACCTTATATCACAACATGACCAGGGCTGGGGTAATTGTAATTGGTAATTGTAATTACCTGTAATTAATTACTTTTTTTAAAGTAATTGGCTGTAATTGGTAATTGAGGATTTTTTCAATTACTTGTAATTGTAATGTAATTAATTACATTGAAAATTCTCCTGTAATTGCAATTACTTTTCAATTACTTTCAATTACATTTATCAAAAAATATTTTCAAAACTAACATTCAGTGTTCAAAAATCCAGTATGTTTCAATACTTATGTCTCTCTTATAACAGTATTAGTATCTATGGTGTTGAGATTTGTTTGATGAATTGTTTGCAAGAGTGTGTTTTGATAATGATAACATTGCTTGGAGTGCTTGTGCTGAGAGAATCATTTGAATGTCAAATGGCTTATGTTTTGATAATCATGTATACTTCTAACAGTAATTCTCTTTGGTCTTTTTCACACAAAAAATGTTAAGCTTGTCTTTTAAAATAAAATATGGCTGCACAGAGTTATAAAATACCCCTGCTTTCAACTTATTCTCATTGTCACTTAATGTTTTATTATAAACATGTCTAGTTTAACTTTGCATTTTGACATACCAGATAATGCAACAGGAACTATAAAAGCAAGATGCAAACACTGCACATCAGTTATTTCTGGATCATCGAAATGTACAATAAACTTTCTAACTCATCTAAAGGTAAGATTTTTAAAAATTAACATTATTAATTGACACTTTACCCAACGTGAATAGCAGACAACACTTGCAAAATAAATTCTCGAAGGAATAAAAATGTTCAACAATGTTTGTCTCAATCAAAAACATAGCTTTTCACCCCTCATTGGAATAAGCTTGTTCCAATGAGGGGTCATAAGCTATGTTTTTGAGACAAAAATTAAAAACAAAATAAAATTTGAATGGAGATTTTTGCAATAAACTGTATTTATGAGTTTCAGTTAAGGCATGAACACTTTAATTCAAAACTACATTAGTTTCTTTTGTCCCAATTTGTGTTTCAATTAGGAGATTAACACTTGAATCTAAAACTATGTTTAGTTTCTTTTGTCCAATTCAAGTTTCAATTAGGGGATTAACTGTACTGAAAGAAAACCAATTAACTTGACTTGCTGATCTAACTCATTCACTTCAACTATTACCTGTCACAAATGAGTTGTTGTGTAATAAACTTCAAATTATGTTCTCATGTGGGTTCATTTCATATAGACTTATTCTCAATCTTAAACAATTTTCAGAATTTTTCTCAGCATTTTGTCTCCACCAATATAAATTCATAATTTCTGAGAAAGGGCTTAAAAACCACTTGCAAATGTTCTGTTGATAGACCTCCATGTTAATCCTGGGGTCCACCAAAAGATAATTTGTCAGTGATTTCTCCAAAAAGTTGTGAAAAGTAATTGAAAGTAATTAAAAGTAATTAATTACTTTTCAAAAAGTAATAGTGATTGTAATTAATTACTTTTAAAAAACAAGTAATTGTAATTGTAATTGTAATTGCATTTTCCCAATGTAATTGTAATTGTAATTAATTACTTTCAATGTAATTGACCCCAGGCCTGAACATGACCTCTACCTACCTGGCGTTCGAGAAAAACTATGACTTCACTTCCGGGGTCCATAGCGGGGTCCATACAGTAGGGCCAGAAGTATACGTCATATACTACTTACGGGTTTTGTTGGAGATCATATTTACAAAAGATAAGATAGGGAGATTTGATACAGACGTTGATATTAAGATATGAAATAAAACAAATGGGATTGTTTTTGATAAAGGTGAGAAAGTCGAGATCCATTACATTAAACTATTAATCATTGTATACAAGTGAGTGCAATCTTGAATTTGTGGACGAGATTCAGTAAAGAAAAAACGAACAGGTCAACGAACGCAACAAGTTAACTCATATTCGCCGAATGAAAACACATAGAATATACCCAAAATAGCTTGGTGTACCAAATGTTCACCACGAGTGGTGAAGTGGTGTTAACCGCGAGCCTTCGGCGCGCGATTAATACCAGTTCACCACGAGTGGTGGACATTTGGTACACCAAGCTACATTGGGTATATTTTATTTATACCATAATCGTCAGATTATTAAGAGTCGCTATTATTTTTTCTGGACCCTACTGAGCACCAGGCGTACATACGAGCGAATCTGTTTTTGTTTACATGAGCGAGTATAGGTGGGCGGTACTTCCGCTGTCAATTTTATCGCCGAAACGAAATGAAAAAAAGAAACTAGTCTTTTTCGTTTTAGTAACATAATAACATACTATTTCGAGTTATGCATGCTTAAATATCTGACCTTAAACACCAATAAATAAATATAATAAATTTATTAAAATGAGGCAATGCACGTTTGTTAATTTTTGGCATCTTATGGGGTAAACCTATTTAAAAACGTAATAAATAATTGCCACTTCCATTTCACTCTTCGCGAGGCAAAGTGCGATAAATTTAGACAAGTTTGAAATCAGGTCGGCGACACCAAAGGTCAACGGGGATGTAGTTCTTCTGCAGGTGTAAATTTTTTCTATTGAAATCCCATTGCTGGCGTGTTCATCACAGTTCATGTGTAAAGCTAAAATTTATGTCATAGACTTTTTATACATAGTAGAATAGGTAATCTTGGTATAAATAGGGCAATTAAACTTCGTTCAATGACTTAATTGGTATCGCTGCAGTAAATATTTGAATTATAGTTACCCGCCTTGAAATGTTGCACTCCGAAATGATGCAATCTCTAAAAATAAGCAGCCTTGGAAAAATAAATTGTTTCAGTAAACATTTGAAACATTCTAATGACATCTTACATTGTTGTTGAATATTCCAGATAAATAAAAAGGGTGATTTGATGATTTTTGGACCTAAAAATACAATTGACTTTTGGGGTGGTTCTGTTGTGAATTCCCTGAGGAATATATGCATGTGACCGATACTTCCATTCCTGTTAATTTTTCTCTCTTATTTGTTGCATGACCCCCTGTTTTCTGGTCAGAAAAATTTGTCCGAAGGCCTATACTTGACAAAGATATTTGAATGCCAAAATTAAAATGATGCGATCATAAATTGTTTTGTTTGAACATTATAATGGTTGCTTATGGGAAAATATTTAGTACTGTGACGCCAATTATACGATGCGCGTAAAACCGTTTTCCTAATTCACTCATAGTGTAACTCAATAAGTTTAAATGAAGTATACCGTTGGTCTATCTGTGTATTTACAGTGGTTTGGTAACATGGTTACCATGAATTGGTGAGATGACTTGTGACTGAATGAAGTCTAACTATCTGTTACTAACAGTGGTTTGGTAACATAGTTACCATGAGGTGGTGGGATGATGTGTGCCTGAAGAAAGTATAATGTATTTCTATCTGTGTATTTGTTTAAAGTGGTTTGGTAACATGGTTACCATGAATTGGTGGGATGACTTGTGACTGAGTGAAGTCTAACTATCTGTGTACTTACAGTGGTTTGGTAACATTGTTACCATGAGGTGGTGGGATGATTTGTGCTTGAGTATAATGTTTTTCTGTGTTTTTACAGTGGTTTGGTAACACGGTTACCACGAATTGGTGGGATGACTTGTGACTGAATGAAGTCTAACTATCTGTTACTAACAGTGGTTTGGTAACATAGTTACCATGAGGTGGTCGGATGATTTATGCCTGAAGAAAGTATAATGTATTTCTGTCTGTGTATTTACAGTGGTTTGGTAACATGGTTACCATGAATTGGTGGGATGACTTGTCACTGAATGAAGTCTAACTATCTGTGTACTAACAGTGGTTTGATAAATTAGTTACCATGAGGTGGTGGGATGATTTGTGGCTGAATGTAGTATAATGTTTTTTTATCTGTGTATTTACAGTAGTTTGGTAACTTGATTACCATGAAGTGGTGGGGTGATTTTTGGCTGAACGAGGTATATTGTTTTTCTATCTGTATATTTACAGTGGTTTGGTAACATGGTTACCATGAAGTGGTGGGATGATTTGTGGCTGAATGAGGGATTTGCCAGCTTACTCATGTATTTTGCCATGGAAGCTGTACATCCGGACTGGGATGTGGTAAGTGTTATGATACGCTTTCTGACAAATTGTCATAAAATTAGACAATTGGAAGTTAAAATCGTATCTTCATTAATTTTGTGAATCGTATATGGATGTTTCTTAACGACTACTGATACACTCAGCTTTCCGGCCTATCAATCTCCTGCCTACCATCCGTGCACCATTAGCCATAAATAACTTATCTTGCAGCATCTTTTGTTCTTGTTATTGTAAAATATAAAACGAGGACAGGTTTTGCGTCACGCGGCGCTTCGATAATCCAATTCGATTCCTGTAGCGCTGTTTCGAAACATTTCAAATCGCGCAGTTCTTAAATTTGTCGCCTCTTGAACTCTTATTCTGTCATCAGGTCTCCTTTTCAGGAGACCTGATGATAGAAGAACAGTTCAAAGAGATTCCCCTTCCGACACTATTCTCATTCCGTTCAAGAATTTCCCGCTCCTTTTGAATGACTTTACAAAAACAGACGAGTCGGTGGTGAAAACAATTCATGAGTGCAGACTGGCAATTTTAACGGCTGTTCGAGGGGGGGGGGGGGGGGGGCGCGGTGGCGCAGCTGGTAGAGGTGCAGGCTGCAAGCCGAGAGGTCCTCGGTTCGAATCCCACCTGCGGCAACCGCGTTGTGTCCTTGGGCAAGACACTTCACCCCCATTGCCCACGTGGGGGCACGGTGACGTTGTGTACTAAGGCGTACTGCATGTCGATGGTGCAACTGTCTTCAACCAATGCTAACCCTGCTTGTGTGGAGTTGGTATGTTGCGGAGCTGACAGTTGCTCGCCGTTGCGCGGTGGTTCTCTCCGGGTAATCCGGCTTTCTCCACCCATAAAACTGTCACGGTCATGGTTAGCCATTGTGCAGAAATATGTGACCTTAAACACCAATAAATAAATAAATAAATAAATAAATAAATAAATAAATAAATAAATAAATAACGGCTGTTCGAAAGTGCAATATTTACAACCTGGATAGTTATGAGATTCGATTCATGATTCGAGTCGGAATCATCTACCCGATTCGATTCGGGATTCGATTCTCCCGAAATTTGAGATTCGAGGGCTAAAGATAGGCCCTGCCATTTTATGGTCTATTCAGTAACCAAGTTGAGGTGAACTTTGGCAGTCTGTTTGAAAATTGCAGGTGATAATCTCGAGACGCTTTGTGCGCTGTGTTAACGGTAAAAAATGTTTTGCCGGCAATTTAAACTGAACATATTTTTCCATTGGAATGCCTAGCGTTATCGTTTTTGCAGATAACCGGTTGATCGCTTTTAGAGCTGGCGGGTGATGTCCGTGTCCGGTCGCGGGCTGAACGGCTGATATCGGTTGTGAACCATTGAGGCCCGTATCTGGTTGTGAACAGGAGGTCCGTATCCGGTTGCAAACCACTAAGGCAGGTATCTATCCGGTTGAGAACCAGTGAGACCGGTATCCGGTCGTGAACCAGTGAGATCTATATACAGTTGTGAACCGGTTCGTATCAGTGAGGTTAGTATCCGGCTGTGGTTAGTATCCGGCTGTTAATCAGTGAGATCGGTATCCGAATTTTTTCTCTATCGGAAGCATCAGAGTCGCAATATATTGTACCTCAGCTTGCAACACACACGCAACAAGTGAGGTTAGTATCCGGCTGTTAATCGGTGAGGTCGGTATCCGAATTTTTCTCTAACGGAAGCATCAGAGTCACAATATGTTGTACCTCAGCTTGCAACACATACGCAATTTTGTCTATACTCGTGGCCTGAATTTAACAACATAGAATTCTATTAATATTACCAATTTTTTCTTTAAAGTTTGCAATCCAGATGGTAGAAGAAGGATTCGAGGTAATGCTGACAGATTCTCTGGTTACGTCACATCCGGTATCAACACCAATACACCACCCTGATGACATTGCGCAAGTCTTTGATAAAATCTCGTACGCAAAGGTAGGACGGTATATATTGGTGTTTGTTTTAGTAACCAGAGGCGGGCGATGGAACCGCCATGAAAATAGAGGGGCACACATTTCTAAATTTTCAGACTAACCGGATCGTCGATGATTGGTCTGGTGAGAAAAAAGTTGTAATAGTTTCACATTAATAGAGAATCACTTATGAGTTACGATTTGATATTGGATATGAAATATGAAATTTCTGAACTGAGGTCATTAAACGCGACCTGAGCAGAGGCTTACCAAGAATCAGAACGATTACAGTAAACGGGGTGCAGAAATTACATATCAAATCTTGACGAATTTGAGAGTCTTAACCCTTTACCTAACATGAAAAGCAGACGACACTTGCAAAAATTCGTCATTAACTAATTTATTTCATTTTTTGTCTCAAAAACATAGGTTATGACCCCCTCGTTGGAACGAGCTCGACGAGCTCGTTCCAACGAGGGGTCATAACCTGTGTTTTTGAGACAAAAAATGAAAAAAATAATGAAAATTAATTGGCGATTTTTGAGAATAGCGCTGGCCGGTTTTTACCGTTACGTTAGGTAAAGGGTTAAAATAAATAGAGAGTAATCGCTTGACTGTACTGGTTATGTGAAATAATTCATGAGAGGTGAGGGACGTTGTGCAAACACGAGTGCGCGAATTAACACGAGTGTTTCACAATATAGTCCCTCGCCTCGAATGAATTATTTCTCGTAACCAGTCCAGCCAAGCGATTACTCTGTTTATTACTTTTCATTATTAACGATAATTATATTATTTAACCCTTTACCTAACGTAACGGTCAAAACCGGCCAGCGGTATTTTTTAAAAATCGCCAATTAATTTTCATTATTTTTTCATTTTTGTCTCTAAAACATAGGTTATGACCCCTCACTGGAACGAGCTTGTTCCAATGAGGGGACATAACCTATGTTTTTGAGACAAAAAAAAAAAAAATGAAAATAATAGTTATTCAAGAATTTTGTTTGCAAGTGTCGCCTGCTATTCATGTTAGGTAATGTGTTAAAAAAATAATAAAAAAAACAATGAAGTCCCCATTACACCCACGGCAAAGCGTTTTGGTTTGCGCGCACGGATACATGACCCAATTGTCGATTGCATAATTCACTTGTGAAGTTATCGTTTATAATCAAACCCGGAAATCCCAGTAAATCACACTTTGGAAAGTAATAATGTGTAGATTTAACCCATTACCTAACGTAACAACTAAAACTGGACCTGACTGTTCACAAAATCGCCAACCATTATCATTCTTTCATTTTCTTGCCTTGAAAATGTAACTTATGACACTTTAAACGAGTTCGATGGTTCCAATGACGGGGTTGGGATCCATGTTATCGAAGCCAAAATGAAAATTTGTAGAAATGTTTTTTTTTTCACAGTATCTTCAGCTATTCGTATTTGATGACAAGTCCATGAAATATAGAAGAAGATTAATTCAATTCTGCTTCCGAAACCAACTTACTCGCAATGCTACGCCATCAACCTAGCCTTCTCACGTCACCTGTTTATTAAACGTGCTGTAAACAGTGTTTCCGAAATGAGTCATTTGATGTTGGTTATGAGACCATTTCATTCATTCTCGGGTCTTGACGGTTGCCCCTTTTTCCTTGAGATATAAGGACACTTTCCACAGCCAGGGTCACCTCTTATCTCACGGCGGATCCGATGAGAGGTATTGACAAATGTGGTTGGCGATTAGACATCGATAAATATACTCTGAGCATTACTATAATAAATAAATATGTACATGTAGAGTGCTAAACTATTTCTCAGTTATGGTACCATTTTAATGGATTTATTTCGTTACGGTTCCCTCGAGTGTGTCTAGAGGTACTATCCAATAACATGTAACAACACAATTTCATATAAACAAAACTAATTTATTTCCAACGGAAAACGAAGAACATTTGAAGCTTACTAAGCGTCGCAATCAAGCTCTCGGGACGCAAGTGAAGTCCGGTAAAGAACCCAACGCTGTTATGGCTGCTTGTTTACCCACTTTTTTCTAGGAGTTTGCGCGTTGACTAGCATTGATTTAATGTGACGTCTCTTTACTTACAATGATATGCAGATATTCTCTCGTACTCCATTTATATATATCCCAATGAAAAAGTATTTAATTCTCCCTATAAACATGAAGACATCAACCCAGTTTGGAACCACATGACTTAATCATAAAACTGCAGCTGTGGCGAGTCTTCATTCATAATTAAGGTGTAAACAAACACGTCTAATGGTATTGATAAAGTCATTAAAGTTTCAGTCAAATTAAGTCTGGATTGAGAAACGTTTTAATGTTTATTACACACCTGTTCTATGAAATGCCCATCTACAGCAACACAAAACCATGAAAAACGGAAATCTTTGACGGATTATTTTTAAATAGAAGCGAAATTAAGATAAAGTGACTTTCTCGTTGAAGCACTTTGTCCACGGTTCGGAAAATTATACATCATTGTGGGAGAATTAGGTTATCAGACATCTTTGCAATGAAAAAGTGGCAATATTTCCGACGTCGTTCCAGAAAACGAAGTCTGAAAATTAGCAACTGTTCAAAAGCGTATTTCTACGCGAGTCCACTTGAACATTTTCAATCTTCGTTTCCACTTTTTCATTACAAAGATGTCAGGTAACCAAATTTACCGATGACAATTCAAAATGTGTCCGAACTGTTGCCAAAGGGTCTGAAATCCAAAAGACGAACACTTCGTCGCCTGCCAAACTATTTCCATCGCTGACCGAGACTTTACAAGCCACCCCATCCATTCAAGAAATTTAGTACGAGAAAGTCACTTCGATTGAATGTTTATTTTTATGTATCTATTTACCGTAAGTGTACACAGTTGCGCACGAGAACTATGCCTCTGAGACGCGTTTGAATACATCATATAAACCTACAGCTCATTCTCTTTACTCCCGGGAAGCGAAGCAGTGCTTGCTAACTGTGGTACATAAGCTATGTTTTATTAGTAAAATATGACCCAGTCACAAATGCTTGGCGCGGAAGTCCTTTAAAATGGGCAACATGGGAATAAACGATTGGCTGGACTTGAATGTATCTCCATGTTACGGTAACGATTAGTCACTGTGCAGAAGTATGTGACCGTAAACAACAATAAATAAATAAAATATCCTCTTTACTGGACGCTACCATTTTAGATTGTCCGTTCCTGCACGGGTATCCGTCACACAAATTACCTTTAAAGTTTACTATTCTTGCCTTGGAATGTTAATCTGCCGACCGGTTCAACATGCAAATGTTGATAGGTAACCGAACGAGAGTTGAGCACGTAATTTTAAAATTGGAGTAACAAATCCACAATATGTACGGCGGAAGAAGCGCCATTTAACATTATGGCATTTAACTGCAGGGCTTGCCTTGAGTCGGGGCTGATCAGCCCAGGCCCCGAGATCAGCCCCAAGGAGCACTTGCTGGGGGCTTTTTTTCAAGCCCTGACATTTTCCACAAAAAAGCACTAACAATAATGGACAAAATGGAAAATCAGTCCCGAAAAGGCCCCGACCTCAATATGTGGGGCACTTTTTTTAGGCCCCGACCATTTTACTCAAGGCGAGCCCTGTAACTGGTTGAGTGCTAGAAGCCACTATCAGGGCTTTGAGAAAAATGAGGGTACCAGAGTAAAAGCCATCGTTTTCCTTGTTCATGTTTCATATTCAATCAAACACAAATAATATTTTGTTTTATACAAATTTGTTTTATCACAAATTATTGAAGAGTGCCTGAGGGCACTCTTCAATAATTTGTAATAAAAACATTTTCTGAACAACTTTATATCACCAAAAATAATGTAGCCCTCAACCTGTTAACACATTTTGATGATAATGATATTGACATTTTTTTCAGGGAATGGCAGTGTTGAGAATGCTCTATAATTTCCTCGGCCATGACAATTTCCAGAAAGGATTACAGGTAATGTATGTACAGTGCGGCCGCCGTGGACTGGTCACGTTCCTCGGGTGGACAATAGTTCTACTCTCTCAAGAATATTAGATTCCAAACACTAATTATAGGAATAATCATCACAATCATCAAAAATTAAATTGATGAAGTACAACCCGGTGCTTCATTAATTAAAGTTTTGCTGATGGTGAATTTTATTACTTTGTAAACACATGCGTGGACATCATTGTCCACGGCGACTGTACTGTATTCTCAATTTTTGACTTTTTGTTAAACTGTGGTCTTATTCAGAAAGCGAGAATATTTGTAAAGACATTGTTGTGTTAGTTATATTGAGTTTGTCATTGAATACGGGAACTTCCTTGAAGATCAAAGAAAACATTATGTTATTTATTGTTTCCGTCAACACGCTTTATGAACTTCTGTATCTTTAGGCGATGGGCTGTTACGACATTATTACTTTCATGGAAGCCGACGTTGACCATAGAGTGTCCGGTCTATAGAGCCCTTCAGCGTAGACGCACAGAACTGATCAGAGACAAGTGTGTCTGATGTGCCCCGTTGAAAATAAATGACAAGTTATTAAGGTCGCATGGTGCACTAGAACTTCAGATAATTTGTTCGTTAAGATTCTGGTTAATACAACATTACCAACCACATCAATTCCCCATCGAAACGTATTACTGCAAAGATCCCCATTCATTCGTACGTCCGAATGTTCAGTTGTCTGAATGTTCAGCAGTTTGTCAGAATGTTCAGCAGTTTGAGCATGAGTTTAATTTCCTTTTTGTTGCGCAGTTCAATTGTCCGTTCCACAATCCCTTCTTATTCACGTGATAAATCGAACAGTCGTTTTAGGATGCCAATTGATATATTTTAAGGCTCCGCATTAACAAATCTAAATATGTTGTCATCAAATAGAATTTATATGCTTATGTGTTACTCATTTGAACTTTGTATATGTTGTACTTATACCGCAGAATAAAACACTCATCCATCCAATCATGGACTCAAGACAAATTCGGGCACCATGATTCGACGAAAAAATGACAGAGTAATTGCCCTTAGTCTGCTGCATGTTTCCGAAATTGCAGAGTCTCTATGCAAACAGCAGAGTCTCCGCGGATTGCTCGTAATTCATACGTGGGCAATGATGTCCACGCATTCGTTTACCAGGTAATACAAATCATCATCAGGAAAAGTTTAATTAATGAAGTACCGGGTTGTACCCGGTTCTTCATTAATTTAATTTTTGATGTTTACTCCAACATTTAGTGTTCGTAGTCTAATATTGCGGCGTGCGTAGTAATATTGTACACCCATAGAAAGTGACCAATTCACGGCGGCTGTACTGCAGTGTGATCAGGGGCAAATACTATAAAACTTTTACAATTGTATTTTCTAGAATTGTATCTTCTGGTTATGGCTTCAAATAGGTTGAAAGGAACAATTAGCATTCAAAAAGATGTGGCAATTTGCCAACTGACAGTCAGGGTCACCTCGTGTCGTGCCGTTTTACGGGTGGAGGAAGCCGGAGTGCCCTAGAGAACCACCGAACAGCTGCGAACAACCATCAGACTTTCCAACCTACTAAATCAACACAAGAGGGTTTAGAACTGGTTGAAGACAATTGCGTCATCGACGTGCAGTACGCCTTAGAACACAGCGCCACCGTGACCCCACATGGGAAATAGGGATTACGTGCATTGTACAATGACACAACCCAGTTACCCTTGGCGGGGATCGAACCCTGGACCTTTTGGTGTAACTTATATGTAGCAAAAGACCTCCATACGTTGTAAATCCTCCTCGGTTCGCGAGTTAAGCGCGGATCCGACGTGGCATACTCCTCACCAAACGTCCAATATTAGATTGACTGATATTATTCCATTCTTCCTGCAGTGCAGCAGGAATTCCTGGACATCGGTAGGGGGTTGCTCGCATTGTCGTAGGCGACTGCCAAGCATATCCCAGACGTCCTCGATTGGTGAAAGATTTGGACGTAGTGCTTGCCAAGGCAGTGTAGTGATGTTCTGCTTATGGAGGAACTCTGTGGCGACACGGGTCCTGTGTGCTCTTGCATTGTCATCTTGAAAGATGAATCGACGGCCGTGACGGCGCGCAGACGGCTCTACTTGAGCTGCTAACATGTTGCCACGGCAGTACTGCCCTGTGACACGTCCTTGGATGACATGTAATGCTGTTTTGCTTGTCATGGTTATGCTTCCCCACACCTTTAACCGATCCACCACCAAACGATCGTGCTGCCTAACGGTTACGTCATTTTACGCTTTGTGTGATGACATCCAGTCAAACGTGGACTTATTCGAGGTCGCCGGGTGTACACATTCCAGCTATGTAGGCGCTTTCGGGTAGTCTGACCACTGACTCTCACATCTGTCGCTCGCTCGATGCAGCTGCTGTCCAACTTCTGAGGCACTTTGATGGCGGTTACGTAATGCTGGGATTCGGATGAAACGATCCGGGTTAGCAGTTGACGCCATTGGAATACCTGACCGACGCCTGTCATCAGCATTGCCTGTCTGACCACAACCTAATAATCACCGATTGAGTAATGTTGAGAAGTTGAGTCCCTGCAGTCTGTCTTTTGCCAGCTTTCAGCATGCCAACTGCACGCATACGTTCGTCACGTGTCAGTCTTCGCACACCTCAAAAGTTACGTTTCGATCAGAAACTACTGATGAACGAGCTAATGCCAAGAAAAGAACGACGAGACCTCCGAAAAAGTCCGTCCAACACAAACGAAAATTTCAAAACGTACCCAACAGACATTAACGCAGCGTTCGTGCGAAAAATCTGCACGAAGTTTTCGTGGGCCGGTGACATTCATGATCCACACTAAACTTGGTAACATATTGATGTGCCCAATCACGTGTATCCAATACCATTTTCCGAAAATATCAACATAAGTTTGGATACCCCCTACTTTTTTAGTATATATTAAACGTTCCCGCGGGACGATTAGATATTCATATCCAGGAAGTAGAGCTGAAACGGTTAACCAATTAAGCAATTAATCAGTGATCAACATCTTGATCGATCCAAAAGGTAATTGATCGATTAAACGTTACTTTTGAACTACTGTATTACATGGGTTAAGAAAGGAACAAACTTGCTCCAAAACAGACAAACATTGTTACACTGACTCACATCAATTATATGAGACAGAGTAAAACATGTAAGTTACTTGCTGACATACTTATTTACTTGCATGATCATCATACTGTATCAGTAGCTGGAAATAGTCATTCTTAACCCTTTACCCATTGCGGGTAGCAGATGATACTTGCAAAATAAATTCATGAATGACTAAACATTTTAAATTTTTGTCTCAAAAACATAGCTTACGACCCCTCATTGGAACGAGCTCAACGAGCTCGTTCCAATGAGGGGTCAGGAGTTATGTTTTTGAGACAAAAATTTAAAACATAATAAATTTGAATGGAGATTTTTGTATACAGGCCTAGTAGGTTTTTTTGTTAAGCTGGGTAAGGGGTTCATGCTGTAAATCATCAACGGTATGGCAGTTATTCAGATATCTATTTGGACAAGTGATTAAACGGTTAACCAAGGTTAATCCACGAGATTAATCGATCAAGAAAACCCCTTAACCGTTTCAGCTCTACCAGGAAGTTGACAACCTCACCCTTCGATTGGACGAGAGCTCGCGAAGTGTTTTTCTATGTTTACGACTCCATGGGCATTTAACGCCAAAACGCAAAATATTGCGAGGTTCCCCACCAGACAAATATTTCAACAAAGGAGTGACATGCAAACCGCTTCGTTTTCCTCGATTTTTCACACGTGAAATAGTCCAAATGAAAGTGTTGTATAAATTACAAACCAGTCTACAGTTTTAAACTCAGTTGGAGTGACCTCTTGTTTGTCCAGTGAAGTCGAGGGGTACACGAGAGGGTTTTTTACTAAACTTGTTATATTTAAAAGTTGCCGTTGTTTATTTCGATAGGGTTTTATCAAAACATATACACTGTTGTGATGAATTGTCGGTAACGTGATCGGAAGTTTGGGGCTCGGGGCGTATGTTCAACCGAGACACAAACCGTCTCGGTTGGACATAAACTCCGAGAAGCATTCTTTAGACCATGTTACCGTCAATTCACCACAATAACCTATAAACGCCTAAATATCTATACTATTTTGGGGGGAAAAAACAACAAATATGCAGTGCACGGGCGACTCTGTAAATCATCTGGTGATACGTCCACAACAGACTTTCTAGATGGCTCTTCAGGTTTAAACTGTTCTATCGATAAGGTGAGTTGGTACACTTACTGGTGGCTGAATACCAATTCACTCTTTGCATATCGTATGTTACTCTGTTACAGCGTAACGTAAGGTTGTTCTGTGGTAACTTGGGGTTTCTAACCAGGGGCGTGTCAAGAATGATCGATTAAGGGCGTAAACCAGATTTTCCCGACTGTGATGGCACAAGTCCCGACTGATCAAATATTTCAACATCATGTAGTTGGACTATAAGTCAGTCGGGTTTATAGTGGAAAGTTCGAGAGGTCGTCGGAATTTATTTTTGGATATATAAAATGTATATGCAGTAGTCTCGATGCAACATCTTATCTAATTAACACGTACTGCATCGGTAGTCCAAATTGCTCATGCTGGGCTCCCAGGGCCCAAATCGGTTACTATGGACCTCTGTTTGTATGATCGACTGTGTTTGTAATACAAGTCCAATTATCAAAGTACATGGTTTACTAACAATTGATATTTTAAACTCAAATACTGAAGAAAATATCTCGATGGGACATACTGGGATGGTGGTGGGTATTTCACTCATTAAACCCACTTTTGCGACGTCCCTTTGTCGAAGTGTAAGAAACAAGGTAACATTGCAATTGATAATTCATTTATGATTTTTTTTATTATTGCAGTTATACATCAACAAATACATGTTCAAGAACGCAGAAATGGACGATTTGTGGGAAACATTCGCCCAGGTATATATACTACATACACTGGCTAAGTGTGGTGTCAAGCTCAGAGAGAGAGAGAGAGAGAGAGAGGAGAGAGAGAGAAGAGAGAGAGAGAGAGAGAGGGGGGGGGGGGAGAGAGAGGAGAGAGAGAGAGAGAGAGAGTGTGTGTGTGTTATTTGAGCGGGAATAAAATAGTGGCCGTTCCAACTCCTCGATTATTCACGAACAGTCAAAGATGAATACTTAACTTTGCTGCCCCTCCGTACCCCGCCCTGAAATCTCAAACAACCCTCCACTGCACATAAAAAGCACTGCTGCGAAAGTCAAACCAAGCCTATACATGCATGTTAATTTTTTACCCACTGGCCTTCCAGTGTTTTAGATTAGGGTAAAACGCTCTGCCGTGCTAACCCCTGTTAAAACCAACGACTACGTCCGTGTCATGTGTCCAATATAGCACGCGTGCGGAAATCTGTAAGACAGAGACACTCCATTCCGCTGGAAGGAATATTTTGCTATATTTTTGTCATCGCATAACATTGTATTGGTAATGCACAACTAATTTTTCGATGTTACGTTTCGTTGCAGGCTGTTAACCATTCTGTTGACGTCATGACGATCATGCACACGTGGACGAAACAAATGGGATATCCTCTTATAACAGTGACTGATAAAGGCGACCATTATTTGTTGGAACAAGAACGTTTCTTATTCAACAGTACCCAAAAGACTGAGGAAATGTATAACAGCTCATATGGGTATGTGTCAGTTATTTTGTTGCAGGATCGGGGGGGGGGGGGGGGGTAGTGAGGTAGGAGGCCTGGGAATTTCCGGAAAGTCTGTTAGTCCGTGTCCGAACGGTGTAAAGGGTGGAAGACATACTTGACAACCAAACATTGAAGACGATGAATTATATGCTCCCATAAAAGGGAAGTACCCAACGAAACTTCGAAATTCGATTCGATTCCAACTTCTTCCGACGATTCGATTCGAGTTGCGCCGCTTGAAAACATTTCGATTCTTCGAGAATTTCTAGAAATCCCACCAAATATCTCCTTGGGAACACTCTTTCTATCATCAGGTCACCTGTACAGGAGACCTGGTGAGAGCAAAGGAGTTCAAGGAGGTTCGCTTCCACAACTAATTTCAGGAACATTCCACATTTTTTGGTTGCCTTGCTCAAATAAACGAGTTGCTGTTGAATACTTAACTGAAGACTGGCCCCCATAAGGTTCCATCAGCATTATTATTGTCAAAAGAAGCAAAATCCTTTACCCTAGGAGTCTAATGGCGATAGGTGTATATTACCGAATCAAATGCTACATATTGTTCTTGCGACAACTTGCCTTGCATCAGCTGCCTATATATTTACTGGTAAATGGGAAGTTAATTGGCGGACGGAGTGAAAATTGAATACGATTCTAATTCGTAATTATTCATTGACAGATACACTCGCTGCATGTCAATAGATTATCTATCGTAAAAAAATTGAGCCAATGGGGCCCCATTCCCAATTCCCAATGGGCCCTTCTAGGGGCAGATGCCGCTGGCTTTCGGCAGTCCGGCCCATAGGACACAATATTTCCAATTTGGGGATCGTGAGATGTGATTTGAGACACGAAATCTTTTGACCGATTCGATTCGATCCGTATTGCGCACTGTCCTAATATTTACAGTGGATACTGTTGTAGGTAGGGATTCCTGTTGGTGACATACCATGGGATGGCAAATAATGTTCAAAAATGCCTAACCTTCATTAAAAACTGGTAACACTCGTAATTAGAAGCCAGGAGAGATCCCATAGCAAATAAGCGCATCCCGGCGCTTCGAATTACTCAAGGTGCGCGACAAACGTTGTTCAGTATGACGGAAGATTTCGATTATCAGCGACTCCCTATTGCAGTACTACAATCTAATGACACTTGGTGGAGGATTTGTTATGAATATTTATATGCATTAAGACACACCCCAAGTTTACTTCCTACCGTTCATGTCAGGGCAGATTTCTCTAGATCAGCACTCTTATCGAAACTGGCATATGCATTTGTTTTCCTGAAAAGTTTCGATTCAGTTGCAGCGAAATCAGAGTTGGGGATGAGACGGGGAGGTCTCAAAAGCTCATTCCAATGTACTTTTAATTAGTTGCCTCCAATTTCATTTTAGTTCCGCCGCTACAAATCCAGTAGGGTTCCAAGATGAGACTGGAACACCCATCACCTTGACAGCGTGGTTCTTACGCCATGCACTGTAAAATGGCCGATCAAATTAGAGTAGAAATACTGCCATCCAATTGACTTTACGTCTACCGTAAATTTCATGATAATGTCTACTACTGCTCAAAGTGTCCCAGTAGTGCGGTGGATCAGTAATTAGAACACTGTACGTCCAACCGAGAAGTCGACGATTCGATCCTGACCAACGGTAACTGCATTGTGTCCTTGGTGGAGATACTTAATCACAATTGCCCACGCGGGACACGGTGGCTCTGTGTACTAAGGCGTACCGTTTGTCGATAGTACACCTGCCTTCAACTCGCCGTTGCTCGATGGTTCTCTCCGGATACCGCGGGCCTCTCCACTGGTAAAACAGTCCGACACAGCCTGACCCTGGTTGTTGAAGTGTCGTTAAACCCAGTAAAGCAAAACAGGGTGTCCGAATGTATACTAATAGAGGCGTGCTCATATACAGTGGGGCTGACTAGTTTAATACAGTTGCTGGCTAAAGATATTAATTGGTCTACTCAAAATGACAAACAAACAGTGTATCTTTCGTGTGTAATGAAGTTAAACGAAGTATCATCTACACCGATTTTGCTCAAGATAGAAGACAAAAATAAGGTGAAAGTGTGAGGAGACGACGCAGGTCAGAACCTATAATTTTTAAACAGAATTTTGGACAATACCTCTAATTGTACATTTAACCCTTTACCCAAAGCAGACGATATCAAAATTTATTATTTTAAATATATAGACAATATACATATAGTATTTTTTTATATGTGGTTTATACAACGAGTTGAAATATAGTTAATATTTTCGATACAACGAGTTGAAATATAGTTAATATTTTCGAGGCTCTGCCGAGAAAATATTAACTATATTTCAACGAGTTGTATAAACCAGATATACAAAATACTATATGTATATTGTTTTTATCTGATAACAAACAGCAGTTTCACAAGTTGAGGCTTATATTCACTTTTATGCTCATTCCCACGGGCCTCCGTAGAAAATGAGACAAAGCAAACGCGATCTTTTGGTTGTTGCTGTACAGTCATAGCCACTGGTTGCAGTTGATCTATTATTCATGTTTTTTTAGCTCTACCTGGCGACGATGATAATGTGTATTCAATCGAGAAGTTTCCAATTTCCATTAATTATGGTCCACTTTTGTTTTTGTTTACAATTCGTACGAAACGTTTTTTTCACGTGGCAGACGAACGTGTAATTGGAGCAGTACTTTGATCGTGGACGTAGACGTAGCTATAAATAGCGCATTACACATTACTGACAGTCTAGTAAGGTTTTGAACGAAGTAGGTTGTAATTATTTCTTTATTACAGCAAACTAAACTGAAAATTTACACGTTTATACTTATAGAAAATATGTCATATATATTTCGATTAAATTTCACTTGCTCCTTCAACGTAGAATTCAAACTTGCATTACGAAGTTTATGAATGAATGAAAATGGAATCGAACGAGGTCAAAGGCCGTTCGCATAAATTATAATTATACTTCAAGTATATACAACGGGTGTTATACTCTATGGTTATCAGATAAATTTTTTTTTTAAATTTCTCAGAAAATTTCAACAACACCATATCATGTGACCCCTCATTGGAACGAGCTCATTGAGCTCGTTCCAATGAGGGGGTCACATGATATGGTTTTGTTGAAATATTTTGAAAAATTTAATTTTTTCAATTGCTTAATTTGCATATTACGCGGTTGGATGCGGGTAATTCGTTAGGTAAAGGGTTAAGTAGTTTTATTGAACTGCGATTTTTATTGAACTGTAGTGTTTGTAAACTGAGGAGTTTCGAAAGACGATTCAGTTAGCTTTTAATTCTTTGAAAATGAAGCTCATGCAAAGCTTTGGAATTAAATTCGATTCGATTCGAAATCGTCCTGATCATTTGATTCGAGTCGCACCGATTCAGACATTTTCGAATCGTTTAGACGTTCTTAAAGTTCTACAAATTGCCTACTCTTGAACTCTTCTTCGGTCAGCAGGTCTCCTCTACAGGACAACCCTCCTCCCCCTGCCCCTCATGTACAGGACAACCCACCTCCCCTCCCCCTCCTGTACAGGACAGCCCGCCTCCCCTCCCTCTCCTGTACAGGGCACCTGATGATAGAAGAAGTGCTCAAGGAGATTCAGAATCCAAATTACTTTGATTCTATTGTGGAATGTTCCACTGATTTAAATGAATTGTCCAAATAGACGAGGCGCCGTTGAATACAATACTGGAGCGGAAGCAGGCAATATCTACGATTGTAAGAAGGTACAATGTTTACAACTTGAAGTGCTGTGATATTCGATTCAAGATTCCAATCGATTTGAAATTCACAGGGCCTTAATTCAACAATCCTAGGAAGGTACAGTGTTCATTAGTTGAAGTGCCGTGATATTCGATTCGAGATTCGATACGAAACCCACTGCCTAATTCGATTCGTGATTCGACCCAAAATTTGAGATTCCCAGGGCCTTAATTTAACAATCTTTGTAAGAAGGTGCATTGTTTACAGCTTGAATTGCCGTGGTATTCACTTAGAGATTCGATACGAAACCCTCTGCCTAATTCGATTCGTGATTCGACCCGAAATTTGAGATTCTCAGGGCCCTAATTTAACAATCTTTGTAAGAAGGTGCATTGTTTACAACTTGAATTGCCATGGTATTCACTTCGAGATTCGATTCGAAATCCTCTGCCTGATTCGATTCATGATTCAACCCAAAATTTGCGATTCACAGGGCCCTAATTTAACAATCGTTAACATTTTACTCACACCGCGATTCACCGCGTATCAAGATATTTGTTGTCAACAATGATGTCCGACCAACACTTTCAAAACTCAAGATTGTTTAGACAAACGAATCCTCTCACGTATAAATTATAACTTAAATATAATTATATATAAACTTCACCTTTTTTCCCCAGCTAAACTCTAAAATCAGTTGGGTTAAAAATTAACCCAAATCAGGTGGATTGAGTGAATATGAACCCAACTGAGCTTAGAGTGAAAACAGAAGAAACCGATCATAATTATTCTACAAGTGTACATGTTTTAAGCTTTTGAGGCTTTAGAGTAATCGATGAATAAAGACTTGATATTCCAGTTGCATGTACTTACCTTGTTACATAAATGCACTAGTTTCCACATTTGATATTTGTTTTCAGATATAAGTGGTATGTTCCATTCACATACGTCACAGAAGAAGATCGAACACAAGTCCAAAACCAGGCTCTTGACTCTGGACCAGGTTTGTACTCGTGTTGAAACCGTCAGGAATGAGATCGTCTTGAGCCGTTGGGAGAAGGGACAATTAGCACAGACGCGTTGTCTAGTCTAGGTTTGCCACAATGCGACTGTAAATTGTGAGTGTGTCGATATTCCTTTCAAAGGAGAATGATAAAATGATGGAGTATGGCTTCGCAGCTCGAGGAATTAAGAAAATAATTTCTTGTTTTCTATTGTAAAATTCGACATTCTCGCAAAACGTGTCGTTACCTCTGTTGATTTCTGTATGTGGTGGTATCAATCCCATCTCTTGCACGACCACTTCTTACGCTGCTCTCAGAATGCTTCATCTTGGCATCAACATATGACAGAAGCACTTACTCGTCATCAGTATTTTTTGATTAGACTATCGCAGTCTGCCAACGAAACGGTAACATGACTGTTTTATAAAAAATATATCCTTTCTTCTTTCCATTTTCATTTAATTCTAAACAAGATTTACGTTCCAAAAATTGGATAATGTCCTCATAAAACGATCTTCCTTCGACTTCAAGCCATTGTATAGTAGCGTCAAATGTGTTACATGAGGATTACGCGACCTCGATCTTTGCTTCCTCTGCTCTGGTGTCTGTTCTACAACTCGTCCCCTCAGTTCCAATGTGTTCTATGTGAGTAGTATAGCACGTATGAATCGACCCCTATTACCCGGTGCTTTGCCGGTGCAGCTAGTGTTAAATTCCCATAGGAACCGGGGCCATTGGTGGTGCAACTTTTGCCGGTGCAAAGGTTCGGCTCCTTGAAGCTAGATCCGACAAGTGGTGTAGATACTGCATATATAGTATGCTATGGCATGTATAGTGATATACGCAAACACAGGGCTGCGGGTATATAGTATGGGTGTGTGATGGAAAATTAACGGAAAAGTGAGATTTTCCTTGAATGTTTTCCCCGCGAAACAGTTGACGTTGCTATTGAAGTCGTGACGTCATGATGTGCACGCGACGTCACAGAGATGCTGACCGCTGTTATTGTCCACTATAAATCTGACATAACGTTGTTCGAGTCAGGTGGTGTCGTACTTCTCATAAGTGTGTGTGTGTGTGGGAGGGGGGGGGTGGGGATCTGGTAGTGGTGGTATATATCCATGTTGGTATACCATTAGCCCTTGGGTCTTCATATTATCCTATGTCTGCTACAGCTAGGTCAAGCAGTATTTTGGGGATGGGGGTAATGCATGGTCGCCCAGTGTGGTATTGTGAGATAGTCCTTGATGGTTTAGATTGGCAGTATAGGATGAATGGTCTGTTGGCCCATTGCCCCTTTAGTACTATTTACCTACCGAATCCTTTGTATTATCTTATGGCTGGTATTGGTAGTTCGTAATGCTAGGTCAGGCAGTATTATAATCGTTTGTTTAGAAGTGGGGGCTTAGGATGCATTGCATATACCGCTGTATGTCCCCTGTTAGCCCTCAGTATTATTAACCAACCGTTTGCTTTGTTTTATTCTATGACTGGTATAGGTAGTACGTTATGGCCGGTCAAGTGGTATTGTGGAGTGGGGGTAGGGGGTATGCCTGGCAGTATAGAACAGCAGTATAGTATGGACGATATACACCTCTTTGGGCCCCCGAAATCCAGTAGTACTACCAATCGGCCTAATGCTTTATGTGACTGGTCTAGATAGTATGCAAGACCAGACGTTATTGTGTGTGTGTATGTGGGGGGTGGGGGGGGGGGGGGTGGGGGTAATCCATGGTAGTTTAGTGTAGTAGGATAGGATGTACGCTTTGTACCCCTACAGGTCCCATGTTAGCCCTTAGTACTATTAATGTACCTAATGCTTCATGTTATCCTATGAATGGTACAGGTAGTATTCAATACTAGGCATTGGGGTATTGTGGTTAGGGATAATGCCTGGTAGTTTAGAACGGTAGTAGAGTATGGGTAGTATATTTCCCTGTAAGTCCCATCTTAACCGTTGATAGTATTAACCTACCAAATGCTTTGCGCCATCCCATGGCTGGTTTAGGTAGTATATAATGCGGGACAGACGTTATTGTGTGGTGGATGGGTAGTATAGGATGTACGTTTTGTACCTATACAGGTTCCATGGAATCCCTTTTGGGAAAAACGCATATGGATATGGAATCCCTTTTTGGTCGTATGTGCCTTTTCACATAAGCACACACGACAAAAAGTGATTCTCCAGAAGGTATCCTCGATAGGTATCCTCAAATAATACAATATCAGACCATAGGTATCCTCAAATACCCGTATGTGCCTTTGTGCGGGGGCACATTGTGTCACATTGTGCTTTTTCACATAAGCACATATTGGCACATCCAGCATGTGCCTATGTACTAGGGCACATTGTGTCACATTGTGCCTTTTCGCATAAGCACATATGACAAAAAAGGGACTCTCCATTAGGTATCCTCGATAGGTATCCTCAAATAATACAATACCAGGCCATAGGTATCCTCAAATACCCGTATGTGCCTATGTGCTAGGGCGCATTGTGACATAATGTGCCCTAGCACATAGGCACAGACTGGATGTGCCAATATGTGCTTATGTGAAAAGGCACAATGTGCCCTAGCACATAGGCACATACGGGTATTTGAGGATACCTATGGCCTGGTATTGTATTATTTGAGGATACCTATCGAGGACACCTAATGGAGAATCCCTTTTTTGTCATATGTTCTTATGTGAAAAGGCACAATGTGACACAATGTGCCCTAGCACATAGGCACATGCTGGATGTGCCAATATGTGCTTATGTGAAAAGGCACAATATGACACAATGTTCCCTAGCACATAGGCACATACGTGCCCTAGCACATATGCACATACGGGTATTTGAGGATACCTGTGGTCTGATATTGTATTATTTGAGGATACCTATCGAGGATACCTTCTGGAGAATCCTTTTTTGTCGGATGTGCTAATGTGAAAAGGCACATACGACCAAAAAGGGATTCCATAGCCATAGGCGTTTTCCCCAAAAGGGATTCCATGGAACCTGTATGGGTACAAAGCGCACATCCTATACTACTACACTAGGCGACCATGCATTACACCCATCCACCCCACAATAACGTCTGTCCCGCATTATATACTACCTAAACCAGCCATGGGATGGCACAAAGCATTTGGTAGGTTAATACTATCAACGGATAAGATGGGACCTACAGGGGAATATACCACCCATACTCTACTACCGTTCTAAACTACCAGGCATTACCTCTAACCACAATACCCCAATGCCTAGTATTGCAAACTACCTATACCATTCATAGGATAACATGAAGCATTAGGTACATTAATAGTACTAAGGGCTAACATGGGACCTGTAGTGGTACAAAGCGTACATCCTATACTACCACACCAAACTACCATGCATTACCCCACCCCCCCCACCCCCCCCCCCCCCCACACACACAATAACGTCTGGTCTTACATACTTCCTAGACCAGTCACATAAAGCATTAGGTCGATTAGTAGTACTAATGGCTTTCGGGGGCCCACAGAGGTGTATATCGTCCATACTATACTGCTGTTCTATACTGCCAGGCATTACCTCCCACCCCCACTCCACAATACCACTTGACCTGCCATAACGTACTACTTATACCAGTCATAGAATAATACAAAGCAATCGGTTGGTTAATGATACCGAGGGCTAACAGGGGACCTACGGCGGTATATTCAATGCAGCCTAAGCCCCCCCCCCCCCCCCCCCCACACACACACACACTTCTAAACAAACGATTATAATACAGCCTGACCAAGCATTACGAACTACCAATACCAGCCATAAGACAATCCAAAGGATTCGGTAGGTAAATAGTACTAAGGGGGTAAAGGGCCAACAGACCCTTCATCCTACACTGCCAATCTAAACCATCAAGGACTATCTCACAATACCACACTGGGCGACCATGCATTACCCCCATCCCCACAATACTGCTTGATCTAGCTATAGCAGACATAGGTTAATTTGAAGACTCAAGGGCTAGGGCTAATGGTATACCAACATGCATATATACCACCACTACCAGATCCCCCCCCCCCCCCACCCCCACACACACACACTTACGAGAAGTCCGACACCACCTGACTCGAACAACGTTATGTCAGATTGTATAGTGGACAATAACAGCGGTCAGCATCTCTATGACGTCGCGTGCGCATCATGACGTCACGACTTCAATAGCAACGTCAACTGTTTCGCGCGGAAAACATTCAAGGCAAATCTCACTTTTCCATTAATTTTCCATCACACACCCATACTATATACCCGCAGCCCTGTGTTTACGTATATCACTATACATGCCATAGCATACTATATATGCAGTAGCTACACCACTTGACGGATCTAGCTTCAAGGAGCCGAACCTTTGCACCGGCAAAAGTTGCACAGGCAATGGCTCCGGTTCTTATGGGAATTTAACACTAGCTGCATCGGCAAAGCTCCGGGTAATAAGGGTCGATTCATAGATGCTATACTACTTATGTGCCTACTGGCACAGAACACATTGGAAGTAAGGGGACGAACTGTTCATTTAATGTTCATTTTGCTTGCAAAGGGAGCTTCAACAACCCAGGATTAGAAAATCCCTAGTACAGTACGTGGTCAGAGGATTACAACTAACACACCAGGTCCTGTGGAGTTGAGTTTCCACCCAGGCAGTAACTAATTGTGTGTGAAAAATCATAAGAATTACAAGCAAAGTATCAGCCAATGGACCTGCAGGTTACACCACGAACCGGGTTACACCCAGAGGTCCGCTTTTCATTCATATGCATTATCAGAGGATTCGACAGTTATTATATCGGTGGAAATTTCACTCCACCCCTGTTTTATTAGTAATCCCCTTTCCATGCACTTTGTAGTTCATGATTATTCTATGCTGCCTAGATGTTTTTGCTATCAGGGCTTTTGAATCGGTATTTCCTGAAAGTAGAGGCTTCATAATTGTCAAATGTAAAGTAAGTGTGTTTTCTCGTATAACAAGAATCTTTTACGAGCAATACACGGGGTGTTATAACATAGACTTTTTCGAAATTCCTAAAACTTCTTGGAACATATCTCGAATAAGAAACAAAGCCACATACAACTGGAGAGCTGCACAATTGATCTGGAAATTAATTAGAACAAGTGGACTCACAGAGTTAAAATATTATGGAATAAGTTAAGCAAACTAATAATAAATGTTGCTACTTCTGTTGCACCAGTTATCATAGATTGATTTTAGTGCCTCTACAAAACAATGCAATTCGCTTCGATTCAAAATCATCCCGACGATTCAATACGAAACATTCGAATCGCCAAGTCTAACGCAAGGTATCCTGTACAGGGGGCCTGATGATAGAAAGACACTTCAATGAGGTCCCTTCTAAAGTCATGTATCCTGTACAGGGGACCTGATGATAAAAAATCACTCCAATGTGGTCCCGCTTTCAATAGTATACTGCCGTCGTTCTTGAATATGCTTCTTTTTATTGACTCTTGCCGAAATAGACGTGTTGCCTTTGCATTCAGTACTGGTGAGAAAATAGGCAATTAAAACTTGACGCGCCGTGACATTCGATTCGACTCGAAATTTGATATTCGCCGCTTACTATTAATTCCTCAGTTTTATTGCACACCTATCTAAAATTAATGTTTTTCACGACATTCTAGAATCTGTGATAGAAGTAAGGTTGTATCGTACACGTGTGCGATACAGGTTTTTGCTCTTTTTTCAACATTAGAACGGAACCAGTCACATTTCTTGGGATATATGGACCCATCCCCCTACATATTTTCAATGGACCGTTTCTTTTGATGTTATAACGTGGGGGTTAGCGGTCTATTGTATCTGAGTTCTGTCTTTTCCGTGGAAAGTCACATACTGTACATGACCCGAGCATGAACAGAAACTTTCTAATTCATTTTATTAACACGAACAATACTGAATATTGATTAAACTACTATATAGGTTAAAATATAACATGGCAATGATAGGCATGCAGTTCAAACTAAGAACAATGTACACAGAATCTGTAAGCGTCCTTGAGCGACGTCCGTCGTATGAATAACGTCGACGAGCAAGTTTTTAGATTACCAAAATCGAAAGACAAAACACAGTGTGTGTAGAACGACCGTATGCTATTCATTAGAATCACACTGCAAAAAAATATAGGTTCTCTTTAGAACCAAAACTGGTTCTCATCTTGTCCCTGAGATGGAACCAGTTCTGTCTAAACAGTATTTATTTAAAATCGAATAAATTTACCAAGAATAGCATTCAATTTTAACAGAATATTACATGAACTGAAGTAGAATCAGCAGTAAACTTGGAGCTTCTTCAACGCAGTCGCCAAACATTTTGAAACAAAGGAGATATGAACAGTTGGCATATCGAACCAGTTTTGGTTCTGTGAAGAACCAAAACTGATTCGATATGCCAACTGTTCATATCTCCTTTGCTTAATAATGATTTGAGACAACTCGAAAAAACTCTAAACTTACGGCTGCAACCCCCCTCAATTATGTTTAATTCTGTTAATATTTAATGTTAATCTTTATAAATTTATTTGATTTGAAATAAATACTGTTTAAATAGAACTGGTTCCATCTCAGGGACAAGATTAGAACCAGTTTTGGTTCTAAAGAGAACCTATATTTTTTGCAGTGCAGTATGGTTTCTGTACCTTTGCAAAACTCTTTAATGCGGACTTTAATAAAGTATGAGTAGGCATTGTGGATAATCATTTCCATTGGATAATAAGGATATAAATATTATGTCACTTGGAATGAATCGACAATGACAACAGTAATCTTGACTAAAACCTTTACCAGTCAATCAACTGAATAACAAAACTCTGTTTTATGGTCAACAACAGCGTGGAACTAAGATAAACATTTGTGTTTCTATCATTTCTCATTGAAGTATTTTTTTCGAATTTAAATCTGTCGTCGGTTGGAAAGTATATACTATACTATACTATTGGTGTACGGCTAATAAACTTGCCCTAAATGAGAGTAAAACAAAATTTATTATTTTTTACCCTCAGAGTGACATGTATTCCATTGAAAGCGTCTGAATTGTGCTTAATAATTCAACGATCTCACTCGTTGCAAATAATCAAGAGGAACAATCTGTAAAATTCTTAGGAATCCACGTAAATGAAAATTTGAATTTCAAAAAGCAAATTTCAGAAGTCTGTTCTAAAATTTCCAGAGCAATTTATGCCATAAACAAAGTTAAGCGGATTCTATCGAAAAAGTGCCTAAAATATTATACTACTCTTTGATCTAGAGTCACATGATGTATGGTATTCATATCTGGGGTCACTCGCCATCAACTCGAAAGATTACAAAATTAAAAAAGAAAGCCATCGGAATTATATCTAACAAAAAATACAATGCTCATACAGACCCACTGTTTAGAGAACATGGCATTTTAAAATTTACAGATCTGTATAAACTCCAGATCTCTCTGCTTATGCACGACTGATACAACAACATGCCACCCGAACGTTTTGTGGACACTTTTAGAATTGACCAAAACCCCTCAGGAATAGACACAAGACAGTTGGGTAAATTACATACATTAAAACCAAGAACTCAGTTCTCCGCAAACTTTCCAATTCATACTTTTCCTAGGATGTGGAATTCATTAGAACCATCGACTCAAAACTCTTCCAGATCATCATTCAAAGATTCTCTAACGGAGCAATTCTTGAATTCGTACTCTTTTCGCGTCAGGTGTAATAATCCAGTTTGCCCCGACTGTGGGTCCTAGCTCTGTAATCTCATCCTTATCTATTAACTACCCCTAAATTGTTTCATTTTCTGAAAACGATGGAAAATTATTTTTACTTATATGGAAAGAACCATTTTAAAAATTAATCCATTCATTTTCTCTTCATTAACATAGCCGTTGTCAGGATTGTCTCACATTTTCCTTCTTTGTTTTTATTGGGAATGGCGGGAAGACAGCCCTAGTGGCTATGCCATCTCCCTGTGGTGCAACCTTGTATTTGAAATAATTGTATGTTGCTGTATTTAGTTTGCATTTGTATACATGTTGTATTACAAAATAAACTTATTCATTCATTCATTATGGTAACCCTTTTTGCGGGGATCACATTAACCACTCACAATTCGTGGTATAACATTGAGGCATGAAACGACGGTCAGTTGTATTTCAGTTTCGCAGTGTTTCATCGATCGAAGTGGTGACGCATTGCAAGCTGGAACTGTGAATGAAAGTCCAAACAGCATATATAATAACAATTGGTCTGGTCTCCTACTTTTGAAGTTTAATTTGGACTTTTCTCTTATTTCATTTCCTTAACGTCTACGAATAATTGGTTATTTCTTACGTTGCATTACAGTAACTGATTTGCAAACAAGTTTAATAAATACAGAACAGAACAGGTGTTAGAATGGGTTAATGTTTATCACACTCGTTTTGTTTGTCGCAGAATAGCACTCGAGGCTTCGCCTCACGTGATATTCTTGCGCCTAACCAAACTCGTGCGGTAAACATTAACCCATTAAATGCTTGTACCTATATTTTCCATTGAATATTTGTGCCCCGACTCCTTTCGACAGCAGGCTAACTGGTCTGCGCTTTACGAAAACTGACCGCTCCTTTGATGGAAGGAAGATAAACTGAATATCAGTCCTGGGATTTCTAATTGGTTTCTTCTGACAAAACTTGCGCCAAAGTGTCGTGCTACTTTTGTAGTTTTACCCAGAATAAAATAATAACTATTCTCCTATATTTAACAGCAACCATCCCCAAGAAGTCAAACGGGTGGATTATTGGTAATTACGACTATATTGGTTTCTACAGAGTAAATTACGAGGAAGCAATGTGGCAAAAGTTAACAAAACAGCTTCATTCTGACCACACGGTAAGAACATGTGCAGTAGAAATAACTTGATTGTATACAGTTAAAACTAGAAGTTCTGTCATGAAATGCGCACAAATAGCACGTCGCTCTGCGCGCTAATCTACGCGTTATGGTCATAGTAAGGCTATCAAATTATGTACACATGGCCTGTGCACAAGCAGTGTTTCAGCCAATGGACCTCCGGGTAACCCGGAGGTCCATTGGCTGAAACATTTCCTGTGTTTGCTATGAGTAACCCGGAGAACTTGCCGTGCTTTGGATGCCATTCGATATGGTAATTGCGCGCAATTCCTACGCGCAATTAAGCCGAGATAAGCGCACAGTTAGTGACAGGACTTCTAGTTTTAACTGTATTTCGTAATTTAATTACCCCACTAATTGCAGATAAGATCAAACACTAAACCATTTACCACACCTCTAGTACTGATTTGACCTGTTCATTGCATGCAAGTCGTGGAGTAAACTCGTGTTTATTGAATAAAAACTATTGCGACCCACATGGGAAACCCGCGCAGTGAAGTAGCGCCTGTTTACTGTGGTAAACAAGCTCCGTTTTACTGGTAAGATTGGACCCGATCGCCAATGCCTGTGGTGGAAGTTCTCTAAAATGGGCATCATGGGTGTACTCAGTTGGCTGGACTTGACGTTATATCCATGTTGCGGTCACGATTAGTCAATATGCAGAAATATGTGACCTTAAACAACAGTAAAAAAATAAAAGATCTATTCTTCTAAAATATACTCTTGCTTATCAAAATTTCGACCTTATCCGGCATCAAGCTCTCAACTCCTTGTCAAATTCTTGAACGACGCCGACGCGGTTATGACCTGGAACCAATCTAACCCTTAACCCTCTTCCCAACGTAACGGGCAGAACCGGCCATCGCTATTCTAAAAAAATCGCCAATTAATTTTCATTATTATTTGTTTTAAAAACATAGGTTATGACCCTCGTTGGAACGAGCTCGTCGAGCTCGTTCCAATGAGGGGTCATAACTTATGAGTTTGAGACAAAAAATAGTTATTCAAGATGTTTTTTTTTTTTCAAGTGTCGTCTGCTTTTCATGTCAGGTAAAGGGATAAAGTGCCAATCGTCTTTTTTTAATTCAACTGGTTCAAATATTTCAGTTGGCCAGAAAAGTGAATCTGAATGGTACGCATTTTCGACCAACTGAAATTGTCCATCCGACTGAATCTAAAAATACCAGAAACAATCATTTTCTTTGAATCGACGCAATTAAAGCGAACCCAATATTGGATGACATTTTTCCAATATTACTTTTCATGTTTGTTTACTAAATATTGTGAATGAAGACTCGCCGCAGCAACGGTTTTATGATCACGCCACGTAGTTTTCCACATTCTGTTAATCATTAAACGTTTTCAAAATGAATTAATTTTTTATTGAAATATCTATAACTAGAGCAAGAAAGATATCTGTACATCATTGTGAATAAAGGGCCATCACATTACATCAACGATAGCATGTGCGCACACTCCACCCAAAAGTGGCAAAACATACAGCCCATAACAGCGTCAAATTGCTTGCAGAATTTGAACGGCGGACACAGAGCTTGATCCGGTACGTCACTGTTTGGCTGATACAGACTAATCTTATTCACTAACTTTCTTGGCTTTAAGAAAGATCTGATGAACCCAGATACCAATACAATGTGGCTATTGAATATGTCGGTAAATCCAAATTGGCAATAAAAAACAACTAACCCAGAATATCTACATTCCGAGGCTAGTACTCCCATGCGTTTAAAATGGTACTTTACAGAATTGAGTTTTCTATTCATTTTCTGTTCATTACTACTGATATGTTAACGTTAATCATTAACATTTTAAAAGACTTTGCAATTTACCTGTAGGTAAATTGCCACGTCGTTTAAATGGCTACTGATTCATTTCGGATTGTCATATCCACGTGTATCACCGTGGAAACCCCGGGAAGTGGAGCCGTGATTGTTTTTTGTGGTATCAGGATTAGTTTTGCTGGTAAAATAGGACCTGGTCACCAATTCCTGGAGTAGATGTTCTATAAAATGGGCAGCATGGGTATAAATGACCGGCTGGATTTGACTTTCTATTCATGTTTCGGTCACAATTAGTCACGGTGGAGAAATATGTGACTTTAAACACCATTAAATAAATAAATAAAATCACGTGTAGAATTCACAATACTGGTAAATATAATTGTACAAGTTTTGTGCTATTGGTCAGAGATTTGAACTCGTTTTCATCTCGTTTGCTCATTGAAATTAATGGTTAAGTTTTCAAACAAATTCGATAAAATATACAGTAATGTAATTTCCAAGATTTACATTCCCCGTAATTTAAATTTTAGGATGCCATTGCTACCTTCTTTACATAATCCAAAATTTGAATAGATTTCTTCTGTCAAAAGGACAACGCCTTTCTGTTAACACGTTGTATTCGGCGTACTTTGTTCTTATAATGTTATGCAAGAGGTTTAATGCTTATTAATTGTTATTTGCAGGTTTTTAAAGATTCGAATCGTGCTGGGTTGGTTGGAGATTCGTTCAATTTAGCAAGGTAAGATGACATGCATCGACTGACACCGACGCTCTCTGATTTCCTTTTTCCTGAGTGTAAACATAACTAAATTCGTATTTCATTGTGACAGAAATGGTGAATAGTTTTCTTCATGTCGTGGCCAATTTTTTAAATCTGATCTCCTGGCTGACAGTTTTAGTCATTGGAAGAGATTTATGTTAGCCCCCCCCCCCCCACCCCTAAATTTTCGAAAGCTATCAATAAATTTACCACTAACACTAAGTGTATGGGAATTTCATTTACAAATTGTAATTTCGAAATGTTAGAGAATTTGTATCATCTATTTGCACATCATTTTTGCAAACTTGAGGCATTTTCTTGAAGAATGGTATAAAAATGCAAAAGCTGGCCTTTTACAATTTTTTCTCAATCTGTTTGAACATTTCACTTTCATTCTGTGTTGTTCGCCTGTTTAAACCCATTTATGCATAAGAAAACAGTGTTTTGATGTTCTGTATTTTATTTTGTATTCACTATATCAACGTGGGCGCACCGTGACAATATAATATAGACAGCATCCTTTCTATTAATATAAAAGTCTAGGAGGTGATATTTGCTAGTCTTGTTCCTGGGAAGAATAAAACTTGCAAAAGACAGTAAAAAGACATTCACTAAACAAAGAGCCAACAAAGGACCAAAGTGGTTTCTGCAGTGTTGGAAGGTGAAATACGGATAGATATTCCGAATGACGAATTATCTGTGAACTAGTTGCTTCTAATTGGCCTGCCATAAAAGACCAAGTTTTGCTTTTGTTACTTTTAATACACGAAAACAACAGGCAGCTCTGAGAGCTGTCCGTTGTTTTCGTTTATTAAAAGAAACAAAAGGAAACGTGACATTTATTCTGCTGATGTCACAGGGCTTGTCTCAACAATTACATGCTTCTTGATTGGACCTTTCTCGTTCGTATTATAATTTCAAGCGAGATAACTCCATCGAAAGTCGATTTTTTTATGACGATATAAGTCAGGGATGATCAAACTAGCAAACCCCTATGACAATTTTATTCCTATGCCGAGGTCTTTGAGCATGACATTTATCGGGTAGGCCTACAGATACTCCGTCCTAGTACAGTCCAACGAAACAGACATTTTTTAGATTTGCGCCCAGCATGCTTTGTTGTCATAATGCCGAGATGGCAAAATCATGATGAATTTGAGGAATGTGATTCGGATAAAAACAGATCCAACCTCAGGTGACTTATTTCTGCTACTCGAAAAACGTTGCTGAGAAGTGTTACTTCACAAACATGGAATTGTAGAATTCATGAACCCCAATATGGTGGCACTAAATTAAATTAATAATTCAAATAGCTAATGATCAAATTAGTTCTTTATGAAGTCATATGCACATCGGTGCCTGTACATCCAGAACTATCGCACCGGTAGTCTCGAAATGCCGTTACTAATATATTTTCATTTGTTCTCTTTTCAATTCAGAGCTGGTATGTTAAACTACTCTTTTGTTTTGAATTTAACGACATACATGAAGAAAGAGACAAAATACGTGCCATGGTGCGCTTTACTGGATTCACTTAAATATCTGAGAGGAATGTTCGCCAAAACAGATGCTTATGTAAGCTTCCAGGTAAGTAGGAACGATACTTAATACGTATATGCCGAAAATAGGCGTTTTCGTTGCATATTTTGTTAGGTAGGTCTCCATATCACATGTAGGGTTTTTGTTGATATTCAAGTTAAAAATGAAGTAATCTTTCTGAGTGGCTGTTAGGGTGTAGCGAGTGGTGCTACGGTGGACATAGGGGCTCCTTCCAGCGAGAAGCCATAAGCTACGTTTCAGTGCAAAAGGTGGAGAAATAAAATTTGTTTTGCGACTTTTGGGAATAGCGCTGACCGGCTTATTCGTTTATGGAGAATAAATTCTTGAATTGTAATCCACGAGGCCATGTTTGAACTAGCGGGCTTCATGCATCAATTCAAGGTGAATACGTGTTGTATTATTGCTGGAAATGATCGATATTCACTCAAAAACACTAGATTTACTTTTCATTATCATTGTTTTTAGAACAAATTGATCATTTCCAGTGATAATTTGACTCGTATTCACCTTGAAGAGATGCTTTGAAAGCCGCCATTTTGATTGATACCGTGGAAGTGAAAATTTCTATATCTTCACTGTGGGGGATACGATTTCTATCTTTCCGCAATTTCTTCGAGAATCTATCGTTTAGCGTATAATAAAGTACATTACAGAAACCTCCATACTAAAATAAGCAATCTTTATTTTAAAAAGGACAATATTAAACTACAGTTCAGATATAAATATAAATACCAGGGGGAGAGTGAAATGAATACAAAACAAAAAAATATAATAATACTGCCGAAATTGGGTCTGGAACAGACGGTAGAGCTTTAGAAGCAATGATTTAAAAAAATGTTTCACTATAAAGATACAGGTTTCTAAACATTTGAAAAATATGCTGTTGCTGCGTAACGTCGGTACTGTTTTGGCTTTTATGGTTTGGGGTTCAAACATTCTCATTGTATAGATTCACTACAGAATAAGGCAATAAGGTACCTCCTCGGTGTTTATAGATTCCATTGGCCTTAAGTGAGGAAATGGGACCTAACCCCTCTACTGGGATTAATCTGGTTCTCGTTTTGAAAGTCAGTCACGATACCGGGAATGTTCCGATTTCCGTTTCTGAATATCAATCCCGATAGCTGGGAAGTGTATCGTACAGAACCGGGAACCGATGGCTGCATTCTTCAATCGTTGATTCCCGATTCTATTCTGTGAATTTCTCGGGCATTAGCATAGATTTTCCGGAGAGGTAAACCAGAACTCCCCGTTCGCAAGGTTGAACCACAGCTCCAGCGGCAATGTTGGTATCGAAAGAAACTGATATTCGCCTTAATCTCATAAACCGTAACACGCAATCGTTAATACACGGGGCTATGAATTTCCCGGGTACCGGGATTGACTTTCAGAACCGGGCGCCTCAGAGACGTCTAATTCCCGTTCCCCGTATTGAACCTTACCCTCAACAGACCAGATGTGAAATAGTGTGCTCAAATTTTGGAACAGGTTAATTAGTATGAACGATGAAGGTCCAGCTAAAAGAAATTTCGATTGGGAATCTGAAATCTGTCAAAACAGATGATACTCTGAGATAAAGTATATTTTCCAAAGAATTAACCCTTTACCCAACGCAGCCGGTATCAAAATTTATTATTTTAAATATTTTTTAAAATTTTTCAAAAAAATTCGACAAAACCATATCATGTGCCCACTTATTGGAACGAGCTCGAGTTAAAGGGAGGGGGTGGGGGCAGTGGTCAGATGGCTTCTTTGCATATGATTACCGAAATATTCCCACATATTTTTATATAGGTTAAACCAAAATCAAGCCAATTTATAACCGCCCACATAACATACAGTACAGTCGCCGTGGATTGGTCACTTTCTTTCCACGCGTGGGCAATATTTCTAAGGACGCAATAATATTAGATTCCAAACACGAATTACAGGAATAATCATCAAAAATTTAATTAATGAAGCACCGGGTACAACCCGGTGCTTCATTAATTAAAATTTTCCTAATGATGATTTCTACTACCTGGTAAACAGATGCGTGGACATTACTGCCCACGTGTGGATTACGGCCAATCCACGGCGACTGTACTGTACAAACAGGAGCTCTAGCTGTTTACACGACAAACGATATTATCTGCGATAACACATGGACATACAGTACCTCTACCCCTCCCCCCCCCACACACACCCAGGTTTTGTGATAAAAATGAGTTACAAAAATTAGGGGAGGCCCGCGTCGGGTGTACCCACTCTGGATCCGCCCATAGTGCTGTCCGATCGAGAAACGTCACGTGTTGGTGCTGTTATGACGTATGCTATTGTTATTTAATCATCACCAAGCTGAAAAGGCTGAATTGGACTTTGTAGGATATAATACCATTCAAAGTGTTTTCTTCTTACTTTTTTAGAGATACCTCCGTGACTTAGTGGAACCAGTCTGGGAGAAAACTAAGGACTCACATTCCGACACTTTACCAGACAGGTAACATTCCGATTACATTTAACGCCCTCTTATACCATATAACATTGATGTTGTCTTCATCTGACTGTTGAGAGTGTCTTTAATTATGTTTTCTATGATCTTTATCCACACACACGTTCCTTGTCGAATGTTATCAGATGGTTGATTTGCAAAACTGATACTTTTGCTGCGGAGGAGTTTTCCAAAGTTTGGGAGTTTCAGCAACAGATCAAACGTTTATTGTTATTTTGTTTCGATGGCACTCTCATAAGAGAAAATATACTACTCAAAGTTTGCTGAGCACCAAGCATATCCAATTACCTGTTTTACATTTTAGTTCAAATATTGTAATGAAAAGTGTATATATTTTTTATTTAATTCTATCTTTAATGATTTAAGTACAGAAATTAAGGTTTTATTTGTGTTTGACATTATTTTTTAGCTTTTGAATACGATAACCACGGAAAATGGATATTACTGGTAAAAGAGGAAATTTTTCAATTTGCCAGAAAGTTGACGGAGCGAACTGGTATGGGTTCGATATCGAGTACGAGACCCATTAGTGTTAATTACAGCTTGACAACGCCTTCTCATGCTCCCAATCAGGTTACTGGTGGTCCTTTGTGGGATGCTGTTCCATTCTTAGACCAGCATGGCACCAAGCTCCTCGACACTTCTTGGCTGGAATGGACGGGCTGAAATTGCAAGCTGCAACTCATCCTAGACATGTTCGATTGGATTGAGGTCAGGGGATCTTGCTGGCCAGTCTATACACTCAATCCCCTCCCTCTGTCGGTACTCCCCGACAGCATGGGCAACATGGGGATGGGCATTATCGTCCATCAGAATGAATCTATCACTCACTGCACCTGCATACAATCTGACGTGGACATCCAGAATCTCATCAATATACCGCTGTGCAGTCAGTGTACCACGTCCAATGACACAGAGCTCTGTACGTCCATCCCTGTTGATGCCACCCCAGACCAAGATTGACCCTCCACCATAGCGGTATGATCAGCAATGTTGGCTGTATGGAATCGCTATCCTAGTCTTCTCCATACCCGAGAACGCCTATCTGTGTGGCTTAGGCAGTACCTTGACTCATCTGTAAAAAGTACAGGTCGCCAGTCTTCTCTGGTCCATCCAACGTGGTCCATCGCCCATTCATATCGTGCCTGGCGGTGGTTCTGGGTCAGCGGAATCCGAATACATGATCTTCTCGATCGGAGACCACCTTCGTGCAACCTTGCCTGGATAGCCTGCGTCGGAACATTTACCCCAGATGCATTCTGCAGGTCCCTGCGAAGCTGGGTTGTTGTGGCAAAGCGGTTCCTACGGGCCTGAATGATCACAAACCGGTCTTCAGCTGCAGATGTTGCCCTGTCTCTGCCACCACTGGCGTGACATACTGCTGAAATCTTGCCCAGGCTCTGGTGATCACCGTATGGTGCACACCAAGGGCTTGACCAACCTGACGATGGGTAGCCCCTTGCTCCTCCATCCACACAGCCCGCCACATTTCTGCTTCAGACAAATGTCTTCTTACATTTACATTTTCCATATTCAATCATTAAATCACAAGGGTTTGTGCTGAAATGAAGACTGAATACCCTACACATGCCATGTACATGTAGACAGTACACGAAAACATCATGAAGATCAAGGGGTACTTGCTTTCCGTGACTGCAACGAAAAGTCTGCTTGTCAGGAGAGCTAATATAAACACTGGGGGCCATCTCAATTCATTCCTCAAACATATCCACCAAAAATATCGCAAATATGTCAGAAGCAAATTTCACAATGATGTGTCAATTATTTGGTGCATAGCAAACTTTGAGTAGTATATGAGATATAAATCATCATCCACATCGTCACTTAACACACTTTCGTGTATAAAACACAATTTCATAGAAAAGTTACAATTTTTAATATATTTGAGTACTTTGTATCTAAAATCCAAACATATCATTAGAAAAAAATATTTCAGGGTGGTATTCACCCCTTAACCGTTTACCCAACGAAAAAACACATCCGATTTGCATAATATGCAAATTCGGCAGCTGAATATGTATTATTTTTCAAAAAATGTCAACCAAACCATATCATATGACCCCTCTTTGGAACGAGCGCGTCGCGCTCGTTCCAATGAGGGGACACATGATATGGTTTGGTTAACATTTTTTGAAAAAATTATATTTAAAATAATAAATTTTGATATCGTCTGCGTTGGGTAAAGGGTTAAATTGTGTCGATTATTCTCAGCTAATACTTAGTGTGCTTCGAAATGTTAGAGTTTTCGTGTAGCTCCTTTAGTAATAGTGTTTCAACTTGTGTCATTTGTGCATTTACCTACGACAAGTAGCTCTACATGTGGCAATGCCGGTCGGTCGGTGTCTGCCTGGAGGTCTGCCACCAGTAAGTTTTAAACTCAATAACATTTACAATACTTTTTGGAATGTCAGCATATTTGGTATGTATATTTTATTGTTGCCTAAACCCGCGTTCATGAACGTGTTATTCGGAATAGAGTATGTTTGTCCGAGTTATGCCCCTTTATGGATTTGAAATTTATTTAATATTTAATTATTTATTTATTGGTGGTTAAGGTCACATATTTCTGCACATTGGCTAACCATGACCGTGACAGTTTTACGGGTGGAGGAAGCCGGAGTACCCGGAGAGAACCACCGAGCAACGGCGAGCAACTGTCAGCTCCCCATCATACCAACTCCACTCTAGCAGGGTTATCATTGGTTGAAGACAGGTGTACCATCGACGTGCAGTACGCCTTAGTACACAACGTCACCGTGCCCCCACGTGGGCAATGGGGTGAAGTGTCTTGCCCAAGGACACAACGCGGTTGCCGCAGGTGGGATTCGAACCGAGGACCTCTCGGCTTGCAGCCTGCACCTCTACCAACTGAGCCACCACGCCCCAATTTATTTAATTCTTACTATTCAAACTCAACAAAGTTTAGAATACTTGGTAGAATGATATCATATTTGGTGTGCAAATGCATCTTATTGATGCCTAGTACCCTATTCGATGCATTTGTTATTCGGGGTATTTTTTCAGAGTTATTGATCTTCAGGGACTTTTTCATTTTTACTATCCGTTGCACACGTGGGACTCTCGGGAAGTAAAGCTGTGCTCGCCAACTGTGGTAAACAAGCTCTGCGTTACTGTTAAATACGTCTCATTGACCAATGCTTTTGGGCAGACCTTCTCTAAAATGGGCAACATGAGTACAAACGGTTTACTAAACTTGACGTTATCTCTATATTGTAGTCACAATGAGCCAATACGCAGATACACTACGTGGAGAGTAGATTGTAACTAAATCACCCGCGGATGGAGTTATCACCCAAAGTATTACTTTCAAATGCTGTACATATGGACAACAAACACAAGCAGTGTTTCAGCCAATGGACTTGCGGGTTTAACCCGGAGGCCCATTGGCTGGAACTTTGCTTGTGATGGTTATGCTTTGCAACAAATTGGCAATTATTGCTCGGGTGGAATTGCCACTCTGCGGGTGATTTAATGATAACACACTCTCCACGTAATGTATATGTGCCCGTAAACTCCAATAAATAAATGAAAATTATCCGTTGCAGCTTTGGTGAGAACTCGAAATTTTTCATTTTTTTTATCGACACTATTGCCATTAACCTTTTTGTATGCACACTTTAACTGATTGAGTGCTAAATTATTTCCCTAATTCAAATGTATTGGTATGAATTGTTTTGTTATAATTTATTGGAAAGTGCCCATTGACACTCCCCAAAAAATAGTAACAAAGCAATTTTATGTCTTCAGAATATTTCTGCTTTCGATTGACTATAAATTACAACCACAGAAAATGAGGCCTTTTAATTTAAATATCGGCACTTTTTATTTGAACTCAAATTTGGGCTTCCATCACTCAACCAGCCAATGGGATTTTGTTTTTGTAGCCATTTTAGATGAAACTCTTTAGATTGCCCACACTTTAAACTGAAAGGCCAATCGATCCCGCCAGGGGTAACTGCGTTGTATCCTTGGACACTTAATCCCAATTGCCCATGTGGGGCAGGGTGACGCTGTGTACTAAGGCGTACTGCACGTCGATGGTGCATTTGTCTGCATTCAATGTTAACCCTGCTTGCGTGGAGTTTGTACTTTTTTCACTTTAGAGCACAAACTCGGCTGTCTCGTTTTCGATCACGTACGCTATACTGTATTTACAGGAAGCACGTCCGTGATGTTTATCGGTGTTTAACGACACTTTTGACATCCTGGGTTACGTTGTCTACGAATTGAGGAAGCCGGAATTCCCGGAGAGAAACACGGAGCTGCGGAGAACAACTGCCAGACTCCCAACGCACTGACGTCCGTGAATAATGATGTGACACCACGATCGCCGTATGCTGCACCATACTGTATGGAATGTTGTTCAGAGTCAATTTCATTCCTATTTCAGGCTAAGCAAACTCTGATAATATTCACCTTATTCAGTAGCTTGAGAGTGGTTACTGACGGGGGCATCGCAAATGGGAATGCAGGGGTTGTTTGACACCCCGCCTCAATATTTTTTTCTAGTCCGGAAACTTTCTTCAGGATTGAAGTCTGAGATATCAATTATCTCGTCGTAGTAGTCATGTACTTTCTAAAATAACTAGATTTAACACTTGGACCTATGTCACACTTAGAGTTGGTCATGGTCATACAAATGTAGGTCTGCCGTACCCGATTCGGACTGATGTGTGCCCGGCATGACATATTCGATGTACCGCTATGAAAGGTATCAATTAAATACGAGGTTACGTTACGACCACTAAATGTTTTTTTAAAAATCCATAAATAGATTGCCAAGAGGTCTCGACGTGTTTTTTTACTATAAACCCGACTGACGAATATTCCAACTACATCATCAAGGCATGTCGTCGACATGCCTTGATGATGCAGTTGGAATATTAGTCATTCAGGATTTGAGCCACCACAATTGGTTAATCTTTGCGACGGCCCTAGCTACTGATCCGTAATCTGGTAAATATAGTCATCGCCTTTGACGAATCTGCATCTGACAGGTACAATTCCATTTTGAAATCCGGTTTTTTTTTAAATAATCTTTATACGTTTGATTTATTACCACCATGATGTTTGCATTCATCGTTCAGAGAACGATGGGAACATGTTGATCTCGAATTCTCAAATCAGGTAACTAATATATTTTTCTTTAATGGTTTGGATTTTTTTTTAGATGGAATTGGCATCTTGCAGTACGACAGTGACTAAATTAAGAAAGGTTTTCGCACACCAGACGCGAACGTCTAATCACTGCTCTTTTGGCTTCGCGAGTAGGTTCCTGCGAAGCTTCAAAATTCGACTCCACTCGACATGATTCGATTTGAGTCGTGCCGACTCGGACATTTTCGAATTGAGAATTGTTCTCAACATATATCAAGTGTCTCCTCTGGAATGAATCTTCTATCATCTGTACATGAGGCTTGACGATAGAAGAAACGTTCAAAGAGGTTTCGCTTCCGAAACTACTTCTGATTCCACTTTGGAATTTTCCGCTTTTTTTTGTTGATTTGCCCGAGCAGGCGAGTGTTGTCTGACAATATTAATTTCACGGGTGTGCGAAGGTGCAATACAGAACAGTTGCCGTGAACTGGTTGTACACACTAAAAACTAAAGTGTTAAAACTGACACTTTCAAGGTGTTAAACCCACTCTAAGTCTTAGGGTTTGATTTTAACACTCAAAGTGCAATGCTTTAAGCACTTAGACATTACAATCGTCAGGCATCTGAAACTTGAATGGATGGCACTTCCCATGTGTCTAGCATTGGTGGTTCTTCCAGAATCGTCCATAATTTGATTTGCGCTTGATGGGTACATAATTAAAAGGACACAACGCAGATGACGCGGATCAGGCTCGAGAGTTCGAGCCTGATCCGCGTCATCTGCGTTGTTTCCTTTTAAGTGTCGCGACATTACACTTGCCAAGTGATATTATTGTAACACCTGTCAAGTTCTAGGATATCTACACTTGAACAAAGTGCTAGTTCCGCTCTTAGTAAGTGTTAAATACAGCACTTCAAGTGTAGTTTTTAACGCTTTGGTTTTTAGCGTGTAATCAACGCGTGTTTAGTGATATCCACGCATGGGTTTACCTGGTAATACAAATCATCAGCAACAAAAATTTAATTAATGAAGCACCAGGTTGCACCCGGTGCTTCATTAATTAAATTTTTGATGATTATTCTTATTATTTAGTTTTTGGAATCTAATATTATTGCGTCCGTGCAAATATTGCTCCCCCCCCTCCCTCCGTGGAAAGTGATCAGTCCACAACCTCAAAAGCTTTGATATTCTATATGAGATTAAATTCGATTCGAAATCCTCTGTCTGATTCGATTCGACCCGAAATTTGAGATTTGTAAGAACCTTCGCGAGAGAGCATTGTTTATAATAATACAGTAGAAGAATAATGCTATCATAATCATTTTTGCTCTAAGTATTTTATCTTGTGGAGGTACCCATCGAGACATAAATGACTTGGGGTAGGTTTGCGGATACCAACTCTCTCGAATGACAACGATTCGCGATTTCATTTTTTTTTTTTTTTTGGCAAACGAGAGTGGAATCAAACGGTGTGACCGATCTTCGTCTTTATGAGAGTGTTGTAATGACGAATCGGACATCGAGCAGAATATTTATATGGACAATGCACTGGAAGTAAAAACAAAAAACTGCGAATCGATCAGAGGCGGAGTGGGCATATGGCTCACCGGGGAAATTCACGATCCCCACCCCCTACCCCCGCCCCTTGTGTTGTTGCAGCCTACCGCGTGTTGCTGCAATTTTGTGAATATAAACAACAACTGAAATGGATCTGATTGCACAGACTGTCGATATACCGAAATCCTGTCTATGTGGACTGCCAATGGTAGCCCACATAGAGACATTTCGATAAACCAGCAGTCTAGTTTGCATTTGGTCGCACAGATGCAAGGAAACAGCTTTCTGCCAGTTTGAAAAGTCAAGATTTTCTCCCATTGTGCCGAAATGTGATCGACTCGATGGGTCCAAGCGCCCCCCACAAACCCCCCACCCCACCCCGACCTGCCCCCCCCCCCCCTCCCCACCACGGTGCAACTGTTTTTCCGAATGAGCAATGAAGACAATATAAATATGCCATTGAAATGTCCTCCATGTGGGCTGCAACAGATCGCTCCGATGCAGGGAAGCAGCGTTCTTTTAGTTTGAAAAATCAAAATTTTCTGCCAGTCCTCTTCCATTCTGGTGCATTTCCCGGTTACTTTGCTTGTACCAGTTCACCCCTAGAATCCATCAGTACTGAATCTGGATCGGGCCGCAATTGTGCGCTTTCCTACCAACACATTCTACAGAATGTCACCACCAGAAAATTTAACGCGAATACATCGCATCTGAAGTGGTATTTTCGTTTCATTTTTTCGTTCCTAGTCTTGATTTTGCAATATTTTATTTATGAGATTTCACCTCACTCGTAAATATGTGCCGCAATTAGTCCGCGCTATGATCGAGAAAGAGACCGCTTCACAACACTGTGCTTTTTAAAAAAATAAATATAATCCGGATGTATTCATGTTAAATTATATTTACATTATCACAGGTATCTGAGAAGAATATTGCTGAGTGTGGCTTGTACAGTTGGTGTTAAATCAGCTATCGCTCATACGAGGTCAATGTTTCAGGAGTGGATGGAGAAGGGGACACGGTAAGTCCGCATTCAATATATAACCTCAAATATCTATTGTTCACGCCGCAGTGTACAAATACATCAGTAGTCTTAGTTATTATAGACACACCCCAACATGAGAAGCAAACAGTTTTTAATCCTTTCCCAAGGCACACGATATAAAAATTTGTTATTTTTTAACTTCAGAAGAGGTCAACAAAACCATGTCATATGGCCCCTCATTGGAACAAGCACAACGAGCTCGTTCCAATGAGGTGGCACATTATATTTTGTTTTATGTTTTGAAAAATTCGTTATTTATTCGGTTTTACGGGTGGGGTAACCCAGGGACCGATCAGGACTATTTAAAATACGCTCTAGCCTCGGAGCCTATTTTTTCAATTCATGCGCCAGATTTCAATTTACGGAGTCACACTGCTGTTTGTAACACACACTGCAAGTATGTAATAGATCTCATCATTTTCATTTAGTACACTATAGCAAACATTAATCTTCACTGTGGTTTCTGATCAAGTCTTGGCTGCCTATTTAGGCAGCCAAGACTTGATCAGAAACCACAGTGAAGATTAATGCTTGGTAATTAAGACTTGAAGTATTAAATTAAGCACTCTACAACAATGATAAATGATAATCATATATATAATACATGTAAGAGTGTCTCTCTCGATTATCCATCCAAAGAATATCAAAATATGATCTGAGAAGTTACGCGCCAACTGTGAAGCCTATTTCTGAGATTTAAGAGCCAGGTCCTGATGTTTCAGAACCAGATACGCACTGGCGCATGCCCAGGTCGGTCCCTGGGTAACCGGAGCACCCGGAGAGAACCACCGAGCAGCGGCAAGCATCTGTCAGACATGGTCAAAAAAGTCTAAAATAGAAAGGTTGTTGAAGAAAATCCCCAGTAGATGAGGAATGTTCCATTGCTGCCCTACTTGTTTATCACTGTCCTGATAATGTTGAATTTATAGACAAGGACACCATATTGTCTGCATATATCTAATCCATGCATGCAGATAACAGAATAATCAGTTTAATTTGGATCGTTTTGGAAAACAATTTCCTATTTAGTAATCACAATAGTTGAATATTCTATGCAATCGTTTGTTAATTTACAGAATAGACCCAGACTACTCTCAGATCGCATACTCCGTAGGAGTGAGAGAAGGAGGCGTCGATGAATGGGATTACGTGTGGAATAAAACACAGATGACCAATATTGCTGCCGAGAGAGAATTTATGCTTGAAGCACTGGCTCAGACAGAGAAACCATGGTTACTGTGGCGGTATGTGTTACGTAGTTTCAATTTATTTTCTACGGCAGGACTGAACCGGAACAGAGCATCATATTAAGTCTTAAGGGTTGCCTAGTGTCTGTCTGACATGTTTTGCCTTCGCAGTAGTATGATCTTTATTGGCATAATGCGTGCATTATTAATAATAATTAAGTCATTCAGCGAAGTTGAAATGACTTATTGGGATCGTCAGCCCTTTTTATTTCTTTTTCTTTTTTGTGGGGAACATACAGTTAAAACTAGAAGTCCTGTCATGAAATGCGCACAAATAGCACGTTGATATGCGCGTTAATGTACTCGTTATGGCCGAAGTAAAGCTATCAAATTCTGTACATATGGCCTGTGCACAAGCAATGTTTCAGCCAATGGACCTCCGGGTAACCTGCCTGTGTTTGCTTCGAGTAACCAGGAGAACTTGCCGTGCTTTGGATGGCATTCGATATGGCAATTGCGCGCAATTCCAACGCACAATTAAGCCTAGAAAAGCGCACTATTCGTGACAGGACTTCTAGTTTTAACTGTAGAGTATAGCCACTGAGGACTGGCCACTTTCCACGGGTGTGCAATATTTCCATAGACGCTATAATATTAGATTTCAAACACTAATTACAGGAACAATTATCAAAAAATTAATTAATGAAGCACCGGGTACAACCCGGTGCTTCATTAATTAAAATTTTTGCTGTTGATGATTTTTATTACCTGGTAAACACATGCAGGAACATCACTGCCCACATGTGGATTACGACCAGTCCACGGCGACTGTACTGTATTAGGACGTTCCTGTGATCCACATCCATGAACTTAGGCATACACGCAGATCATGGTCATACATTTAGGTGTTTTAAATTTTAATTGTGTTTCATGATCTTTCACTTTCAACATCCTTTTTGAGCTCCATCCTTTCGAAATTTTGGGAATAAAATCTCTAGAAAAAAAAAATTAAAAATGTGAGGCTGTTCTATGGAATTTCCAAACGGCATGGCCGAATTCTCTGGTGATATCATAAGGGCTCTTAGGTCAAATATTGAAATGCTTTGGATTTTCAATTTCAGTGTTTGCAGAGCTGAAAGTAAACCGGGATAGCCTTTGTTTTGCTTTTTTATTTATCGTCATCTTTTACCTTTTTCCATTATCTAATTCCAACTTCCGTCCTCCCACCCGACTTTAAACAGACAGTCTAAAAAAGAAGAAGGACATGTACATTTTAAATAATAGTATTGTATTTGCTTCTTATGAGCGGAAGTCTGTTAGAAAAAGTATAAGAGCAGACACATTTATTTATCTGTTTTTACTCTGATCAAATGCAGTTCATTCAGTTTTTATGCTCCCTAAAAGTTTCCGGGATGCTCATATTAAAAGCAATGTCCGTCTGTCTGCTCAACCGTTTGTTGGACCGTTCTTCAGCGCCCTAAGGTCAATATCACAGATTTGTCGTCTGTACCAAGTCGTCCGGCTCATAAAAATGAATCAATGGGCACATATCCATATATCACACACCACTCGGGGTGTTGCGTGATCTTATTCATGTAGCCACGATATACGCGGACAACAGAAGTTATCTGTTGGCTTATGCACAAGCTGTTTGACTGAAATGTCGGCGGCAACGCTTGTTTGATAAAGTTTCTCTCCATTGTAGTCAGGATTTATTCTTCATTTATTACTTTCCAAAGTGTGATTTACTGGGATTTCCGGGTTTGATTATAAACGATAACTTCACAAGTGAATTATGCAATCAACAATTGTGTCATGTATCCTTGCGCGCAAACAAAGACGCTTTTCCGTGACTGTAATGAGGAATTCATTGTTTTTTTAACCCTTTACCTAACATGAAAAGCAGGCGACACTTGCACAAAAAATTCTTGAATAACTATTATTTTCATTTTTTGTCTCCAAAACATAGGTTATGACACCTCATTGGAACGAGCTCGACGAGCTCGTTCCAATGAGGGGTCATAACCTATGTTTTAGAGACAAAAAATGGAAAAAGTAATGAAAATTAATTGGCGAATTTTGAGAATAGCACTGACCGTTTTTGCCGTTACATTAGGTAAAGGGTTAAATAATATAATTATCGTTAATAATGAAAGTAATAAACAGAGTAATCGCTTGACTGGACTGGTTACATGAAATAATTCATTCGAGGCGAGGGACTATATTGTAAAACACTCGTGCACATTCGCGCACTCGTGTTTGTACAACGTCCTCACCTCTCATGAACTATTTCACTTAATCAGTCCAGTCAAGCGATTACTCTCTATTTCTCTCATTTTTGGGGTATCAACTATCGCCATCACGACTTCTCTGGTTTTATATGCTGGGAGCATGCTGCATACAGTCCTGTAATCACAAAAGTGGACAAAAGTGGACAGAGAATTTCGAACGAATCGCGACTAGGTTTCTGTCCGGTTGAAGTTATATGTCCGCTTTTCTCACAGTAACACTGGACTATCACCTTTCGAATCAATGTCAAAGCTAGAACAATAAGGCTTTGATTAACACTGTTTTCTAAAACCAGATGGAATATTTAACCTGTTGTTATATCCAGTCGGAAAGATTAAATTAGTGGTACCATTATGAACACATCTCATTATAATGTACAATAAATATAATGATCGTCTGGCTCGAGATGGACATTGTGGATGGACGCCCCTTGGAATTATTGTATCACTCGACTTCCACCTTGGGAGTTATTGTGCTTTTCGGGGTGGGGGTGGTAATCCTCAATGAATACCAGGCACCAATACTATAAAATGTTTACAATTGTATTTTTTAGAATTGTATTTTCTACTTACTAATATAACTGACTAAAATGTAGAGCTGTAGGTTAACCGAAACCGAAACCGAACCGATGTTTTTAGTTTTTTTTAAAAACCGAAACCGTCGACATCCCGTAATCTAAGGTTTTTCGTTTTTTATTAAATACTCTCTTGCTGCAGAAATTCACAGAATGTACCCATCCCAGAGTAGTGAGAGTACCCAGACACTGCCAATGGCAGTGTCTGGGTACTCTCACTACTCTGGGAAGGCTACATTGTGTGAATTTCCGACATTTCAGTTTAGTTGTGATTGCAGCTTTCCTCAAGTTGCGTGTAGGTGTCAGACCTCGAAAAATGGCCAAGCACAATAAAGGTTCTGTATATTTAGGTAATTATTATATTGGCCTTCCTGATTCTTCATGTATTATAGCTTATTTCGGGCATCCATTGAATTTCTCTCAATTTCACTGCCATTCAGTTATGACTCCGGACATAAGAATGAGTTTTATTGAATTTTATTTGGCCTCATGAACAAACCGAAAACCGAACAAGAAATTTAAAAACCTACAGCTCTACTAAAATGAATTATTAGCATTTTAAAAGATAAGACAATTTACCAACTGGCAATTGTATAAGTTTTATAGAACTGTGCCCATCGGGAAGATATTTTTTTTAAAAATTTTTCAGTGAAATGCCGGAAAATGTATGCACATGTACCCAGACTAGAAATACAATTTATAACCGGGTACATGTTAGATTGGAAATGATTTGACCGTCACCAGGGCGTTTGGTTTGTACGTTTTAGGTAAAATGCATTTTCCGTGCGTGACAATTTTACAGATGCGGCGATTTCGCTGATCGTCGCCTCTCTCTGCTCCAATTCTTTTACACTTGTCAGACCTAATGTCGTACAGACACTTCTTAGATAATTTTTTTTGCCCAGAAGGCGCTTATTGCATGACTTCGATATGAATGGCTCCTTCTGACGACACATAAATGACCGATTATAACAATCAGTCGCCACTGAGCTCCAAAAAAATGGAGCTTGTCTCCTCTAAATACCTGTTGGTTTATTTATTTATTTATTTATTTATTTATTTATTTACATGTATTTATTTATTTATTTATTTATTTATTTATTTATTTATTTATTTATTTATTTAACACTTTTAACAGCCAGGGTCACCTCGTGTCGGACAATTTTACAGGTGGAGGAAGTCGGAGTACCGGGAGGGAACCACTGAGCAGCGATGAACAACTTTCGGACTCCCCAACGTACTAACTCCTCCCAATCAGGGTTAGCATTGGTTAAATTTAAGTGCACCATCGACGTGCAGTACGCCTTAGTAAACAGCGTCACCATGGCCCCACATAGGCAATCCGGATTAAGTGCCTTACCCATGGACACAACACGCCAAATGTTTATAATGTTGTCCTTGGGTGTATATTCCTCTACAATTATTGAAGCTGCCATTTTGTACAAGTCACATGATATGAATGCGTAATTTGAATGGTGGGCGCCAGGTGTCATTCTGCACTAAGAAGTACTGCGTGTGCGAAGTTAGTACGAAGGGAGACAGACATTGCTCACTTCGATAGTTCTCTCCGGATACACCGGCTTCCTCCACCTGTAAAATTATCCGACACGAAGTGACCATAGCGGACGATAGTGTCGTTAAACTCCAATAAAAAATGGAAGGGCCGTCTGATTCGCAACTCGCTGTAGCAAACGATAAAGGTAGAGTAGTCTGCGTAAGTTATATGGCTTAAATCACCCGTACACTACAGTTAAAACTAGAAGTCCTGTCACGAATAGTGCTTTTATCTAGGCTTAATTGCGCGTTGGAATTGCGCGCAATTGCCATATCGAATGGCATCCAAAGCACGGCAGGTTCTCTTGGTCACTCATAGCAAACACATGCAACGTTTCTGCCAATGGACCTCCGGGTTACCCGGAGGTCCATTGGCTGAAACATTGCCTGTGCACAGGCCATATGTACAGAATATGATAGCTTTAATTGGACCATAACGCGCACATTAACGCGCATATCAACGTGCTATTTGTGCGCATTTCATGACAACACTTCTAGTTTTAACTGTAGGAGACATCGGATTCGCAAGTAGGAAAATATCAAACATGTTGTGCGAGGCATTTGAATCTCTAGCTTTTTGCCTCAGGAAAAACTCCCCGCACACTTGAGCATATTGAATGCGAGCAATAGAACTAATTTCGAATTCTCTAATATGCGGGGCCTTTAATGATTTTTATTTTCAATTTTAGCTATGCTAACTGGATGTTTGATTCAAAGAAGATTAAAATGCAAGATGTCCGTCTTGTTGTTTCGTATTTTGCAAAGAACCCGCTTGGAAGAATGATTGCCCTACATTTTCTGTTTACAAGATGGGATGATCTCCTGGAAACGTAAGATCAATTTCACTTTTTGTCTCTTCTTATAAGTACTTATTTGTAACTGTACATTCCGCGTGATGAGAATACAGGTGGGGCAACGTACCCCACATGCTGTCCTATGACGAGTAAGGCGTATACAGCTGCGAAAAAAAATAAATCGCGAAGTGGTGTTCCAATAATAATTTTCGAATTCCGTTAAGAAATTAAAGATACGCCAGCACAGTTTTAGCTAATTGACCTCTGGGTGTTACCCGGAGGTCCATTATCTGAAACTCTGCTGTCGATTTCTAATGCATTATGGGAGATGACAATGCCAATTCCCGAGTGTTTCGTACTGCATCACTCCGCTCTTTTAAAACCTAAAATATATTTCTTGTGCTTCCTCGTGTTCTTTTGTTTAGTGCAATGGATTTTAAGCGACTGTTTTTTTTTTATTTTCGCAGCGCATCTATTCATACTGTATAACTAATAGTTCTCATCATGCCATGAAATAGGCTTAAACAGAGCGAAAACTATGTGCATCCACGGGAGTGTAAAGAATGACGTGTTTAGATCTACCAGGTGTTTTAAGATTATAATTTACATCAAGTTAGTCGCATCTGATACGAATTTTTGTCCGGGTGGACAAGTTCGAAATAAGTGTTTTGTTATGTTGACAAGATAGTTCGATTCACCTCCTGCTTTCTGGTATCAAAAGAGGTGTTATTGTAACATAAATTTAAATTTAATATCACCTTTCTGTGTCTCGGAAATATTTGTAAAGGTGTATCCATTTACAAACATTTATAAAGGGGACTGTCAGGTAAAGAGACAAATTGGCTATGGTATCTCCCAGTGGTAGACATTTTATTCACATCTATTATACATGTGTCAATTCATTGTAATGAGTTTGTAATGTTTATCGCTAAATACAGTTTAGACATACCTGATAACTTCTTTACCTCCTAAATGTTTGACACAAGCATGATCGAAGACCCTGGATAGAGGATGGGGAGAAGAGAATACATCCCGCTTGTAGATGTGGCTTCGGGAGGGAGCTAGGTATTGGGTAGTGTCTAACCCACCTCTAACCTCAACACCTATTACAGTTAAAACTAGAAGCCCTGTCATGAAATACGGACAAATAGCACGTCGGTCTGCGCGTTAATTTATGCGTTATGACCATAGTAAGGCTATGAAAGTCTGTATATATGCCCTGTGCACAAGCAATGTTTCAGCCAATGGACCTCCGGGTAACCCGGAGGTCCATTGGCAGAAACATTGCCTGTGTTTGCTACGAGTAACAAGGAGAACCTGTCATGCTTTGGATGCCATTCGATATGGCAATTGCGCGCAATTCCTACGCGCAATTGAGCCTAGATAAGCGCACAAGTCATGACAGGACTTCCAGTTTTAACTGTATCTGTCCAAATCTTGCAAGTTATTGTGCTCCAGCTGAAAATAAGTTGTAACTTTGCTTAGGACTCCATATGAATAAAATATAACATGTTTGCTCTCTTAACTACCGATTACGCGATTTTATTATTTGCTGGTCGGAAAATCAGAGCCAAATGTTCAACTAAAGTCTGAATTTCAGACTCCAAAAAGAATACTTCCAATCTGGGGTTGGGGGGAGGTTACGGTTGGGTTTCCCTATAAATGGAAGGTTTCCACTAGAGATGGGTATGCAAGGTGAACTCTCTAAGTGAACATCAACCCTCTTTAGCCACATCCATTTGCATTGCTAGATCGTCCCTTGTGTTCGACAACCTGTGGGGTAAGTCAACACTTTCACAGCGAACCACCCAGTCATTTACATGCTGACTTCAATATCATGTACATTATGTCCGGTAATAGGGGCGAGGTTCTCACTTTTATACACAAAGGAAAATGTTAAGCACCCCCTGGATATTTTACGATGGTAAATGTATTGACTGATATCAGTAACGTTCTCGCAAAGTAAACTAAAATGAAACTGAACGGTGTCTTGAAAGAACATATTCAGTATCATATTAATGATAGTTCTGATGTACCAGACAAATAACTGTTAGACCTCAATACGACACCCGTTTTACTACAGAGTGAACAATGCCGCATTATTTGGCTATATATGGATAAAAAATGTCATTTGTAACCTCTGAAGAACAAGAGCCAGTGTTCCATATAGGTTATTACCACCATTAGGGTTTCCGAGGTGGTGCATTGAAGTGGAGAGCTCGTCTTTGGGCATATATCGGCGAGTCCGTTAGGACGAGTCGATATATGACTCATAGGCCAGGTCGAGACTTCAATTATTTATTTATTTATTTATTGATGTTTAAGGTCACATATTTATGTACAATGGCTAATCTTGACCGTGACAGTTTTACGGGTGGAGGAAGCCGGAGTACCCGGAGAGAACCACCGAGCAACGACGAGCAGCTGTCAGCTCCCCAACTTCGTAACTCCGCAATGCAGCACAGGCAGGGTTAGATTTGTTGAAGACATGCGTACCATCGACGTGCAGTACGCCTTAGTACATGGCGTCACGCGGGCAATGGAGATGAAGTGTCTTGCCCAAGGACACAACGCAGGTGGGATTCGAACCGAGGACCTCTCGGCTTGCAGCCTGCACCTCCATCTACTGAGCCACCGCGCACCCTCGAGACTTCAATACACCATCTCTGAAAACCACTTGTTGGTAATAACCTGTCTACCTTACAGTATTCCTCTCTATCTGGCGTTGTCAGCATATATTTTAAAAAAAAAACTTCGGCGGATACAGTACAAGTGGAACATTGGATGGGGAATACATCATACACAGCTCAAGAACCTAATACGATGACGTCATAATCTTAATTCATAAAAAAATCAATTCATAGACGCTGAATGATTATTCAGCGTCTATGAATTGATTTTTACGAATTAAGATTATGACGTCATCGTATTAGTTTTTTTTAGCAGCGTTTCAGTTGTACGTACCTTTGTTTTATCTTTTAGGTCTTTGTTCAAACGGATTTGCATTTTGAATAGACTTTTTTATTCGGATTGGGGTAAATACGTTCTTTGTTGTAAGATAAAGTTCAATGTCTGCTGGAAGCTCCATGAGCCATTAGCTCGGATAAAAACGCGTCGCATCCCCTCTATGAAACGTCGTATCAGTTGCAGAGGTAAGTGTCACAATTCCTGATACAATGGCGCTTTAAGTTCTTGCAGTTTGTACTGGGGTTCACGTGCTTGTACTCGACGCCTTCATATCAAGACTCATAGTGGGTCAAGGAAGAGTTGCCAGTACATTTTCTGAATGAAAGTTGTCACAGCACGAGAACAGTGCAGTCTAGCATTGTCGCCCGGAAACAAATGCCTGGTAGCAAGAGGATAGTTATCAAAATGAGGGACAAGAACAGGGTCAAGGGCATCATTGGGGTATCGATCACCATTCAGATTTCCACGTATGGTTACCAAATCAAGTTTACAAACATGCTAGACACACCCCTCGCCATAACTGAGCCTTCTCCAAAATCATTTGTAGGTTTGATGCTTCTATGTGGAAAGACTGTAATTTTATGTAGCATAGAGGGGCATCCTGACCGTGGACTGCCCTTCACCTCAATGGTTCGCTTGCCTTTTCGCACCAAATGACCGATGACTATGTAATGATGTTGAGTTGACGAACGATTACTTTAAATGACTTACCAGTAGAATGTATGATATAAATGTGCCATCGTTGTGCATCTGTCATCCTTCTTTTTGTAAAAGGAGTATAAATACCCAAAATCCAACCTGCGTTTTCTCCGTTGTTGCATGATTTGTGTGGACATCAGATGTTTGAAATTGCATGGATATGGGTGGCGGGAGTGGGGAAATGGAGTAGAACATTTAAGGAATTACTTTTCCTCTGGATTTAATTTTACTTGCACGACGGTTAGTTCCCACTTCAATAACCAGGATGTGTCAATTACAATCAAGGACATTACTCATGGTGGTTCGAGACCGTAATTTTTCCGACTGAAATTATGGATTATAAGTGGATCTGATTGCTATTGGATATTTACTAGTGTCCCTCAGGGTGTCAATAAGGGGGTGGGGGTTTTTAAAGGGGGTGTGACATCCCCAATAATTTTCCAGTTGGGACATTTTCGTTGGGATTGGCATCTAAGATATCAATTCTCTCTTGCTAATAATCATGTACTTTCTAAACCCTTTTCCTTACATGAAAAGCAGACACATTTGCAAAGGAAATTATTGAATAACTATTTTTTTTCGCTTTTGCGTCAAAACCATAGCCTATGACCCCTGACGGGAACGAGCTCGTTGAGCTGGTTCCAATGAAGTGTCTGAAGCTATGTTTTTGAAGCAAAAAATAAAAAAAATAATGAAGTTTGAATGGCAATTTTTGTGAATAACGCTGGCTGCATTTATTCGTTACGTTGAGTAAGGGTTAAAAGGCTAGATTTGATTCCTGGTGTTGTGTCACACCACGAATGTCGGTCATACAAACGGAGGTCTGTAGTACCTGATTCGGCTTGTTGGGGGTTCTTCGTAACAAATGTGGAGTACCGGTAGGGAACGCGGTAATTAAATAAGAAGTTTCGTGATGACTACGTCACTACTACATGTGTATTGTATTTATTCACTAAGATAGTTTCAGTAAGTCTTGTTTGTTTACTATAATCCCAACTAACTAATATTCCAACTACATTATCAAGGAATACCTTCAAGGAATGCATTCCTTGATGATGCAGTTGGAATATTAATCAGTCCGCACTAATCAGGTGTGCACCTTCAGTCGGTCATTTTCGCGACGGTCATCGTCTCTCTCTGCCATCCTATATACCTCCCCGAGTCTCCACCCCCCCCCACCCACCCAAAGAAAACAACAAAATAACAAACCCAAAAATAACACAACAGCCGATCGCTCAGTTTGATCGATGAAAATTATTGGAACCAAAGTTGAAGTGATTTCTTTTCATTGGCAGGTTTGGTGGAGACGCGTTCATGTTGCGAGAAATGATACCGGCTGTTACAAGCTATGTGAATACTGAATATGAGTTAAACCAGGTAAATATCTTTCACCGACCTTTCTCTGTCATGATACTGTATACTGTCATCATATACATCCTCGTCTTCTTACCTTTTTAACCCTTTACCTAACATGAAAAGCAGACGACACTTGCCAAAAAAATTCTTGAATAACTAAATTTTTTCATTTTTTTGTCTCAAAAACATAGGTTATGACCCCTCGTTGGAACGAGCTCGACGAGCTCGTTCCAACGAGAGGTCATAACCTATGTTTTTGAGACAAAAAATGAAAATATTTTGAAAATTAATTGGCGATTTTTGAGAATAGCGCTGGCCGGTTTTGGCCGTTACGTTGGGTAAAGGGTTAATATGAATAACGTAGTTCGAATAAATATCGCCCGTGTCAGGTTGGATTTTGGCTTGTATTTATTGGTTCTTGATTCTCAAAACGTTCAACAAAGGCAAACAACGTCCCCAGATGGGATTACACCAAGCTGAACTCAGTAGATATGGATATCGCCCTGCGGATGGGGTTGTTTCCATGTCGGAACTAAGGATCGCAAGTTGGAGGGTGGAACAACCCGCGGATTTGGAGTGAATGATGATTAATGATAAGATCCATTATGGTTATGGGGAGAAAGGAAGAGTGTGTTATGTTTGTTTGCGCGTATGATTTGTGAGAAGGCAAATGAACAGACCAGTTCAATACGAGATAGATTGGCGAAGAATCACTTGATCAGTCCAGTGGTCAAATGCAGTCTGTAGAACGGGGTTGAGGGGATACAGTGGCACGATTACGTTTCTGGCTTATTTCTCTTCACTCCTTTTTGACTGCGTGCCTTTGTATGGTACCATTGTGTTTTGGTGTCAGTATGTTGACGGGGTAGAAAATTGTGAACAGAGATCGATCCGATGGACCAATACACCATGTAGAACGGTCGCGGGGTATACAGATTATGCTCCCGCACATTTCTGAGTCATTCGTTCTTTCCCTTCACGTGTGTGCGTGCATGAATAGTGAATTGTTGAGTTATGTTGTCGGCAGGATTTGGCGCGAGTATGTTTTCGTTATGCATTTTGATTGTTTTTGTAAGGGCCCACGTATAACCAGAACTACAACTCGCGCCATCGCTCAGAGTATTTAACCCGCTGAGTAGTTTTAAGATATGTTTTATCAAATCTAGTCATGGCTGCTATGAAACAGCCATGACAACATTTGATGAAAAATTCATCTAAATTTAACTCAAGAAATCATTGCTGAAAAAAATTCATTCAATTTACAGGGTGAAAATTGGATTAAATATACCCAATTTATGCACATGGTTAGCCCTCATGTTTTACCACTGATCATTTTGAGAAGGTGACATTGTTAACTGTGGAAGCAATATATTTAGCTGAGGCGAGAGGTTTATTCCCGTTTCCAACATCCCAATTAACAAATTATCGCGGCACTTCTTTGATCTGCGGATTACTGACACCTACCCCATTAGAATCACATCGGCGAAACGGGAAGACCCCAGGCGAGACTATGGTGCAGGGTGATGCCAAGAAGTTTAACTCGTTCTGTTTCTGAAATGTCTTCACCTGAGAGTATCAGTTTGATTTTCTTGATTTTTTTCCACTTTGGTTATTATTAGCTATGGCATTGAATTTTCTATGCAATTTCGCAACGTCTCTCGAGTTTGGTAAGGGATGCTTGAAGTCGACCACGAACAAAGCAGGAAGAGCTCCTGTTTATGTTAATGTGAGCGTAATTTGGGCCACTTCTAGTTTTCTAGTTCGAAGACCCATTTTGCTTAGATTGTGGAGTGTATCGTTTTACCAGACTGACCCCCCCCCCCCCCCCCCTCCGGTTTCATTGTAAATATTACATGATTAGATGTCACAGGTGAAGAATCTAAAATGCGTCAGACGATTAGTGATAGAAAAGGTTTCTCATTTTCTGGCGCTGAAACTTCACTTTGTGTGATTTGCTTTGAACATAAATTTTAGAATGTGCAGGTTTGATGAAAATAATTAATGCTATTCCATTGAAATTGCTTTCATCTTTGTGATTTTTTCAGCTTGTGGCACTGTTCAAAGAGAAACCCCCAAACAATGCACGGATGGCTTCAAACGAGGCCGTAGCCATTATAAGGTACATTGTTACTTATAACGCTAATCAAACTTAATCTGCATGCTGGTCGAGTTTATCGTATCAGAGTACTTTCTTTAGAATCCTCAATTGTTTTCCACATTTATGAATGCAAGTCACACCACGTGGGGGAATGAAAACGTTTATATATATACTGCCCGTCAAAGAGACGTTACCAGTATACATATTCTGATTATCATTTAATATTTGCATACCAATTCAATATTTAAACTTATATAATGTTTGTTCACAACCAGACCTTTAGATCAATCTAATTTGGGCACAACGGCAAATATGGATGTGGCCTACATGGTTGGAGAAAAAGCACCGTTATGTTCTTCTTCTTGGCGCCATTTTTAGGTTTTAGGTCCCCGTCTTAAAATGATAGTTTACAACCCTTTGTTACAGGTCTTCACCATTATCACTGGTTCCCACCACCCTTTGGCGCAAGTTTACTCGACTAATTCGAGAAACCTTCTTAGTATCCTAGTGTCGTACCAAAGTCCTATCTGAATGCAAATTACGCATTGCATTGACTGAGAAATGCCACAAACATAAATATAATAGATTATTTATTTATTTATTTATTGGTGTTTACGGTCACATATTTCTGCACAATGGCTAACCATGACCGTGACAGTTTTACGGGTGGAGGAAGCCGGAGTACCCGGAGAGAACCACCGAGCAACGGCGAGCAACTGTCAGCTCCCCAACATACCAACTCCACACAAGCAGGGTTAGCATTGGTTGAAGACAGGTGCACCATTGACGTGCAGTACGCCTTAGTACACAGCATCACCGTGCCCCCACGTGGGCAATGGGGGTGAAGTGTCTTGCCCAAGGACACAACGCGGTTGCCGCAGGTGGGATTCGAACCGAGGACCTCTCGGCTTGCAGCCTGCACCTCTACCAACTGAGCCACCGCGGCCACCAAATATAATAGATCTCAAACTTTAAGTGCATGATCATATAGAAATCGCTACAGAAAAGCAATCGCCGTCGACAGTGTCGTATACGACACTGTCGACGTCGACTGCTTTTCTAGGTCGAACTCTGGGGTTTTCTTTAAAACATTATTCATCTGTTTCATTTTTTGATTCCAAACTATGTTCTGAGCTATATTGTGAGAATCAGGGAAAACCGGCCAAACGGAATATTGTAAAAACACTGCAAAATTTTGAAAAAAAGTTGCAAACTCCGCATAATTTGGGCGCAATTATCTATTTTGGGCACAACGTTTACCGTCGTTAGTTGGGAAGAATTTAAAGGCCTGTTCACAACTGATTCAATACTGAACTTACTGCAAAAAAAAACCCCTTTAAGATTCGATAAGGTCGTATCTTTAAACTCAAATCGCATGTGTCAAAAGGAAAAGTTACCAACAATAATGTCGCGCATGTCCCCCGTGTACATTTGGTTTTGCCTGGTATCATCATCATGTATAGAATAAGACATTATATCATGCAAGATCGTCTCCTATTTTGTTTCGACCCGATGGGGAAATTTGGTAAATATGGCGCCAAAAATGTACATTTTTCTCGCCTTTGGGAATCTTTGGGTACACCTTCAGAGTAAAAGGTGTGTGCACCTCCTCCTGCTGCCAGTCTGTCTATCTTCCTGCCCTGCCCTACCCTGTCTGTCTGTCTGTCTGTCTGTCTGTCTGTCTGTCTGTCTGTCTGTCTGCCTGTCCGTCCGTCCGTCCGTCTGTCTGTCTGTCTGTCTGTCTGTCTGTCTGTCTGTCTGTCTGTCTGTCTGTCTGTCTGTCTGTCTGTCTGTCTGTCTGTCTGCTGTCTGTCTGTCTGTCTGTCTGTCTGTCTGTCTGTCTGTCTGTTTGTCTCAACTATTTCTTGAAAAAGAAAAGTTGGTGAAGGCGTGTACGCTGCGCCACCGCGGTTTCGAGAACCCGAGGAGAACCACCAACCAACGCGAGTAAAAGTCGGATTCTCTTGCAACTTACTCACCCGGTAAAGCATGGTTAGCACTGGCTGTTCTGGCAAGTTATAGTCGATATGCTGTACGTTGTGGCTATTTGGATGTTAAGTGCTTTGTCCATTTTATAGCGAACTGTTAATCTATTTATCTACAGTGCAATGCACTAACCAAAGTGCGCTTACGCTATCACCGACTTACCGTATACAACCGCAGGTTAGATTTCCCATCAGGGCCGTATTTTTTATTAATGAGTGAAAAAAATACAAAAATATTGCTTTCAGCTAACTGGACCATCAGAGGAAGCATGGAAGTAGTTCCTCAGAAAGAGTATACTTTCTGAAAATATAGATGAACCAACTGAAAAAAGAAAAATAAATTTTGAAAAATTAAAAAAAAAATCCGTCCTTGATTGGGAAATCAAACCCCCGCCTTCGTGGTCATAATCTCGATTCTCCTGGCAGAACCTCTATGAAAATGTTTTGAAGAACTTAGTAAAATGATTTTGTTTTACTATCATTTGTTGACGTGTTCAGCTAAAGGGTGATGTTTAGTAGAATTTCCCAAGTACAACAGGAAATTTCAACATCTCATAACAATATAATGGGAGACATTTGCAACTTCTTAGTTATATTTATTTATTGATTTATTGGTGTTTAAGGTCACACATTTCTGCACAATGGCTAATCCTGACCTCGATAGTTTTAAGGGTGGAGGAAGCCGGAATACCCGGAGAGAACCACTGGGCAACGCAGCGCAGTTGTCAGCTCCCCAACATACTGACTCCGCACAAGCAGGGCTAGCATTGGTTGAAGACAGGTGCACCATCGGCGTGCAGTACTCCTCAGTACACAACGTCACCGTGCCCCACAACTTCTAAGTTCATATGTACAATACCTGTGATGCATAAGAAAACCTTATATACCCAAAACAGGTCTGAAAACTCCAATGACCAGGGACAGCTACGGTGAAAGCCCTATCAACAGCTGATATTAATTTTGCAGCCTGTATGATAGGATTGACTGAGTCTGAGGAACGTAGATTTCTCATTGGTGTGTACGGCGAGACCAACTCAGAGAGATACGACGTTACCATTCCATTGATATATTTGTACGTAACCAGGAGCCGATACTATAAAACCTTTACAATTGTATTTCTAGAAATGGATTTTCTACCTATTAATATAACTGAATAAAATGAATCATTAGCATTTTAAAGGATATGACAATTTGCTAACTGGCAAATTTCCACATCTTTGAAAATGCTAATGTTTCATTTCACCTCATTTAAAGTCAAAACTGCAAAATACAGTTCTAGAAAATACTGTTGTAAATGTTTTATAGTATTGACCCCAGAATAGTTTTGTACCTCATCCTTTGTTGAATTGGAAGCCAATGAAGGTCAGCGGGGATTTTCCGTGGTATCTGCGATTCCTCGTTACAATCCGAGCTGCACAATTTTCAATATTCTGGAGCTTGTCAAAGGAGAGTAACGAGTTGCAAATGTCAAGGCCACTCGTTACGAATGCATGGACGATCTCTTCAGCAGTTTGCAAATCTTCAATTGCACGGATCCTGCAAAAACTTCTTAGATGAAAGTGGCCGTGCGACAAACCCGCGCATCGTGCTCGGCGGTCATGTTTTGTTTTGTTAAAGCCAGACTATATATAAAAACCCACATTTTTTGCATTGATGCATACAGTACATTCGACGCGGACTTGTCGTAAGGCACGCGTGTGCAGCGATGTCCACGCATGCGTTAACCAGGTAATAAAAATTATCATCAGCAAAATTTTATTTAATGAAGCACCGGTTACATTTAAACTTTTGCTGATTATTCCTATAATTAGTGTTTGGAATTTAATATAATTGCATCCGTGAACATATTGCCCACCCGTGGTATTGTACTATACTGTGATGACAAATATTTACAGAGAATTTCGACGGGATCGGAAACGGGTCGCGATTGGGTTGAAATTCTCTCCCGCCTCTTAACTCACAACACTGTAGAACGTAACCTGTCGGAAATGAAATGCGAGAACACTGAATTTGAGATACTGTTTTAGTTTGATTGTTTCTTGATTTCGTCTTGTCGCAGTTTTTATTTATGCAATCTCGATTTACTGTTATGTAAAATGCCTCGCGACTCGGCGGCCGTCTGATTATGAAAAATACAAGTTTTGAGATCTCGGTTCTGTGTATGGAATGGCAAATTGACAAATAACGAGTTCTTTTGATATCTTATTTTCCCAAAATATACTGCGGAAGAAAGTGTGGGACCACTCAGGTTTTTCAGCTTTTAGTCGAATGTTTTATGAAATGTCGGACATGAATCCCAATAGTTTCACAAGAAAATGTTAATTTTGAAGTTGGTCTACGAGCACCCTTGATCACCACAGCGGTCAAAAGGTAGGACCGGAGAAATGTTTTGAAAATCACAAATTATTAATAACATGTATTGCATTAGGTCGCGGTCTATTTCATGTTTAGATCTGGTTATTATGTTACGATGTTATTAAGCAGTTTCTTTTGATTCAATGTTTCCGTACTTTAGGGAGATCGAGGAGGTGCCTGCGAGACATGCTGTAAAACATTTTGTGTTTGAGTGCTGGGAGACTAGGAGGCAGAGCGGAGGCGTAATGTAATGGTTGGGACAGGGGGGATGAAGACCTCAAAAGTAGAGGACCGCGACAAATCAGCGGATGGCCGAAACGTTATTTTTAATATTATTATTATGTTACATTTATACACTTTAACACTTTACCCAACGAATCACCCACATCCGCCCACGTAATATATGCAAATTCAGCAGCTGAAAATATACTATTTTTTTAAAACATCTCAACAAAACCATATCATGTGACCCCTCTTTGGAACGAGCTCATCGAGCTCGTTCCAATGAGGGGTCACCTGATATGGTTTTGTTGAAATTTTTTGAAAAAATTAGACAATTGATAATTACAATAATAAATTTGATATCGTCTGCGTTGGGTAAAGGGTTAAACCAGTGCCAACGCTGTACCAAAACTGTCTGGTGCCACATTTTAGCCATTCTGAATATATTAGTACCAAAGAAAGTGTCCTGGTGCCAAAACGCTAATGGGAGAAGAGGGGAGGGAATGGGTGTATATCGCTGTCTAATGCAAGTAAATGGATCGAGGTTTGAAAACAATGAACTGGCAGTTATTTTAAGATTGAACGGACAATTGGTCTCTGAAAAACATTCGATAGAAACAGCTGGCAGAACACGAATTTCTGTGGCAATTTTCAGTAGGCGAAAAGGGCAGTCACCGAAGTTACATCTGTATCACTAATTCATCTGTTGCTCAGGACGAAAGATGTTGGTATATATACCTGTTGTTGCACTTTGATAATAACAAATTAATTTACTAACTACTGTTAAACCTATGGGCTTAATGGATCGCAGGTGGTAACAAAAGGCAGTATTTAATTAGATTATTATTATCCTTGGTGGGTGAGGGTGTGAGATGGGGAATTCTCACCCGAGGGTAAGATATTTGGGACAGACACGAGGCTTGCCGAGTGTCTGGACCAAATATCTTGTCCCGAGGGTGAGATTTCCCCATCTCACACCCGCCACCAGCAGGGATAATTTTTCTCCCCCGTCTGACGTCATCAAAAGTAATTCAGGGGTAATGGACATTGACACGTTCCGATGACGTCATATTATGAATTCTGCAATGTATTCGCATAACTTTTCGACGGGAATTTCGTGCAATTCTCTCCACTCATAATGACGTTCATCTAAAAAATCAGATGAATGAATCAATTGTCCTTTGGTTTTGCGGAATGTATTTCTAGTTTCTTCGACAGACATTCGTCTGTTAATATTTCCGAAACGTGACACCATATTGTTTGTTTACAGAAGAACGTGGGATAAATGAATAGTCCTGTGCTCATTAAATGTGCTAATAAGCCAATATAAGTTGGTCACGTGAGTGGGGTGAGATAGCTGACCCGTTGCTGGTGTGAGACAGGGATATCTCTCCCAGCTGTCTTACACGACTTCATATATTGCCCAGTAACTTAGTGGTGGGAGAAAATACGTCATACCGTTGCGAGTAAGTTGATAACGTACAATGTTTTGTGAAGAAAAAACAATCCCTCATGATCACCACCCACTGGCAATTAACGTTGAAAGTTTGTCTAAACACAATTTCCAATGCCTTATTGACAAAAGAAGTAATATCATTTTTTGTTTGTTTTGTCATTGATCGTCCTCTTCACTGCCGTAATGCCTTTCGTTCACAAGGGAAAGAAAGTTTGTTGGTGCAAAAGTTTAGCCAATCAAGATTTTTTGGTGCCAAATCCAAGTTTTTGGCGTAATTGGCTAAATTGGCTCCTGACAACACGAACAGTGCCATTGTCATCAATCGCCCTCTTCACTGCGGTAATGCCTTTCCTTCACAAGTGAAAGAAAGTTTGTTGGTGCAAAGTTTTAGCCAACAAAGATTTTTGAGTGCCAAATAAAAGTTTTTGGCGCAGTTGGCTAAATTGGCTCCTGACAACACGAACACTGCCATTGTCATCGATCGCCCTCTTCACTGCGCTAATGCCTTTCCTTCACAGGTGAAAGAAAGTTTGGTGGTGCAAAAATCCAAGTTTTTGGCGCAATTGGCTAAATTGGCTCCTGACAACACGAACACTGCTTTAACACTTTGAACTCTAGTGGTATCGTCCATGCCAGCTCAATGACAGCAATTAGAAGAGTCCATCTTCATTATTTTGGGGTAGACCAATCAATATCTTCAACGTGCAGCCTCGGGGCTGCACGTTGACAATATTGATTGGTCTTCCCCACACATTTACTGAACAGCCATCCTATTTAATAACGTTATGACGTATCATGTTGCTGGCCGGAAAAACGGCCGCTAGGGTTCAAAGTGTTAAACGTGTTGGTTCAATGCCACGGGATATAATATTATTTGTTCAGGAGCGAGTCTATATCCTCGGGCATCACAAAACTAATTTGTGCTCTGATATGTGGGCTGGTATGAGGCTTAAAATTTTGGTATGACATTCTTTTCCAGGAATAGGATCAAATTGGTCTCAATAAAATTCATACCCCCATTACAATATGAGACAGATGCTTCTAGTGTGCTTACAAGAGGTGGACACACACGATACTGACTAGTAAAAATGTATTTTGTGGATACCGACTCATTGTGTGCTGGTGATACCGTGCCTATCTTCATTAAACTTTTCTGAAAGCGCATTCGTTGTCAAAAACGGAATTAGCTTTCATGTTGTATATTGCCGTTCAGTTTGTTGGCAAAAAACACCGAGATGCTTGGGGTGGTTCACAACTATTTTTGCATCGTATAATATTATTACATCAATAACTCAACGCACTATTATTGTAGGTCTAACATACTTTGGATGAACAAGAATTATGACACAATTGCCGATTGGCTGAAATGGTACAACGCCGAATCGTGATGGTGGACATTCGTTGATTGAAAAGTAGACCAACACAAGTCGTCATTGTGTTTTAAACAAATATTCTTAGATAGTACAGACCAATTTCGTCATCAGCATATGGATGTAGAAATAGACGATATTCATTAACACTATTCAACGATCTGTCGTACTCTGAAAGATTATTGTGTACTCAATACTTAACTGTGCTCTGCTCATTTAAGTAACAATATGGCCAATAAATGGCCTTGCATTTCACCAAACGGAACCATTTCTCTTGGCGAAAACAGGGAATTTAACCTGTCAATCGTCTTTCAATGATGTAGATTATTTCAGCAAATGGTATTGAATAAGTAATTAGATAGACTACACGACACCCGAGGCTCCAGAAACACCTCCAGCTTTGGAGACGAATGAAACGTTTTTTGCTACTTCCTTTCTATTGAAAAGAAAGTTTCGCGGCAGATTTATCATTCGTGGTTTTGGCAACAACTCACATATTTACTGGAGACAGGACAGAAAATATTAGAAAAAAGTAATCCGAAAATTGGACACCTCCATTTTGCAGCCACCGCCCCATCACCCCACCCCGCCCCATTTTTGAAGTAACGCCTTTCTGTTTTCGTTCGCGAATTATTACTGGTACACTATGCAGTTTCAGGACACATTCTGGGATGAATAAGCGAGAACACCTCAGCTTGGTCGGCAGTGTTTCTTTATCATTGCGCCGATAAAAGCTGTGACGCAATATACTGTTGGAAAGGGCTCGAGGGCTCTTTCCAGCAGTGTGTTACATTACATAATTCCATACGAAATGGCAACTAACACGGAATAAATTCATTATTATAAAGCTGACCATATATCTGGAAGATGTTCCAGATGACTACGAAGATCAATTCAGTTGCTGTTCGTACAAGGTCTTGGTGATTGCTCAAATCGTCACCTTATTTCTTTTGGGCCACTTTACAGCCCCCCCCCCCCCCCCCCCGAAGCCCACAAATACCGCGTACAAGACCAGCGGAAAGAATTAATGTTATTTGGACCGATAACGCATTTGGTGATTCCGCTAAAACTGTATTTATTAAAATCAACCATGTTTCCGCAAGAACTAATGACATGTACTTCGACAAATATCTTTCCATGGGGTTGCTTGCGCATGTTTTTTTTTTAATGTTTAAATGAGTTGACATTAATATTCATGTTAGAACTAAGTGTCTTTCGGCACAATTTAAATGTCCATTTCCTTTTGTATATTTTTATATTTTGCTGTGAGCATTATTCGACATGTGTAATCTTCATAAATCTGGCCTGCTATAAGTACTGTGCAGTGGTTTGTGTCTGGAGCAAGTATGACTGTGAATGCAGTTGGAGAACAGTAGAATGGAATTTGTATGGATAATATTTCTATTCGTGTTCTAGCATGACTCCACCAGCGATGGATATCGATTAGACAACCTGTAGGGTTGAGTTCATTATCTCGCAGTTGATATTCACCCAAACAAAATAGTTCTTTCTACAAAAAATACGGATTCGATGTTGTACATTTGATATTTATCACAATATGTGTAAACCTGTCCAAGATTGTTGTTCTATTCATAATCAAAACCATACACTCACTCACCAATTTATTCTCTCAGTCAACTATTTGTTACCTTTTTTCAGTGCATATAGACAATTGTTTGAAAACTAATATCACAATTTCAAAAGTGTGACCATTTGTTCAAACAGAATGTTATGAGTGGAGAAGAACTTGCCTGTATTATATTCCGAGAGCTGTTGTCTATGGGTGACTTCCTGGTGTGCATGTTGCTCTATGCAGCGAGTGCCGCTCGGGTTTTCAGACATCGTTTTGGTTGAAGGGTGGAGTTAGATACAGTTCTTTGTGTTTCATGAGATGTAAGTTAACAGTTATAATGCAGTGATGTCATTATAAATCTGTATTTACCACTCTGCATACAGAAGTCAAAATATTAAACTTTCCAGCTGCAAATAGGTTTTAATGCATCTACATTGTAGCAATTGAACCAATTCAAGGTTATTGTACAGATCTTAACGAGGTATGACAAACACGAGTGAATTGGTTACATTTCCAGTTGTGTTATGGGAAACATTTGCACCCTGATCTTCTTATTTTAGACAGCATTGCGCAAAGAGTGAATTTCGTATTTTTGTATACTTTAGCGATTAAGCGCTGAGATAGTTCAAGGTATTTTTCATCTAATCTAGTCATGGCTGCTTCACAGCTGCCATGTCTAGAATTGATGAACAATTCATCTAAATTTAAGTAAAGAAATCACTAGTGAAAACATCCATTTAACCCTTTACCTAACCTGAAATGCAGACGACACTTGCAAAAATAATTCTTGAATAACTAAGTTTTTTCATTTTTTGTCTCAAAAACATAGGTTATGACCCCTCGTTGGAGCGAGCTCGACGAGCTCGTTCCAACGAGGGGTCATAACCTATGTTTTTGAGACAAAAAATGAAAAAAATAATGAAAATTAATTGGCGATTTTTGAGAATAGCGCTGGCCGGTTTTGGCCGTTACGTTAGGTAAAGGGTTAAGTCTACGGGGGTAAGATTTGATTAAATGTGCCAAACTTGTACTTATTTCAATGGCAAGAGAAATCCTGTCTTGGAATATTTTCCCAGCAGCAACTAAGGAGTTAACACTGTCGGCATTTACACACAAATGAGACGCCTAACGAATGCCACCAATGCTACAGTAATCCGATCGGATCCCACTGTGTTTCATTTGTTTACGGATTAGATAACTCGATAAGTACTGGCAACAAATGACGGGGAAAATCTGCATACATCACGGTCACCGCTTCAAGAGTCCTGGCACGTATGTGACATTAGTCGACCGACATTTTGCTTACTAACGCCACAACATGTCCAATTGTCGATACTGGTTGTTGACGTTACCTGCTTGTTTGATAGTTTTAGAAAATAAACTGACCGTGCCACCAACATAGAATTCAAGCAAGGAAAATAGATGATACCTACCCTTTATCGGTAAGGTCCAGAATTACTGGCGTGAGTACAAACATACACTCCACGAATTGCTAAACGCCGAAAGTGAATACTCAGCTGTCCTTGCATTCACCACGCTGACTGTTCAGAACATGCATCTGATAGATACATGCGCAGAAAGTCACGATGTGTGAATGCGTTCGTCAATACGACAAGAGTGACAGTGCGAAAGGATAGAACGAGAGGCGAAGTTGTGGATCTGGGTCAAAATGTGAAGTTTCGATTGGCCGACTACAGAAATTGGTGGTGTTGATGGCCAGTTGACGTCAGGTGGAAAAGTAGTGAGTGGACGGAAATCTGCATGGAACACGTATACCGTACGGATTTGTAAATATAACACTGGAAGAGAAGTAATAGGAGTGAAATAAATCGATTTCTTATAGGATATGGCTCCTAATACTGAACATATTTTATATTCCAATGTCTTAAAATTATTTTTACGTTCAGTTTTAAAATAAAAATTGGCAAGTCTCCTCCACTACGTTGTCAATATGGCATTTATAAAATCGTTGCTCTATATTTATCATCCCGGTAGCCTTGGACCAAGGAACGGAATAAATGACGCCAGTGACCTTCAACGGACGGTGACAGATGCATCACCTCCTCTTTCGGGTACAGGACCTCCCTCCTAAAAATGACAATCAATTACTACTTGGTGCCCTCTGGTGCCATCCGTGCTCTCGTATACCGAAGGAATATGTATGTGGGTGCTATATTATTCCACGAAACAGAATATTCCAAATTTGTGCAAAGCCTTATTGACCTGTGCAGACTTGAAAACCACTACCCTTAAGCGCCCAGTGCAGCCGTATATTACGCGTAATTAAACTGGATTGCGATATCGTCCCCTGAGTTCCAGTGTGTTCTATGTGCCAACTGGCACATAAAACACATTGGAACTCAGGGGACGATATATTAACAAAAGTATGTTATATGTACTTAGTTCGGTTACTCACGTTCAGCCAGAATGGATGCCACGACTGTTCAGATCGCCCCGGAGGAGTTTCAACTTTATGCGGAAATTTGACTGTTTGGACAGCATCCCTCTCTCAACTAGTGGTGGGTTGATGAGGTGGCACATTACTTCCCTATTTAAAAACTGACCCACAATGCAGAAATTTGTTATAATCTTGGGTATACTGTTTATGTACATATTGTGTATAGAGTTGTATCATAGAGATATACTTAAAATTGTATATTGAAATTTTCACATAAAATTGATATTGAAAGCTGTAGGTATATATTGTGCCATGTATAATTATTTTTTCCTTAGAGAATGAAGCTGTAAAATATTAATGGTATATGCCATGTGGTTATATATGTTCGATCGCATATTTATTGTGTTTTTTATCTCTCAATATACAATTCTGAACTTTTGTGGTGGTATATATGATGCGATATGAACCTTAAAAACTTATATTGACCTCGGCTGTTAGCCGAGGTCAATATAAGTTTTTAAGGTTCATATCACATCATATTTACCACCACAAAAGTCCATAACTGTTTTCTTATATACACCATCCTGCAAATAAAAAACAAATATAATTTTCTATTTGTAAATTAAAAGTTCAATTATATCAACCAGAAATACTTTTATTTTACAATAAAATAGTTATCATCTGCAGAATAACATAAAAATAAACAATGTTATAGAGATTACGTCGATTAAAATAGAACTAGAGAGGGGATTTACAAAAGCTATATTTAGAAAGTTCATATTCACTGGAAAACCGGTGTACATGGATTTGTGAGCACCAGTCACGTGTGTAAGATCCAGCCAATAGAAATGTGTTTTTTAAAAAGTATATAATAATGAAAAATAATATACTGAACCCTCTCCAACAGGACGCTTATGAGAGAAGATTCTTAAATAACTGTCAAAATTTAATGTTCGGTCTTACTTCACAAATATTAGTTTATGGCTCCCTTATTGGAACGAACCCATGTTTTGAGGAAAGAATGAAACACAAAATACTTGAATGTGAATGACGATATCAATGCACAGCGTTTGTAATCTTTTACTGTTATGATAAGCAAGAGATCGCGGTTGTTCCATGGTTACTGCATTGGACTTCAAACCGAAACGTTCATGGTCCGAGCCCCACCAGGAGTAACTGCGTTGTTACATTAGACAAGTCACTTAATCCCCATTGCCCGCGTGTGGGCACTGTGGCACTCTGTACTAAGGCGTACTACACGTCGATTGTAACTGCGTTGTGTTATTGGCCAGGGCACTTAATCCCGATTGCCCACGCGGGATCACGGTGGCGCTGTGTACTAAGGCGTACCGAACGTCGATTGTAACTGCGTTGTGAACTTGGACAGGGCACTTAATCCTTTACCCAACGCACACGATATCAAAATTTATTATTTTAAAAATAATTTTTCTTTAAATTTGTCAAAATGATTTTAACAAAACCATATCATGTGACCCCTCATTGGAACGAGCTCGTTCCAAAGAGGGGTCACATGATATGGTTTTGTTGAAAGTTGTTGAAAAATAGTATTTTTTTCATCTGCTGAATTTGCATATAACGCGGGCGGATGTGGCCGATCCGTTAGGTAAAGGGTTAATCCCGATTGCCCACGTGTGGGCACGGTGGCACTCTGTACTGAGGCGTACTGCACGCCAATTGAGCTCTGTCAAACAGGAATGAATTTGTTAGTTACTATCTACACAGAGAAACAATTTTCTGTGTGATTGTTTTTCGGTATCTTGACATCGATGTGCAGAGAGAGAATTCTATACCCCTATAATGATGAAGGGTTGCATAGCCTCTGAAGGTTCCCACAAACAGAAAGAAAATTCTCCCATTTACTTTTTTATTAGTATCTGTAACGTGTCGTTAGTCTGGAATTCTGTTTTGAATGGGTTAAGTACAGGCTAAAATCAGTTTGGTTAAAATTCTATCCAAATCAACTGGGTTGAGTGAACAACCCACTTGATTTGGGTTGATGTTTAACCCAACTGATTTTAGAGTGTGACAGCTGGTGAGAACTATCTGAAACTATGATCATTTATATGAAGTTAATTATGGGAGATATTTGATACCAATGCATTGATGTTGATTAGATGCACCATCTTTTTGTTTCATCGACAGATTGTTTTAAATCACCGATAAATACGGTAGTTCTGTTCATAACGAGGTTCATTTCCATCATTTGTGTTTGATGTTTGTCCTGATAGGGTACAACTACATCCATGGACTTTAATTTCCACCAAACCAATAAACAGGGATGTGGCTAGAGGGTTTCAGCTGGGGAGGGGGGGGGGGGGGGGGGTGCCACGGGTGTAAATTCCAACTGTGAGTGGTTTCGATAGGTGGTTGCACTGCAGCGCTGGGTGATATATTTTAACTCTTTACCCAACGAATCGCCCGCATCCGCCCGCGTAATATGCAAATACAGCTGCTGAAAAAATATTATTTTTGGAAAAAGTTCAACAAAACCATATCATGTGACCCCTCTTTGGAACGAGCCCGTCGTGCTCGTTCCAAAGAGAGTCACATGATATGTTTTTGTTGAAATTTTTTTTAAAAATTTAAAAAAATGATATTTAAAATAATGAATTTTGAAATCGTCTGCGTTGGCTCAAGGGTTATGAATCCTTCTGAAAATGTTCACTAGTCTTGAAACGGAAAAACCATCATTTATAATGTGTCTGAGTCAGAAAATTTACCGGATTGATGTCAGAGTCGAAATTTTGAGGCCATGTCAATTTTAGAGTAGGAAATTTGAAACTCAAGTTTCCAGTTGGAAATAAAAGATCAAAATTTCTCATCATTAGTTGGAATTTGAATATTTTTTATGAACAATGTATATTTATTGAATTTACAACTATTTGATTTTTGACCTCGGAATTCCAACTATTGAAAAAAAAAAAATACTCCTAGCTGGGGGGGGGGGGGGGGAGGGAGGTGAGTCACATCCCTGCCAATAAGCCGTGTTCTCTCAAAAGTACAAGGGACGCAATTAACATTTCAGTAAGTGGACCTAGGGATTCAGTGGGCTGTAATATTGCATGTATTTCTTACTCTTAAGTTATTCACGTAATGGCTGTACTTATACCTGAGTGGGGATGTCCCCCTTTGGATGTTTTAGTTGTAATCAACCTTTTATCGCACTGTACACGTGTACGCTGTCGAGTGTGCTATCGATATGGTGACCGTATTATATGTAGAGGCACGAGTCTGTCTTAATAATGTTTTTTTCATATTTTCTTAATCAAATATGTTTTACGGACCAGCGTTGACAGTTCATTTATGGAAATTATTGAAACGCGAATTACTCATCACCAGGGGTGTGGAGCAAATTTGAGCGACAAGTGCAATAAATAATACAGCGTTTCTGTTGATCTTCTGGCTGAAAGATGCCACCTTCCTTCCCTCCATTTATAACTGAAACTTAAATCGAAGCAACAGTTAAAACTAGAAGTCCTGTTCTGAAACGCGCACAAATAGCACGTCGATCTGCGCGTTAATCTGCGCGTTATGACCATAGTAAGGCTATCAAATTCTTTATATATGGCCTGTGTACAAGCAATGTTTCAGCCAATGGATCTCCGGGTAACCCGAAGGTCCATTGGCAGAAACATTGCCTGTGTTTGCTACGAGTAACCAGGAGAACCTGCCGTCCGTTAGATGCCATTCGATATGGCAATTGCGCGCAATTCCAACGCGCAATTAAGCCTAGATAAGCGCACACTTCGCGACTGGACTTCTAGTTTTAACTGTATATCTAGTGGCGTTTCTATATTTATTTTCTCCCGTTTTTCACCATTTGACTCGGTATATGTAATTTGTTCCTCAAAAGAAAATTTGGTGATGAAAGAATCAAAACTATAATACCCAAATTATAGCTCAAGCGGGTAAGTGATAATTTAATCCCACATCCCTGCTGACCTGTTGGATTAAATTATTAATTAACATCCATAAAGATATACTATAGCCACACTCTAAAATTAGCTGGGCTAAGAATTAACCCAAATTAAATGGTGTGAGTGAATATGAAACCAATGGGGTTCATATTCACTCAACCTAGTTGATTTGGGTTGATTTTTACCCCAACGGATTTTTGAGAACACTATCTCTTACAATGATCTGATTCAGAAAGACAGGGTTCAAATGGTCATTGGAATGTAAAAGACCTCAGCGACAGGTTTACATTGTCAAGGAGATGCTCTGTTGGACTAAGCTTTTATTTTCAGATATTGAATATTTCATTTCCTTACATCAAAGGGGTACTTTTCGAAAGTCAAATTGCAGGAAGGATGGGCGACCTCCCACCGGGAATAAATCTCCAGCGTCCCTGCTCATCGAGCAACCCATTCTGTGTAAATTGGTATAACACGTTTCTTATCAGTTCAAGATGACAGAAGAAATCATATGCAAAAGACAACAGACAGAAGCTACAGTACGTGGAGAGTGTATTATCACTAAATCAACCGCAGAGTGGAGATTTCACCCAAGCAATAATTGCAAATTTGTTGCAAAGCATAACCAGCACAAGCAAAGTTTCAGCCAATGGACCTCCGGGTTATACCCGGAGGTCTATTGGCTGAAAGATTGCTTGTGTTTTCGTCGATATATACAAAATTTGAAAGTTATAGCTTGGCTGATAACTCCACTCCGCGGGTGATTTAGTTACAATCCACTCTCCACGTACTGTACTAGGACCATGTGGAGCTTCGAAATTTGATTCGTTCAAATTTGTCCAAATTATTCGATTCGAATCACGCTGATGCGGATATTTTTAAATCGTCGAGATTTTCTCAAAATACTGCCAAACTGAGACGTGGCCAGAGGTTTCCGATTGGGGGGGGGGAGTAGTGTTGTGAGTTTCGGACTACAGGGAGGAACCGGGGGGGGGGGGGGGGGTCCCCCTCCTGCTTGCAAATTCACTACAGAGAAAATACTAGTATCTGAAATGCCAACACATTTATGAGAGAATTATCAGGTTATTATTAATTGGTATTATTCTGGGAATTGAATATGTGCTAAACAAATGCCCGAGCTGAGAACTTTGAACAATTCACACTGTCCTGACACTAAATCAAATCTTATGCAGGAATGATCAATTTTCGATGTTTCATCATTTTGTAACTGTGGCTGATGGAATTAACTCAGGATAACGATTTTACATTATGCGATTTTCTTGAAGTACATTTCGAGGATTTGTTCATTACGATAAGTAAACGTACTATAGAAATCTCGTACGCATTGGCATCATGCATACTTATGAAGCTCAATATTGCGTACACTGTAGTTGCAAATAGTAACATCTGGAAGTTTTGCCGATTTGAAACAGAGTTGGAATTTTGGGAAGTAAAGGAGACATCAGCATCACTACAAAAGTTCTAAAATCCAGATAGATGGAATTTCCAACTACTCATGACTTGCCCTTCGAACTTCCAACTATAGGAAATTTTGGCCAGGATTGGAGGATGACACCCTCCCCCCTTAAACGCCCCCTTCCACGTGCATGCTACCAAGTGCCTCTTCTTGAACTCTGCTTCTATCACTAGGTCGTCTGTACAGGAGACTTCATAACAGGCGAAGATTTCAAAGAGTTTCCGCTTACGAAACTACTTGATTCCGTTCTGGAATATTTCGCTTTTTGATTGGGATGCCCGAACAGACGGGTAACCGTTGTATACAATGCTTGAATGCAGACTGACAATATTTACGGTTACAAGGAGGTGCAATGTTACAATTTGAAGAACCGTGAATTCGATTCGAGATCGATTCTATTCCAAATACTATGCCTGATTCGATTCGACCAGAAATTTGTGATTCGCAGGGATGGAACCCTGAAGCAACAGATCCATGTTTCTATCTAAGGCTAAAGTGTTGTAAAGTTCGTCTTCGAGCTCACTTCTAAGAATGTGTAATATTTATTTTGGGGGGTTAAATGTTTGTACTGTTCTACTCTAAACAGAAATGTAAATAGTTCCATTTATGTTGATTTTGTATTATTGTTGATAATTTTCTCCAGACATTTATAATAGCAAGTTGATAGTGTTCCATCTAAAATTTAGATATTAATCGCTTGACTGGACTGGTTACGTGAAATAGTTCATGAGAGGTGAGGGACGTTGTACAAACACGAGTGCTTGAATGCGCACGAGTGATTTACAATATAGTCCCTCGACTGGAATGAATTATTTCACGTAACCAGACCAGTGAAGCGATTACTCTGTTTATTACTTTTCATTATTAACGATAATTATATTATTTAACTCTTTACCTAACGTAACGACCAAAACCGGCCAGCGCCATTCTCAAAAATCGACAATTTATTTTTCATTATTTTTTTCATTTTTTTTGTCTCTAAAACATAGGATATGACCCCTCATTGGAACGAGCTCGTCGAGCTCGTTCCAATGAGGGGTCATAACCTATGTTTTTGAAACAAAAAATGAAAATAATAGTAATTGAAGATTTTGTTTTGGCAAGTGTCGTCTACTTTTCATGTTAGGTAAAGGGTTATAAAAACAAAAAACAATGAAGTCCCCATTACACCTTCGGCAAGGCGTCTTCGTTTGACCCAATTATGTGATTGCATAATTCACTTGTGATGTTAACGTTTATAATCAAACCCGGAAGTCCCAGTAAATCACACATTGGAAAGTAATAAAATAGTAAACTAAGTCGTTGGACTAAAAATCTCCCAAAATGATGTGCGCATTTTGCGGATTAATTTTTACCGAATGGGTCCTCCGGGTTTGCCATCAATTATTCCAAAAAAAAAACGATAATTCATATTTTGGCATTTTTGTTTCTCTTTCAAAACACAGCTTCTGTCCCCCACTGGTATGTGCTAGGGCCCGATGCTAGGAAGGGGGAGGGGTGTGGTGGGAGTCGCCAACCTTGTCCATGTCTGTTGCATATATTTGTTGTCTGACCGAAATTCTGTGGGTCGTCTGAACGCCAACATTTTCTCTCAAAGCCGCTAATTTGGAAAATATTGTTCACCATTTGGCGAAACCATAATTGTCTTTATAAACAATGCCCGTATGCCTCATATATCCTTTATTTGAGAGCTCTCATTCGTTTGTCATTGTCATTTTAAAGAAAACCATTTGCTTGGAGAAAGTTACTCTTTAAAATAGTAATAATAATAATCGAACATTTTGGGCCTGTTTAGTTTATCTTTGTTTTAAAAGAGTGTATTCAGTTGGGCTTAAAGTTCTTACCAACGGTCAACGACCCGGGAACACTGCCGTATAACGGGTAGTTAAGGATTGTTTTTAGTCGTTTCTTGTAATTTCTCATCACATGTGTTGGTGTGAGACGTGTGTCATTTTCTGACTGGTTGGTCAGTCTTTCCAATGATTCACCGTGTCCCAGTAGCTTAACTCCAAGTCGTATTTTTTATTATTTTAATGAAAGGCCGTTATTTACCCAGGTATGGGGTAACGAGGGACGGTCGCCAGTTCATGGTGATGCCTCTTTTATTTTTACATTAGGGACAAGGGGCATATTTTTAAAACTGAGTTTCATATAGATAACAACATAACATATGAATGAGGACTTCAAATAACCCCGGAAAGGACGGAAAATTCACCGATTTGCACGAAACTGATGGTTCAGAGAAAAATCTATGGAAATATTTTATCAAATCGTAGATGGATTCATTCAGTTGAATATACATTCCCTTGCCTCCGTTTTCCACTGGAAAGTACAGTACGTGGAGAGTGTATTATCAATAAATCACCCACAGCGTGGAAATCCCACCCAAGCAATAATTGCAAATTTGTTGCAAAGCATAACAAGCAGAGGCAATGTTTCAACCAATGGACCTCCGGGTTAAACCCGGAGGTCCATTGGCTGAAACATTGCTTGTTTTTTGTCCATATGTATACAATTTGAAAATTATAGTTTGGGTGATTAACTCCACTCCGCGGGTGATTTAGTAACAATCCACTCTCCACGTACTGTACCTGAGCAATATTTCTGTCAGCAACAGCCTCACGATAGATCTCAATAGTTTGACTGATTCAGATCATTTTAGATTTTCAGTTCTATCACCCCATAACTCTCCTTTTATTTTTTCTATCTTTTGTTTGACACCGTCAACAGATTGTCATTCATTACATTTTGACGATCATACGATGCACATCGACCCAAATATGCACCATCTTCCCTGGACAAACTGCATCTTATATTTTCCGTGCCTATTGATCGCTGCTCTGGGTATGTGGTTCTTCTATTCAGTTCTCCTTTGTGACAATCCATTGTTAACAACAGCCACTGCTTTCATGTTGTCTTTCCTGCTATGTCTTTCCTGCGCATTCAGCACACGTGAAATACGTGCAAACCTCCTACTCATGTGGATGATTCCTGTCCCCCGTACTCCACACTCGTTGTGTTCTGTTAATAATTTATAACAAAATTGTAGCTAGAACTGTAGATGGGAGGTCACTGTAAAAAATTGAACTATTCATACGTGATGGGAGAGGGGATGTGATAATGTCACAGAACCAGATGGATGCGCGCTAGATGTATAGAATGTGGTCAGGCCACTAGAGCATAAGGATTCGTGAAAGGGTTGGTGAGATGAATGACGCAGACGAACCCCTGATGATCAATCGAGAGGTGGTGATCGGGTCACGCGTTCGCACGAAGAAATGTGGCTGTCTTTCGCGATGAGTAGGTGAGATATTTCGTGCAGTGATAAATGTGAGCGTGTATTGGGGAGATAGTGAAGGCATTGTCGGAGATAGAAATGTGAATATTTATGCTCAAGAGTTGGTGAAGTCAGTGGCAGAGCGGAAAGCATAATAGGCGGGGAAAAGGTGTCTGTGAAGAGGAGGGTAGTTTGGATCATTCCCTCAGCCGTATCGAGATGTGGATAAAATACCAGATATTACCATTTCGAAACTTGATTGTCAGTAGGTTGATAAAACACAATTTTACGTTCCACAGAGCAGTGACAAAACTAAAAAGGTGCAAAAGTAATCTTCCCAGTGTAATTACGTTTTTGTTTTTTGAAGTTCTCTCTCAAATTTCCTCAGAGGACACCTTTTTTAATTTTAAATCCCTCTAACAAAGAACTCTCTGTTGATAAGCAATATTGTATTGTCAAATTAATGTATAACGTGATAATGTTGGTTCGAAAAAATTGATTAACATTGAACGAAGATATATGTAACCTTTTCCACACACTATGCCTAAACTGTTGATGAATGGAAATTTGGTTATCAATGACAGCAACGGACTAAGGAGGGAGCATTTAACACTTGGGGGTGGAGACGTGGACATGGTCATAGGAGGGCACTCACATACTGATATATATCATTGGTGGTCCATGTACATTACTGACATGACAGGAATACAGTATACAAAGCGGATGAGTCCTGTTATTTTGGCTCTATATTTAACAGTCAGAGTCCACCCCTCACCCCCTTGCTAATTTCCACCGCTAGATTTTAATGACGGAAAACAAATACAACAAAATAGACACTAAATAGGTATTAGGGTCGGTAATCAGATTTAAACCACTCGTAGAATAAGGGTTTTAACCACTCGGTAAGCCGAGTGGTTAAAACCCTTATTCTACGAGTAGTTTTAAACTTATTACCTTCCCTAATACCTATTTGTTTTAATTATACCGTGCTCTTAATAAATTATCGACTTTGTCACTTAAATGGATAAAAAACGACACTTTCGATCGCAAACACTCGGGTTTGTTTTGTTTCCATCTGCGCCAGTGGGCAAGACTACCGGCTGAACGTGAATGCTTGATTGACATCTAGACACATCGTCAAAGTTAACTGAATTTAGCTTGCTTTTTCAGTCAAATTATTCTTAACAGTTCTTAACTTTTATTTTAAATATTTAATTTTATGTATTTTAGACTTAAGTCATTTACACGTAGTAGATAGTACCGCTAAATGTCGTATGTTTGAATGAAACATCGTGAAGTGTGAATATATCGAAGTTGGCAAATTGCATCATTCCAAAGGTCAAGCTGGATTAATTTCCGACTATAGGTGTAAGTTTTTTTAACCTCAGTAGAAAGAAGCCTTAAACCGGCGGTAGTGGGGTTAAAAGCTAAAAGTTAACAGGCAGGCTTTTCACAAGTAGTAACATAGGCGAGCATGGTATAAAATAAGTCAAATGTTACTTCGACCTCAAACCCAAACCTCACACCCACACACCCTGATTCTATCGCGATGGTGGCGGTCTTATAGTATAAATATATTGGTGAACATAATGGCCTAAATCTCTCTATCTATCTATCTCTCTCCCTCTCTCTCTCTCTCTCTCTCTCTATCCCCCTCTCTCTATCCCCCTCTCTCTCTCTCTCACTTTCTATCTATCTCTTTCAAATATGTTAAATGAATAAATAATAAATATGTTAAATAAATAAATAAGTTAAATGTTACTTCGACCCCAAACCCAAACCTCACAGTCGCACACCCTGATTCTATCGCGATGGTGGTTATTGGTATTACCACGATCTGATTCAGGAATTCAGGTGCAAATGATCATTGCAAGTTAAAATGCCTCTGGACGGCAGGTTTGCCTTCTAAAAAGACCTCCATTTCCTTACACCACAGGGATACTTTCCCATCATCGATAGGTGTATTTCATTCAAATATATTCAACTATTTATGGAAAAAAGTTGTTGCCACTGTGCCTCCATGCGCCCCCTTCCCAGCTCTAATGCCCCTGCAAAGACGGCATAATAAATAATAATTAGTCAGAAAGTTCAATAAAAATTTAATATCATAGTTGTAAAGGATTGAATGATTAAAATATTACTGAACCGCATCACTCATACAAAAAAGGAGACTCACCCTTTTTTGTTATAATGTTGCACAGGGTGATTTCATTCGGGAACTCGGGGTTTAAATGGTTAAACAATTGTGAGATAGAAGAATATAGGTTTACTTTTGGAATTACCACGATCTGATTCAGGAATTCAAGTACAAATGATCAATGCAAGTTAAAATGCATCATAAAAACTATGATCTACACCATTTGCAGTGCACAGAAAAGTTGGTGGCCGATGTCACTGACTGATTTGACGCTCAACAGGTTAACATCTTCCTCTCTGACATACATCCTCCTTTAACCCTTTACCCAACGTAACGGCCAAAACCGGCCAACTCTATTCTCAAAAATCGCCAATTAATTTTCATGATTTTTTTCATTTTTTGTCTCAAAAACATAGGTTATGACCCCTCATTGGAACGAGCTCGTCGAGCTCCAAAAATGAAAAAGAAAGTTATTCAAGAATTTTTTTGCAAGTGTCGTCTGCTTCTTATGTTAAGTAAAGAGATAAACACCAAAAATTAACAGCAACGATACCTTGATTTTTTCACTTGAAAAGCGAGGAAATGAGCTCTCAGTAGTTCATATTTCACAAATTTCCCTGGTATCTCCTTTCCGCAATCTCCCCAGGTTTGGCTACGCAGAGCGGGCCGCCAAAGGCGACCGTGCTGTCCTGTGCTGTCCCCTACAATACCCCTCCCCCAATATTATAAGCTTCCTGTGCCCCTGGGGTGTTGATAGATTCACAGAGGGAAAGGATAATGGAACCCGACAAAATCTTCGCTGGATATCTGGTGAAAATCGTTGGTGCTGTCGTGACATTTTCTATCTCGCAAAATGCACGGCGCACAATTGTCCGTTCTCTCAAATTCGAATGTGACATCAGTTGAGTTCAAGGTTTGGTTATATGGCACCCGATATCCCTGTAACGACTTTGACGCTGACAAAGAAATAATCCTAATTTTCAAAAGAGAGACCAGTTGGAGAGACTAAAAGTTTTGGTATATATCGAAGCTATATACTTGTACAACGCGCTGTGCTGCATATGAAGGTAGAGTTAAGATATTGAAGCAGTGAGAAAAATTTCAGTATCGCACCTTGAGAGGACTGATAACATTGACTTCCACCACAGCTGTAGTCTCACATTTGACCTTGTAATGATCCAAAGTCTCATTAAAGGAAAACAATCGGTTTTAAATCGAACTAGTTGTCGGTGAAAATCGTCGCTATGACTCCTGTTGATCACAACGCTTGATCTAGTCGAGAAAGATTCAAAATGTAACACACAAGCCACAACATAAGCAGACTGCCAACTGCAAAATAAGGCCCCCAGAGGGTGAATTTAATAACGCCACCCTGAACAGCAGGGTAGCACCAATAAATTTACTCTCTGTGAACCTCAATCTGAATCAGTGTCTCAAAACTAAATAGAAAGAGGTACCCAGAGGATAAATTGGCCCACTGTATGGGATAGCATCATCAAATTCACCCTCTGGGGACCTCATTCTGCAAATGTCAGACTGCTTATTTTCAGTCCTGGTAACATAACTTGGACGAACCTTAACTCTTTCTATACGGTACGCACAAATTCTTGCGTGAGGAAAAAATTGACAGTTTACGAGGAGACGATACAATGAATAATAAATCGTAGTGATGTTGAGTAATCAGTTAATCATACAATTCTATAGAGATGTGTGTTCAGTAATAAGTTAATCATACAATTCTATAGAGATGTGTGTTCAGTAATAAGTTAATCATACCATTCTATAGAGATGTGTGTTCATTAATAAGTTAATCATACAGTTCTATAGAGCTGTGGGTCCAGTAATAAATTAATCATACCATTCTATAGAGCTGTGGGTTCTGTAATAAGTTAACCATACAGTTCTATAGAGCTGTGGGTTCGGTAATAAGTTAATCATACAGTTCTATAGAGCTGTGGGTTCAGTAATAAATTAATAATACAGTATTAGAGAGCTGTAGGTCCAGTAATATGTTAACCATACAGTTCTATAGAGCTGTGGATTCAGTAATATGTTAATCATACAGTTCTATAGAGCAGTGGGTTCAGTAATAAGTTAATCATACAGTGATAGAGAGCTGTAGGTCCAGTAATATGTTAATCATAAGTTCTATAGAGCTGTGGATTCAGTAATAAGTTAATCATATAGTGCTAGAGAGCTGTATATCCAGTAATACGTTAATCATACCGTTCTATAGAGATGTGTGTTGAGTAATAAGTTAATCATACAGTGCTAGAGAGCTGTAGGTCCAGTAATATGTTAATCATACAGTTCTATAGAGCTGTGGATTCAGTAATAAGTTAACCATACAGTTCTATAGAGCTGGGGGTTCAGTAATATGTTAATCATAAGTTATATAGAGCTGTGGGTTCAGTAATAAGTTAACCATACATTTTTATAGAGCTGGGGGTTCAGTAATATGTTAATCATAAGTTCTATAGAGCTGTGGGTTCAGTAATAAGTTAATCATACAGTACTAGAGAGCTGTAGGTCCAGTAATAAGTTAATCATACAGTTCTATAGAGCTGCAGGTTCAGTAATAAGTTAATCATACAGTACTACAGAGCTGTAGGTCCAGTAATAAGTTGACCATACAGTTCTATAGAGCTTCAGGTTCAGTAATAAGTTAATAATACAGTACTAGAGAGCTGTGGGTCCAGTAATAAGTTAATCATACAGTTCTAGTGAGCTGTAGGTCCAGTAAAAAGTTAATCATACATTTCTATTGAGCTGTGGGTTCAGTAATATGTTAATCATAGTGTTGTATAGAGCAGTGGGTTCAGTAATAAGTTAATCACAAAGTTCTGTTGAGCTCTAGGTCCAGTACCAAGTTAACCATACAGTTGTATAGAACTGTAAGCTCAGTAATAAGTTAATCATATAGTTATGTAGAACTGTGGATTCAGTAATCAGTTAATCATAAAGTTATATTGAGCTGTAGGTCCAGTAATAAGTTAATCTTACAGTTCTCTTGAGCTGTAAGTTCAGTAATAAATTAATCATACAGTTGTATAGAGCTGTGGGTTAAGCAATAAGGTAATTGTACAGTTGTATAGATCTGTAGGTTCTGTAATAAGTTAATCATAGCGTTCTATAGAGCTGTGGGTTCCATAATGAGTTAATCGAAACGTTCTATAGAGCTGTAGGTTCAGTAACAAGTTAATCGGACAATTGTATAGAGCTGTAGGTTCAGTGATAAGTTAGTCATAGCGTTTTGTAGAGCTGTAGGTTTGTAATGAGTTAATCATAATGTTCTATAGAGCTGTACGTTCAGTAATAAGTTAATCATTCAGTTGTATAGCGCTGTAGGTTCACTAATAAGTTAATCATACAGTTCTATAGGGCTGTGTGTTCAGTAATAAGTTAGTCATACAGTTCTCTAGAGCTGTTAGTTCAGTTCCAGTTGTATAAAGCTGTACGTTCAGTAATACGTTAATCAATGCGTTCTATAGAGCTGTAGGGTCAGTAATAAGTTAGTCATAGAGTTGTGGTTTCATTAATAAGTTAATCGTACAGTTATATAGATCTGTTGGCTCAGTAATAAATTAATCATACGGTTCTGTTGAGATGTGGATTCAGTAATAAGTTAAACATACACGTCTATAGCCGTGGGATTAAATTGTGATTGACCCCCCCCCCCTTCCCCCACACCCCACCCGTAAATACAGAGCGAGAGTGTAGAAAGGGTTCAATCAGAAAATTATAATGATTTGTATTAAGGTACTCAGCATCCACTGAAAATAACTGTTTTATAGTAGTATATTACGTGGAGAGTGGATTATAACTAAATCACCCGCGGGGTGGAGTTATCACCCAAGCTATAACTTTAAATTGTGTACATATAGACAAAAAACACAAGCAATGTTTAACCCGGAGGTCCATTGGCCGAAACTTTGCTGGTGCTGGTTATGCCTTGCAACAAATTTGCAATTATTCCTCGGGTGGCATCTCCACTCTGCGGGTGATTTAGTGATAATACACTTTCCATGTACTGTATATTCTTTTAACACTCTGTAATTATTTGAATTATATTGATTATTTATGTTAAATGTCGTAAATCTGTGATATATGTCAACATGTGATGTAAGTATTATATAATAAACTGTAATATAAACCAACGTAGTGTATACTCAATATTCTGCCAATCACACACGTGGGAGCGCGGTGGCTCAGTTGGTAGAGGTGCAGGCTGCAAGCAGAGAGGTCCTCGGGTCGTATCCCACCTGCGGCAATCGCGTTGTGTCCATGGGCAAGACACTTCACCCCCATTGACCACGTGGGGGCACGGTGACGCTGTGTACTAAGGCGTACTGCACGTCGATGGTGCACCCGTCTTCAACCAATGCTAATCCTGCTTGTGTGGAGTTGGTATGTTGGGGAGCTGACAGTTGCTCGCCGTTGCTAGGTGGTTCTCTCCGGGTACTCCGGCTTCCTCCACCCGTAAAACTGTCACGGTCATGATTAGCCATTGTGCAGAAATATGTGACCTTAAAACACCAATAAATACATAAATAAATCACACACGTCCAGTAAAAGAAAGATCAGATCGTTTAATTCAACCTGCTGAGTAGTTTCAACATATTTTAATCAAATGTAGTAATGCCTGCTGTGAAGTTGCCATGACTACACCTGATGAAAAATTTATCCATTTAACTCAAAATATGATTGGTAAAAAAGTTCTTTCAATGTACATGGAGGAAGTTGGATTATTTGTGTCCATATTATACTTATTTCAGTGACAAGAGATTTCGTGTCCCGGGCAGGATTATCTGCCAGCGGCATGCACGGAGATAAACTTTACTTTTCATGTGCCCTACCACCCCCCCCACCCCCACCCCCCAGAATGTAACCTCTGCTCATTTCTTTATTCAGTTTTAGCCAAAACATTGATATTGGACAATCCATGGATAATATCAAGGTTAGTAGAATTAATCTGCTCTCAAATCAAGTCCTTATCTACCCACTAACACTTAATAACCCTTTACCCAACGCAGACGATATCAAAATTTATAATTTTAAATATTATTTTTTCAAATCTTCAAAAAAATTCAACAAAATCATATCATGTGAGCCTTTGTGGGAACGAGCTCGACGAGCTCGTTCCAACGAGGGGTCACATGATATGGTTTTGTTGAAATTTTTTTAAAAATACTATTTTTTCAACTGTTGAATTTGCATATTACGCGGGCGGATATAGCTCGATTCGTTTGGGTAAAGGGTTAAAACCATGGATGATTAATATGTGATATATTATCTGGTGTCATTAACATTTTTCGCACGCGTGAAGCGGTCGTCATGGGAATAACGTTCGTCGCCAAATTATAAATGTTCAAAACACTCCCAAATCCTTTCAGTTCTGGATCCAAACTTGCAAGTGTTTGCGACACGTACGCACACACGTATATACACCCGTATCTATATTTTTCAGTAGTGTAATAAAAATATCTCATCGTATATATGCCTCCACCCCACACACACAGACACACACACACTCACAACCACGCACATACATCCATACATGCATACGCGCGCTCGAGCATGCACATACACATCGCGCACAGAAGCTCGCAGATGTCTGCACATATTACGTTCTGCGATCATACAGTACGTGGAGAGTGTATTATCACTAAATTACCCGTAAAGTGGAGATTCCATCCAAGCAATAATTGCAAATTTGTTGCAAAGCATAACAAGCACAAGCAAAGTGCTAGCGTAGTGTATTAACCCGGACGTCCATTGACTGAGACATCGCTTCGGTTTATTGTCCATATGTACAGAATTTGAAAGCGACACTTATGGTGATAACCCCACTCTGCGGGTGATTTAGTCACAATCCATTCTCCACGTACTGTATATCGTCCCTTGTCTGCAACAAGTGCCAGCTTCACTCAAAGGATCATATTATCTTGGAGATTTTTTTTTAATTTCACTACTCAAAGTTTGCTAAGCACCAAATATTTGACACATCATTGTGAAATTTGCTTGTGACATATTTGTGATATTTTTGGTGGATATGATTGAGGAATATATTAAGATAGTCCCCAGTGTTTACATTAGCTCTCTCGACAGGCAGACTTTTCGTGACAGTCATGGAAAGCATGTACCCCTTGATTTTCATGATGTGTTCGTGTACTGTCTACAAGTACATGACATGTGTAGGGTATTCAATCTTCATTTCAACACAAACCCTTGTGATTTAATGATTGAATATGGCAAATGTAAATGTAAGAAGACATTTGTCTGAAGCAGAAATGTGGCGGGCTGTATGGATGGTGGAGCAAGGGGCTATCTACCGTCTGGTTGGTGAGGCTCTTGGGTGCATCATACAGTGATCACCAGACCCTGGGCAAGATTTTAGCAGTTTGGCACACCAGTAAGACGGCATGGTGGCGGTAGAGACAGGGCAACATCTGCAGCTGAAGACCGGTTTTTGATCATTCAGTCCCGTATGAACCGCTTTGCCACAGCAACCCAGCTTCGCAGTGACCTTCAAAATGCATCCGAGGTAAATGTTTCGACGCAGACGATCCGGGCAAGGTTGGGTTTCACGAAGGTGGTCTCCGATCGAGAAGACATGCATGTATTCGTATTCCGCTGTCCCAGAACCATTGCCAAGCACGATATGAATGGGCCATGGACCACGTTGGATGGACCAGAGAAGATTGGCGACCTGTCCTTTTTACAGATGAGTCAAGGTTCTAGACCACATAGATAGGCGTTCTAGGGTATGGGGAAAACCAGGAGAGCGTTTCCATGCAGCCAACATTGCTGAGCATGACCGCTATGGTGCAGGGTCAATCATGCTCTGGGCGGCATCAGCAGGGATGGACGTACATAGCCCTGTGTCTTTGGACGTGGTACACTGACTTCACAGCGATATATTGATGAGATCCTGGATGTCCACGTCAGATTGTATGCAGGTGCAGTGGGTGATATATCCATTCTGATGGACGATAACGCCAGTCCTCATGTTGCCCATGCTGTAGGGGAGTACCGACAGAGGGAGGGGATTGAGCGTATGGACTGGCCAGCAAGATCCCCTGACCTCAATCCAATCGAACATGTCTGGAATGAGTTGCTGCTTGCAATTTCAGTCCGTCCAGTCCAGCAAAGAAGTGTGCAGGAGCTTGGTGCCATGCTGGTCCAAGAATTGAACTCGATATTGAACCCATACCAGTTCGCTCCGTCAACTTTTTGGCAAAGTGAAAAATTTCCTCTTTTACCACTAATATCCATTTTCCGTGGTTATCGTATTCAAAAGCTAAAAAATAATGTCAAAAACAAATAAAATCTTAATGTCTGTACTTAAATCATTAAAGATATAGTTAAATAAAAATATATACATTTTTCATTACAATATTTCAACTAAAACGCAAAATAGGTAGTTGGATATACTTGGTGCTTAGTAAACTTTGAGTAGTATATTTATCTATTGGTTTTTAAGATCACACATTTCTGTACAATGGCTAATCGTGACCGCAACATGGAGATAAAGTCAAGTTTAGTCAATCGTTTATACCCGTGTTGCCCATTTTAGAGGACTACCACCACAAGCATTGGTGACTGGATCCTATTTTACCAGTAAAACAGAGCTTGTTTACCACAGTTTATCAAATATGGTCTTCCAGCACTCTACCAGTTAAAGGCCCATTTCAAGCTTTTGCGATCTCCGAACACGTGCCCTTAATATGTCAATATTATGAGGCCCTGCTGCCGAAAGACAAATCATCCGAGCAATGCTTTCCAGTCAAGCCTTGGCAGGAGCGCAGAAACCACAAAGGGCTAGGGAGTACAAGCCTGGCTGAGGGCACGTCCTTGTACTACAAGTCAGGAAAAATCATGAACTTGAACGGTGAAAGGTGAAATTAAAAAACTAAGGAAAGATCCATAATAAACACACATGAGAATAGAAATAGAATTAAATAGAAACATACTCTCGCTTTAACAATCATAAAACCCTAAAAAATACAGTTGCTTATGATTCTAGTAAGTTTTTGTAAGAAGTTTTTTCTTCCTCAAAAGGGCGCCGTGCGCCTCCACGTGCCCCCTCCGGTAAAGGGGAAGAGGTACAAGTGCCCATCCCCCATCTGCCCCCACACCTTAACAGGCAGTCAAGACAGCAACTGGACAAGTACAGGTAGTTAGTAGTAGTTTAGTGTGAATTCCGGGTAATTCCCCAGGCCCTTAACCCTTTACCCAACGAATCGGCAGCATCCGCCCGCGTAATATGCAAATTGAGCAGTTAAAAAAAAAAAATTTTTCCAAATATTTCAACAAAACCATATCATGTGAACCCCTCATTGGAACGAGCTCAATGAGCTCGTTCTAATGAGGGATCACATGATATGGTTTTGCTGAAATTTTTTGAAAAATTAAAAAAAATTATATTTTAAATAATACATTTTGATATCGTCTGCGTTGGGTAAAGGGTTAAAGGGTAACAAAACCTGAACAGGAAATTGGCCATTTACTTCAAGAAAATAAACGTTTCTGCTGCTACCAAGTCTTAACAAGTCCTAATAAATATCAAATGTAGGAAAATTGGAATACAGACTGTTACGATATACAGTTGGAAATCAGGGGACAAAATAGTAACACGGGTTCCCCTCAAAAATTTGGTTAGCGATAAAATGTGTTCTTTTTGTTGATAGTTGTCAAATGAATTGCTGAGTGTCCTGATAATTGTTTTTATAGACGGGAAGGAAGACGGGAAGGAAGACGGGAAGGAAGACGGGAAGGCGTGTAATAAACACAGAACGACACGCGCGCGTGAATGGGTTAATCGATATGGCACTTGTGCCATTGCGGAAGGATAATACTGGCACTCGTGTCATATCGATTAACCCATTCACACGCTTGTGTCGTTCTGTGCGTATATTTCCCATTTCAAGTATCACGTGTCTCATAACTGACATTCCAATATTCATTCAACTGCACGCCCTTCTAATAGACAGTGACTGAGATGAAGCTTGAAAAGCAATTGCTGACGATTTCCTGTACCGCAAACCATGACGCGAGATCCACAGTGAACTTTTTCGAAAGTAACAAACTCAAGTGCTGTTTTTTTAATTTTTTTATCTAAACCATACAGTGTAAAATATGTTGTACCATTTTCTTTTTATATTACTTTTTAACCCTTTACCTAACGTAACGGCCAAAACCGGCCAGCGCTATTCTCAAAAATCGCCAATTAATTTTCATTATTTTTTTCATTTTTTGTCTCAAAAACATAGGTTATGACCCCTCGTTGGAACGAGCTCGTCGAGCTCGTTCCAACGAGGGGTCATAACCTATGTTTTTGAGACAAAAAATGAAAAAAATTAGTTATTCAAGAATTATTTTTGCAAGTGTCGTCTGCTTTTCATGTTAGGTAAAGGGTTAACGAAAGTTTAGAATAGATAAATTGGAGTTATTCTAGCTGGATCTGTGTTAAAGAATTATTAATGGTACACGCCGTAACATGTATCTAATTGCAACATTGTAACCCTTTGCCCAGGTTACCCTTTTTATGGGTTTGGTCACCCCCCCCCCCCATATGTCCTCCCAATCTTCCAAAGTCCATGAGGACAGCGGAGGCGAAAGTTAACACTCTCATGATTTATTCAAAACGTGTTCATGTGTTTGATTGGTTTGTGCGAACTGAAGCCTGACTGCCGTGCAAAACTCTCTTGCGCTTAGAATGTTTTCTAGCCCTGACCACCACTTCCGAAGTCCATGAGGACAGCGGAGGTGAAGTTCAACACTCTCATGATTTATTCGAAACTTGTTCATGTGTTTCATTGGTTTGTGCGAACTGAAGCCTGACTGCCGTGCAAAACTCTCTTGCGCTTAGAATGTTTTCTAGCCCTGACCACCACTTCCGAAGTCCACGAGGACAGCGGAGGTGAAGTTTAACACTCTCATGATTTATTCGAAACTTGTTCATGTGTTTGATTGGTTTGTGCGAACTGAAGCCTGACTGCCGTGCAAAACTCTCTTGCGCTTAGATTGTTTTCTAGCCCTGATCACCACTCTAACTCCATCCAATTTCACAAGGTGACACAGTGATGCTCTGTGGCCTTTGTTTTTTTTTTAAATATGCAAGTAGTCGCACAAATAATACGAGTGTAGTTGTACAATAAAATATGCGATTAGTTGTACAGTTCTGTAAAAGGCGAGAAAAAAACGGAAATTATTCTGATAATTTTCGAGTTTTTTCCTCACATTTCAGGTCAATCAACTGCAGAATAAACTTTTTTAAATGAACGATACCTGAAGCCCGTCGCCCATTTAAACAAAGCTAGATCAAATAAAGGTTTTCTGCGAAACAATTCACATTCTCTTTTCGCCACAAGGGTTAATATATCTATGGATTCAAAACAATAAACAGGGAAACCATGCGAGACACAGAGAGCCCGTAATATTGACGAAGTTCCACGCAAACCCAACGAAATGTAAGTATATTTTCCCGCGTGTTAAAAGTCACCTCATCAAAAAGGGCAAGTAACATATTTTGTACACTTCCGTTCACCCACTGTGGTGGTAGTAAACGTCTGGGGTTCTACGACAATTATTTATTGGTTTTTAACCATTTACCTAACATGAAAAGAAGACGACACTTGCAAAACCAATTTTTGAATAACTAATTTTTTTCATTTTTTGTCTCAAAAACATAGGTTATGACCCCTCGTTGGAACGAGCTCGACGAGCTCGTTCCAACGAAGGGACATAACCTATGTTTTGGAGACAAAAAATTAAAAAATAATGAAAATTAATTGGCAATTTTTGATAATAGCGCTGGCCGTTTTGGTCGTTACGTTGGGTAAAGGGTTAAGGTCACACATTTCTGCACAATGGATAATCATGGACACAACATGGGGGTAAAGTCACGTGTGGTCAATCGGTATATCCATGTTGCCCATTTTAGAGGATTTCCACCCCAAACTTTGGTGACTAGGTGCCATTTTACCAGTAAAAGCTTCAAATATGACTCCGCCTCTCAGCTACGGCCCACAAAGTTATAATCTTCGACATACTAATAATCTAAGAACTTCACTTTGCCGAACGCACCTCCATCATACCTCATTCCTACCCTCCACCGCTCGATTATGGAATGATGTGCCCCTTGACATCAGACAAAATAACTCGTTGTCTAATTTTAAATCACATCTTAATAGGAATAAACGCGTTGTCCCATCCTACTTTTATGGGCATAGGGCGCGTCGAGCTCAAATCCTACATTGTCGCCTGCGACTCAGCTGTAGTGGCCTGAACAATGATTTATTTAATAACTTTGTCGTTGAATCATTCTTAGGCAGCTGTGGCGTACGTGAAACCTTTTTCATTGCAATAGGTACGCGCAGATACGACTACAAACTCTCGGCAACATCCAGTTCCATATTACCACCGACACCTTATCATGCGGTAGCGAACATTATGGCCCAGAAGTAAAGAAATCAATTTTTGAAAAAGTTCACCAATTCATTCTTCTTACTAATCGCTTTGAAAAAAACAACCCATCATTTTTTTTCCTCATTTTACAAATACTTGAGGATCTCGATGTACACCACGCAAAAATCTAAGCACAGGTCACTTTTTTCCTTGGGTCTTTCCACTTTTCGCCTCTACTGCAAAGTCCGCCTTCTGCACACTGCACCTCCACTATCTTTTTCAGATATCCAATTACATTTTTGTTGTTAGTCTGTGCAAAATTTAAACATCCTACAGTTAAAACTAGAAGTCCTGTCATGAAATGCTCACAAATAGCACGTCGATCTGCGCGTTATTCTACGCGTTATGACCATAGTAAGGCTATCAAATTCTGTACATATGGCCTGTGCACAAGCAATGTTTCAGCCAATGGACCTCCGGGTAACCTGGAGGTCCATTGGCAGAACCATTGCCTGTGTTTGCTATGAGTAACCAGGAAAATCTGGCGTGCTTTGGATGTCATTCGATATTATGGCAATTACGCGTAATTCTTACGCGCAATTAAGCCAAGATAAGCGCACAGTTCGTGACAGGACTTCTAGTTTTAACTGCATGTACTGCTGATATCATCATATGTATATTTTCCTATGGAGACAGCCCTGTATAAGCTTTTTAGCTTCCTGCTGAATCCATTTCCATTTTAGCTATGTACACAGCAGCAATATGATTGTATTCTTTTCTTATTTGTTTGGGAATAAATATTGTTTAAACTAAACTAGATCTTCTGTACCATATGTAAATAAGTAATGCTTCATTTTCAGGGGGTTCTATGGGGGTGGGGGATTCTGATGCTTAGCATCCATTCAAAGTGTTCCTAGATCCTCGAAATGACACTCGAATTGGTGATAGAATAACAAAATCCACACACCATTTGCACGCACATCAGTAGTATAGCATGTACCCGAACGTGCCCCATTGGATGGACCCCGGGCTGGACCCGGAAGTGACGTCATAGTCACGTCACCTGGTGACGTCATGTTGTGTTGTCATGGTAACCGCGTGAGCGGCCATCTTGGGACGTCATATCCATAGTGATACGTGGTATGAGTGCGCATGTACAGCGCGTGTTGTTAGGGTGATACGTGTTTCCGTCGGCCATTTTGTATACTGGATGCCGCCATCTTGTTTTCTATGGTAGCACGTGGTTGCTATGTTACCCAATTTTTCTGCAATAGAACGGGTATGTTCGGAGGGTATGTTCCTTTGTAGAAGAGTAAATCTAATTACCACAAACAACCCGACAATCCCTCCAAATCACCAAAATACACCCCAACTTTTACTATTTCGAATTCTTTCAGAATGCTCTGCTTCTATCTATATATGCAATAGTTATCGTCTATCTGACCATGTTCCTTTATTCCAGAGTATACTCCAGTAGCATAGAAGAGCCTATCAGTTGGAACAGCTTTGCTTATTGTTACTATATTTAGCTATTTTTGTTCTGTTCTTGTTAGTTCTGACCCTATTCCATGTACTCTTGTTGTTTCATTTATCTAGTTCATGTATAACCAATCAGATTGCTTGATTTCCCATAGTCTGTATGCAGGGTTATCTCCCTTGTGTATAACAAAAGAAGTCCCAAAGCCAATAAGCTATCGAGCAGTTACTGATAAGTCATTGCTCGAACGACTCTAAGCCCATCGAGCAAATGAGCTATCGAGCAATTGCTCGATCGAGTGACTCCTCGAACGACTCTTCGACTCATTTCAGTATTTGACCCAAATATCCCTTATAAGCTAAAGAGCCAAGAGAGTAATTGCTCCATGAGCAATTGCTCGAACGACTCGAAGCTCATCGAGCAAATGAGCCTTAGAGCAATTGCTCGATCGAGTGACTCGACATACTGCTCGAATGACTCGAAGTCCATCGAGCAAATGAGCTTTAGAGCAACTGCTCGTTCGAGTGACTCCTCGAACGACTCATGTCAGAAAAAAGGGATTCTAGGGCCTAAAGGGATTCCGTAAGTATGGCTTTTTCCCAAATAATCCAAAGAGCCAAGAGAGTAATTGCTCCATGAGCAATTGCTCGAACGATTCGAAGCTCATCGAGCAAATGAGCCTTAGAGCAATTGCTCGATCGAGTGACTCCTCGAACGACTCTAGACTCATTTCAGTACTGGGGGATACTTGTTGGACTTTACATCCGGGTACTTCTGTTGAGAAAGGTATAAAAAGGGTGTTGGTACGAAAATAAATTCATTTGTGTCCTGACCGTCTGCGAGTGAAGACATGTTACCAATTCGTTGCAGATACTGTTCCAAGTTATTTTCAAGATCGGATAATGCTCAAAGACACGAGAAGAACCATCATCGACTCCACTGCAGATATTGTGATAAAGAATTCCCCAGGAGCTTCACATGTAAGAGGCATGAAGAACATTTCTGTCCAAGAAGAACAGAAGAGGAGAGAGATACTGGACTGACTGACCAGAATAAAGCACTTTTAGAATTTTTACGGGGTGCTGACAAGGTGGAAATCGATGCCGTTCTACGCGCTGCTGATGAAGATTTGATTACCTGTTTATGTAAATGTGCTACCAACATCCTCGAAGATAAGATTCCACTGAATTTAGCTGAATTTGATGACCTGCGAAAATACGAACATGTATTGAAGCTGCTAGCAGATGATGGAATTTCTCCAGATATAAAAAGATGTATACTACGAAAGAGTTGCTTTCTCTCGGCGCTTATCAACCCAGTCCTAGCTCTGAAAAAAGTATAAAAGGGGTGTTGGTGTGAAAATAAACTCATTTGTTCTACGACCACGAAAAAGTGAAGACATGGCGATACATAACTGCGAGTACTGTGGAAAAACATTTTCGCGAAAATTTAACATGAAGAGGCACAAAGAAGAAGTTTGCCCAAACCGACAAACGGAAAAATCGAGCAACACTACAAGATTAGAAAGAAATCTAGATACACTGCGAATCCTATCTGATGCGGATCGATATGAAGCCAAGACTATGCTGAAAATGGCTAGTGATGATTTGATACAATGTATATGTGATTGTGCTTCAAACATCTTGACGGGCGCAGTACCTATAACCAAATCAGAGAGAGCTAAGCTGATTCCACATAAGTACGAAATAAGGAGACTTGCCTCACCAAAGACAGAACTATCTTATCGGAAAAGAAGACGGATCATACAGAAAGGGGGATTTTTAGGAAAGTTGATCGAACCCGTCAACAATGCTCTGTCCGATATCCTATAAAAGGGTCGTGCTCATAAGAAATTTGTTATTTATAATCTGACCTTCGAAGAGAGCGGACACAATGCAATCCAGCTGTGCACCAAAAAATTGGTCAAGAGATTCGGACTCTGATGATTCGTCGGAACTATCAGAAGATATGGAATATGAAGAAGACGAAGAAGAAGACGTTTCTATGATGGGAGGTATCGTTCAAAGTGCCTTTGACAAATACCAAAACGATTTTGACAACCTCATGAACAAATATATCGAAGATGGAATGGATAGTGAAGATGCAGTTGAAACAGCATATAGAGCACTTCAAAAGAATGTTAGAGAAGCCATTAGTGAGAAATACATTCATACCCTTGTGTACATTCGAAATTTTAGCAACGACTCAATTCACAAGAAAATTCAAGAAACTGCGTCTTCGTGAAGAAGAGGATTTTGACTTTGAAGAATCCCAGAAATATGCCTTGGAAAAAGCGAAGATTTCTGTTCGACAACTTTATGACAAACTACTCATTCCGAGTAGATGAAGAAGAAGAAGAAGAAGAAGACGATTAGAAAAGTATAAAAGAAGTGTTGGTATAAAAATAAATTCATTTCCGTTTTGAACGTCGAAGAGTGAAGATGTCTGTGTCAACAACGGTGCTCAGATTCAAAGATGACTTACAAATACAGATCTTCAAGAATGATGCTGGATTAAAGCTGACTTCCCAGGAACTGACCCAAGTGAATCGTGTGGTAAATGCAGCCAAGAGAAAAAATCTAGACATGGATGCTGGTGGAATGAAACAAAGATGTGTGGATATTGGCCGTATTCCGTGTACTCTTGTTGTAAACAAAAGAATAAAGACAGAACTGATTCACAATACAAACAAGAATGAAGTTACTACTGCGAATTACTACTGCGAACAAAGTTTCTACAGAAACAGAGAAAGATGTTTCCAATAAGAACGAAGTTTTTGCTGAAGACAAGAAAACGAGGCCAGCTCCCATAAAGAAAGAAGTTTCCACTAAGAACGAAGTTTCTATTGAAGTCAAGAAAAAGATGCCAGCTCCCATAAAGAATGAAGTTACCACTAAGAATGAAGTTTCTTGTTGTAAACAAAAGAATAAAGACAGAACTGACTCACAATACAAACAAGAATGAAGTTACTACTGCGAATTACTACTGCGAACAAAGTTTCTACAGAAACAGAGAAAGATGTTTCCACTAAGAACGAAGTTTTTGCTGAAGACAAGAAAACGAGGCCAGCTCCCATAAAGAAAGAAGTTTCCACTAAGAACGAAGTTTCTATTGAAGTCAAGAAAAAGATGCCAGCTCCCATAAAGAATGAAGTTACCACTAAGAATGAAGTTTCTAGTGAAGTTAAGAAAAAGATGCCAGCTCCCATAAAGAATGAAGTTACCACTACGAATGAAGTTACTACTGAAGCTAAGAAATTTAAGATGTTTCCACTCAAACCACAAATGAAGTTACTACTAAGAAGACTGAAGTTACTACTATGAAACAGCTAGAGAAAGAGGAACCCAAAGATGCCAGACGGGAAATTAAAGCAACCAACAAAGCCAAGTTATCAAATGAGAGAATGTGTTTTATCAAGAACCTAGCCATGCGATGGGAAGAACCTCCAACCCACAAGAAGATGAAATGGTTAGCCAATGCAAGAAGAACTACAAAGAGAAATGCCTTGAGACATTGAATTGTATACTTGAATAAAAATGAAATGTTATATATATTGTTGTTTGTTTTTTTTATCTACTACCCCAACAGACGTACCCGGGTGTAAAGTCCAACAAGTATCCCCCAATACTGAAATGAGTCTAAGAGTCGTTCGAGGAGTCACTGGATCGAGCAATTGCTCTAAGGCTCATTTGCTCGATGAGCTTCGAGTCGTTCGAGCAATTGCTCATGGAGCAATTACTCTCTTGGCTCTTTGGCTTATTTGGGAAAAAAGCCCTACTTACGGAATCCCTTTAGGCACTAGAATCCCTTTTTCTGACATGAGTCGTAGAGTCGTTCGAGGAGTCACTCGAACGAGCAGTTGCTCTAAAACTCATTTGCTCGATGGACTTCGAGTCGTTCGAGCAGTATGTCGAGTCACTCGATCGAGCAATTGCTCTAGGGCTCATTTGCTCGATGAGCTTCGAGTCGTTCGAGCAATTGCTCATGGAGCAATTACTCTCTTGGCTCTTTAGCTTATAAGGGATATTTGGGTTAGGTATCCTCAAATAATACAATACCGAGTCATGGGTATCCTCAAATACTGAAATGAGTCGAAGAGTCGTTCGAGGAGTCACTCGATCGAGCAACTGCTCGATAGCTCATTTGCTCGATGGGCTTAGAGTCGTACGAGCAATGACTTATCAGTAACTGCTCGATAGCTTATTGGCTTTGGGACTGCTTTTGTTATACACAATGGAGATAACCCTGCATACAGACTATGGGAAATCAAGCAATCTGATTGGTTATAAATGAACTAGATAAATATTTATTTATTTATTGGTGGTTAAGGACACATACTTATGCACAATGGCTAATCGTGGCCGTGACAGATTTACGGGTGGAGGAAGCCGGAGTACCCGGAGAGAACCACCGAGCAACGACGAGCAGCTGTCATTTCCCCAACATCGTAACTCTGAACTCTGCACCGCAGCACAGGCAGGGTTAGATTGGTTGAAGACATGCGCACCATCGACGTGCAGTACGCCTCAGTACACAGCGTCATCGTGCCCCCATGTAGGCAATCGGGATGCAGTGTCTTGCCCAAGGACACAACGCGGTTGCCGCAGGTGGTATTCGAACCGAGGACCTTTCGGCTTGCAGCCTGCATCTCTACCAACTGAGCCACCGCGCCCCCGAACTAAATAAATGAAACAAGAGTACACGGAATAGGGTCAGAACTAACAAGAATAGAACAAAAATAGCTAAATATAGTAACAAGAAGCAAAGCTGTTCCAACAGATAGGCTATTCTATGCTACTGGGGTATACTCTAGAATAAAGGAACATGGCCAGATAGACGATAATTATTGCATATATAGATAGAAGCAGAGAAAGAATTCGAAATAGTAAAAGTTGGGGTGGATTTTGGTGATTTGGAGGGATTGTCGGGTTGTTTGTGGTAATTAGATTTACTCTTCTACAAAGGAACATACCCTCCGAACATACCTCGTTCTATTGCAGAAAAATTGGGTAACATAGCAACCACGTGCTACCATAGAAAACAAGATGGCGGCCTCCAGTATACAAAATGGCCGACGGAAACACGTATCACCCTAACAACACGCGCTGCGCATGCGCACTCACACCACGTGTCACTATGGAGATGACGTCAAAAGATGGCCGCTCACGCGGGTTACCATGACAACACAACCTGACGTCACCAGGTCACGTGACTATGACGTCACTTCCGGGGTCCAGCCCGGGGTCCATCCAATGGGGCACGTTCGGGTACATGCTATACTACTCACATCAACACACGTCCATCTGAGCTTTTGACCTAGTCCGGTCAAATTCTGTGAACAATTCGACATTCTTATGGCCTGGAACAAGACGGTATCTCGAAACTGAAAGCAGATAAGTTAGGTCACATGGAGTCGGTAGTAACATCAGTTGCGTGGATAGCTTTTTCAGGTGGTGGGCAAGACCATACATTTTCTAACAAAAAGTAGCGATGCAAAGCAGTTGTAGGTACAGTACGTGGAGAGTGTATTATCACTAAATCACCCGAAGAGTGGAAATTCCACCCAAGCAATAACTGCAAAATACTTACAAAGCATAACCAGCCCAAGCAAAGTTTCAGCCAGTGGACCTCCGGGTTTTAACCCGGAGGTCCATTGGCTGAAACATTGCTTGTATTTTTTGTCGATGTGTACAAAATTTAAAATTTAAAGCTTGAGTGATAGCTCCACTCCGCGGGTGATTTAGTTACAATCCACTCTCCACGTACTGCAGGCCTATTATAATTGTATTGTAATCCTCTGATGTTTGGGGGGGGGGGGGGGGGCGGGGGGAATTCAAAATGGATGTCTAAAAGACGTTATTTACTTATGTCTGGCTCCAATAAATCATTTTTCGGTTTTCCAATGGCAGAAATGAACTGCTATTTAACCCTTTACCTAACATGAAAAGCAGACGACACTTGCAAAAAAAAAATTCTTGAATAACTAATTTTTTTATTGTCTCTAAAACGTGGGTTATGACCCCCTCATTGAAACGAATTCGACGAGCTCGTTCCAAAGAGGGGTCATAACCTAGGTTTTTGAGACAAAAATGAAAAGATAACGAAAATTAATTGGTGATTCTTGAAAAAGGCGCTGGTCGTTTTTGTCCGTTACGTTGGGTAAAGGGTCTAGGAATACAAGTTCGACAGAACTTAAACTGTTCCAATAATACTTTTAGTGGAAGCGTTAAAAACTCCCCCTCCGCACCTCTCTGTGTCTAAGCCTTGCCCCTGGTTACCATCGTGTTTTTATTCAGAGCCCCAAAATAAAGTCAATCTTCAACGCTCAGTACATGTTACGTTTCCACTGTTAGGTATTAGGGGTGTGCTTAATATCTAAAACATTCTACCTACGACTGTAGGGGAGCGCGGTGGCTCAGTAGGTAGAGGTGCAGGCTGCAAGCAGATAGGTCCTCGGTTCGACTCCCACCTACGGCAACCGCGTTGTGTCCTTGGGCAAGACACTTCATCTCCATTGCCCGTGTGGGGGCACGGTGGCGTTGTGCACTAAGGCGTACTGCACGTCGATGGTGCACTTGTCTTCAACCAATGCTAACCCTGCTTGTGTGGAATTAGTATATTGGGGAGCTGACAATTGCTCGCCGTTGCTCGGTGGTTCTCTCCAGGTTCTCCGGCTTCCTCTACCCGTAAAACTGTCACGGTCATGATTAGCCATTGTGCATAAATATGTGACCTTAAATATCGATAAATAAATAAATAAATAAATAAATAAATAAATATACCTACAACTGTTAAATGACCTAAGTACCAGATTTCTATCGTGCAGTGCAAACATTTTTCTGTGGGTCCATAAATTGGACGCAACAGATTTCGAATGTGGCCTATATCTTATCGGTAACATATCAAAGTGAGCCAATGTCCTTCACCCCCCCCCCCTACCACCAATGGATACATAAATAACGTTATATTCATATATATATATATATATATATATATATATATATATATATATATATATATATATATATATATATATATATATATATATATATATATATATATATATTAAGGTGTGGGTGATGAGGATCAATAAAAAAAGTTATCACCAATAATTGAATATAAAGTTTTGTTACTTTGTGTTACCTTTCGATTTTTGCGACCTGATTAAAGTTAAAGTGACCCGTATTTGGTAAAGATTCGATATCGGTAAAATGACTGTATAGGAACTATATTGTTGCGTGGGCTGTTTAAGAAAAGAAGAAGAAACGAAAAATAAAAGCTCGGCGAATAACGACAAAAAATGCAGTGAACACCGAAGAGCAAGAGCAAGGCGAAGATTTGAGAAGACAGCGCTTGTCTTGTTTTCACGCTGTCACGTTCTTTCAAAGCAAAATATTGTATTCGGATGTTGTTTATGGTTAAAAAATTACGCAATAAAATAATAATATAGTGAACTTTATTAAGTCAAAAATATACAAATTAAAAATAAAATGTTGAAAGAAATTATAATTAGCACGAAGTGTATCACATTTAATGCAATGTGATACAGGAGTGAAATGTAAGAATGAATACCAGTATGTTGTTTGTAACGAGTATATTTGTAACAAAGTTATATGTTGGAATGGTGGCTTTTGCAACGGCGTATCAGGATAACGGATCTCAATAATATCAGAAATCCTACATAATGACATTGGTAACGATACCGACTGAATATTATACAAACAGTCAAACAATTTTCAAGTTCTCGGAGTTTTCAATAGGTGAGTTTTTTTTTAGTTAATTTGTTGAGTGCTGGGTCACCATACTTGAGCAGATACAGCAGCTGCAGGTCTTCGCATTATGTGGATATGCCTCGTATTATCTTTGAAGTGAAATCACTTCTTTTATAGGGATTTACAGTGCCTTAATTTATGAAAGGGTGCTTGTAAATAAACTGTAACAAAACCAAGACGAATAAACATATTTTGATGACCAAATATAATTCAGCACCGTACCATTTAAATGCTCAGCTGGTAAAGTGTTGGAAGCCCATATGTGAGCTTTATTCTGAAGTGCAGGTACCACAGTTTGAAAGCTCATATTCAGTGGGTGTGCTTTGTATAATCTTTGATTTAATATTATATAGTCTGTAAGGTTTGCTTTGTTACAATTTATGGGGTATACCCATAGGCACTCCCCCATAAATTTTAACAAGGCAAAGCAAAGACATGTTGTCCCATGAGTTCCAATGTGTTCTGTGTGCCTACTGGCACATAGAACACATTGGCACTCAGGGGACGATGTGTACAAGATTTGAAGGTCAAAAATAATTTAGCACTCTACAAATTAGAAGAATCACGCTACTGACACAGACAGATATTGGTACCATTTCTCATGTGTTCGTGAAATGACAGGCTGCTACATTAGTTGTTAATAATATACCAGTTTGCTAAGTCTGGTCCCTCATTTTGAGTAACTCCAGAGAAGAAAGGTGATGTGTGGATATTCCGTTGAAACGAAAGTCGGTCACGCATTGCTTGCTACAAAGTTAGAATGCTAAGCCGAACAGCACAGAACTGAATAAGTCTGGTTTGCATTCCTCAATTACACAACTGTCAATTTTGTTGCAGTTTACTATTGATAGAACTCCTCCAGCGTTTTTTATTTCGTTAATTTATAATAAATCGACAAATTATTAGTTACAAATCTACCTCCAACACATCAGATTCACTCATTTCAGACCATGTAAAAGTTGTACACATTAAGGTTTCACACCCTCTTACGTGTTTTGCCGAGGTATTTTGTGTTGTAAATAGTTTCAAATTTGCAGTTTAATTATAATGAACGTGTCTGAATGTGTGATGGGCGACAACACATTGCCATAAAACGGTCAATGCAGGTTGCATATCGTGTTAGAATGATATACAATTATTCTACATTTATACCATGATTACATATTCTACTATATATGATAAGCCTTTGACATAAATTTTAGGTTTGTACACCAACCGTGGTGAACACGCCAGCAATGGGATTTCAATAGTTAAAATTTACACCTACAGTGGAACTACATCCAAGTTGACCTTTGGTGACCTCACATTGAATACGACATTGTCTAAATTTATCAATCGTCGCCTCCTGAAGAATGAGATGAAACCGGTAATTATTTATTACGTTTTTAAATAAGTTTACCTCATAAGGTACAAAATAAACACATGTTGTCCCATGTTAATAAAGCATCCACAACCCGAAATAGTATGTTATTATGTTATTAAAATGAAAAAAGGTCCCGAAAATTTGCGGTTTCGTTTTCTATTTCGTTTCGGAGATAAAATTGCCAGCGGAAGTACTGCCCACCGGTGCTCATGTAAACAAAAACAGACACGCAAGTATGAATATTGATTTATTTAACATTTAAATTCTTATTAATCTGAGGATCATGGTATAACTAAAATATACCCAAAGTTGCTTGATGTACCAAATATTCACCACTCGTGGCGAAGTGGTGTTAACCGCGGCCGAAGGCTCGCGGTTAACACCACTTCACCACTCGTGGTGAATATTTGGTACACCAAGCTACTATGGGTATATTCTATATTTCTCCGCTTCGCGCCACTTCAGTTCAGTCGCCGTGGACATGCCGTAAATCACGCGTGGGGCAGTGATTCCCACCGCATTCACCAGGTTATAAAAATCAACATTAGCAAAGTTTTAATTAATGAAGCACCGGATTTTACCCGATGTTTCATTAATTAAATATTTGATGATTATTCCTATAGTTAGTGTTTGAAATAGAATAGTATGAATAGTATTGCGTCCGTGGAATTATTACCCACTTGTGAAACGAGACCAGCCCACGACGGGTGAACTGTATCTTGCAGTCTTCGTTAACAATAGAATATGCACAAATCACGTTTCACATCTGAAGTCACTCAAAATCGCGTTCCCGACTGAGCAAACCCACGTATTGCCAGACGACATTCTACCCTGCTAGTTTTAGTAGTAATAAATTCTACTTACACTTCTGGAATGAGTTCGGGGAATTAAAGGTTTGAAATAAAATTATCAAGTGGAGGTTACGGTTCCTCGTTACGTAATTAATGCCGAGAATGAGGGTTTGTTTTCATAAACAAACGGAAAGTGTTATTCGGTTGCACACAATGACACAGTTGAAAACTTCCCGACTGAGACCGAAGCATTTGTACATTTTGTTATAATGTGGATGTCAACATTTGTCGCTTCAAATTGATTTCAGGATCATCGTCGCGGATTGGATACAACTGGATTGTTGAACGTCACCGAGAAGCCTCGCAAAACAGACTGACCCCTTTCCCCCTAAATGCCGTCACGTCAGTCGGATGGGATAGATCCCCCCCCCCCCCCCAATCCGCGACGTTTGATGACGTGAGAGTGGTAAAGCTGTAGCGAAACAGTTTTCACTCCATCAAACGTCATGCTTACCTTGCATGAAAATTAAACACAATATCAACTCTCCAATCTCGGCTCTCGCTTTTTTATTAATAACAACTGAAATATGTTGTGAATATTCACTTCTAAGAATCTGTAATTTTTTTTTTTTTTTTTTGGAGGAGGGGGGGGGGGGGTGTAAATGCTTGTTTTTATTACTTTCCAAAGTGTGATTTACTGGGATTTCCGGGTTTGATTATAAACGATAAATTCACAAATGAATTATGCAATCAACAATTGTGTCATGTATCCGTGCGCTCAAATGAAGACGCTTTACCGTGGATGTAATGGGGACTTCATTGTCTTTTGTTTTTTTAAGCCTTTGCCTAATATGAAAAGCAGACGACACTTGCAAAAAAATTTCTTGAATAGCTATTTTTTTCATTTTTTGTCTCAAAAACATAGGTTATAACACCTCATTGGAACGATCTCGACGAGCTCGTTCCAATGAGGGTTGATAACCTATGTTTTAGAGACAAAAAAATAAAAAATAATGAAAATTAATTGCCGATTTTTGAGAATAGCGCTTCCCGTTACGTTAGGTAAAGGGTTAAATAATGTATTTATCGTTAATAATGAAAAGTAATAAACAGAGTAATCGTTTGACTGGACTGGTTACGAGGCGAGGGACTATATTGTAAAACACTCGTGCGCATTCGCGCACTCGTGTTTGTACAACGTCCCTCGCCTCTCATGAATTATTTCACGTAACCAGTCCAGTCAAGCGATTACTCTCTATGTATTGCCACAAAAATGTGCACATGAACACTATATTTGTAGCAGACACCGAAGCCGAAGTATATCCTTTGAAAAGCGATCAGAGATTGAGAGGCGTGGGAAAACTTAAAACTGTCAAGAAAATTTAGCTTGTGCCGCCTTGCTTATTTATATCAACTTCCGCACCCAAGACGGCGGCGGTGGAGACACTTTTCTATATGTGACCAAGGAGCGGAGCGTCTAAGAAGTCTAGTTGTTTTAAAGTCAGTAATTATCGTCCATTAAATTTCGTCCAACTTTCGTTATCTCTCGTCTGCATAAATTGGCAAACTCGATTCATACATTTCGATGGAATAGCGATGTATATGGGATCCTCGATGTCTGCAGTGGCGTGGGGGATGGGCCCGCAGGGCTCGCATTGCGGGGGTGGGGTCCGGGGGGCTAGAAGGGGGGGCGTCTTGAAGGACGCCCCAACGCTGGAAGGAAGAGGGAAAGAGAGCGGGACTGTATACCAAATACACATAATTACAAACTTTCACTTCCACACGACGTACTCTTTGTAGTTATTATTATTTTAATATCAACCCTTTACCTAACGTAACGACCAAAACCGGCCAGCGTTATTCTAAAAAATCGCCCATTAATTTTCATTATTTTTTTCATTTTTTGTCTCAAAAACATAGGTTATGACCCCTCGTTGGAACGAGCTCGTCGAGCTCGTTCCTACGAGGGGTCATAACCTATGTTTTTGAGACAAAAAATGAAAAAAACTAGTTATTCAAGAATTATTTTTGCAAGTGTCATCTGTTTTTCAGGTTAGGTAAAGGGTTAAGTGAACGCTACATCATTGTAACTGATAGGAGTGAGAAATGAACAATACACATACATGGTGCCTCTCAGAACACACATGTTGGCCGTACATGTGTGTATCGTTGGATGGTTGGGGGTGAAACTTAAAACATGTAATGAAAAAATCTACAGAGTCGTACTTTTAGAATCGATCCTATAGGCTATTCCTTCATTTAATTTATGGCGTATGTACTACGGGAAATCCTGTATGCTGTGCACGGTAACAACACTAAATTTGCTCCCGTTTTAAAGGCAACCACCATTATGAAAGGGCCCCCGTCCAAATCACGCGGGTTTGGGGGGGGGGGGGACAAGATTTTCCGCTACGCCACTGGATGTCTGCTATACTTACAAGCACGAAAACTCTGCACACAATGATGACATGTGAAACAGAGTATATGGTGTACTGAAATCAACTCAATTGATCAACAGAGGTTACGTTTTTACCAACAGAGCTCATGACACCCTGAAACGAGCTCGTTTCAGTCGGGATTCATACGATTTGTTTTGGAAATTTAAAACCCCGTAAATAATTAGGAACATTTAAAAATATAGCGTCGACACTGACATACTTCTCACAAACCCTACAGTGAACCTTTTATCGGTATTATTGATCTGTGCAGCTATCAGATTCCCCAGGTTCTCAGTACATCGCAGTTTCACGATTCACCGTCCTCTATCATGCGCTGGCACGTTTTAACCCTTTACCCAACGTAACGCTCAAAACCGGCCAGCGCTATTCTCAAAAATCGCCAATTAATTTTCAAAATATTTTCATTTTTTGTCTCAAAAACATAGGTTATGACCCCTCGTTGGAACGAGCTCGTCGAGCTCGTTCCAACGAGGGGTCATAACCTATGTTTTTGAGACAAAAAATGAAAGAAATTAGTTATTCAAGAATTTGTTTTGCAAGTGTCGTCTGCTTTTCATGTTAGGTAAAGGGTTAACTCTTTGAATCCTGGTGATATCTTCCATGTCAGTTGAATGGAAGCAATTGGCAAAGTCTATATCCATTATTTGGTCTTTTTCTAATTAATATTGTTAACCTGCAACCTTCAGGCTGCACGTTGGAAATAATGTTTGGTCTACCCCTCAAATTCACTCAGCAACCATTCCTCGTTATGCAATAATGATGTATCATGTTCCTGGGCCGGAAAAGCGGCTTCTGGGAACAATGGACTTGAGCGAGATATGATGCCGGAGCAATGCATTCTCAAATTTAAAGCATGGTGTAAACACGTTTAACAGGAAAAATGAATATCTACAGTTGTTTCTGAACAACCCACCGAAGAGTAAAATATCAATTTGTTCTTGTGTTGATGACGAAAATATTGCGAAATAATAAGTTATGTCAACAAACTAAAGCATAGAAACAAAGAAACAGTGTCTTATCATAATCCTGAAAAGTACAATAAATTCATTAACAATTAGACGCCACTGACCACTGAATAGCTCCCAAAACATGCATCTTTACATGGCGCAAGAGAGTGCTAAAGGTTTCCATATATCAAACTTATACGGCTCTCAACCAATTGTTTCAAAGGAAACTGAATCTCAAAATGTTTCCTTGGAGAAATCAAACCCGACTTTCTGACAATTTTCCATTAAAGACTTCCCAAGAGCTGGAGGTCCACAGAAGAACACCTTGACACTGCCACGTTCCTGTTGTGAGAACTGCCGAAAAAGCTGAAAATAAAAAAAAACCAGATTGTGTGTAATATTAATCCGGAGTTTATCTAAACATCCCATAACATAGTAATCATTACCTCTGTATGCAGTTTTACGGGAATCCACCCAATGGCGGTTCTATAAAATGTTTCACGCGGACGAGAAGAGGACAGGCGGGCGAGAATGGAGGGAGGGTGCAAGTCCGCAAGTGTCCTTTAGAATCACAACATCATAGCATTGTATTCAGATACCGTTGACATTTGTGCGAGAACTTAAGGCACGAGCAAGCATAGGAGATTTGCTTCAAGTTTTTTTTCCGGTGGGGGATAGGGAGGGGCTTGTCTCAGAAAAAATTGATTTGTACTCTCAAATGAAGCCTTCCGGAGTATTTCGGGGGGTGAATCTCATCTTCTTTGGACGTCGAAAATAAAGATGAGCTACCACTTGCGCATCTTCATTTTCGAAGTGAAAAAATCCAACAATAAAAGCAAAGAGATACACTGTGTGGGTGTGAGTGTATGTGGGGAGGGGAAGGCTGAGGAGGAGGTCCGTTTTCCTTACTTTGTGAGAACGTAGACAGTAGTGTTTGTGTCCTCACAAGGATTTCCTTTTTTTCGCCATGTCTGCACAAAGAAAACAATTCATTTGGGTTTGTCTTCCAGATTTTGTAATGACTAGTTTTTCATCGTTCGTCATCGAAAACAGAAGTAAAATCAAGTTCGTACATGAATGTAGGTGCGAATGCAGATGCGAGTGCGTGCGTGCGTGCGTGCGTGCGTGCGTGCGTGCGTGCGTGCGTGCGTGCGTGCGTGTATTTGTGTGTAAATGAGAGAGAGAAAGCGGGTGGATGGGTGTGTGTGGTGGACCGTGGGTACATGTGGAGATTAAAGTCTACGTTTAGGGAAGCAAATGCTCTCGATTCCCCCATCGCTCAGCCACTGATTCCTGCTGGCGTAATGTAAATCTGATTGCTCTGCAGGGACGCTTGACACTGAAGTCGTAACTGTCCAACAAAAAAAATAAACTTTTTCTTGAAAAAAATGAGAAATTCGATATTGAGTTCACACCAGTGCCTCACATTAATGTGTACTCAACACTGATTTTGTATATGTTATAGATTATTTAAAACAGCATGGAGAGCAAGAATAAAAAGTAACTAATTTTTCCATGTCATTCATTATTTAACCTTTTACCCAAAATCGTAACGGTCAAAACCGGCTAGCGCTATTCTCAAAAATCGTCAGTTAATTTTCAATATTGTTTTCATTTTTTGTCTCAAAAACATAGGTTATGACCCCTCATTGGAACGAGCTCGCCGAGCTCGTTCCAATGAGGGGTCATAACCTATGTTTTTGAGGAAAAAATTAAAAAAATTATTTGTTCAAGAATAATTTTTGCAAGTGTCGTCTTCTTTTCATGTTAGATAAAGGATTAATAGCATATCGTATGGCTGGAACTTACCCACGATGCATATCACTGGACGATGTTAGTCGCCATTCCTGACTTTGAGAAAGTTTAACGCACATATTGATCTTGTAGCACCCGCGTACTTATTCAGAATTAGCCCTATTTGCGCGAACTGAACACGACAAACATCCTAGAGCGACCCTCCTTTGCACTTATTAAATAAAATAGGTCGTCCATCCAGCATTTTGCGCGAACTGAACACGACAAATATCCCATCGCGCTTCTCATTTGCACTTTTTAAATAAAATAGGTGTGCTACACTTCCGCATGTAAAATGAAAGTGTCAATGACACTGTCGCTCAACTTGACAAACGTGAACTTGGTAAGTTATAAATGAAATGGCAAAATTGAAGATCATTGGTACCAATGTCATTTTTTTGCCAGTGGCAACATTTTTTGACAGAAACTGACGAAAATCGATAGCTCCCATCTAGAGGCCTCCCCAAACAAGCATGCCAGGTTTCAAAGCAATCCGATCATAAATGTGTCCTGTAGGGTGTACAAAAGGGAAATATTGTGGTCTGACTAGACTAAATTCTAAGAACGTTGGCCGTGGCAACATTTTTTGATGGAAATGGAAGAAAATCGATAGCTCCCATCTAGAGGTCACCCTAAATAAGCATACCAGGTTTCAAAGCAATCAAATCATAAATGTGCCCTGTAGGGTGTGCCAAAGGGAAATATTGTGGTCTGACTAAACTGAGTTCTAAAAACGTTAGCCGCGGCAACATTTTTTGACGGAAATTGAAGAAAATCGATAGCTCCCGTCTAGAGGTCACCTCAAACAAGCATGCCAGGTTTCAAAGCAATCTGATTATAAATGTACCATGTAGGGTGTGCCAAAGGGAAATATTGAGTCTTCTGACTAAACTAAGTTCTAAGAACGTTGGCCGCGGCAACATTTGTTGACAGAAATTGAAGAAAATCGATAGCTCCCATCTAGAGGTCTCCCCAAACAAGCATACCAGGTTTCAAAGCAATCTGATCATAAATGGGCCCTGTAGGGTGTGCCAAGGGGAAATATTGAGGTCTGACTAAACTAAGTTCTACAAACGTTGGCCGTGGCAACATTTTTTGCCGGAAATTGAAGAAAATCGATAGCTCCCATCTAGAATTCACCCCTAAATAAGCATACCAGGTTTCAAAGCAATCAAATAATAAATGTGCCCTGTAGGGTGTGCCAAAGGTAAATATTGTGGTTTGACTAAACTAAGTTCTAAGAACGTTAGCCGCGGCAACATTTTTTGACGGAAATTGACGAAAATCGATAGCTCCCATCTAGAGGTCACCTTAAATAAGCATACCAGGTTTCAAAGCAATGAAATCATAAATGGGCCCTGTAGGGTGTGCCAAAGGTAAATATTGTGGTTTGACTAAACTAAGTTCTAAGAACGTTAGCCGCGGCAACATTTTTTGACGGAAATTGACGAAAATCGATAGCTCCCATCTAGAGGTCACCTTAAATAAGCATACCAGGTTTCAAAGCAATGAAATCATAAATGGGTCCTGTAGGGTGTGCCAAAGGGAAATATTGTGGTTTGACTAAACTAAGTTCTAAGAACGTTGGCCGCGGCAACATTTTTTGACGGAAATTGAAGAAAATCGATAGCTCCCATCTAGAGGTCACCCCAAACAAGCATACCAAGTTTCAAAGAAGTCTGATCATAAATGCGACCTGTGAGGTGAGCCAAAGGAAATTGTGGACGTACGTACGCCGACGGACGAGAAGTGATGGCAATAGCTCAGCTTGACTTTGTGAAGTTAAGCTAAAAATTATAATTCTTACCGCTGGCCAATCCGGACGGCCAGGTTGAAGCCTCGTCTTCAGTCCTGTTACTAGATCCATGTTTTGCTTCTTGTGTATAAGATCCAAAGCCATTTGGAGGAACACCCCCTTCATGTCCGTCTTCTTCACCGCTGCTGTCATAAACATGTGGATGTCAATAATTCTATCAAGTCCTTGCATCTCTGATTGTTCTGTTTCTAACTGAGTCAGCAGAGAAAGAAACCATTCGAACTCCTTCTGGTTACGATTTACCCACACAAAGTCAACCTTCAATTACAAAGCACACAGCAGTTACTCAGGTTTGAAATAAAGAGCTTACGCCGTAACCGGTTAGAAAGTTACGCTAAATAACGTGGTGGTAACCTATAGAAATTATTTATATTTATTTATTGGTGCTTAAGGTCACATACTTAGGCACAATGGCTAATCATGACCGTGACTGTTTTACGGGTTGATGAAGCCGGAGTACCAGGAGAGAACCACCGAGCAACGACGAGCAGCTGCCAGCTCCCAACATCGTAACACCGCACTACAGCACAGGCATGGTTAGATTGGTTGACGACATGCTCACCATCGACATGCAGTACGCCTTAGTAAACGGCGTCATCATGTCCCCATGTGGACAATGGGGGTTAAGTGCCTTGCCAAAGAACTCAACGCGGGAGTCCGAATCGATCGCTCAGACGGTCACCCATCCGAGGATTAACCGGGCTCGACGTTGCTTAACATTGGTGATCTGACGAGAACCTATAGACACAAAATTTTGTGATACTTCTCCCCCTTCTCTGTACTATGCCAGCCATGTTGTTTTCGTCTTAACATAATTTTCGCCACAATAAATTGCGACAACTAACGCGTGATCTCGCCAAGGCGAGATCGCGCGTTAGCTGTTGCTACTTATTGTGGCGGAAATTCTATTAAGACATAATTGACATGCCATTCTACTCGTACTTGGAAGGCGTGCGCAACCACTGAGTCAAGCTAGCCGCGTCAGATTGGCAGGTTTGACAGGCAAGACATGCCGTATTAGGAATTTAATGTATTATGTTGTATTATTTTTTCGGTGTATTTTGTCGTAGCCTGTGGTTCGTTCGCGTATTTCACAACCGACGTAACACCCGCTTAACCTAAACGATCGTTCGCGGGTTATTTCCAGGTCTGTTTACTTACTGGATTAACTTGAACGCGATGGGAGGAATCTCTTATAATACTTCTCACTTACATGCCAAGGCGAGCGGCTAATAATTAAAATACTTACAGACGGATGGCTTGGTTGGCGCGAAGTTTAACTGGAATGCTCAACATAATTAACAAATATTGCATGAGGCTGCGAGCCACATGGCAGTTTATACAACGACCAATCAGCCCAAAATTGTGCATGTTGACCGAAGCGTAGCTGAGATGTATACGCACATTGAGGTTTGACTGGCCGGTCCATAGGCTGCCATGTTGCTCGCAACCTGGAGCGTATTGGCTATATTACACCGCAAGCCATTCTTTAAAGAAGATATCACTTTACCACATGCATTATTACTGTTATTCTTACCCTACGAAAAGAAGCCAATAATCAAGACCAAGCATCAACTGTTTCATTCCTCAGATAAAATTTAATAAAGAACACAATGAAACGATTTACAGTTTCGAGTAACACTAACAACCTATTAAATAAACAAAAAATGACAGAATACTGGAGGGAGTGGGGGGGGGGGGGCGGAATTTCGACAGTTCCCTCCTCACTTTTAGCGACAGATATATGTTTATATTTTACTCCTTCTGCAAGGAGGTTACTCTCTCACGAATAATTATTTTGCATAAATATTATCCATTTCTACAAGAAGTAAAAAAATGTAAGAATGTTAAATTTGTCAAAAAGATAATTAGCTGATTACGCCACATAAAATCATCAATACCTACATTTCTATATGCGCCACATAAAAGCCTCGATACCTCTATTTTTCCCCGCAGGGTTTCATTAAATTTCATTAAATTTTTCGCAACAATGGGCTTAAACCTTTAGCTGTCACGAATAGGTCAGACGTTGTAAATTGACCGCAGGTCCAATAGTATGATGCGTATTGGAAACATTACCATAGATAAAGAGGGAAATGAAACAAATGATGCGTAAAATTTAACAAAGTACACATAAGCCGTGAAAATGTTAAGAATCTATTTCTCATGCCCCCGCATGGTCATTTTGGCTGCCGCATGCTCTCCTTTTATAACCAATGCAAACTTGAAAAAATAAATATTAAATGATTTATGTCTGGTATTTTACCGTACTTATATATAATAAAATTGATAAGAGAGTGGTGGCCGTGTGGATAAGTGCGTTGGTCTCTCATGCCAGAGGTCCCGGGTTCGATCCCCGGTCGGGGGAGGTTCTCGAGGTGTCCGAACACTCTCTGTCAGCATCAATTGTGGGGTTGATGCTGTCACAGCGTACCGTCCTATCGGGTGGGGACGTAAAATGGCTGTCCTCTGTGCAGAGAGTGACACACTCCGTGCAGGCTAAAGATCCCTTCGTAGTATTCGAGAAGAGCTAGGCCACGAAGCTGCCGCTATGAAGGTCATCCCACAAACCGACGCCATTGGGGCCAAGGAGAGGCGTTAATATAAGTTGCATAACTTGTTCGCCAATCCTTGTAAAACAAATAAGATTAAATAAATAAAATTGATAAATGTGTCGCTTGAGTGCAACAGGGCTTTGCAATGCTTTAGCATTGCAAAGCCTTGTTGAACTCAATGGACGAAATAAACCACCACCCATGCTATTCTGTAGATTATGCGGTCTACAACATAAAGCAAACTAAGAACGTGAACTTTTGATGGCAAAGAAATAATTACAAAAAAAAAATAAAATAAAAAACCGTCCTCCAACATGCAATTTTACAAAAAATGGCCTAAACAACAGACGATCTACTTTATGGGACCCAACGGGTTGACTGGCTGGTCCATAAGCCACCATATGGCTCGCAACCCCGTGCACTCTCTGTTACATCATACCAGAACTTCTTCTGTCAATAACCACACACATATGTTTTCCCAATTACAAAAAAAGACACCGCCGATCAAGACTGAGCATTAACTTTTTTCTTCCGGGTTAATATCCAATAAAGAATAATACGAAGCGGTTCTCTGTTTTAAGTGACATTAAAAACTTATTAAACAATAGGATTCGGCCACATAAAACATAGATACACTATTTTCCTTACAGCATTTCACTTGACACAAAACTAACGGGCTAAAGTCTGACACGAGGTGACACTGATCGTTAAACCCCAATAAATAAATAAAAAAAAAAAATAACAGGTTAATCGTTTCGCCATAATGAATGCTTACTGTGTTTTCGCGTATATTTTTCACCCGGCCTTTGTCACGTGACTACGGGCTATCTATTAAAACAAGATGCTCAAGTGAGCCCGAAACACGCACCTGGCTCAAATTGTCAAAAGAGATGAGTGTATCAGTAAGAGAACAGAAGCAAGAGCAATTTTCTGATTTGCTATGACGCAACTAAAGGCAAGTTTTTTGACCATTCATTTCTGTTGGTTCTAGGAAAGGTTCCTAGCAAACTCTGTTCAGGGAAGTATTAAAAAACAATAACTACTGTGGTTCCCTCTAGCACAACCCCCTCCCCCCACACCCACCCACCCCCCCCCCCCAAAAAAAAAAAGAAAAACAAGAAAAAACACGCGACTCGATTTGAACAAACTTGAATTTGACACCCCTAGAGATGTTACATACCAAATATGAAAGGATTCTCACTGGTGGACCTGAAGAAGAAGAATTTTCAAGACATTTTCTCATATTTGACAAAGTTAAACTTTGGGCTTTAATAAAAAGCCCAAATATTAACCAGGGACCTGATTTGAACAACCTTCAATCTAACCCTCCCAGAGGTGTTGTACACCACATATCAAAAGAATCTAACTGCTGAATCTGGAGAAGAAGATTTTTAAAGAATATTCCTCATATTGAACAAAGTTACAATTTGGGCTCCCATAGGGAGCCCAAATATGCACCCAGGGACTTGGCTTGAACAAATCTGAATCTCCCTTCCCTAAGGATGCTGTATACCAAATATCAAAAGATTCCGACTGTTGGATCTGGAGAAGAAGATTTTTAAAGAATATCCCTCATATTGCACTAATTTGAACATTTGGGCTCCTGTAGAGTGCCCAAATATGGACCCAGGAGTTACATTTCAACAACCATGTGAATCAATCTTCCATAAATGTTATATGTGAAATATGAAAGCTTTTGGAGTAGTGGTTGGGGAGAAAAAGATTATTTTATATTTTCCCATTACCTTCAGTGTTAAATAAAGATGACTCAGCATTTTTTCAAAGTCCCGAAACTGTACCTTACGACAAAACCGATAGCGATTTTTTTTCATCATTCCTTTCTATTAGTCCTAAGGAAGCTTCACACCAAATAAAAAGTTCCAGTGCCGTGCAGGTTTGGAGATATGGGCGTTTGAATTTTTTTCTATTTTTAGCGCCTGAGGATCCCACGGGGCAGCGGGAAAATTTTTTTTGGCATGAATCAAGTACTGAAGACCCAGTAATACCACATGGTAAATTTGGTTCAAATCGACATCTCGGTTCGGAAAATAGAAATTTTGGGCGGAGCAAAAATATTGACCGAGAAAATTTCTTTCAACAAATTTGAATCTTGAGTATGAAAGGAGCTTACATACCAAATATCACAGCATTCTGATTGGTGGTTCATAGGAAGAAGATTTCAGGAGAAATTGATGCTTTTGGGGCATCACTCACACCCAAGTGGCGGCACCGAATTCATTTTAACAAACTGGAAAGAGGATACCTCCAATATACTGTATGTCAAATTTGTTTAGGTTTGGGCTAGTGGTTTTGAAGGAGAAGACCGAGTTGCGAAAGTTAACGGACGACGGACGGCAAGTGATGGCAAAAGCTCTCACTGACTTTCAGTCAGGTGAGCTAATAATGAGCAGAGAAATTAGATTACGAGAGAGAGATGAAAAACTTAAGTGTAATATATAAAAAGAAGATTATGATATTATTGTTTCAAACTTTGTCAACTTTTGATGAAAACTATAGCCATCCATGACTTATATCGTCCTGAAAATCGGCTTTTTTAATTTTTGAGAAGACACTTATGACATCAGCAGAAAATAAAGCCAACTTTCCTTTTATTGCTTTTAATAAATTAAAAGTTACAAAAGGAAACTTGGCATTTTATGGAAAGTTAATTAGAAACAGCTACAGATAATCCGTCATTAACACTATCTAGCAGGATCTCCTCTACCAGCACTAATTACTGTCCTCTTTGGCGCTTTGTTTAGCGAATGTGTTTTTACAATAATTTCCAAGTTTTTATTCTTTCAGGAAAAAACATTAGAAAATCCTACCTCCTAGGCTTTTTTTATTAATAGAAAGGACAGTGTCTATACTATATGTCACTATACACACATTAGTGATATAACTAGCAGACAAAAAGTTACACAACATCAAATGAGGGTGAAAGTGCCGTTTTCTTATTTCTTACGTGGGTTTCAACTGAGAATAATAGCCAATCATTCAAACTGTTTGGGGAAAAATAAATATTGTAAAAATGTCAGATTCTGTATTTTTATACAACTCTACAGGAAAATACCCGAATATCTGTGAAATGTTGCGCACACCGATGACACGACTTCGCTAACATTTCGAAATTTCAATTTTTATATTAAATTCCAGTACTCCTTTTGCTGAATGTGCAGACAGCTTCAGAAAATGAAGGGGAGCTAACTTTCCTCTAAATCTCTTCCAATGACGAAAATTGACAAGCATGATAAACTTATTTCAAAAATGGGCACATATATTTATTATTTATTTATTAATGTTTAACGACACTTTAACAGCCAAGGCCATATCATGTTGGTGACAGTTTTACGGGTGGAGGAAGCCGGTGTACCCGGAGAGAACCACCGAGCAACGACGAGCAGCCGCCAGCTCCCCAACATCGAAACTCCGCACTGCAGCACAGACAGGGTTAGATTGGTTGAAGACATGCGCACCATTGACGTGTAGTACGCCTTAGTACGCGGCGTCATCGTGCCCCAGGTGGACAATCGGAGTTAAGTGCCTTGCCCAAGAACACAACGCGGGAGTCCGAATCGATCTCTCAGGCGGTCAATCATCCAAGGACTGACCGGGCTCGATGTTGCTTAACTTCGGTAATCTGACGAGAACCGGTTACCGCAACGCCACCGCACCCCCTCCCCCCTCCCCCCTGCCCCCCCCAAAAAAAAAAAAATGGGCATAAGTTTATGTTTAGATAAAAGGACTGGTACTCTACTACAGCTGAGATTAATTGGAGGATTAAACATATTTGATCAAAATATCATTACCTTCCGTAGCTTCATGGCCATCGCGGGAATGTTATCGTAGAAGCTACATGCACAGTTCGGACATGTTCGTTTGGAAGCCTTGTATCTGTACATTATACTTTGCAGAATAGATGCAAACGGAGTGACGCCAATTCCTGCGCCAACAAGTATAGCATGCTCCGTATCAAATATCTCTCTAGTAGGCGTTCCGTATGGTCCACGGACGTGCACCTAAAATAAAATAACGGGTAGCGGGTGAATATAACAACAACATTCGTATTTTTAACGAAAACCTAACGTAACTCTTTACCGAACACAACAAATCATTTGCAGAAAATTTCTCGACAAACAGTAAATGTTTATCAGTTCCCACAAAAATATAGCTTGTGACCCTTCATGGGAACAAACTCGACGAACTTGCTACGATGAGATGCTATACGTTAATGTTTTGAGGAAAAGGGCAGATTTAAAAAAAAATATTAATTTTGTATGGCGATATTTTTAAATACTTGTAATTACTTTATTTGCCTATATAAGACTTACATGTACCCCACAATTAGTGTGTTGTTCTGGTCAACATTTTGTCCGTGAAATTCTTTAAAATGCCAACATTGCGATTCAATGCATTCACAATATTATCTGTATATTGTAATTCCAACGATAACTGTCTTGCTTCATGAAGATATATTGCAATGATAGACATAAATAGTAGGAGTTGGGTCGCCAGTAGACAAGTTATACCCAACATAAACCAGGAGGGGAATATATGGTCCTACCACACGAGCACACACCCCATATTTCCATGATGTACGCCCATATTAAATAGGTATAATACATAATGTACTATAACACTGCTAACCTCCCCCAAAATCTAATGTGGTTTTCCACTTTGGTTTGTCTATGTGTTTGAATATTTTTCCTGCTGCTAGCTAGTAAAGGTACAAACGAAGTACGTTTCTGAAAATTCCATTGTGTAACTCAAAAAATAAGAGCATGTTATTCACTTAATAACTCACCTGAATGTTAACTGGTTTACTTTTTACTGTGAACCTCCTCTTGATTTTTCTCTTACCCTGAAATAAAAATAAAGGATGGGTAAAGACGACAGTTGCTGTTTTATCTGGATGTGGTAAAAAAATCCAATTTCAAACGAAAATTTACATAAATGTGATCACAGTCGGTCGGAGGCGTTCGACGGATCGCTACGAGTTCGCGATTCAGTCGAAAATTTCCGTCCGCTATTCTCCACAGTACGGCTACCGTGGACTGGTCACTATCCCCGGGTGGGCAATATTTCCACGGACGCACTAATATTACCTCAAATTAGAGGAATAATCTTGAAAAAATTAATTAATAAAGCACCGGGTACAACCCGGTGCTTCATTAATTAAAATTTAGCTGATGAATTTTATTACCTGTTAAAACATGCGTGGACTTCACTGCCCACGCTTTTACGACCAGTCCACGGCATCTGAACTGTGCACACCGTGGAGAATCTCGCAATCTCGAGAAAAGACGAGAACATTAAATTTCAGATTACATTTTCCTTCTTCCTTTTTCTTGACCCAGTCTTTGTGACAGCTCCACCCACTGACGCACGTGTGTCCCAACAGGATCGCGATCTGATCGGGAATACATGGATTTTATGATCTGAGTACTGTACTCAAAGCACCCCCAAAACAGCAAACCAAAGAAACCACCACAGCAGTACCACTGAGAAAATTGTTGATACAATCCGGAAACCATGGACACGACGCGCGCAAAAGAAAACATGGGTGGCGATAAATTGTACATAAATGAACGCCTAGTTTCACCCCGGTACAAGAGTCATTTAACAAATGAGAGACAAGGCAAGCCGAAATACATTTTAGTCGGATCTAAACTATCGGGACTCTTGCAGGAACAGCAGTGTCCAATGCTCTGGAATGGGCTCAAGTTGATCAAGATCACTTTCATACTCTCGTTCACAATAAAACGCAGAGGTGCATTCCGTGTATACGAGTCAGAGGTGGACACATCCGATAGCGATAAAGGAACTGACCAAGCAGAATATTTCAGAAAACCTCATCGAGAGTAAAACCTTAAATAGTATGTATCCATCTCTACAAGAGTATACACCAAGAGAGTGGCGGTCAATGAGGAAGCGATCACCCCGATCGGCGCCTCGTGATGAGAGTGGGGCAATATCCCCAGCTATGTCAATAAAGCGATGGAATCCAGAAGTCAATATGAAAACAGCCACCAAAGTAATTAGTAATTAGCGATGGATGGAGATACAGTTAAAACTAGAAGTCCTGTCATGAAATGCGCACAAATAGCACATCGATCGGCGCGTTAATCTACGCGTTATGACCATAGTAATACTATCAATTTCTGTACATATGGCCTGTACACAAACAATGTTTCAGCCAATGGACCTCCGGGTAACCCGGAGGTCCATTGGCAGAAACATTGCATGTGTTTGCTATGAGTAACCAGGAGAACCTGCCGTGATTTGGATGTCATTCGATATGGCAATTGCGCGCAATTCCTACGCGCAATTAAGCCCAGATAAGCGCACAGTTCGAGACAGGACATCTAGTTTTAACTGTAGGATGGCCCGGTGGCAATCAGAAGTTTCAGCTCATAAGAAGAGCAGGTCTGGTTGATCAAACCACGAAACAACGGACCAAACGAAGAAGTCAAGAAAGCGAATGAAACGAAGAAACAAGTTCCGATTTACAGGACGAACACAGCCGAGAACGACGTTTGAGCTCCAAACAAACTGTAGTCCAAAAGAATGAGACTAAACTAACAGGCCAAACGAAGAATGAAGCAAGGCTAAAAGCTTCTTATTGTCAAATAAAGCAGCGAAGTTCAGCGAGATCTGCTCCATTTCGAGGAACGACCATATTGAATCAGGAATGGAATTCTTGTCGAAAAGTCAGATCATGCCAAAAACACGTTTAAGAGTGTTTCAAAACCTCCCTGGAAACTAAAGGATGGTCACTAGACGGTCGTCCAGAAAGAAGAGAATGGAGACGAAAGATCAAGCGCGCAAACGTTTCGTTAATGACAAAGTCAAGGAATTCATAGACACTTACGACATAAAAATTTGAAGCAAGACAGCAGTAGTGTACTGAATACAGTGACTGTAAAATGAAGAATATAACTGTACACTTTTCACGGGTAAAGCATAATTATAATTTAACGTAACGCATGCTTGTAGTTTTGAGGCGATGGTCCCCCTCGGTCTCTATGACCTGCCTGATTTGAAAATAAGAAGAATACGAAATGCACGTACAGCAAATTATTGTTAAACAATTTGAATCTAAAATCCTCGTTTACGCAATAAATCCAATGAAAACACACAGAGTCCTATACCTAAAACGAAAAGCAGACGACACTTGCAAACACAATTCTTGAATAACTAAATATATTCATTTTTTGCATCACAAACATAGCTTATGACCACTCACTGGAACGAGCTCAACGAGCACGTTCCAATCAGGGGCCATAAGCTATGTTTTGGGGGCAACAAATGAAAACAAATAATGAAAATTGAATGGCATTTTTTTTTGTGAATAACGCTGGCCGGTTTTGACAGTTATGATGGGTACAGGGGTAGCCATCATGATCTCAGAGAGTTTTCCAGACCAGTTTTTTTACTACACCATACCCTGCGTATCTAATGCCTTATCGGTGATCTCTAACCATGTCTTGGCTTTCTCCACAGGCACGTCACCTGCCTGCAGCGCTTCTTGGTTTTTATGCGATAGTACCAGATCCGAGTCCATAAAATTTGTTGAAGTTGGGTACCTGATTTTGACTGGTAGAGTGCGGGACGTCAATGTTTAGGCTTTATTTGTAAGTGCAACTATCACAACGTAACAGCTTCGTATTCAGTGGATATGTCTCATATTACGTTTGAAGTAAAATTATTAAGTCTGTAACCATTTGCCTTGTTACAATTTAAAGGAGATCTATCCTGTAAACTATAACACAGCTGATGCATGTGAATAAAGTTTGTTCATAAAAATAATTTAGAACTTTACCTTATGAATAGCAACACCTACAATGTATTGGTATTAAACAAAGGTATATAATATGGGGTTTCCCACCATAGAAAAATTGTTTCTGAATTATGAGTGTCATCTTCAAATCTAAAGCTACCAGCCAGGTAATTCAGTTTTATGTTCTGTCTTTACCCACCCCATTTATTTATATTTATTGATGTTTAAAGTCACATATTTCTACACAATGGCTAATCATGGCCATAACAGTTTTACGGGTGGAGGAAGCCGGAGTACCCGGAGAGAACCACCGAGCAACGGCGAGCAACTGTCAGCTCCCCAACATACCAACTCCACACAAGCAGGGTTAGCATTGGATGAAGGCAGGTGCACCATCGACGTGCAGTACTCTTAGTACATAACGCCACCGCGCCCCCACGTGGGCAACGGGGTGAAGTGTCCTGCCCAATGACAGAGCGCGGTTGCCGCAAGTGGGATTCGAACCGAGGACCACCCACCCCATCCAAGGATTCTCTGGTAGTAATTCTCCAATGGATGGTGACTGCGGGAACTGCTATATATAGATAGCCTCGAGGGCCACATAGTTTCATACTACTAAAACGTGATGCCGAATGCAAGTTGGTTCTTATACGGTGTGCCGAAGTAGGATGCACGTGGAACATGGACATCAAATATTGGAGTATGATTGGGTAGAGTTTAGAGCTCATTCAGATATTTCTCGTGTGCCTCATAGTCTGGTGCGACACAAACGAAAACTCATGTGATGCTAGGGAACCACATCACTGACTCAAAAGGGACATCGAATAAAGGAACGAGAGTCCGAATAATGTAAGCTGGACCTCGTTCACGGGTTTGGATATATGACTTAAACTCATAGTCAGGAGAGGCAAACTAACATGTTGCCTCATAGGCCAGGGGAAATAACTCTATGTGGACAAAAATGCAGTCGGAGATATTTATTTATTTATTTATTTATTTATTGATGTTTAAGGTCACATATTTATGCACAATGGCTAATCAAGACCGTGACAGTTTTACGGGTGGAGGAAGCCGGAGTACCCGGAGAGAACCACCGAGCAACGACGAGCAGCTGCCACCTCCCCAACATCGTAACTCCGCACTGCAGCACAGACAGGGTTAGATTGGTTGAAGACATGCGTACCATCGACGTGCAGTACGCCTTAGTACACGGCGTCATCGTGCCCCCACACGGGCAATGGGGGTGAAGTGTCTTGCCCAAGGACACAACGCGGTTGCCGCAGGTGGGATTCGAACCGATGACCTCTCGGCTTGCAGCCTGCACCTCTACCTACTGAGCCACCGCGCTCCTGCAGTCGGAGATAACCAAAATACTAAGACGAGAAAGGCAATAGAGTGAAACCCTGTTAATTGAATAGCCACTTTGCCAGTGAAGATTATTCATTTAACAGGAGTATTCAATTAACATAGACTGTGTCACTTTCCTGTATTCTAATGATAAGCTTAGCATTTATTCTATTATATCCTGTTTGACAGAGCTCCCTGAGCTCTGTAAAATAAGATATAATAGATTAAATTCCTGTATTGAATGTACTGAAGCCATATAGGTTTATAAACAAATGAAAACAGGGGAGAGGTTAAAATATTTTTTATTCAATTAACAGGAGTTTACTCTATAATCTATATTCAATTAACAGGTCAAATTTGTACTGGAGGTATGGTAAATGGTTTTGTGTTGGAAAATTATATTCAATTAACAAGGTTATTCATTTAAGAGATATCCATTTAAGTGGGCTGCACTGTACTAAAAATATCGTTCTTTGTGTACAAGAAGACGCCATCTGCAAATTATAGATCTTGTCCTGTTGCACTCGAAGGCCGATATATTGTTAATTTGTTTTCATTTACAATCAGATTCCACTTCACACTAAAATCTTTTATTTGGCATCAGAAAAATTCATTTCGCACCAAACAAAAATTCCACTTGGCACGAAAAATGTTCGGGCCAGCGAAAACATTGTCCATGGTGTAAGGGTGATACAGTCCCCATGTAGCATAGTTTAAATAAATACGTACTTTCATCGACAAGCGGGAGAAAAACGACTGTCGTCCTTGACTGGGCTTTTTTGCTGCTGCTGTAAAGAGAGTGTAGAAGAAAATTAAACAAATGAGAATATTTCATGTCCCACTGGCATTTTAAGAACGATAGAAGTGAAGCATATACACAAAATTAAAAAAAAACAATTCCAAACTTTAACCCTTCGAACACCGATGGTATATGACTATGTCAGTTCACCGTCATCAAATGGCAGAGTCTATATTCGTTAGAGGTGGAAGGCCAATTAATATTTTGAACGTGCAGCCCTGGGGCTGCACGTTAAAAATCTTGATTGGACTAACACATAAATTCCCAGAGCATCTACCTACTTTATGACCGGATAGAATATGTCAAATAACTAAGGTTAAAGGGTGATTTAAAAAAAAAATGTTTCTCCCATTTACCAATAATGTAAGAATGGGACAGAAGTGGGCGTTGAAACTGATATTGAGATGATGCAGTTTCTACAAAGTTGTGCATTACTATTTCTGTAACCTCAAAAGTAAATTATTCAGACGAGTATTAAGATGGAGGACCATTATAAGGGGCCCATAATTTTGAACCAGTTTAATTATGCCCTTCATAAGGATGCTACGTGCTTTAAACCAAATAATTTGGGCAGTTCAGACAAAAATATCTTTTGAAGTTTTTCTCTAGTTTTAGCCTCTGGGGTTTCCTTGTTAATTTGTTTACATATACATGTACCGACAGTTCGTAACCCATTCATAATTTATGCCAAATGTCACTGAATCGGCCCACGGGTTCCAAAATGTTAAATTTGGTTGGGGCCAAAGTTCTTGCCCCTCCGACTGCAACAGCAAATATTGCCCAGCACTCTGTCTGAACAAACTAAACTCTACTTCTCAAAAGGAAGCTAAACACTAAATACCCAGTCATTCCACATGTCCGAACCAGAGCTATTTTTTATAAACTGTGGTGTTTTTTACCCACCAATCCAAAAGGGAACGACACACTGATGTTTACAACATTGAAATTCACAATCGCAATTACAACCCACGTGGAATTTGATTGCTTCGAAGTTCTTTTAAAGATTCTCCCAGGTGTTTTGCAAATCTGCGTAAATTTGTACTTATATTTTTACTAACAGTAATAGCCACCCCATGTTCAGGCGTAAATGGACACCTGCCGAAGAGAAACAGCGACATAAATTTCAACAAACACGTCCAATAGAAAGATGTCGAATGTAATTAGAATGGTTCCCAAAAGGTTGTTTTATTTTTTTTATCGATACATGTGATCAGTAGAGCTTCAAACAAAACAAACCGAATGCATTTTGTTGCATGGGATGTGTAATAAACACAAAAGCCATGTGTGTTTGAACCAGTGAGTGCTTTACACATCTCATTGGAATGGCGTAGTCATATTTCGCTCGAGCCGGCGGCTCTCGTGAAATATAACGACGCCATTCCAACTCGTTATGTAAAACATCCACAGATTCAAACACACATCGCGTTTTGTCTATTTAATGCAAATAATTTGCTGACTGTGATGATGTGCATATTTATTTCGCGACAACTCAAACTGTATATTAACAACATACTTTATTTTAACACCATGACGTTTGATAAAGTGAAAGCCATTACACTGTGACTACAGTCACAATGCAACAACCATAACTTCATCAAACGTCATCGATGGGAGGAGTTATTACGTTAGTAGTATGAAATCTGGAAATCGGGCCTCATTGCCAGGATCCCGGGCAGGACCCCGGAAGTGACGTAATGTCACGTGACCAAGTGGCGCCATGTTTGGTTGTCATGGTAACCCGCGTGAGCGGCCATCTTTTGACGTCATCCCCAATGTGATACGTGGTATTAGTGCGCATGCGCGGCGCGTGTTGCTAGGGTGATACGTGTTCCCGTCGTCCATTTTGTATACTGGAGACCGCCATCTTGGTTTCTATGGTAGTACGTGGTTGTGGTTGCTATGTGACCCAATGGCTTATAAAAGGACAGGGGTATGTTCGGAGGGTATGTTCGATTGAATCTGAGTATTACGATTTATCACAAACAACCCGACAATTTCTCCAAATCAACGAAATTGATTTTATTTATTACGGATTCCCCATTTTATCGATGTAGCACGTAGTGCTATAGTGCCGAGGGGCACAGGGGGTAAGTTTGATTGAATAGGAGTATTTTTCTGGCTTGGATTTATCTCAAACCCTCGTTTAATTTGTAGAATTACCACAAGCAACCCGACAAGTTGTATTATTTCGGAATCCTTTTGAGGACCGCCATACTTTTGGCTTATAATAGTAGTTCTGTAGTACAGAGGGTTGATTGAATTAGAGTAGTTTTTTCTGGAACGTATTCCCACCAGAATCCCTTTTTATGACTTCTTTGTTCTATTTATTCTGACTTCCCTAAACATGTTTATGTTCCATTGTATACATTACAGGCAGCACATAGACACATGTTGGATGTGCCAATATGTGCTTATGTGAAAAGGCACAATGTCACACACTGTGCACTACTAGCACATGGGCACGTGCTGGATGTGCCGATATGTGCTTATGTGAAAAGGCACAATGTGCTAGTTAGGAAGTAGTGATACAAGTCAATATTAATGGATGATAGTTTAGTCAATAGTACTGGTATAAGGTCGCAATGGAGCAAGACTTTTGTAGAAGCTAATGATAGGACAGATAGACCATAGACAAGCAGTTGGAGTTTTGGAAAAAAATGTGGAACCTGTTGGTAAGACTACTTAGACCTCATTGAGGGCTTTTCTCATAGCCTTCATTGCCTCAAATGACTAAAAAGGGATTCTCCTAAAGGCATCCTCGATAGGTATCCTCAAATAATACAATACCAGGCCATAGGTATCCTCAAATACACGTATGTGCCTATGTGCTAGTGCACAATGTGTCACATTGTGCCTTTTCGCATAAGCACATATCGGCACATCCAGCATGTGCCTGTGTATGCCTTGTGTCGCATTGTGCCTTTTCACACAAGCACATATGGCAAAAAAGGGATTCTCCAGAAGGTATCCTCGATAGGTATCCTCAAATAATACAATACCAGGCCATAGGTATCCTCAAATACCCGTATGTGTCTATGTGCAAGTGCATAATGTGAAACATTGTGCCTTTTTACATAAGCACATATCGGCACATCCAGCATGTGTCAATGTCATAGTGCACATTGCGTCACATCGTGCCTTTTCACATAAGCACATATGACAAAAAATGGGTTCCCCAGAAGGTATCCTCCATAAGTATCCTCAAATAATACAATAACAAGAGGCCCCAGGGGGCCTGAGAGCGCTCACCTGACATGGTAGCCTAAATATCAACCCAGAGAATTGATTTCCACAAGTTGCATCTGCTCCTCCTAAGAAAAGCTGAAACCTAATATCCAAATATTCTGACCAGTGGATCTAAAAAAAGATTTTTAAAGAATATTCCTCATACTGAACTAAGTCATAATTCGGGCTCCCACAGGGAGCCCATAGATGAACCCAGGGACTTGGCTTTAACAAACCTGAATCTCACACCCCTAAGGATTCTGCACACCAAATATCAAAACATTCCGACTGCTGGATCTGAAGAAGAAGATTTTTAAAGAAAATTCCTCATTTTGAACCAAGTTACAATTCGAGCTTCCACAATCAGCCCAAATATGGACCTAGGGACATGGCTTGAACAAACTTGAATCTTACCCCCCTAAGGATGCTGCATAAAAAATATCAAAAGCATTCATCTGCTGGATCTGAAGATTTTTAAAGAAAATTCCTCATTTTGAACTAAGTTGTCATTCAGGCTCCCATAGTGAGCCCAAATATGAACCAAGGGACTTGGCTTGAACAAACTTGAATCTCAGCCCCCAAGGTTGCTCCATGCCAAATATCAAAACATTCCAACTGCTGAATCTGAAGAAGAAGATTTTTAAAGAAAAATTCCTCATATTGACTAAGTTATAATTTGGGCTCCCACAGGGAGCCCACATATGGACCCATGGACTTGGCTTTAACACACTTGAATCCCCCCCTCCCCCCAAGGATGCTACTCACCACATATCAAACCATTCGGACTGCTGGATCTGAAGAAGGAGATTTTTTAAGAAAATTCCTCATTTCGAACAAAGTTACAATTCAAGCTCCCACAGTGAGCCCAAATATGGACCTAGGGACATGGCTTGAACAAACTTGAATCTCACCCCCCTAAGGATGCTGCATACCAAATATCACAAGATTCTGCCTGCTGAATCTTGAGAAGAAGATTTTCAAAGAAATTTGCCTGAAATGCACTAAGTTCAAATTTGGGCTCCTATACTGAGCCCAAATATAAACCCAAGGGGCCGATTTGAACAAACTTGAATCAGATCCACCCCACAATGTTGCATACCAAATATCAAAAGATTCTGCCTGCTGGATCTGGAGAAGAAGATTTTCAAAGAAATTTGCCTGAAATGCAGTAAGTTCAAATTTGGGCTCCTATACTGAGCCCAAATATAAACTCAGGGGGCCGATTTGAACAAACTTGAATCAGATCCACCCCACAATGTTGCATCCCAAATATCAAAAGATTCTGCCTGCTGGATCTGGAGAAGAAGATTTTTTAAGAAATTTGCCTGAAATGCACTAAGTTCGAAATCGGGCTCCTATACTGAGCCCAAATATGAACCCAGGGGGCCGATTTGAACAAACTTGAATCAGATCCACCCTCCAATGTTGCATACCAAATATCAAAAGATTCTGCCTGCTGGATCTGGAGAAGAAGATTTTTTAATGTTTTTCCCATTGCCTACAGTGTTAAAAAGTGCTGACTCAGCACTTTTTCAAAGTCCCGAAACTGTACCCTATGATAAAACCAATGGCAATTTTTTTTTACCAATTCTTTCTGTTGGTCCTAAGGAAGCTTCACACCAAATAAAAATTCTCGGTGCCGTGCAATTTTGGAGATACGGGCGTTTTAATTTTTTTCTATTTTTAGCTCCTGCGGTTCCCATGGGGCTACGGGGAAAAAAATCAGCATAAATTAGGTACTTATGACCCAATAAGCCCTCACATAAAATTTGGTTCAAATCAGCCTCTCGGTTTGGAAAATAGAAATTTCGGGCGGGGCCAAAAATTTTGCCCCTCCTATAACGACGCCAAGTATAGCCCCACAAACTTCTCTTGAACAAATCTGAGTCTACACCTCAAAAGGAAGCTGCACACCAAATATCAAGTCTCTGCTACTGCTGGTTCATGAGAAGAAGATTTTTTAAGATTTCAGCTCACTTTTTGGGTGTGGCCCTACCCACGGGCGGGGCAACTTGATTTGAACAAAATCAAATTGCGATGTCATAACAAACTATTATCTCAAATATCAATTAAATTGGTTCAGCGGTTTGGGAGGAGAAGACGCAAACACCATGTTCACGGACGACGGACGACGGACGACGGACGGTGAGTGATCACTATAGCTCTCCTGACTGAAAGTCAGGTGAGCTAATAATACAATACCAGGGCATAGGTATCCTCAAATACCCGTATGTGCCTATGTGCTAGTGCACAGTGTGTCACATGTGTCTTTGCACATAAGCACATATCGGCACATCCAGCATGTGCCCATGTGCTAGTGTACAATGTGTCACATTATGCATTTTCACATAAGCACATATTGGCACATCCAACATGTGCCTATGTGCTACCTGTAATGTGTACAATAGAACATAAACATGTTTAGGGAAGTCATAATAAATAGAACAAAGATGTTATAAAAAGGGATTTTGGGGGGAAATCCGTTCCAGAAAAACTACACTAATTCAATCGAACACACCCCCAATGGCCCCTCTGTACTATATCAGTGCTATTATAAGCCAAAAGTATGGCGGTCCTCAAACGGATTCTGAAATAGTACAACTTGTCGGGTTGTTTGTGGTAATTCTACGAATTGAACGAGCGTTTAAGAAAAATCCAAGCCAGAAAAATATTCCTATTCAATCTAACTTACCCACTGTGCCCCTCGGCACTATAGCACTACGTTCTACACCACAAAAATGTGGAAACCGTAGTAAATAAAGTCAATTTCGGTGATTTGGCGGGATTGTCGGGTTGTTTGCGGTAATTCGTAATACTTCGATTAAATCGAACTTACCGTCCGAACATACCCCTGTCCTATAAAAAGCCATTGGGTCACATAGCAACCACGTGATACCATAGAAACCAAGATGGCGACCTCCAATTTACACGTATCACCCTAACAAAATGCGTTGCGCATGCGCACTAATATCACGTATCACTATGGGTATAACGTCACAAGACGGCCGCCCACGCGGGTTACCATGACAACCAAACATGGCGCCATTGGGTCGCGTGACATGACGTCACTTCCGGGTCCTGCCAATGAGGCCGGATCTCCACATCTCCTACTACTTACGTTGATTGGTCAGATACCACCTGGGGCTCAGAGGCGGCATACTAAGTTGTGACATTTTTCGCCCATGTGCCAGTAACGAGCTGGAAAGATATTTGTGGCTGATACTGGCTTTCTTTTTGGTAATCATAAAACCCCTTCATCTCTCAAACCATAATATGATGATATCCAAATGTTAACAAGTGAAGACCAATGTGGCAGTGTTAAAATACTAAGTTTCAAGCAGTTTTATATTTCAGGTATATCACAGTATTCTAATTTACAGGTCTCAGTATTTATTATTAATTACAGAATTCCATTTCTTTTCAGTAGCACTCTATTCCATTCCTGATGAGTTAAAGTGTTAATCTTACAGGTGTCATACTGAATAAAGATAACAGAAGGTTAAATTTCTTTCCATTTCAATTACAGGTCACAAGATTTTCTCATTAATATTTTCAGATCACCATGCTTCACTCACTGCATGCACTGAACACTAGTTAACTCCTATCTCATTGGATAATCCCTTTGATGTTCAGCTTTCAATCCCCTGCACTGACCAGCAGTGTGATATCCCATTCTGTGACCTGTTGAAACTTTGCTGTGTAAAATTATATTCTGTGAACTAGTATTTGTTTTAAAAGTTGTCTGTGAAATATAAGAGACGGTGTATTTCTTGAACTATTCATGAGGAAGGAAAAGGATTCGGATCGGAATTCGGAATATCCAGGTACAGACAATTTTAATATTTAAATACAATGTTTATAATACCTACTGTACTTTCTGTCTAAATTAATTTAGTGTATGGTCGGATAGCCTGATCGGCGTATCATTCTTATGAAACGCCGGACTGGCTATCGAGATCATCACCAGGTCTAGGAGAATCGCTAATGTTATCGGGTTGTGGCTACTTTCTTCATGCACTCTCAATTGAAAATCAGAAATGTCATCGCGCGGAGCTCAAAATTCGTAAAAATTCATACCGGGTCAGTTTTCGAACTCGCTTGGGATATTATTGCAAAAGACCTATGAGGCAAATATAGTCAAATCTAAGAAAACGTTTGTTCAAGTTATTGTGCTAACGAGCTCAAAATTTACCTAATTAACGAATTAAGGCCCATAACTCTGTAATGAAAAATCGCACCAGGCAAGTGTTCGAACTTGTTTGCGATATTGTTACAAAAGACGTGTATGGCAAATATTAGTTATATCGGAGAACGTTTGTTAAAGTTATTGCGCAAACAGTGCGAGGACGAACGCACGCACGCCCGCCCAAACCCCTGGATGCCCAGACGCACACCGACTGTCGCCAAACCATAGGTCAAAGTTGTTAACACCACTGGACCAAAAACCTATCAAATCTCAAATCAGTCTGCGGAAGGGAAGTGAAGATATGATGGCGAAAAAACAAAAAAAATAACTAATTTCTCGCACAATGAGGGGACATACCTTTGCAATTATGCACATTAGAAATCTGCACATAAACAAATAATTCCAAGCTTCAAATCAATCGGTGAAAGGACAATAGAGTTAACATGTAGGAATCCCGAAACAGCGTAAGTTTTGCACAATCAAGAGATATCACTATGACAATAAAGGACGCTAGCAATCTGAAAACTGAACTTGATCTTAAACAAAAATAGTAAAGTATAGTCCAATCAAGTATACTGTGTGCAAAAAATCTGAAAATCGAGCTTCACATTTTTGCGTTTGATTAAACGTGGAGACCCAAAATGCTGAAGGAAACTATAAAGTTATCATGCAGGATGCGTTCAGACGTAAGTCCGGGTGTATGGGTGTGTGGAAAGTTGGACGGGTGTATATAACATATGAAGACAGCGGGGATGGTGTATTACTTCTAAAACACCGTACATTCATTTTTCCCGACAGTTATTTACATAGTGAGTATTCGCGTGACTGGATTGGTTACGTGAAATAATTCACGAGAGGTGAGGGACATTGCGAATGCGCACAAGTGTTTTACGATGTAGTCCCTCGCCTCGAATGAATTATTTCACCTAATCAGTCCAGTCAAGCGATTACTCTGTTTATTACTTTTCATCATTAAGGATAATTATATTATCCAACCCTTTACTTAAAGTAACGGCCAAAACCGGCCAGCGCTATTCTCAAAAATCGCCAGTTAATTTTCATTATGTTTTTCATTTTTTGTATCTAAAACATAGGCTATGACCCCTCATTGGAACGAGCTCGTCGAGCTCGTTCCAATGAGGGGTCATAACCTATGTTTTTGAGACAAAAAATGAAAATAACAGTTATTCAAGAATTTGTTTTTGCGAGTGTCGTTTGCTTTTCATGTTAGGTAAAGGGTTAAAAAACAAAAGAAAAACAATGAAGTCCACATTACACCCACGGCAAAGCGTCTTCGTTTGCGCGCACGGATACATGGCCCAATTGTTGATTGCATAATTCACTTGTGAAGTCATCGTTTGTAATCAAACCCGGAAATCCCAGTAAATCACACTTTGGAATGCAATAAAGTACATTTCTGAAGAAAAAAAGACATTTTAGAAATGTTTCTCCCATCTCAATCATTGAGTAAAACCCGGTGGTCAATTAAATGCTATTTATTTAGCGTTTAATCTTTTCCCCGAAACTCTAAACATCCCCACCTCCTTGGCGTCTTAGCAGGAACCCACTTTCCTTTAAAAGAACACGTCTCTTCCTATGATGTATTATTCATTTTCAAAAACAGGCATATCGTAATATTTTTAAAAACAAAACTCACCTATCCTACCTTCTTTACCACGTGTATTTTCGATAAGATTATCGAAATATTCGTAAAGATTCTTTGTCCAGTTTCCAGCTGACCGGATATGAAGCGTGAAAAAACCTGAAATCGAAGAAATCGTATATAGAGCGGTGTTGCGTTGAAGGAAATAATCCGTGGGTACCTTTTTTATTTATTTATTGGGTTGGGTTAACGACACTTTCCACAGCCCGACACTCTCCACAGCCAGAATCACGTCGTCTCGAACAGGTTTGCACGTCGATGACACCGAAGTGCACGGAGAGAACCATCTAGAAGCGGCCCGCAACTGCCAAATCTGCAAGGTACTAACTCCACACCAGCGGGTTTAGGTGGGTTGAATGCAAGTGCACCATAAATGGGTAGTAGGCTTTGGTACATAGCGCCCGCGTGCCCCCCCCCCCCCCCCCCCCCCGTAAGCATTCTTGGAAGAGCTGAAAATTTCTAAGTATGAATTGGACTTGCTTAGCGGTTTTGTCTTTCTAAGTTTTTCTCGTCTGACATGCATCTTTCGTTGCTGTCACCTCAGCTAAATATATCAGCCAGTCGGGCAGGTAAAGATAAATTGGGCCATGAGAGCATTTCCTGAGAACAGTTAAAATTGGTTTAAGCACCTGGAACGCAAATGCAACAAGTTTATTTCTAACAACCAAAGAGAGACATACAAGCTAAATTTTAATTCCCTTCCCTGAATATTTATCTTCAGCACTTTTTAACGAGCTATTGGAATGAGCTCTGTCAAATCGTAACAACGAAGCGGCATAAGCTACGTTTTGAAGGCAAAAATAGAACAAGAATTGAAAGACATTAGATTAACCCCTCTCCACGCTGATATCAAAATGCCAAAATTTAAACTGCAAATGTTTTCAGTAATACAACTTGGAATTTAACCAAATCAGTCTTGTTTGACAGAGCTCTACAAGCTCTAAAAAACAAGATTGAATTGGTTAAATTCCTAGATGAATTATGGGAAACATTTACTGTTTGAAATTTAATTATTTTGACATCAGTGTGCAGAGGGTAAAACGAGGGGTAAAGCCTAATCGGTAACACTCGCCATTTCTAAAACATTCCACAAAGTCGTGGCACGGTTGCTGTATCAGGCATGCATTGATTTGATTGCGCATTAACTTTGGTGAACACAATATGCCCTTCTATCAAAATCCGCTTAATATAAAATCCAGTACAGCCGCCGTGAACTGGTCACTTTCCACGGGTGGGCAATATTTCCACGGACCCAATAATATTAGATTCCAAAAACTAATTATAGAAATAATCATCGTAAATATAATTAATGAAGTACCAGGTGCAGTCCAGTGCTTCATTAATTAAATTGTGCTGATTATGATTTATTGAACTGGTAAACGCGTGCGTGGACATCATTACCCACGCGTGGATTAGGACCAGTCCATGGCGACTTGGTCGAGGTGATAAATCGATTAACAATGTTCTTATCGTATGAAAGTTTTTGCCCAGTCCGTTTGTAAAATAAAAGACTTTGCAAACGGTGCAATTAGTGCCTGATTGCTGCAGGTAGCAGGCCAGAAAATAAGCGGACTGACATCTGAAAAATGAGTCCCCCAGAGGGTGAATTTAGTGATGCTACCCTGCATAGCAGGGTAGCATCACTAAGTTTACCCTCTATGAATCTCAATCTGAATCAGGGTCTCAAAACTAAACAGAAAGAGGTAGCCACAGGATAAATTGGCCCACTGTATGGGATAGCACCATCAAATTCACCCTTTGGGGACCTAATTCTGCAAATGTCAGACTGCTTATTTTCTGGCCTGGCAGGTTGGCTTTTATTATTCACGTGAATTGTTCACATTGGCGTCTCTCTTCAGTATTCGAGACTGCATGTGTTATCTTGCGTAGAAAATATTAAAATTGTCACGAGCACTGAAGGTGATATACCTGCAATGAAGAAAATGACGGAGATTTCAGAAGCATAAGACGACATTATAATACAAACAAACACCTTGAATTAAACTGTAAGAATTGAAGTCAATTACCTGTCACTTTCTCGGAGTATGAGTGTGAGATTGGCATGTTAAGTTTTGTATGAAGTGCTACAGTTATAAGAATTGAAATAAATTATCTGTCGCTTTATCCGTGTATGAATGTTGTACTTGCGCGTTGCAGTTAATCCAGACCTTCATATGGCAATCTCATTCCCATACTCCGATAAAGCGACATATGATTCATTTCAATTCTAACATAACTCAACTGACGTTCGGAGATGAGTGGCTGTTGAAATAAGTGGCATGCTATTTCTAACAGAGGGAATGGAATTGAAAATGTATTTTTCTTCCTTTCGAGATTTCATTGCCTCAAAATATTTACTTTTTAATTTACAGCACATTATCCATGAATGGGCAATATTTCCACGGACCCAATAATATTAAATTACAAACATTAATTATAGAAATAATCATCGTAAATTTAATTAATGAAGTACCGGGCACAACGCGGTGCTTCATTAATTAACATTTTGCTGATGACGATTTGTATTACCCGGTAAACGCAGGTGTGGACATCTTTGTCCATTAGTGGACTGCGATAAGCTCATGGCGAATGTAGTGTGTATCGTCAAACAATGACGGAATTTTAATAATTATAAAACAAGCAGTTCTAGCGTACAGTACATGGAGAGTGTATTATCACTACATCACCCGCAGGGTGGACATTCCACCCGAGGAATAATTGCAAATTCGTTGCAAAGCACAACCAGCACGAGCAAAGTTTTAGCCAATGGACCTCCGGGTTAACCCCGGACGTCCATTGGCTGAAATATTGCTTGTATTTTTTGTCGATATGTACAGAATTTGAAAGTTATATCTTGGGTGATAACTCCACTCCGCGGGTGATGTAGTTACAATCCACTCTCCACGTACTGTAGAGATAGATTTATACAATAACTATGCTTTAAAACTTGTGTTAGCAAAGGAGTATAATCCCCGTGTGCCCCGGGGAAGTGATGCACTGTTTGTTTGCTGTGGTAACGAAGCTCTGTTTTACGGGTAAAATAGGAGCCTGCCACCATTGCCTGAGGTGGAAATCCTTTAAAATGGGCTACACGGGTATAAACAATTCGCTCGACTTGGCTTTATATTCATGTTGCGGCTAAGATTAGCCATTCTACAGAATTGTGTGACCTAAAACACAAACAATAAATATATAGATGGCGATGACGTATCAGCTAATAGAATGGCTACAAACCTTCTACTTCTGGAGCACTACTGATTGTAAAAGGATGCCATTCTCGCTTCGAGATTTCATCAACTTTGAGAAAAACGTAGTCACCAGGGCGGAAGTCCATGTTACTTGGCTTAGATATATTAAGTTGTGTTACCTGTAAGTTTAGAAAAAAATATGGTCTACTAAACAATAATATTCGGTTATTAACAATTTGTGGAGGCAATATATAATAGATGGTTACGACTTCTGCTACAGAAACACATCTTCCAGGTTAGCTCTTTTGCTTTCGGTGATAGGAATGTCTTTGCGCATGTTTTTTATATTGTATTTTATATTTTTGTGAATCTGCCGCATTTCCAAAATCTGACTCCACCATGGGACTTCACACACTATTTTTATTCAAATTATTTCCATTATTCACGCTTGTTCGAACCTTTTGTATGCTACGTGGAGAGTGGATTGTAACTAAATCACCCGCGGAGTGGAGCTATCACTCAAGCTATAAATTTTAAATTTTGTACACATCGACAAAAACCACAAGCAATGTTTCAGCCAATGGACCTCCGGGTTTAACCCGGAGGTCCACTGGCTGAAACTTTGCTTGTGCTGGTTATGCTTTGTAAGGTATTTGCAATTATTGTTTGGGTGGAATCTCCACTCTGCGGGTGATTTAGTGATAATACACTCTCCACGTACGGTATGCCACGTGAAAATTTGCTTCGGTGACAAATGAACACTTCGGTGCCAAATCAAAGAATTAGTACCAGATGGAATCCGACTGTAAATGAGAACAAACTAACTATGTATCGCCCTTTGAGTGTCAAAAGGCGCCATCTGCAGTGCTAAAGCACTGTAGATGATGCTTTGTTGTACGAATAGTAGACTATTTTAAATTCGAATTACCTGGCTGTATTAAGTACTTTGGTCGACAAAACAAAACACAAATGATAAAAAATATAGTTAATTAAAAACGTAAATACACAGAATGACAAGCGTGTGTGAATGGGTTAATCGACATGGCACAAGTGCCATATCGATTAACCCATTCACACACGTGTTTCGTTCCGTATTTATTACACGCCTTCACGTCTATAAAACAATTATTAGAAGGACACTCAGCAATTCATTTGACAAATATCAACACAAAGAACACATTTTATCCCCAACCAAATTTGCGAGGGGAACACGTGTTACTATTTCCAATTTAAAAAAAAAAATAATTAGCTATCTCTAGGGATTCAAATTGTACTTGCGGTGCACGATTTGTAGAAAATTCCAGTGAAATTTTGCTTTTATTTGAAAATAGCCCGTCGACGATTTCCATTCCTCACATATGTGAGGAACCGATTTTCATTTCCGCATGGTTTAGGGTTGATGTAGATGGGGATTTCATAGAACAGGCGTGTAATAAATAGAGGATATGGAATGAATGTTTTTCTCATATAATATTTATGAAAAGAGTCTAAGAATTTTCCGTTTTGGCGAGCCTCAACGGAAAATTTGGACGAGTTTCATAAATATTATATGAGAAGAACACTCATTTCATATTCTATTTATCACATGACACACACACGCACAAATTAGCCACTTAGTATGAATTTTTAACCCATCACCTAACTTGCGTTGCAGACGGCACTTGAAAAAAAACATCATCGTATAACTAAAAATTTTCATTTTTTGCTTCCGAAACATAGGTTATGACCCCTCATTGGAACGAGCTCGTCGAAAAGTGAAAATATAAAAAAAAATGAAAGGCCTTTTTTTGTAGGTAAAAGATTAATACAATATAACACACCCTAAATAGGACAGATAACGTAAATTCTCCCTACTGAAATTATGCAAATGTGACCAAGTTATATATTGTTTAGCCAATCAAATTGTCCAGTTTTGAAATTGACCAATGAAAGCGCCCAACTCTAATTATGCAAATTATGAAAATGTGCCCCAGTTGTATTTTTTCAGCCAATAAAATTTCTAGTTTTGAAATTGACCAATGAAATTGACGGAAGGCTTTATTTATCACTGATTAATATGAAAACAAAATATAAAATGTTTTAAAGTGAACAAAATGGACGAGTATTATGATAAAAGGCTATATTATTAGCGTTTAATAAAAGGCTATATTATTAGCATTTACAAAACACCTTTATGATTATTATTTACTCACCGTTCATTCACTCGAAATAAACTGGTAGCAAATAATTTATTACCTTCCAGAATGTTTATAAAAACAATTAAGCAAGATAAAAAAGATTAAGTAGCAACGAAATGTTTTCATAAGAACCATATTAAATGGATTAACTGTCAATTCCGTTGGTGTCTTCCCACGAGACCAATTCCCCTTAGATCAACTACATAGTGTTTCTGATTAAGGGTTGATTAAGGATAATTAGGAAAACAATTATTTATAAAAATCTTCCCAACATCTATAAAATATCGACAAGCCAGAAAATGAGCAGACTATCATCTGAAAAAAGAGGTCCCCAGAGGGTGAATTGGGTGATGCTACCCTGCATAGCAGGGAAGCATCTCTAAATTTACCCTCTGTGAACCTCAACCTGAATCAAGGTCTCAAACATAATCAGAAAGAGGTACCCAGCGGATAAACTGGCCCACTGTATGGGATAGCATCAGCAAATTCACCCTCTGGGGACCTCATTCTGCAAATGACAGACTGCGTATTTTCAGGCTTGAATATCAATAACATTAAATACATTTATAAATATTTATAAATATATCAAATTATTGATATAGAATTATTTTTAAAGTAGAACACACCAGTTGGTCTAAGGGGAATTGGTCTTTTGTGAATTGGCCTCGTGGGAGTTGGTCTACAGGGAATTGGTCTAGTGGGAATGAACCATTCCGTTTACTCATATCAAAGAGCCGTGATTCCAGGTTGCCTATGGGATTACTTGACAGGTGTGAATTCTGTGTCGTCGAAAACGACGCACTGAAATAATAAGCCACAAAACCTTCGAGACCTACGAAAAAGTATATTTTTGGTGCCAAACTTTGATGCCAAATACTGTATTTTGGGTGCAAAGCGAGTTTTGTTTAGTGCAATCGATCATTTTAGTAGGAAAGGGAAAAGACGGTTGAAGTATAAGAATTAGAGAGGTAGTAGTCTCTTTGTTCAGCCTTGCTTGTCAACACACACTGTGACACTTTTATTGCTAACTTTATCTTAACCACAAGCAGGCCTCAAAATTGAATAAAATATTAAGCTACAGGCTCGTTTTAGTGACAGGCTGTCGTATTTTGGTATAGTTTTGTCTGTTCCAATGGGCGCAGTGCAAAACCAAACGACGGTCATCGCCGGCAGTTCAACCGCTGGCGATGACCATTGCCCGATTGTGCATCCAGCAGAAGCTGTAAGATTCATTCGGATAGCTCGTCACCTGAGTGCTAGAATGTCCTATGTCCCCTATGGGACTATATATTATGTCCCCTATGGGACATAGGACATTCTAGCACTCAGGCGAATAGTTGTCAGCAGCTGAAACGGGCACCTTCTCGCAACAGAATGAGTTGGAATGCGCCATTTCGGAAGTGAATTAAATAACAGCTTTACCCAGTGTTGGATAGGAAACACATCTATCTAACACCTACACCCGTATCGAATCAGTGCGGTTCGATACTGTATTTTATGTGTTAACCATAACCTTACTAAGACATACGGCCACCATATACACGAAACACGTATTATGCCCTTCTCGAAGACTGTACTGATGGCGTACGCCTTTCTCGCAAAAATAATTCAAGCATGTTTTTACTTACAAAAACAGTATCCAAAGAGAGTTGCAACCGACGTGCTTGCCAGAGCGGTATTTAAGGAAAGTCCTTTTCACGTTTGGCCTCTTCGGAACGAAAATATTCAGAACAAATACGGATGTACGATACCCAAAGTTCATGATTCGATTTATAATACCACGGAAAGGCAGTCCAAGAGTTTTTAGTGTCAGAACGACGTTCTCTCGAAACTTGTCGTGATTGCTTGATAAATTAAATTTTAGCTGAATGTCTCTCTCAAGAGCCAGAGAATAACACAATCCTTGTCAATCAGTTCTTAATACGTCTTTGTGCGCGTGAATAGGTACGCATATGGGAGGATATTCTGCCTTGTGAGTTGTTGTCTGCAGAATTTTCTGGAGTATTAAAGTATTCTTTTTTCACCCAATTTAGAATTAACTAAAGATGTAGGTATGTGGCATACGAGACACATGTCCATCAAGTTTTTCTGCAGGCATTCTACACGACAACAAAAGGAGTAAAAAGCTGACAACATGCAAATACGCCATTATACAGCGCATTCCTGTAACATATAATTTCTACAATTGCAAACAAAAAATGAAATTTAATTGCATGTGAGCAAGGAATTCCATCCCGACCGCCTTGTTCTACTTCGTATGCTTTAAGCATTTCCTAACCCAAATTGCAAAAGAGATAGACCGAACCATGGCGAGACCGTGGCTTGTACACCTTAATCCTTAAAATGAAGATTAATTTTATGATAATAAATGCCACGTGTCATGTACACAGCTACAGGTGACTTAACAGTGTTTCTACATCATTGTTGGCTTCCTATACAGGCAGCCAATAAGGATGTATAAATATTGTCCAGATAAAGTCAGCCTACCAGTAGATTTCTCAAGGAAGAATACACTTGGGGAAACTTTTCCAAAGCAATGTAAAAGCGGCAGTTTGTGACTGTAATGGGATTTAATTGTTAAATGAAAGATTGAGTGGTATTCGTATATTTGCTGATTTAGGATTATAAAACGTGGTGTGACACAAAATGACGTCATCAGTTGTTTCAAAGATAGTGTGTATTTACCCGTGCCTCCACCCCCCACCCCCCACACACACTATATAAACACCTCCCACCGCATTTGTGAAAGCCTGTGGATCAATGAAATGAAATTTCTGTGGTTCAATTTTCCAATTTTCTTCCACCGAGACGGATCATTGTTGGTGTGTAGCGTATTAGAAATGTGAGCCTCGCCTCTGCAAATACCCCCCCCCCCCCCAACCCCACACATTAATGAAAAAATAATCTTACATATATTCAACACTTACCCCAGATGGTAAGATATGTACTTCCTTTATGTAATACTTTCCTTGCCTAACCAATTTCACCAGAGGGAATTCACTGAGCTTCTCCAGTAAAAATATAGCACCTGGTAATACAAACCATTTCCAAAAGTTTGGGCCGTGAAGGATACAAATTGCCCAGAATGCAATGTACAATAGATGTGTCCAGTAAAACAACTGAAAAGAAAAAAAAAAGTTTACATTTTCTTAGAACCCTTAAAATGCATTGGCACTTTCTTGAGAAGCAAGGCTATATAGGTATCTGCAGTTTTTGAAAATAGATTCTGGATATTTCAGTTGAATCAACCGAGTACAAAAGCACAAAAACAACACCCCCCCCCCCCCCCCCTCCACTCACTCCAGCAGAAACACAAATACTAATAAAAGGATAAAATATAAAAAGAATAAACAAAACAACGCGAGCCTGTCTGTCGTCCCATGTAATCAGGCACTTTTCAGTCCAATTGACTTCCCATAAACTGTTCGTATTTGTCCACATCAAAATGTTACAGTTAAAACTAGAAGTCCTGTCACGAATAGTGCGCTTATCTAGACTTAATTGCGCGTTGGAATTGCGCGCAATTGCCATATCGAATGAGATGCAAAGCACGACAGGCTCTCCTGGTTACGTTACTCATAGCAAACACATGCAATGTTCTGCCAATGGACCTCCGGGTTACCCGGAGGTCCATTGGCTGAAACATTGCTTGTGCACAGGCCATATGTACATAATTTGATAGCTTTACTTGGGCCATAACGCGTACATTAACGCGCATATCAACGTGCTATTTGTGCGCATTTCATGACAGGACTTCTAGTTTTAACTGTAAGAGGCTAAGAAAAAGACTTTGAACTATATATTTCTTTATTGACATGTAAGGTTACTTTCTACATCTATGGCTTTTTCTATTTATTATGCCTCACGTTTGTAACATCAGCCGTGATTGGTTAATTTGACACCTTCTAAAAGTCATAGTACTAGAGTTTTGGGGCAAAACACGGGTACTATCGGAACGTTCTTCCCTGCAGCCAAGAAAACAAAGAAAAATGTAAGCTCCAGTTCCATTGATCAGCGTCGATTACGCACGCTCGGACTGGAATATCTCAACACCAAACGCTGGCTCCGTGTCCGTTTAACTTTTTTCAACAGCGGTAGACACAAACTTACCTACAAATATGTCATCTTCAGTGGGTGTGTTTTCAATTTTAACTGCAAACAATGAATTCAAAAGAATCAGAAATATTAAAAACTCACGTGTTGTTCACCACTTCACTGAATCCTGAATATGAGTTATGACTTCAATCAATTATATTTCCACAAGTTTAGTACTCCTTGACCTCACTGAGCTTCCGCCTCAAGTTCAAAATAAATTGTTTCACTCCTCTTAATTCTAACAACTGTCGTCGCCCATGAAACATGGATTTATATTCCATTAATTTATACCACTTATCACACAAGCATTAATAATGAATTATAACATGAACAGCATGATGCAGTTGTAAACACAGGCATTTGGTGATATAGAAACTCCCAAAGCGACGGCACTTGTGACAAGTCATTTTCGAAGAGACGTCATTCGTTCGAAATGACGTCATGTTTTCGGATTCGACTACATTGTTGTTAGAAATGAAAGTTATTTTTTGTTCGGCATGATAAAATAATTATTAGAACGTGTGATTTCTGAAATAAAACCTTCAGCAGCTTTTTCGCTGCTTAAGGTTTTATTTCAGAAATCACACAAACTCAGGTACTATCGACCGATAGAACATGAAAAGAAACGTTCTAATAATATAATATTATGTCTCTATATTATGTCAAGACTAGCCATTCGTTATTCAGACGTGGGCTACCGATTCCCATCTTGAAAAAACACAGAACTTAGGTGAATATGCATTGCCACATTTCTAAGTGGTTGAGGATAAATTTACACTCTCCTATCACTAGTTGCCCACGGTTCGATTCCCGCCAGGAATGACAGCCTTGTATCCTTGGTGAAGACACTTAATTCCGATTGCCCATGTGGGGACACGGTGGCGCTGTGTACTAAGGCGTACTGCACGTCGATGGTGCACTTGTCTTCAACCAATGCTAACTCTGCGTGTGCGGAGTTAGTACGCTAGGGAGTCTGCTAGTTCCTCGCCGTTGCTCGGTGGTTCTCTCCGGGTACTCCGGCTTCCTCTACCAATAAAACTGTCCGATATGAGGTGACCCAAGCTGTCGAAAGTGTCGTTAAACCCCGATAAATAAAATAATAAATCACAAGGTGTCCTAACCCTTTATGAATTCAGGTCTTATCATGATCATAGACCGAGAACACGGCCTTTCGGGTTCAAATAGTTAAAACATCAGTTTATTCGGGCTCTGCTGGCATATGCGAATAACACTCTAATACAGCATCACGTGAATTAATTCGCTGTCAGTACTGTTAATAAAATTGAGCTTCTGTCTAAACACTGACGAACTTTGAAGAGGAATTTTTGCCTGCATCTGATTTTTTATACCCAGAAAAAATTTCTATACAGTACGTGGAGCGTGGATTGCAACTAAATCACCCGCGGAGTGGAGTTATCACCCAAGCTATAACTTTCAAATTTTGTACATATCGACAAAAAACACATACAACGTTTCAGCCAATGGACCTCCGGGTTTAACCCGGAGGTCCATTGGCTGAAACTTTGCTTGTGCTGGTTATGCTTTGCAACAAATTTGCAATTATTGCTTGGGTGGAAGCTCCACTCTGCGGGTGATTTAGTGAGAATACACTCTCCACGTACTGTACTTTTCTGCAAATCCTATTTGAAAAATAAAAATACTGCTTTCTCAAAAGAAAAAAAAACGCATATAATTGGATCTCAATTGAGATCTGCTTCAGAATAGCAACAAATCAACTGTATCCTCATACGATTCTATGCTTAGAAATAACCCGTGATAGAGACTGCTTAGCTTACGGGGATATTACGTTAGTTGTAAAATTCGGGAACGAACTAGATTACGACAAAACACAGCAACATAAATTAAATTCTTTATCCCGCATGCTTTTCCAGTCAGATTTGACAATCTTTCGGGGACAAACTCCACTCAAAAGTTACGCCTCATGTACACCTATGAAAAGCTAGCATGCTGTTCACAACTTAACGAAAATTCCGCCTAAATAAATAGCAACAACTAACGCTCGATTCCGCCCAAGTGTGGACAATCCACACTCACACTATTTTGTCCAGTTGGGGTGTTGTCGCGGGGATTGGAGTCTTGTGTGTCGATTCCCTCCCATTAGTCATTATTCACTTTCTTCCGAGATAAGATTTGATACCTGAACTTATGACACAAGCGTTTATACTATTTATTTATTTATTTATTTATTTATTTATTTATTTATTTATTTATTTATTTTAGTTTAACGACACTTTCGACAGCCATTGTCAACTCGTGTCGGACAGTTTTACGGGTGCCGGAGTACCCGGAGAGAACCTCCGAGTAACGACGAGCAACTAGCAGACTCCCCAATGTACTAACTCCGCACACGCGGTTGAAGACAAGTGCACCATCGACGTGCAGTACGCCTTAGTACAACGCGCCACCATGCCCCAGACTGGGTAATAGTGATGAAGTGCCTTGCCCAAGGACACAACTCAGTTACCATGGCGGGGATCGAAACGTGGACCTTTCGGTATGAAGTCCAAGCTATAGCCATTGAGCCACCACGGTCACGGGCGTTCATACAAATAGAGATCTGTTGTACCCGATTTGAGTTGTTGAAAGCACAACATGACCGGTATGTGTTAATGAAGTACGCAGTTTCAAAGCTCAGGCGTCACCAACACTAGATGTATTAATCCCCCAATAAATTTTAAAGAACTTTTGAGTTTTTGAACTATAATTCCGACTGACTAATATTTCAGCTACATCATCGAGGCATGCCTTCGGCGAAGGCATGCCTTGATGATGTAGTTGGAACACTCGATCAGTCGGGATTTGAGCCATCGCATCCGGGACACAACGGTCATCTTCGCGACGCCACTGCATGTATCCATCTCTAATTTACTTGGATATTCAGCTATTGGACTGCCAAAATGTGCTTGAAAGAACCCTCCAAATGCCAAAATAATGGAAAGTGTTCTTGCGTTTTTTAAGTTCTTCTTTAACTTCACCAATAGCGTAGAGGTTACAGTTGCGACACCTATATTTTGCTGGAATCGTTACACACGCTAACGTTCCGCAGTTATGTAAATTTGCTTCTGACACTCCTGCTATGAATGTACTGCTTGAACGACGCGATCTGATTTGCTTTGATAAAATACTTGGTGAAATGTATATCCATTTAAGGGCAGGGCAAAAATATGGAAGGAATATAACATTTAACAAATATACAGATTTGCTCAAAAATGTAAAAAAATGTCACCTACCTCGAATTTTCCACGTCTTCGAACACACGGCAAAGAGAACAGGATCATGACTACCAAAACAACGAATAACACCCAACCAGTGATGAAAGCACATCCGGGTAGTAAACCAAGTTTTACTGTGTCAGAAAACAGTACATCTCCCATTGTAAGGTTTGTGTGTCTTTCTAAAAAAGCTGTGGAAACAAAATGAAATTTGTGTAGCTTAATACTTCCTAAGACAGAAACAATCTCCAAATCTGAAAAATGTAGACCAGAATAGTGTTGAGCTCGTTCCTTTGAGGGGCCATAAGGTATACTTTTGCGATCTAAAACGATGGCAATAGTCATCGCTCTATGTGTTAGGTAAAGTTTTTAATTTGACTACACGCTAAAAACTAAAGTGTTAAAAACTACACTTGAAGTGCTGTATTTAACACTTACTCAGTGCTGAACTAGCACTTTGTTCAAGTGTAGATATCCCAGAACTTGACAGGTGTTACAATAATACCACTTGACAAGTGTAATGTCGCGACACTTAAAAGGAAACAACGCAGATGACGCGGATCAGGCTCGAACTCTCGAGCCTGATCCGCGTCATCTGCGTTGTGTCCTTTTGATTATGTACCCACCAAGCGCGAATCAAATTATGGACGATTGTGGAAGAAACCCCAATGCTAGACACATGGGAAGTGCCATCCATTCAAGTTTCAGATGCCTGACGATTGTAATGTCTAAGTGCTTAAAGCAATGCACTTTGAGTGTTAAAATCAAACCCTAAGAGTTAGAATGGGTTTAACACCTTGAAAGTGTCAGTTTTAACACTTTAGTTTTTAGTGTGTATGGACTATAGAAAAATTAGAATTTCAATGTAACTTCGTGTTTTGTACGCTATCATCCCGTCTATTTCATTGTGCACTTCTCCCATGTCTGAGGCTGTATCCTGTTGTATTTTCTGGTAAGATATGATTCGCAATCCATTTGGCAATGCCTCCATAAACAACAAAAACACAAAACGAAAACATTTCCCGATGTATAGTACAGTTTGTACATCTTTTTGCATCATGAAATGCAAAATGTTTTTATAAACACAAAAGAACAAGGGATAAACTGTATGAATTCGGCTAAGTCGAATTTAGGAAACCCGTTCACATTTTCTCATTGTTTTAACCCTTTACCCAACGTAACGGCAAAACCAGCCAGCGCTATTCACAAAAATCGCCAATTAATTTTCGCTATTTTTCATTTTTTTCTCAAAAGCATAGGTTATGACCCCTCACTGGAATGAGCTCGACGAGCTCGTTCCAAGGAGGGCGGCATAACCTATGTTTTTGAGACAAAAAATGAAAACAAAATAGTGATTCACGAATTTTGTTTGCATGTGTCGCCTGCTTTTCATGCTAGGTAAAGGGTTTAGCAAAGTTGATGGTGTGAAGATGGGTGAAACTATTATTTTAATGACAAAAATGGGAGCGCGATGGGTCAGTAGGTAGAGGTGCAGGCTGCAAGCCGAGAGGTCCTCGGTTCAAATCCCACCTGCGGCAACCGCGTTGTGTCCTTGGGCATGACACTTCATCTCCATTGCCCGCGTGGGGGCACGATGACGCCGTGTACTAAGGCGTACTGCACGTCGATGGTACGCATGTCTTCAACCAATCTAACCCTGCTTGTGCTGCAGTTGGGGTTACGAGGTTGGGGAGCTGGCAGCTGCTCGTCGTTGCTCGGTGGTTCTCTCCGGGTACTCCGGCTTCCTCCACCCGTAAAACTGTCACGGTCATGATTAGCCACTGTGCATAAATATGTGACCATAAACATCAATAAATAAATAAATGACAAAAAAGGCGGATTTCGAATTGTTGCGTCATCAAATCCGCGAGTAAATTAATAGAATCTGTGATAGAAATGTACCGAGAGATGATAAATAACCGTCGGGCACCGTTTTTAGGTATTATATTTTGGGAAACGATCACGCTGGTAAAGTCCCTCCATCTGCTATAATGTTCGTACAGTCAGTCACGATACAAATGGTGTAATAATGATTATACATTACTGATTACAGTACGTGGAGAGTGGATTGTAACTAAATCACCCGCAGAGTGGAGTTATCACCCAAACTATAACTTTCAAATTTTGTATATATCGACTAAAAACACAAGCAATGTTTCAGCCAATGGACCTCCGGGTTTAACCCGGGGGTCCATTGGCTGAAACTTTGCTTGTGCTTGTTATGCTTTGCAACAAATTTGCAATTATTGCTTGGGTGGAATCTCTACTCTGCGAGTGGTTTAGTGATAATACACTCTCCACGTACGTACTGTACGTTTTGGACTTCAAAATGTTGTGTACTGAAATAGTTCTGAGTTTTGGACAATTGCATCACTTAATTCTCCATACTAAACTTCACTAGAAATTAACGAAAATGTCTCGTTTTCAAATATAGCATTCCTGACTTTCGACAAAGTTATCTCCCTTGAAATTATTAGACGAACCAGGAAAGATCAATTAAGAAGCAAGTAGCTGTAGCGAGTACACCTGTGTCAGCAGAACACAGAGCAAGGATTCGTTTTGTAACTTTCAATAAACGAAAACAACAGACAACTCTTGGAGTTACAAAATGAAACTTGGCTATTTATGGCTATTTATGGCAAGCTAAATAGAGGCAACCGCTTCACAGATAAGCCGTTATTAGTGATAGATTTTCGTATCACAGCAACCAACATTAGGTAAGTGCCCACTTTGGCTGTTTGATTCGCGAATGTGTTTTACGGTGACTTGTACGTTTTGTGTTTCCAAGAAAAAAAATGCAAATCTCATCTCCTAGTATTTTATATTAATGGAAAGGACAGCGTTTGTATTATATGTCACGATGCGCACACTGTTGATATAATAAAAAGAAAAAAGTAAAAGAACACCAACAGATGGTGAAAACAATGTCTTCTTGTTTTTAAATGGGCTTCAATAGAGAATAATAGTGAAAAGTTCAAACTGTTTATGAAAAAATTGCAAAAAGCCATCTTCTGTATCTTTATACTACTTTTACAAATGCCTCAAGTTTGTAAAATGATGCGCAGATCGACGATACAATATTCGTTAACATTTCGAAATGTTAATTTTTATATGAAATTCCCATATCTGACTGCTTTTGGATATATTGGGACATAATTTTCTCCCCCCACTGCATGTGTAACACACGTGTGTCTCGGGTGAGATAGCAGGGAGAGACAGATGTTTCTCTCCCCACTGCATGTGTAACACACGTGTGTCCGGGAGAGATAGCATGGAGAGACAGATGTATCCCACTCCACCCATGTGACGTTATACATTTATAACGTTATTAAGACGTTATGCATATCGTATCAGTTTCTTGCTTCCAACTAATTCATATTGAAGTCATCAGAATGCCGAATGATCAAAGTTTGATGCTCTAAAACTCTTTAAACCCCAAGATGCCACCGTTCCTAATTGCTTGCGTGGTATATACCTTTGGTATATACATAACTTTTGCATGCTCTTTCCGATGGTGTTATTAGTTTTTCAAAACAACAAATACCAAATGAGTTGATTGTATCAGCACGTGACCACCGATTAGCTCTGGCTAACGTAACCGCTGTATGGTGATAGGAGAAAAATAATCCCTGATGAGCACGGGTGTGGGATGGGAAAATCTCACCCTCGGGACAAGATATTTGGTCCAGACACTCGGCGAGTGTCTGGACCAAATATCTTGTCCCGAGGGTGAGATTTTCCCATCCCACACCCGTACCCAGAAAAATCATCCTCGGTGCATCAGAAAAATCATCCTTGGTGAGTCTGAAAGTGGGAATAGGGAAATCTCACCCTCGGGATAAGATATTTGAAACTGACCCTCGGCAAGCCTCGGGTCTGGTTCAAATATCTTGCCCTTCGGGTGAGATTTCCCCATCCCACCTCCAGACTCATCGGGGATCATAATAATCCTGACGTTCAAACGTAACTGGGTATTCAGTTCCTTCAACGTTTTTCAAAATGCCACGTCAAACGTCGGAAAGCACAATTAACAAGGTATTGTTCTGATTAGTGATAATCTGGGTGATGGCTAGATTATTGTTGGTGGTCTGAATTTGTTATTCAAAACTTGTTTTATTACAGATTATTGGAGAGTGCCCATTGGCACTCTCCAATAATTTGTAATAAAACATATTTATATAAATAAAATATTATTTGTTCGACTGAATATGAAATATAAGCAAGGAAAGTGTTGGCTTTTGCTCTGGGATCCTCAATTTTTGAAAGCCCTGATAGTGGATTCTAGCACCTAACCAGTTAAGGAGTCTTGACAGCAGGATTATGTAAGTATTTTAAGCTGCGATAACATTTGGCTCAACGGTTGTCACCGAGCACTATTCGGGAGAAAATAGGAATTGAGGTTACAACTTTAAAAAATCGAAAAATAATAACAAAACAAATGACCACAAAGTATCAACGCTCTGTTTGATTTCGTACGTCATAAGACGCACACAAGCAACAAAGGGTTAAGCGGTGATAACGTTCATGTAAGTCTCTTCCAATAACGAAATTGTCAGCCATGTGTGTGCCGTACAATCAAGAAGGGGCGCAGGTTATATTGCAAATGGAATGGCGGGGGTTCGAGACATAATCCCGAATATCCTTGGTTAACCGGCCTTCCACTCAAGGATCTGTCGGTGGCCGAGTGGTGTGCATTGTTTAATATGGCTTCGTAGGGCGGTTTTTGCCTACGAAAACTCTCTCGAGAACTCTCTCGGCGAAGGTTTGAATCCCCGCCATGCCATTTGTAAAATAGTTTAAGTTGACATACCAGCATTCCCAATATGTCCAGCAGTATGAATCACTGTAAAAATGAAAATCTCCCAAGCAACCAGTCTGTGAAGTGTAAAATGATGATCCAAAGGCAGATATTTATGTACGAACGTGGTACGAAGAACTGTAATTGTCTTTTTTAGCATGAAGAACAGGACGAACATACAGTTGAAGTTGAGTGCCATGCCTCCTCCTCGAGCAGTTATGAGAAACCCATTAGAATCTTTATAGTTATACGCTCCCCAGAAGAAGGCAAGTCCAGATAAAATAAGGCAAAACAGGCGGAAAATAACTTTCTTTAAATTATTTTGATAGTAAATACAAGTTGTGTATCTATGACGGCGGCTCTTCCTTCCACTGGTATCTTTCATCCATTGAGCACCACTGAAACGATATTGAAAATACACAAAGAGTTAAAATAAAAGGTCTGTCTTGCATACAGAAAATAGCATTGTCATATCGCGATCAGTTATCATTGTTTTGTATACGGACAGTGGATTTTTTAATGGGGTTTAACGGCACTTTCGACAACCAGGATCACATCATGTCGGACAATTTTACGTGTGGAGGAAACCGGGGCGACCGGAGGGAACCGCCGAGAAACGGCGAATAACTGTCACACTCCCTAACTTACTAAGTTCGCACAAGCAGGGTTGAAGACAAGTGCATGTGTAGTACGCCTTAGTGTTTAGTGCTCAGTAGGTAGAGGTGCAGGCTGCAAGCCGAGAGGTCCTCGGTTCGACTCCCACCTGCGGCAACCGCGTTGTGTCCTTGGGCAAGACACTTCACCCCCATTGCCCATGTGGGGGCACGATGACGCCGTGTACTAAGGCGTACTGCACGTCGATAGTACGCATGTCTTCAACCAATCTAACGCTGCCTGTGCTGCAGAGTGGAGTTACGATGTTGGGGAGCTGGCAGCTGCTCGTCGTTGCTCGGTGGTTCTCTCCGGGTACTCCGGCTTCCTCCACCCGTAAAACTGTCACGGTCATGATTAGCCATTGTGCATAAATATGTGACCTTAAACATCAATAAATAAATAAATAAATAAATAAATAAATAGTGTTTAGTGCACAGCGCCACAGTGCCCACACGTGGATAATCGGGATTAAGTGCCTTGCCCATGGTCAACTCAGTTACCCCTACTCGAACTGAACTGTGGACCTTTCGGTTTGAAGTTTTATGCCGTAACCAATGAGTCATCGAGCTCCCAGGATAGTGGATGGCTACATTATTGTGATTACCAAAGCGGACAGAGAATTTCGACCGGATTGCGACTGGGTCGCAATCCGGTCGAAATTCCCTGATTGCTTTCTTCCCCAAGCAAAACACAGCACGGCAGAATTTTACTTGTGTAATAAAGAAATGCAAGAACACTGAATTTCAAATGATTTTTTTCCGTTGGTTTTTCTCATTCCGTATTAATTTCCCAGTGTCACGAAAGAAACCACTCGTGTGATCAAAGCCCTCTACTAAAACACCCAAGATTAACTATTTCCTTACTTCAATAAAAAAAAGAACTTTGAGAAAGCTATAGCCAGCCTAATTTACTCCACTACGTGAACATCTTTTAACAATTAGCACACTTCGGCGCACTCAATACCCAACAACAAAAGTACTCTTATACAATCGAACGCACCCTCCGAAAAACAACTCAACTGTATTAAAAGTCTTTGAATCCCATAGTGACCATCAAAGATGACGATTTAGAGAGGTAGAGAGCGAGGATTCTCGGAGAATCCGAGCCAAATAAACAATTATCGAGTTGCTTCTGTCAATTGGATACACTCGAGTTCAATCAAACACATTTTCCAAGCACGCCTCTGGTCAGCTGGGGAATTTTGGGTCACACAGCAACCACGCGCCCCCACATAAACCAAAATGGCGGCCTTCAGTAAACAAAATAGACTATATGCGCACTGATCAGGGGTGGCGCCAGACGCCATTCTGTTTAAACACGGCACACCATTCAGAGGTGGTTAGCCTCCCCCACCCCATCAGGAAAACTGCCTCAATTATTTTGCTTTTCGAGGCATATCCTAGGCCTCCTCTTGGGGGAATTTTGGCGCCATTTCAGGCACTGATACCGCGTATCACTATGGTAATGAAGTCACATCATGACCACTGGCTACCAAGACAACTCCACATGACGTTACTGGGTCAGGTGATTATTACTTCAGCCTCCCCCAAATGAGGCATGAAAAGGTGCGAGCACTACTACTGACGTAGTGTTTGGATGAACCGACCCGCATTTATTATTTCGCCAAAGCCGTACACTCCAAAGTTTGCAGCACTTTTGAAAGAATGGAGTCCCGGCTATTATTTCTGATGTGTTTCAAAAGTTGGCCTCTGGGCCTACAGCGAAATGATAAACATGGTTCGGTTCCTCAACGAACCGTACATTCCCCATTCACATTTATCTGGTTAATCCTTCCGATTTTGAACGAAGTGACCGTCACAGTCATGTTGTTATGTTTCAGATTGCTTTCATGCACCGGCAAAATGTTCTATACGCGGGGACTGTCATGGAAATAATACACTAAAAAGTCGGGTTTCTTGAACCATGCACGATTTTGGGAATGGGTGAGCTCGTTCGTGAAAAGATTCGAAAATATTCGATGCTCTCGAATAGAAAACGGATCAGATTGAATCTCAAAATCAATTCGAAATTCGAAATTCGATTCGTTTTTCGAATATTAAGAGCCCCTTCATAGAAGGTCACTTGGGGGAGTTTCACCCCCTCCCCCACCCTCACACAAACCCCGTCTTGCATTAAAGTTAGCAAGGTGACAATTTTTCGTAACGTACATGGATTCTGCACATTAACGTTAAGGCTATGGCATTTTTATTTATCACTTGGAATTTTGGAACGTTGACAAATTATTCCAACCTGCATTTATTGGGTCATAAACTACACAAACTGTGCTCTCGAGTGACAACAAATAGCTGTCTTTCCACACGTTCGCCCATTTCAGTTTGAAAACATGACAGTTGTCGCACGAACAAACCTATTCAGAATTTCAAATGGAAAAGGTACCCTCTAAGTTTCAGTGGACGTTCTGTTTTTTTTTCATTTATTCTATCGAGGAGGAATAAAAACAAGAAAGAATCATTTAGACTGGTAATATAATGATTAAAAGAATCACTACTCACATATTCCCCGTGTGGTAAAACAAAGAAAATTACTATTTATTACATAATTGCCACTTTCGCTGCCCAAAGCGACTATTGTCATCTGTTTTATGATGATTATCTGAAGGTTCTGGTATCCGCAGATCTATCCTACCATCTGATTAATTGTTGGAAAGGGCTGAGAGAGCCCTTTCCAACAATTAATCAGATGATCGAGTTTCATGTATGCCATAAATCTGATTAAACTTCTCACATACAGGCGTACTTTGCGGTCCTCCATATATGCCTAAAGTGGGCGTGGCGGTAAAGGGTTAAACCCATAAAGCACATTATGAAAAATATCGTTCACAGTTCGTCCAATGCGGGAATGACGTCAGAAGTCAACGTTGTGAGTGAGTTCCTTTCGGAAGTAGAATTGAATTGAATTAATCTTTTCTTATTTTTCACAAACTGTCTACCAGATACAAACAGCAGACTAGATTTGCAGAAAAAAGTCCCGAATAACTAAATATCTTCTTCATTCATTTTACCCTTTGAACTCCAGTGGTATCTTCCATGCCAGTTTAATGGCAGCAATTAGAAGAGTCCATATTCATTATGTGGGGTAGACCAATCAATAGTTTATTGATATTGATTGGTCCGCCACACACATTTACTGAACAGCCATCCTGTTTAATGACGTTATGACGTATCATGTTCCTGTTCGGAAAAAGTTCAAAGGGTTAAGCGGTGTTCTGAAACAAACAAAAATTGAAAAAGCAAATATAATTTGTATGGTGAATTAACACTGATTTTTGTGAAACGGGCTTGCCAGTTTTAGTCGTTATGTTAGCTAAAGGGTTAAGTTACACGCATTATGTGATGAGACAAATCTCACACTCGTCATGATTTAAGCGGGGGGGGGGGGGGGGGGGTTAAAGTGGCAGGAAACAATGTTCCCCAGGTGGGTGGTTCCCCTGAGGCCGGAACTAGTTTTATCTCCCATTTCATACATTTCTTTTGTAGAAACTCATTGATTTTCCTTTTTCAGGTTATTCTATTCTATTCAAGTCTATTTCTTGAGTTATGAACCCCAAAAAAGCAAAGGCCAAACTGTAACCTATCCATTTACACCATGTTTGGCCTTTGTTTTTGGGGGTTCATAACTCCAGAAATAGACAGAAACAAACGATCGTTGCGTATAATTAAACTTGAGGGGCAATAAATTAAAACACTCTCTACTTTTGCGGTGTAGAAATAAAAACCAGGTCGCATCATGCTTCCTAGTGATATAAATGAATAAAAAGGCATATTGTCTAAAATTAGGTTTGAAATAACGACACATTTCACTGGAACATGTTCTTGTGTCATCAAAAGTTTTATTGACCAATGAATTGCGTAAGTTAAAATGAAAGTCATAGGCCATGCCCACACAAAATTTCAATCTCCTTTTCTACTTGGCGGGAGGGTGCTGTCATTCAAAGCAACACTGAATTAAATATAATTCTTATTTTGACCATTTCCTGAGAAACTGAAAACACATTTTGTAAATGTGGAGTTCGATATAAACCCACATGACATGAAGCTGGATGAACTTTGTCTCAGAAACAGTTTATTCGGGCTATTTGGAAATTGGAAAGTTTTGTTGGTGTGAGTTTCGTCTGTGGATTATTATGACCGGCCATTGTTTACGTTTGATTTGGGAAAAACGATGAACGGAGACGATCATCTATTGCATATAAACAAATTGAACATGGAATAAAAAGCATGATTATGATTTCATTGTTTAGTAAGTTTTATTTTGAAAGTCTTTTTAATATGATGGGATAAATATTAATTACTTTTCATGTTGAAACAATATGAGTGTGCGGGGGTTCTTTTCCATTCACACCGTGCAACGTAATCTTTAAGACACATACATTGGGGCGTGGTTTCGGGTGGGCCTAAATGCGTTTTTTCGGTTCATTGTGTTACAAAAAAAAGAAATACTTTAGCCAATCATTTTGCCTGAAAATGCATGAACAGGAAAAAGGTTTACTTACATCCTTCATGTGGACAGACAAAAGCAAATGAAAGATAAAACTGCAACCAACTAGAAGTACACAAACTATTGAGTAAATCAACTGAAAATCTATGTTTGATGAGGTCAGGCACGTGGCGAGAGGTTCCCGATTGGGGGAGGGGTGTAGGGTGGTGAATTTCCAACTAGGGGAGGTCCCCCCCCCCCGGTCTCTCCACCTAGTCGGAAATTCACTACCGAGAAACATTTTGAAAATGAAGCCATGAAAGGGGGCATAAAATTGATTCTAGTAACTGAAATGCCAACACATTTATGATTTATTATAGAATTATCAGGTTATTAATATTTAATATTATTCTGGGAATTGAATATGTGCTAAACAAATGCTAAAGCTGAAAACTTTGAGCAATTCACACTGTCCTAACATTAAATCAGATCTTATGCAGAAATGATTAATTTACGATGTTTCATCATTTTGTAACTGTGAATGATGGAATTAATTAACTGAGGATAATGGTTTTACATGATGTGATTTTCTTGAAGTGCATTCCGAGGATTTTTTTATTACGATAAGTAAATGTACTATAGAAATCTCGTACCGATTGACATCATACATACTTATGAAGCTAGATATTGCGTACACTGTATTTGTAAACAGTAACAGATAGAATTTTTTCCGATTTGAAACCGAGTTGGAATTTTAGGAAGTAAAGGCGATATCAGCATCACCAAAGAAGCTCCAAAAACCCAGATAGATGGAATTTCCAACTACTCATGACTTGTCCTCCGAATTTCCAACTGTACGAAATGTTGGCCAGGATTGGGGAAGACACCCCCACCGCACCCCTCGCGTCGCCACGTTCCCCGACGAGGGGGTGGTTGAAATTACAAGGAAAAAACATACATTGCAATTGTGTCATGAAACTACAGACACCTGCCTCACCCTTTCCCTCTCAACTATAAACTCAAAACGTGATGCAAACTGTAATTGGTACACTTGACACATTAATAATACAATGATCGTGTATTTGTGAATACTGTTTGATGCAACAACTGTACTGCTTCGATTTATTGCTGGAAGTGGATACAAACAAGTACAGCTGCCACGTGGAAAACGTTTTTGAACACGAGCTGCAGAACTTGTTGTTGGCTGTTGTAGTTGAGTAAAACAGGAAGAGGAAGTGTCATTCTGAACAATGCTATTTATATAAAAGTTGAAATTGGGGTGGGGGGGGGGGGGGGAGATTTTAGTTCATTCACGAAAGGGGATAGACGTCATATATCGCTGTTTGCAAAGGCAGAATGAGGTGGGTGACAAAAACGATATGGGAAAATATCCATGCGAGGGTGGGTGGATTCCAAAAATGTCAAACCAAACATTTCCAGCTTGTGCCTGCAACTTTTTTTCAGACACCCCCCCCCCCCCCCCGCCCACCCCCGCGATTTTACATGAAATGTCTTAATCCCGTTCATTAACATCGATCACAGCCTCAGTAAACCTCTGCTCAGATCAATTTTAGTAACTCATTAGAGATCCTTTATAGTATGGAAACAGCAAAAATCCCATCGAACTGATTCTAGCATGGCTTTCCCTTGCTCCGATCGACTCACAAGCGATTTATAATCACAGCAAGAAACTCTAATCCACACCTAATCCATTTATACACCTTTTCTACAACCACAGAAGATCATGTTTTTAAGGTTATAATAATTATAATAAGAAGAAAACACAGACGCTAAATAAAAATCCAAAGTTGATAGTTTCTCAGTTGCTTATAACTAGCTTGCCTTAAAAAAACCATGTTTCCTTTTGTAACTTTCAATGAACGAAAACAACAGACAGCTCTGAGAGCTGTCTGTTGTTTTCGTTTATTAAAAGCAATAAAAGGAAGGTTGGCTTTATTTTCGACTGATGTCATAGGTGTTTTCTCAACAATGACATGTTTCTTAATTGGAACATCCTCGCCCGTCTAGTATTTTCAGGTGAGATAACTACATCGAAAGTAGATTTTCGTATCGAGATAAGTCAGGAAGGATTACTCGAGTGCGAAGCGCTCGCCCAACATGAAATCAACCGACTCCCTACGTACCATATTAGGCCACTAACAATCTGTGTAACAAATATATCTCATTGACTATTTTTTATAAATACTGAACAAGCAACTAATAATGTACCATAAATTACAATAACAACAACAACAACAACAACAACAACAACAACAACAATAATAATAATAATATTATCATTACTGTACAGTATGCGAGTGAAAACCACACTTCACGGGAGATTTAGATGTAATTCAATGCCCTTGTACAATATGAAGTATACCTTATCTGTAGATTTTCTAATATTTCCGGTGTCTTCTCAAGTTCTGCTTTCAGATCATCAAATTTTATGACGCCAGTTTTATTGCGATCGGCGGAGTCAAATATAGCATCTGCAAGAACATCTAGGTTTTCATCACTCAGTTTTAAGGAGCTTTCAAGCATACACGATCTCAGTACCGTCTTCAGGTCATCTTTTGAGATTGAACCTGTACCTAAAAATAACAAATCATTCCTGTCATATTTTTATACCATGATTACCTATTCTACCTATACATAGAAAACCTATGGCATAAATTTTAGCTTTACGCACCAACCGTGGTGATCACGCCAGCAATGGTCCAATAGTTAAAATGTACACCTTCAGTGGAACAACATCCAACTTAACCTTTGGTGACGTCGACCTGAATGAAAACTTGTCTAAATTTATCGCACGTCTCCTTGCGAAGAGTGAAATGAAAGTGGCAATTATTTTTTACATTTTTAAATGAGTTTACCCCATAAAACACGAAAAATAAACAAACATGCATTGTCGCATGTTTATAAAGCATCCATAACTCGAAATTGTATGTTATTATTGTTATTCAAATGAAAGAGGCCTTGTTTCTTTTTCTTTTTCGTTCCGGTGATAATATTGAGAGTGGATATGTACCGCCCACCACTGCTTATGTATAGGTAACACAGAACTAAATATTTTCCCATAGGCCATCATTATCGCGTTCAGAGGAAAACAAGTATGATCGCATAACTTTTAATTTTGGCATTCAAATATCTTTGTCAAGTATACATGTAGCCCTTCAGACAACTTTTTCTAACCAGAAAACATGGAGTTATGCAACAAATAAGAGAGAACAAATGACACGAAGGGAAGTACCGGTCACATGCACATATTTTTCCGGGAGTTCCCTACAAAAACACACAAAAAGTAAATTGTATTTTTAGGTCCAAAAGTCATCCAATCATCCTCTTTTGTAATCAGGAATATTCAACAATAATGCAAGAAGTCAATAGAATGTTTCAAATGTTTAGAGATACTTTTCCCAAGGCTGTTTATTTTTAGAGCTTGCATCATTTCCGAATGCAACATTTCAAGGCGGGTAACGCTAATTCAAAAAATTTTGTCCAGCGATACCGTAAACAAAAACAAATTCGCATGTATGTGCGGCTGCTGCTCAGTAAAATCGAGAAAAAATAATAGCGACTCTTAATAATCTGACGATCATGGTATAAATAAAATATACCCAAAGTAGCTTGGTGTTCCAAATGTCCACCACTCGTGGTGAAGTGGTGTTAACCGCGTGCCGAAGGATAGTGGTGAACATTTGGTACACCAAACATTTGGTACACCGAGCTACTATGGGTATATTCTATAGAGATTGGGGAGAAAAATGGAGAGGGAAAAGATGGCCGAGTAAGGAGACGAACACCCCCATCTCTTCCACATACACAGACTGTCCATCTTTGTGTGGAAGAAGGCTATAGCATTACCGATGAAACCTTATTCCACTCATGTTTGTTCGGTTCTATTTTCTGCAACCTTTAATAACCCATCGCTGATTGCAGAATTCAGACGTGAATAAAGAAATTAATATTATATATAATTATCTCATACTGCTTATACAGAAAGAGGTTATTTATTTATTTATTTATTTATTTATTTATTTATTTATTTATTTATTTATTTATTTATTTATTTATTTATTTAATGACACATTTGATAGCCAGGTTACCTCATGTTGGACAGTTTTACGGGTGGAGGAAGCCGGAGTACCCGAAGAGAACCGGCGAGCAACGGCGAGCACCTGTCAGACTCCCCCAACCTCCTAACTTCGTACAAGCAGGGTTAGCATTGGTTAAAAGAAAGTGGGTGCACCATCAGTGTGCACTTCAGTTAGTGCACAGCGCCAGCGTGCCCAGTCATTCAAATTACGCTTCAATCTATTCTGTCCGCACAAGCAGCGTCAGCATTACTTGAAGACAAGTGTACCATCGACGTGCAGAAGGCGTTATTACGCAGCGCCACCACGCTCCCACAAAGAGTTTTACGCTCACCGCCAATGCAGTGGTTGAAACACAGTGGATACGGCAAGCAAACTGAGACGTGCGCAGTTGTCGTATAATGTGGCCATACGTACAAGGTCTTCTGGTGTTTGCCTTCCGCATGAAATGCACAGGTCGGAAGTAGAAATGTGTGTAAGAGGGTGGGCAATACTGAGGGTACTAAATGTAGAGGCTCAATAGCAATTTTTGTTTTATAAATTATTTATACTGATATTCAAAATGCGGAATTTGTTAAACGACCCTCGGCGGGTATACGAACCATGGACCTTTCGGTTTGATGTCCAATGCCGTAAACACTGAGAAACCGCGCCCCCTAAAATGATTGATTAAGACAGAAACTATTTACAACAGAATGACAAACAAACCAGTTGATTGGGCAGTAATGATTAATGATACAAGTAGTGTGGTGAATGCAATATAAATCATCCTGACGCACGAGTCAAGTTTAAAGAAAAAAGTAAAAACAATTTTTTAAATTGATAAGAAAAATTTGATTTATTTAACCCTTTCACTACCACGCCCACTTTAGCCATATATGGAGGGCCTCTAAGTACCCATGTGTGCGAGGAATTTTAATAAGATTTATGACATACTTGAAACTCTATCATCTGAATAATTGTTGGAAAGGGCTCTCTGAGCCCTTTCCAACAATTAACCAGATGGTAGGTTAGATCTGCGCATACCAGAACGTACAGATAATCATCATAAAATAGGTGACGATAGTTGCTTTCGGCAGCGTAAGTGTTAATCAATGACGGAATCTTGAGCGGACGGGTGTAGTACAATAAATCTCTAAGAGATCCTGCATTGAAATATTGCCGTCTAACGTCATTAAAACCTGAAGAGTATAAAAGAATGTGCCCCACTGTCAACCCATTATGGCATGAATACATTCGGGTCGCATATTATCCTCCAACAGAAAGGAATGTACACTGCAAAAAAATATAGGTTCTCTTTAGAACCAAAACTGGTTCTAATCTTGTCCCTGAGATGGAACCAGTTCTGTTTAAACAGTATTTATTTCAAATCAAATAAATTTACCAAGATTAGCATTCAATTTTAACAGAATATTACATGAACTGTATTAGATTCGGCACTAAACGTGGAGCTTATTCAACGCAGTCGCCAAACATTTTGAAACAAAGGAGATATGAACAGTTGGCATATCGAATCAGTTTTGGTTCTGAAGAGAACCAAAACAGGTTCGATATGCCAACTGTTCATATCTCCTTTGCTTAATAATGATTTGAGACAACCTCGTATAAGCTGTAAACTTACGACTGAAACCCCCTCAATTTATGTTTAATTCTGTTAATATTTAATGTTAATCTTTATAAATTTATTTGATTTGAAATAAATACTCTTTAAACAGAAATGGTTCCATCTCATGGACAAGATTAGAACCAGTTTTGGTTCTGATGAGAACCTATATTTTTTGCAGTGTATAAGTCTTGTATCACCAACATGACATCGTGTCAGAATTACATGTATTGTCTACAGTTGTTACTAGACGGGTAATTATAAGTACTATTTGCTCAAAAGCGAAGGAGTATATTATTTGTCGCTCCATTCCACTCCACCTACCACGTATATTTGAGATAGTTACTGATATGTGGTTTAAAGCCACTGAAATTAATTTTTAAAATCCCTGATAGGCTTGTTTTAAGCCTGTTTTGCTGCTCTGTTAGCCCTGGTGTCACAGGGGATAGCAGCGTGTTTTGGTAGCCAGCAAAATACGGTATCATATTGGTCAGACATGAGAGTATTCATCTTCATCTCTCGAAGTTCGAACACGAGTGGGTTCATCAACTTGAAGCTAACAAAGAGAAAAGAGAGTCGGTAAATAACTCCTTCCTTTTCCGTACATCCACGGTGCGTCTAAGCACTGACTGTAAACCTTTAACTTCAGCTGGGAACATGGACTTTTTATTAACAATGTTGTGACCACATTATTCGTTCCATACCGTTCCAACACATCTCGAGGTTTAACCAGCTGATATGTTCTTATTTTCCTTATAGAGCTTAGTTAAACATGAAAATAAATAATGTTAAGCTGTCGACCAAAATGTTTGTTGCCGTTTTTTTTAAAAAAGGCATGTAGCCAAGCCTGGAAGTAAGCAGACTGTCATCTGTAGAATAAGGTCCCCAAAGGGTGAATTTGGTGATGCTGCCCTGCACAGCAAATTCACCATCTATGAACCTCAATCTGAACAAGGTCTCCGACATAAACAGAAAGAGGTACACAGCAGATAAACTGGCGGATGTTGGTCCTCTGTATGGATAGCATCAGCAAATTCACCTTCTGGGTACCTCATTCTTCAAATGACAGCTTGCATATTTCCAAGCTTGCGTGTAGTCATACATTCCGTATTTCATCCACACTGTAAGGCGGGTCACTGCATGTAACTCTAGAAATTTACTAAAGTGGACTTCCTGACTCAAAAAGTGCTGAACACAAAAGTGTGTGTGCTATGATTGTAGGTGTGTTTTGACGGACCATTCACTTTTTGGAGAAATTTAGAATGTCAGTTTCGGATCTTCGCCGAAAATCGAACTCACGGCAACCCCGCCTGGCAATCAGGAGTCCAATACCTGAACCATTAGACCAGTGCACGCCATTAAAAATGATGGCTAGAATCTGATATTTGGCTGAAGGTCTCGCGATTACTCGGTTCACTTTCCATTCGGCCGCTGCATGGAGACATGAAGCGCAGTGGCTCTAGTACGTGGGTAGTGTTGTAGTTGTCCTCGGCGTTGACAGAAGAAAATGAAAGTGTGTGTGGGATGTATGGGTAGTGTTGTAGTTGTCCTCGGCGTTCACAGAAGAAAATGAAAGTGTGTGTGGGATGTATGGGTTTGTCATCCTGGCGTTATGCAAACCTAGACAATAGTGTTTGCGTCCCAACGACGATTTCCTTTGTTTTCACCAAGTCCTTACAAAGAAAACGACGGGTTAGAGTGTGTATTCCCGCTTTTCGGGGGACACGTTTGTGATTGTTTGTTACCGAGAACAACAGAAGAAAACAAGTGCTCACAACGGCAGCTAAAAAATACTGAGGGTGGGAGTGTGTGTGTATGTGTATATATATATGTGTGTGTGTGTGTGTTCAGAATAATTTAACAGGGTTCAAAATAAGTGGTGTCGCGTCGCTTTTTGCTGTGCAAAACTTGCAAAAAGCTACGCAATGTTCAACTATGTATAGCATTTTGCGATACAAGATAATCAACTGCAGCCTATTAGGCTGCAGTTGATTATCTTGTATCGCAAAATGTAAATGAAAATTTGCGAATAAATTTGAAAACTAATTCACTGATGCTATACTTCTGATTGTGTAACATCCCAGGCATAACTCAGATTAACTCTCCATCAAGCATCATTAGCAATTTCATATGTAAGATGAATTCTATTGGTTTAAGTGTCTTCCTGTTTTTACAACATTTTGCATAAAATGTCCATTAAAATAACTTCAAGCCCATCAAATTAAAAACCCAAGCTTCCATTTTGAGAACTCTGTTAAACAGCCATGACGCCATCTGAAAATATCCAAGTCCATGCATCCTTTAAAGGCAATTCAGTTAAAAAAACATAGTAAACGTTTCATGTGTTGCAGGTCATTTGGAAATGCCGTGAAATGGATGGAAACTATTCTATCCACTTAGAAGAATTCAATAAAAACAGGATAACGTAACTCTGGTATACAAAAATAGCTATGTAATTTTTACAAAATGCTATTCATTTTTTGGAAATGTGTAGCATTTTGCTACGCAAAGAAAACAAATTATTTTGAGCACTGTAATTTAATTTCTCTTGACACTTGGTGTTAATCGAGTTGGTGTTCGTTCAATTTGAATCGAAGCATTCAAATGTTTTCAAGACGCCAACTTGATATGGAAGTCATAGTGGGAGATATTCAATGTCAATAATCGCCGCCAGTAATCGATAATCGGGTTACTTAGCAAATAAGCGGTAATATGTTACACACCAGAATAAACCTAACTAACTTATGGCCTGTCGCCAAAATGAGCTTTCCAAAAAACAAGCTATGTCAGAGAAAAATGGAAATTTGGTTATTCGAGACATCTGTTTTGCAAGCGATATCAATTATTTGTGTTGGGTAAAGAATTAGCGGCTATTGTAATCATAAAAGCTGACAGAAAATGTCGAGCGGATCACGTTTGTGATGCGATACGCTCGAATTTATCTTTCCGCTTTTTTCCACACAGCACTATAATATCTCATTCGTCGAAATATATATGGGAGAACACTGATTCTGAGATATTACTTCGTTTGTTTTCATTGTTTTCGGTCAAGATTTCGCAATAATTTATTTATAAAACATCGGTTTATGGTGTATAAATGTGTTGTGACCTGATCGCGATTTAACCATTTACCCAACGTAACGGCCAAAACCAGCGCTATTCACAAAAATCGCCAGTTAATTTTCATTATGTTTTTCATTTTCTGTCTCAAAAACATAGGTTATGACCCTTCGTTTGAACGAGCTCGTCGAGCTCGTTCCAACGAGGGGTCATAACCTATGTTTTGGAGACAAAAAATGAAATAAATTAGTTATTCAAGAATTTTTTTTTTGCAAGTGTCGTCTGCTTTCCATGTTAGGTAAAGGGTTAACGGAGAAAAATCCATATAATTCAACCACTGTACTGTGTAGACAAATCTAGATCTTAGAAATGTGTCTGTAAAGGCGCTTGCCACCCTTAATGGACATTCTTCTGCGACATTCATGACGAGGAGAAGACAAACAAGTTACTCAGAACATCAACAAGCGATTAACGACGAAAGTATTCCTACCTGACGTATCGTAAACTTTGAAGAGAAATGAGAGCTTCTCAGTCGGTCTCCCCCGTGTAATGTGCCGAAGATTACTCACAACGTCACTGCAAGCAACTTCTCCGTCTCTGTCTTTATCCAGAATATGGAAGTATCGTTCCGCAAAGAAAGACTGAAAAATATTGGAAGCAAGAACATAAGACATCGTGGAAGCACATCACACTGTTCATTGTTTGGAAAACGTATAAAAACGTTGATGATTTCTTCTACTTACAGTTACAACTAGAAGTCCTGTCAAGAAATGCGCTCAAATAGCACGTTGATATGCGCGTTAATGTGCGCGTTATGGCCCAATTAAAGCTATCATATTCTGTACATATGGCCTGTGCACAGGCAATATTTCAGCCAATGGACCTCCGGGTAACCCGGAGGTCCATTGGCAGAAACATTGCATGTGTTTGCTATGAGTAACCAAGAGAACCTGCCGTGCTTTGGATGCCATTTGATATGGCAATTGCGCGCAATTCCAACGCGCAATTAAGCCTCGATAAGCGCACTACTCGTGACAGGACTTCTAGTTTCAACTGTATGACATAACAAAGCATTGCAATTACTCTGAAAGAAATATCGATAAACTTTCTATAAGGGTCCATGCAAGGCAATAGTTCCAGCCAAAGTTGCTAAAACAATGGCCACATTTTATTGGAGTACAATGTCCTTGACACGACACCATGGTTTTGCCCGTTGGGGGTTGGGAGATCCACAGAAATGCCATCTCCTCGACTCTCAGGCAATGACGAGAGCAACATAAGATGTTAAATAGTGTGTGGGGAGACGGACAGGAAGGAAGGAAGTGGGAAGGCCTGTTAAATGGACCATATCGTCGATACCGCTTACGACCCCCAACGCCGCCACAATAACAGGATACCAAAGTTTCGAATACCCGCTGGTATCTCTTTCTCGTGCGTCTGTTAACGCTTCGGTCTAATCTTCCTACTTCAGCCATCCCCAGCCACTGGTTTCTATACAACTGGATGGCCGGGAAGCTCATTGGTCACATGTTGAAAAGTGTCCCAAAGTCCGCTATTTTGGTGTGGGGACAGATGTTCCTATAGATAACCGATGCTCAACAAAAATAAATCACGTAGGTTGTCAGTTTCCCGACACCTCGCAATTGTTTTTTAATAGATAATTTTCTGTCCGTGAAAAATGAATATGCCGATAGTGTGGAGATTTTCACGGCAATATAAACTGGATGGGAGCACGGTGGCTTAGTGGTTACGGCACTGAATTTTAAACCGAAAAGCCCACGGTTCGATTCCCACCAGGGGTAACTGCGTTATATCCTTGGGCAAGGCACCTAATCTCGTTTGCCAGCGTGGGAGCACGGTGCCGCAGTGTACTGAGGCGTACTGCACGTCGATCGTGGAGTTAGTACGATGGGGAGTCTGACAGTTGCTTGCCGTTGATCGGTGGTTCTCTCCGGGTACTCCGGCTGCCTCCACCCGTAAAACTGTCCGACACGGGGTAACACTGGCTGTTGAAAGTGTCGTTAACCCCCAATAAACCCCAATAAATAAATAAATAGATCACTAAGTGTCCAAAGCCTTTTAACCGTGATGGCATATATCACAGCAGTTCAGTGTCATCAATTGGATGGGGGATCCAATTGATTACTTGAAGAAAGAATAATCAACATTTTCAACATGCATTTTCAGCCCTGAAGCTGCTCGTTGAAAATCTTGATTTGTCTGCTACACAAAAGGTCCCAAAACGTACCAACCATGGCGAACTGTCAATACTAACCCTGCTTGTATTTATTTATTTATTGATGTTTAAGGTCACGTACTTATGTACAATGGCTAATCGTGACCGTGGCAGTTTTACGGGTGGATGAAGCCAACATCGCAACTCTGAACTCTGCAACGCGGCACGGGCAGGGTTAGATTTATTGAAGACATGTGCACCATCGACGTGCAGTAAGTCTTAGTACACAGCGTCATCGTGCTCCCATGAAGGCAGTTGGGGTTAAGTGCCTTGCGCAAGGACACAACGCTAGAGCCCGAATCAGTCGCTGAAATGGCCACCCATCTAACTACTAACCGCGCTCGACGTTGCTTAACTTCGGTGATCTGACGAGAACCGGTTACCGCGATGCCACCACGCCCCCAAACCCTGCCTGTATGAAGTTAGTACGTTGCGGTGTCTGGCAGGTGATCGCTGTTGATCGGTGATTCTCTCCGGGTACTCCGGCTGCCTCCACCCGTAAAATTGTCCGACACGAGGTAACCCTGGCTGTCGAAAGTGTTGTTAAACCCAAAATAAATAAATAGTGTCGTTAAACCCAAAATAAATAAATAAATAAATAAATAAATAAATAAATAAATAAATAAAGCTTGATAATATTTGATGGAGTTACGGACCGTGATTTTTATTTTGACTTGAATTTTCAAAACCCAAGGGATACTACTTTTGTGAAATAAACTTCCTCGTCACTTTTCTTCCAATCGCGAGAACATTTTGAGGGATTATTCGTTTTATAAATGTACTCTGTGCCTCTATTTGAGTTCCGCTCAGATGATTTTGAGAGACCTTTGGTTCTTTTTCGACGAGGATTTTTCAAACACTTCAGGTAAGAATCTTGGGAAGTACTTGATGTTTTATTGAACAAGTTTCAAATACCCTTTATTCGCTGTTCTACATTAATAAAAGACGATTCATATTTCTGTTTGTGTGTAGGTCTAATGATGACACTTGATTTGAACTTGAATTTTCAAACAACTGAGGGCTACTTTGAGTAATCACATTATTTGTTTGCACCCAATATGATATCCACTAAAGTGCGGAAATGCACCAAGTTCTTTGATATTTTTATCAGCTGATGACTCCACCTGAACAGTGTGTATGTGTCACTTTTTTCATTGCGCGTGCGTTACACTTCTGCAAGAATAAGTGAAGATAACTGCAAATTATAACGCATTTCCAAACGGACCTGTGATTTGCACTATGGATAAAACACACATTACAGTTTTAATATTTTTCACATTTTTACATCCAAATCATAGACGAGGTTATTCCAGATGTGGCCAAAATGTGAGACGAATATTCGTACTTGTAATATATATATATTATAGTAAGATTGTGAAAAAAATGATTTCAGAAACTTGCAAGTAACACTGTGAACTTACTGTTTATTTTCATTAAAATCACAAAATATTTCAGAAATTTGATAACATCCAAATCTATAACCAACTCGCCCCTCGAGTGTAACAAGGCGTATTTGCAATGCTAAAGCATGTGATGAGTAAAAATGTGATGAATCATAAACTCCCCCAAGAACAAAAAAAAAAATACATTTATACATGTATATATATCAAAATATATAGAGGATATTCACGAAAATTTGATGAATACCGAAAATATCTCGTGAGTGGCTACAAAGAAATATGAGGATCTTCACGAGCGACGCAAATTTTCGTGAATTTTCTTTTTATTTAATGCTCTACGACTACAAACTCTCCAATTTGTGGCCTTTATTTGCCATTAAGGCGCAAAATTTATGTGCCGAACCGGCGTCCATACAAAAATTACAACAACCAAACTCCAACCATTGGAATGTGTGAATATCCGCACAAAAAGTAGTCCCGTCTTATTTCTCCCCTAACTTTACGATTTACCAAGGCTGGCGAATTGAAATAATCGCAATGTGTTTCGAAGAAGTAGAACAATAACAAAAAACACCACTTTCTTATTTTCAATAACAAGACACGTCATTTTATTTTTTTTGAACTCAATGCACTGAAGACGTGTGAAGTTGAACTGAAGAAATTTGAAAGTGATTTCGGCTTTTCGCTGGAAGGTGAATGAGAAAGTCAAACTTTGAAACCGCTGATTTAATGAATTGATTTAGTCACTGTCACTATCAATTATTCGAATTCGTTTGTATTTGGGACTCTGGAATTCATTACTGATGTGCTGACTCGTTTAAAGTACATGTGATTCGTCATCCGAACCTACGATGAAATATCGATTTCTAAATATCATTTTGATATTTCGTTTTGCCGGCCGACAGGGGAATATGACTTAATTTTTCAGCGTGAATTGATGCCTGAGCATTAAATAAATATATATATATCCGTTGACATGTGTATATATCATCCGTAGCAGGAAAATGGTATATTTCAAACTTATTTCAATAAATATTGAAATTGTTGGGAAAGAGCATCCTCATGAATGATGCAATAAAACATCCCTGTTAAACTTGAGCTTCAAAGAACATTTGCCGTCTCTGCAACACTTCTTTTCCAAATGCCTCTAGAAAATAATATTGATATGTACAAAAGCGGATTGAGAATTTCGTGCATACGGGAAGAAGAGCGGAAAGATAATTTCGACCAGATCGCGACCCTGTCGCGATCTGGTCGAAATTATCTTTCCACTCTTCTCCCCGTAGCACTATAGAATCCCCCTTCTCCCGTCGGTATAGACGTGTGACAACATTGAATCTGCGATGCTATTTTTGATTGCTTTTTTAGTTGGTCTTGACAAAGTAATAATTTATTTAGGAAATCTCGACCTGTGGCCTACAAGAGTGTCCTGACCACATTACGAGCTGATCGAGAAGGATAATAATTTTGTGGTCATAGTACTCTATCGTACCCGTCATCATCCAGGGGCTGAGAGGAGGGAACTAATACCGCGGTTGAGTGCTGGGAATCCATTCTGGGGCTTTATCCTGAAGTGCAGGTACCACGCTCTAAGGCTTCATATTCTGTGGATTCAATTATTTTGTTAATGTGATATTATTTAGTCTGGGAGGATCTGCCCTGTTACAGTTTATGGGAGAGTGCCTACAATATGCGCTGTCCAATAAATTGTAACACATGTTTACAAAATTATGACAACAAACAAAACTTAGTACTCTTCCAGTTATAGAGTTCCCACAATTTAGTCGAAATGATGTGATGAAATTCATTGTTGGAAAGGACTGAGACAGCTCTTTCCATATCTCGGTGTTTTATCGCCAAAGTCAAATAAATACAAGTTTCATGGTCAATACAAACGACATCGTGTTTCTTGAAACTTTAACAAGAGGATATAAGAGTCAGTTTGAGTTAACTTTCATGTTATTTGTATGTCTCATAATGTGAGTCAAAACACATGAATCGTCTTTTCGTTAACCCCCCTCACACCCCCACCCCTACTCACCCCCCCCCCCCCCCAAAAAAAAAGAAACTCATTTCCACACGTCGCAACTCGGAACATTATCTTGGGTGTATGACCGACGTCGCCATTTTGTCAAATAGTTCTCAATTTCTATTTTTAGCTTTCATAAAAAAACACGGACAGTGAGTATACTGCGCTGTAACTAATGGTGAACACATACATGGAGAGTGTATTATCACTAAATCACCCGCAGAGTGAAGATTCCACCCAAGCAATAATTGCAAATTTGTTGCAAAGCATAACAAGCACAGGCAAAGTTTCAAACCCGGAGGTCCATTGGATGAAACATTGCTTGTGTTTTTTGTCAATATGTACAAAAGTTATAGTTTGGGTGATAACTCCACTCGGCGGGTGATTTAGTTACAATCCACTCTCCACGTACTGTATATCTACTAAATCCAGATAACCAATACTACATTATAGTCGCCGTGGACTGGTCGTAATCCATGAGTGGGTCGTGATGTCCACGCATGCGTTTACCAGGTAATAACAGTCATCATCAGAAAATTTTAATTAATGAAGCACCGGATTGTACTCGGTGCTTCATTAACTAATTTTTTGATGATTATTCCTATAATTAGTGTTTGGAATCTAATATCATTGCGTCCGAGCAAATATTGCACACAGGTGGAAAGTGACCAGTTCACAACGACCGTCCGAAATTTCAAGTAAATTTTCCTTTTATTTTATAAGATTTTCTCTTTTTATTTCAAACATATCAAAAGTCACTTCTCCCCGTTTGGTATATTTTTTTTATGAAGCGTATTTACATTTCAAACTGAGTGGTTAGTTTTATTTCAGACGAAGAACTGGGTATATCCCACCTTTCATCCACCTGAGGTTATATAACGCGAATCGGACTAAACCAAAAGGAAGAGAAAGGCGTCGGGCAAACGAAACAATGTCTGTCTCGCCTAATACACGTCTGAATATGCACGAGACAGGATGAATAGTGGGAAACGACAACGCACATATAGATGAAGTTGAGGGAGATTTAGTTACTTCTATCCGGTATTCCAACTAAATAATTACCCCTTTACACACACCAGTCACGTTCTGTACACAATCTCAATTTCAAAATTTTTATCAATAACAATGGATGTGCCAAAGAACTACTTCCGTTCGGAGATTAACTAAACACATCTCAAGGCCTCCTTGCGAAATAGTAAGTCTACAGTACGCGGAGAGTGGATTGTTACTAAATCACCCGCGGAGTGGAGTTATCACCCAAACTGTAACTTTCAAATTTTATACATATGGACAAAAAACACGAGCAATGTTTCAGCCAATGGACCTCCGGGTTTAACCCGGAGGTCCATTGGTTGAAACTTTGCCTGTGCTTGTTACACTTCGCAACAAATTTGCAATTATTGCTTGGGTGGAACCTTCACTCTGTAGGTGATTTATTGATAATATACTCTCCACGTAATGTATGTGTAAACCACAAAAACGCGACCATTTAATTTTTATGTTACTCTGTAAAATAATAAAAATTGTCCACTCTTGCGACCTCTACCACTTTGGTGGTTTACAGTGGATAGAGCCAAAATACAAGTATTGAAAAATAATGATGACTTCTATCAGACAATTATCACCGAAAACGCAGTATAAAGCGCAACACATTTCATATGAATACGGACAAGACGTAGTATCAATTGCCTTCTAGTTTTCAAAAACTTTCCTATTGAAATCACGATGTCTCGATAGCGCGATCACGAGATAAAACTAACATTAAGAGGAACCCTTTTAGCCTGGTTTGCAGATACGTTGCGAAAGGAATTTTGACCGGTATGCAAATAGTGTAATAGCAAACAACAGAAAACAATGAAAGTGTTCAGGTGTCCAAACCGGTTCGAATTTTCCATGCCCGATTCTAATCTTTTTGTGAGCTCCTGTCAAAAAATATATATATCCATTTAAAACGATATTTGATGATACTTTCGCAACTCCTGTCAAAGACATGTTCACCGCGCATATCGGCAATACATTTTAACCTTTCACCTAATCCGAATAACAGACGGCACTTGATTAAAAAATTCTTGAATAAGTTAAAATTTTCATTTTTCACACCAAACGCATAAATTATGACCCCCTCATTGGACCGAGCTCAAACAATTCGATTTAGTGAAGTTTCGTAAGCTACGTTTTTGAGACAAAATGAAAAAAAAATTGAATGGCGACTTTTGTAGATAACGCTAGCAGGTTTTGGCCCTTCATTGTGTAAATGATTAAGCGGCTGTGTGAGAAAATAAAAAGAATTTAAAAAAAAAATCCCAACCGAACGACCCTAGTTTTTCTCATGTCAGTATTTAACAGCCATATCCCATGAAATCCCTTTTTTGTGAAACATGTCTGGTTATGGAATCCCTTTTTAGTCGTATGAGGCCATGAGGTTTATGTGAAAAGCCCTCAATGAGGCCTCGTTTACTTTCCCTCATTGCCTTCATTTCTTTTGAAACCAATGTGTGGTTTATTACAACGAAGTCCTATCCGATTCTTATCACCTCTATATCCAAAGGCCACGTCCCATGGAATCCCTTTTGGTGAAACGTCTCTGGTTATGGAATCCCGTTTTAGTCGTATGAGGCCATGAGGGCTATGAGCAATTCTAGAGCCTTTATTAAATACGGAAATCTCATAAGCAAATCGATGTTTGAAGAGTTAAATACAGTTAAAACTAGAAGTCCTGTCACGAATTAACTTTGCGCTTATCTAGGCTTAATTGCGCGTAGGAATGGCGCGCAATTGCCATATCGAATGACATTCAAAGGACGGCAGGTTCTCCTGGTTACTCATAGCAAACGCAGGCAATGTTTCTGCCAATGGACCTCCGGGTTACCCGGAGGTCCATTGGCTGAAACTTTGCTTGTGCATAGGCCATATGTACAGAATTTCATAGCCTTACTATGGCCATAGTGCGCAGATTAGCGCGCAGATCGATGTGCTATTTGTGCGCAGTTCATTACAGGACTTCTAGTTTTAACTGTACGCAGCACTTCTATACTTCGTCAACGTAATCAGATTCAAGCCTCGAATCGCGGCTCCAATAGGATTTAGTCAGTCAATAATCACTCGAACATTGCCCCCATTTATTAGCTCTTCTGCATAGATAGCCGACATGGGGGTTAGTGTGTTCGTCTGTCGGTTCATGGCACCCACCGAAATTCTTGTAACAAAAATAAGTCAATTTGTAAAATGCAGACCCTGTCGATAGTCAAGGCATTTTTACATTACAGAACTCACGCCCAGCATTTCGTCTTGTTAAGTTTTTAATTTGTGAAATGGTATCAACAAATATCTTTCATATACATAATTCGCAATTATTATATCTACTATCACTGTAAAATATGCAGTAACAGCAGCGTCGGATGGCGCCATTTGCAGCAATAGTTTTACGTTTTCTTGAGACATGTGCTTGCGTCTTCAATACAGGACGCAAACACGCAAGTTATCACCATTTGCCTAACTTAGAGAACACATGCTACTCGTGTTCTCTAAATAGTAATTTTCGAGCTGGTGGAAGTAATCTAGTGGACTCTTGAACGCCGAACACTCTTCGTGACACATTAGATATCTTCTGTATGTGCAATCGAGTACGACTCAAAGTAACGGAAGTCGAAACTTATCTTTAATGTTCGCTGTTAACCTTCTGCCTGCTGTAAGAGAATATCAGACCATCCGTGGGCGTCAAGAACATGCCAACTGGGGAAAGGACCGAGAGGGGTAAACCCCCCTCCCTTTCCCTCCCCCTAGATGGAAATTCACTACCGAAAAACATTTTAAAAATGAAGCACTGAAATGGGGGCATAAATTTGATTGTAGTAACTGAAATGCCAACACATTTATTATGATAGAGTTATCAGGTTATTATTATTTGGTATTATTCTGAGAGTTGAATATGTGCAAAACAAATACTCAAGCTTAGAACTCAATTAGAACAATTCACACTCTCCTAACATTAAATCAGATCTTTTGCAGGAATGGTCAATTGTTGATGTTTTATCATTTTGTAACTGGGAATGATGGAATTAACTCAGGATAACGATTTTAAATGATGTGCATTTCGAGGATTTTTTTTTTTACGATAAGTAAACGTACTATATAAATCTCGTACCGACTGACATCATGCATACTTATGAAGCTCGATATTGCGTGCACAGTACTTGCATGCATACAGTAGCAGTAAGAATATCTGCCTATTTGAAACCGAGTTGGAAATTTGGAAAATAAAGGAGAAATCACCAAAGAAGCTCAAAAATCCAGATAGATGGATTTCCAACTACTCATGACTTGCCCTCCGAATTTCCAACTATAGGAAATTTTGGCCAGGATTGGGGGGAGGGGGGGTGACACACCCCCTCCCCACAACCCCCTGTTGCCACGTCCCTGAATCTAATCTGTCTCGTCTGTCATGACTCAAGTCCCACCGTGCTCCCACGTGGGATGAAGGCATGCCTTGATGACGTAATTAGAATATTTGTCAGTCAGGATTATAGTTCAAAAAGCAAGTAATTTGTTTGTGGATAAAGATATGGGCTTCCCAATTTCTTATTTAATTACCACCAACCACATTCAAACTTGCTCATACTGGAATTGGCCACATACCCCAATTTGCATGAGACCGACTACGTGCGTGACATATTTATTTATTTATTTATTTATTTATTTATTTATTTATTTATTTATTTATTTATTTATTGGGGTTTTAACACCACTTTCAACAGCCTTGGTCACCTCGGGTCGGACAGTTTTACAGGGGGAGGAAGCCGGAGAGAAACACCGAGCAACGACGGGCAACTCGTCCCCTGAGTTCCAATGTGTTCTATGTGCCAGTAGGCACATAGAACACATTGGAACTCAAGGGACGAACTGTCAGACTCCACAACGTACTAACTTCGCACAAGCAGGTTCAGAATTGGGCAATCGGAAAGAAGTGCCTTGGCCAAGGACACAACGCAGTTACCCCTGGCGGGGTTCGAGCTACGTCATAAGCCCAAGTAGCAAATCTAGTCTCGTAAGAAAGTATATAATTATCGATATCTATGACTCCAATCAAAACGAAAATGTCCCGACTGGGGAGGGGGCCACTTCCCCTACCCCCCCCCCCCCATAAAAACGCAACTAATGCCATCACAATTCACAAACATGGATATTCAAATTCTATTTTTTATAAATGCTTCGAAAACGTAGGTTATGGCCGTCGTTGGAACAAATTCGTCGAGTCCGATTCAACAACGTTTCACACATTGTTTTGGGGGAAACGAAATGAAAAAGTTTTAGCTATTCAAGAATATTTTCACAAATGTCGTATATCTATAGCGTTAGAAAGGTGTTTTCTTACACGACTGTTCTAAGTAATCCCCATCTACAGCAACACTAAACCATACCATGCGGAAAATGAAAATCCATTCCGCAAACCTGAGCGGGACAGAAATCGTTGACGAGCTATTTTTATAAAGACGCGAAATTTCACTGGAATTTTCTACAAATCGTGCACAGCAGTTACAATTTGAATCGGTGGCGATAGCTAAAAATGGTTCCCCGAGTTCCAATATGTTCTATGTGCCAGTAGGCACATAGAACACATTGGAACTCAGGGTACGAAATAGTAACGCTGGTTCCCCGCGCAGATTTGGTTATCGATACAATATGTTTTTTTTGTTGATAGTTGTCAAATGAATTGCTGAGTGTCTTTCTAATAATTATTTTTTATGTACGTGAAGGCGTGTAATAAACACAAAACGACACGCGTGTGTGAATGGGTTAATGGGATATGACACTTGTGCCATCGCGGAAGGATAAAACTCATGGCCTGCGGCCTCTTTTTTTAATAAATATTGTATTCCTGTAAATAGAAAGGGTCTAGCAAACAGGCTAAGCCTATAGGTAGCCTCACCCTACATCAATAAACAATTCAGTATTTATAAGGTGCAGGTGCAAAAGGAGATGGCTGGTATACCTCTAACATAGAATTCAATATGTAAATAGATACAGAACCTTGAGACCCAAAGTGGTCCCTGAGCACATGGCAGCTGCAAAAGAACATGGTGGAACGATAGTGGCCTCTGGTTCTATCCTTCCGCACTGGCACTCGATTAACCCATTCACACACTCGTGTCGTTCTATGTATAACTCACATGAACAGATTTGAAATGTTTACCCCTCAAGTCTGCTCATGTTGGTATACATCCATTTTTGAAGAACAAAAAAAAACTCTCTCCTTTCTCATTCTAATGATGTTAACTTGGAGCGGGATGGCTCAGTGTTTGAAGCATTGAACTTCAAACCGAAAGGCCAAAGGTTCGATCCCCACCGAAGGTAGGATCCTTGGGCAAGGCACTTAATCCAGATTATCGACGTAGAGGCACAGTGGCGCTGTATATTAAGGCGCACCGCACGTCAATGGTGCACGTCTTCAACCAATGGTACCCCTGCTTGTTTGGTGTTAGTACGTTGCGGTGTCCGAGTTATCCTAGCAAGATACAATAAAATCCTTTCATAAAAACAACCCGTGTGTGGTGCTAAAGGGATCTATGTGACGTAACCAGGAGGTGATAACGGCTGACCGATCAGGACCAAAACAGGACACTCTCATCACACAAAGTTATCCTTCCAAGTTACAATGAAATCGCTTCACAAATGTGAACTGTGTTAAACAAATCAAGGTTTCGCGCCAGTGCGGCCGTCACGTTTGACCGATCACGGCCAAAATAGAACGTTCCCATTCGATTGCCAAAATATTTTAAAATGCTAATGATTCATTTCAGTCAGTTAAATTAATAAGTAGAAAATACAATTCTAGAAAATACAATTGTAACAGTTTCAGAGTATTGGTCCCAGGTCGTCTTTCTGACGCCCATGCGTACCATGAGAGTCTGCATGTATCCTCTGTGTCTTTGTGGCATAAGTTGAGCACAAAGGGAGACTCGCATTCAGTTGAGCAAATCTAAACTATTATCATGACTCTCCACTCCTAATCTAGACATTACCTGCCTCACGTCTATTGCCTTTTTAAACTGTTCATAATTAATTTTCGAGTTATCTCCAGCTATCTTCGTCAACTGTTTCGTTGCCCAATTTTCAAACTTTACATCATCATCACTGAAAAAAAGTTCAAATTCATCGTTTGTATTAACATCTGAACTTAATTTTCGGGAAAGGCGAAATATAAATGGTGAATTGGTGGTAACCCGAGCTATTCTACGCTTCCACAAATGATTGTTTTATTAATAGTGTATATTTTGAAATCTGAACGCTCTCAAAACCTTTTGTTTTGTCTGACTTTCTAATGAGCCGAATGTATTTAATCGATTTGACTTAGTATTGATGAATAGATAGAGAGTAATCGCTTGACTGGACTGGTTACGTGAAATAATTCATGAGAGGTGAGGGACGTTGTACAAACACGAGTGCGCGAATGCGCACGGGTGTTTTACAATATAGTCCTTCGCCTCGAACCAGTCTAGTCAAGCGATTACTCTGTTTATTACTTTTCATTATTAATGATAATTATATTATTTAACTCTTTACCTAACGTAACAGGCAAAACCGGCCAGCGCTTTTCTTAAAAAACGCCAATTAATTTTCATTATTTTTTCATTTTCTGTCTCTAAAACATAGGTTATGACCCCTCATTGGAACGAGCTCGTCGAGCTCCGTCCAATGAGTCCCCATAACCTATGTTTTTGAGACAAAACAAATGAAAATAATAGTTATTCAAGAATTTTGTTTGCAAGTGTCGTCTGCTTTTCACGTTAGGTAAGGGGTTAAAAAAATAAAACACAATGAAGTCCCCTTTACACCCACGGCAAAGCGTCTTCGTTTGCGCGCACGGATACATGAATCAATTGGTGATTGAATAATTCACTTGTGAAGTTATCGTTTATAATCAAACCCGGAAATCTCAGTAAATCACACTTTGGAAAGTAATAAAATTGTATAAATCAGTCACTTTCTCTTTCAGGGGACGCTTTCGATTTATAACTTACAGGTCCACAGGTAGTGGGTATTCAAGTGGGAGGTGTGACCATGTCTGTCGGAAAATGTTGTTGTCAATATTTTCTCTGAAGCCCGTTAATTTGAAAAAGTTGAACTATTTTACTCTATACCCAATACACAGAATATCAACGTTTATTTTAAATATTTTTTTTTTCAAACTAATAAAAAACAAATATATCATGAAGCCCCTCATTGAGACGAGCTCAATGAGTTCGTTTCAATGAGCAGTGACGTGATATGTTTTTGTTCAAATTTTTTTAAAACATGTTTTTTTTCAACTGTTTAATTGTTTGTTTATCACACACCTATTAATGTAAAACACAGGATTCCACTGTTCTGCTTGTGGGATAAAAATAAAGTTGTATCGCACACCTGGCGATAGAAGACACGTTCTATTTCGTTTCCAACTTGAACAGAGAAGGAACCCGTCTAAGTAAATCACGTCGATCATTGGTCGAATGCACAGGTTTCGAGATCGCTTGGAAATTCCAAGTTCCTCATTTAGATTGTTTATCCTTGATATTTAAACAATCAGATTCGAGTCAAAAATCTACAAAATAAAAATAACATTCTGACTACTTGTTCCTTGACAAATACTTTCCACAACTGGTCTTATAATGATGGAGTGTGCTAAACTTATTAGTTATGTAAAAAAAAATGTGTCGTGTTATTCCCCGCAGTTTAGTCAATACTTGAAGTTCGATCATCGTGACCGTGACACTGATTGGTGTCAATTAATTTCGGCAAATTGAATGCCGTAAAACTTATAAAGCAAATTAGGGTTGGTATCCCGCCAAATAACAGTGAAGTTTTGTTGGCAACGAAGGAAACTCTGCAATTATCCAGTTGAAAAATGCTTTTAGTTCAATTTTCGTGTAGACTGGTTGTTACATGGGAGGTGTGCGATAAATACAGAAGCGCACATTCATTTGAATGGGTTAAGTTTGCTTCGACTTAGGATATCACGAGCGCCGGAGGCTCTCGTGATATCCTGGGACAAAGCAATCTCGTGCGATAATCCTTAACCCAGTCAAACGTTTGTGCGGTTCTGTATATCTAGGATGTGGCTGATTCGTAAAGGACTAAAGAGGTATATTGAGTTAGGTTTCAAATTTTGACAGACGGTCAACGGCCCGGGAACACGATCTCGGAATATTGCAACCCTTGAGCCTCCAGGACGGAAATTTTGGGATCCTGTTTTCAGCCTAATAAGAGACGAGCGGCAACAATTTAAACCTACAAATCTTGCAGATTGATGGAATGAAATCTTGTGGATTGTTTTCTCCTATTATTTGTTGCTACGTTGATAAGTTGAAACATGGCCGTACATCTAAGTGTAGTGTGGAGGAATGTGTCTCCCCTCCAATATTTTCTTAGTCAAGGACTTCGTCGGGCCCTCATCGGAAAATCTTTGTTGGGTATTGTACTGTACAGCGATCGACCAGGAAACACGACACAGTTGTCAACAATAGCTGAATCTGTCGTGTAATTTCCCAACGCAAATTATTTTTAATCTCCGTCAATCGTTTTTTTCCCCAAATTGCGCTTGGCATGATGGGTAAATTTCACCTACAAAATGATACATCCAACTGCTGTGTCAAATGCGCTTTACGATATTTGACATCCAGGGGGTTCCATATTAGTGCACCTACATTTTTGAACCGAGCATAGAATAGGTTAGGGACGGGGATGCATTTTTCGCCTGGGGTAAATAAAGGACATCAAGAAAATGAGAGAGCCATGGGCTCCTCATGATGACTAGTCCAAATTTGGCCCCACATGGTGTTATATAATATTGGAAGATTTCTTGCCCGGGGGGGGGGGGGGGGGCAAGCAGTCTTCAATGTTATATAATGCCCCATGGAGTTAAACGTGTCTTAGATGTTCACGTGCGTACATAAAACAGTGCCTTTCTCTCAAGTCGTCCCATGAGTTCCAATGTGTTCTATGTGCCAGTAGGACACATTGGAACTCAGGGGACGAAGTGTTTGAACAAAATGTTCGCTATAATATAAATGTTGCCCGTCAGGCAACAATACAGGACTGTTGCAGGATCCAATTTCCAAGTGAGCAAGTTGCCGAGCCTGCTCGCCCTTTGGAGTTTGAGGATCTGATGGCCACTTAAGTTTCTCTGGAGCTTTCGATTTATAGGCACTTTCTGAACACTCGGTGAACATTATGCTAACAGTGTGGTGATAAATATATCGTACCTATAAAGCGCGATCCAATACGAAATTTATTAACTGAATTCACTAAAGTCCATTATCGTTCCTAGAATTGAATGCAGTGGACAAAGTTTTGTAAAGTTCATATAAAAGCGAGAGATGTATCTCCTTTATTACATAAACGTTTTGTTGAAAAGAAACGACTGTTCCATTTGAAGCCTAGTCATTACACGTGACTGTGTAACACGTTGGTTATTTAGAGATGCAACATGGTGTTTTGGGTAATTATCTGACGAAGAGTTTGAGTGATGTACTGTGATCGCAAACGTCGGATTTTTCTCGATCGGATTACGATAGGGATGCGCCTAACTTACAGTATCGCTACAACAAAATCGGCTTTCGATATCAGGTCGCAATTCGATCGCGACATGCTTACACCAGTATTTTAATTAACTCTTTGAACCTTAACGGTATTATCCGTATCAGTTCAATGGCAGCAACTAGAAGAGTCCATATTCTTTATTGGGGGTAGACCAATTAATATTATTGTTATTGAATGTAACTCATAGAATTTGGAAATAACTACTGTTCAAACTAATTAATATTTTCAACGTGCAGCCTTCGGGCTGCACGTTGAAAATATTGATCAGTCTACACCACACCGTCACTCAAAAGTCAACCTACTTAATGAAATTATGAAGTATCATGTTACTGGGCCGAAAAAGCGGCCTCTGGGGTTCAAAGGGCTAAGTTTCTCTACATAAAATACTGCGAAATCAAAACCTCCTCAAGAACAGACAAAGATAGTCTCGCAGACTCAGTATTCTCTCATTTCTCTTTCTGCAAGTGAGTTTCTACCGTGTTGCTTTGTGTAAAGAGGACATGCCACATTTGACCAATACGAATTTCTATATTTCTACAGTACAGTCGTCGTGGACGGGCCATCATCAGTGACGCATGCGTTTACCAAATAATAAAAATTACAATCAGTAAAAGTTATACACGGTGTTTCATTAATTAATTTTTTGATGATTATTCCTATAATTAGTGTTTGGAATCTAATGTCATTGCGTACGCGGACCAATTGCCAAGCAATGAAAAGTGACCAATCAACGAGGATCGTACTGTACGTTGTCGTGTATTCTTGTTTCTCTATGTGACTGCCATACCTGAACCAAAATTTACCAGAATGCCCCATTGGATAATACATTGTCAATGTGTCATCGCAGATGCCAGTCTCATGGTGAAAATCCTTTGAAAAAGGTTACATTGGAAATGTTTAGAAAATTCATTTTCAGGTTACCGAACCTTGTTCTGTGGACCTGATATATCACATTTTGTTATTATTTTTACACTTGGAAGAGAAAAAACATATTTCGAAAGAGTCTAAATCACAATCATCTCAAATCTAAAGAGATAAAGGTACAGTACGTGGAGAGTGGATTGTAACTAAATCACCCGCGGGGTGGCGTTATCACCCAAGCTATAACTTTCAAATTTTGTACATATCGAAAAAAAAAAACACAAGCAATATTTCAGCCAATGGACCTCCGGGTTTAACCCGGAGGTCCATTGGCTAAAACGTTGCTGGTGCTGGTTATGCTTTGCAACAATTTGCAATTATTGCTCAGGTGGAACCTCCACTCTGTGGGTGATTTAGTGATAATACACTCTCCACGTACTGTAAGCTCATGGACCGTGGTGCATCAACACATTCAAACTTACTCGACTGTTTCCGCATTCGGGTCTATATTCAAAGCGACATCAAACGAAGATATAGCTGGTGATTTGGAACCCGGATTCTCGGCATCGTCTCTGATTCTTTGGATCTCATCCCCGTCAACATATCCGGGATTCTGTACCTCCATTCCGGCACCACTAGTTCAGCTAAAGTCTGCAGACCTGAAAATCAGTTGTTTGTTAATTAGAGAAAAATCAACAGAGTGCAAGTACAAAGTGTATTACATGCCGAACGCTTTTTAAAGACAGTACAAATTAATCTCAAAACAGTCACCAACAGTTATTAGTTACCGTTGCACTGCAACGGCATTTTGCCAGGTTAGCCGGTTTCATTGGAGATGTTCGACACAACCCGCGAAGACGCAAGAAACAATATTATTGATGCTTTCAGCTATTTTAGTTGATGCAAAACATGATGGGAACACGATTATTTCGTGACCGTGACTGTTTTACGGGTGGAGGAAGCCGGAGTACCCGGAGAGAATCACCGAGCATCGACGAGCAACTGTCAGCTCTTCAACATTCTAACTCTGTTCAAGCTCCGCTCAAGCAGGGTTACAGCGGTTGAAGACATGTGTACCATCGACGTGCAGTACGCCTTAGTACACGGCGTCATCGTGCCCCTTTGTAGGCAACCGGGATAAAGTGCCTTTCCCAAGGACACAACACGGGTCGTCCCAGACGGGGATCGAACTCGGGACCTCTAGCATAGAAGTCCAACATCTACCACCGCGCTCCCAGTTTTTGTCTTGACTGACACAAGACATCCCAATCGATCGATTGTGGACAATCGGACGACAACAGCAACAGATCCTGAAACATCGGCTCAACCGATTGTTGTCAAGCATTTTTTTGTGATGATTCATTAACCACATTTTATTATCTTCTGCAGTTGTTTAATTGTTAATGTAAAATGATGTCAATGATACCATTCAATAAAGTTGAGAAACAACCACAATGTGTAATCTTAATTTCTCAAGACTTCCCTTTACGGGATATACAAGTTAAACGACATGTAAGGCTTACAATTGAGCGTACTTGCGGCAATCACCAGTTCATATCGGAAAAAGTGAAGGCTGTACTCCACTGACTCAGGTTGCAGTAAAATGACCAGTCGCGCAGACTTGGGCGGTACACGTGGCTCTGGGAGCCACGTGTACCGCCTATGTGTGCGCGTATGGTCATTTTACTGCGACCTGAGTCAACGATCTTTAACACTGTGAAATATGTTCAATTTAATGTTGTTCTTTCAAGCCTCGACTCGTCTGGAAGTGCACAGTATCACAATCGGAATCGGCATCGGAATCGGCAGGGGGTGAGCTCAAATAACCGGTAATCGGTCAACGACCATTTTTGGTAATCGGTTGAACACTACAAGGCATAGATGAAGTATTTTAAAATTCGTAGTTTTCACGTTAGGTCCACCCGGCGAATCACCATGAAAATAATATTATCGAACACCAAAATAAATTCACTAAAATGCTACAAAAAGGAGATGTTTATTATTCCACGTGGAAACGTTCTTGTTGATGTTTGTGGTATTTTACTGATATCAGTTAATGTTTCTGTGTAGCTTTCAACCTTTCAGTTATAAACTGAAGGAACTACATGTTCTTTTATTTCGCGGTCGACTAGTTTTGAAACAGTTAGTTGACTAGTCGTAGTCAACGCGATAAACAGCTGTAGTCGATTACAAAATCGTCCATCGATTGGTCAGACCTGCTGCAATCTCAATCCACCAGTCATGACTGTTTTGATGCTTCTGTCTTGTCATGCCGCGGTCATGGAGTGTGTGATCAAGATCTGATCATGAATGAGGCAGGCATATGTCAGCAACGGCGGTTTTGATGTCTCAACTGTCACAATTGTTCGATGCCACTGGTTACCGACACTCTGTAAGACTCCCTTACATATGTGGCGTACCTGGGCTCGGACCGAGCACAGGTAAACGAGAGATGATAAGGACTCTTTCACTTAAAACGAGAAGTACTGTTATGAAATGCGCACAAATAGCACGTCGATATGCGCGTTAATCTACGCGTTATGACCATAGTAAGGCTATCAAATTATGTACACATGGCCTATGCACAAGCAGTGTTTCAGCCAATGGACCTCCGGGTAACCCGGAGGTCCATTGACAGAAACATTGCCCGTGTTTGCTATGAGTAACCAGGAGAACTTGCCGTGCTTTGCATGCCATTCGATATGGCAATTGCGCGCAGTTCTTACGTGCAATTAAGCTTAGATAAGTGCACAGTTCATTGACAGGACTTCCAGTTTTAACTGTATAGAGACTACAGCGCATGTCTCCCACTTGCAATTACCATTCACATCTATCACATTTTCCGCGTACAAATGTGGCAGTTTGCACACATCTTGAGTTACCATGTTAAAATAAGTTATTTGGCGTTGATAGGTGCTAATACTTTTTTTACTAAAAGTGCTATGTTTATAACCACACATGATGCATGATGCACATCTACAGTAGTGCAAATGAGGATCAACGATAGATTTACGTCCGAGAGACACCAAGAGTGTAAATAACAGGTTGCGACTTACGAGACATTCTGTTAGGAATTAGAACCGGATATACTGGTGGGGGCAGAGGGAGGCGTGTCGACTAATCGACTAGTAATCCACTAATGGTTGGTGACTAATCAACTATGAAATTTACTAATCGTTTCAACACTACGGACGACTAATTACTTCATGAAAGCGGATCGTTTTAAACTCAAATGTTTGTCGCATTCGAAACAATTGCATTGAATTTAGATTAGGATTAAAATATATAGATCTTTTAGAATATGCAATGCATCAAATAAGAGAGAGTTCCCATGTTTTGGGGATGGTTAGCAAAATTATTTCATGCGTGACTAGCAGGGGGAGATATAAATGTTCGACGGGCGACCGGAGGCCGCTCGTTAAAAGTTTGTATTTCATCTGATAATGAAACTACCATTTGTCAAATTTGTACAAGCTTCAGAAAAGCCAATGAATACCATGGGTAGTCCAGGTAAACAATACTGTTGCTTGTTTGGGTCTTGCAGTCTAAGCGAAAAAATTATCACTCGCCGTAATCCCAAAATATTTTGTGAAAAACGGTGTAAAAGATACGCCAACAGAGAGAGAGAGAGAGAGAGAGAGAGAGAGAGAGAGAACTATCAAAACCAGACAGGTAAGAACATAGTTGCTAAAGACGAATCAGATAAAAACTAGAACTGAAAAGATAAACTTTCAATAATACTGGCAAACTACTCATATTTTAGACAAAACACCACAAGATATAACTGTGAGAGGTTCAGTCATAAATCAGGAGAGAACATAAAAGGGTATAAAAATAAACAATGTGGACTGTAGACGTGTTATTATCTCCGGAAAATCTCCACAAACACGGCCGGCCATCATATGCGCAGGTATCTGGGTAAATAACTCAAGTGAGGATGCAGTGTCCTTCCCTAATGGTTGCGCTTTCTGTCTTTACAATTGGACGGTCATTTGGTTGCACGATAAACAGAAGTGATACACACTGAACAAAAAAAAGCTATGAAACTGACAATTGACGCAAAAGTTGACAGCAGACACCTGCCGACCGTAAAGAAACCCGAATGCAGATTGCAGAACGCACACGCCAAATGGGAACGCAAACGGTACAACGGTTTTGGGAATTCACACGCTGAACCAAACAAACACACTCCCATTTAATACTATTATACTGACGAAAAAATTGAATTTAACTTTGCCAAGAGGAACGAAATTTCAGTGTCACCTGCTAGATTGTGCAGAACATGCGTACCAAATAAGAAGGAAAACGGTACAATGGTTCCAAAGATAACCCCACACAACTCCCTCTAAAACTGAATTTTATTACACGAATTAAATAAGCTGTCTGCGAAGTTGAGCACGAGAACGGTCTATCGCGTCCATCATCCACCCCTCCCACCGAAAAAGCAAAGAAACTAAAAAAACAACAAAAAAACCTAGGCCAAAACTAGATACGGGGCACAGAAAAAATGGAAGTAGACAGATACCTAAATATAGGAACAGATAACAAACGACTAAAATCAGAAAGAAATGCGGAAAGTAGTGATTAACCAATGTTCGGCAATCGCATCTGACATAGGCCGATTTTAAGCCATCTGTTGACGATCGGTAGAGGTGTTTGAACATCGGTGCATGCCGATGGTTACACGGAACATCACTGGATCAAAATTGTTTACGTTTGATTTACAATATCATACAAGCAGTAACAAACTTAATAAGTTGCCACAATGATTGGCAGGATTCCAAGATTGACCTAATCTCATTGATTGGTCTGATCTTCCCCTTTATTACATGCCCATGCAGTCTCTCTTATGCAATACGGCGTGCAATACGGCTGTGCAATACCAACCGGTTCCAACCGGGACTTTTTTATGCAATGCGACTGCATAAAGTGCATGGTGTTTACCACCGTTGATAGAAAAGAATCTTAGGTCAGTAGGTGCTTGGGTCATGTAATAAATACAAAACCACATGTATGTTTCAGTGAGTCGTTTTGTATTCAATTCGTCAGATGTGCGTAGAAAGAAAACGTCTCGACCTTCGGTCTAGTTTTGTCTATTGATTGCTGCTCATGATACACACCCCACGTGACGTGTGATGACTCGATGAAATGAGACATCAGCAGAAACAAGTTAATAGCGCAGCGTCTTTGACCCCAACATGCAAATTTAGATTGACGTTGAATAGGAATTCGATCATGAGGTGAGTTCGGGAAATTCCCGCGGGGACTTGAAGGTTTGGATTTTTTTAAATACAATTCTTTGTTTGACCCTTCCAAGAGAAATACATATATCCTCGCCTTATATCAATTTAATCTATTCGTGTAGTACATATAATGAATAACAACTCGATAGGTATGATCCGTAGTAAAATACTCCTACTGCCCCCAAGGCCGCGGGTTTAAATTATCACTGAAGCTTGTTACAAAAGGCAGTTAGACTCATTTGTTTTCGGTAGACAATAAAATATATACATTTATCTTCCCTTCAACGTGTATTTTGTCTGTATTAACTCCACATCTGTTGTGTATCCGACCCCCTGATACAGATGTTTGTATCAGAGGTCGGATACAAGCACGTTCCTTTCGCGTGAGTTCAATGTTTTTCCTGTTTGTTCACCCGTACGAATAAATAGTTCGTTATATATTCGTCTACATCCTATTCTTATCCCCAATATATTGTAAGATAAAATGATTATTACCATTATGTGGATGTACAAAATATGTATCCGAGTCTAGCTCCGGGTTCTAAGGGTAGATCACGACTCGAAAAGGCCGAAAAACATTTAGTCGGACAAGATGCTGTTCATTGGAAAGTGGGTTACGAGCGACGATTCTCCGATTTGTTATGAAAATTCGAGGTCCCATTGTCTATGGAGGGCAAATTCAAATATTCGTCGAGTCGTGATCTACCCTTAGAACCCGGAGCTAGACTCGGATACATATTTTGTACATCCACATAACGGTAATAATCTCTCTCTCTCTCTATATATATATATCAAAACTGTACTTTGCCTGTCACTTAATAAAGACAACAATGTTTAGTCGAAAGCTCGTGTAATAAAAAGAAATAGGTCTCAAAGGTGTCATCCATCAAGCTCATATTAAAAAACGTCTATATTTAGGTACACGATTAATATTTGAATTTGCCCTCCATAGACAATGGGACCTCGAATTTTCATAACAAATCGGAGAATCGTCGCTCGTAACCCACTTTCCAATGAACAGCATCTTGTCCGACTAAATGTTTTTCGGCCTTTTTCTGTGACTTCTCCCAGTTATTGTGAACAACCCAAGAACACCCAACGGTCGTGTAATACGCCACTGTAAAGCTTATTGATTCCCCTTTCCACTGACACCGGGTACTGCTAGATACATTCGATGAATCAAATTTGAGGGGGATATAATGTTGTGTTCGCCGATCTACAAATTATGCAACCTAAAGTGAAATATGACGCTAAATGTTATAACCTTATTACTAAGTCGGTTGTGTTCGCCGATCATCAAATTTTGCAACTTAAAATGAAACACAACGCAAAATGTAATAAACTTATTGCAAAGTCGGTTGTGTTCGCCAGTGATTGTAACCTTAAATCTAATAAAGTTATTGCAAAGTCGGTTATGTCCACCAGTCATTGCAACCTGAAATGCAATAAATTTATTGTAAATTCGGTTGTGTTGGCTAGTCACTGCAACTTGAAATTAGAGCTGTAGGTTTTTAAATTTCTCGTTCGGTTTCGGTTTTGGTTTTTCAGGTGGAATAAAACCTCGGTTCGGTTCGGTTTTCGGTTTGTTCATGAGGCCAAATAAAATTCAATAAAACTCATTCTTTTGTCCGGAATCATAACTGAATGGCAGTGAAATTGAGTGAAACTCAATGAATGCCAGAATTGAGCTATAATACTTGTACATGAAGAATCAGGAAGGCCAATATAATAAATTCAGAGATACAGCCTTCCCAGAGTAGTGAGTGTACCCAGACACTGCCATTGGCAGTGTCTGGGTACACTCACTACTCTGGGATGGCTACATTCTGTGAATTTCTGCCGCAAGAGAGTATTTAATGAAAAACGAAAAACCTTAGATTCCGGGATGTCGACGGTTTCGGTTTCGGTTTTTAAAAAAAACTAAACACCTCGGTTCGGTTTCGGTTAACCTACAGCTCTAGTTTAAAATGTTATAAACTTATTGCACAGTCGATTGTGTTCGCCAAACAATGCAACCTAAAATGTAATAAACATTATTGCAATGTTGGTGGTGTTCGCCAGACAAGGCAACCTAAAATGTAATAAACTTATTACCAAGTAAGTTTAAGTTAGTCAATGTAGACCAGACATTTCAACGTGATTTATTATGTTTCTTTATGTGAGTGGCGACCTAAAAAGTAATAAGTGTATTGCAAATCGGTTGTGTCCGCCGGCCATTGCAACCTGAAATGTAATACATTTATTGCATTAGCGGTTAGGTTTGCCATCTTACGCAACCACTTATGCAATAAATTTATTGCATTAGTGGTTAGGTTTGCCATCCAACGAAACCACTTATGCAATAAATTTATTGCATAAGTGGTTAGGTTTGCCATCTAACGCAACCACGTATGTTATAAATTTATTGCATTAGTGGTTGTATTACATTAGCGGTTATAACAGTGATATCGTTTTCGAAAAGCGGACTGTGCACCTTTGTTCATGTTTATATACCATTATGGGGGATCGTCAGCATCGATTCAAACATGCGATCAGATATCATTTTTCTTTCGATTTCACAGCTTGTGCAGAGTACCTGTGGCTGAGTGCAGTCTCTTTAAATTTACAGAATTAGTACTGCGATCCTTGATGGACGATCGCGTGGAAATCGAGAGGACGATTTGTCTCTGCTTAAGAATAGTTCGAATTTCAAGTTCTATTGAGATTGAGAGGTCTGTACGTGCACAGATGTTCGATCATGAATGTTTCGCAGGCGACGCCCTCAGTTTGTGTCCAATCGGACTTGGAATCAATGATGAAGTAAAAGAAGTAAAAGGGTACCCGTTGACATGCAGTGTCGTGTAATAGCACAGTCACGCTCCATTGTTTTGAATGGGCGGTGGTTATTCACACGTATGTGAAAAAGGGTACAGGTTTCGCCAACAAACTGGATTTGACAAATTCCACATTGAAGTAGATAGATCACATATTTGAACTTTTGCAGGTGCCACGGCAAAAAATCCCACAAAATATTCTAAAAGATTCCCCAGTACTGGTGCTGTTGAATGAATCGGTTGAAGGCCTCATTGTGCGCGTCTTACAATCGGTTTTTCTACAGGCTTGGCTGACACCAAGTTCAGAATTGACTGGACTGAGGCTGACACGAACAAGAAAGTCGCGAATGTTTTTTGAACTCTTGAAAGCCACGAGTGGAGACTTGGGAAATGTCTTGGATAAGGCTGGATTATTCTCAATAAGCGTCCAGTGCTTTGATGTTGGAAAGATCTGGGTGAAATGTTGTGACAAAACGCATGCACATGTTCGGTGTGGATGGGCGATATCGTAACAGATCAACCCGTGCTAATGCATCAGCTTTATTGGTGGCACCGTCAACCCGTTATCGCTTGTAGTTACGGCTTAAAAGATGAGGCCGAAGATAAGAAAACGAAGCTTCCTTGTCAGCGGGCTCAGAGCAGATTCTCTTGATTCTGACAGCGAAACTGTATGGAATGTTTTTGACAATGTACCTAGGATGGCAACTGGATGGAAGCAAAAATTGGTGTGAGTCTGTAGGTTTGCAATATAAGCCTGTAACAATGTGATTACTGTCAATGCGTGAGGAGGTATCAAGAAAGCTGATGCTATCTTATAGATTTCTGCAGTGAATGGACTTGTGAAATGTGTTACATAAGGAGACAAACTCCAAAAGATCAGATTTGGTTCAATTCCACTTTAAATCAATATCATCAATGAACCTGAGCCAAGATGTGGGCGAGGGAAATGGCGAGGAAAATGGAATAAGCTTCTCAAGACGACCCAAAAATATGTTGGCATAAGAAGGAGCCATGCGCGTGTCCATTGCCGTACCACTGATCTAAAGATAATTCACGCCATTCAAATCATCCAGTTAATCACACTTTCATGCAACACATGGAAGTATCTGGACATTTCTAAAATTCCAGTTCCTTTTAATTTTAAAAGGGTATATTAAAATCGGGTTCCTGTGGGAGTTAGGGGTTTACTAGAATCCTTTTCAGAATCTGTCTGAAGTATTTTTTTTTTTTTACCTCTTCCGTTTCACTTTTCCCCCGGTTTCTTTTCTTTGCTGGTGGTATTACACACCAGTTCAGTTAGAACTTGGCTCACAAGAACCTTTATCGCCACATTTCATTTCTTTCGTCGTTTGTGTGTATTTTTTCATGTTGTGTCTGTACCCTGACGAAGGTCTTTAGCAGACCGAAAGCTATGTGAAAATTATTCGTTTTTTTTATCTCCTGTGCCGTTTGAGCTTTATTTTCACGAATATATACTTAACAAAAATAGTCGTCGAAGATAATTTTACTTGAAACATTTCAATGTATTCATTTCTTCAGAAATAAAACTATCCAGGAGCGATCCTTCTTTTATAGATTTGCAATAAAGTGTTGGATTAAAGATATTAAGTGGCCATTCTTCTGGTAACATTAAATTTTGAGAGTGGTGTGACCTATCTAATCCAGTCACACTTGAATAATGGTATATAATCTCCAAAATAAACTTGCCTGCTTTCGAGAGTTGTGGGTATAAACAAGAAGGTAACTCCCAAATAAATGAATTATAATTTAAATTAGTCGCGTTTACGCGTGAGCAGGGCTGAATCAGAACAGGATAATTTATCTTGTAAAAGGCTATAGTTCAGCCGGAATATACCAGTACATGGAGGTAATATGCATAATTAACCCAGCATGTAAACTGTGTAGTTGCGAAGTTATAAGAGTGTCACGTTATTTTTGTAAAGGGATTCGCTGTTTATTCTGAAGTGTTCACTAATGTTCTAGGTGAAGTCGGGTCACATCTCCCATATCATCCCTCTTGAATTTATTTCAAGGAAATTTGTTATTTTGTCTAGTTAACCTTTTACCTAAGATGGAAAGCAGACGACACTTGCAAAAACAATTCTTGAATAACTAATTTTTTCTCTCAAAAACATAGGTTATGACCCCTCGTTGGAACGAGCTCGATGAGCTCGTTCCAACGAGGGGTCAAAACCTATGTTTTTGAGACAAAAAAAAAATGAAAAAAATAATGAAAATTATTTGGCGATTTTTGAGAATAACGCTGGCCGGTTTTGTCTGTTACGTTGGGTAAGAGGTTAACTGGCAACCTTCAAGTCCATTTTTATTCCGTGTGACAAACATTCTGTATGTATCTAAAGAAGGACACTCGACAGCGCTTGGGAATATCTCGTTTTAGCCGAGAAGTTCAACTCCAGTCCCTTTGGACTTTAGCGAAATTGGAGGACAACTCTTGGCGGAGGAGGGGGTGGTGGTGGGGGCTTCGTGGGGGCTTCGTGGGACGGGACGAGTGATAAATAGCAATACAGAATTGTAGCACCAAGGGAAGGGGAGATGCCGGGCAGCTGGCATGTTAAAAGTACATGTTACCATAGTTATAGATGCGTAAATAAATAGAGATTTTCTAACTAGTTGCGATTCCATGTCAATTTGAGATTCTTTTAATCACATAATTCCCGTAAAAAAAGGATGAACAGGTTCGTGGGAGACATTACTGATTGTCCCCTCTAAGGAACGTATTGTCTCCAGAACCATTAACCGACAGCCATTGGTATTACAGTACCAAATATCTGAATTAGAGTTATCTACCTTGAAAAGTCGCACACTTAGAACTGATGCAATCTCAGAAACTTGAGTTAAAACTAGAAGTCCTGTCACGAACTGCGCGCTTATCTAGGTTTAATGCGGTTAGGAATTGCGCGCAATTGCCATATCGAATGGCTTCCAAAGCACGACAGGTTCTCCTGGTTACTCATAGCAGACACAGGAAATATTTATCCCAATGGACCTCCGGGTTATCAGGAGGTCCATTGGCTGAAACATTGCTTGTGCACAGGCCATATGTACATAATTTGATAGCCTCACTATGGTCATAACACGTAGATTAACGCGCAGATCGGCGTGCTATTTGTGCGCATTTCATGACTGGACTTCTAGTTTTAACTGTGAGCGGCCTTGAAAAAATATATTGTTTTAATAAACTTTACGGAACACTGGATACTTCGGACATATCAGATTCAGATTCACATTATTTATTCACGTTATATATATACGGAAAATGGTTAACAAAAATAGACATATTATAGAAGTATAATAAATAGCACTCCGTGGGAAGTGCATACACAGATTGGCTGTCTACCTGCCACCCTCTGAAGAAAAGAGAAATCGTGAACATACTGTGACCAAATGGATAAACTTGGAGCAATTCATCTGGTCTATGATAGGGATGTCGTTTTTTTCGTTTCTTGAGCCAAACGATCCAGTATAAAAAGCCAGCGGGAGGGCGGTGTTTCAGTGTTGGTAGAGAGTAACCTGCTTGTCGAACTACCTACATTACTTAGGGTAATGTTGGAGAACCACAACCAGTCCCAACGTGTGGTGTAAGCCTTTTTCGAAACTTCCATTTTGGCTTTTAATCTATTTAAGGTCAGAGGTCGCAGGATGTAAACAAAGCGATTTTCATGTTCCTCGTGTTGAGTTCTGCGTCAGCCAAGACAACTAGTTTTGTGACATATCAAGTTTATATTTGTATTAACCGAACGACTTTAAAGGATAGGATATCGAGTGGTTAAAATACTTTTTACGGATGTGAGGACTTGTTTTGAGTGGTAACAAGGAAACCACTCGAATAGAGTTTCTCGACTTGAGGGAATCCACAAAGGTTGTCGACACATTGCCTATGGCCACGAATTTATGACACAGCGGGCATTCAAACATCATTTAAGTCGACAGGAACTCAATTCGAAATAATTAAAGTTCTCAAACAATATTTCCATGGTCTTAAACAAACGGTAACATTGGCTAAATGTTTTTTGAATTCGCTCTAATGAGCATGATGGGATCCGAAACACTTCACCCCTCTTCTCCCGTTGCTTACAACGTGTTTTCATGAAATGTTTACACCTCGCGACCTGTAACCTTGCACAGATTAAAAGCCAAAATGGCAGTTTCGAAAAAGACTTATTGCATTATTGCTGAATATTCCAAAGAAATGAAGACGATAATTTGATGCTTTTTGGGCCTAAAAATACAATTAACAAGTGGCGTAGTAGTAGGAGAGCGATGGATCGTCCCTTATTGGGGGACCTCGCAGGGGACCCCGGAAGTGACGTCATGTCACGTTACCCTGTGGCGCCATGTTGTGTTGTCCTGGTAACCCGCGTGGGCGGTCATCTTGTGACGTCATCTCCATAGTGATACGTGGTGTGAGTGCGCATGTGCATCGCGTGTTGTTAGGGTGACACGTGTTTCCGTCAGCCATTTTGTATACTGGAGGCCGCCATCATGGTTTCTATGGTAGCACGTGGTTGCTATGTGACCCAACACCTTCTAACAAGACAGGGGTATGTTCGGAGGGTATGTTCCTTTGTAGAAGAGTAATTTCCCGATTCGTAGAATTACCCAAATAACCCGACAAGTTTTACTATTTCGAATTCTTTCAGAATTCTCTGCTTCTATCTATATATGCAATAGTTTTCGCCTATCTGGCCATGTTCCTTTGTTCTAGAGTACACTCCAGTAGCGTATTAGAGCATATTGGTTGGAACAGCTTTGCTTATTATTACTATATTTAGCTATTCTGGTTTATCTTGTTAGTTCTGACCCTATTCCAAGTAGTCTTGTTGTTTCATTTATCTAGATCATTTATATAAATTATAACTAACCAATCAGATTGCTTGATTTCCCATAACCTGTACTTAATCGTACAGAGTTATCTCCCCTTATTACAACGAAGTTGTATCCGTATCTCAAAGCCTCTATATCCAATGGCAATATCCCCGGGCACCCCAATTTCGGCACCCCTTTTTTGAAAAACATATGACCTTCGGCACCCCTTTTTTGTCATATGTGCTTATGTGAAAGGCACAATGTGACACAATGTGCCCTAGCACATAGGCACATACGGGTATTTGAGGATATCTATGGCCTGGTATTGTATTATTTGAGGATACCGATCTAGGATACCTTCTGGAGAATCCCTCTTTTGTCATATGTGCTAATGTGAAAAGGCACAATGTGACACAATGTGCCTTATCACATAAGCACATACTCTATGTGCCAATATGTGCTTATGTGAAAAGGTGCAATGTGACACAATTTGCCCTAGCACATAGGCACATACGGGTATTTGAGGATACCTATGGCCTGGTATTGTATTATTTGAGGATACCGATCTAGGATACCTTCTGGAGAATCCCTTTTTTGTCATATGCGCTTATGTGAAAAGGCACAATGTGACACAATGTGCCTTATCACATAAGCACATGCTTTATGTGCCGATATGCGCTTATGTGAAAAGGCACAATGTGACACAATGTGCCCTAGCACATAGGCATATACGGGTATTTGAGGTACCTAAGGTCTAGTATTGTATTATTTGAGGATACCTATCTAGGACCTTCTGTCGATCTGTTTTACAATACAGTTGTGCATAAACATTAGAACATTTGATTAACTGGAAATCGTTCAGCTCATGTACCAGTTAGTTTTCTCAGAAACCTAACTTGCATGACATGACCGGGACATTTTGTTCATTGCTCAAGTACTCCATTCGATACAGCGCCCTCTCTTGAAATACGCGATGAAGACTGATTGCAAAGTGAAGATGTTTGAATAGGAACCAGCAAATGATTGTTTAGTTTTTTAGGCCACCATTCAACGCAGGGGGCGGTGATGGAGGTGGGAGCATGGAACTGCCCGGCTCTTGAGCAAGGTGCCAGGGGATGTCGATCCCTTCTCGTGGTAGTAAGATGCTCTGTGATTAATATACAATCGCTATTAACTGCTTGTTTTTGTAGCAGTCAAAGAGGTACTTGTCCCCATTAGGCGCCCAAGGTATCAACTTGATACGTAATACATTGAATTTGTTTTATATTAAATCGGTAAAAAGAAATTTATTTCATTCGTTGAGCCTCGGTACCACGTGTATCCAGTTAGAATATACAGACTCTCTGGCCAGGTTGCCCTCTCAAGCTGGCTTGCCCCTTGCCCTTCTAACTTTCCTGGGTTTCTGCTGTCACGTGGTTAGTTATCTCCGTTCCTACTGTTTCATACTAAAGCTGTGTTCCGTTGCTCTCTTCTACATAAATAGAGGATATGGAATGAGTGTTTTTCTCATATAATATTTATGAAACGAGTTTAAGAATTTTCCGTTTTGGCGAGCCTCTGGCGAGCCCAAACGGACAATTCGGACGAGTTTCATAAATACTATATGAGAAAAACACTCATTTCATATTCTATTTATCATATGACACACACACGCACAAATTAGCCACTTAGTATGACTTTTTAACCCATCACCTAACTTGAGTTGCAGACGGCGCTTGGAAAAAACATCCTCGTAAAAACTAAAAATTTTCATTTTTTGCTTCCAAAACATAGGTTATGACCCCCTCATTGGAACGAGCTCGTCGAGCTCGTTCCAATGAGGGGTCACAACCTATGTTTTGGAAGCAAAAAATGAAAATATAAAAAAATGAATGGCGTTTTTCTTGTAGGTAAAATATTAATACAATATAACCCACCCTAAATAGGACAGATAACGTAAATTCTTCCTACTGAAATTATGCAAATGTGACCCAGTTGTGTTTTGTTTAGCCAATCAAATTGTCCAGTTTTGAAATTGACCAATGAAGGCTCCCAACTCTAATTATGCAAATTATGAAAATGTGGCCCATGTCTAGTTTTGGAATTGGCCAATGAAATTGACGGAAGGCTTTATTTATCACTGATTAATATGAAAACAAAATATCAAATGTTTTAAAGAGAACAAAACGGACGAGTCATATAATAAGACTTGATAAATGTGGTAACACGTGTGAGCACCAACGATGGTCTTTCACAAGGTTCTAATCCCAGGTCTTGTTAGTAGAAAGTCGTCCCTCGCTGATCTTGCAGAGAATATACTGCTTCAAATGTTCCCATTGCGTTGTAATAGTTGATGAGTCTTCAATCTCAGCCAATATTTGGCGAAACTGTGAACAATGTATATAAAGACTAGAATCTTCATTCACGACTGACTGCTAATTAATTTTATTTCTGGAAGACGACACACTTTAGTTTGACGCTTCCTATCGAATCCCTAATCTTTACAATAACTTGTAAGTTGTTAATAGGGTTTAATATATTCCCTGGTTTTCTGGGAACCGGGAAATGTGCCGGGTAATATCAAGCAAAGTTACGAGGGAAACATGATGCATTTATTTTACTGATGATGAGCATATTTCATTGGCAATCTCCCATCTCCAAACGGAAATGTTCTTTTCCTGGGATAAGTATGAAAACCCAAACCCCGCTTCAATTTCGTCCTTATTTTCAGAATATTTCGCATTATCACCCCTACCTTCTCCAGCAGCATCACCCTCCTCTTCACTGCCACCACCAGTCAAAGCAAGGGATACTGGTGACGACAGTGGAGTGGAAGTTGGTGTTTGAGGAGGTAGTGTACAGTGATACTAGTGATTCTGAAAATGAAGACGAGTTTGAACTTTGAAGCGGGCGAAGAAGATCTTGGTGTTGAAAGAGAGGGTGGTGGTGGCGGTGGGGGTGTCCTCCAGAACTGATTGAGCGCAACAGAGATTTGTTGTAAATGGTTCGTCAGGAATTAGGACTGTAAAAGTTTCAGGCGAGGAAGGGCTGACGAAATCCTACAAAGTTTTAATTCAGAAAACTTCAGTTCAATACACAAACAGTGCCACGCTTCATTCCTGGTTCCGCGCTGTAGATGTCGGGGACGGCTTTCAGAACCGGAAACCCAGGAATCCCCGTTCCCGGGATTAAACCCTAGTTGTTACACTGTGTATGTGAGTATTTTGTAGTATATACATTTTTTTGTTAACAATGAAATGTATGCATGTAACATAGATTCTAAGAATAAATATTGTTTAAACTAAAAGCGACAAACTCAGGCCTGTCATTCTGTAGGAGTGCTGCACGCCTACCGCACGCCTAGAAAAAAATTAAGTAGGGCCATTTTTGCACCCCTTGATTTTCTGGAATGCCAGACCTGTTTGAGGCTGCCTTTGAAATCTATTAGCATTTTGTCCCCTGAGTTCCAATGTGTTCTATGTGCCTACTGGCACAGAACACATTAGAACTCAGGGGACGATTTGTCAATGTTGCATTGATTCGCAATAATTCATGACCCATTCTGTGTTGCATTTCTTAGATTCTAAGAATAAACATTGTTTAAACTAATTCTACCTCACAATAAGACCGTAATTACCCAAATACAGCATGTATCGGGGGTCCCACATATAAAATTCGTGTCTTTCAATACAAACACGCCCTTGATTACGATTTGTTTACGTTACCATTTGTAGAATATTACAAGCTTTCGAAGCGCATTTGCGAGCGACTTTGTACGTTTCTACACACAAAAAAGATGAAAAAAGAAAACACTTTATATGCATAGTTATTAAATTTTTTAACCATATTGTTTTGATATCTGAATCACTGGAAGCAATAAAGTGCACGGTCTTTATAGAATGTTGAATATGGACGCACTCAACAAGTTTATCTGCAGATCGTAAAAGTTTAAGGCAGCCGCATAAAGTTTCATCCAGAATGACAAGCATTTTTATGATTTATGAGTCTGAAAATAAAATTTGATATCAAAATGCTAGTTAAACCTTTACTAAATGCACACGATCTCACAATTTAGCATTTTAATTTTCCTAAAATATTTTAGGATATTTTTTTTAAATACAATATTTTCCTAAAATGTCAATAAAACCATTTTATGTACACCCCCACCCCACCCCCACACCCCCATTGGAGCAAACTCGTTGAGCTCGTACAAATAAGGGGTCACATGAAATGGTTTTGTTGAATTTAAAAAACAAAAAAATTAACAGCTCAGTTTGTAAATTGCGTGGAAGGATCCGTGCGATTCGTTAGGGAAAGGGTTAATCAGATTATTACATTTGAGAATTGTATATATCTATCATCATCTTTATGCTTATGCAGAACGTGTTGTATCAGAGTCTCGCTCTTGTTTTAAGGATATTTCCCGAGTCTTCGAGATATGGCCCTAGAAACCAAAACTCGATTCTGATGCAACATTTTGTACATCAACATAATGGTGATAGTATATATATATGCATTTCGAGACGGGCCCTTTACCACAACGTCCACATCGAGTGCAGGGACGTGTCGACGGGGAGGGGGTTAACACCACCCCTACCTCCCCCCCCCCAATCCTGGCCAAAATTAACTTTACTTCCCAAAATTCCATCTCGATTTTGAATCGGAAAAAAATTCCAACTGTTACTATTCACAAATACAGGTATGTAATATCAAGCTTCATAAGTATGCATGATGTCAACCGGTATTCGATTTTTAAAGTATGTTTACGTATCTTAATAAAAAAAATAATCCTCGAAATGCGCTTCAAAAAAATCACTTTTTGTAAAATGTGAATGTAAATTATCCTGAGTTAATTCACAGTCACAAAATGATGAGACATCGAAAATTGATCATTCCTGCAAAAGATCTGATTTAATGTTAGGACAGTGTGAATTTCTCAAAGTTCTCAGGCTGAGCATCTTTGTAGCACAAATTCCCAGCATAATACCAAATAATAATAACCTGATATTTCTATCATGAATGTGCTGGCATTTCAGTTACTAGAATCAATTTTATGCCCCCTTTCATGGCTTCATTTTCAGATGTTTTCTCGGCAGTGAATTTCCAACTAGAGGGAGGGACCGGGAGGGGTACCCCCTCCCGGTCCCTCCCTCTAGTTGGAAATTCACTATCCTACACACCCTCAATCGGAAACATCTAGCAATGTCCCTAATCGAGTGAATTCATCAATAATTTTATTACACTGAATGAGTTGCGTTCGTAATGGTAACGCAAATTTAATCTGTCCAGTTGGATATATAGCAACAAATTCAATATTCACTTTGCTTTTGGTAACATTGTTAACCCCCTCATTGTTCTGGCTTTGACATTGTCATGCTCATACACTTTACATAGCGATTAGTGACGTGTAGGGGAGGGGGGGGGGGGGGGGCGGCGGTGGCTCGGTGGTTACGGAATTGGACTTCAACCGAATTGTCCGCGTTTCGATCTCCGCCAGTGCTGTTCTTGGGTAAGGAACTATAGCGATTTCCCACGTGGGAGACTGTGGCGCTGTGTGCTAAGGCGTAACGAACGTCGATGATGCATGCATCTTCAGCCAATCTTAACCCTGCTTGTACCGTTTTAGTACGTTGGGGAGTCTGTCCGTTGTTTGCCGTTGCTAGGTTGTTATCTCTGAGAACCCAGGCTTCCTCCACCCGTAAAACTGTTCGACACGTGGTTACCCTGGTTTGTCGAATGTCGTTAAACTCCAATAAATAAATAAATACTGACTTGCATTAATTTATTAAGTTTCAAATACTCCGTTTTCTGTAATTAACTTTACCTCAGGTTTCCGAAACACCTATTCGGAGCGTCTCGTCCTGAGTGGTAAGCTTTGCAAAAATATGTTGATCGACAATGTTCCACGATGGTGAACACTTTGAAATAACTAACAACGCCCTACGGAAAATTAACACAAGGCTATTGAATGAGATATTATCAATGGTTTTCTTTTGATATGATCTTGATTTCGCAGTATTTCTATTAAAAAAATGTAGGGGATATTTGATAAAAGTGAGTTATATGAAGAAATTATATTTTCATCAAAAAGACAGTTTAGGCATTGCACTGTGATATCCGTTGAATGCTTTCAGATATAGATAGGTGTCTGACAAGCACACATTCCACACAATTAACCGTAGAAGACATGGACGGTCAGTCAGATAATTTACCACATTCAGTCCAAGACCTCAGTACCTTGTAAATCCTCCTCGGTTCTCGAGACATGCGCGGATCCGACGTGGCATACTCGTTACCAAACGTCCAATATCAGCTTAACTGATGTTATTCCATTCCATTCTTCCACTGCAGTGGCGAGTTCCTGGGCATTGATAGGGGGCTGTTGGCGTTGTCGTAGGCGCCTGTCAAGCATATCCCAGACGTGCCCGTTTGGTGAAAGGTATGGACTTAGTGCTGGCCAAAGCAATCTAGTGGTCTTCTGCTCCTGGGGGAACTCTGGAGCGACACGGACCCTGCGTGCTTTTGCATCGTCATCTTGGAAAATGAAACGACGGCCATTGCCTCGCGCAAATAGCACCACATGAGCTGCTAACATGATGTCACGGTAATACTGCCCCGTGACACGCCCTTGGATGACATGTAATGTTGTTCTGCTTGTCATGGTTATGCCTCCCCACACCATAAACGATCCACCACCAAAACGATCGTGCTGCCTAACGATTACGTCATGGTATCGTTCGTTCCACCGCCGCCGCCGTCACACTCTGTTTCGCCTGTCGTGGAAGTCGAGAGTGAACCTCGATTCATCGGAAAACATGACGTTGCTCCAGCGACGATTGTCCCAGCGCTGTCGTGCTCCGCACCAATTATTGCTGCGATGTGACTTTCAGTCAAACGTGGAATTATTCGAGGTCGCCGAGTGTACAAATTCCAGCTGTGTAGGCGGTTGCGGATAGTCTGACCAGTGACTCGCACATCTGTCGCTCGGTGCAGCTGCTGTCCAATTTCTGAGGCACTTTGATGGCGGTTATGTAATGCTGTGATTCGGATGAAACGATTCTGGTTAGCAGTTGTCGCCCTTGGACGACCTGACCGACGTCTGTCATCAACATTGCCTGTCTGACGCTAGCGTGACCACAACCTGCTAATCACCGATTGAGTAACGTTGAGAATTTGAGCCACTGCAGTCTATCTGTTGCCAGCTTCCAGCATGTCAACGGCACGTAAACGTTCGTCAAGTGTCAGTCTTCTCATACCTCAACAGTCAAGTTTCTACCAGAAACTATTGATGAACGAGTTTACACCAAGAAAAGAATGATGAGACCTCCAAAAAAGCCCGTCCAGTACAAATGAAAATTTCAAAACGTACCCCATAGACATTAACGCGGCGCTCGTGCGAAAAAACCTGCACGAAGTTTTCGTGGGCAGGTGACATTCATGATCCACGCAAAACTTTGTAACATATTGATGTGTCCAATCACGCGTATGCAATACCATTTTCCGAAAATATCAACATCAGTTTGGATATCCCCTACTTTTTTGAATAGTATATTTACGAAAGCTGGACCCAATGGAGCAAGTGTGTGTCGAGATAGGATCGCGACCTGGCCGCGATCTGACCGCGATAAAGACGGATTATTTAGAGCATAGTAATGCATTATAACACATACATTAGATGAACATAACAAACAATATGGTACAACCGTTAATGCCTAATTGCCTCCGGAATATGATGACAAGTTTTTTTTATTATATGCCGAACACGAAAATCGACCCGATACCACTATTTTTGATCACTTTATCCGACCTGACGAAAAACAAAGTGTGGGTTTTCAAACCCGAATGCCGGAAAAAAGTAGGGTTTTTTTTCCTAGCCCTATCATTTTTGGTAAGGGTTTTTATTTAAGGTTTTTTTGCCTGGGATTTTTTTTTCTTGAGGTTTTTTTTCCGTGAGGATTTTTCTCCGGATATCTTCAAACCCATATCTCACCCTTTAAAACGAGGCTATCGAACTATTACAGCTACAGTACGTGGAGAGTGGATTGTTGCTAAATCACTCGGGGAGTGGAGTTATCACCCAAGCATTATTTTCAAATTATGTACATGTGGACACAAAAACACAAGCAATGTTTCAGCCAATGGACCTCCGGGTACAACCTGGAGGTCCATTGGCTGGAACTTTGCCTGTGCTTGTTATGCTTTGCAACAAATTTGAAATTATTGCTCGAGTGGAATATCCACTCTGCGGGTGATTTAATGATAATACACTCTCCATGTACTGTACGTCGCGATTACGCTCCGGTCCAGCTGGTTTCAGAGTTGGAAATGTTGTGTTCTACAAACAGCCAATTGTTTCCAGTCGGGAGATGTTTGAACAGCTGTAAAACTGTAATTTACGTTATGTAATCAGTCGTAAATATTAACATTAAATTCAACACCATTAATTACAAGGTAGAAGGATGAACACTCAATATGTGGGCTTTATTCCTAAGTATATGTACCGCAACAAAGGCTTCGTATTCTGAGGGGGGTCTCATATGTTCTTTGAAGTGAAGAATTTTGTTTGAGTTTGCTTGTCACAATATATGGGGGAGTGCCTACGGGCACTCTCCTATATATTATAACAAGGCAAAACCAGGTGAAAAACATTTGATGACCAGAAATAATTTTGTACTCTGCCAGTTAAAATCACATAAAATGTATCAAATGGGAATTAAAGGGAAATTATTTCGAGTTTTAAAATATTATTTATCAGTTACTTATGTCACACAGAGCCTGCCAGCATGACTGTTCACCTTCCTGCCTTAAACCCGCTAGCCCACCCGAAGCCCACCCAAAAACCCGCGAGTATTTAAATATTATATATCAATTACTTTTGTCACACAGAGCCTGACAGCATGACTGTTCACCTTCCTGCCTTAAACCCGCTAGCCCGCCCGAAGCCCACCCAACAAACCCGCCCGCCAGCCCGCCCGCCCGCCCGACCGCTAGCTTCACTTTCTCTCTCTGTACACATATGTATATATGCGCAATTGTACGTTTTAGGGTCTGATTATTTTGTAAATTGGGCCGTGTAGTTTTCGTTACATGGTTTGAATGTACCTTTCCAATATGGCGGAAATAAAGAATCGTCATCATGATCACGACCATCATCATGAATACGTTTGATATACAATGACGAATTTGCTGTTTGTAAAATAATCATTTTGTTCACTCATCCGTATCTCGTGTTGTTATTTTTGTGACATTCACCTCTACTTTCACACTAGTTCTACAGCATTCGTTTGAATAATATCTCATGTCTAAATATTCAACTAGTCTCGGTTACAGAAACAAACACTTTCTTACTTACGATATTACATGTATATTCGATAAATGGCGGGTTTTTCTTTCAGAACATGTTCGAAAACAATGCAGCGTATCGGACAACGCCTACAATCTAAACAGGAACTTTTCGAGACCCACGAAGTGAACATTGAGCCTCTCTCTCTCATTCTCTCTCTCTCTCTCTCTAATTCCTCTAAAACATTAGTGGTTTAGACGCTGGACTTCCGATTGCCAGGCGGTGTTGCCGAGGGTTCGAATCCCGGCGGGGGATCAGAAACCAACATTCAAAATTCCTCTAAAACATGATTGTGTCATTTGAGAAAACACACACAAGCCCGTGCCAGTCTTCGTCTGAGGCCATACACAGCACTTTCGTCGTACTGTAGCCAGCGCGTTCCACACTTTCATGCCGCTGCCGAAAGGAAGATGAACCAAGTAATCATGAGGACTTCATCTAAAAAGCTAGATTCCACCCATCGTTTTTAACGGTGTGCAATGGTCTAGTGGTTTAGACGCTGGACTCCTGATTGCCAGGCGGTGTTGCCGAGGGTTCGATTCCCGGCGGGGGATCAGAAACCAACATTCAAAATTCCTCTAAACATGATTGTGTCATTTGAAAACGCACACACACACACACACACACACACCCTCACTCACTCACTCACACAGGCACACATACACATCGTTTCAAAATCAATCGATGTCCCTGGGAGGCAAAAGCATAGTTTCAGCCTTTAGGTCTCTGGGCTCATCTCTGATGTGCGCTTGTGGAGAGTTTGCTTGCATTTCCAACATCTGATGACAGCCGCGACTTGGTTGTAAACTCAGTTTATCAGGAGTCGGAGTCTTCTCTGTTGAATTCTTAACTCACTCAGTATTTTCGCGCTATTTTTCATCAAGCAGCCATGACTAGATTTCATGAAAATTTAATTTATATTTAACACAAAAAATTATTGGAGAAAAAATCCATTACGGTTTCAGGGAGAAATTCTGATCAACCTATTACCCAACGTAACGGCCAACACCGGCCAGCGCTATTCTAAAAAGTCGCCAAATAATTTTCATTATTTTTTTCATTTTTTGTCTCAAAAACATAGATTATGACCCCTCATTGGAACGAGCTCGTCGAGCTCGTTCCAATGAGGGGTCATAACCTATGTTTGTGAGACAAAAAATGAAAAAAATTAGTTATTCAAGAATTTGTTTTGCAAGTGTCGTCTGCGTTTCATGTTAGGTAAATGGTTACGGCTCGAATTATACTTATTTAGTGGCAAGGGATATTCTGTTCTGTCAGGAATTTCTTCCAACAGTAGGTAGGGCGTTAATGCAACATACGTTTATAGTTAACAATTAACTACAGTTAAAAATAGAAGTGCTGTCATGAAATGCGCACAAGTAGCACGTCGGTCTGGGCGTTAATCTACTCGTTATGGCCCTATTAAGGCTATCAATTCTGTGTATATGGCCTGTGCACAAGCAATGTTTCAGCCAATGGACCTAGAGTAACCCGGAGGTCCATTCGCAGAAACATTGTCTATGTTTGCGATGAGTAATCTAGATAACTTGCCGTACTTTGGATGCCATTCGATACGGCAATGGCGCGCAATTCCTACGCGCAATAAAGTCTAGATAAGCGCACACTTCTAGTTTTAACTGTACACCATAAACATGTACAGGCAGTCATTTTTTAACCTTTTATACTTCATTGCTTAATAAAATATCCAAAAATATCTGTACATGGATTTTGATACTTCAGAGGTCAGCATGTACATATATCATACAAATAATGTTCACGCAAAGAAATTCTGAACGAAATTGTTCTGTCATAAAATTTGAATAACACAGGTTTTAACACTCTATATTCCCATTTCCAGGAACGTAAGAAACATTTCAACCTTGAGGGGGGGGGGGGAAGTGCGGGGGGGGGGGGCAGGAACGATCATAGAAGGTCTAAGCATCCTGTAAATTATCCTAAGTGCATACATGCACGACCGTAAGGGCCGGGTGGAGTGGAGAGGCGTGTCACCCCCCCCCCCCTCTATATCTTTTCATATAGGGCAGCCATCGGGCATTCGTAGAAAAATTGTTGGGCCTTGTACAATACAACGCCCCACCAGGAAACATGACACAAGTCCCAACATAAGTGAAATTGAAGTATGAGTTCCCAATGAAAATTATTCTTAATCCCCAGCAATCGTTTTGGTTCTCAAATTGCGATCGCCTGGTTGGCCCAAAGTCAAATACATGATGATATATCCCCCAGCTGTTTTAACTTTGCTTTACAATGCTTCACATTTAGAGAGCTTGCTATTAGTGCATCTGTGAATTCAGAACTGAGCGTGAAATAGGTGACCTATTTTAAGGACAAGGTTGCATTTGGGGGCCTAGGTAAATAGAGGACATCAAAAATTGCGATCACCATGGACTCACCATGTTGACTAGTCCAAAATTGACCCCTCATGGCTTTATATACTGTTTAGTGTTGATCGCCTTGTAAGACGGGCGACTCTAAAAATCATATAACGCCATGTGGGGGCAATTTTGGGCTACGTGTTCACATACATACATGAACCATCGCCTTTCTCTAAGACAAATGCATGCCCTTAAGCTATAATAAACTGGTGACCGGAATAGCACACGATAATATTAATGTTGTCTATAAGGCAATTTCATCTAGCCGTCAAGCAAGAATTTGTTGCACCCCCCCCCCCCCCCACGCTCACCCCAAACCCCTGCAATATTCTGTGCACACTAAGGCCCTACATACAAGTGTTCATTATCGAGTAGTTTGTTTTCCGTTTTGTTACTTTTAACAAGTTGAGGGCCAGGTTATTTTTTGTTTTCCGAAATTGTTCATCAACATATGTTTATTACAAATTATTGGAGAGTAAACATAATATAGTGTTCACTTGACTGAATATGAAACATGAACAGGGAAAAATGTTGGCTTTTAACATGGAACCTTCATTTTTTAAAGCCCTGATAGTGCTTAACTTAACCCTTTACCTAACATGAAAAGCAGACGACACTTGCAAAAAAAATTCTTGAATAACTAAATTTTTTCATTTTTTGTCTCAAAAACATAGGTTATGACCCCTCGTTGGAACGAGCTCGACGAGCTCGTTCCAACGAGGGGTCATAACCTATGTTTTTGAGACAAAAATTGAAAAAATAATGAAAATCAATTGGCGATTTTTGAGAATAGCGCTGGCCGGTTTTGGCCGTTACGTTGGGTAAGGGTTAATAAAGGAAAACAACAGACATCACCGGGAGCTCTCTGTTGTCACACACAGCTTCCGGTGCTTTCTGTTGATTTCGTTTATTTGAAAGTTGCAAAAGAAAACTTGTCTTTTTATGGTAAGCACATTTTGGGCAAGACACTTTATCCCGGTTGCCTACATGGTGTATTAAGGCGTATTACACATCGATGGTGCACATGTCTTCAACCGTTGTAACCCTATCTTCCCCACTTCACGTTTTGATATATGGAAATCATCTCCCAAAATTAAACAGCCAAGCATTGGACAAAAAATGAAGAAAAAAAAACAAATTTTAGGAGTTCAGTATTTGTCTTCTCTCTCGGACCCCGCCGGCTAACACTATCATCGCTCGGGATTCGCACGATACAGCAGAAAATTACTGTGGATATTTATTTATTTATTTACTTATTTATTTTTAATTAATTAATTCACTTATTTATTTAGTTAAAGTGATTTCTTTATATGTAAGATTGTGTTACGGTCACTTTTGCACAGCTGCACCAGCATTAAAAAAAATGTAAAGCACTGCCATGCATAGGTAAGGCGTTAGGATAGGCCTAACCTGTTCGCCAAACCTTTTTCGCATAAAAGAAATAAACTATTATTACAAAAAAATGTATAAACAAAACCATAGACACAACAGCATACACTCACCCACCCTATCGTAAACACTCACAAATGAAGACAGATATATGTACAGTATTGTGATCGCACAACTAATTTTTCGCTAGCAGTTTGGGTGGCGATTCACACTCCCTCGAGTCGAGAGTTCCTAAATTAAATATTGTGCAATCAAGACCGGATCGAAAAAAAGAACGGAACCAGCATCGCAGATTCAATGTTCTCGCAATTATTCCCAGACTATTGAACCTCTATAGTGGCGTTGAGAGAAGAGCGCAAAGGGGATTTCGACTAGATCGCGACCCTTGTCGCGGTCCGGTCGAAATTCTCCGTCCGCTTTGAAAATAGTACTATATATTATCAACGAGGGAATGGGCATCCACAACGCCCGATCTTGAGTTTAGATCACTATTTTTGTTATTTATTTATTAAAGTTTACAACACTTTCGACAGCCAGGGTGACATCTTGTCAGACAGTTTTATGGCTGGAGGAAGCCGGAGAGAACCACCGAACAACGGCGAGCAACTGTCAGACTGCCCAACGTACTAACTCCGCACCAGCAGGGTTAGCATTTATTGAAGACAAGTGCACCATCGACGTGCAGTACGGCTTAGTACACAGTGCCACAGTGCCCCAACGCGGACAACCAGGATGATGTACCTTGTCCAGGGACAAAGCGGAGTTACCCCTGGCGGGGATCGAACCGTGGACCTTTCGGTTTGAACTCCAATGTCGTAGCCACTGAGCCACCGCGCCCCATTAATGACGGACTGAGCACCCCCAATGCCAGATCTTGAGTTTACAACACTACAGCAATCAGGACGATGAAAAATATGTATCAATATTTATCCCATAAACGTCAGTTTATTCAAGCAATAAATGCCCTGGATAAAGTTTTGCTTTATTCACAAAGTAGGGTGGTAAATTTCCCCCATAGGTTTAACACTGAAATAATTTATTCCTACAGTAGAGACGGACTTGTGGACCTCTGACCTCTATCGTATTCGCGTAGTATAATTAAGGGTTCAATTGTTGTTTTCTTCAAACCTGTTTGAGAGTATCACACAATACCAGTAGAAAAGACTACACATTGTTCATTTAATAAAGTATTTTTGCAAGTTTAGCTCAGGTTTATAGGGGAATTATTTTTAGACAGAAATGTATCACTGTGCCTTTTTTTTTAATTTGGGCAATTTTGATTGTCTTCGAATTTGAACTATGTGCTCCTCACTTCTCGCTGTGTTTTGTAGCGAGTAACAGCACGATTTCACCGCGACTGCCCTGTAAAAGATTTATGGGAGATGACTAACATAAGCTCCAAGCTTTCTGTCGGACCCCCCATTACATAATAATATGTTTTTTTGTTAGTATATGTTATATTCTTCGTGTTCTCTATATATATTGTCACTTTTATTGGTGTTCAATATTGTAACATATAGCATACTTATTGAATAAATTTTGTTTAAACTAGATTTATGGGATAAACAAAATAAACGTACAGTGTTTTCAAGTAAACAAAGTTATTCTACTCGTAGAATTAAGAATGAAACCGACTCGCCAGAGGCTCATCGGTTTCATTCTTAATCCTACTCGTAGAATAAATGTTTTACTTGGAAACACTATACGTTTATTCTATATCTACAAACGGATCTAGACTTTAAACTTCACAGAGTTAAAATAACTATTTTTCTCTAGTAGGATGCAAAGGAGGAAAACAGAAACCAAAATTAAACCCGGATGTAAAATGATAGAAAATTTGCTTAGCTTATACACTCTTCGCTTTCCCACAATGGTTGCGTGGGCCGTCCACTTCATGATTATATATTTGAAGAGGATTATTCAGTTGAAATTGCTGCCAAGATATTATTCACTAGCGTTATAAAAACATTTTAGAACATTTCGTAAACAAAATTCTCTAGATCAAAAGAAATGCTGTCAATATATTCTCCTTCAAGGTTGTTAAACAATATTTCACGTGGGTGGATTTCATTATGACTTTGACGTGACAGGGAAGTTCTTCTGAGTAAAAAAATATTTGTTTATTCTATATATATAATTATGGGCAATGCGAGACTATAAATCATTGCTTTAGTTTGCTTTAAGGAAACGAATAAAATTATGGCGTTATTTTCGTGCAACAACAAAAAAAGGACAAGTTCCCGGATGAGAGTGATAGTTGTAATGTCGGTAACAACAATTGGGCGATTCTATGCTACATTGCAGCCCTTTTAAAGCTCTAGGAGTGAAGTATAACCGTCCTCCTGAACATCTTGCTAATAATGTGATGTGCTGGTAATCTGTTGTCCTTTAAGAGATAATTTATGCGTAGATTTGAGTGACAAACGTTCAGCAAAAATAGAGTCATGTGTCAGTACACCCCATTTAACATCATTAATAGAAAATCAACAAACATTCACCTGACTCAGTGTATGATTAATTAGAGTAGTTGAAGCTTTATCTGCTGGGGTATGACAAATACCTATTTCTTACCACGAAAGTAATTTGTTGGTATTTCCCCATTTTCTTAGAAATTCAGTCTCGTGCTCATCGTTCTAGCATGACAACAGGTTGGGAAAGTTGAAAACGCCTGCTGGCCTTCAAACGGCAATAGTGCAAAGATAGGAAAATATAATCCTAAGAGTTAAAAAAAGCTGAGGTAACTCTTCTGGTGCGTGTCAATTCCCTTGTATACATATAATGCATATTCACTGGTATATATGACTTTTTGCATTTTAGAACATGACCTTACTTAAGGATTATCGTACACTTCGTTTCGTGAAGAGAAGAGATGGGCAATACACCGAAAAACCAAACCGATACCTATATCATGGGGATACCGAAAAACCGAACCGAACCAATAGTTGAATATCGAAACCATCCGAATTTTCAAATTTTCCAACATTCGCTATTTATAAAGCCCCGTTGAGGCTTGATAACAGTTGAAAGATACAGTACGTGGAGAGTTTATTATCACTAAATCACCCGCAGAGTGGAGATTCCACCCAAACAATAATTGCAAATTTGTTGCAAAGCATAACCAGCACAAGCAAAGTTTCAGCCAATGGACCCCCCCGGGTTAAACCCGGAGGGTCCATTGGCTGAAACATTGCTTGTGTTTTTTGTCGATAGATACAAAAATTGAAAGTTATAGCTTGGATGATAACTCCACTCCGCGGGTGATTTAGTTACAATCCACTCTCCACGTACTGTACATATTCCTGAAATAAATGACTGATTTTATTTTCAGTTGTGTTAACCCTCAGTAGTCTGACAATTGCCCTGAATTACCAATAGAGTACATACTGCACATGTCCAGTTGTCTTGAAGAAATTTCTAGTCAAGTCTTGGCTGCATGTTAAGACAGCCAAGACCTGACTGGAATAGGGCTGTCACGATTTTTCAATTTAGGAATCGATTAATCGTCGCAAATAATCGATAATAATCGATTAATGGTACCTAGATGACCCCCACCCCTCTCCCTCTCTTTAAAGTTGATAAAAATGAAGTTCAAGTCAGCTGACCAACCTCAAGTAAAAAACGAAGACGATCAACTTTTAGGTACATTCAAAGTTTTGATGTTCTGAACTTTTGAACCGTCAGTGTAATAATCAAGACCGGTCGGCAGTTGCGATCTTCGCAACTGCCGACCGGTCTTGATTATTACACTGACGGTTCAAAGATTCAGAACATCAAAGCTTTGATGAATGTACCTGGAAGACAAATGCTTCCAACGGCTTCTTGGGGTTTAACATCGATGTTCTTAACTCAATACCTTTAGAAACAATAGTTTTTTCATCAAATTTTCTTTTAATTATTAAACATCTAAAACGGGATACAATTTACCGATTATTCGACAACGAAAAATTCTAATCGATTTCGCTGTGACCGATCAACAATCGATTCATCGATTGATCGTGACAGCCCTAGACTGGAAATCACTGTCCAGGAGATTTCTCTGTTATCAGCAGGACTTTCTTAAAGTGGCATGATCACGGCACATGATCTGAGATCGCAAAAGCCTGAAATGGGTCTTTAAACATTAGAGTGTGTTCTGAACAAGTCACAAAATCACTGTAGATATGATTTGTGTTACAGAAGACTGCTACTGTTGAGCTCACTGGAAGTGGCATTTTTAGCGTTTGGTAGAGTGATACAACAACTTATTCTGTTTTTTTTCCTGAACAGAATTCACCGTCGGTACTATCAGCACATTTAAGTAAAGTCAGAAACCGACTACCGAGGTATACCCCCATAAAGAAACCGATACCAAACTTAAAAGTTCCAATGCCGCTCATCTCTAGTGAACAGTAAACCAGATGAGGGTCTGTAACAATCAGTAGTGTAATAATCAACCAGTAGTGTAATATTAACCGGTAGTGTAATAACCAACCAGTAGTGTAATATTAACCAGTGGTGTAATAATCAACCAGTAGTGTAATATTAACCAGTAGTGTAATAATCAACCAGTAGTGTAATATTAACCAGTAGTGTAATAATCAACCAGTAGTGTAATATTAACCAGTAGTGTAATAATCAACCAGTAGTGCAATATTAACCGGTAGTGTAATAATCAACCAGTAGTGTAATATTAACCAGTAGTGTAATAATCAACCAGTAGTGTAATATTAACCAGTAGTGTAATAATCAACCAGTAGTGTAATATTAACCAGTAGTGTAATAATCAACCAGTAGTGTAATATTAACCAGTAGTGTAATAATCAACCAGTAGTGTAATATTAACCAGTAGTGTAATAATCAACCAGTAGTGTAATATTAACCAGTAGTGTAATAATCAACCAGTAGTGTAATATTAACCAGTAGTGTAATAATCAACCAGTAGTGTAATAATTAACCAGTAGTGTAATATTAACCAGTAGTGTAATAATCAACCAGTAGTGTAATACAAATCAATATAAAGCCACAAAAGCAGAAAGTGACATTAAACACCAGAAATACGCACATTACATACAAATCATAAACATGCCTTTCCTCACCATATTGAACCCACGAAAGGATGTTTGACCTGCGAAACGCCTTTAAACGTTCGATAAAATTATTAAAAATCGATAAGATATTCCCAAACTATGATTTGAGCCACCTCAAAACATTTTTCAGATTTTGTTGAAAAATTGTTGGTTTTCATGGATGTTTGTTACACTACTGGTTAAAATTATTACACTAAAGGTTATTACGCTACTGGTTGGTTTGTATTACACTACTGCTGGTTGATTATTACACTGCTGGTTAATTTTTATTACACTACTGGGTAATATTACACTACTGGTTGATTATTACACTACTGGTTGTTACATGGGCTAAGCACCCATAAAATGGAGTTTTCACTCAATGAACAATCATCGCATTCTGTCAAAACACATAAACCACAAACACACGCGCTGTTTCATCAGCCAGATGAGACGGCGGAGGCCCAGTGAAAACGTTTGTTTGCATGCGCTTGAAGGTGTTGTGTGTGTGTGTTTGGTTGGTGATGGGGGGGCATTGGTGGTAAATGTAAAAGTCAGAATTTGAAAATCTGATTCCCCGAAATGCCGCCTCAGTGACCCACGGAACACAATGGGGCGACATAAGGTGTTAAAAGTGGGTTGCCAGTGTCGGACTGGTCATGATTCGATCTATTTCATCTTCTTCAACCATCTTCCAACCCAGAAATAGACCAAACCAGTTTTAGTTCGAATGCATTGGCCAGGGAGTCCTCTATTTGTTTACATGAACAGTAAGTGCGTCACCGACCAGTTCGAATTAAATTAACTCTCCCCCCACCCCCCAACACTCCTCGATGTTTCATATGTGAACACTGTACTGTGTGATCGCGTTGACCGTGGAATCCTGGTGCTCCAGGTTAAGTCGCCTACATGACAGTCACTTGTTATAATGGGATTCTATGAGGCATGTACGGCGTTGCAACGGTGCATCATGGAACATTATTAGGAGGACCGTCTGTCCAATCCGATCCTCTTTCTCGCTCTCCCCTTCCCTCTCTCTTCCATCCTAATACACTTATGCTTTATAAGATCGCCTTTATTTTTCAAATGATGTAACAATGAGGGTCTTCACAGGGCGATGTTGAGTCGTGTTCAACTGTACAGGGACTCACTCACCCTTCTTTTGAAATCTGCATATTAACCATTTGAACCCTAGTGGTATCTTCCATGTCAGTTCAATGGCAGCAGTTGGAAGAGTCCATATTTATTTGTGGGGGTAAGACCAATTAATATTTTCAACGTGCAGCCTAATGGCTGCACGTTGAAAATATTGATTGGTCTACACCACGCATTTACCTTGTAGGCATCTCACTTAATGACATTATGACGTAACCTGTGACCCGGCCGGCAAAATGGCCCCTGGGGTTCAAAGGGTTAATAGACACTGTTGGATTTGTTGATAACAGACTATAATATTAGTCGATATCGTATTTTGTTATTAGAATAGGCTTGGATAGACATCCTATCGTGTTTTTCGTTAAACGTAAGCCATTATTTCTCTGCGCAAGCTCAGTTTCTTGGCACTTAAACGTTAGATCTTGTGTCTGGTAGATCTCATCTATAGGTATCGCAGAACTAAATATTGAAATTAGAGTGAACTGCCTTAAAAATCTTGAACTCGGAAATGATGCAATCTCTATAAAAATAAACAGCCTTGGGAAAATCCATTGTTTCAATAAAAGTTTGAAACATTCTATTGACATCTTGCATTATTGTTGAATATTCCTGATTAAAAAGAGGGTGATTTGATGACTTTTGGACCTAAAAAATAAAATTTACTTTTTGTGTGTTTTTGTAGGGAATTCCCTGAAAAATATGTGCACGTGACCGGTACTTCCCTTTGTGTCAGTTTTTCTCTCTTATTTGTTGCATGACCCCCTGTTTTCAGATCAGAAAAAGTTTTCTGAAGTGCTATACTTGACAGAGATATTTGAATGCCAAAATTAAAGTGATGCGATCATATTTTTTCAGCCTGAACGTTATAATGGTCGCCTATGGGAAAATATTTAGTTCTGTGATACCATCAAAGGGTAAGTTTTTGTGAACTCGTTTTGGAAACGTCAAGTCAATTTTTTCAGGACTTTTTTAGTTTGTAAAGTATCCAACAAAATGTTGTCAAAAGTTTTAGTTTTTCGAATTTTTTTGTAGTACACGATTGTATTTTAGTATACACTTGCAGGGTTACCTGGCGTTGCTCGGGCTGAGGAGAGCATTAAAATTACCCCTAGTAGACCCCTTTGAAGACCTATATCGGTGAGAAAAATTTGGATCAAAACTGTTGGTGCCCCTCTACACCCCCACCCCGGCACTTTTCTAAACCTCACCATTAGATACCTGGTAAACAATTACCCCTAGTAGACCCCTTTGAAGACCTATATCGGTGAGAAAAATGTTGGTCATAACTTTTGGTGCCCCTCTACACCCCCACCACCACCCCCACCTGCAAGTTGAAACTATTGATTAGTCTATACCCCACTTTTACCTTGTCGCCATCCCACTTAATGACATTATGATGTAACTTGTGATCTGGTCACAAAAACGGCCTTCGGGATTCAAAGGGTTGAACACCAATTACTTCAACAACAGTTTTACCCTTTTTTACCGTGCCCATTTAAAAAAAAGGACACTTAACATGTTCAATAAGCTTTGAGCCATGGGTGCGATTGTCTCGAAAAAAAAACCTCATAAGTTTGAAATACATCTCGCGCAGAAGAAACTTTTTTCTAGACATATGATGATGATTCAAAATGGTACATATACATACATTTAAAATTGCGACTTTGCTTCATTTATCGTCTTTACTTTAAGTAAGTATTCTATGCGTTATCCTGGAGACCGCTCACATTACCGAATGGTTGCCGCTGGATCCAATTTCCAATGTTTGTTGCGTTACATTGTATGCACTTTTGTTTGTTTGTAGTTTGCAAATTCGGAAATAATATATTGTTTAAACTAGATGGTGTACTGCTTATTTTCATAGTTTCATACTGCATGGTGGCACGGCGACTCATTGGTTAGAATATGACTGGACCATCACCAGGGGGACCTAGTCGTGGAACGATTTTCGGTGGTTGTCGAGTCCTTTTGAGTCAATAAATGTACTCCCACTGAATCGAAAGCACCCTTCGAATCTTTTAATGGCCTTGGGTCACGTAACACAGCAATCATGTGTCACCGTAGACACCAAGGTGGGGGCCTTTGGTATACAAAATGGACGGCAGGAACACGTCTGACCTTAACAATACGCGTCGGGCATGCACTGTGACAACTCGTATCACTATGGTAATGACGTCGCAACATGGACACACCCATGGGCGACCATGACAACACACTATGATGTAATAATGTCACGTGACTATGACCTCACTTTCACGGTCCACTACCTGGTCACCCGATGAGTGCGGAGTCAAATGAGAGATAGTACCCACTCTCCACTAAATGAACACACACATCCATGTAGCGTATCTGTGGACAATATATGTGTGTTCAGGGTCGTGTGCCCTTTCTTCGCTCCATCCCCCAGTCATGTTTCAACTGATGAACAACTTAAACGGTTGTCAACTGCCTACAAATCTAAGACTCTTACATTTGTAAAAGATTATGAGTTGTAATCCTTTGTGGAGCTATCAATCCGTGGATGATAAGGTAGTAGCCTTCTCTTCGCGTATCTATTTTATATGTTGAAGGTCTGTGATTCTGGCCAGCAAGAAATTCTAGCTTTGATTATCTAGCTTGATATACAATGTGCTATTTTTACATGGCTTCCCATCCTAGGATGGTTGTGCGCTGTAGTTGTATGTAATACAGCATGGTGGTTGTTCTGACGAATCCAGCACTTTGCCCTCTCGAATGATTCGGCCCGACTATATATTACCATGAAGTGGGGAGAGACCGAAGTAATCTTCATCATGCTGGTAAGATATTAAATGAACTGCACACAATACATGCTGATCATTATAACATAAAACAGCTGAAACCGGTAATACATACATTTCTGAATGAAGGAAAACTCAAATTTCCATCAAGTGTGCATCTAGTAATACATGTATCTGTAATGGTGGAAAACATTCCAAGCAAAGTTTTAGACAATAAACGAGTTTGGCTGAAGTAGAGGCTCAGTTTTTTTGTGTCTTTATTTTTAAACAGGCGACGAGTCGGCATCTGCGTGTAAGTTTCTGTTTTGGGGCGTTTTAACCCTTTAGCCAACACACACGTTATCAAAAGTGTTTTATTTGTGATTTTTTTTATTGTTTCAAAAACATTCAACTAAAACCATGTCATGTGATCCTCTTTGGAACGAGCTCATTCCAACGAGGGGTCACGTGATTTGGTTTTGCTATTTTTTAAAAAAATGTTTTGTTTTCAACTGATTAATTTTTAAATTACGCGGGAGGTGCCCAGATTCGTTAGGTTTAAGGTTAATGGTATCCCTCCCCTGCGCCCTGTACATTAATACAAATATCAAATAATCATTAGCAAATTGTCTCAACGCATTTGTTTTATTTGCATTTAAATTATGCCCCGAGGGTCAAAATAACATCAGATACATCGGTATCAAGTGATGGTGAGAGTAACAAGTACGAACATCTAACAACTACTATTCACTAAGAATCAACCGCAAGACAATAGAGTTATTTAAAGGTTATCATGATGAAAACGCCATAACAGCGTACGTGCAGTCAGTCGTGAAATACTTTCACGCCACTTCTTGAGACGGATGTAACATAAGTGTCCTAACATTCCATGCCAACATCGCCTGAAGACAATTCATCATTTACGTATATTATATGTACATAAACATTTTTTTGAAATGAACCACTGAAGAACTCACACACAAATAACGTCTGTTAATGAATCTCACAGCTGTTAACGCTCAGTATCCCAAATGTGGAAATTGGGCGCTATCGCCGCATATAAAACCCTCTATGGGAGAGCGATGTCTAAGTTACGGCTTGGATTTCAAACCGAAAGGTCGACGGTTCGATTCCCGCGTTGTGTCATTGGGCATGGCACTTCATCCCGATTGCCCATGTGTGGGAAAAGTACTGGAGCGTAATGCACGTCGATGGTGAACCTGTCTTCCACCAATGTCAACTCCACTTCTGCGGAGTTAGTACTTTCGGGAGTCTGACAGTTGCCCGCCGTTGCCCAGTGGTTCTCTCCGGGTACTCCGGCTTCCTCCATCCGTAAAACAATCCGACACCAGGTGAATCTGGCTGTCGAAAGTCTCTTTAAAACCCCAATAAATGAATAAATAAAAAAATAAATAAATAAATAAATAAATAAATAAATAAATAAATAAATAAAACTCTCTGTATTACAAGTACATAATCGCAGGACAAGAAATTAGCACAAAACATAAAACAGCTCCTGAATAGAGCCTCGTAGTGAGGAAACATTTCCAAATTCATATCATATCTGTCTCAAACGAGGCTCTCGTAACGTGCGCAGAATTTCGAGGTGACAACAAAACAAACGCGAATGTCTTTGCGATGTACACTCTGGACAACATCCTATTGGTGTCAAAGTAATTTTTTGTCCAAAAAGTTTCATGGAGCGAAGACATCGAACCGTAAGACAAATCCGCGTTTTCGAATGCAATTCGCCAAAAGCTGAATTTAGACCTCCTGCCATTGAAAGATACTATTATATTTCCTATCTGAAGAGACTCAGTGCGTAGTCGGGTGAATTTCATTTTCATTTAAATTTCCGACGTCATATATAATTTGTAAATTGTCATGTTATCATATAATAAAACGCATTACTGAAATAGTCAGTATATCTGCGTTGCAACATTTCGTCTCGTTTGCAAGGCCAGAACGGCCAGATCAGACAAGACGCCTAAAAGTCTTGTTTGGTCTGGCCGATCTGGTCTCGTGAATCGCTGCAATATGACAACGCAGATCAACTTTTTGTTATAATAATCTGTACGTAGAACGGTTTGACGTTATAATTCCAGTTAGGAGCACATTGAATTTCAAACCGAAATGTCCATGGTTCTATCCTTACCAGAGGTAACTGAGTTGTGTCCTTGGGCAAGGCGTTTAATCCCGTTTGTATACGCAAGGGCACGGTGGCACTGGGTACTAAGGCGTACTGCAAGCCTATTGGTGAACATATCATCACCCATTGATAACCCTGCTTATGCGGAGTTAGTACGTTTGGAACTCTAACAGTTGCTCGCCGTGGTCGGTGGTTCTCTCCGGATACTCCGGCTTCCTCCACGCGAACTATTGTTCAACATTTGGGGTGCTGGCTATAAAAAAGTGTAGTTAAACCCAACTAAATAAATCCAATATGTTGAATTGTGTGGTGAACTGGGAGATGGGTATTCTATACGAGTCATCGAGCACGTTCCAGTGAGGGGTTATCAATTATGTGTGTGTGTGGGGGGGGGGGGGGACACGTGTGGTGGGGTGAGGTTAACCCTTTACCCAACGAATCGCCCGCATCCGCCCGCGTGATATGCAAATTCAGCAGATGAAAAAATATTATTTTTCGAAAATTTTCAACAAAACCATATCATGTGACCCCTCTTTGGAACGAGCTCGTCGAGCTCATTCCAAACGAGGGGTCACATGATATGGTTTTGTTGAATTTTTTTGAAACAATTTAAAACCTGGTATTCAAAATAATAAATTTTGAAATCGTTTGCGTTGGGTAAAGGGTTAAACAAAGAGGGAGGTGCACGAAAGGAAACTAAACGACAGAAAATTACAGAACACCAAAAGATGGCGAAAGCGCCGTTTTTGTATTTTTAATTGAGTTTAAACAGAGAATAATAGTCAAACGTTCTAACTGCGGGGTGAGGGGTGGGGGGGGGGGGGGGGTGGCTATTGTACAAATACAGCTTCTGTATTTTATACCACCCTAAAAGACAATGCCTGGAGTTTGCGAAATAATGCACTCATTGATGATACAACTTCGGAATTCTTATATGAAACTCCCATACCCTTAGTGTTAAATTTACTGACAACTTTATAAAATTGAGGGGGCTGGCTTTCCCGTTTACCTCTTCTAAAGACAAAAATGTCAGCCATGTAAATATAAAACGAATACATAGGTTCAGATTCTCTCTACTCTGCTGAAATAAAAATTTATTATACGCTAAACGATAGATTATCGAAAAAATCCCCCCACTGTGAAGATATAGACAATTTCACTTTCACGATATCAATCAAAATGGTGACTTTCAAAGCATCACTTCAAGGTGAATACGAATAAAATTATCACTGGAAATTACAATTTGTTCTAAAGACGTATAATGAAAAGAAAATCTAGTGCTTTTGTGTGGATACCGATCATTTCCAGCAATAATTCAACACGTATTCACCTTGAATTGATGCATGAAACCCACCAGCTGAATCAGGTCGCAAGCCGCTACCCGTTCCGAGTATCGATCAAAATCTAATCACTTCCGCGTATCAATGCGCATCAGCTGTTTACTATCATACATCAATTCAATGTTGAAACGAGTGGAATTATCGATAGGAATGGTCAGATTCTTATAAAAAGCGTATAATGAAAAGAAAATCTAGTGTTTTTAAGTGGATCATGACCGAAAATTATCTCACCCTTGACCGAGACAATTTGTTATTTTCGCTGGCGTAGTGAATTTTACCCTGAATGAATCTATTCACAGAAATCGCCATCCAAATTATATTATATTTTATGTATTTTGTCGCCCTTAACTAGAACGAACTCGCAAAGGTTTGGATGGGGGTATTAAGTCAAGTCTTTCCGTAGAAAAATGAAACACATAACGTTTACGTAGGTGTCATCTGCAACGCTTGTTGGGTAATGTATTCTTGGAAATGGAAGGACATAAATTAGCAGTCACTGTGATAACGGGGTTTGTGTTCTGATACCACACCAATGAGCCATAGATCGGCCTCACCACTTCCCACCTCATGTGAAGTAATACAATTATTTCACAGGACACCATGACATGTATCTTCCTTCCGTCGCGTTAATGTGTATATTATTTTATCAGTTAATCAAACCAATATTGCTCTACGGTTGCGAATTATTTTACAAACTGTGATAAACTTCCGCGCGAGCAGTACATCTCAAAATTTTGTAAAATAGTTCTCGGGTGAATAAAAATGCCTTTAATCTAGCCGTACACGCGGAGCTCGGAAGGTCCCCACTTTCGCTAAAGTCTCTTGTAAAATTATACAAATTCATTACCAAATTTCACTCCATAATCCCAGGTACACTACTGAAAGATTCTTTCACGTCATATAAACTCACATCAGTATATAGTGCATTCCAACACATCGTCCCCTGAGTTCCAGTTTGCTCTATGTGCCAGTAGGCACATAGAACAAACTGGAATTCAGGGGACGAAATGTTGGATCTCTATAACATGCCTGGTGATAGAGTCGGCAATACTGAATCCAGAACATTATATGATAAATTGAATACGGAATACGAACAGTTTTTTCACGAGTCTATCCATGACGATAACAAAGGGCGTGGCAATAAGCTCCGTACCTATCGTACATTCAAACTATATCAGATATTTAAACCGTATCTTACGCACAGTAAAGCGTGTGAGGCGAGGATTATGTTTACCAGACGGAGAATAAGCAGTCATAATTTTTGTATCGAGAGAGGCAGACATTTGCAACCTCTTATTCCATTAGAACGTAGGCTCTGCAAGGCTTCGAGTGTTTGTGTAGATACCGACGCAGTAGAAAGTGAAATTCACTTTATCATGGATTGCCTGGTCTATTCGACCACTAGAGCCCAGTTGTTAAACATAATACGTAAAGATACACCAGATTTTGTAAAGCCAGTAAATATCAGTAATTTGAACTCATTATGAAGAATGACAGTCCGACACTCATTAGTCCCGTCTGTAACATGATCCTGTTGTTCTTCAGAGAGAGAGAGAGAGAGAGAGAGAGAGAGAGAGAGAGAGAGAGAGAGAGAGAGAGAGAGAGTTTTAAAAATAAATTAATAAAATAAATTAAGTTTCGAAAACAAATTTCACAATTTTCAATAAAACCACACAAATATGGATATCATTAGAACCAGCTCGCCGAGCTGGTTCTAATGATATCCATATTTGTATTGTTTTATTGTGAAACATCCGAAATATTTTAGGCTGTGGTAGGTTTATTCTGGTTAATTCTCTGGCCGTTTTTGCCACTATGTTAGGTAAAGGGTTAAAGCAGAAGGTTTGGCAAAGGCATGGTATATCGATTCTGACGTCATTTTGTAACATATTCCTTTAACTGGTTGCTTGCTGGAAAACAACCCTCCGATCTGTTTCTGAAGTTAGCTAATGGTAACATGGTGTGAGGTTTGTCGCTCGGAGTTCATATTCTTCATCTCTGTTGAACAAAGACTTCGAGCCGAAAATATTAGACCATGTTGTCGTCAATTCATCACGATAAACTATATGTTCCAATAAGATTGCACCAGGGGGCGGTGGCGTTACGGTAACCGGTTCTCGTCAGATTACCGAAGTAAAGCAACGTCGAGCTCGGTTGGTCCTCGGATGGGTGACCATCTGAGCGATCGATTCGGACTCCCGCGTTGTGTCCTTGGGCAAGGCACTTATGGGGGTGGCGGGGGCACGATGACACCGTGTACTAAGGCATACTGCACGTCGATGGCGCGCATGTCTTCAACCAATCTAACCCTGCATGTGCTGCATTGCGGAGTTACGATGTTGGGGAGCTGGGAGCTGCTCATCGTTGCTCGGTGGTTGTCTTCGGGTACTCCGGCTTCCTCCGCTCGTAAAACTATCACGGTCATGATAAGCCATTGTGCATAAGTATGTGACCTTAAACACCAATGAATAAATAAATAACATCGCACCAATAACCCCAAATCCACATTGGGAAATGAACAAGGCGTCTTTTAACGATAGGTGTTGGTAAATACACCTCACGTGTACCTCGTGACGTCACTGGACAAATAATCAATAAATCAAGTAAAGATCGAAGTCACTCCATCTTAGTTCAAATCATGAACTGATTTGTAATTTAACCCTTTACCTAATCAATCGCCCGCATCCGCCCGCGTAATATGCAAATTCAGCAGTTGAAAAAATATTATTTTTCAAAAAAGTTCAACAAAACCATATCATGTGACCCCTCGTTGGAACGAGGTCGTTGACCTCGTACCAACGAGGGGTCACATGATATGGTTTTGTTGAAATTTTTTAAAAATTCGAAAAAATGATATTTAAAATAATAAATTTCGATATCGTCTGCGTTGGGTAAAGGGTTAAATACCATTTCATTCGGAACATAGCCTGTTGTACGCATGCCAAATTTACGAAAACGAACGGTCTGCAAGTCAATCAGTTGATGGAATAATTGCGAAACGGACAATCTCATTTCAAATATTTCATGCGGGGACGTCAAACGGTAGAATATGCTACTGGAGCCGTAAACGCAGAACAAAATAAGCGAGCTCTCGTCCAATCAGTGGATGACGATTTTAATCTTATTGGAACATACAGCTTCCACACTCTGCGGATGCAGTAGACCATATCTCGTTGAAATTAATTTGCTTCACCTATATGGATTTCAGATTTGCCTCCTTACAATTTGTGGGAAAGTACATACAGGCTACAAGCATAGACCTTTCTGGATCTATCACTACTGCCCCTGCGGCTACAGCAAGTTGATTCTTCTGACACTGTCTTCGCTCTGGACTTATTTATGTCATTAACACTATTGTGATCACCACACAAGTAGCTGCTGCTTCATCTTCCCACATCGTCTATCACTTTCACTGGCAATCTTGCCAGCATGGGCGTAAATATGAGAGTGTGGGACGCCACTCTCAATAATGTTCCAATTGGAACATTCTCATCTGGTTTGGAGTCTTTGATATCGATAGCTCTTGCTGGTAATATATTATTTTCTTACAGAGCTAGGTTTGCTTCTTGGACTTATGTCACACAAACAGTCTGTCTCATTCAAAGGGGGAGGCGGGATGCTGAGGTACTAGCATTACCAGTTTTGAGTCCGGTACGTGCTAATTGAATAGGAGTTGGGAAACCCTTGCGTCACGACAACTACGTTTATTTCATCAGAAACAAATTTCATGATTTTTTTTAACTTTAACTTCATAAATATACCCATTGTCCTATTTTCCAAATGCATAAAAAAGATAACTGAACTACATCATCAAGGCATGACTTCTTCGAAGGCATGCCTTGATGATATAGTTGAGTTATCCTTTTTCAGTCCGGACTTGAAGCCCGACAGTCGGGACAAATTGGGTCCCCACCCCAAATTGCCACTTTTGCAATAGTCCTGCTTATCAGTCCAACGAAGGCGTCAGACCAGAAACGATAAGGAAGTGTATTCAGGTGAACCGTTATGTGTTTGCAGTGTGGTGAGGCTACCGTGCGACAGGGCTGCCAGAAGTAAATGTAAGTGTGGTATGTTAAATCCGAAAGACAGAAAACTGCTAAAAAAGAACCGGAAAATATTAACGGTTAAAATCAGAAACAACACAACAGGATCGACAGAGCGCAACAGTATTTTCCCCAGCGAGAAAATTCGACTATGGATCAGGCATATCGTATAACCAGTTTAAAATTTCAGATCCTCATGCAAAGGCCTCAGAATTATGGGCGTGGATGTTAGTGCTTGAGATGTTAGAGTGTCATTACTTAAAAAAACAGTAGCTGCTAAACGCTTCAGCTGAAAATTTTATTTCCCTGCAAAACGCGCAGTAATACATCTCATCATTCAAAATATATCAACATCCCAGCAGACAATTTGAAAACAATCAAAGAGTAAAAATGATGAAAAACTATATTCTCACCTGTAGACACTCGTGCGATGTGGTGTGCGATCGGAATATTTGGAGTTTAAACTCGAATGTTTATTATAAATCCGTTTTCACTGAAGTATTGTGGGCATCATTTCGTGGAAAAACATGACGTTGAATTGTACAGGAAATAAATTGAAACATGTGAGGTGAACTTCCCAACAATAATTATCATTCAAACTACATGGTCTTCTCATTGAAACCAGGTCAAACGTGCGACGTTGACTGTCTGTCATTACAATAATATCATTCACGTACTTGAGAGTTAACCGCAAACCTCTAAAGCGTCGATGATCTACCATGATGGTTAACCACTGAGATGCGTAAAATCACGCAGGTGGAGAAATTAGCCCGGCACTGGCTGGGCCTAACCAGGAAATTTTGGTATGGACGCAATCTTTTTCACGTTTCGAGGAAACTTTTTGTGCAGAATTCGAATCCATTTGATGCCAATCTGCAAACTTTGGGGAATTTGAGTTCTTTGCATGTTTTCAAAATGACCGACAAAATGGTGGCAACATTTTTCGAAAACTAAGAATGAGCAATTTTGGGAAATTTGATCGCCCTTTCTGAAAGATATAAGATATGATTGTGGTAAGGTCATATTTACCTGCCCATCTCATGTTAAATAAAACCTATAGGGTTATTCAGCCCTTGTTATGTATAAAGAATAAAGAGCGTTGTTTTCAGTTAAAACTAGAAGTCCTGTCATGAAATGCGCACAAATAGCACGTCGATCTGCGCGTTAATCTACGCGTTATGACCATAGTAAGACTACCAAATTATGTACATATGGCCCGTGCAGAAGTAATGTTTCAGCCAATGGACCTCCGGGTAACCCGGAGGTCCATTGGCTGAAACATTGCCTGCGTCTGCTATGAGTTACCAAGAGAACCTGCCGTGCTTTGGATACCATTCGATATGGCAATTGCGCGCAATTCCTACGCGCAATTAAACCCAGATAAACGCACAGTTCGTGACAGGACTTCTAGTTTTAACTGTAACCACCAAGGGTGCCAATCATAACTATCGTGTCCATTGGGTCATCTTACAACGCCTTTGTTATGTCAGTGATTGGTAAACTTGGTGGTTACACGCCGCTCTTTATTCTTCGCAAACGTCTGATTTTGCCATTCGAAGCGCATGTGTTTCTTGAATTTTTCAGAACTAATCTAATTGTTTCTTATATCTCAGCCTTTCCTTGCCAAATTGTAGTTTATTTCATTACAGATAACCTCTTTCTTCATTCACATACGATTTGACGTTTACATTATATATAAGACGATACACTTTGCCGAAGCCTATTTTCGTACAATAATAGGCTATACAATGGCATGCCATTCGCAAACTTGCTTGTTCTGGGAAACTATTCCAAACTGTATAAACAAGAAGTAAGTCTTGGTCAAAGTCGGCCCCGATCGAATATTGTCGATCATTAAAGCAAGCAGAGGGCGTGGTGATGACACACACGTCGGTCTCACTGATTAATTAGGATCAGATCCAACTCATACTCTCACATGTCATAGGATATGTGTGTCAACATACACTTCACAACATCACGTAAGTCGACATCTCAAGCGAAATGCGGCTACACATCGTCCCCCGAGTGAGTTCCAGTGTGTTCTGTGTGCCTACTGGCACATAGAACGCATTAGAACTCAGGGGACGATATGATGCTCCCCCTTCAGAACACCAAATAATTCGACATCGCAAGCGAAATGCGGCTACACATGATGCTCCCGTGAATAAAGGGTCCGCAGTTCTGACCCCAAACAGTTCTTGTTCAAGGAACAGTGCCTGTTTTGTGGTGAAGGGTTGAAGATGTCGACAAAAGACATCCAGACCGGTGGCGCAGGGTCGCTGTAGTGAGAACTAAAAAATCATCCTGGTATGAAAACTTTTCAAGAAGTTATTTCTTCAGTATGTGAACGCAGAATGGATGAGTGGGGACAAATTGTGCAACTCCGAATGGCAGGTTCTCCGTGCGATCTTCATGCGTCAGACGCTAGATATCATATAGACTGTTCGAAACACATTATGCATTTGAAGCGGGTCGAGCTTCTTAGGAATGAGGACAAAGATGTTGTCTCAGACCAGGCTTTAAATGCTTTGGTTGAATGCATGGCAGAAGAAAAGGACAAAATGTGTAATACTGTTGAGCTGTTCGATATGTATATTGATTTAGCCCCTGCATACTGATGTCAAAATATCTAAATTTCAGGCTGCAATTGTTTCCCATCATGCAACTAGAAATTTAATCAATTCAATCTTGTTTGACAGAGCTCAATGAGCTCTGTCAAACAAGATTGAATTGGTTAAATTTCTAGTTGCATTATGGGTATAATGACTACTTGAATTATTGATATTTTGACTCCAGAGTTCAGGGAGTTAAGGGTAGTAAAATTGAAAGGAAGATAAAACACTAAAGTTACAGTCACCAGGAATCGACAGCATTGTTTTGTTCAAGGAGACAGCATCTATTAAAATCACCACGTCACACGAAGACAATGTCAGCACAAAGGGGATTGCTACTAACATCCCACTGCCACCAAAGCAAGAAGTTCTATCGAACTCCACAAACAAAAAGCAACTCATAAGTCTCATATGTTCACACGTCATCGAATGCTTCGCTAATGGTAGTCACTCGAATACACTAGTCATAACAGGTGAATCTTACACAGCAATGCTCATTAGGTCAGGCGACGTGCAAGAAGTTGGTGAGTTATACGCCGAGCACGAAGTGGCTCACGCTATCATTTGCCAACAAGTTAATTACATCCAGAGATCATGCAAGGGCATTCGCCGCATTAATATCTTATCAGATGACACGGACGTGTTTGATCTCCTAACTTTCTGCTATTGGAAAAAACAAAATAGGCTGCCTGTTGATAATGGAAGCTACGAGTGGGGGAAGAAAGGTTATTGACATAGGTGAAACATGCAAGCAAATTGCCAAAATTTTCCCTAAACTCATCGCAGCACATGCACTATCGGGCTGTGACACTGTCGCACAATTGCACGTTGTGGGCAAAGTAGGTATGTTGAAGAGACCGCAGGGTTATACTTTGGACTGGCTTGGTGATCATCGTGTAGACATGGACGCTATGTTTGTCCAAAGTACCCTCCTGATTTGGGTGCGTGTTGTGGTTATCCGGCAACAGAAATGACCGAAGCCAGGTCCGTGTCTGAACATCCAAAACAGCAAAGACGCGATTATCTGCCCCAGAGCTAGCAAGCCTTCCACCCACAGCTGAGTCGTTCCACGAGAATGCCAAAAGGGCCCACATTCAAGCCATGCACTGGTACTCTTGTGTGTCAGGCATTCCACCAAAATGCCCTCCATCGGATTTTGGATGGACCACTGATGACAAATCTAAGACTTTGACGCCACTAGGTGTTCCCGGGTCTGCATATACTGCCACAGAACAGGTATTGAATTTTATCAAGTGCGGTTGTATTTCGTCCAAGGGATGTTAATCCGAGAGATGCTCTTGTGTCTCCGTAAACAACCTATGCACCATTGCATGCCATTGCAAAGGTGATTCAAACACGTGTCATGGTGAGCTGACTTTGGAGAATGTCGAGTCACACGACACCTCAGATGATGATGTTGATGACGAACACTTGAAATGAACTCGATTCAAGATGGGTGGATTTTCGTGAAAGTAGTGGACATGTTAGGTGCCATGTCTGAACTCAGTGGACTGGAATAAGTTGCCGGTTTGCTAGGAAGGTGTTGATACATTGTCTGACATGACAGTTAAAACTAGAAATCCTGTCACGAATAGTGCGCTTATCTAGGCTTAATTGCGCGTTGGGATTGCGCGCAATTGCCATATCGAATGGCATCCAAAGCACGGCAGTTTCTCTTGGTTACTCAAAGCAAACACATGCAATGTTTCTGCCAATGGACCTCCGGGTTACCCGGAGGTCCATTGGCTGAAACATTGCTTGTGCACAGGCCATATGTACAGAATTTGATAGCTTTACTTGGGCCATAACGCGTATATTAACGCGCATACCAACGTGCTGTTTGTGCGCATTTCATGACAGGACTTCTAGTTTTAACTGTGATCTCCTAATTAAGTCTCCAAAATATCTTACAGCTGGCTATGAAAATGTTTTCCTCGACAAACTGGTTGATTTTCCAGTCATTTTGGCGGCCATCTTTATACCTACAAAGGTCAAATATCTTGAATTCCTTTGATTTTGTGTAATCTGTAGGTTGATTTCATTTTAGCACAATGATATATCCTATAAATAACGGTACAATATCAAAGAAATGGATCATTCTTAATGTTCCGAAAAATTCGGTCGCCATTTTGTCGGCCATTTTGAAAAAGGCAAATAACTCAAATTCAACAAAGTTTACAGACTGGCACCAAGGATTCAGCTTAAAAAGTTACCCTGGAAACACCAAAAAACATTGCGTCCAGACCAACATTTCCAGGTTCGACCCCAAATCCACTAATCCATGCCGGATTAAATATAAATCCGCCATTTTTACACAAAGTCGTGGGTTCTGGTGTACGGACAATGCCCCCCCCCCCTCCCCGATAATTGCTCCATTCCCAGTCGACAAATGCATGATCAGACAATTTCCCCCTTTCGACTTGGCAGCCAAGGCAACTACCCCTCTCGAGTCAAATTGGCAGTCCAGACACCTGCCCGCAGTCCAGTTGGCAGCCAAAACACCTCCCCCAGTTGAATTAACTGTCGGCATACCCCATTGCTCCTCCATACGGCCACTCCAGTTAGATAACTGCCCTACCGTTTCACCAGAGAAATGTGGATTGGATTAAACTTCGTATACACTGATGTCGAAAAAAAATAATTACCGTTGACTGGTCACTTTCCACGGATGGGCAATATTTCCACCGGCGCGATAATATTAAATTCCGAACACCAATTATAGGAATAATCATCAAAACTTTATTTAATGAAGCATCGAGTATAGTCTAGTGCTTCATTAATTAGAATGTTGCTGATGGTGCTTTTTATTACCGGGTAATCACTGCCCACGCGTGGATTATAACCAGTCCAGAGCGATTCTGATGTACAAACTACACATTTTCGCAATAATGCAGCTAGAAATTTAATCATTTAACCCTTTACCCAACGTAGAAGATATCAAAATTTATTATTTTAAATATCATTTTTCAAATCTTTTCCAAAAATTTCAACAAAACCATATCATGTGACCCCTTGTTGGAACGAGCTCGACGAGCTCGTTCCAACGAGGGGTCACATGATATGGTTTTGTTGACATTTTTTGAAAAATATTATTTTTTCAACTGCTGAATTTGCATATTACGCGGGCGGAGGCGGGCGATTCGTTGGGTAAAGGGTTAAGTCTTTGTTTGATTGATCTCATTGACTGAACAAGTTAAATTCCTCGCTGCATTTATGGCATGAAATTTGCCACTTGAAATGTCAGTGTTTTTTTCTTTATTGTTTACATTTTCCTATCATAAAAGCAGAGCTTTCTTTATGAGATGCTTTATTTAAATGCACTGAGAAAAAATACCCCAGTCGTAACATGATCACAAAAAACTGAAGTCCTAAAAACAGCGCACACTACAATCCTTTCTCAAAAGTTCGCGCGACAAAAGCACCTTCCATTTTTCATGAGTTACTTATATTAATGGAGTTGTTAACCATTTACCCAACGTAACCGTGAAACCCAGCCAGCGCTATTCACAAAAATCTCCAATTAATTTTCATTATTTTTTCATTTTTTGTCCGCAAAACATAGGTTATGGCACCTCTTTGGAACGAGCTCGTCGAGCTCGTTCCAATGTGGGGTCACAAGCTATGTTTTTGAGACAAAAAATGAAAACAGTTAGTTATTCACGAATTTTGTTTGTAAGTGTCGTCTGCTTTTCGTGTTAGGTAAAGGGTTACAATAAATCGTAGGCAATGGCCTCTGGGTTGCAGAAATTCAGACATATCCCTCCCCCCTCTAAATATTGAATGTTCATGTTTTAAAACTTGTTTGAAATTGCTTGCTTTGCGAATAAGCACAAGTTCCTCGAGCTGCCCTGGACTGGTTGTGAGGGTGCGTGAAGTTGTCTCGATTATCAATTGGATTGGGGTAGTTGTCTCGGCTGCCAATTCGATTCAGGAAGTTGCGACCTCTGCCAAATGGACTTAGGACAGTTGTCCTGGCTGGCAATTCGACTGAGGGTAGATGATCTGGCTGTCAAATGGACAAATGGGGTGGGCACTGTCCAACTGTGCATTTGTGGACTACGGATTGCTAGCTGGAGGGGAGGCATGTGTGGGTCGTATTATGTTTATAGTACTGCAATCGTTCAAGATGATGGTGGTCTCTTTCTAGATCAGTCTGCGGACCGGTTGCGACCTTCGTACATCAGTGGCTCGAAATGAATAATACATTCCTGATTAATACATTGGGAATTGAACACTGAAGGCTGAAAAACGAATAGAAATATTCCACAGAGTACTGGGGTGGAAACCGGACGGGGAATTTCGACTGGATCGTGATTCGGTTGAAATTGTTTGTCCACGTGTCTGATTACATTACTGTAGTACTGCGCGCTAAAGCCTGAATTAACCCTTTACCCAACGTAACGGCCAAAATCGGCCAGCGTTATTCTTAAAAATCGCCAATTAATTTTCATTATTTTTTCATTTTTTCTCTCAAAAACATAGGTTATGACCCCTCATTGGAACGGGCTCGTCGAGCTCGTTCCAATGAGGGATCATAACCTATGTTTTCGAGACAAAAAATGAAAAAAATTAGTTATTCAAGAATTTTTTTTGCAAGTGTCGTCTGCTTTTCATGTTAGGTAAAGGGTTAAAAAATAACTTTATTGAGAGTATACAATAGTTTTTATCCTTTACCCAAAGACGGCCAGCGCTATTCCTCAAAAAATCATCATTCAATTCTCATTATTTTTACACTTGTTGAAAATAATTAGTTATTCAAAAATATTATTTGCAAGTGTCGTCTGCCTTTCGTGTTAGTTAAAGGGTAAAATAATATATTCTTTATGCTTATCATTGCTTTTCATTTTATAAAATTCGGGTAGATTTGTTTGTAAACAAAAATTAGCAATACGGCAAAAAAAAACGGGATTCTATAAAAGATCCTGGTGTTGTCAGTGAGTCATTTACGTTCCAATAAGACTAAAATCCTCCTCCTCTGATTGGACGAGGGCTCGCTTAGTAGATTCTATGTTTACGGCTCAAGTGGCAAATGTTACCGTCTGACGTCACAACGCGAAATATTTGCAATGATGCCGTTCGTTCGTTTTTGCTTCATCAACGGAGTGCTTAGCAAGCGGCTTAATTTTTTGGATTTTTCACACGTGCAACAAACGGTTTTCCGGATTAAGTGTCGTTTAAATTATAGACCGATTTACGATTTGAATTAAGATGGGATGAGTTTATCTGGCTTATTGATTATTTAGCAAGTGCCGTCGTGGGTACACGAGAGGTTTATTTACTAAACCTGTGATCGTTAAAAGTTGCCTCGCAGAAGGCAACTTTTAACTATCACGAGTTTAGTAAATAAACCTCTCGCGTTTCACAATATTGCGTGTGCTGCTATTTACAGTATACTGTGGAATAATAATGTGGCGAAACTACCGTCGTTCTTCAACATTGACGCTTAAGTTTAATGTATCACATTGTTATTATCAGAACCTCCGCGATAATATCCACTCCCACCCCAACATAGGCCCACCAACCCGGCACCCGGCATTTATAATATCCACTCCCACCCCAACATAGGCCTATCAACCCGGCGTGTATAATATCCACTCCCACCCCCAACACAGGCCTACTAACCCGGCGTGTATAATATCCACTCCCACCCCAACATAGGCCTACCAACCCGGCGTGTATAATATCCAGTCCCACCCCCAACATTGGCTTACCAACTCGGCGTGTATAATATCCACTCCCACCCCCAACATAGGCCTACCAACCCGGCGTGTATAATATCCACTCCCACCCCCAACACAGGCCTACTAACCCGGCGTGTATAATATCCACTCCCACCCCAACATAGGCCTACCAACCCGGCGTGTATAATATCCACTCCCACCCCCAACATAGGCCTACCAACCCGGCGTGTATAATATCCACTCCCACCCCCAACATAGGCCTACCAACCCGGCGTGTATAATATCCACTCCCAACATATGCCTACCTACCAACCCGGCGTGTATAATATCCACTCCCACCCCCAACATAGGCCCACCAACCCGGCGTGTATAATATCCACTCCCACCCCCAACATAGGCCTACCAACCCGGCGTGTATAATATCCACTCTCACTCCCAACATAGGCCTACCAACCCGGCGTGTATAATATCCACTCCCACCCCAACAAAGGCCTACCTACCAACCCGGCGTGCATAATATCCACTCCCATCCCCAACATAGGCCTATCAACCCGGCGTGTATAATATCCACTCACACCCCCAACATAGGCCTACAAAACCGGCGTGTATGCAGGCGAAGTCGCACAGAGGCTATTATGTTATCTAGGTTTTAGCCTTTGTGGTCACCGAGCGATGACAAAGCGGGCTTTAAAAAAACAAACACAACATTATCGCCGACAGTTCTCATTTTTATCCCGAATAATGCTGCCTATTGTTATAAACGTTAGTTGATCTGTATCGTAGTATTTTGTCGATTTGACGAGTCCAGGTCAGCCAGATCAAACAACTGAAACAAGACGCCGTGGGATTCGTGTTTGATCTGATCCCGTAACGCGATGGATTATGACAGCCCATATTTATTTTTTTTATTTATTTATTATTGGGGTTTCACGAATCTTTCGACAATTAGGGTCACCCACCCCTGTCAAACAGTTGTCCTTGTAGAGGAAGCCGGAGTACCCGGAGAGAACCACTGAGCAATGGCTAGCATTTTTCAGATTCCCCAACGTACTAACTCCGCACCAGCAGCGTTAGCATCGGATGAAGGCAAGTGCACCATCGACGTGCATTGCGCCTTAGTACACAGCACCACCGTACCCCCGCATTGGGCAATCGGGATTAACTGCCTTTTCCAAGGACACAATGCAACTACCATTGGCGGGTATAGAAACTTGGACCGTTTAGTTTGAAGTTCAGTGCCGTTAACATTACGCCCCCACTCATATTGACTGACTTTTGTATTTTGTTTTTAATATGACGGTTGATATTTAACCCTTTGGACACCGATACTATCTTCCATGTCAGTTCAATGGCAGCAGCTTGGAGAGTCCATATTCATTATTTAGGGGTAGACCAAATAATATTTTCAACGTGCAACCCCAATATTGATTGATCTGCCTCACATATTCATTTAGCAGCCACCCTACATAATTAAATTATGAAGTACCATGTTCGTGGGTCGGAAATGCGACCTCGCGGGTTCAAAGGGTTAAAAAATTGATACAGTTAAAACTAGAAATCCTGTCATGAAATGCGCACAAATAGCACATCGAGTTGCGCGTTAATCTTTGCATTATGACCACAGTAATGTTATCAAATTCTGTACATATGGCCTGTGCACAAGCAATGTTTTAGCCAATGGACCTCCGGGTAACTCTGAGGTCCATTGGCAGAAACATTGCCGGTATTTGCTATGAGTAACCAGGAGAACCTGTCGTGCTTTGGATGCCATTCGATATGGCAATTGCGCGCAATTCCTACGCACAATTAAGCCTAGATAAGCAGTTCGTGACAAGACTTGTAGTTCAAACAAAGTATCCTGAAATGCAATAAAAGAATAAGTTATAAAATATTTTTAAAGATCTTTTAGCACAGAAGCACTTCATTTTTTATTTCGCTTCGTAAAACTGTCGTCTAGAAAATCTGCGTACATAGTGATGTCAAGTGAGCTTCGTTTGAGACATATACATGTTTGGTATGACTGTGGTATGGTAGACACGCTCGCTTTGTGGCGAGCGAGAATTGAAGACCATACTACAGCAACATTGTGAAATTCGGGTAGATTTGTTTGTAAACCAAAATTAGCAACAAGGCAAAAACGGGATTCTATAAAAGATCCTGCTGTTGTCATTGACTCAACTATGTTGGTCAAAACGCGTGGCAAACTAGCGAAACAGAATTTGCTGCATCCAGTAAATGCAAGTCTGTGTGAAAGGGGTTAAAGCATCAGAAATAAACAAAATATAAAGAGAATTTATGGAGGCTTATTTTTGTGTGTGAAATATTTTTACAGAAATCAGAAATAGGTTTTCGTTAATAGTATTTCAAGCTATTCACACAGGAATCAGATGAAAATTGTCCAAGAAACCACAAAAAACACATATGTGCACAATATTAAAAGGGTTGGATCAAGGAATCAGAAATGCACATTTTTTGCTTATGAGAGTATAATTTGTGCTAGTAATAATTAATCGTACCCCCTCTCCTTCAGCACGGAGATTTACATTGTGAGAGGATAGCGAATAGCGTTCGACCGAAATATTTTGGTGCCCAGCGGAATTTTTGTTCGCGCCAAATGAATTTTTGGTACAAAATGAAAGAATTTAATTCCGGTTTTTAGTACTATACTTTCTCAGCAAACAAATGATCTAAATTCGGAAAAAAATTCTTCAATGAGACATGATCAAACTCACGTTTATCTGACTATGCTGCGGCTATTGTTATTCGACTCATTGGCAGGTTAAGATTTTAGTCAACATCACGGCTGATGTGTTGTCATCGTCGATTCATTCCAAGCAAATTTAATTTATATCCTTATTGTCCAGGACAAATGATTCTATTGTTCACAATGTCCGCTCCTAATTTATTGAAGTCCGTGTTATAGAGTTTAACCCTCTGCTCACTAATGTAAAACACCAAAATAAAGACAGCAAATATTCCCATGATGCAACACTGTAATAAACCAATTGAGTCTTTTCTGACAGAGCTCTGTGGTTAAATTCCTAGTTGCATTATGGGAAATATTCGTGGCTTCAAATTTTGATATTATTTACATTTGAGGCGCAGAGGGATAATAGAGGTTCAGAATCAATATGAATTCTAACTAGACTTTATGATTCTGGAGAAGCATGGCTTTTCCCGATGAGATTGCATGATTTTTCATGACCCCACAGTGTCTGATGAATTGTTTTTAACTGTCTCACTGAAGTTCCTTCATTGATGTTATGAGAAAGGTGAAGATAGTAGTCTCAAATGACACAGTTTGATAAAAAATTGTTTAGGTAAAAACCATCATTAACGGTGGAGTGAGTTAATGTCAATATCGTCGTCCAATAAGTCAATGACCGACAAAAGGAGTTATGTTTGTTTGACACATACTCACTGAGTGCTGTGTCAATTTAAAAATGGTCTACTTTATCTCAAATGTATCCAAAATATTGATGTCTGGCAGCTTGTAGAGGGTTAACAAGTGCCAACAGGAATATTTATTCATGCAACTTGTAATGTCACACCAAGAACTGTGAATGGCCATTTTTTCTTTAAAATCTACAAGATGTTTTCAGAGAAATCCAGGGAGAAGAGGAATTTTAAGCTTTTGATGGGTATCATTGTTTTTCCAGTCCAAAACGGGTTAAGTGTTGTTTTTGGAATACTCTTATTACTTCCAAAAATAATTCTCAGTGAATTCTACTTCCACTTATTTTGATCTCTCCTCCCAACTTCAGGTGCTGTGGGTACGCAAACACAGCCTATTTTATCAACATTTTGATGTTTGAGAACCTGCATAGGGTTAACAAATGTTTACAGGAATATTTTGTACATGCAACTTGTAATGTCACTCTAAGATATGAGAATGGCCATTTTTTCCAGAAAATCTACGGGATGTTTTTAAAGAAATCCTCAGATAACATGTATTTTTAACCTTTTGAGGGGTATCTCTCTTTAACCAGCTCTAAAGGGTTAATGCTTGGTTTTGTGAATATCTTCATTACTTACAAAAATGATCGACGGTGAATTCCACTTCCAATGAAGGAGGTTATGTTTATCTCGTAGGTACACATTTGGTGTTATGGTTGCACAAGAACAGCCCATTTTCTCCAAATGTCAATGCTTGGCAGCCTCTGGGGGGGTTAACAAATGGTTACCGAAACATTTTGTTCATGCAACTTGTAATGTCACTCGAAGATCTGCGAATGGTTAAGTGCTCTTGAATTTTTTTTTTGAGAAATCCACAGAAAACTGGAATTTTAAGCTTTTAAGGGGTATATCTCCTTAACCAGTTAAAATGGGTTAAGACCTCGATTTTTGAATACATTTACTACTTACAAAAATGTTTCCCTGTCAGTTTTGCGCCTGGTAAAAGAAGTTACGTTTCTCTGTTGTATTCCCATTTGATGTTGTTGTTGTTCAAAAACAGACTATTTTTTCAAAATTTTGACATTTAGCAGCCCATGGAGGGTTAACAAATGCTTACCGGAATAATTTATCCAATCAACTGGTAATGTGACACCATGACCTATCAATGACCATTTTCTCTCGAAAACCCTACTAGATGTTTGTAAAGAAATCCAGGGAAAACATAAATTTTTAAGCCTTTGATGGGTATCACTATTAGCAACCACAAAATGGGTTAACGCTTGGTTTTTTGAATACCCTTATTACTTACAAAAATGGTCTTTGGTGAATTCCACTTCCAACAAAGGAGATTATGTTTATTTCTAAGGTACACGTTGGGTGATGTGCGTGCCTGAAAACAGCCCATTTCAACAAAATTACGATGCTTGGCAGCCTCTAGATGGTTAGTAAACGCTCACCGGAATATTTTGTCCATGCAATTTGTAATATCACACAATGACCTGCGAGTCGTCAATTTTTCTTGAAAACCTACAGGATGTTTTTAGAGAAATCCACAGAAAATGGGAATTTTAAGATTTTAAGGGGTCTCTCTCTTTAGCCTGTCCAAAATGGGTTAAGACTTCGACTTTTGAATACCCTTACTACTTACAAAAATGTTTGCGTATAGATTGTGCTCTCGATAAAAGAAGGCACATTTCTTTGAGGCGTACCCATTGGGTGCTGTTGGCGTCCAAAAACAGCCCATTTTATCACAATTTTGACTTTTAGCAGCCCGTGGAGGGTTAACAAATGCTCACCGCAGTATTTTGTCCATGCAACTTCTATTGTCACACCAAAGCCTGGGAGTGACAATTTTTTCTTGAAAATCTACAAGACTCGTTTAGAGAAATCCACGGAAAATACAAATTTTTGAGCTTTATGGGGGTATTGCTGTTTAACCAGCCCAAAACGGGTTAACGCTTGGTTTTTTGAACACCCTTATTACTGACAAAAATTATCTTCGGTGCATTCCACTCCCAGTAAAGAAAGTTATATTTATCTCTCGTGTATTGTTTGTGTGCGGTGGGAGCCTGAAACCGGCCTATTTCATCAAAATTTCGATGTTTGGCAGCCTGTGGAGGGTTACCATATGCATCGCCTGATATGTCGTGTGTATCAAAGGGCGTGTCACAGACAGGTCTAGCAATGACGAATGTATAAAAAAAATCCTAAAGACGTGTTTCGAGAAAGTGCCGATAAACCCCAATTTTGCCAGTTTTTTGCCAATTCTGAGGAAATAAGGGTTAAATCGAAAATTCCGCTTGGGTACCTTTTTAGATTTTGTGCCCCTCTATGCGTGTGCAAAATTTCGTGAAAATCGGTTCGAAAATGGCTTCTGAATCGTACGGACAAAATGCGTAGGAAAAAAAAAAAAAAAAAAAAAACCCAAAAAACCCCCAAAAACTAGACTTTATGATTCTGGAGAATCATGGCTTTTCCCGATGAGATTCCATGATTTTTCATGACCCCACAGTGTCTGATGAATTGTTTTTAACTGTCTCACTGAAGTTCCTTCATTGATGTTAGAAAGGTGAAGATAGTAGTCTCAAATGACACAGTTTGATAAAAAATTGTTTAGGTAAAAACCATCATTAATGATGGAGTGGGTTAATGTCAATATCGTCGTCCAACAAGTCAATGACCGACAAAAGGAGTTATGTTTGTTTGACACATACTTACTGAGTGCTGTGTCAATTTAAAAATGGCCCATTTTATCCCAAATGTATCCAAAATATTGATGTCTGGCAGCTTGTAGAGGGTTAACAAGTGCCAACAGGAATATTTATTCATGCAACTTGTAATGTCACACCAAGAACTGTGAATGGCCATTTTTTCTTTAAAATCTACAAGATGTTTTCAGAGAAATCCAGGGAGAACAGGAATTTTAAACTTTTGATGGGTATCATTGTTTTTCCAACCCAAAACGGGTTAAGTGTTGTTTTTGGAATACTCTTATTACTTCCAAAAATAATTCTCAGTGAATTCTACTTCCACTTATTTTGATCTCTCCTCCCAACTTCAGTTGCTGTGGGTACACAAACACAGCCAATTTTATCAACATTTTGATGTTTGAGAACCTGCATAGGGTTAACAAATGCTTACAGGAATATTTTGTACATGCAACTTGTAATGTCACGCTAAGATATGAGAATGGCCATTTTTTCCTGAAAATCTACGTGATGTTTTTAAAGAAATCCTCAGATAACATGACTTTTTAACTTTTTGAAGGGTATCTCTCTTTAACCAGCTCTAAAGGGTTAATGCTTGGTTTTGTGAATATCTTCATTACTTACAAAAATGATCGACGGTGAATTCCACTTCCAATGAAGGAGGTTATGTTTATCTCGTAGGTACACATTTGGTGTTATGGTTGCCCAAGAACAGCCCATTTTCTCCAAATGTCAATGCTTGGCAGCCTCTGGGGGTTAACAAATGGTTACCGAAACATTCTGTTCATGCAATTTGTAATGCCACTCTGAAGACCTGCGAAGGGTCAATTGCTCTTGATTTTTTTTGTTGAAAAATCCACAGAAAACTGAAATTTTAAACTTTTAAGGGGTATATCTCCTTAACTAGTCAAAAATGGGTTAAGACCTCGATTTTTGAATACACTTACTACTTACAAAAATGTTTCCCTCTCCGTTTTGCGTCCGGTAAAAGAAGGTACCTTTCTCTGTTGAATTCCCATTTGATGTTGTTGGTGTTCAAAAACAGACTATTTTTTTCAAAATTTTGACATTTAGCAGCCCATGGAGGGTTAACAAATGCTTACCGCAATAATTTATTCAATCAGCTGGTAATGTGACACCAAGACCTATCAATGACCATTTCCTCTTGAAAATCCTACCAGTTGTTTGTAAAGAAAAGCAGGGAAAACATAAATTTTTAAGCTTTTGATGGGTATCACAATTAACAACCACAAAAGGGGTTAACGCTTGGTTTTTTTAATACCCTTATTACTTACAAAAATGGTCCTCTGTGAATTCCACTTCCAACAAAGGAGATTATGTTTATTTCTCAGGTACACGTTGGGTGCTGTGCGTGTCTGAAAACAGCCCATTTCAATAGAATTACGATGATCGGCAGCCTGTAGAGGGTTAATAAATGCTCACCGGAATATTTTGTCCATGCAACTTGTAATATCACACAAAGACCTGCGAGTAGACAATTTTTCTTGAAAACCTGCATGATGTTTTTGGAGAAATCCACAGAACATGGGAATTTTAAGATTTTAAGGGGTCTCTCTCTTTAGCCTGGCCAAAATGGGTTAAGACTTCGACTTTTGAATACCCTTACTACTTACAAAAATGTTTGCGAATAGATTGTGCGCTCGATAAAAGAAGGCACGTTTCTTTGAGGCGTACCCATTGGGTGCTGTTGGCGTCCAAATACAGCCCATTTTATCACAATTTTGACTTTTAGTAGCCCGTGGAGGGTTAACAAATGCTCACCGCAGTATTTTGCCCATGCAACTTCTATTGTCACACCAAGGCCTGGGAGTGACAATTTTTTCTTGAAAATCTACAAGACTCGTTTAAAGAAATCCACGGAAAATACAATTTTTTGAGCTTTATGGGGGTATTGCTGTTTAACCAGCCCAAAATGGGTTAACGCTTGGTTTTTTGAACACCCATATTACTGACAAAAATGATCCTCGGTGAATTCCACTCCCACTCTTTATCTCTCGTGTATTGTTTGGGTGCGGTGGGGGCCTGAAACCGGCCTATTTCATCAAAATTTCGATGTTTGGCAGCCTGTGGAGGGTTACCATATGCATCGCCTGATATGTCGTGTGTATCAAAGGGCGTGTCACAGACAGGTCTAGCAATGACGAATGTATAAAAAAAATCCTAAAGACGTGTTTCGAGAAAGTGCCGATAAACCCCAATTTTGGCAGTTTTTTGCCAATTCTGGCGAAATAAGGGTTAAATCGAAAATTCCGCTTCGGTACATTTTTAGATTTTGTGCCCCTCTATGCGCGTGCAAAATTTCGTGAAAATCGGTTCAAACATTGTTTTGTATTTCGATTTTGTTGATCTAAAATCTTGATCGCGCGATGTCATTAATTCGAAATTACCTCGCACAGGGACGCTTTCATATTCTGTCTACATTTTTCTTAGTTTGAACTGCATGTCAGTCATTGCCATGTCAATTTATCCCATGAAGTCGTTCAATCAATATTCGGTATTGTTCGCGTAAACAAAATAAATTAGCTTCTTCCGATGATTGGTCGGTGTATAGTACCCGAGTTTCTACGGAAATAACAGAAACTCAGATACGATAGACCGCTAACTTCCACGTTACAACATCAAAATAAATGGCCTATGGTATCGGAATGGTTCCAAGTATCCCCCAAAAATATGACTCGTACTGTTCTTATATTGAAAAGGTGCAAACATTTGTATCACACACGTGTTTTCTCACACATTCCAGAATGTCGTGAACAAACCTTAATTTTAGATGGGTGTGTAAAAAAAGCTTTATCCCTATTTATATTATTCCAAAATAAAGGAGGCGTAAAGAATGTTTACAAGATTACGAATTAGGACCGATATTTTAGCATTTGAAAAGCGAAGACATCCTCAGTCGCCTATACGCTATTGGAAATGGGATTTGCAACACTTCTAACGTCGGTAGAGACGCCGGTGAGGTGGAATCTGAAAGGTATTTTGTCATGAACTGCCCGGTCCTTCAAACAGCAGAAGTCGGTTGTTTGCTGTATTTAACAGACAGAAGACGAACGTTTCAAATACAAGTAAATAGCATCAATTTGAAATCATTTTGAAAAGGAATAGCCACCTCCATACACTACCCCATCTGCAACACGATCCCACTGTCCTTCAGGAACAAATCACATAGTCGACATCTAGTGATATTATGTTTCTTTGTTTTCATGTGTTTCATCTACTTACTACACTACGGATTATCTCGTTTCTTACAGAACAGTTGCCGTGGACTGATCACAACACACGCGCGAGCAGTAGGGTCTACACATGCATTTACAGTACGTGGAGAGTGGATGGTAACTAAATCACCCGCGGAGTGGAGTTGTCACCCAAGCTACAACTTTCAAATGGTGTAGATATCGACAAAAAACACAAGCAATGTTTCAGCCAATGGACCTCCGGGTTTAACCCGGAGGTCCATTGGCTGAAACTTTGCTTGTGTTGGTTATGCTTTGCAACAAATTTACAATTATTGATTGGGTGGAATCTCCACTCTGCGGGTGATTTAGTGATTATACACTCTCCACGTACTGTACCAGGTAATAACAATCATAATCAGCAAACTTTTAATTAATGAAGAGCCGGGTTGTACCCGGTGCTCGCCGTTGCTCGGTGGTTCTCTCCGGGTACTCCGGCTTCCTCCACCCGTAAAACTGTCACGGTCATGGTTAGCCACTGTGCAGAACTATATGACCTTAAACACCAATAAATAAATAATAAATAAATATTGTACCCGGTGCTTCATTAATTAAATTTTTACAGTTATTCCTATAATTAGTGTTTGAAATCTAATATTATTGCGTTGGTGGAAATATTGCCCACCCATGGAAAGTGACCAGTCCACGGCAGCCGTACTGTATAATGTGCAATCTGGCTCTCTTAGAGTGGTAGGCAGTTACTTTTCAGGTTTCAGAAGTGATACACGCAACGGGCAGGGAAGGGAAATAACCCTCGAACAATTGTTTAAGTTACGTGTGCGTTTCGTCAATTGTAAAATACTCGCACGAACTACACGTTACGACAAAGTAATACAACATCACTTTATCGAATTGCTAATCTCTTATGTTTTACTTGGCAATCTTTCGGAATTATTTCAACTCAAAGGCTGAGTATTGCATTCATACATGAATAGAATGGCATGCTGTTTCTATTTTAAAGAAGTTCCGCTAAAGTGAATAGCAACATCTGACGTGCGATCTCGATTCGGCAGGACCGCGCCTTAGTTATGGATACTTATTTAGACGGAAATCCCGTTTAGACGTAAAACAGCTTGATTGGCGTAATAAAATAGAGAAGGTGGAGAGGCATCACAGCACCAATTTCCTTCGGATTACCATCATGCTATATTGCGTAAGCTGACAACGGGTTACGACATAAGCCCTTTATTTCCATGCCTGATGTTGTTCGACTGTCGCGTAATGTGTTTCACCTCCATAACGACCCTTGAATTGGACAAGGTGACATCTGCAACGCTAAAGCGTTTCAACTGTCACATTGTTCCACTCAAGAGATGATACCTTTGTTATTGTTCGATCCTATGAGACTCATTCATGGACCTGTATTTTCAATTTTAATTTATAAAACTTCGAGCTTGTTTCGTCCTATTCAAACTCAACAACCTTTTACGCCTAGCAATATTTAAAATATATTTCTCGGGCCTTCCCGCATGGTCCTCTTGGCTGTCGCATGCTCTCTTTTTATAACCAATGTAAACTTAAAAAAAAATTAAATGGTTTATGTCTGATATTTTACCCAAGTTAAAAAAAATGATAAGTTTGTCCCTTGAGTTCAAGAAGGCTTTGCAATGCTTTAGCATTGCAAAGCCTTCTTGCTCTCAAGGAACGAAATATACCACCACCCATGCTATTCCTTCGATTATGGGGCCTAAAATACAAAACCAAGAACATGAACTTTTGTTGGCAAAGAAATAATTACAGAAATAAAAAAAAATAAAAAAACTGCTCTCTCGCATGCAATTTTACTAATAATGGCGTGGGAAACAAAAGATCTACTTTGTGCGGCCCTGATTCCTGTTTTTCTCAGTGGCGTGAAACACTACGCTTAAAGGATCAAGGATAAGACAAGCCTACACTTGGCAAGAACACCGTCGGATCTTTTTCTTACGAATCAGTATTCACTATTATTACGTCTGTCAATCAACTGTTGGAGCAAGTTCATCCCTACTTGCATTATAATTGTCTGAATAAAGCGAATATTTGAACACATGCAATTTTACGTTCGAACCGGTTACTGTGTTCCGATGTCACTACAGGTACAATGTATTCATTATGTTGTAAGGGTATGTGTCGACGTTCTTGATAAAATATTTCCTTACTTAAACCTTTGAAAAAGAGGGGCCGTTTTTCCATTGTATGATCGTGATACAGCCTGGATTTATAAAATAGAGGATTTCTCAGTGAATTTGTAAGACGGACCAATTAATATTTTCAACGTGCAGCCTTGCGGCTGCCCGTTGAAGATATTAATTGCTCTGCCCCCCAAATAACGAATTTGGTCTCTTCCAACTAATATCATTGAACTGGAATGGAGGACAGCATCGGGATTCCAGGGTTCAAAAGGTTAACTCATAGAAATCTGAAGTCGAATCTATTCGTCCCTGATGCGTATGCAATACAGAAGATGGTCTTGTACTGGCAACCCAGATAATAGTGAACAGACAGAGTTGTCAAATCGATTAAGGCGTACTTCACGTCGATGGTGCGCATGTCTTCAACCACATCTAACCCTGTCTGTGCGGAGTAAGTGCGGTAGGGAATTTGACAGTTGCTCGTCGTACTGACTCGAACATGTAAGGTTATCCATTAGTGTAATAAAAGTCAGCAGAAATCAACAATTTTTCAATGAAATTCCCAAATGTTTACGGACGACTCAAATTAGATTTAGATTTTTGTTAGATCTTATCGAGTTTTGATAATGTGATTATTATTTAATTATTGGGGTTTAAGGTCATATATTTCTGCACTGTGGCTAATCGTGACCATGACAGTTTTGCGGGTGGAGGAAGCCGGAGTACGCGGACAGAACAATCGAGCAACTGTCAGCTCCCCAACATACTAACTACACACCAGCAGGGTTAGCATTGGTTGAAGACAAGTGCACCATCGACGTGCAGTACGCCTTAGTCCACGACGTCACAGTGTCCCAAGATGGGCAATGGGAGTGAAATGTCTTGCCCAAGGACACAACGCGGTTGCCGCAGGTGGGATTCGAACCGAGGACCTCTCGGCTTGAAGTCTGCACCTCTACCTACTGAGCCACCGCGCGCCTCTTTGATAATGTGAACACAAGACTTTGTCTAAAGACGTTTTCGAGGTTACATATTTGTTTGGCTCAGAAATGTGACAGGGTGGTGGTGGGGGGGGGGGGGGGGGGCATGTGTTTTTATACGCGTATATACTTGTGTTTAAGGTCACTTTCATAATTTGTGGCCATATCGCTGCCGCAAGGTTCATATAACTTCATGGAGCGTGGTCGTGCGATGGTTAGAGCACTGAACTTCAAACCGAAAGGTCCACGGTTCGATCCTGACCAGCGATAACTGCCTTGTGTCCTAGGCTAAGGAACTTAATCCTAACTACCCGCGTGGGGCATGGTGGCGTTGTGTACTAAGGCGTACTGCGCGTTAATGGTGCACTTACCTTCAACCAATGTGAGACCTGCTTATACAGAGTTATTACGTTGGGGAGTCTGATAGCTGTGCGCCGCTTCACGGTGGTTCTCTTCGGGTACTCCGGTTTCCTCCTCTCATAACCCTGCCGACACGAGGTTACCCTGGCTTCCGAAAGTGTCATTCTATCCCAATACAAGGGTAAATCTCAAATCTCGGATCGGAACGAGTCCCAAATCGAATCAGCCAGGCGATTTCGAATCGAGTCGAGCCTCCCGAGTCTTTATATTCTGTCTGCCCAGTTAATCCAAAACATGGAATTAAAGAAGCTTCGGAAGTGGAACTACTTTGAACGTTTCTTCTATCACCAGGTTTCCTGTACAGGAGACCTGATAAGAGAACAAGAGTTCAGAAAGGACATTTGGTAGGTTTCTAAGACCACCTCGACAGATCGACACTTTTCGAATGAGCGCGACTACTACCGAGTTGAATGACCGGGACCATTTCGGATCGAAATTTTTTCGAAGCATCGCGCGGCCGTATATATTTTTATTTATTTATTTATTTATTTATTTATTTATTTATTTATTTATTTATTTATTTATTTATTTATTTATTTATTGGGATTTAACAACAATTTTCACAGCCATGGTCACCTCGTGAAGGACAGTGTAGGAAGCTGGAAACAACCATCGATCAGCTGTGTACAAATTTCAGGCTCCCCAGCGTACTAACTCTTCCGGGATTAAGTACTTTGCCCAAAGACGCAACCCATTTATACTTACTAACTCCGCACATGCAGGGTTAGCATTGATTGAAGGCAAGTGCTCCATCAAAGTTAGTACACGGCGCTACTGTGTACGATCGTGTAGCATGTGAAATTGGGGTTAAGTACTTTGCCCATGGACACAACGCCTTTATACCTGGTCAGGATCGAACCGTGGGACTCTCGGTTCGAAGTTCGATACTCTAACTACTGATCCTTTTCCTCTGCGACTACCACCCCCCCCCCTCTCCCACACACCCCCATCCCACCCCACCCCTTCAAATGGTATGCGTGGACTTTCTGTAACATGAAACCCGACCTCGATAAAGAAACTATAAAATAAACAACAACTTGGTGATAGAGATCCACCACCCTACACTATTACCAAACCTTCTTTCAAATGCGGAGAGAAACTTAACCAGTCTTACAATCGATCAACCTCTCTAACCCTTTATCCAAACGAATCGGTCGCATCCGCCTGTGTAATATGCAAATTCAGCAGTTAACAAAATATAATTTTTCAACAAATTCAACAAAACCATATCATGTGGCCCCTCGTTGGAACGAGCTCGACGAGCTCGTTCCAACGAGGGGTCACATGATATGGTTTTGTTGAAATGTTTTGAAAAATAATATTTTTTCAACTGCTGAATTTGCATATTACGCGACGGATGCGGCCGATTCGTTGGGTAAAGGGTTAGCGCTAAAATACATGAACAGGTTGTATCATATGGAGATCGGGATGTGATACGTAGCCTACACTTTACTTTTGCTGTATTTCGTTTAAAATAAAATCAAATAAGAAAGATGTGAGTATTCGAAATAATGTGTTTTTACGCACCACCTTCTTTCCACCGTTTCGAACAGTATAACATTTTTGTCATTTCCGGAAGAGGAAAGTGACCAGACTGTCAGGTCAAGGAAGAGATAGCGTCACCTAGTGTATTTTTCTTTTCAGGCGCCGTTGGTTACGATGGAGTGACTAGTTTGTCTGGAGTTGTATGTGTAGTGCTGGGTGACTAGGCTTGTATGGGTAGTCAGTCTGCATAGCGTCTCTTTTGTGTTAGTGAAATTGTTCTGCATGTCCTGGATTTTGCAGTTCACTCCGTGGTGATCAACTCATGACCGGGGCTCCGGATAAAAAAAAAGGATAAGGAAGTAAAAGTGGAGGGGTGGACGGCGCATCGTCCAAACCTAAGTCCTCCTCCGAAGATGGATCTCCCTCCTCGAGCTCCTCTTCAAATGAAAATTGGGATGCGCTGGAGATTGATATGTCTTCTGGCGATCCACCGGACCCGGGATCTTTCTCCGCATTGGGGGGGGGGGGGGGGGGGCGGGGGGGGGGGGGTGCTGAACATAAATCGTTTAGGGGTGCTAGGCATATACATTTCAATACATTTCAATACCCTCACTTGTCTCCTTCTCATCCTTCCACCCCTTTTTTCCCTCCACAGGAACTCCGTCATTCGTGGGGCATCACGTCGTTTGGCGGAGGATCGTTTTTTTCATCTCTTCTTCTCCTACCTGCCCTCTACTGAATTTCGGTAGTCAGATAAATCATCATCCAGCATGTTCAAGTCACTTGGATGGTGACCAGTGTAGGATGAAATACCCCTCGAGATTTGCTACACCTTTCCAAGGACGCCGGTTTCGTTGTTTTCTCAAAACTTTTGCTCTCGCTCACCCGAATACTTTAGGTGGTGGCTCGGACAGTCTTGAGCTTTGCACTGTCTCTTGGATCTCAGTTGGAATGTCCGTCTGATCAGTTATGTTCGCACCATGGTTTCCAAGGTGCAAATGAAAATTACGTTGAAGAAATGATCATGATGGCCATGATGAGTGAAGAGAGTGTCCGTCGAAGGGATCCAGGGAAGGTAATGAGGCAGAACAGCCCCTTTCGAGCCTTGTTTCTAAGTTTTCCGAAAAAGGTTTGGCCTTGGTAGAAGAGGGGAAGAAGGAGAGATTGTGCCCCGGTTAGAGAGCTTTTCTTAGTTTTTTGATTAGTTCTCACCTAGTTCGACGTGCTGAGTTGGCGGAGCCAGGGCTGAGAGTAAGCACCACCGGGGCTCTAAGTTTCGATGGTGGAGGTAGTTACCGGTCCTTCTTTTTTTTTTCTTCTCCCTCTTCTCCAAGAACTCCGTCTGTCGGTGGGCTGGCCCTTCTTTTTCTCTGCTTCGGGTGGTGACCAGTGCGACAGAGGTTCCTCCCGCTAAAGGCTCTACACCTCCCCGAAGACTGTGGTGCGTTCTTTCTCTCCAAATCGTCAGTCAGGCGGAAAGCATTTGATGTTCACACAAAACTGCATTTAGAAAGTGTAGAATTCAATCAACGTCGCTTTTTTTCAATCAAGCAGATGATGGCAGATAGGGTACCGCCGCCGCAGACTGGTAACTTTCCACTGCTGGGCAATATTTCCACGGATAATATTAGATTACAAACACTAATTATAGGAACAATTATCAAACATTTAATTGACGAAACACCGGGTACAAACAAGTGCTTCATTACTTAAAATTTTGCAGCTTATGTTTTTTATTACCCGGTAACCCCATGCGTGTACATCACTGTTCACGCGTGGATTACGGTCAGCCAAAGGAGACTGTACTGTATTCTTTCAGACAAGTGTTCACGCTATCGGGTGCTGATTTAGCTACTTGCACTACAAATGATTTGCACTAAAAAATGATTTGCCTTCATCCCCCACCTCCGCCCCACAAATCTTCCATGGCTAAAAGTTTGGCACCAAAACAGGCTTTTGTCGATTGTAACGGAAAGCCATTGCCATAGTAAAGTGCACGATCGGTGACGCAACAAAGAAAAAGTATGTTATTACTTCTTTTGTCAATAAAGCGTTGGAAATTCTCTCTGAAAAAAGTTTAGACATTGATTGTCAGTGAGTGGTAATGAGGCATTGTTTTTTCTTCAATAAAACATGTAGGTTAGGAAGTATTTATCTAATAAAATACTGCCTTTTGAAAAGACTCGCGCCCCCCTAAACCAATGGGTCCTCCCAAAATGTAGACTCCCATAACGTAGACCAAATAGCTTAATTAGTTATATAACACATGCTACTCACCCCTATTTTTTAAATTGGAGACTAACTGGAAGTTGATTAAGGATTCAAAGGGGACGCGGTGGCGTCGCGGTAACCGGTTCTAGTCAGATCACCGAAGTTAAGCAACGTCGAGCGCGGTTATTAGTTGGATGGGTGACCATTTCAGCGACTGATTCGTGCTCCAGCGTTGTGTCCTTGGGCGACGCACTTAACCCCGATTGCCTACACGAGGGCACGATGATGCTGTGTTCTAAGGCGTACTGCACGTCGATGGTGCGCATGTCTTCAACCAATCTAACCCTGCCTGTGCCGCGGTGCTAAGTTCAGAGTTACGATGTTGGAGAGCTGACAGCTGCTCGTCGTTGCTCTGTGGTTCTCTCCGGGTACTCCGGCTACCTCAACCTGTAAAACTGTCACCGACATGATATGACCCTGGCTGCTAATATGTCGTTAAACCCTAATAAATAAATAAATTAAGGATTCAAAAATGGGTGACTAACTGGGGATTTTTTGTCCCTTAAACTTGTAGAATAATTTCCAACTAGAATCATGTTAATCACTGTTAACCCTTTACCCAACGCAGACAATATGAACATTTATTATTTCAAATATCATTTTTTCAAAAAAATTCAACTAAACCATATCATTTGAACCCTCATTGGAACGAGCTCGACGAGCTCGTTTCCACGAAGGTTCACATGATATGGTTTTGTTGATTTTTTTTGAAAGATGATATTTTTTCAACAACTAAATTTGCATATTACGCGGGCGGATGCGGTCGATTCGTTGGGTAAAGGGTGCTGTATAAAGTTTGTATGTGAATATTAAGATATAATGAATAGTAGATATAAATTTGTTCCTTTTCTCTTGGTTTAATTTAACGGCCGCACCTACTTGTGAAATAGGGGTGAGTAGCATGTGTTATATAACCAATTAAACTAATCGGTCTACGTTATGGGAGTCTGCATTTTGGGAGGTCGGCATTATGGGAGTGAACCAAACCAAGTGGATTAACAGCAATTAGTCAAATAATCTGTAATTACCTAAGTGCAACAAAAGGTAAATGCACCGATATCATTCAACCTGGCCATTACTTGAATCAGTGGCACAGATATAATTTAGGTGACCATCCTTTTCGCCTATCGAATATTTCGTCAGAACTTTCCTGTTCTATCAGATATTTAAAGGGTTCACAAGGGTCCGTCCACTCTTGAAATAAATGTCAGTTAAACTAAACTCTATCAATTTATTTGGATCAGTCAGCGAAGTGCTCCACCTCACCCCCACCCCAATTAGCGTTTTGGCACCAAAACCCTTTGTTTGGCACTGAAATATCTAGAATGGCTAAGCATGTGGCACCAGTCAGTTTTGGCCCAGTTTGAACACTGCTGCACACTGAGACTCAAACAGAATAGACGATAAGTACATCGTCGGTACATTTTCAACGAAAGAATTGTTTTTGTCTATTATTTGCTTCATAAAATAAATCGTAGCCTTACTTTCATTAAGTTGATACAAAGATTATCAAGCCACAAAAGTGATTTTTTTTTTCACTTCAGCCTCGGGAATCTACTTTTTATGGGTACATAAATCCTCGCTTCCGCGTAATCAAGCATTATTATTGTACCGGCATACGGGAAGACGTAATGACCCAGCTGATTGTTAAACGTAATGATGTGGATAAAATAGTTCCCACGCCCGTCAAAATCGGCAAGGTTAAGTTAGGAGGACTGGGCTACCGTTACTTATTCCCAGCTTCTTATTCGAGATTCGTTATCAACCGATGGAATCTGTTGATAACGAATGTCGAATAAGCAGGCTGGAAAAAGTAACCTTTGTCACGTCCATTAGATTAGGTTACTTTATCACAAAATTATCACCCCCAAAACACAGTGTCGTATTTATACACACTTTTAACCATAATAACATCAGGGTCGACGCTAAAAGGATCCTGCGAATATTCGAGATTCCATCAGATATCGATACCATAAGTCTGCTTCGAGTTCGATCTCGAATCAGTCTCAAGATTCGATATTTTCGAATCTATCGTAATAATTTCAATTGATTACACTTCCAACAAAAATTGGAATACAATTGACATTAGACAATTCATTCACGTAGGCTCAATTCATATTCAGTTCAATTATCATATTTATTTGAGTAATTGACAATAGTTAATTGTTAGGTAAAGTTTACCCGGAACATTACCAATACTATTAGTTTTTGATGGCTTAACTTGTTACTATTCACGTTCTTCAGAACGTGAATAGTAACCAGTTAAGCCTTCAAAAACTAAAACTATGGATAATGGGTGGGCAGGGCACTTAACGCCGATTATCCACATGGGAGCACGATGCCACCGTGTACTAACGCGTACTGCACGTCGAGGGTGCGCATGTCGTCAACCAATCTAACCCTGCCTGTGCTGCAGTGCGGAGTTACAATGTTGAGGAGCAGGCAGCTACTCGTCGTTGCTCGGTGGTTCTCTCCGGGTACTCCGGCTTCCTCCAGCTGTAAAACTGTCACGGTCATCATTAGCCATTGGGCAAAAGTATGTGACCCTAAACATCATTAAATAAATAAATATGGATAATAGGCCTAGCTGTTTCAGCGACGGCGCTACAGAGAGTATTTATTTATTGGTGCCAGTCTCTCTTGTAAGGGTCATCACAGTGTACCGTAACTTCCGTTTGGTTCAATATGAAATACCTTGTCTATTTAGATTCGATTCGATATCGATATTGAGAGACGATACGATTCGAGATTCGATGCGAAAAATGGTGTGATTCGCATATCCCTAGACGTTAAGGGAGAACTTGGTTGTGCCTCCCAATAATTTTTCCAGACAGGACATTTTCATCTAGTTTTGTAGACTGAGATATCGATGCACTCCAGTTTGTATAATCATATACTTTCTTACGAGACAAGGATTGACACTTGGACATACGTCACACACACAGCCGGTCATACAAATGGAAGTCTTTAGTTTGCATTTCTGGCTGTTGAGGGCCAAGCTCGATCAATTTGGAGTGTGGTATGGTACGTGCGAATTAAATAGAAGTTGTGTCGCGACATATATATCTAAAAATAAATTTACGGGTATAAAAATAAATTTCAAAGAAGAAACTATAATCCTGACTGACTAATGTTTCCACGGCACCATCAAGACATCCGTTCCACGAAAACATGTGTCACAACAGTAGTGTAATAAACAACCACTCGTGTAATATTAACCAGTAGTGTAATAAAAATCAATCAGTAGTGTAATACCTGGTAATGTAACACAAATCAATCAGTATGTACTTTCATTGAGATTTAGCGACACCGTCGACAGCCAGGTTCACCTTGTATCGTACAGTAGGGGAGGAGGAAGCCAGAGTACCCGGCAAAACCACCGAGCAGCGGTGAGTAACAGTCAGACACGTCAACAGATTGATTCAGCACTCCGTTAACCCTTTACCTAACACGAAAAGCAGACGACACTTGCAAACAAAATTCTTGAATAACTAATGTTTTCCATTTTTATACTCAAAACCATAGGTTATGACTCCTCATTGGAACGAGCTCGACGAGCTCGTTCCACAGAGGGGTCATAACCTATGTTTTTGAGACAAAAAATAAAAAAAATAATGAAAATTAATTGGCGTCTTTTGTGAATAGCGACTGCAGGTTTTAACCGTTAAGTTGGGTGAAGGGTTAACCCGAAGCAAAATAATAGCCAGTTATAATCAACATTTTTTTAACGAGATTAAAAAAAAAATGTTGAATTAAAGTTTGGGTATATCTTACGGATTTTTTGTCATTTGACCTAAAAGTGTAAAGACGTTTTCGAGATCAAATACCATTTGCTTTGTTTAGTACTGTGGTGTTTTCGTGGTTTTGTTGTATCTAAAGGGTTAACAGTGTTAAGCACCCATAGGTATTAATTGTTTGGTCAGTTCTGTTCTGACGTCCAAGTTATCAAATGAGGCTTGTGAATTAAAGCTGGTGATTAAATTGTTGTGTTGGAAAAAAAAAGATGTAGAACCGCCAATGTTTTTACCGCTTACTTGTTTTTTTTCCTGCAAACTATACAATAGGTTTTTGTGACGATTGTGACACCATTGTGTGCATATACTGACTGTTTGTATTCTTGTAAATGCATGTATGAAAAGAAGACAAGCAATATACCACTGAAAATATGTATTTGTATGCACATACACGGGATATCATGTTCGATATATTTGTGTATCTGTATGCATGCACATGTTTAATGTGTGAGGGCGAATAAAACAGTACATGCAATAACGAAAATGTGCGTGTTAGGGAGGGGTGGGGGGGCATGCGATGGTGTGAGTGAAAACGAATGCGTGTACGTATGACAGTACGTGTGAAAGAGAGAGAGAGAGATAGGGGTGGGGCGAGAGAGAGATGGAGATAGAGATATTTAGAGCGAGAGAGATTGTGGAGGTGCGTGCGTGTGTGTTTGTATGAAAGTGGGTGCGCGTGATCTACCATGCTCACAGTAAACCACTAATGTTAAAAGTGTGACATATAGGTCTAGAAGGCCGGGTGTGTTATGTAACGAATTTAAAAATACTGTAAACAAATAATATATGCACATGTCACATAAATAAAGATTACTACTACTACTACTGCAGTACAGTCGCCGTGTACTGTTCGTAATCTACGCGTGTGCAGCGATATCCACGCATGCGTTTACCAGGTAATAAAAAGCATCATCTGCAATGTTTTAATTAATGAAGCACCGGGTTCTACAACTAATTCCGCAGTTACCTTAGCTATGATAACCTGTGATGAAAACTGACCAGGAATCAGTGGCGGCTTATCCACCGGGATAGGGTGGAGTAAATCCAGGCCGCACCGGGTAGAAGAAAAAATATTATTTTTGTGAAAAAAAAAAACAATCACAAATATTTAGGGGCTCTTGGAGTCCGTGTAAGATTAAAGGGGTATTGGGTCATTGTATTTTATGATACTCTGCCCATTCCCTCTTACTACGCACCAAATGTACCTGCTTTCGGGGAACTACTCTGAGTGCGGAACCTAAATGGACTATTGAAAATTTACCCCGAATGTAAAACATGCATAATTCTGGTGTTAAATAAAAAGTACGGTCGTCGCGAATAGTCAAAATCCACGCTTAGGAAATATTTCCGCGCATGCGTTAACAGTGAATCTTTAACGTACAACAATGGAATCGCCATCAAATTTCCAATGAATGAAGCACCGGATAAGACCCGGTGCTTCTTTCATTGAATATTTGCTGAAAACTACTGAATATCTATTGAGAAAAACGCCGTTGAGCAACACTGTTCGCCACTGTGCCGCCACTGTGCCCCCACGTGGGCAAGCGAAGTGTCTTGCCCATGGACACAACGCGGTTGCGGCAGGTGGAATTCGAACCGAGAACCTCTCGGTTTGCAGCCTGCGCCTCTACCTACTGAGCCACCGCGCCCCACCAAAATTGTTGAAGAAAAGCAGTACATCTTGTGCAATTTGGACGCAATGTGATCAATGCTATCGCTTTTGTCAGAGCAAAGCCAGCCTAAATATAGGGGCAAGGGGCATCATATATAAAGATATTGTAAGTTCAAAAGATATTCCGCATCAAGGCGAAAAACCTACGTGAATTTTCACTTCTCTGTGAAGCTGGGCATGGAAAAAACACACGTGGTGTATATCCAGCTTCCCAGGGGAGAAACGGTATGTTAGATAAGGTCTAATCTCATTTAAGTTATACAGTAGTCGCGAGTCTTACGAGACGTAATCGGTTGATGGCAGGATATCGTCACGGCCAATTAAGAAACGAGATTCTAAAATATAGAAATGTCTGTCGTGTCGTCACCTGATCATTAGTATAGCAATGAGTGGCAGGAACGAATCGGTTCTCTCGACAAGTGGAATCACCGTTAACTCAGGCGCGAGATGACTTGATTCTGCCTCGATATACGTCATCTCCCACCGTTTTGGCAGATGGACAGATGAGCGTCTGTCCACCTGACAGTCTCGGTAAAATGTATATATACCTTGAAGAGCAGAGCATTAGACACACACTTGGGGTCACACACACGTTGGTGAAGTCCAGGGCAGGCGGACTCTGTTTCCTGGCATAGGGGTACCTTCGATCACAGGACCCTAAAACGGCTGGAATCGCCAGAAAGGGCATTCCACGATTGATTTAGCTTAAGGTTGATAGGCGGCTACAGTGCCAAATTCGTAGGAAGGAAAACCCAAGGTGAAACGTTAAAGTTTCGATTGTCGAGTAGCAGGTATCAGCCTGCAATAGTCAGAAGTGTAGGTTAATTGTATTGTGCGTATTAACCCTTTGAAGCGTCAGATTGATTGCGTTGGGAGTAGTTTGTTTTTCCTGTCGAAGCATCGTAATACCGACTGGAGATAGGTGTGAGTGACAATTTCGCCCTAGCGCAAAAAGGGACATTTGTGAATCGTGAATTCAACCAGGAACAGTGAACATTTCAAAAGGACTTTTCACGGAGGACTTTCAAAAAGCACAAAAGGTATGAGTAGACAATATCTGACCCAAATCAGAAGTACGGTGGCTTAAAAGATGACGAACATTGCTGGTCAGAACCTTCCGACAGCCAGAGGTACAGTTACGCGCAGACGTTGACATTTGAGCCTAAGCGGGTGAAGCTCTTATGGCGAGCTCACGGTAATAACATTTCAGATTTGTGAAGCTCTTATGGCGAGCTCTCCGTAATATAATTTCAGATTTGTGAAGCTCTTATGGCGAGCTCACGGTAGTAACATTTCCAGTGTGTAGACTATAGTGCCAGTACAGGGCTATAGAATGACTATATAATTGTTGAGAATTATTTAACCCTAGCAACCCATTTATGTGAAAAGAATCGAATTGTTGATTGTTGAAATATTGAAACGGCTTTATTTTTCTGTGTGAATAAAAGAATCGTGGTTACTTTAAATCATTCTTTCCATTACACAGCCTGAAGTGATTAGGAATCACACCTAACGGTAATCGAACCTGTCTTATGTCAATATGGCAGAGGAGAAACAAAATCACAGCGCCGTTCGAACTCAGCTGCCAGCTCCGAGTTCGCGGCAGTAGGATTGCGACTCTCCACGTCGGTCTAATTTTCCCGCAATTTCATCAGCGGGACTAAATAACCCCACGTCAGCCCCGGCCTTACGGTGCCTCAGGTGTCCTGACACGCTTCAAATGACATTTTTGTAGTTTTCATACTAAATTAATGTTACCTAGTTAGAGTGGATATGACCAGTCTCATTCCACAAAAAAATGCAGAATGAGTTGTCTTCAACAGAAAGCTGACTATAAAGAAATCTGTGAAATCCAAAACTCATGGAATTCGATTTTTTTCAAATAATCGTCATGGTTTCGAGTCGATTCGAATGAGCGAAAATATTCGAAACTGACTGGAATGAATGAACTTTATTTCGCACTATGCATTACACTGAGTAAATACTAAATTGTTTGAATTACAGTTTAACAAGGATTAATAGAACAAATACAAAAACAAGTATATAATAATGCACGTATAGTGCGAGGAGGTTACATAGCCACTATTGGCTATCTTCCTGCTACCTCCGTTAACCAAGATTACGGAAGTTTGAAGTATATATAATATGTGTGGGAAGGATAATGAAGCCTCAAACAGAGAGCTAGGTGTCGAATCTCGAACGTTCGCTGAACATTGCCTCCTGGCTTACTGTACTGTACCTATGTTGACATTATGACAGAACATAACTAAGGTGGAGTACTTGAGTATGGAATCAACGGCCCGAGCTGGAGCTGTTCGAGTATTTCACGTGCGTCGAATGTGAGCGTGAAATACAAGAAAAGGCTCCAACAAGGGTCGTTGATTTCTGTATACCATTATCAAAACTTGAATGGAGCGAATAGACCTAGTATTTTCAAAGAAAAAATCCACGTCTGTGGTGTGTTTACTTTCATGTTTAACGCTTTTTTTGTGTCGAACCATTCCATTCACGTCATAACGTCAATGAGAGCCGCAACGACCATCCATTCATAACGTTCCCACACTTAAGTCGGATTCCGGGCGTGAGGTATTCCGCACATTTCTCCGTGCATGTATTGTATCGGGCACGTTTAATACTCAAAACAATCGTTCTATAAATCCTACTGCTAGATATATCCTACTTTAGTAGTTTAGGAGCGCGAGAGAAAGTGTACATCATTTGCAAATAAGATGCGTTATAGGTACAGTTAAAACTAGAAGTCCTGTCATGAACTGTGCGCTTATCTAGGCTTAATTGCGAACGGCATCCAAAGCACGGCAGGTTCTCTTGGTTATTCATAGCAAACACGGGCAATGTTTCTGCCAATGGACCTCCGGGTTACCCGGAGGTCCATTGGCTGAAACATTGCCTGTGCACAGGCCATATTTACAGAATTTGATATCCTTACTATGGTTATAACGCGTAGATTAACGCGCAAATCGACGTGTCATTTGTGCGCATTTCATGACAGCACTTCTAGTTTTAACTGTACGTGAACATGATAGCGGTCTGTACAAAAGTTCTGGTGTGGGAAGATTTTCCCGACAGAAAAAACAACGTGGAGAAGGTCTCTCAAATAAAATCCGATGATGTAGAACCCTGGGATATCAAATATCGGTTCGAAGTGAATCCCGAATCGAGGCATTCATACGATTTCGAATGGAGGAGAATCTAGAATCGAATCTCCTTGCTATTTAGATTCTAAATATTGCACCTTCTATAAACGTTAGTATTGCAAGTATTCGCTTAGTTATTGTATCCAGCGGTGACTCGTCTGATTAAACAAGTCATTAACCCTTTGATACTTTTGTACGTCTTATGACGTATGAAATAAAACAGCGCCTTGATACTTCTGTACGTCTTATGACGTGCGAAATCAAACAGCGTCTTGATACTTCTGTACGTCTTATGACGTGCGAAATCAAACAGCGTCTTGATACTTTGTGGTCATTCGTTTTGTTATTATTTTTCGATTTTTTTAAAGTTTTAACCTTAATTCCTATGTTCTACCGAACAGTACTCAGTGACAACCATTGAGCCAAATGTTATCGCAGCTTAAAATACTAATATAACACTGCTGTCAAGACGTCTTAACTGGCTGAGTGCAAGGTCAGGTCTTTCAAAAAAATGAGGATATCAGAGCAAAAGCCAACACTTCCCGTGCTTATATTTCATATTCAGTTAAACACAAATAATATACTGTTTATATAAATTTGTCAAAATAAAGGTTGTGCTGTATAGAACACGAAAATATATGTAATCAACTGATAGAGTTGATCAATAGGCACCACTGGTTCCTGGAATACTGCTATCGTATTCGTATCGGAACTGATAATAAAATACTACATCCAGAGAACAACTCGTGTGCATATGTACTAAATATATCCAATAAGAACGGAATAGAAAATCAAGATCCTTCCAAACGCTACGACAGAGCTACGTGGGGATAAATTTCAAAACTCTCGGCTTTGTTTTTGTTGTCTAGTAGTTGTTCACTTTTTGGCAACTTTTTGCTATATGGAGACTGCACAGTTGCGATATTACTTGCAAGGTATTATGACACCTGTTTGAATTTCTTAGAACTACGCAATTGTTTTTCGATGACAATTCGTGGTGTCGCGTGATATGCGCATGTCCGTCGGTCATGGAATGCATCTTCAATAAAAAAAACAGACAGTCTTGTCATTTCCCCGAATGCAGTCCTATCGCTGCATCGTAAAGTGTTTTGAATTCATAGGTTTGTTCTGTGATATCTGAAGCACATTTGGCCACGAGCTGTTCTCCGGGAATAGTATTTCATTATCTGTTCTGGTACAAATACAGTAGCAGACTTCCAGGAACAACTGGTGCATGTTGTCAGCTCTATGAGTTGTTAGTTAATTACATATACTTTTCGTATTTTATACATCTCGATCTTCATATTGATGTATAATTTGAGAATATTTAATTTGAATTTATGTTATATCGGAGGTGGGAATTTCAAAGCAAACAAATTTCCATTACTTTATATAGCACCTTACATAATTCAAGAACAAAATACAAAGTTAAAGAATGCTTGTCCAGCATCTGCCAACGCCTACAACGCTCTTAACAGTTCATTTAAGAATATAATAGAATAGTATAAAAAAATAAAACCACTCCCAGTAATACATTGTGATATATATGAAAACAATAAAGCTCAGTAGATACAAAATATAATTAATGTTATGAACAAACATCCTGCTTGTCACTATCATTCTCACAACACACGCATCTGCACATAAAACGATAATCAAATGAAACATAAGTCAATAAACGAAATGTAAACAATCAGTTGGCTCAACCTGGTTACAGTTCATATCAAATTCTCGATCAAAAGTTTACTCGTGAAAGGCATGTTTGGGATATTTTCCAGATGACGACTCTTCTGTTGTTGCATTTTTTCATCCCATACAGCTCGTTTATTTTGAGACTGTTGATATCATAATTTTATCAAAAACATTTGTAACGAAAACTGATTTGGCCCCAAACTATCTTCATTATCTCATAGGAAAACTGGAGTCTCCGAATAGCTGACAAAGCCAGCTCTCGGCGAACTGCTGTTTCAGTCGTAATGGATCCGTGTTTAAATTTTTTTCTTATTTTCAAACCAATCCAAAAGCTAGTCAGATCAGGAGCCAATACTATAAAGCTTTTACAGTTGTATTTTCTAGAATTGTATTTTCTAGTTATGACTTTAAATGGGTTGAAATGAGCCATTGGCATTTTCAAAGATATGGCAATTTGCCAACTGGCAAATTGCCAGATCTTTGAAAATGCTAATGCTTCATTTTAGTCAGTTATATTATAGGTAGAAATACAATTCTAGAAAATACAATTATTGTAAACGTTTTATAGTATTGGCCCCAGCTGGATGCAAACTATGAACCACTACATATTGGCGTAAATGGTGGACGTATTTGTGTGCTTCCCCGCCATAATTGTTGTTGTAAACTGAATGTTCCATTGAACGTGTGATATGTATGGTGAGTAGTCTGCCAAATCGTTGACTGTGTGACATTATATTAAGGGTGGGAAATACCCATGTGAAATGGAGCTTTCTTACTATCCTCAGATAACTATTCTCAAAAAGGAATCCTCCGAAATATATCCTCCGAAGCTATCCTCCAGCAGACATCAGAATGTCACAAATGTCCTCAAATATCGAGATAAGTCGAAGAGTCGTCAGAGGAGTCACTCTTTGGAGCAATTACCCGAAAGCGTATCAACTTGATAAGATTTTTTTGTCGTTCTTGGAATGCCTGTTTCAGTCACTTCTTGACACCTTGTATGCTCGATAAGATTCGAATACCTCGATCAAATTCATCTTCCAAACACAACTCGATTAACGTTCAGACTTGGAAACCATACAGGTCGTTGTTATACACAATGGAGATAGCACTGTACATGTAACTACTGACTTTTAGGAAATGAACCAATCAGATTAGGGAAGTTTAAAGGGTTAGGCAAGAGGTAGCGAAGACTAAACAGAACGATAAGATGGTAAGAAAAGGAGCAGTAATAGGCAGAACAAATCCAGAGATAGGCAGACAAAACGAGGTTTCTAGAAGAATCCGAAGAAGATAAATAATTGTCGGGTTTATTTGGGTAATTATAGGAAAAAACGAGTATTCTTGGAGAATCTGAATCTGCAAAGATACTCCAGTTCAATCGAACCACACTCAGAACACACCCCGTCCTCTTGAAAGCCCTCTTGGATCACAGCAACTACGTTTTACAATCGAAACCAAGATGGCGACCTCCATCAAGCAAAATGGGCGACAAAAACACGTACTACCTAAACAACACGCGATGCACATGCACACTCACACCACACATCACCATGATGATGGCGTTCCAACATGGCCGTTTAAGCGAACCACAAACACAAAGCCACGTGACATTGCTGGGTCACGTGATCGGAGTTCTCTTCTGGGGTCATCCGCCGGTTTCATCCAAATATGCCTCTGACATACTGCTATGTTGATAGATCTATGCTAAAAATAACTGCCTGTTGTCAGTTCTATTCTCAAAGAATACGCTTTTGTACATATTTTCAAAATATTTTATGCCCGGCCTGGGTGCTATCCTTTGGAGCATTTCCTCTTAACGTCTTAACATAGAAATCAGATCACAAAATACACTGTAGAAATTAACGAGGTTATGTATCAACACGCCTCGATACTGTGGATCGTTAATTTCAACCGGGAAATCACGTGTCTCGACAGCAACATATAGCCATTGTTATTTATTCTCACAGCTCGAATGCCAAGAAAGTAAATACCAAGATTTTCATCGGATTTTTAGTTATTTTGTATTCGTAAAGACTACGAAATATCCCTCTCTGTATGTGCATATATGTATACGCATTCATTAACTGGTGAAGTGTTCAGTTGTTCTCGGTTGTCAAAATTTATTCGTACTCATTGCCTTGTTACAATTTATGGGAGAGTGCCTTTCGGCACTCTCCCATAAATTGTAACAAAGCAACTCCATTCAAAGTAAATTACTGCATGCTAAAGATAATATGGGTTCGACAATAGAATATGAAACAGTTTAGTTGAGTTACATTCACCACAGAACAAAGCCAAAATATGGGCTTCCAGCGCTCAACCAGTTCATCTAACTCAATGTGTTTATGAAGTTATATAATGTACCTACGGTTATTAGTTTAGTTTTAATATATTTCATTCGCCATTAATAAAGTAGAATTGGATTGGAGTGCAAGGTATTCAACTTATTAACAAATTCTCTTCTAACATATGAACATAATTATCAAACAATGTTGGCAAGCAAGCCAGTTGCGTGAAAGGAAACCAAAAAAATGAAAGCAAGAAAAAAGTAAAAAAAAGAACCCCAAAGAACCCCCAAAACCCAGGAAATCGTGATTTAAGATTCACAAAGGTTGCCTTCATTAAAACTACTATCTAAAGGAAAGTAGATAATTAATGATAGTATAATGGTCTGTATAGCTGCCGTATAAGGGGAATGATACACATGATACCATTCAACAACTGAGATTATTGGGTGAAAGATATATTAATATAATATAGGCTGGGTGTGTGTTTGGGAGGAGGGAGGGAGGGAGGGTTCTAAATGTGGGGCAAGTACTGATGATAATCAATGTTTTGTTGTGTTATGGCCTAATATTTATTTATTTATAGGAGGGAGGGAGGGTTCTAAATGTGGAGGCAAGTACTGATGATAATCAATGTTTTGTTGTGTTATGGCCTAATATTTATTTATTTATTTATTTATAGGAGGGAGGGAGGGTTCTAAATGTGGGGGCAAGTACTGATGATAATCAATGTTTTGTTGTGTTATGGCCTAATATTTATTTATTTATTTATTAGTTTATTCATTTATTATTTATTTATTGGGGTTTAACGACACATTGGACAGCCAGTGTCACCTCGTGTCGGACAGTTTTACGGGTGGCGGAAGCTGGAGTACCCGGAGAAAACCACCGAGCAACGGCGATCAAATGTCAGGCTCCCCTACATACAGTACGTGGAGAGTGTATTATCACTAAATCACCTGCAGAGTGGAAATTCAACCCGAAGAACAATTGCAAATTTGTTGCAAAGCATAACCAGCACCAGCAAAGTTTCAGCCAATGGACCTCCGGGTTAAACTCGGAGGTCCATTGGCTGAAACATTGCTTGTGCTTTTTGTCGATTTGTACAGAATTTGAAAGTTATAGCTTGGCTGATAACTCTACTCCGCGAGTGATTTAGTTACAATCCACTCTCCACGTACTGTACTAACTCCACAGAAGCAGGGTTAGCGCTGGTTGAAGACAAGTGCACAATCAACGTGCTGTACGCCTCAGCACACAGCGCCTCCGTGCCTCCAAGTGGGCAATCGGGATGGAGTGACTTGCAATATAGTCCTATACAACAGAATTATCAAAAGTTCAACTTACTGATTGGCAGATTGTTGAGATGTCAGGTCATCTAATTCCACATTTCCCTCAGTGTTACAATACTGTCGTACTGGGCAGAGAACGTCCGTGTGGGAGTAGCGAAAAATAATGATGTCGTTCAAGAATAATATTGATGAACAATCACTGTCACACTTGAGACTGTGCACTTAGACAAGACAAACGCTACTTCCGTTTACAGTGTGACAGCCGTCATATTCTTCCGAAACAGCGATAACGATGATAAAAACATCCGTTATCTGAGAGCCTCGATGTGTTCTGTGCTTCAACTGGTTGAGGCCTAGTCGATTTTGGTGGTCTGAATTTTTTATTCAAAATTTGTTCTATTAGAAATTATTGGAGAGTGCCTTTGGACACTGAGAGACTGAGAGACTCGATGTGTTCTGTGATTCAACTGGTTGAGGGCTAGACTATTTTGGTGGTCTGAAATTTTTATTCAAAATTTGTTCTATTACAAATTGTTGGAGAGTGCCTTTGGGCACTCTCCAACAATTTGTAATAGAACATATTTACATTAATACAGCATCATTTGCCTTTAACTGCAGTGAACATGAGTAAGGAAAACGTTGGGTTTTGCTTTGGTACCCTTATATTTTTTTTTCAATGGTGGCCTCTTGCACTCCACCAGTTAATGTAATCGAACAGTAAAGGATATTTACACAGGAGTCTGTAACTTGACATACATGCATGCAATATGATATATACACATCCAACCGAGCGAAGCGAGGAAGGAGTGCAACGCACCCTGGACTGGTCATATCACACTCACGCCTCGCATTACGATTCAAATCAACTTACCACTTATTTTCTCTTTACACTAACTCACAAATGATTTATCTATCTAACGGCTGAATGGTTGGATTCATAATTCTCGATTACAAACTTTATTGCACGATTTTCCTCCAAAAAATGACGGAATTTAAATCTGCCGCGATACATGTCACCCAACGCTAAAACGAAAATAAACTTGTCGAATAAGTCGGAATTGGAAACGGACCGAAGAGAACTTTAAAACTCATTTCTGCATTAGTTGAAATTGCTGCGTTTGATTTGACATTAATTTACAGTGTTAAAATAAAAATGGTTTATCACTATCGGCACTACAGTTAATGTAAGCATATAAATATGGGACTTGTTCTCTGTGCCCAGGTCAAATGTGGGGGAAGATGCCCAAACTCGCAACATTTTCGCCCAAATCAGCCTCCACCTCACTCAAACCGGCCCTCACAATTTTACCGAAACCGGCCGCCAACATTTTCACCCAAACCGACCTCCAACAATTTTTCGCTCAATTTGGCCTTCAAGTGATTTTTCCCATGAGAGTCAAAGTTACAATGTTCTTTCTCTCTCTCTGGATGTGGGGGAGGGGGTGGGGGAACTCGTTTTCGCATGGATTCCAAGCTCCATATTTTTGTGAATGACGCTGGCTGAATTGAGGTGTTGTGTGAGAACATTTGGCGACTGAATGGTTCGGTGTACTAATTGCCAGAAATAATTTTCAAACGCATACATTTTAACTCCGTCCCCCCCCCCCCCCCCCCCCACCCATCCCAACCAGTTTGGAAAAAATCGTATGTTTCTGTTAGTTTCATATGTTTTCGGGAAAGTTTGGGTTGCAAAAATAAGGAAAGCTGTGCGATGAATTTGATTTTCACAATGCAACTTTAGACTTTTATCACATAAACGTTTTCGACCAAATTCCGTCAGGCACTCCCCCCCCCCCCCCAAAAAAAAAATGACAGATTTCCTCTAATCTCGCTGGGGACAGAGGGGCAACATAAGCACAAACAATTGGCAAAACTTGCGTTTACACTTATGTTGTGTCATGATATAGCCCAAATGCTGACAATGACGTTAAACATCAATAAATATAGAATGCACTGGCGTGTTGCAGTGGCGTAGCCACAGCCCCCCCCCCCCCTCAAAAAAAACCCACAAAAAAACAAACAAACCATTGATCTAATGCAAGTTTCAAACAACTTAAGAGCCCAAAAATGCTCTCATATATAGGGCTACTCATGCTACAATTGCCAGACTCGATCTTGAGCAATAAATTTTGCAAAATATTCTCGGGGGAGGCCTTTTCCAAACTAGGAACCTCTGGTCGTCACCCCCTACTCCCACATCCTTGTCATAACTAGGACCCTCCGGTCGTTACCCCCCCTCCTCCCATTTCCATGAAGGGAAGTGGGAAGAGGGGGGTAACAGCGGGAGGGTCATAGCTAGGACTAGGCCAGGACCCTGAAACCCCACAACAACTGTACAAATAGCATGCAACGCACCCCCCCCCCCCACCAAACAAAAAAATGGCTAGGTCCCCAATTATAGAATCCCAGCTACACACCTCGTGTGTTGTGTTGAATTACAGGTGTATGCACTTATGTAGGTTTTTTTATTTTCTGTATATAAATCACAATAAAATCACATGGTCTTGATTTTGTGAGTCTTTTTGGGGTGGGGTGGAGGCATAACTTGAAAAAAGGTTATGCCACAGTAGCAGTATGTGATGTGGTTTTGAGGGAATATTTGGGGGACCTCGGTGGGGGACCTCGGAAGTGACGTCATGTCACGTGACGTAGTGGCGCCATGTTGTGTTGTCATGGTAACCCGCGTGAGCGGCCATGTTGTGACGTCATCTCCATAGTGATACGTGTTGTTGGTGCGCATGCGCAGCGCGTGTTGTTAGGGTGATACGTGTTTCCGTCGTCCATTTTGTATACTGGAGGCCGCCATCTTGGTTTCTATGGTAGCACGTGGTTGCTATGTTACCCAATTTTTCTGCAATAAAACGGGGTAAGTTCGGAGGGTATGTTCGATTGTAGAAGAGTAAATCTAATTACCACAAACAACCCGACAATCCTTCCAAATCACCAAAATCCACCCAAACTTTTACTATTTCAAATTCTTCCAGAATTCTCTGCTTCTATCTATATATGCAACAGTTTTCCTCTACCTAGGCATGTTCCTTTATTCTAGAGTATACTCCAGTAACGTAGAAGATCCTATTAGTTGGAACAGTTTACCTTATTATTACTATATTTAGCAATTTCTCGTCTATTCTTGTTAGTTCAGACCCTATTCCAAGTACTCTTGTTGTTTTTTTTATCTAGATCCTATTTATAGAACATAACTAACCAATCAGATTGCTTGATTTCCCATAATCTGTATGCAGAGTTATCTCCCTTCTGTATAATGAAAGGCTATATCCAATGGCCATATCCCATGGAATCCCATTTTGGAAAACGCCCGTGGCTATGGGATCCCTTTTTTGTCGTATGAGGCCATGAGGGCTATGTAAAAGCCCTCAATGAGTCCTCATTTATTATCCCTCATACCCTCATTGAATTTTGAGGTTATGAGGACCTAGAAAAATCCCTCAATGAGGAAGAATTTACTACGACTCTTATCCTCATTTCAGTATTTAACAGGTATATCCTATGGAATCCCATTTTGGAAAACGCCTGTGACCGTGGAATCCCTTTTTTGTCGTATGAGGCCATGAGGGCTATGTAAAAGCCCTCAATGAGTCCTCATTTATTATCCCTCATACCCTCATTGAATTTTGAGGTTATGAGGACCATTAAAAATCCCTCAATGAGGCATAATTTACTACGACTCTTAGCCTCATTTCAGTATTTAACAGGTATATCCTATGGAATCCCATTTTGGAAAACGCCTGTGACCGTGGAATCCCTTTTCTGTCGTATGAGGCCATGAGTGCTATGTAAAAGCCCTCAATGAGTCCTCATTTATTATCCCTCATACCCTCATTGAATTTTGAGGTTATGAGGACCATTAAAAATCCCTTAATGAGGCATAATTTAATACGACTCTTAGCCTCATCTCGGTATTCGAGAATACCTGACATTATATTATTTGAGGATACTAGTTAGAATTTACATCCGGGTACTTCATACTACATCCGGGTACTTCTGTTGGGGTAGTAGATAAAAACAAACAACAATATATAACATTTCATTCATTTTTATTCATGTATACAATTCAATGCCTCAAGGCATTTCTCTTTGTAGTTCTTCTTGCATGGGCTAACCATTTCATCTTCTTGTGGGTTGGAGCTTCTTCCCATTGCATGGCTAGGTTCTTGATAAAACACATTCTCTCATTTGATAACTTGGCTTTGTTGGTTGCTTTAATTTCCTGTCTGGCATCTTTTGGTTCCTCTTTCTCTAGCTGTTTCATAGTAGTAACTTCAGTCTTCTTAGTAGTAACTTCATTTGTGGTTTGAGTGGAAACATCTTTCTTAGCTTCAGTAGTAACTTCATTCGTGGTTTGAGTGGTAACTTCATTCTTTATGGGAGCTGGCATCTTTTTCTTGACTTCAGTAGAAACGTCGTTCTTAGTGGAAACTTCTTTCTTTGTGGGAGCTGGCATCTTTTTCATGACTCCAGTAAAAACTTCGTTCTTAGTGGAAACTTCTTTCTTTGTGGGAGCTGGCATCTTTTTCTTGTCTTCAGTAGAAACTTCGTTCTTAGTGGAAACATCTTTCTTTGTTTCTGTAGAAACTTTGTTCGCAGTAGTAACTTCGTTCCTGTCTGTATTGGGAGTCAGTTTTTCTGTCTTTATTCTTTTGTTTACTGATCGGCCAGCATCCACACATCTTTGTTTCTTTCCATCAGCATCCATGTCTAGATTTTTTCTCTTGGTTGCATTTACCACACGATTCACTTGGGTCAGTTCCTGGGAAGTCAGCTTTAATCCAGCATCATTCTTGAAGATCTGTATATGTAAGTCATCTTTGAATCTGAGCACTGTTGTTGACACAGACATCTTCACTCTTCGACGTTCAAAACGGAAATGAATTTATTTTTATACCAACACTCCTTTTATACTTTTCTAATCGTCTTCTTCTTCTTCATCATCATCATCTACCCGGAATGAGTAGTTTGTCATGAGGTTGTCGAACAGAAATCTTCGCTTTTCCAATGCATATTTCTGGGATTCTTCAAAGTCAAAGTCCTCTTCTTCACGAAGACGCTTGGCAGTGTCTTGAATTTTCTTGTGAATTGCGTCGTTGCAAAAATTTCGAATGTACACAAGGGTATGAATGTATTTCTCACTAATGGCTTCTCTAACATTCTTTTGAAGTGCTCTGTTTGCTGTTTCAACTGCATCTTCACTATCCATTCCATCTTCGATATATTTGTTCATGAGGTTGTCAAAATCGTTTTGGTATTTGTCAAAGGCACTTTGAACGATACCTCCCATCATAGAAACGTCTTCTTCTTCGTCTTCTTCTTCTTCATATTCCATATCTTCTGATAGTTCCGACGATTCATCAGAGTCCGAATCTCTTGACCAGTGTTTTGGTGCACAGCTGGATTGCATTGTGTCCGCTCTCTTCGAAGGTCAGATTACAAATAACAAATTTCTTATGAGCACGACCCTTTTATAGGATATCGGACAGTGCATTGATGACGGGTTTGATCAACTTTCCTAAAAATCCTCCTTTCTATATGATCCGTCTTCTTTTCCGATAAGATAGTTCTGTCTTTGGTGAGGCAATTCTCCTTATTTCGTACTTGTGTGGAATCAGCTTTGCTCTCTCAGATTTGGTTATAGGTACTGCGCCCGTCAAGATGTTTGAAGCACAATCACATATACATTGTATCAAATCATCACTAGCCATCTTCAGCATAGTCTTGGCTTCATATCGATCCGCATCAGAGAGGATTCGCAGTGTATCTAAATTTCTCTCTAATCTTGTAGTGTTGCTCGATGTTTCCGATTTCCTCATAGGGCAGTAAGCATTCTCGTGTCTGTGCATGTTGTCTGATCTGGAAAAGGCCTTTTCGCTACATCTGCAGCAATGGACTTTCATGACTTCACTCTTTCGTGGTCGTAGAACAAATGAGTTTATTTTCACACCAACACCCCTTTTATACTTTTTTCAGAGCTAGGACTGGGTTGATAAGCGCCGAGAGAAAGCAACTCTTTCGTAGTATACATCTTTTTATATCTGGAGAAATTCCATCATCTGCTAGCAGCTTCAATACATGTTCGTATTTTCGCAGTTCATCAAATTCAGCTAAATTCAGTGGTATCTTATCTTCGAGGATGTTGGTAGCACATTTACATAAACAGGTAATCAAATTTTCATCAGCAGCACGTAGAACGGCATCGATTTCCACCTTGTCAGCATCCCGTAAAAATTCTAAAAGTGCTTTATTCTGGTCAGTCAGTCCAGTATCTCTCTCCTCTTCTGTTCTTCTTGGACAGTAATGTTCTTTATGCCTCTTACGTGTGAAGCTCCTGGAGAATTCTTTATCACAATATCTGCAGTGGAGCCGATGATGGTTCTTCTCGTGTCTTCGAGCATTATCCGATCTTGAAAATAACTTGGAACAGTATCTGCAACGAATTGGTAACATGTCTTCACTCGACGACGGTCAGAACACAAATGAATTTATTTTCGTACCAACACCCCTTTTATACCTTTCCCAACAGAAGTACCCGGATGTAGTATGAAGTACCCGGATGTAAATTCCAACTAGTATCCTCAAATAATATAATGTCAGGTATTCTCGAATACCGAGATGAGGCTAAGAGTCGTAGTAAATTATGCCTCATTGAGGGATTTTTAATGGTCCTCATAACCTCAAAATTCAATGAGGGTATGAGGGATAATAAATGAGGACTCATTGAGGGCTTTTACATAGCCCTCATGGCCTCATACAACAAAAAAGGGATTCCACGGTCACAGGCGTTTTCCAAAATGGGATTCCATAGGATATACCTGTTAAATACTGAAATGAGGCTAAGAGTCGTAGTAAATTATGCCTCATTGAGGGATTTTTAATGGTCCTCATAACCTCAAAATTCAATGAGGGTATGAGGGATAATAAATGAGGATTCATTGAGGGCTTTTACATAGCCCTCGTGGCCTCATACGACAAAAAAGGGATTCCACGGTCATAGGCGTTTTCCAAAATGGGATTCCATAGGATATACCTGTTAAATACTGAAATGAGGATAAGAGTCGTAGTAAATTCTTCCTCATTGAGGGATTTTTCAAGGTCCTCATAACCTCAAAATTCAATGAGGGTATGAGGGATAATAAATGAGGACTCATTGAGGGCTTTTACATAGCCCTCATGGCCTCATACGACAAAAAAGGGATCCCATAGCCGCGGGCGTTTTCCAAAATGGGATTCCATGGGATATGGCCATTGGATATAGTCTTTCATTATACAGAAGGGAGATAACTCTGCATACAGATTATGGGAAATCAAGCAATCTGATTGGTTAGTTATGTTCTATAAATAGGATCTAGATAAATGAAACAACAAGAGTACTTGGAATAGGGTCTGAACTAACAAGAATAGACCAGAAATTGCTAAATATAGTAATAATAAGGTAAACCGTTCCAACTAATAGGCTCTTCTACGTTACTGGAGTATACTCTAGAATAAAGGAACATGCCTAGGTAGAGGAAAACTATTGCATATATAAATAGAAGCAGAGAATTCTGCAAGAATTCGAAATAGTAAAAGTTCGGGTGGATTTTGGTGATTTGGAAGGATTGTCGGGTTGTTTGTGGTAATTAGATTTACTCTTCTACAATCGAACATACCCTCCGAACATACCCCGTCTTATTGCAGAACAATTGGGTAATATAGCAACCACGTGCTACCATAGAAACCAAGATGGCGGCCTCCAGTATACAAAATGGACGACGGAAACACGTATCACCCTAACAACACTCGCTACGCATGCGCACTAACAACACGTATCACTATGGAGATGACGCCACAACATGGCCGCTCACGCGGGTTACCATGACAACACAACATGGCGCCACTACGTCACGTGACATGACGTCATTTCCGAGGTCCCCCACCGAGGTCCCCCAAATATTCCCTCAAAACCACATCACATACTACTCACAGTTGATTTGCACATGATGATCCGAAAAATGGTAATGGAATCAGAATAGTCGACAAAATGCTACAGGAATTGACCATTTTTAGTAATTTGGCCCCAAAATATCTATAGCCAATGTGCCTTTATATCAAAAGGTTCGACACACCTGTTGTCATATCGTGGCATGAGCTATGGTTTAGGTCCAAATTACAAAAATATCAACACACCAAAATATAGCTTATGAGGTACTACTGGAAAACTGTGGTCGATCTTTTTCCAATTAGGACCACAAGAGTCAGGAATTTGTCCTCTGGGCCATATAATATCCTCTAGATGGTCTTATATATGGCCCGCATGACAAGCTACAGATTCCTGTATTAGGACTCGAACTATGGGAGGTGCACATGTTAAATGCGAATATTCCTTGTAAAACGTGAAAGGTAAACAGATGTTCAGTTGCGTTCTGAAAAGTATCAATATTCTATTATTACAAAGTAGCAGGTTAACGTCTTGCAAATTTACCATGCTGCAGTTCTCCACGTTTCATAAGAGCTGATAAACACTTTATCGGTTCCTGCAGTCAAATATCGCTTTAGACACATTAAAGCGATTCAAATTTCGCGGGGATTTCGTCATACGGTAAACCCGTTTCGTTTCCCTTTGCTGATCCCGTAAAGTAAAACTGTCGACTGTTTAGTTCAGCTTGGCGAAGGGTGACATGGTGTCGCGGCAGATTTAAATTCTGTCATTTTTTTGGAGAAAAATAGTGTATTAAAGTATGTAATCGAGAATTGTGAATCCAACCATTCAGTCGTTAGATAGATAAATCATTTGTGAGTAAGTGTGAAGAGAAAACTCAGTGGTAAGTTGATTTGAATCGTAATGCGAGGCGTGAATGTGATATGACCAGTCGAGGGTGCGTTGCACTCCTTCCTCGCTTCGCTCGGTTGTATATGTAAAAATCATATTGCATGCATGTATGTCAAGTTACAGACTCCTGTGATATTTCTACATGTGCACATAACATTGGACATAAGTAAAGATATTTTTTTTAATGCACTCGTTTGTTAGATGGAAGATCTCACATATTATTATATGACTATGTAATTTAACCGCTAAATATCACTACTGTTTGACAATCTTTTCCCCAGAAAATTCACAGTGTGGAATCTGATTCCGTATCACTATAGTACGACGGACTATATACGGGTGCGTTCGAATTCGCGTAATTAGCTGTTCCGGTCGCAGAAAGTATATTACTCCGAGCTGGAATGGGTGAGCTCGAACAGCGGTCCTGATCAACAAGAAAGTTGATTGTTCACTTTGTACGTATTCATGCGCATCGGGGGATCCCCCGGAAGTGTGCACCTGTTACAAAAATAAGTGCTAACAAAATAGTTATTTGTTACTTCAATCCGATTTACCCCAAAAGATTGGGGGGAATTGTTAATGTTAGCGTTGGCATGCAATGTTGAACTATAAGTCATAGAATAAACTTTTTATCGCAACAGTGAAGTGATCTGCGTCGTCGCATCACGTCTTGTCGAGGAGGTCAATGACGTCATTATGTTTAAAAATACAAAACATGGCTGCCAACTTCATTTTCTAGAACCACTTCGATGATATAAATCTTTCGTTTCTGAACAATACGGTGACCAAGCGCTTCCGACATAGAGGTTTTTGTTTTTTACAAGTATCCTTCTTTCGGTCACATAATAACAAAAAGCTTCTGGATATGCCATATTGTTCCCACGAGGCGAGATAGACCAGCAAGTAAATCGTTTACTGGTCATATAGTACACCACGGAGATCGAGAGCCTTGGACCTACAGGCCGTACCAACGCCAAAGATTATATTACGGACTGTGGGTCCAAGTTTGGACTACCAGAACAGTTACAGTACAGTCGCCGTGAACTGGTCGTAATCCACATTTGGGCAGAGATGTCATAAGGTTTACCAGATAATCATCTTCAGCAAAATTTTAATTAATGAAGCACCGGGTTGTCCTGTATCAACTATACGGTCGGCTGCTCTCAACTGCTGACTTAGAAGTTTGATAAACTGATCGTTATTTCTCCTGTTCGAAAGGAAAGCCAACTGATTGCTCTCTTTCACTTCAGTCACATGTGTATTGGTACGACGAACACGTGTCTTGCCCACTCTATTACCGTGTATGGTCTGTAATAGAAGGCTGGTGCTCGTAACAGTTAAAGGCAACACAAGTCTTCCCATATCTTCTCCTGACATACGACGCATATGCATTGAGAACATCTCTGCATACTATCTTTGCGGTATAGGTCTGTGAAGCAGAGCTTCCACACCACGAGCATGTTTCACCTCACTTCGGGGCTTACTGAGTGGAACAGACTCTGTAAAAGCTTCTATTGCATCACGGGAATTGTACTTTGTATGATATCCATTTGCAGACTCTTTCGCGCAAGTCACAGAAGGTTGCCAGTCTTGTTCAGAAGTTAGATACATGGAACACATACAATCTGCTACTGGATACGACACGACATCCGCATCATAAGGGCCGAGAAACACTAACCTGTTTTAGGTAGTTCGAGGCTTGAGAACTGAAGCAGATCTCAACTGAGATGGGTAATAAAGGCCTCACATGAGAGCAGGATGAGCGAGGGGGGAATAAACAGTTTACTCGGGAGAACCCGTGCATACTCTGACAATTTGAACAATGCAAAGGTTATGGATATGATTTCATCATACTACAGTTAAAACTAGAAGTCCTGTCACGAATAGCGCGCTTATCTAGGCTTAATTGCGCATTGGAATTGCGCGCAATTGCCATATCGAATGGCATCCAAACCACGGCAGGTTCTCCTGGTTACCCACAGCAAACACATGCAATGTTTCTGCCAATGGACCTCCGGGTTACCCGGAGGTCCATTGGCTGAAACATTGCTTGTGCACAGGCCATATGTACAGAATTTGATAGCTTTACTTGGGCCATAACGCGCATATTAACGCGCATATCAACGTGCTATTTGTGCGCATTTCATGACAGGACTTCTAGTTTTAACTGTAGGCTGGAATAGAACCGCAACACATTCCATCGGCCGACCGAGTGACGAGTTGCATAATTTCACAGCCCTAGTTTTTATCTGAAGATTGTCGTGTGGGAACATCTTGGGGCTGTCGAATTCGTTCAGAAAAACCGGAAATGGAGAGAAATCACTCATGTTTTGGCTGACATCTTAGAGACTGGCGGCAATTTCTGATATGAAATGAATTATTTAGGACTCGGAAAGACGAATTAAATACACAGTCAGATATTCTGTCGTTTGTCGGCTAATTTGGGAATGAAAATTACTTATTGCGAAATTCGTAGAATTCATGAATTAAAAATTTTTTAAAAATCTCCGGGGCGGATTTCTGCAGATTTTGGATATGCTGTTCTAAGACTATTTCCGCTTCCAATGGCCCGACAAGGTTTTTATTCTGGGTTGAAACCTTCAGCAACCAGACATTTCGTTCTCTGAGTTCCAATGTGTTCTATGTGCCAGTAGGCACATAGAACTCATTGGAATTCATGAGACGATTTGGTTCAAGGCATAAGCAACATCTACATGTGCTGTATGTCCGTGATCACTTTCCTAATACCAGTACTTACCTGCTTGTGACGAAATACAAAATTGGAGAATCCGACAGTCAACCCTTTATCTAACGAATCGACGGCATTGGCACGAGTAATGTACCAAATAAGCCGTTGCAAAACGATTATTTTTCAAAATATTGCAACAAAACCATATAAAAAGAACATAAATGGAAATCCTATTTAAGAGCGTTTTTTGTGAAAACAGTGTTCTGTTTGCGCTGGGCTAGGAGTTAAATAATTATATATTACAAGTTCCCCTCATGAATCCCGTCAGGATGCAAATTGTTTACAATTTTGAAGTCAGGACTAATTATCTTTTAACATGGGAATGGTAGGAAGACAGCCCCCAGGGCTATGCTGTTTCCATGCAGTTTTACATTTATTTCTGTACATGTCTGCAAGTTGTTTATTATACTTCATATAAACGTATACTGCAAAATTAATTTCATTTCATTTCACTTTCATTTCATGTGATCCCCTCGTTGGAACGAGTTCGTTCCAATGAGGGGTCGCATGATATGGGCTTGTGAAGCTCGCTCCAGTGAGTGGGGTAACATGATGTGGTTTTGTTGAATTTGAATGTTTTACAAAAATTTAAAAACAAGAAAATACAGCAGTGCTGTGCATAAAAGGACGATGAAAATATGCCAATGCAGTTTTACTGAAAAGACGTGAACATTGACATGTATGTTTTTTATTTGCAATACATTTTGGGTCCGTATACCGAATTTGGTCAAAATCGGCCCAGTAGTTAGCCCGTTGCTAAGGTGGCGCTCTGGTTGCTAGGGAAGTCGCCTAACGTCAACATTGACCTATCTGTTTTAATTTGCAATGCATTTTGGGTCCTACCGAATTTTGTCAAAATCGGCCCAGTAGTTATCCCGTTGCTAAGGGGCGCTCCGGTTGCTAGGGAAGTCACGTGACGTCAACATTGATCTGTCTGTTTTCATTTGCACAGCATTTTGGGTCCGTATACCGAATTTGGTCAAAATCGGCCCAGAAGTTAGCCCGTTGCTAAGATGGCGCTCTGGTTGCTAGGGAAGTCACGTGACGTCAACATTGACCTATCTGTTTTCATTTGCAATGCATTTTAGGTCCGTATACCGAATTTTGTCAAAATCGGCCCAGCAGTTAGCCCGTTGCTAAGGGGGCGCTCTGGTTGCTAGGGAAGTCACGTGACGTCAACATTGATCTGTCTGCTTTCGTTTGCAAAGCATTTCGGGTCCGTATACCGAATTTGGTCAAAATCGGCCCAGTAGTTAGCCCGTTGAAAAGGGGCGTTCTGGTTGCTAGGGAAGTCATGTGACGTCATGTTTTCATTTGTAATGAATTTTGGGTCCGTATACCGAATTTGGTCAAAATCGCCCCAGTAGTTAGCCCGTTGCTAAGGGGGCTCTCTGGTTGCTATGGAAGTCACGTGACGTCATGATTGATCTGTCTGTTTTCATTTGCAATGCATTTTGGGTCCGTATACCGAATTTGGTCCAAACCGGCCCAGTAGTTAGCCCGTTGCTAAGGGCTCGCTCTGGTTGCTAGGGAAGTCACGAGACGTCGACATTGATCTGTCTATTTTTATTTGCAATGCATTTTGGGTCCGTATACCGAATTTGGTCAAAATCGGCCCAGTAGTTAGCCCGTTGCTAAGGGGACTCTCTGGTTGCCAGGGAAGTCACGTGGCGACACCATTCACCTGTCTGTTTTCGTTTGCAATGCATGTTGGGTCCATGTATCAAAATTGGCCCAGTAGTTTGCTCGTTGCTAGGGGCGTGCTTTACTTGCTATGGTCGTCAAGTGACATAATCAGTGACCCATTAACCTCCCCCCCCCCCCACACTCAATATATTAAGGGTCCCTTGACCCTATCCTATGAGGGTGAAAGCAATGGTGGAGAGCCAACACTTGTTCTAGCGTCCGAGTATCCTTGAAAAAATGTAACCTCATTTGTCCCCGGTTCCTTTGGGAAAAATCCTCTAAAAGTTTAATCAGCCAGAGTCATTCTCGTGAAGTCTCATCTCGTTAACTACTTCCTACGTTAAAAGAAGTGTGAAATTAGTAAAAGGACTCACGAGTTTCGACGTCGGCTTCGCCTCCGTCTCAACTCGGGCGGCTCCGGCGCCTTCGTCCTTTATAATAAAGGACTCACGAGTTTCGACGTCGGCTTCGCCTCCGTCTCAACTCGGGCGCCTCCTGCGCCTTCGTCCTTTATAATAAATAATGCTAAGAATAAAAATAAATTTTGATATCGTTTGTATTGGGTGAAGGATTAATCACTGTTTCTCAATTGTTCTCTTCGGGTACTCCTGCTTTCTCCACTAAATTGTCCGACACGATTTGACCAAGGTTGTTGGCAGTTTCGTTAAAGTGAGTAAGGGTGATTTTTAGCAAATTTTTAGTAATATATATATTTGTAACCAAATGCTGTCAATACAACCTTCCGAGTCATTAATCAGCTCAGTTAAAATCACCAATGAGTAAATAACGGTGAGAGTGATTGACGTTGAGACAACCAAGAGCTCAACAAATCCTTCCGAATAACTAACCCCAACTATTTATTCACGCAAACATATTTTTCGGAGCTAATTGTGATACAGAACACTCCCCCCCCCCCCCTCCCGCTGTATTCAACATCACCTACCGTCACCCCCCTCCCCCTCCCCCTCCCTGTATTGTTTGGAAATTGCATTAAATGGATGGGTAGTATTGGGGTATTTCATGGCAATACGTACATGGTTTGTCCTTGGTTCGAAACCAAGTATAAACCTCATTTGGATGGGACAGCAAGGTTTATTCACGGCAAACTGACATTTCAATTGTTTTCTTGTAACCCTTTACCCAACGTAACGGCCAAAACCGGCCAGCGCTATTCTCAAAAATCGTCAATTAATTTTCATTATTTTTTTTCTTTTTTTGTCTCAAAAACATAGGTTATGACCCCTCATTGGAACGAGCTCATTAAGCTCGTTCCAATGAGGGATCATAACCTATGTTTTTGAGACAAAAAATGAAAAAAATTAGTTATTCGAGAATTTTTTTTGCATGTGACGTCTGCTTTTCATGTTAGGTAAAGGGTTAACAAGTTACATGTAGGTATTTTTTTCTTTTTCTTTCCTCGTAAAGTTCAACTGATTTTGTAGCAACAGCTTTAATCACAGTTTTCATCTTGCGTTCAGTTAATATCAAACTACACCAAATGCAAGTTTAACCCCCCCCCCCCCCCCCCCCCCCACCGATGAAACTTGATCCGGTACTTCATTTAGAAAGCGTTCCTTCCCTTGCTTATCAACGCAAGAATGACGAAATGCGTGACGTAATCCTGTAAGACAAAGCAACACACCAAGACCTATACCGCAAAATAGTATGCAGAGATGTTCTCAGTGTATATGCGTTGTGTGTCAGGAGAAGATATAGGAAGACTTGTGTTGCCTTTAACTGTTACGAGCAGGTGGACGTGGGTGACACACTTTAACTACGGAAAACTTACATCTTTTTGGAGTTTTGAGCAGTGGCATAGCCAGGGGTGGTGGATGGGGCTTAACCCCCCCCCCCCCCAAAAAAAAAAAAAAAAAATTCCAACTGACCCCTATACAATATTTGTTCTCTACGATGTGCTTTAGGCGTCAGCTAATGAAATTACAGATGACGTACCACACGTGGGCAAAACTGACATTCCTCCAGCCTTAAAATATCTTCCAAGAGTATCATTTAGGCATATTTGGAAAATGGTTGGCCCTCCCAACAATATACCCGCAAACCGTAGTAACACGAGAAGGACATCACTTCCATAACCCCGGCCCCTCTCCCCACACACACTTCCACAAGACTTGAGACTTTCGTGATATCTCTACGAAATTAACTATGCGTGCTTGGATCACCGACAGCCCCCAAGAAAAAACTCCATGTGGCCCCTTCTCCCATCCCATCTCAATATACAGTTAAAACTAGAAGTCCTGCCACGAACTGTGTGCTTACCTAGGCTTATTGCGCGTAGGAATTGCGCGCAATTGCCTTATCGATTGGCATCCAAAGCATGGCAGGTTCTCCTGGTTACTCATAGCAAACACAGGCAATGTTTCTGCCAGTGGCCCTCCGGGTTACCCGGAGGTCCATTGGCTGAATCATTGCTTGTGCACAGGCCATATGCACATAATTTGATAACCTTACTATGGTCATAACGCGTAAATTAACGCGCAGATCGACGTGTTAATTGTGCGCATTTCATGACAGGACTTCTAGTTTTAGCTGTAGATACCTGACTACGCGCCTGGTTTCGGAACGCCCCTAATTCAGCATTCTATTTATTAATTTCCCAACTTCCAGTTTATGTATTTCAGAATGTATTGGATACCCATCACATGAGTGTATGTACTAAATAGCATATTCAGAGAAGGTGGGAATCCCATGGTGAACCCCGGTGGGAAAGAATTTGATCCAGAAATGTTACATCTCGTCGATTCTAAATTCTTAACGAGGAAAACATTAGGTGTCAGCAAAAATGTTGGGGGAGGAGATGGGGCTGAGGTGTCGACTAGCGTTACACACACCACGCCTTCGGCTGACAAACCTCCATTTGTGTCTTACTACAGTAATGCCGCCGTGGACAGGCCACTTTCCGCGGGTGGGCACAATTTCCTCGGACACAGTAATATTATATTCCAGACACTAATTATAGGAATAATCATCAAAGATTTAATTAATAAAGTATCCGGGTACAAAGCGGTGCATTCATGAATTAAATTTTTGATGGTGATGACTTTTTATTATGTGATAAGCGCATGCGTGGATAACACTGCCCACGCGTTGGTCCAGTCCACGGCGACTGTACTGTAGTGACACATTGCTCTGATTGGCTGAGAGAAATTGTACTCTGTCCGATACCTTCACCTATCGAGGGTGCTAAAACTTACCATGTTCTATTCAGGTGCACTGTAAGCTTTTGAAATAGCCATGAGATTTTCTTGGGCTCTCGACTGACGGAAGATTAGTATCTCGATGGGTGGGAGCGCGGTGGCTCAGTAGGTGGAGATACTGGCTGCAAGCCGAGAGGTTCTCGGTTCGAATACCACCTGCGGCAACCGTGTTGTGTCCTTGAGCAAGACACTTAATTCCAATTGTCCTCGTGAGGGCACGTTGGCTTTGTGTACTAAGAAGTACTGCACGTCGATGGTGCACTTATCTTCATCTACCAATGCTAACCCTGCTTGTGTGGAGTTAGCACGTCGGGGAGTCTGACAGATGCTCGCCGTTGCTCGTTGATTCTATCCGGGTACTCTGGTTTGCTCAACCCGTAAAACTTTCCGACGCGAGTCGAAAGTGTCGATAAACCCCAAAATTAAGTTCCAACGCCGACAAGGCAGGTGTTAAAGATTTGTAGTGAAATAAACATCGACACATTCCAATGACGTCATATTGTAAATTCGGCAATGTATTTGCATAACTTTTCGATGGGTATTTCGTGCGACTCGCGTCACCCAAAATGGCTCGCATCCAAAAATTCAAGTGTCTTTTGGTTTTGCAATCTGTGCTTTTATTTCTATTTTCTTGGACCAACGTCCGTCTGCTAATACTTCCGAAATGTGTCACCATGTTGCCTCTTTACAGAAGAACGTGCGATGATTGCGCTCGTTAAATATGCTAATAAGCCAATATAGGTTGGTCACCGTGGGCGGGGTGAGATAACTGTCACGCGGGTGGGGTGACACAGGCATATCTCTCCCAGCTGTCTCACACGACTTTATATATGTGTCAGTACCTAAGTGGAGGGAGAAAACAATTGTCTGCTGCACGTATGAAAAATTTAGAAAAATGAAGCGGTTTGCAAGCCCCCTGTTGGTGAAATAACAGTGAAACGGGCAACCTCAACTCAACTATTTCGCGTGGTGCCGTCAAACGGTAACATTTGTCGTTGAAGCCACAAGCATAAAGAAAAACTACGCACGCTCTTGTCCAAACATATCACGAAGATATTTGTCTTACTGGAATATTCCTTCATGCTACACACTTACGATATTCAAGGCAAATAAAATCTTCTATAATTCTATCCATGTGTTGTTCTAGTAGTATTGCATCAACCACGCAGATGGGCGTTTTGTTCACGGTGACGTCTGTTTTCGGGGATCCGCTTAAGCTGGTTTATTTCCGTAACTCGACCAGTTTGCTCTCTAAATTACGCCAAGCAATATGCTTCGAAAAGTATAGAAACAGTGCTATACGTCGACAGACAAAACAGCCACCGCTCTTAATCGGCGGCAGCGATGGAGCTAATATGTTTAATACCATCTGAAGTTTTAGCCAGTTCTTTTTGTAATATAGTTAAATTGGCAAATCCGAAAGAATTTGAACACACAGAACCATGTATTTATTTTAGCAGTCGGGGGATGGGGTGCGGGGGGGGGGGGGGGCATTCATATCTCCTATGTAACCCGCTGAACACGAGCTTTCGTTTTTCCGGCCTAGGAAGATAATACTTTACTTCATAATTCCATTAAGAAGAAGCGTGGCTGCTTAATAAATATATGGTGTAGCCCGATGGCTGCACGTTGAAAATATTGATTGGTCTACCCCCCCCCCCCCCCCCCCCCCCCCCCCCCAGTTGACGAATATGGACACTTCTTATTGCTGCCATTGAACTGACACGGAAGATACCACCAGTGTTCAAAGGATTAAATGTGTTTGGTACCAACCACTTTTATTCAGTTCGCTAAGAACCCTATTCTAATTGATTTTGCAACATCTGATCTATATTTAAGCGTCAGGTCAAGGTTTACAAAGACGGATGAAACTTGATATATGCATGCATATAATGATAGATTACTGTCGTGTGATAAACTGCTGGTAACGTGTTCCTTGCGTTGCCGATGTTAGTTGTAGGAGCTGTTTTAAAGTGGAGACATTTCTGTCTGTCTCGGTTATTTTCTGTCACTGTTGTTTTGTGACGAAGGCATGTGAGAGGAACTACACAACGAGCTCCTACAATTAACCGCATCAGTGCAATGATCTGTTTAATGAACAAGAGATGACTTGGAGCTGAATATGTCTATATGGTGTCCTGTTTGAGAAGTACTGTTCCCCACGCTTTGCGAAGGGAATTATACCCCCCGCATCAGATAGATGCACAGATGTAGTTAATGAGAAAACATACTCTTATCCATTTTAATGTTTCGAAGATCACCCAAAAATATATGCATGCCTGCTTATTTTTTGTGTTTATCGGGGTGTTAAGATATTTATTCAACAGCCAAGCAAATCATGTCGGGCTGTTATGGGGTGGAAGAAGTCTAAATACGCGGAGAGAACCACCGTGCAGCGGCGAGAAACTTCTAGACTACCCAACCAACTAGCTCGTCATAAGCAGAGTTATCTTCGGTTGAAGGCAAGTGTACCTTCGACGTGTGGTATGTCTTAGTAGCGCCACCGTAGCCCATCGTGGCCAATCTGGATTAAGTGTATTGCGCGAGGACGCAATACAAATTTTCACTTGTCAGGATCGCACCTTTCGGTTTAAATAAAGAATGATCGATTGTTTCTGTGTATTTCTTGAGTTATGAACCCCCAAAAAACAAAGGCCAAACTGTGTAAATGGGCGTAGTCCATTTACACTATGTTTGGCCATTGTGTTTTGGGGTTCATAACTCAAGAAATACACAGAAACAAACGATTATTCCTAATAATTAAACCTGAGGGGCAATAAACTTTCTCTACATTGCGGATGGCGCATCATGCTTATCCTAGTGATTTGAAATAACGATACATTTCACTGAAACATGTTCTTGTGTCCGTAAAAAGTTTATTGGCCAAATAACTGCATAAGTTGAAACGCCATAGGCCAACCCCACACAAAACTTCAATCTCCTTTTCCACTTCACTGGAGGGTGCTGTCATTCAAAACAACACTGAGTTAAATTCAATTCTAATTTTGACCATTTCCAGAGAAACTGAAAACACAGTTTGTAAATGTGAAGTTTGATATAAATCCATTTGACATGAAGTTGGTTGAACTTTGTCTCTGAAAGAGTTCATTGAGACTATTTGGAAATTGGAAAGTTTTGCTCGCGAGTTTCGCTTCTGGATTATTATGACCGGCCATTGTTAACGTTTGATTTGGGAAAAACGATGAACGCAGACGATCACCTATTGCGTATAAACAAATTGAATATGGAATAAAAAGCATGGTAAGTATTTCATTGTTTGTTGAATTGTATTTTGAAAGTCTTTTTAATATGATGAGATAAATATTAATTACTTTTCATGCTGAAACAATATGAGCGTACAGAGGTTCTTTTCCACTCACACTGTGCAACGTAAGTTTCAAGACAGATATTGAGGGCGTGATTTAGGGCGGGCCTAAATGCGTTTTACTGTTCATTGTGTTATGAAAAGAAACAAAAAATACTTCAGCCAATCATTTTGCCTGAAAATGCATGAACAGAAAAAGGGTTTAATTATAGAGCAACGATCTAATCACTGAACCAAAGCACTCCCTGTGCGTACCTGTTAACCCTTTACCTAACATGAAAAGCAGGCGACACTTGCAAAAATAATTCTTGAATAACTATTTTTTTTCATTTTTTGTCTCAAAAACATAGGTTATGACCCCTCGTCGAGCTCGTTCCAACGAGGGGTCATAACCTATGTTTTTGAGACAAAAAATGAAAAAATAATGAAAATTAATTGGCGATTTTTTTAGAAGAGCGCTGGCCGGTTTTGGCCGTTGCGTTGGGTAAAGGGTTAACATACCACGGGGATGTGGAAATATAACAACTGACCTATTTCCACACAATTCAATACAATGTATCGCCCAGACCCACGATAAAGTGAAAAAGCCCTATTCTGTCTACTCCTGTTCTTGTTCTGTGACAAACTATCGTTTCTACCTACCCATTCTCTGACTTCTTGCATCTCTTCTGTCTGTTTCCAGTAATTTTCTACCTAGTCCAGATCCTAATTGAGATTAACACAACTCTTTCATTTTCTCGAAAGCTTGACTCATTCTGTTTTCTGTGACCATTCTTCGATCCGCAGATTAACTCAAACAATCAACTCACGCTTTTATGTTCAAAGAACAAGTCCGACTGCATATTTCACCCTAACCTTTTGGCTTTCTCACGGTCGCCGTTGCCTGGCGACTTTCCACGAGGAGGCAATATTAACAAGGACACAATATTATCAGATTCCAAACACTAACCAATGGAAATAATCATCAAATATTTCGACCCGGTGCTTCATAAATGAAATATTTGATGATTATTCCACACAATTCAGTACAGTGTATCGCCCAGTATCGTTATTTCAAACAGAATTTTAGAAAACTATGCCTTTTTTTATTCAGTTATCACTAGGGAGCATGATGCCAACTGGTTTTTATTTTAACCCTTTACCCAACGTAACGGCCAAAACCGGCCAGCGCTATTCTCAAAAATCGCCAATTAATTTTCAAAATATTTTCATTTTTTGTCTCAAAAACATAGGTTATGACCCTTCGTTGGAACGAGCTCGTCGAGCTCGTTCCAACGAGGGGTCATAACCTATGTTTTTGAGACAAAAAATGAAAAAAATTAGTTATTCAAGAATTTTTTTTGCAAGTGTCGTCTGCTTTTCATGTTAGGTAAAGGGTTAACTCCGTAATGTAGAGAGTGTCTAAATTTCTTGCCCCTCAAGTTTAATTATTAGCAATGATTGTTTGTTTCTGTCTATTTCTTGAGTATGAACCCCCAAAAACAAAGGCTAAACATAGTGTAAATGGACTACTCCCATTTGCACAGTTTGGCCTTTGTTTTCTGGGGTTCATAACTCAAGATATAGACAGAAACAAACGACCATTCTTTATTTAAACCGAAATGTCGGCGGTACTATCCTGACCAGTGATAACTTGTATTGCGTCCTCGCAATTTTGCTGATTATGATTTTTACTACCTGGTAAACGCATGCGTGGACATCGCTGCCCATGCGAGAATTAGGACCATTCCAAAGCGACTGTACTGTAGTCGGGTAGCTATAACTACGGTAGAGTTGAAGCGGCATTGGAACATCCACTCTTTGGTGCTATTAATTGCATGAATGTTCTACTCCTCTGGGAAATACATATTACTGCAACCTTTGCTTTGATATGGGTAGTCGTATGAGCAGCTTAGTTAGTTCAAAAAGACGCCAAAGGTGTCGTGTCTGTCCAGGCCGAAATGGTCTCATTAACGACGTAAAGTTTGACAACCGAGACTGATTGACTGTTGCAATACTTCGTATATTATAGTAAGTAAGTAAGTAAGTAAGTAGGTAAGTATTTCTTTATTTACGTGACATGTGCATACAAAATTTTAAATCAAAATCAATTCACTACAGATCGTACTCGGCCAATTTGGCCTATATGTCACGGACTAGTCACGATTACAACCCGATATATGAAAATATGTAATTAAACGTTGAGTAAGAAATCTGGAATTTAAACAAACAAAGCAAATAAATAAAGTTTTAAAGAAATAAATCAATGAAGCAAATTAATTAACATTACAACTCATGAAACTGAAAATACCGTCTCATAGGATCTCATTTTAACAGTCCTCGAATGAAAAGTTCTGAAATGTTTATTTCGCATTTGTAAATTAGTCGCCTCTAAATACGGGGCACATCGCGTACGTCACCCAAACCTCGTTTGAGATATGCATACACTAGATTTGGAAAAGTATAGACTGCCATTTTCTAACGAGCAGCAATTGGTAGGCAAACTATGGCCAGTTTGTGCAGCTCTTTGTGGTAGTGGGAAAACAAACACTAAATCACAGATCACTGGACATAGTGATGTACCCCCCGACGGAATAATGGTCGGGTAGCACTAGATTCATTGAAACAAAACTAATTAGAAGATTTTACTCCTTCGACTCTTTATCTCATAAGGATACTGAGGAATCCCTGGTTATAGTGTGGTGAGGACCAAGCGAAGCTTCCAAATTCGATTCTAAATCGTCCTGTTGATTTGATTAGATTCGCCTTGAGTCTCGCTGTTTCCGACATTTTCGAATCGTCGAGATATTCTCAAAATCCTACCAACTGTTTCTTCTTGACCCTTTTCCTAACGTAACGGCAAAAACGGGCAAACGCTATTCACAAAAATCGCCAATATATTTTCATTATTTTTTCATTTTTTGTCTCAAAAACATAGGTTATGACCCCTCGTCGAGCTCGTTCCAATGAGGGGTCATAACCTATGTTTTTGAGACAAAAATGCAAAAAATTAGTTAGTCAAGAATTTTGTTTGCAAGTGTCGTCTGCTTTTCATGTTAGGTAAAGGGTAACATTCTTTCCGCTGCCAAATGATTTTGATTCCGTTTCTGGAAATTTGGATTGGCTTGATAAAACAAAGAAGAAGTCGGCGTTAAATTCAAAACTTGAGCAGAGAGTGGAAATATTTATTGCTGTAAGAAGTTGTAATATCTACAATTGGAGTAGCGATGAGGTTCGATTTGCGATTCGGTTCAGTTCCAAATCCTTCGCCTGATTCGACTTGAAAGTTGGGAATGACGTGGGCCTAAGTGCGGAATATTGGGATATTACCAATGGTCCATAAATTCTGTCGTATTAGGTAGGGCATATGACCGTGAGTTCGAATCTCAAGCAGTTGGCCATAATATTGGTGGATTATTTGGGTGGACAAATTGGTATAAAATTATCATTGAAGGAGCACAGTCGAAAGATCTTAGTCGAGAGCTTACCGGTGGCCACATTTTCTAGGGTATAAACACGCTTGGTATTGGCACCACATCCATCATACCTCTGATGGACGTCAGAAGGCATTAAGAAGGAGAACCCATCTCAGTCGTCAAACGAGAACGTGCCGAAAAAGGCCAAAATGTGTAGTGGCTTTGATTTCAGAATTATCAACCAGAGACTGCTGCCAAATCGAAGTCATTGACGAATATATGGTCAATGTGATGTACAGTTAAAACTAGAGGTCCTGTTACGAACTGTGCGCTTATTTAGGCTTAATTGCGCGTAGAAAAAATTGCGCGCAATTGCCATATCGAATGGCATCCAGAGCACGGCAGGTTCTCCTGGTTACTCATATCAAACGCAGGCAATGTTTCTGCCAATGGACCCCCGGGTTACCCGGAGGTCCATTGGTCGAAACATTGCTTGTGCACAGGCCATATGTACAGAATTTGATAGTCTTACTATGGTCATACCGCGCGGACTAACGCGCAGATCGACGTGCTATTTGTACGCATTTCGTGACAGGACTTCTAGTTTTAACTGTAGGGCATCATGCTGAAATAATGGCGAAATGTGTATCTTTCACTTTATAAAACTGTAATAATAGAGTCGCGATCCGGAGCCAGTACTCTAAAATACTATTAGATCTTTACATATGTATTTGCTAGAGTTGTATTTTCTAGTTATGACTCAAAATGGGTAAAAATGAACCATTAGCATTTTCAAAGATCTGTCAATTTGCCAGCTAAAGGAAATTTTAAAATTCTAATGATCCATTTTAGTCAGATATATTAAGAGGTAGAAAAATATAATCATAGAAATACAATTGTTAATGTTTTATAGTATTGCCACCCGATCAATAATATCTTTCCACTTTTCTACCACAGCACTGTTTGATTGTACCTGTATAAAAAGAAATGCTAGGGCATGTGAGAAGTCATCTTCTTTTGCTTATTCTTTTTCGGCCTCGAATTTGAAATATTTCATCCATTTTATCACAACCTACTGATGTGTAAGCGTGTCGCCATCTGATCTGTTTGAGAAAAATACCACTTTTGGGACTTGAGTATTATTGTCTTTTAAGTTAGAATAAATACATACCTATTAAAAATAATGGTGTCCTTAGGCAAGGCACTTAATCGCCACTACCCACTTGGGAACACAATAAAAATAATGATGAGAAGTCACCAAAATATCATTTGCATTTCGTTAAAAGTTCGCCCAACTATCAACTGTGCATTTGGATTGAACAGACAAGAAGAAAACAAATACAAACAGAAGAAAACAATAAAAAAAAAAAAATTCACCAACGGACACGCCCAGAAACTGATACATAATAGTTTTCAGAGATGTATTAACTGGTTACGTGCCAGCAGCCACTATCAGGGCTTTCAAAAAATAAGGTTACCAGAGCAAATGCCAACAATTTCCTTCACCCCCATTGCTCACCTGGTGGAATGGTGGCGTTGGGTAGTAAGACGTACTGCACGTCGATAGTGCACTTGTCTTCAACCAATGCTAACCCTGTTTGTGTGGAGTTAGTATGTTGGGGAGCTGACAGTTGCTCGCCGTTACTCTGTGGTTCTCTCCGGGTACTTCGGCTTCCTCCACCCGTAAAACTGTCGTCGGCATGATTGACCATTGTTCAGAAATATGTGACCTCAAACACAAATAAATAAATATAAATAAATAACAGTTTCCTTGCTCCTGTTTCCTTGCTCCTGTTTCCTATTCAGTAAAATTCAAATACTAGTTTGTTTATATAAGTTTGTTCTATTACAAATTACTAGAGAGTGCCTGTGGGAACTTTCTAATAATTTGTAATAAAACAAATTTTGAATAACAAATTTAGACCACCAAAAATAATCTAGCCCTCTACCAGTTAACTATGAAATGTTTATCAAATTTATATAAATCTCTTTCGTCAGGAAAAAAACCCTTAAAATCCCACTTGGCAGAGTAACAGCTTCGATAAATTCTTATCTAATCATATCATGTAATTGTCCTCTGTAGTATGTGGGTGTTAACAAACTTCCTGTCCTGCTGTCTTAGGAATCATAAACGTGTAATCTTGTGACGGCGATAGGGCTCATTGGAGTGAACTTCCTTGTTCCGTCATTACATGTAAGCAGTTTTTATTTATTCTGCAACTTTGGTTCAAATCGGGTTTCCTTTTTGGAGAGTCCTTTTATCGAAACACGTTTGGAAAGTTCATGCAAATACGACATATGATGCTGTGTAAACGTCATAAACGTGGGGAGGTGTGTTAACCCTATTTATTTATTTATTTATTGATGTTTAAGGTCACATATTTATGCACAATGGCTAATCATGACAGTGACAGTTTTACGGGTGGAGGAAGCCGGAGTACCCGGAGAGAACCACCGAGCAACGACGAGCAGCTGCCAGCTCCTCAACATCGTAACTCCGCACTGCAGCACGGGCAGGGTTAGATTGGTTGAAGACATGCGTACCATCGACGTGCAGTACGCCTTAGTACACGGCGTTATCGTGCCCCCATGCGGGCAATGGAGATGAAGTGTCTTGCCCAAGGACACAACGCGGTTGCCGCAGGTGGGATTCGAACCGAGGACCTCTCGGCTTGCAGCCTGCACCTCTACCTACTGAGCCACCGCGGTGTGTTACCCCTAAAAATCCGTTCACCCACTCCAGTTTTTTAGTGGGGGCGAAGGAGTAACTTTCAAACCCATAGTTCCGGTGTAACAGGAATGGAAGTCCGTAGGAAAATTAGTCCCTCTGGACTATTATTCCGCGGAATTTATAGTCCTAGGTCTAACATTACTACTATTCCTAGAAATGTTTGACCTAGGACTATAATTCCGCGGAATAATAGTCCAGAGGGACTAACGTTCCTACGGACTTCCATTCCTTTTACATCGGCTCCAATCGGAAAAAATCTCTACCTGAGAGCGGAGTTGTAGGATATTCTGAGGTACCAGTTGGAAAAATTCCAACCGGCAGTGTGGATGCGTTTGGAGAAGGGTACATAGTGGAATGTACAAACTAGCTTCCCGAGAGTTGAAAAATCGATTGCCACCAAATAAGGAAGAATGGGAGGGGGGGGGGTGTAATTCTGAGACTGACAGCCCCCATTCAAGATACTCCAGCCACGCCCCTGATATCAGCAATACTTATTTCGTCTCTAATACTGGCAAAGTGATTCATGAAGCAACACGCATGCCTTTGGTACGAGTGATCTTAACTAAGACATTCCTGTCCTTCGCCACCCTAGAGTGAGGAGTAAGTGAGGTTGGGGGGGGGGTGGTGAGGGGGCATTATTGACTCCTTCAACCAGATATGCATACATTTTCCACAAAGCAAATTCAGCCGTTCAGCGATGAGACAAAACATAAAATCGTAAGAATTATCAATAATACTCTGTTATCTCTATATAATTATAGATTATTACGGCAATGTCATTTAGCAAAACTGTGGGAAACGTAAGGCGGAATAAAAAAATATACCGGTACATTTGATACTCGAACAATTCATTTTTCAAATCAATGACATAAGGGTGCTTGTATTTTATTTTATTTATTGATTGTTTTTTTGTGTGTTTGATAACTTGTAGAGTTCTAGATTATTTTTGGTCGGAACAAAATTGTCGACATGCTCTTGTCTTGATACAACTGTATGGGAGTGTATTGGCACTCTCCCATGAACGGTAACACGGCAACTCTATACCGGCTAAATAATTTTACTTTATAGATAATATATATCCGATCAAAGAATATGAAACATTTAAGCTGCGTTACCCGCACTTTATAAAGAAGCCAAAATTTGGCCTTCAAACAACCAGCCAGCCAATAAAGAATTATGAAAAACATAGGTGTTTAGTTATAATTATGGACCTTTTTTAAAAAAATAAATACACAGAACGACACATGCGTGTGAATGGGTTAATCGATATGGCACGAGTGCCAGCGCGGAAGGATAGAACGAGAGGCCGCAGGCGTCGAGTTTTATCCTTCAGCGATGGCACAAGTGCACCCATTCACACACGCGTGTCGTTCTGTGTTTATTACACGCCTTCACGTCCATAAAAACAGTTATTAGAAGGACACTCAGTAATTCATATGACAACTGTCAACAAAAACAACACATTTTATCGCCAACCAAATTTGCGAGGGAAGCCCGTATTACTAGTTCATCCTCTGAGTTTCAATGTGTTCTATGTGCCTATTGGCACACTGAACAGATTGGAACTCAAGGGACGATTTTCAGCTATCGCAAGCGATTCAAATTTTAATTGCGTTGCATGATTTGTAGAAAATTCCACTGAAATTTAGCTTCGATTTAAAAATAGTCCGTCAACGATTTCCGTTCCGCTCTGGAGCGGAACAGATTTTTATTTTCCGCATGGTTTAGTGTTGCTGTAGATTGGGATTTCATAGAACAGGCGTGTAATAAATACCGTTTCCATAATATTTGAGTTATTTTCTACAGAACTGAGCAAAATAAATATAATAAACAGACACTGTATTTTGAAAAGTCTCACGATTTCATAGTATATTTAGAAGACATTGAAAGGCAATACATACATATTATCACTACAGTGGAGTAATGTGGGTCGTAGTATCACGTCTGTTGAGAAGGTCAGATCGCCGGGTCAAAGGAGCTGCGGCAGCTCCTTTGATCCGTCGATCTGACCTCCTCAACCGGACGGGACGTGACGCGACGACCCAGACCACTTCACTGTCGCGATAAAAGGTTTATTATATGGCTTATATTTCAACATTGCATGCCGACGCTAGCATTAACAGTTCCCCCAACCCTTTTTGGTAAATTGGATTGAAGTAAAAAATAACTATTTTTGTTTACACTTAGTTTTGTAACAGGTGCACACTTCCGGGGAATCCCACGATGCGCATGAATACTATAAAAAATATCAAGAAAACGATAAAAAAAAACCGAACCGCCGTTCGAGCACACCCATTCAAACTCGGAGTAAAGTACACTCTACGAACGGTACAGCGGTATGTGAATTCGAACGCATCCCAAATAGTTCGTCATACTATAGCGATTCGGAATCAGATTCCACTCTGGATTTTCCGGGACCAGGAAAAGATCGTCAAACAATGGCTATATTTAACGGTTAAATTACATTGTCATATAATAAAAAAAATTAATGAGGGGTTGGACGAGAACCAACACCATTTTAAGGCTTTAGTCTTTGAGATCTACCGAAATTAACTCCTATCTCTGTGAGAACTGCCTGGGTTGATGTGGCGGCTAATGCCAGAGAAGATCACGCCCACGTTTTCTAAACTGCCCAGTGATTACAAGAATTACTGGCTCAGTGTCCAGACTCGCTTCGTAGTCAACTGCACGAACACATATTCAGGAACGAAATACATCTAATCGGTTCGGTTATTTCCGGATTACCTCACGGAGAAGTAGAAAAGGGTCCAATCACCTCGATTGACTAATTGTCAATTGTTCAGTTGTTTTATACTCAGTTGGTACAAAGACAAAGACATATTTTATTTAGATCTACCGGCAGATTGGTATGTGATGTGATGACGTAAGCTGAAGTGTGTCTTAAAACCCTGTAACAATATACTCTTCCAGTGACCTCTTAACCAGGGGCGTAGGAAACATATAATATTTGGGGGTGGGGTGGAGGTGGGGAGGGAAGTATTGTAAACGGGAGCTTGTAGTGGACAGCACGATCGCCTTTGGCGGCCCGCTCTGCGTAGCCAAACCCGAGGAGAGTGCGGGGGGTGGGGGGGTGGAGGTGGGGAGGGGAGTATTGTAAACGGGAGCTTGTAGTGGACAGCACGATCGCCTTTGGCGGCCCGCTCTGCGTAGCCAAACCCGAGGAGAGTGCGGGAGGGGGATACCAGGAAAATTTGAGGGAAATGTACTGGTGAGATCTCATTTCCTCACTTCTCAAGTGAAAAAATCAAGGTATCGTTGCTCTTAGTTTTGGGTGTTTATCACTTTACCTTAAGATGAAAAGCAGACGACACTTGCAAAAAAAAAATTTGAATAACTAATTTTTTTTTCATTTTGTTGTCTCAAAAACATAGGTTATGACCCCTCATTGGAACGAGCTCGACGAGCTCGTTCCAAAGAGGGGGTCATAACCTATGTTTATGAGACAAAAAATGAAAAAATAATGAAAATGAATTGGTGATTTTTGTGAATAGGGCTTGCCTGTTTTGGCCGTTACGTTGGGTAAAGGGTCATGAAGAAACAGTTGGTAGGATTTTGAGAATATCTCGAGGATTCGAAAATGTCGGAAACAGCGAGACTCAACTCGAATCTAATCAAATCAACAGGACGATTTAGAATCGAATTTGGAAGCTTCGCTTGGTCCTCACCACACTATAACCAGTGATTCCCCAGTATTCTTCATGAGATGAAGATTCAAAGCGTAATAGCTTCTAATTAGTTTTGTTTCAACGAATCTAGTGCTACCCGGCCATTATTCCGTCGGGGGTACATCACTATGTCCAGTGATTCTTTGATTTAGTATTTATTTTCCCACTACCACAAAGAGCTGCACAAGCTGGACATAGTTTGCCTATCAATTGCTGCTCGTTAGAAAATGTCAGTCTAAACTTTTCCAAATCCAGTGCATGCATATCTCAAACGAGGTTTGTGTGACGTACGCGATGTGCGCCGTATTTAGAGGCGACTAATTTACAGAACTTTTCATTCGAGGACTGTTAAAATGAGATCCTATGAGACGGGTATTTTCAATTTCATGAGTTGTAATGTTAATTAATTTGCTTTATTTATTTATTTCTTTAAAACTTAATTTAAATTTCATAACCTATGTTTGTGAGAAAAAAATGAAAAAATCATGCAAATTGATTGGCGATTTTTGAGAATAGCGCTAGCCGGTTTTGGCCGGAGAAATGATTTTGTATTTTGTCGTTTTATTGTTTGTTTTTTTGTGCTATAACTGATAGTGCTAAATTATGTTTGGCAGCAAAAAAAATGCTGACATGTTGGCTTGACAAATTCATGTGGTGTGTCCCTCTTTCATAAATTGCAACACAACAAATCCATACAGGCTAAATAATTTCATTTCACAGATAAAATATTTCAGATCCACAGAATATGAAGCATTTAAGCTGCGGTACCTGCATTTTAGAAAAAGAATCTACAATTTGGCTTTCCGGCGTTCCATTTGTCTGAAAAAACGCATAACATTGTTCTTATTCTTGTCTTCTGTCTTCGCCCCACCTCATCGTCTGCAAAAAACCAAGAATACAATATTTCTGTGTCGATATTTTTTGCATACTTTCAGAATGTAACGAGTACTCGGCCATCATCGTTCGTCCGCATCGGGTGCTGCCCGAAGAACCACGGGATTTTCACGGCCTCTGATTAAATGGTCGTAGTAAATGCAGATTGAAACCGAAACAGAAGCAGATCTCTCTCATATAGTGTACTGCTGTATATGTCACTTAGAATCACCTTTATCTGTTATTTAAATCTGTTGTTTCATTCGTCCTCTTGCCAAGTTGAAAAACCCTTGAAACACAAGGCAATTTCATTATGATTCTGCCCCGTCATATAACCCGAGATCACTTCAATTCTCATGTATGATAGAGGCGTGGATGGGATGGGTGTTGGATGGCATTCTCTGTGCACCTTCGGCAAATATGAATTATTAAAATGGAGCTTTTAAATGGAGTACTGATAACCCACTCAGCACCTCATAATGTGTCTCAGATATTTATTTTTTAACTGGTAGAGTGCTAAGTTATTTTGGTCGTCAGAATTTGTTCACACGACTTTTCCTTGTTACAATTTATGGGAGAGTGGGTACTCTCCCATAAATTGTAACAAAGCAAATCCATACAGACTAAATAATTCCACTTCCAAGATAACATAAAGTACATCCACAAAATATGAAGCTTTAATGTTACAGACCTGCGCTTTACAATAAAGCCCAAATATGGGCTTCCAGCAATCTATCGGTTAAGCTCCCCCATGACATCTCGAGAACGCTTTCACCACCAATATTGCCACTATAAACATAAGGGCCCTAGAAACTTGGAAGGCTATTTTATATCTGTCTGTCCATATGCACGCGGGAAATATTTATGAAGGCATGACATTCAATCATGTTCCAATAAGACTAAAAACCTCCTCCTCTGATTGGACGAGAGCTCGCTTAGTATATTCTATGTTTACGGCTCGAGTGGCAAATGCTATCGTCTGACGTCACAATGCGCAATATTTGAAATGACGCCGCCCGTCTCGCAATTGCTTCATCAACGGAGTGACTAGCAAGCCATGTCATTTTCTGGATTTTTCACACGTGCAACAGCCGGTGTTCCGGAAGTGTTGTTTACAAAACCGATTTACGATTTGAACTGAGATGGAACGATTTTATCTGGTTTATTGATTATTTATCCATTAGTGGGGTACACCAGAGGTGTATTTACTAAACCTGTGATCGTTAAAAGTTGTCTTGTTCAAGGCAACATTTAACGATCACGGGTTTAGTAAATAAGCCTCTCGTGTTTCACGACGAAGGTTTTGGCCCTGGATTAGTGTCTTATTGGGACATATTCTTTATTGTGATGAGTTGACGGTAACATGGTCTGAGGTGTGCGGCTCAGAGCGTATGTGAATATAAGCTTCGAGCCACAAACCTCAGACCATGTTACTGTCAACTCATCGCAATAACTTATAATGTCTTCCAGCCAATATTAAATGATATTTATAATTGCCATTAAATATGGCAGATCTGGGTTCCATCTTGAACATTTTTCAAATGTCCTGTCTTACACAAGGCCCCACCTTTTTATATAATTTCTTAGTTTCGCGAAATGGAAAAGTTGCGAATAAATTACACAAGATGTTATGAATGGCGTGCTATTTTTTTCTTGATTCACTTTTGATTTCGGAATAGTTATGTCATTCAACAAATGTGAAATTACATTTTGAAATTGAAGTTTTTTTTTTCCTTTTTCTTTTCTTTCTTCTCCTCTCCATTTCTCACACTACTACTCTCTTATTGATCATGACATTTGGCCAGGGGCGAACTGTGCAAAAAAATGCTCGAGGGGAACCTCAGAACCGGAGAATTTTGATTTTTCGAACTGAAAGAATGCTGTTTATTGCATCTGGGCGATGAATGATAGACTAGACTACTGGTTTATCGAAATGCCATCTATACGGACTGCCAATGGCAGTCCACATAGACGGCATTTCGCGGCACCATTGGTCAATGTAATCATATCCGTTTCGGCTTATGGTCCTTTTCACGCAATTTCATGCACTGGTGTTGGATTACACCAATTTGAGGGCCTCCGGGGCTCCAATAGGGAAAATTCCCCGGTGGAACATTTGACCAGTCTGCCTCTGCATTTTGCATACTGTTTACTTCTGATCTCTTCCAATCGACCCATTAGTCATTTTATCTAAAGTGGCCACCAACTTTAAAACGAGACTGAAAATACGTCATTAAAAAACAAAAAACTCCATTCTCTTCTCACTCATCAGTAGTATGCCTGTAAAACTTTGTAAATGTATTTTTATATTACTTTCCAAAGTGTGATTTACTGGAATTTCCAAGTTTGATTATAAACGATAACTTCACAAGTGAATTATGCAATCAACAATTGTGTCATGTATCCGTGCGCGCAAACGAAGACGCTTTGTCGTGGGTGTAATGGGGACTTCATTGTTTGTTAACCCTTTACCTAACATGAAAAGCAGACGACACTTGCAAAAAATTCCTGAATAACTATTATTTTCATGTTTTGTCTCAAAAACATAGGTTATAACTCCTCATTGGAACGAGCTCGACGTGCTCGTTCCAATGAGGGGTGATATCCTATGTTTTAGAGACAAAAAATGAAAAAATAATGAAAATTAATTGGCGAGTTGTGAGAATAGAGCTGGCCGTTACGTTAGGTAAAGGGTTAAATAATATAATTATCGTTAATAATGAAAAGTAATAAACAGAGTAATCGCTTGACTGGACTGGTTTCGTGAAATAATTCATTCGAGGCGAGGTACTATATTGTAAAACACTCGTGCGCATTCGCGCACTCGTGTTTGTAAAACGTCCTTCACCTCTCATGAATTATACGTAACAAGTTCAGTCAAGCGATTAAACTCTTTAACTACAGCCATATCAAGACGTCGTTTCATTTATGTTTTTTGCCACACGTTGACATCAATGATGTTTGGTCGGACGATCTGAGGTGTGGGCAATCCTGTTGAAATTTTGGCATGTTAGAGATCACAACAATTTAGAAACTAACCATTTGCTTTTTCAACTGGACGAGTATCCCCAACGTTATGGCGTCAAACGGAAAATCATCCGATTTGCTGCTCTATTTCAAAATCCACAATATACGTAGATCTTCGAGGTAATATCTCGAGGCTTTGAAAGTCGTTAAAGAATGTCCTGAGTTTTCAAACGCTCTTAGATTCTGTCTCATCAACATAATCCTCTCTCTCTCTGAAACTTTGACGTCACACCAAATTTCTGACAAAGCAAAGATGTTCTCTCACACCCTAGCCCATTCGCAATTTTACACACCATTTGTTCGTTGCGATGCCATGGATATCGCAACATACAGTTTATATTACCCGACGGATGCCCTGCCCCTAATTGGCCGGTAGTGATGTTATACATTTGGAAATTTTACGTCCGTTACCTACCTCTATCTCTTTGTGATGCGGATTTCACCAGAACTATTAGTCGTCTAAAGCTAACATTTCGCAAGTGTTTGTAGTAGTGTCCAAAGGTGTGCACCTCCCATTTTAAATGAAATACATTTTGAAACGTTTACGCCGTCACGATATAAACAAATAAGGACCAAAAATTAAATTTCAGCGTACGAAGCTGCAAAATGAGGACCAAACAGCATTTGTAGCACAAAACAAGGAGCTGAAAGTGTTTTTAAAATCAGACCGCATTTTTCTGAGATACATGTATATGGCATTTCACCCTTACCTATGAATTTTCTAACGCCAACATTTCAAGCATAGTTACCGTTTTATCAAATAAGTACCCCTCCCATTTCCATTGAACTACGTAATGAAACGTTTACGCTCTGACTTCATAAACCAATAAGGTGCCAAAAATGTTAACATTATATTATAGCTTACGAAGCTACATACTGGCAACCGGACAGCATTTGTGATCCTAAAGAAGGTGTGCAACTTTTTCCATTTTTATCCGACCGCAACTTCCGGAGATGCGATGTTACTGACGTTAAAGTACTACCTCTCCCCATGCCCATCTGATATTCATTTCACCCGAATAAGCGCACTTCCTATTGTTGACTGATGCAGGTTATGAAACGTTTATAATATGAAGTTATAACCCAAGAAAGTGTAGACGACGGCAAAATTAGATTTAATTGAAGAAAGTTCAAAATTGGATGTCTAAGGGCGCAGAAGACTATGAAAAAAGCCAAAATGGATTGTACGTCGCACGGGCCGGCGATTACGTAGTCTGGTTGGATTTGATGTCCCCCAAGGGTTCTAGAAAGGTTTGAAACTCCATCTCCGAATACCTGCGATATGATGTAATTACCAGCGTACTGAGATATCTTGGGAAAGGCTTTGTAAATTTAACGACAAATAACACCTTCACCTTGGTAAGAGGCCAACCGGATGATTTCTGTGCTTCGTTGAAAGACATCTGGAAATTGGCTTTTCGATTTCAAACTGATCTCGTTTATTTATGAAATGTGGAACAAGTGGGTTAAGAGTGTCTTTATCCGGTCGCGATCTGATAGCGAAAATGACCACCTTTAAGATCAGAGTACTGAAATTGTGGGTCTATTAGTTATACGTGCTACTTTAAGGACTTCAGTTTAACCTTTTGTCAGTTCAATGGCAGCAATTGGGAGATAATAAAAATCATTCTGTGTACTTTGGCATCAACAACAAGAAGCAACTACCGACCAATGGTTTAAACAGCCCTACTCAATGAACCGTACTTTTCCATCCTCATAAAATGATTTTTTTCAAGGGAGACGATACTTATAAGCATACGCTTACTTTCGAATCCTGTCTTGTACAGTTTTTCTTTTTACATCCCATGTTATATTATATACTGTTTGGTGTACATTACCTATGTGGATAGCCCATTTGATGTATATAATTAAAGCTGTTATTAATCAATAAATATTGTTTAAACCAATTGAGGGAGTCCATATTCATTATTTTGGGATAGGCTAATTAATATTTTCAGCCTTCGGGCTGTACTTCGGTACTTTGTCACACACACATTCACTTAGCAGCCAACATACTTAATGTAATTCTGACGTATCATATTCCCGTCCTTAGATTCAAATGGTTAAAGTGCCAATAGACATATACATTTGGGGTATATTCAACAATGTTAACCCTTTGAACAAGGGCGGCCACTTTTTCCGGCCAGGAACATGATACGTCATAACGTCATTGTATTGGATGGCTGTTCAGTAAATGTGTGGGGTAGACCAATCAATATTTTCAACGTGCAGCCCCGAGGCTGCACGTTGAAAATATTGATTGGTCTACCCCAAATAACGAATATGGATAATGGACTCTTCTAATTGCTGCCATTGAACTGGCATGGAAGGTACCACCAGAGTTCAAGGGTTAACGACCTGCGTTCCATTGATACACTGTGGTATATTATTTACTAAACTTGTGCTTTTTGATTTAAATGAAAACAAGTATGAGATTGTTTCATAAATGTCCACCCGTTCGAGGTAGGTTAACATTAAAATGAATTTTGTGATGCACTTGTATTTGCATTACATTTCTCTGGATTCAGTTTTCTCTTGCGTCAATATGCAGTTGACTTCGGTATATCACTGGTAATTGCATATTTAAATTTTGTTTTGAAGTTATTTTTCATTGTCCAACATTGCAACCATTTCTAAATTGCTCTTCCAATATGTTGATGAATCATTAATTGTTTTGCTTCATTTTTATTTAAACTCTATCGGTTTCATGTATTTTATATTTTTTTTAAATATGCGTATTATTATTTGCATTATTTCTTCTTTTATCCAGTATGTGTTTATTTGATTTTGTGTGTGTTTTTCCCATTTATTTATTTATTTATTTATTTATTTATTTATTTTTTATTTATTGGCTTAACCACACTTTCGACAGCTAGGGTCACCTCGTGTCGGACATTTTTAAAGGACTCCGGAGTACGCGGAGAGAACTACCAAGCAACGGCGAGAAACTGTCAGACTCCCCAACATACTGCCTCAACACAAACAGGGTTAGCATTGGTTGAAGACAAGTGCACTGTCTACGTGCAGTAGGTCTTACGACACGGCGCCCCGTGGGATTAAGAACCTTGCCCAAAGACACAACGCAGTTTCCCCTGTCGTGGATCAAACCGTAGACCTTTCGGTTTGAAGTCCAATGCCGTAACCCTAATCCACAGCGCTACCTTATACTTGAAATAAACACTAGAACACTTAATATCATTTTTTTTTGTTTTTCATCCATAGCCTACAAGATAACCGAAATTGGCCACACAGTTATAAGAACACCATTATACGTTACTGTACAGTAACCGTGGAGTGGTCGTAATCCACGCGTGGGCACTGATGGCCACGCATGCGTTTAACAGGTTATAAAAATCGTCATCAACAAAATTTTAATTAATGAAGCACCGGGTGATACCCGGTGCTTCATTAATTAAAGTTTTGATGATTATTCCTGTAATTAGTGTGTGGAATCTAATATTATTGTGTCCGTGAAAATATCGCCCACCCATGGAAACTGACCAGTCCACAGCTGTCGTACAGTAAGCAAAGGTAATATTTTTTTACCGTGATTTACAGTGTGTTGACCATGACACTCACAGAGTTACCTTATAGGTTACTATATTCTAAACGGGCGCGGTGGCTCAGTATGTAGAGGTGCAGGCTGCAAGCCGAGAGGTCCTCGGTTCGAATCCCACCTGCGGCAACCGCGTTGTGTCCTTGGGCAAGACACTTCACCCCCATTGCCCCTGTGGGGGCAAGGTGACGTCATGTACTAAGGCGTACTACACGTTGATAGTGCACTTGTCTTCAACCATTGCTAACCCTGCTTGTGTGGAGTTAGTATGTTGGGGGGGGGGGGGGGGGGCTGGCAGTTGCTCGGTGGTTCTCTCCGGGTACTCCGGCTTCCTCCACCCGTAAAACTGTCATGGTCATGATTAGCCATTGTGCAGAAATATGTGACCTTAAACCCCAATAAATAAATAAATAATACTATATTCTAAAGTTGTGATCAATTTTCACGTTCGACATATTATGTAATGAAAAAAGAAACGTTCGTTAAGTCTACTTTTCGAAAGATTGCATTACTGACACAAAAGACCTATCTCAGGTTGAAATACCGTAATAAACCCACAGAGAGCGTATAATAAATATTTATCAAAAACATGTTCTTCATTTAGAGTTGTGTATTAAATTTCACATTGAATTGCACAAATGAATTTGGCAAATTCGCAAGTTCTGAATAACCAATAGGTTGAATTCCATGCTCCATTATGACATACAATGTATGAATACGTTATTATTGTGCAAGTGAGTACATGACGTAAATTAGTCGCCTGGGGTGAAGGTTAAAAATATTTAGAGCCCGACCAAATAAATTCCCGATAATTCCTTTACGAAATCGTTAATCAAAATATACTAAGATTACAGCATAACATCTGAATGGTAACATTCAGGCGCTTAGAATTCTGAGTTAACGCTTTCTTTTCCGGGAAGCGTTCTCTGTGACTTTACCCCAAAATAAAAATATTTCCAAACAAAAACTGGATTTTTAATATTGAATGTATCCTATTCTGTAAAATCTATGTCGTACAGTACAGTCGCCGTGGACTAGTCGTTATCAACGTGTTGGCAGTGTAATAAAACTCCTCAGAAGCAAAATGTTAATTAATGAAGCACCGGGTTGTACCCGGTGCTTCATTAATTAAATTTTTGATGATTATTCCTATAATTAGTGTTTGGAATCTAATATTATTTCATCCGTGAAAATATTGCCCACCCGTGGAAAGTGACCAGTCCACGACGGCTGTACTGTTTATGTTACCATAATGATACGGTATTGGATTTATGGGACTGAATCTTATTGCGTTCTCTCTGACGTATTGCTTCCCCGAGTTTACCATCGAACCAAGGTTTATGGTGTTTTCGGATTCTTGTCATGTATTTAGGGACACACTATTTAGCCAGCTTAAGGAATATTGATTTGCGGCCTTGAACGTAAGTATCAATATTATCAGAAAAACACACGATTCGACATATTATGTCGAATCATGTGTGAATCTGATAATTTTGATACATTCGTCCAAAGTAGGTAGATTATTTATTTTGTTTCAGTTTTGCGTTTTTGTAATTCGACACAGCTTTATTTGTCGATGTATCACGTCGTCGATTTACTGACATGTCAGTATGAGTGCCATTATGATCAGAAAGATCATAAACAACAGCAACCGAATAACTTACCTCGACAGCATCCTTTGTGAGGATTGCGTTAAATAATATCCGACTTCGATGGATTATGCCTGTAAGTTCAACTAGTAGACTGAGTAAACTTATTATATGTATGTTTTGCAAATGTCTTGTAGATTTTAAATGACCACAATTTAAGTGGCCAAAGCTATCATACAGAGCCTATTCCATCTCACCAAGTCAGTTCCCACTTCCTAACGACTTCAACTCCCTCGTCACTGCCGTCACCAGTCTCCTCTGCTTGAAGCAGAGGAGACTGGTGACGGCAGTGAAGAGGGAGTTGATGTTGAAGTAGGTAGTGAATAGTAAGTAATAGTAGTGATTCTCAAAATGAAGATGCGTTTGAACTTTGAAACCAGTGGAGATCTTGCTGCTGAAGATGGGAGTCATCCGGAACTGATTGAGAGCTACACTGATTTGGTGAAAAAGATTCTTCAGGAGGCACAATAGTAAACTTTTCAGGCGTGGAAGGGCTGACGAAATCTTACAAAGTTACTTTGGCTGTAGTTTTTTCAATTTAGAAAACTTCAATTCAACACACAAGTAGTGCCATGCGTGATTCCCGGTTTTTAGATTTTCCGGGTATAGTGACCGGCTTTAAGAACCGGAAACCCGAGAATTCCCGTTCCCGGGATTAAACCCTACATGGAAGTATATTGTAATTGTATTTTTCCATTTTGTTATTATTATTTAACACCTTCTTAATCTCGGAAACTTGAAGGCTTGAAATTTGCAGGGGTGGTAGCCTTGTGGTGTAGGGTCGGCTGGGACTATTGCGAAATTTGTCCGATCTTGACCTTCGACACCAACGCTCTTTGTCGTAAAGACTTTTTATCGCTATTCATCCAGAACAACTTAAGATATCGAGTTCCGATTTTCGCGATATATTATACTATATGTCTAGTATATACAGACCAGAAATGGAAGGGATCCGACTTCCAGTTCCGAAGATAGGTAGGGTGGAAAATTTGACGACACTCCTTATCGGAAAATCTTGTTATCGCTACTCTTCCAGAGCGCCTTGATGTATCGAGTTTGGATTTAATGCATTGTGCATGTCTATACGAGAGGTAGAGCCAATGGACTAATAGTGAGATTCAGACTTCCGGTTCGGGAGATACTGTGGGTTGAATATTCTGATTTTAGCATTTATGCTCTTCACCTGAAGTGTTTGTTTCGCTACGCCTCCGGAACGGCTTCACCTATCGAGTTTGGAGTTTTTCTGTTGCATGCGCCTACATGCCAAGTATATTCATTCCAAAAATGGTAGGGGTCAGACTTCCGTAGATCGGTTGGGTTCGGAAATATGACGACGCATTTTATGGAAATTTCTTATTATTGCTACGTCTCCAGAACGGCCTGAGGTATCGAGTTCGGATTTGAGGCGTTATGTAAGCCTATACGAGAGGTAGACATGTTGTAGAAATGGTGGGGCTCAGGCTTCCAGTTTTGGAGATACTGTGGGTTGACGATTTTGACTTTAGCACATACTGGTTTTCACATGAAGTGTTTGTTATCGCTACTTCTCCGAAACGGTTTCACCTATCGAGTTCGGACTTTTATTCGGTGTGCGCCTACATATCTAGTATATTCGTTCCAAAAATGGTAATGGTCAGACTTCCGGTTCGGGAGATCGGTTGGGGTTCAATATTTGACGCAGCCCTTTGTAGAAAATTCTTGTTATCGCTACTACTCCAGCACGGCATGAAGTATTGAGTTCTGGCTTAACATATTATGTACGCCTATACGAGAGGCAGATACGATGCAAAAATGGTGTTTCGGCTCGGGAGATACTATAGGTTGAAAAATTTCACCTAAACGTATAATTGCAGAGTTTGTTAGCGCTACTTCTCCGGAACGATTTCACGTATCGAGTTTGGAAATTTTACCTTGCGTGCGCCTACATGACTTGTATATTCATTCCAAAAATGGTAGAGGTCTGACTTCCGGTTCGGGAGATCGGTGGGGGTCGGCTTGAGGTGTCGAGTTCGGACTTTTTAATTATCACACACTAATGTAGTCTATTAATTAACAAGCTACCTAATAAAGGCAAACAATGGAGACTCACCATAAATCAACAGAAAACTAAAAACTAAAGTTTTAATATTTAATGAAGCGGGTAGGAAATTGGTAGGTTCATTCACGTGTGGCGATCAACACTTGCAGGCGGTGACTTATTACACCTACTTAGATATTAACCTAACAGCCTCGGGCAGTTTTGCAGATGTCGCCATTAGTTTACGAGCAAAGGCATCAAAGGCTAACATTAAGTTACAGAAATCTTTTTTTGCATGTGTCGAAAAATAAATATATTGAATCCATCCAATTGAGATTCCTTAAAAGCATTCTTCAGGTACACCCTAAAGCCTCCAATAAAGCTGTGCTAGAGGCGCTTGGGAGGTACCCGTTGACCACAACCGTGAAAACGGTCCTAGTTATGAACTGCATTTAGGCTAAAACCTCTAACCTGAACCCACTCTTGACATTGGCTTTTTCGGAAATGGAAGAACAGGACACCACTGCACAAACATTATAAAAACAATTCTTTCGGAGTGTGTTTTTTATGAAGTTTGGCTCGACCCATCTGGAGCATCTTTGCAATTTACAAAACAGCTTAAACGGAAGCTGCAGGATAATTATTTTCAAACGTGGAAGTATAATATGAACAGCAGGAGTAAATATGAAAATAAAAAGTTGGACTTTTATTACACCGTCAAAAACCTGTATAACTGATAACTTTATCTTGACACACACCTACTGAACAGAGAATACTTCTCACTCAATTTCGAATAGGAGCTCATCGACTCGAGATAGAGAGAGGCCGTTACCATAAGCCTAACCCCATTCCACGTGAGATGAGATTCTGTAAACAGTGTAACATGAATCAAGTTGAAAACGAAATTCACGTTTTATATTCCTGTTCTCAATACTCCACGATGCGTGATACACTCTTCCGAACAGTTTCCAATACATATCCTACTTTTTGTAATCGTTCAACGATAGAAAAAATTCACATACCTTTTCAAAGTACTGACCAGGAAGTAATGTTATCACTCGGCCAGTACATTGCGGAAACTACTCTCGGGCGAAATAAATTATGATTTAATCAACGTCGGTACGTAGGTAGTTGTTTCAATGCGACGCGTACTACGAACCTGAAATAACATTTTAGCTACTAAAACGGCAGTACAGGCAGTTTGGGATACCTCTCAAAGAGCAAATCGGAGGCAAGTGATACGTCATCCATCTGTAATGAAGATCAGTCGAGTGTTGACGCGTGATAGTAACGGCATGTTTGTTTAAATCTACTTGTGTGCATGATGTTCAGACTTTGACAAAGCTCTTCATCTAACTAGCAAGGAGGTACTTGTGTGCATGATGTACACACAGACTTTGGCATAATATCTGAGTATTTAACTAGTAAAGAGCTACATTATTTTTACCCCCATGTTACCTATGTAACAGGTCTGGGCATCATGAGGCATACTGTTCATGAATATTGAATTGTGTCGTTTACTTTACTTTATCTGTGTAGTTTGTAGTGTCATGCCACTTCTTATTTTTTGGTTGTGCAATAAAGTACTATTATTATTATTTATAAATACCTAGGGGAAGTTTTCGGCGATGACTATATGGTCTATTACGGTGGCTGGTTTAGGACCTAGGAAATATTTTTTTTATCTCGTGCGCATGAGATACTAAGTCGTGCGCACGACATAATTATCTCGTGCGCACGAGATACTAAGTCGTGCGAACGAGATAATAAGTCGTGCGCACGAGATAATTATCTCGTTCCCACGAGATACTAAGTCGTGCGAACGAGATAATAAGTCCTGCGCACGAGATAATTATCTCGTTCCCACGAGATACTAAGTCGTGCGAACGAGATAATAAGTCGTGCGCACGAGATAATTATCTCGTGCGCACGACTTATTATCTCGTTCGCACGACTTAGCATCTTGTGCGCACGAGATAATTATGTCGTGCGCACGACTTAGTATCTCGTGCGCACGAGATAAAAAAAATATTTCCTAGGTCCTAAACCAGCCACCGTAGTCTATATATCTTGATTTTACTCGAATAAATCAAGGGTTATATCACATAATAATATTGCTTCAGAGGATAAAAAGATATTTCTGCACACATATTTAAACCTTTTAAATGACAGTTTGCAGAACTTGAGACCTGAATGTTACTTCTTGTCTTGTTTGAAACCATGTCGGCACCTGCTGATTGCTCCTCCATTAGCAAAGTCCCCCACTCTCCCAACACAGAGCTGGCGATTGGTTGGGAAAACACAGAAGTGGTGATTGGTTGAGAGAATACCAAACTGCTCACTAGTTGAGAGAAACCAGAACTGGTCAATGTGCTGGTGAATGGACGGTGATCGGATAAAGAAATTGTGATGATTATTGGAGATGCAGGTGTCAGAGTTTCCCTGCCTCCCTTACCTTTTGGGTTTAGAGGACTCTGGGTTCTATCCAAGCCTCCAGGTGGTTTGATGAGCCCTGCGTAATTGGATGTTTCCAGACATTCTCTTGAAAGCACCTACAGTTGTATGTTGATAAAGTGATCTGGTGATGTCAGGTGTGCACTCCATACCCCTCTTTGTAAGATGCTATAGTAGTGAATGTGCAGACGCAAACACTTCGTCCAGACCGTCGGGTATTAGGCTTTGATTGTCAGGAGTGTGCCTCTTGCAGCTCTACGTAAGTTGCTATAGTAGAGGCGTATCTTTTCACAGTTCCAGTCCAGCCTGTCTGGTATTAGGCTTTTATAAAACTACATGGATTTTTAAGAGTGTTTGTGTTACTATAGATCCCCTATATGTAGTGACAAGAGTTCCAGAGTGCTCCCTTGTGCTTGGTATTCTGACCAGTCCACGGCAGGTTACACTGGCACTAACGTGTTAAATACTACATTTATCGAGTTCGGTCTTTTTGCATTGTATTCGCCTGTACGTGGGGTGAATAAAATCAAACCAATGCAGGGGTCAGACGTCTGATTCGAAAGATTATCCTAATGCACATGCTTACATTGGAAAACATGGAAGTATCGCATTGCTGTGCACTTTCAGTTGCATTCTAGTTATATTTTGTGATCGTATATTCCCTCTTTCGCTTTGTCTCTACTTCGGGAGTGCGATTGCACAGTGGTTAACTTCAAACCGAAAGGTCCACGGCTGATCTCCGCCAGATGTAACTGCGTTGAGTCCTTGGGCAAGGCATTTCGATCCGATTGTCCGCATGGGGGGGGGGGGGGGGGGGGGCGCGGTGGCGCAGCGTACAAATGCATACTGCACGTCGATGGTGCACTTGTCTTCAATCAATGCTAACCCCCCTTGTGTGGAGTTAGTACGTGGGGTAGTTTGGTAGTTACGCGCCGTTGCTCGGTGGTTCTCTCCCGGTACTCCGACTTCCTCCACCCGTAAAACTGCACGACACGAGGTGACCCTGGCTGCCGAAAGTGTTGTTAAATCCCAATACATAAATTTGTTTCTATTTCAGCTTTTAATGTTGAGAGAAATATGCATATGTATGACTCCGTATTTAACAAATTTCCCAACCGGCCCGATTGCGAAATTTGAAGAAAAAAAAACAAGGACTTCCTCAATGAAGAGGGGTGTCCCATCTCTAAGCATTTAAAGGGAATGAAAATTTTATCCGACATAGGAAATTACTAATCGATCAGGCACTGAACGATCGATGGTCAACTAATCGAAAATTCGTGACAACCCTGAGGTGAAATGAGGAAACACATATTTAAAAGAGTCCAGGTTTGAATATTTCAACAAATAACGGTTCTCTGTTCGAAAAATTAGAGTCGTGTCATGATACAAAAAACATGGTTTCTTTACCCCCATCATAGAAAGCTGGATTCTTCTTAACAATGTTTTATTACACACTTGTTCTATGAAATCCCCATCTGCAACAAATCTAAACCATGCGGAAAATAAAAAATCTGTTCCGCACATATGTGCGGAACGGAAATCGTTGACGGACTATTTTTATAAAAAAAAAAGCGGAATTTCCTTGGAATTTTCTACAAATCGTGCACCGCAATTACAATTTGAATCGCTAACGACAGCTAAAAATCGTCCCCTGAGTTCCAATGTGTTCTATGTGCCAGTAGGCACATAGAACACATTGGAACTCAGGGGACGAAATAGTAACATGGGTCCCCCTCGCAAATTTGGTTGGCGATAAAATGTGTTCTTGCTGTTGATAGTAGTCAAATGAATTGTTGAGTGTCCTTCTAACAACAATTTTTTATAGACATGAAGGCGTGTAATAAACACAGAACAACACGTGTCTGTGAATGAGTTAATCGATATGGAATTTGTGCCATCGCGGAAGGATAAAACTCGAGGCCTGCAGCCTCTCGTTCTATCCTTCGGCGCTGGCACTCGTGCCACACCGATTAACCCACTCACACATGCGTATCGTTCTGTGTATATCATAAGCAGACGAACATAAGCAGCTTGCATTGAAAGGGCAAATATACTTCATTTTACTCATTCACTCTCAGCAGGACTGAAATATATCAAACACCTCCTCCAACTTGGTGATTATTTCATTCACACAACAACAGCCAAAGTTTCCATTCACAGTATTAGATCAAAATATGCATGCCAGTGGGAAAGTGTCGGTATCAGCATACACTTAGGTTAAGCTGGATGAACGCCGTTTCCAGCTCCTTTCATAGTTATTTAGCTATCATGGGTGATATAAAGTGTTTGACTCCCAATTTATTAATGTTATAATAACATGGCGTCGTGTAGTACAGTCAGTTATTTGTTTAATATGTCTGAGACATATGTGAAGCAAAAAGCATATAAGTCTAACCCTTCTGGCGAACGATGGAGGCAGTTGCACATTTTCTCTTTTTCTCAAAACTTCACACTGTTTGGGACCGTTTGGACAACGTAAATATAGCAAATAAAATTGAGCTATTTGACGGGTTGTCGTGTCTTTCAACATGTAAAAGGTCAAATCCCAGATATGAATAATCGTTTTTAAGACGTTACACTGACAGAAGACGACACTTTCAAAAATATTTCTTGAATATATAAAGTTATTATATGCTAGTCTGTGAATTATCGCCAATAATCTAAAAGATATTTCTCGATATCTATCGAGTCGATGGATATCGAGAAATATTCCTCAGTAGCTTCGTAAATGACGTCACGCTACGCCGCATCACGTCGCCTCGAATGAACGATCAGTTGATCTTTGTTATTGATTTGAAAGGTACGCATTTGGGGTCGAATTGGGCTGAATATTGTGCAATAAAATGTCTCGTAGTATATAATAAAAAAGAAAATCTACTCTATTTTAGTCAGTGGAATTATCTCATGCGTGTGCACTTGAAAGTTTTATTTCTCACGAGCGCTTGCGCAAGTGGAAAATATTATTTTCAGGTCCACGCGACGAACTTTTTTCAGGAGCTTCCTAAATGACTTTACGCTTCGGCGCATGACGTCGCCTTCAACAACGTCGCCTTGGAGGAACGATCAGGAGATCTTTGTTATTGTGTTGAAACTGTTTGCAGTCGAATTGGGCTGAATATTGCGCAGTAAAATGTCCCGTAGCATGTAATAAAAAGAAAATCTACGCTATTTTAGTGAATGTCGGGAATTATCTCATTCTAGTGGACCTGAACGTATTATTTTCACTCGCGCAAGCGGTCGTGAAAAATAAAACGTTCAGGTCCACACTCATGAGATAATTCCAGATATTCACTAAAATGGCGTAGATGTCCTCTATTTTTCAGTTTTTTCCTCAAAAACCTAGCTTATGACGTCATTGGACCGAGCTCATTGAGTTCGTTCCAATGAAAGTTATACGCTATGTTTTTAGGTAAAAGTATTTTCAATAATAATTTAATTGGAGACTTTTGTGAATAGCCCGGTTATGAACGTGACGTAATGGGCCAAGGATGAAAAGTCTGAATCGCGTTCCCAGTCATCTAAAAGAGATCCAACATCAGCAAACACGATGCTTTAACCCTTTACCCAACGAATCGGCCGCATCCGACCGCGTAATATCAAATTCTGCAGTTGAAAAAATATTATTTTTCAAAAAATGTCAACAAAACCATATCATGTGACCCCTCGTTGGAACGAGCTCGTCGAGCTCGTTCCAACGAGGGGTCACACGATATGTTTTTTTCTTTTTTTTTTTTTGAAAAATTTCAAAAAAATTAAAATAATAAATTTTGATATCGTTCGCGTTGGGTAAAGGGTTAATAAAATCAGACGTCCGTAAATTCTCCGCAGCAGTTGATGTGTAGATCAGCTCTTTCGTCTGTCAATGGTTGATTTTAAGAAAACATGCCATTCTTTTCTCTGGTAATTAGGTATCACGAAGGTTGGTTGGAAGCAATAAAGCTGTTGAAACCTCAGACAAATTTCTCTCTAATCTTCACCATGTTAGATGTGTTCCACGATAACATCCTTCCGACTAGTGTCATGTAATATCAATCCTCACTAGTGCCATGTGATATCAATTTTGACTAGTTGAATGTGCTATCAATCTTGACAAATACCCTGTAATAACAATCCTTACTCGTACCTTGCGATATTAATCTTTACTAGTGCCCTGTGATAATAATCCTGACAATTAACCCGTGATATCAATCCTGAATAGTATCCTGTACAATTAATCCTGACTAGTGCCCTGTGGTATCAGTACTGACAAGTGCCCTGTGATATGAATTCTTACACCGTTGCCCCAATTCAAACCTTTGGCTACAAAGGGTCCAAAATGATATCCTCCTATCCACGGACAGGCACAACCTAACATGTCTTGTTTTGTTGGATTTAAGCGCCGCACTTGAAACCAAAGACCATAACATACTTATTGAAAGACTGGCAGTGAGAATAGGCCTTACTGACCGAGCACTTAATTGGTTTTCGTCGTACCTTAATGGTCGCACACAGAGTGTCCTTATTGGCATTGAGTCGTCAGAAAAGGTCACACTACGTTTTGGCGTCCCTCAAGGATCGGTGTTGGGTCCCCTTGTATACACTGTCTATGTCTTACCTCTCGGTGACATTATCCGAAGCCATGGCCTTGATTTTCATTTTTACGCAGATGCCACACAACTGTATATTAGTTTTACTCGCGCCTTTGAGCCTGAAGCATGCTGTAAGATTGAACTTTGTATTTCAGTCATCAAGGCATGGATGATTAAACACTTTCTTAAATTGATGACAAGACAGAAGTAATATATATAGGCCTACCTCATCAAATTTCAAAAACTTTCAAAAATATCCAAACTGTCCCTCAATATTGGAGGTGCAGCGATAAAACCCAGTAGCTGTGTTTGAAACTTAGGTTATTCCATGGATGAAAATTTGGCCACTGATGAACATATCAAACATGTCTCTCGCAGTGCATTTTTCATCTTAGAAATATTAATAAAATTCGACACTTCATTGATACGCAGACGTCACAACAGCTTGTCCGCGCCTTTGTTACCAGTCGCCTCGACTACTGCAACTCTCTTCTGATTGGCTCTAAAACATCTATTCTTGAAAAGCTACAACACATCCAAAATTGTGCTGCACGGGTCATAACCAGAACTCAACAGTACTGCCATATAACACCAGTACTCTCTGAGTTACACTGGCTACCCGTTAAGCAAAGAATTCAATTTAAAATTGTCCTTTTGGTGTTTAAGTGTATCACGGGATCTGCACCATCCTACCTGTCCGACCTGCTTACCATCCACAAACCACCGAGGTCTCTTAGGTCATCATGTCAACTCAATCTGGTTCAGCCCGTATCTAAATTTACTAGGGCTGGTGATAGGGCATTTGCGGTTGCTGGCCCAAGGCTTTGGAATTCTCTTCCAATCGACATAAAAAATAGTAAATCACTTGAATCATTCAAGTCTGGTACTAAAGCCTTTCGAAAGGCATTTCCTTCAGTGGTCTTTTAACTTTGGTCATAAACCGACATTACCAGGTGCGTGGGTGTGACTGAGTCAGTGAGGATTGCCTCGTTAGTCGTCAAGTTGCACTCACATACTTGTTTTGGTAAAGTTTGTTTTGTTTTTGTTTTATTTTGTTTTAATTCAATACCCTTTTTCTTTTAGGTTCTGTCGCTTATCGCCACGATATAGCCTCGGTTGCTGATATGGCGTTGGGCACCAATAAATGATAATAGTGATCCATGTATCAATGTATCTGTGAGAGAATGTATGTGTCTGTGTGTATATGTATGTATGCAATTATTGTACAGCCATTGAGCACCGTGTGTGGATTCTAGGCTTTAAAATTATTATTCTTATTACTAGTTCCTTGTGGTATCGATCTTGACAAGTGCCCTGAGATAACAAGCCCGACTAGTACCTCGTGATGACAATCCTGAATAATGCATGTGATATCAATCCTGAATATGGCCCTGTGGTAGTAATTCTGCCTGGTGCCCTGTGATATCCATAGTTACTAGTGCCTTGTGATATCAATCCTGACCAGTGCCCTGTGATATCATCCTCTAACGTTGAGGAATGTTACAGATACTTGATGCTGCAAAGATCAGTGGCGAATCTGTGAGGAGCTGGTAGATTCTTGATGGATGAAGTTTGGAAAGAACTTAGGTTCTGCTATGTTGATTCTTGTGTAGCATCATCTCCGCTGAATCGTTCCTCTGGAGCACGCGAGGTTCCACTGGTCATAATCTATAAAATCATACAGTAAAGTTTTTAAGCAAGACCCAGAGCGAGAAGACGAATGTGGACAGATTGTGGAACCTCTAATTGAGATTAAGCACATTACAACATATCTCGAATCATCTATCCAGTCTTGTAACCCTTTACCTAACGAATTGCCCGCATCCGCACGCGTAATATGCAAATTGAGCAGTTGAAAAAAATTAAATTTTTAAAAATATTTCAAGAAAACCATATCATGTGACCCCTCATTGGAACGAGCTCATTGAGCTCGTTCCAATGAGGGGTCAAATGATATGGTTTTGTTGAAAGAAAAATTAGAAAAAAATATATTTAAAATAATAAATTTTAATATCGTCTGCTTTGGGTAAAGGGTTAACAAAATGGATGTAGATGACAAACAATATCAGTGTTATCTGAAATGCTATGGAGTTACGAAACAGTGAACTTCTCTATTATAACGAAATGACAGAGCAGACCCAGACATTTATACACACGACACGCCCAAGAGACTAGGAATCCCATTTGGATGTTTGTCGGAAACTTGACAGTGAAATTCATATCAAACAAATTGTATTTAGTGCATCCAAATGATGCCTCATCGCATTACAACACAATACACTCTAATGACCACACGTTTACTAACAATGGACGTCACGTGAAACGGCTATTGTGCTGCCGAAAATGTCGTTGACTATGCATGTGTACGGGGGGACAAAATTGTATTAAATATATTTTGTCTCTCAGTTAAACGCTTGCTCTTTATAGCAGTTGCAATGAGGATTTTGAATTCTATACATATTGGTTGACTTTACCTGGCGTCCTGCCTACTGTCTATTCAATACTATAAGTCCGCGATGATGTTGTTTATTTCTAAATAAAAGGCGGGTTTGATTTTCTATCCATTTGAAATTTTAAGAAATGGACGGAAGGAAAAAAAGCAAAAATAAAAATAATAACAAAACAGAAAAACAAATAAATCAAAAAGGTCCGTTGTCTTAAATTATGTTCTGCTTCTTTTTGTCCTAACATCGCATATATGAGAGAGAGAGAGAGAGAGAGAGAGAGAGAGAGAGATCTTTGTGTACTAAATATGTTTTTCTTTCGTCTATTCGTTCTAGTTATATTATTTTCCTTCAACACTGCTCTGGCTTGAACAAACTTGGTTTAAACAATATTTATTTGAAATTATGTTATTTGTATACAGTACGCAACAGGTACAAAGAAGAACAAGCAACACAATGTACAACAGTACACAAAATAACAAAGGTGAACGGAGATAGATCGCTGTATATGAGAGGGATTCGACGGAAAGTTATCAGCTTATGTAAGTCGTCTCCCCCTTTCGTTTATCAATTCACTCGGCAGATGGTGTCAGTCAGTAGTTACACGTACACATCATTACCCGCGGGCCAAGAAGACTTCCAACCTGAACCTCCCATTCTCAAAAGACCAAGCAGTATTGTTCAGCCAATATGCATTGAATACTTGGGAAACCATTCTTAATCTTTAATCTTTTAGACGCTGCATGCATACATTTTTGCGTTAAAGAAAATTGGGCAGTCGGCTAGCTAACAACCTGACAGACAACCGTCAGTTACGCAATGGCAGTGCAAAGGTAACGCAACAGCCCTAACGGGCCGTTGGATTATTAAATTTGTACTGAAACTACCGTCAAATACAAAATGAATTCGCTCAATCGATAGAGTAAATATTATATTCGCCAGTGGAACCAAATTCTGACAGGTTTAAGTTGATTTCTGGGTCATGACCACCAATTTAACCAATATAAGAATAGAAAAATAAATAATTGGCAACATGACGCTCCGGTATAACTAATGATTAAGACCAGATTTCGATGCAAAACTTCTCGGAGATGCTGACTGGTACAATATATATGCTTTTCGTAGGAGATATATCATTAGTGCTTCGTCCTGTGTTGTAGTGCGGAAACTATACTTCAACGGACACTTACCCACGCCTGTTTCAAGGAGTGACAACTTAAGTTCTATAAGTATTATGACCTACTTAAACCTATTAATTATGATGTTACTTTTCAAATAAGTAATCACTGCCAACCTGTTTTACCCAATTTAACTTACAAATTACAAATCATATGGGCAGAACAAAAAATAGAAATAAAATAAAATGAATAAAAAGAAAGAAATATAATACATATGTAATAATATATATATTTGTTTATTTATTGGAGTGATACGGCATTTTCAACAGCCAGGGTCACACCGTGTTGGGTGGTTTTACAGGTGAAGGAAGCCGCAGTGCCCGAGAGAACAACCAAGCAGCGGCGAGCCCCAGTCCGACTCTCCAACGTCCTAACCAGGAGCAGGCAAAGTTAGAAGTGGTTGAAGGCAAGTGCATTGTAGACGTCTAAGTGCACAACGCTACCAAGCATCCACTCATCCATCTGGGCAATCGGCATTAAGTGTCTTGCCCAAGAATCATAGTGCAGATGACGCAGGTCAGGATCGAACCTTTGACTTAACCCTTTACCGAACAAATCTGTCACATCCGTTCGCGCCAGTTACAAATTGAGCAGTTGAAGAAAATATCTATCAAACAAATTGAACAAAGACCATATCGTGTGATCCCTCATTGGAACGAGCTCATCGAGCTCGTCCCAATGAGGGCCGACATGATATGATCTTGCTGAAAGATTTTGAAAAAATGAAAAACATATAACAAAAAGAACCAATTTTAATATCGTGCGCATTGGATAATGGGTTAAAATCCATCGCTCTAACCATTAAGCCACAGAGCTCCGATATATATAGTAAATAATATGATCAATGAGCAGGGCAGACACAGAGATAATTAACACTTACGCTTCCAAAAGCGACTATTGTCACCCATTTTATGATGTTTGTCTGTACGTTCTGATATGCTCAGATCAAATCTACAATCTGAGCAAATGTTGGAAAGGTCTCAGACAGCCCTTTCCAACAATTAATCAGATGATAGTTTCAAGTATGTTATAAACTTCATTAAGCTTCCTCGCATACAGGCGTACATAGAGATCATCCATATGGCTAAAGTGGGCGTGGCAGTAAAAGTGTTAAAACACCAGTAACAAAAATAGCGGCACACACCAATAAGTAAGTATATACATATATGCACATTTGTACTTGTAAGTTTCGGGACGCGGTGGCTGAGTTGGTAGAGGTGCAGACTGCAAGCCGAGAGGTCCTCGGTTCGAATCCCACCTGCGGCAACCGCGTTGTGTCCTTGGGCAAGACACTTCACCCCGATTGCCTACATGGGGGCACGATGACGCTGTGTACTGAGGCGTACTGCACGTCGATGGTGCGCATGTCTTCAACCACTCTAACCCTGCCTGTGCGGCGGTGCAGAGTCCAGAGTTACGATGTTGGAGAGCTGACAGCTGCTCGTCGTTGCTCGGTGGTTCTCTCCGGGTACTCCGGCTTCCTCCAACCGTAAAACTGTCACGGTCACGATTAGCCATTGTGCATAAGTATGTGACCTTAAACACCAATAAATAATAAATAGTACTTGTAAGTTTAAGGTTAAAGAATCTTACTGATGCAGAATGTATTCTTTTGGGTGGGGGTGGGGGAGGGCGGGAGTTAAATTTTTGAAAATCTACCCCCTGTAATAATACTATGTTTGTTGTACCAACAGCCAGACAAATGTAAAGAAAGTGGGTGTGGAGGAAGGGAGGGGGTGGGATGGGCTATACAGATGTCCAAGACGTCCACTGCCAAACCTGATACGGGCACAGATAAAGGATCCGCATAAACGAAAGTGACTGGACTCTCAGGTCTCCACGACTGCGACGGAAGGTGTTAAAATTGTTTATAAATTTGTATTATATATCACTGTAAAAAAATACCGTAATTCTACGGTTAACTATTGTCAGATGACTGTCAAATACAACGGTCTCGAGGCCGTAAATTAATTTTAACGGTGTTGCCGTAGAAAAACCCGCGAATTTGATCCAATGAACGTATTTCTCCTTCACGCTGCCCAATTACGGCGCACGACGGTAAAAATGGTGAATTATGGGATTGGCTTTGCCACTTGCCACTCTGGAAGTCGCCATTTCCAAGAAGGACGCCCGATGCTTTTGAAGACGAACAACAACGTATTACTATCAGTTTGTAAGTTTGTGGCCAAGCGAATCATATTCATTGCAGTCTTGGACATGAATATCAAATAACGTAATTTTTTTATGCGTATAATTGTTTCGATAATCATGCAGAATAGCAGACTGTTCGTACTGCGTCACCGATATTCGATGGATCTTATGGCTTGTGGCCACTGATCTCCGCTAAGGCCGGCATGCCCAGGGATTTGTTTACCCTTTTTGGAAAGCGTTATAGAGACCTATGATTCGGAACTTTGACCGTAATTATTTTGATGGTAATTTTTACGGGAAAATAAGGCAAATGAGAGTTGACATTTTTTACGGTCATGTGACCGGCAGCTAGTGTCCAGGCATTTGACCGTATAAATAACGGCAAACCATGAACAAAATTACGGGAATATACTGCAAATGAAAGTTATTTTTTTTTTACTGTTTGCCGTAATGCTTACGGTCATGTGTCTGGAAACTAGCTGCCGGTCATATGACCGAAAAAAATTACGGTAATTGTTTACAGTGTAGGGGAGGCAGGCATATCCTATACCGCCGGAGTTCCTGTAATGGCTATTAGAATTGTTCGTCAGCCAAGTTCTGACACAATGTGACACTGGCTGTTGAAAGTGTATTTACGCCCGATTAAAAAAGCCTAGAATACCATCCAAGTCTGAATACCTGCTAGTCTCTCTTTGGTGGCCCACATGCCAAAGTGTGGCAATGATTCCGTTATGACACGGTTTGTATTATTCTGTTCAGCCAACATCCAATCTGAATGCTGATCTGCAGAGAAATGGAGTGGAAGAAAGGCCCCAACCGACTGAAGGAGGATTAAATACTGATTAATTTATTTACATTTCACAACAATAAAGTGTGGGATATCGATCAATTCTGGAATCCTCAATTGTTTAACCCTTACCTCACGCATCGGTAGCATCCGTTCGTGTAATTTACAAATTGAGCAGTTGAAAATTTGTTTTTTAAAATTATAACAAAACCATATCATGTTAACCCACATTGGCACGAGCTCGTTCCGATGTGGACTATATGAAATGGTTTTCTTGAAAATGTCTGTAAAGATAATTAAAATAAAAATAGTTGATATCGTGTACTTTGGTTGATGGGTTAAATCTAGAGGGCAATCGTGTATCATCGCTGGGTAAAACATGGGAGCATGACGCTGAGTGCCCTGCGTCCGCAGTTTCTGTCAGGCGCTGGCGAAATTTCCCAGCTTAACTTGTAGAGTGCTAAATTATTTTTGAACATCAAATCTTGTACACATGTCTTGCCTTGTTATAGTTTATGGGAGAGTGCCTATGGGCACTCTCCCATAAATTATAACAAGACAATTCCTTACAGACTAAATAATATCACTTCAGTGATAATACAAAGCACATGCACTGAATATGAGCCTTCAGGCTGTGGTACCTCCACTTCAGAGTAAAGCCCAAATATGGGCTTCCAGCAGTCTACCAGTTAAGAGAGTTTACTCTTTGTAACTGTGGGGTTAAATCGTTTCAGTACCCGCAGAAACAAGAAGAATCTCCCATATCTCTCGTGGAAAGGCGCAGATAAGCTTTCTTGAGCAGAATGTCCAATGTATATGTTCTCGTTGTTGGTAATAATAAAACGCACAAATTCCAAGAAACACTTAACCCTTTACCACGAAGAACTAGGAGACAACATATGCAGAGGACTTTCGTGAAGACGTGGAAGAGTTTATGTTCCTCCTCAAATAGTCTTTGACCCCAAACTGGAAACATATCGTTGCCATGAGGGGTCATGCACTACGTTTAAAGGCTAATATTTAAAAAAAATAATTAATACCGTCCTATGCATTATAATGTGGTCGCTCTAATCCAACAATGAGACCTGTGAATTATTCGTGAATCGAAAGAGACGATGAAACAATTATTTATTTATTTATTGGTGTTTAAAGACACTTTCGACAACCATGTTCACCTCGTGTCGGACAGTTGTACGGTTGGAGGAAGCCAGCGTACTCGGAAAGAACCACCGAGCAGCGGTGAGTAACTGACGGACTCCCCAACTAACTAACTCCATACAAGTGGTGCGAGCATTTGTTGAAGACAAGTGCACCAGAAACGTGCAGTACGCCTTAGTACCTTTCGCTACCGTGACCACATGTGGACAATCGGGATTAGTGCTTTGTCCAAGGTCACACCACAGTTACCCCTAGTGGGGATCGAACCGTGGACCTTTCGGTTTAAAGTCCAACGGTGTAACCACTGCGCCACAGCGCCCCCGCCGAAATCACTTAATGATGAGTAACCCAAACAGTGTTCTCGCTGCTTCGAATTTTTTTGGAACCAAATGGAATTTGTCTTCAACGCCAATTGAATTTTTTTATGCCAGATGAAAGATTGTAGTGCCAAATGTAAATGAGAACAAATTAATCATGAATCGTCCATTCAGTGCAATAAGGCGCCATCTGCAATGCTGTTGCATTGTTGCACTTAAAGTACGATATTTTAATTTGTTTATTAATATCTGTCTCCTTTAAGTATTTTAGCTGCCAAAATAAATAAATAAATAAATAAATAAATAAATAAATAAATAAATAAATAAATAAATAAATAATCAGTGCAGAAGAAGACAGCTGTTACGTCACAGATTGGATTTCCTCGCACGTGCTCAGGTGTAGGTATAAAGAAAGATGAATTCAATTAGAACAAGCAATAAATATTGAAATTATTATTTAACTAAAAAATGGATTATCCAAGTTATTATTGATCAAGTTTAATATTAAATACTATCATACCTCATGCGAGTCTTCCACTTCTTCAAATTCTTCTTAGCCCAGACTTTCAATTTCGGAGTAAATATCAGCCACCAGCGCTGAAGAGGTTTTACTCGGTCGATTTTGGCATGCAATCTTCGTGGAACCACAATTGTTCGCCAAGTGGCAGAAACTATCACTTGACAGGCAGGGACAAGTGTACTTCGTGTCCCGATTCCGGTATCTATTGCATGTATCTGTGCAATTGCACGAAATGTCAGGAGGGTCTTCACTCAAAACCGGAAATGATCGCTTTGCCTTCTTTACCATCGATGCCATGTTTCTCTCCAATGATTTCTGAAGCAAGAGGACCCCAACAAATCTATTTATAGATACACACCCGTGTACTATTTTTATCCCACTCTTTTGTGGGAAGCTGCCAGTGAGCTAGGATAGGATGTGTGAGCCGGTTACTTTAATTCAGTTGACTCATAACAAAGACATATTATTTTATTCAAAAAGATTACTTGACGAGCGTAAATTCTCTCTCCTCTGAGGTCGTTGTTTTCAAAACCGACGCACTGAAATTGTAAACCCCAAAGCATTTGGGGACAACTAATCCTATATTTTGGTGCCAAATGCTATATTATTGGTGCTAAAAAGAGTTTCCAGTACAACTGGCCGCCCCATTGTTACCCGACAGGGTGAACACTGAACCTAATCTCCTTCCAGACCTAATTTGTGTATTGTTTTTGGATTTTATTTTCCGTTGTCGTTTCTGGTGGATCATGGTTGGATGATCACGCATCACGTGGTGCTCGAATTTGTCGTTTGCTGGTACCTCGGCTGGCCATGAGGAAAATCCACAGAACGAAACACGCGCGTGGACGGGTTAATCGATATGGCACGAGTGTCATATCGATTAACACATTCACACGCGTGTGTCGTTCTGTGTTTTACACGCCATCACGTACATAAAACAATTATTAGAAGGACACTCAGCAATTCATTTGACAAATGTCAACAAAAAGAACACATTTTATCACCAACAAAATTTGCGAGTGGAACCCGTGTTCGACCCCTGAGTTCCAATGTATTCTAGGTGCCAACTGGCACATAGAACACATTGGAACTCAGGGGACGATTTTCCGCAATCGTTAATGATTCAAATTGTAAATGCGTTGCACGATTTGTAGGAAATTGTAGTGAAATGTCGCTTGTATTTAAAAATAGTCCGTCAATGATTTGTGCGGAACAGATTTTCATTTACCGTGTGGTTTAGTATTGCTGTAGATGGGGATTGCATAGATCAGGGGTGTAATAACTCAATGATGTCTAACCACAAGCGCCTCAGATCATCGTCTTTGAAGTCGGAGAACCATCTGACATAGGGGTGTACTATCTGAAGTTCATAATCGGAAGGTAAATGGTTGGAGGAAATTTGGCATAAGAGAACTTCAAATACACGCACAGGAAATGGCGTATGTTTCTGCTATACCACTGGTAATATGGAAGCTCGAACGTATGGGTTACGATGTATTGGTGTCATGTTGTGAACCAAATTGGATCATGTATGTTGTTACAGTACAGCAGCCGTGGATTGGTCGTAATCCACACGTGGGCAGTAATGTCCACGCATGCGTTTACCAGGTAATAAAAATCATCATCAGCAAAATTTTAATTAAGGAAGCACCGGATTGTACTTCGTTAATTATGTTTGTTGCGATTATTCCTATAGTTAGTGTTTGGAGCCTAATGTTATTGCGTCAGTGGAAATATTGCCCACCGTGGAAAGAGACCAGTAACGGCGTCCGTACTGTATGGTAATCCGTGTGAGTAACGATTTATAGCGTATACAATGTGTTTGCAAAGTAAACGATTTTCACGATGAAAATAACCACAACTCTACAAAATTAAAGGCAAAAAAAGAAGGAAACATGTCGAAAGCTCGTGTTGCGCCTAAGTACCCTGCTTTGTGAAACATGTTTTATTATACGCTAAACGATAGATTATTGAAACAATTGCGGAAAGAGAGAAATCGTATGATCTACTGTGAAGATATATATATTTTCACTTTCACGGTATCAATCAAAGTGGCAGCTTTCAAAGCATCACTTCAAGGTGAATACGAATCAAATTATCACTGGAAATGATCAATTTGTTCTCGAAACGTATAATGAGAAGAAAATCGAGTGTTTTCAAGTGGATACCGATCAGCTCCATCAAGAAGTCAACACTTATTCACCTTGAATTGATGCATGAAACCCGCCAGCTGAATCACACCGCAAGACGCTACCTGTAGCGAGTATCAATCAAATCACTTCCGCGAGTCAACGCGCAGCAGTTGTTTACTTTCATGCATCAATCCAGGGTTGACATGACCGGAATTATCGATAGGAATAATCAGATTCTAATAAAAAGATAGAAATCGTATGGTTCACTGTGAAGATACAGACATTTTCACTTTCACGGTATCAATCAAAGTGGTGGCTTTCAAAGCATTACTTCAAGGTGAATACGAGTCAAATTATTACTGGAAATGATCAATTTGTTCTAAAAACGCATAATGAAAAGTAAATATAGTGTTTTTGAGTGGATACCGATCATTTCCAGCAATAATTCAACGCGAATTCACCTTGAATTGATGCATAAAACCCGCTAGTCCAAACATGACCGGAAAGTCCGTAATATAAATTTTTGGTTTGGTACGTCCTTTCAAAGGACGTACCAAATCAAAAACTTATATTACGGACTTTCAGGCCATGTTTGGACTAGAAGCCCCCCTGCTGAATCAGATTCCAAGAACAGCCGAGTATCAATCAAATCACTTCCGCGTTTCAACGATTCAATGCGCTCTTCACTTTCATGCATCAATTAATGGTTGAAAGGAGTGGAATTATCAGATTCTTTCAAAAAGCGTATAATAAAAAGAAAATCTAGTGCTTTTGAGTGGATACCGAAAATTTTATCTCACTCGTGACCGAGAGAAATAGTTACTTTCCCTCGCGGTAGCCCTCGGAAAAAATAACAATTTGTCTCGGTCACTCATGAGATAATTTTTGGTCAAAAACTAATCCGGTCAAAAACACTAGATATTCTCCATGTAGTTTAAAAATAACAATGTAACAACAGTGATTGATCAATGAGCAATTTAATAAAACGATTAAAATTATGACACAGAACATTCAGATTATTAAGTATATAAGACATTTTGAAAAAAAACTTTCATCGCAGATGAAATTATGTTCAGCAGAAAATATGACAGAGAACAATGTATTTTAAGCATTACAACATCCAATAATAGAATCACAGAACACAAGTCTAGTTGCGACATTGCTTAAAAGCCAATTTATCAACAAATTTTTATTTTTGTAGCAGTCATGTGACCTTCATTCTTGTAAATACTGACTCCAAAACTGAAACTCTTCTTCTCTTTTCACACACAAATATTTTCTATAAGTCTGGATCAGCTGTTCTGAATAGATCTATTGCTTTCACCAGGCAAACCAAATGTGTTATGTTTCGTATCAGTGACTTTGACCTGTTATATTTATTTATTTATTGTTGCTTAACGCCACATCAGCAGCCAATGTTATATCGTGGCGATAAAAGTATAATTATAAAAAGACCATTATCCACCATGAAATAATTTAAAAAAGGAGTCGACGAAATATGAAATGTGAAGTATAAAAACTATGGAGTGTGAAACATAATGTGAATGTTGTACAAACAATGCTGTGTAAATCAACCTGTGATATAGATATGGACAGACTTGAATTTTAAAAGAATAATAACATTTTAAAATTTATTAAAAAGGTTGATTATTTTCAAAAATGAGATAATTTTACGTGGGCTTGTGAAATAAAATAAATCTCTTAGAGATCTGCCTTTAAAGTATTGCCCTCTAACATGATTAAAATCTGTACAATGTAAAAGAATGTGTTCCACTGACAACACCTGCTGACAAGGAACACTCTCTGGTCGCATATTACCCTCTAATAAAATGGAATGTGTAAGTCGTGTGTGACCAATATGACATCGTGTCAGAATAACATGATCTTTTCTGCAAAGGTTACTGGTTGGGTAGTGATCAGAAATAGTTGGTCGGAAGCGATGAAGCTTGTTATTAGTTGCCCCATCCCATTCCACCTGCCGCATAAATTTGATGTAACTACTAATATGAGGTTTAAAATCACTGAAAGGGATCTTAAAATCAGTGAGAGGCTTGGATAAAGCCTGTTTTGTTGCACTGTCTGCTCTGGTGTTACCAGCGATACATACATGTCCGGGTAACCAGCAAAACCTTTGACCTCTTAATTCTCTGCACACTGATGTCAAAATGGCAAAGTTTCGGCAGCAGATATTTCCCATAATGCAGTCTGACATTTAATCAAATATACCTTGTTTGACAGAGCTCAGTTAAATTCATACAGTACGTGGAGAGTGGATTGTAACTAAATCACCCGCGGAGTGGAGTTATCACCCAAGCTATAATTTTCAAATTATGTACATATTGACCAAACACACAAGCAATGTTTCAGCCAATGGACCTCCGGGTTTCACCCGGAGGTCCATTGGCTGAAACTTTGATTGTGCTGGTTATGCTTTGCAACAAATTTGCAACTACTGCTCGGGTGGAGTCTCCACTCTGCGGGTGATTTAGTAATAATACACTCTCCACGTACTGTAGTTAAACAAGAGAAAAACTGTGATGGGAGAAAATGTTGTTGTACTACCAGTTTGCTAGGGGTGACAATGAGGTCATACACACACATTTTCTACAAGTCTGGATCAGCTGTTCTGAGTAGATCTATTGTTTCACCAGGCAAACCAAATGTGTTATGTTTCGTATCAGTGACTTTGACCTGTTATAGACACATCCTGATAATCGGTTCTCATATTCCTTCCATGAGGACACCAACCACGTATGATTGGTCCCTGTCAGGAGAAAAATGGTGGGCTAAGTTCTATTTGAAATATCAGTCCTATGTCCATCAACCTCACAGTTGCAGACTGAAAATCAACGGTGTTCTTCCTCCCTCCCCACCAGGGGTACCTAATCTGTAAATACAGAAACCATATCTCATGAAACACAGGTTGATGCTTTTAAACCAATTTTCGCAGCCATTCCTATTTTATACCAATAGATTTTTTAAATTGAAACATAATTTTATGTTTCAAAATAGGAAATGGGTTTGACGAACAGGCATACAGTTAAAACTAGAAGTCCTGTCACGAATAGTGCGCTTATCTTGGCTTAATTGCGAGTTGGAATTGCGCGCAATTGCCATATCGAATGGCATCCAAAGCACGGCAGGCTCTCTTGGTTACTCATAGCAAACACATGCAATGTTTCTGGCAATGGACCTCCGCGTTACCCGGAGGTCCATTGGCTGAAACATTGCTTGTGCACAGGCCATATGCACATAATTTGATAGCTTTACTTGGGCCGTAACGCGTACATTAACGCGCATATCAACGTGCTATTTGTGCGCATTTCATGTCAGGACTTCTAGTTCTAACTGTAGCCAAAATCAACGTCTCTCCCAATACATTTCACACATTGCAAAATATACTAAATGGGTGCAAGTGCGTGTGCAATGGAGGCCAATAGTCCCAGAACCTACAAACTATTGGCTACGGATACCAAAATCTATAGTTTTTTTTCCTTCCACAGGAAAATATTTCTCCAGGTTGATTCAGCTGTGATAAACGGAAGTAATGCACTTTAAAAGCAGTTGGGTTAAAAAGTAACCCAAATCAACTGGGTTCATTCAACCCAGTTAGTTTGGATTCATTTTTAACCCAACTGATTTTAGAGTGTGTTATTCTTGAAAAGCTACAACACATCTAAAATTGTGTTTCACGTGTCATAACCAGAACTCAAAAGTACTGCCATATAAGACCAGTACTCTCTGAGTTACACTGGCTACCCGTTAAGCAAAGAATTAAATTTAAAATTGTCCTTTTGGTGTTTAAGTGTGTCTCGGGATCTGCACCATCCTACCTGTCCGATCTGCTTACCATCCACAAACCACCGAGGTCTCTTAGGTCATCAGGTCAACTCAATCTGGTTCAGACCGTATCTAAATTTACTAGTGCTGGTGATATGGCCTTTTCGGTTGATGCCCAAGGCTCTGGAATTTTCTTCCAATCGACATAAAAAATAGTAAATCATTTGAATCATTCAAGTCTGGTACTAAAACCTACCTTTTCGAACGGCACTTCCTTCAGTGGTCTTTTAATTTTGGTCATAAACTGACATTACCAGATGCGTGGGTGTGACTGAGTCAGTGAGGATTGCCTCGTTACTCGTCAAGTTATACTCACATACTTGTTTTGGTAAAGTTGTAGTTTTTTTCTGTTTTAATTCAATACCTTTTTTCTTTTAGGTTCTGTCGCTTATCGCCACGATGTAGCCTCGGTTGCTGATGTGGCGTTGGGCACCAATAAATGTTAATAGTGATCCATGTATGAATGTGTCTGTGAGAGAATGTATGTGTATGTGTGTACATGTATGTATGCAATTATTGTGCAGCCACTGAGCACCGTGTGTGGATTCTAGGCTTTAAAATTATTATTGTTAATATTATTGCCATGACATCAAAACAACCATTTTGGTAACAGACATGGACTTTTGGACGACACACCTGACAACCGATAGTGTTTTTTTCGTCCATGCCTCACGAAGGATAAAAGTTACTACATGGAAAGAAAAATTTGACCAAGTTCTTGTTGTAGTTAGAGACCTGTGGCCTTCGACCTTACGGATACAGACTACACAATCGGTAGAATCCTTCGCATACAGGAGTACCTGAATGCTCACAGGCCACTAGTCTAAAATCTGAATGGAATCCGTTGTGTTTCTTTTCTCTATAACAGAAATGGGTTTGGTAAGCACGCTTGGCCTATATAATACCTTACCCTACACAAAAAATCCATCACATCAAATTTCAGCGCAAATGCAACAAGAGAAGAAATTGGAGAAATAGGATGGGGACGTTGTGGTGTATTATTTGCTTATCCGCTTATCGTGGAGTTTGCGCGCAGACTACCGTTGATGGATTGTGATGTGTATACAGATATTCTTTCGGACTCGATATAGATATTCCTTTCAATGATTATTCAATTCACCTTTATATCAGGGAGCGTGATGTCGTTGCGGTAACTTGTTCTCGTCAGATCACCGAAGTTAAGCAACGTTTAGCCCGGTTAGTCCTTGGATGGGTGACCGTCCGCGCGATCGATTCGGACTCTCGCGTCGTGTCCTTGGGCATGGCCCTTAACCACGATTGACTACATTAGGAAACGATGACGCCATGTATTAAGGCGTACTGCAAGTCGATGGTGCGCATGTCATCAACCAATCTAACCCTACATGTGCTGCAGTGCGGAGTTACGATGTTTGGGAGTTGGCAGCTGCTCGTCGTTGCTCTGTGGCTCTAACCGGGTACTCCCGGCATCCTCCACCCGTAAAAAAGCCGTTACCGACATGATATAACCTTTGCTGTTAATGTTTCGTCAAACCTTAATAAATAAATAAATAAATAAATAAATAAATAAATAAATAAATAAATAAATAAATAAATAGCCTTTATATCATCAATATATAAATACAACTAGTGAAACTACGCCGCATATTCATAAAACTACGATTGTAGTGGGTCTTCAATACTAATGATAATAGTATTTATCTAACAATCATATCGATTTTGGCCTGAAAACCACAAGAAACATTATGTATCACATAAAGTGTTCCGATTAGGTATCATAGACTATTCATTCTGATTCGGTATCATATAGACGACTCGTTTCCGGTAACGCGACGGGCTATCATAACAGGCACATCGTCCCCTGAGTTCCAGGTTGTCCTATGTGCCGGTAGGCACATAGGACAACCTGGAACTCAGGGGACGACATAAATGCATTCCATTTGCGTTCCAGTGATCGACTCAGCTGATCGCTTACAAAACAAAACAAAACTCTTTACAGTTAGCTACAGAACTATTAATAGAACTATTAATAGCCAATGATCCCCCCCCCCCCACAATAAATAGAAACTGCACAATTCAATATTATGCCTACCCGGTTCTCAAATTCAAGCGGGTCATCATAGGAAGTGACACTGAGAGTGAATAATTTGACAACACAACTTTGAAAATTGCGGCGACCGCGTTACTCATTGTTTGTTAGAGTGCACAACAATATAGATCCATAAAATATGTTGTTGTTTGACCTTTTCTCGCCCAACATTATGTCCCCAAACTGTACTAATAATTTAAGATTTAATCTGTTTATGTGACAGAATTGTTAGATAAATGAATTATCACAATAATGTGCATGTCCTGTGATTTGCATCCGATTTTCGGTGGTGTCCAAAAAATGGGATCATAACTCGGCGGCAAAGCCGGCTCGTTGAGATCCCATTCTGAACACCACCTCGAATATGATACAACTCCCAGGACATGCACATTATCATGATAATCTGTATTAACAAATCGGTCAAATCAAGTCTCGCTTGAGCAACATTTCGCGGAGTGTTTAAAAGAAAATGCATGTTTATGGCATTTGTTTTGATTCAGTTGTCTGGAATATATCAGCTGGTCGGAAGGGGGGCCGTAGCTTCTCTTTTCCAACCAACTGAAATATTCCATACGAATGAATCTAAACAGTGGCGATGGACTATATAAGGGCTGGACTGGTTGCATGACCATACTAGCGTCGAATTCCTCACATAATTAAAGTGGTGACCTGGTGGCTTGTAGTACGTAAACTGTACGTCTACTAACAACGTGACACATAAAACAAATCATTTTTGCACAGGAATAAAATTTTTCTTTATGTGACCTTCGATTCATATGAGATTATTTTCTGTAAGTCTGCTTCAGTGGTGATAATATAACAATAACATGAAATAATGCACCTACAATTTTTGTGTGTTAAGAAGAAAAATATTTGCACAACATCGTCCCCTGAGTTCCAATGTGTCCTATGTGCCAGTAGGCACACAAGACACACTGGAACTCAGCGGAGGATATGGTGCAATTTATTGGTGCCATTTCTTGACCGTGTAAAACCACCTTTACCAGAGTTCCGACGGGAATGCGACAAGATTTCATGAACAAAATGTTTCGAAAGTAGAAGAAAAACGAACGGGAAGCGCCTACGAAATGAAATGTTCTCGCATTCATTTTCCGACAGATGAGATTCTACAGTGTTACGTGAAGGACTGTGGACAGAACGTTTGTAATAGTAATAGAACATGACAGTACCTTGACGTGGCTCAATTACCAATATATAATATATAGCAATATTAAGTTGAACAACAAATATTGTATTCGTCAAAGGGACCACTCAAGTCCCACGCTTCAATTAACAGCATACAAATATAATGACATCATTCACTCCACTTTGTCATCGCAATCAACAGGAGTAATAACATTATGAAAGGCGTATAAATAGCTCTCAAATCTTGCCAAAGCCTTATAAAAACGAGGCATTCTAAAACATTTCATCGCACAGAATAGAACAATTTTCACTTTTGATTGTCGGTCTGAAAATGAAGCATACATTTTTTTAAATATTTTTTTTTTCAAAAGTAGTATTAGATGTTTTGTGTCCAGACAACATGAAGAAATATTATTTGTCTGTTTCAAGTCTTCCTGTGGCTACTTGAAAACAAACAAACAGACACAAACATTGTATAATACAAAAAAAAACACGCCTCGGTCAATATAAGTTTTTAAGGTCCATATCACATCGTATTCACCACCACAAGTGTCCATAATTGTATGTTATCTTATAAGTGTAGACCTGAGAGTTTTATTTTTCTCGAGACCTTGTACGAGTGAAAAATAATATTTTTAGGTCCACACGAATATTCATTAAAATAGTATACATCATATTTCTATTACGCGCTACGTGACATTTTACTGCGCAATATTCAGCCCAATTCGACAGCAAACAGATTCAAAAAAATAACAAGGATCTGCAGATCGTTCCTTCACGGCGACGTCACGTGCCGAAGCGTGACGTCAATTAGGGAACTACTGGGGGATATTCTTCGATATATATCAAGTCGATGGATATTGAGAAATATCCTTTAAATGATTTGCGATAATCCAAAGGCTAGCATATAATAAAACTTATGACTACAGGTATTTATTTATTTTTAGGGTATAACGACACTTTTACGGCCAGGGTCATATCGTGTGGGTGACAGTTTTACGGGTGGAGGAAGCCGGAGTATCCGGAGAGAACCACCGAGCAACGACGAGCAGCTGCCAGCTCCACGGCATCGTAACTCCGCACTGCAGAACAGACAGGGTTAGATTGGCTGAAGACCTGCGCACCGTCGACGTACTGTACGCTTTAGTACACGGCGTCATCGTGGTCAATCTTGGTGAAGTGCCTTGCTCATGGACACAACGCGAACGATCGCTCAGACGGTCACCCATCCAAGGATGAACCGGGCTCGACGTTGCTGAATCTAACGAGAACCGGTTACCAAAACAACACCGCGCCCCTATGACTAGAGATAAAAGAGCTTGAGTACTTTTGGTACCAGGGTATTGGTCATCGGCTCTAATTCTGTTGTAGTTCGATTATGCGATTAAACAACCACACATGAACACAAATGTATTTATTTATTTGTGTTCAAAGTCACATATTCCTGTGAAGTGGTTAATTATGACTGCAACCTGGATATAAAATCAAGTCCAGACAATCATGTATACCCATTCTGCTAACTTTAGAGGACTTCCACATCAGACATTGGTGACCGGGTTCGATTTTAGCAGTTTAGCAGAGCTCATTTACCACAGTAAACAATCACTTCATCACTTGCCGGCGTTCCATACGGGACACATGAATAGAAACCGATTCACACCAGCCCTCAATAGATATGATGGAAAATATATTAAAACGTACCCGGAGGGTAACCCAGAGCACTCCTAAAGCCGATTTTTCGGCCCAAGGAATAATTTCGCCCCATGTATGTCTTATTATAAGAAATCTATACACGTGGCATTGATGATAAAATGATAACTGCAACGTGCAGTCAACGGCTGCAAACTATAGTTATTATTTTATCTTTCCTATATACTGATATTGGACTGATCCATTTCACTGTAAGTATACACAAAGACGATACCATACCAGGAAACAAGGGTTCAAGGTGTTAAGTCATATAGCCCAACTGGGCGATATGGTGTGATTCTTGTTGAGCCTACATTACTATTTCCATATACTGTTAAAACTAGAAGTCCTGTCATGAACTGTGCGCTTATCTAGGCTAAATTGCGCGCAGGACTTGCGCGCAATTGCCATATTGAATGGCATCCAAAGCACGGCAGGTTCTCCTGGTTACTCACAGCAAACAAAGGCAATGTTTCTGTCAATGGACCTCCGGGTTACCCGCAGGTCCATTGGCTGAAACATTGCTTGTGCACAGGTCATATGTAGAGAATTTGATAGCCTTACTATGGTCATAACGCGTAGATTAACGCGCCGATCGACGTGCTATTCGTGCACCTTCCATGTCAGGACTTCTAGTTTTAACTGGACTTGTTGGCATGTTGATCAACGAATGTTCTTTTATGCAGATATTTATGCGTAACGCGCTGAGTCACTCGGCATTACTCGCGATGTGTTGAATTCTGTAAATGTGGTTTTTCTTCATGTTATCGGTGGAGAGTCGCCATTGAAGTATTTAGATTAGCTAACCTCGTTAACATATGTACAAACGGAAGAACCCGAAGAGCGAAATACCCGGCAAATTGCGCTAAGTCTCAGAAGGCGTGATCGAAGGGGGTCGAATCACAACCCATATTACTCGTCGGACAAAATTACTCCGGAGTGTTGTATTTTTTTCGGTATATCGTGATGATTGCACGAATGAATGAAGACCGAAGTCAGACAGATAGGCAGATGGGTACACCTACATCTTGAAATAAGGATGTTTGAAATGATTAAAATTGGTGATGAAAGATAGATAATTCTACAAAACAGTCGCCCAGGAAACATTCATAGAGAATGTTTTGGTTATACCATAATACCCTGTTTGAAGTGAGAGAACATCAACATTGTAACGTTTATCTTGAACAAACATCTTCATCTCCTTGGTCATGATCTTGTAAACCAGAAAAGATGAACCAACAATTATTCATTTCCCAGTGATGTCTCCCCACTCGTTACAACAGAAATGAGATAATGTCTTCCCAAGCGCCGAGATTTAATTAAATCAATAAAACATAGACATTTTTCGTTCCGTTGTAATCATTTTGAATCAGTGCCAAACTGGTTTAGTTTTACCCAACAAGTCAGCCGAATCCATCCTCGTAATGTGCGAACAATTAAAAAAAAAAGTTCAACCTAAACCTATCATGTGATTCCCTCATTAGAACGACCTCGGATAGCTCTTTCCAGTGAGGAGTTCTCGGGTAATTATTTTGTTGGAGCTTTTGAACAATTTGGAAAAAAATAACACATTTTGGTATCTCGTGCGTTGGTTAAAACGTTAAAACGTTTGTCCCTATATACCGATAAATTCTGTCTTTTGATTGGTCAGAATACCTTGGACAAATAGCCAAGACAAAGGGTGCACCTAACATCCAAGGTATATGAGAGCGTGTAACATCCACGGAAAAAGCGCACGAGAAACATCGGGGGTATATAGTTTAAACGAAAGCTTTATGCGTTTCCACGCCACGACATAAAAGTCGAACCAAAAAACCCGAAAATAGTCACAAATATCATCAGATTTCCGACAATTCAATCATAAAAATAAAATAAGAGCAAATAATTCGTCCCTGGAGTACCAATGTGTTCTATGTGCCAATAGGCACATAGAACACATTGGAACTCTGGGGACGATATGTCAACAAAATATTGTTTACTCGTTTCATTAACGACCCAAGGGGTGTAACTCTATCTGTTGTCTTCTGCGATCATAAAAACAAAATAATTATCACGAATTTGGTGTAAGTGATTATGGAGCTGAGAAATATGTCCACAAATTTATTTCCACTATGTTTGTGTTGTGTTTCAAACGGGACAAAAACGTTACCGCCTGCGGCTCGGTGTTTAAAAACAGACATTCAGGTATTAAATCTCCATATACCATACATGTTGGCGGAGATAACTTATAATATATCTCTTAACTTCATTTCAAGCTCAAATTATTTACAATGATTAAGTCACAACTTCGTGACAGCTTTCCACATGATGCAATCAGGTATCACACACAGTGGGAGAACCAGGAACATGAGCTCCACCTCTAACAGCCTAAAGTGATTCAGAATCAAACAGTAGCGCTTTGTTAAACCAAGTAGCGACAAACATAGGTTTTAAACTGCATTATGCTGGCATCGACTGTTCGAATGTCTTTTAGGTTTGCAAGTAGCTAGCCTGCTGTGCATTGATTCTCCAGGGTCTATGGCTAGTGGATTAATATGTGGAATTCCATATGTTGGATCGAATCAAATTCCGAAACGAATTAGAGGGTTTCGAATCGAATCGTGTCCCCAATCACATTTCGGCGCTTGTTCATGTTCTGGATAGGCCATCGTTTTACAACTGTAAACAGCGTCATTCCCAGTTAAAGTATTCAATTACGGCTCGCGCGTTTGGGCAATCAAAAAGAGGAATATACGAGAACAGAATCTAAGTCGTTTCGGAAGCAGCATGTACCTGCAATCCTTTCCTATCATGAGAAATTGAGAAGACTATTGATAAGATTTTGAGACACATCTCGAGGATTGGAATCAATGTTTTCGAATCAATGCGACTTCAATCCAACTCAACTGAACTGATTCGAATCGTCAGCTCGATTCCAAAACGAATTGTTCGAAGATTCGCGGGGCGTATATCAATACACAGAATTGGGCTTTCCAAATTCGTTGTGTAAGTACAGTTAAAACTAGAAGTCCTGTCACGAACTGTGCGCTTATCTAGGCTTAACTGCGCGTAGGAATTGCGCACAATTTCCTAATGGAATGGCATCCAAAGCACGGCAGGTTCTCCTGATTACTCATAGCAAATACAGGACAGGCAATGTTTCTGCCAATGGACCTTCGGGTAACCCGGAGGTCGATTGGCTGAAACACTGCTTGTGCACAGGCCATATGTACAGAATTTGATAGCCTTACTATGGTCATAACGCGTAGATTAACGCGCAGATCGACGTGCCATTTGTGCGCATTTGATGACAGGACTTCTAGTTTTAACTGTAAATAGAATGAGTTCATGCTTTTTGAACGTGATAGGTACGTCCCAGGGTGCAGTAAGCGATGAGATGATTGATCATTAAAACTGTCTATGCCATCGCATAATACACTCTAAAATCAGTTGGGTTAAAAATTAACCAAAATCAACTGGGTTGATTGAATGAACCCAAGTAGTTTGTAATGTGGTTTTGAGTCACTATTTGCCGGACCTCAGTGTCGGAACTCGGAAGTGACGTCATGTCACGTGACTCAGTGGCGCCATGTTGTGTTTTCACGGTAACCTTCGTGAGCGGCCATGCTAAGACGTCATCCTCATAGTGATTCGTGGTGTTAGTGCGCATGCGCAGCGCGTGTTGTTAGGGTGATACTTGTTTCCGTTGTCCATTTTGTATACTAGAGGCAGACATCTTGGTTCCTATAGTAGCACGTGGTTGCTATGTTACCTAAAACCTTCTTATAGGACATGGGTATGTTAGGAGGGTGTGTTCGATTGAACAGGAACAATTTCCCGATTCGTAGCATTACCACAAACAACCCGACAAATTGTACTATTTCGAATTATTTCAGAATTCTCTGATTCTATCTATCTATGCTATAGTTTTCGTCTACCTGACCTGGTTCGTTTGTTCTGGAGTATACTCCAGTAGAAGAGAAGAGCCTATCAGCTGGAATAGCTTTGGTTATTATTACTGTATGGAGATATTCTGGTCTGTTCTTGTTAGTTCTGACCCTATTCCGAGTTCTCTTGTTGTTTCATTTATCTAGATCATCCAATGAGATCACTTTACTGGCTCTAACTAACCAAACAGATTGCTTGATTTCCCATAATCTGTATGAAGAGTTATCTCCCTTCTGTATAATAAAAGGCTATATCATTCCCAAAGCCAATAAGCTACCGAGCAGTTACTGATAAACTATTTCTCGAACGACTCGAAGCCCATCGAGCAAACGCGCTATCGCGCAACAGCTCCTTCGAGTAACTCGCACGTACGACTCTCAGCCTCATTTCAGTATTTGAGGATACCTATGGCCTGACTTTGTATTGTCTGAGGATACCTATCGAGGATACTTTTTGGAAAATCCCTTTTTTTGTCGTATGAGGCCATGAGGGCTATGTGAAAAGCCCTCAATGAGGCCTCATTTACTATCCCCCAGAGCCTCTTTTCTTTTGAGGGCATGGGGACCATGACAAAATCCCTAAATGAGGTCTAATTTACTATCCCTCTTAGACTCATTTCGGTATTTGAGGATACCTAGGGCCTGGTATTGTATTATTTGAGGATACCTATCGAGGATACTTTCTGAAGAATCCCTTTTTTGTCGTATGAGGCTCTGAGGGATGGTAAATGAGGCCTCATTGGGGGCTTTCACAAAGCTCTCAGGGCACCGAGGTCCGGTAAGTAGTGACTCAAACCGCATTACATACTACTAACCCAACTGAGTTTGATTTGGGTTTATTGTTACCCAAACTGATTTTAGAGTGCAGTATTGTGCATGCAGTATCTATATAAACGTGATATACCACTTCCAATCAATAAAAATAAATAGGGAGTAATCGCTTGACTGGACTGGTTACGTGAAATAATCCATGAGAGGTGAGGGACGTTGTACAAACACGAGTGTGCGAATGCGCACGAGTGTTTTACAATATAGTCCCTCGCTTCGAATGAATTATTTCACTTAACCAGTCCAGTCAAGCGATTACTCTGTTTATTACTTTTCATTATTAACGATAATTATATTATTTAACCCCTTACCTAATGTAATGGCCAAAAACGGCCAGCGATATTCTCAAAACTCGCCAATTAATTTTCATTATGTTTTTCATTTTTTGTCTCTAAAACATAAGCTCGTCGAGCTCGTTCCATTGAGGGGTCATAACATATTTTTTGAGACAAAAATTGAAAATAATAGTTAGTCAAGATTTTTTTTTTTTTTTGCAAGTGTCATCTGCTTTTCATGTTAGATAAAGGGTTAAAAAAACAACAACAGAAAAAAAAGCAATGAACTCCCCATTACACCCACGGCAAAGCCTCTTCGTTTGCGCGCACGGATACATGACACAATTGTTGATTACATAATTCACTTGTGAAGTTATCGTTTATAATCAAACCCGGAAATCCCAGTAAATCACACTTTGGAAAGTAATAAAATAGTGTCAATGTCCGGCTTAAGACCTCCGTCTTCAACAAGAAGGTTGACTGTCTGCGCTTTGATTGCACCACGTTGTGTTTTCTTAAAATAGTATTGGTTGGGTTGAACACTCACTCCGTGTTTTTGTACCAATTGTAATCTACAATACACAAACTGCAATTACCGTATTCTGTACACTTTAACCCGTTACCTAATGTAATAGACACATCTCGCAGCGCTGTTCACAAAAATCGGCAAACAGTTGTTTTCTTCAATTTTTGCCTCCGATGGATACTGTGTGTTGGTGACTGCAAATATACAATGCAGTACCGTCGCCGTGGACTGCACATGAGCAGTAATATCCACGCATGCCTTTGCCAGGTAATAAAAATCATTATCAGCAAAAGTTTAAGTAATGAAGCTCTAGTTTGTACCAGGTGCTTCATTAATTACATTTTTGATGAATATTCCTATAGTTAGTGTTTGGAATCTAATACTATTGCGTCCTCGGAAATATAGTGACCAGTGCGCGAGGGCCGTACTGCAAAAAAGCAAGCAGAAAGAAAAAATGGAAATGTCAAAGTTGTGTTAGGTAATAGGTTAAACTTCAGAACGTTTACTTTCCCTCACTAGTTGCACTGCTATAGCATCACCCAGTGTTCGACTGGTCTCCCGAAGAAGCAACAAAGCAACAGTAACTAGCGCGTCATATAGGCGATAACGTTGAGATCATTTCAAAAAGTTTCTTTCGAAAACCCAAAACTAAATTTTGCACACTGCGCTTTGATTGCTTTACCCAAGGCATCAGCCCCACAGAAAAATATCTTCACTTTGCCTCGATTCTGTTCTTTAATTTCTGTAAAAATCTGAAAAGATAGTAATGAAATAACTATTAGAACATTGTCCTAAATAGAGAAGTAAATGGCGGGGACGTTACAGTGGTATTAATGGCAGGAACGACAATTGCCACAACCACAAGAACATCACAATGTGCCAACTATTTCCTCGATAACTCAGTACAGCGATAACTTGTTCGAATCCGCATTTCATAACAATCTTGGCTAGGCAAAATCTACATTGTACTCAGGGGTATCATTCACTACACATTGAATACAGACATTAGTGTACACTTTGTAAATACATAACGCGTGTTTGAGTGTTTATTTGGGGTTAACGACACTTACCAAACCCAGCGTTAAAATATAGTCCCTTTGTCTTTTCTGCAAAAGTTTATTAACAGGTCAGAATTGTTTTAGCCCGTTCCAATGGGGCGTGGGGGGGGGGGGGGGGGGTCGTAACCTATGTTTTTCAGATAAAAAATGAAAAAATTAGTTATTCAAGATTTTTTTTGCAAATGTCGTCTGCTTTTCATGTTAGGCAAAGGGTAAACGTAAGAATTTAAGGGGAGGGGAAATATGCACTTCCCTATGCATTTCATACAAAAGTTAACACTCCCATCTCATTGTCTGTTTCAAGTCTTCCTGTGGCAGTTAACTAATCAGGACCGTGACAGGTTTACGGGTGGAGCAAGCCGGAATACCTGGAGAGAACCACCGAGCAACGACGAGCAGCTGCCAGCTCCCCAGCATCGTAACTCCGCACTGCAGCGGCAGATATTTCATTTCAATTCTTATAATTTAATTGAGGGTATGCTTGTGTTATAACGTGCCCTCGCGCGACCAACGTCTTCCTGATTTATATCCTTACACTCGTATCAACCTTCGCGCAGACAATAGTTTTAGTTTTATTATCTTCAACATACACCAATGCACGGCGTCTCGAATACGGAAGAAAACAATCAGTATGGACACCTGAAGTGAAAGATAATGATAACTACGATGGGGGTGGGGGGGGCGCGGTGGCTCAGTTGGTAGAGGTGCAGGCTGCAAGCCGAGGGGTCCTTGGTTCGAATCCCACCTGCGGCAACCGCGTTGTGTCCTTGGGCAAGTCACTTCACCCCCATTGCCCACGTGGGGGCACGGTGACGCTGTGTACTAAGGCGTACTTCATGTCGATGGTGCACCTGTCTTCAACCAATGCTAACCCTGCTTGTATGGAGTTGGTATGTTGGGGAGCTGACAGTTGCTCGCCGTTGCTCGGTGGTTCTCTCCGGGTACTCCGGCTTCCTCCACCCGTAAAACTGTTACGGTCATGGTTAGCCATTGTGCAGAAACATGTGACCTTAAACACCAATAAATAAATAAATAAATAAATAAATAAATAAATAAATAAATAAATAAATAACTACGATGATGAATGAAAAGTTTCAGCGCGCCGAATGCACACTGGGACGATGTGGTATTTGAAATCCCTTGCGACCCGAATAACAAGATTTGCTTATGAATCAAAGACAGACGGAATAGAGGGCCAATGTTTGATCTGAGTGTGCGCTCTGGTAGTAAGATAGTGGGGTCATACACCCGAAGTACTAACTAATAGTCCACTTGCATGCATTATAGTTTGATTGCACCGTTGAATACGCCCTTATTGTTTGTATTAACAAATTGGCGGACAGAGCAAACACATCTATACGATAGGAAAATTGTTCATCGAGTTAATCCGCTTGAACCCGAGAGGCCACTTTTCCCACACAGGAACACGATACGTCATAACTTCATTAAGTAGGATGGCTGCTAATGGAATGTGTGGGGTAGACTAATCAATATTGTCAACGTGCAGCCCAAAAGCTGCACTTTGACAATGTTATTTGGTCTACCCCCAATATTGAATGTGGACTAATCCAATTGCTACCATTGAATTGATATGGAAGATACCACCAGCTTCTAAGGGGTTAAAAATCACCCGGACCAATTATATGCAAGCAGACTGGATAGCATTAAAGAAAATTAAATTTTAATAATGTGGTGAAAAAGTTATGAAACTCGATGGCGCCCAAGTGGGAGATATAACTGTACATTCCAGACACGCGTCGGAGTTAATAAGACTTTCACATTCACATTCGATAGTTTAAAAATATTTTCCCTCCCCTTAAATTCTTACGTTAAAACAATTCTGACCTGTTAATGAACTTTGTATAGGAAAGACAGATGTCTATATTTTTCTTCGGCAGTTCAATAAACGTAACAGGGAAATGCTTCGACAACTATAGGCTTAAATGTGTCTTGGTCGATTCGTTGGTGTATCGATCGAACATGTTTCGATCTCTTCAGTTGGGCGCATTTAATAGACAATCGAGTGTTTTTTAGTGGATAGAAAATATTATCAGATTCGTGATCACAAGAAATTGTGTTTTTCGTTCCCGCTCTTACGATTATCGTTGGTATTCCGCGCAAAGAACTGAATCTTCTACATACACGATACATAATACTCAGTTTCTACATTCTTGGCTAATTAGGGATTCGGCTTAATTTTTTACTGACATTTTGAGTGATAAAGCATCTTGACTATTCCAGCACACTCTCTGAATGGTGCCAACCTATAGTACGGCCGCCGTGGACAGATCGCTTTCCACGGGTGGGGAATATATCCACGAGCGCAATAATAATAGATTCCAAACACTAATTATAGGAATAATCATCAAACGTTTAATTAATGAAGCACCGCGTACAACCCAGTGCTTCATTAATTACAATTTTGCTGCTGATGATTTTTATTACCTGGTAAACGCATGCATGGGCATCACTCACCATGCGTGGATTACGACCAGTCCACGGCGACTGTAATGTATAAAACACTGCTCCTGACCCAAATATATTCTATTAATTACTGGGGTGGGGTATCAATAAGAATATAATCCTACATGATGCAGCTTGAGGTTATTAATGATCATCCTTCCATCAGTTAACGTTTTATATAACAAGGGATCCACCTCCCCCGTTTGTGGTCAACTGGCTACCCAACACGTTTAGGGAGAACGCATCCCACTCAGTCTATCTCACTTTCTGAATTAAACAAAAATAGAATACGAAATTTCTAAAAAAAAAACATCTTTTATAACATGCCTGTTCCATGATATCCCCATCTACAGCAACACTAAACTATGCGGAAAATGAAAATCTGTTCTGCACATATGTGCGGAACGGAAATCGCTGACGGACAATATTTTAAATAAAAACGGAATTTCACTGGAATTTTCTACAAATCGGTCAATGCAATTACAATTTGAATTGTTAGCGATAGATGAAAATCGTCCCCACATTTGTTTTTGTAAACATTCAACTCACGCGTTTATTCAACTGGAGATATATTTTTTAAATCACAAGGAAGTGTACCCATGCCCTCATCCGACCTCCCCTCCCCTCCTCTGCCCTCCACACACACACATATCCCAAAATGCGAACCTAAGATCCAGTCTCTTCATTTCCCAGATCGTCCTAAGATTCCTCTTATAAACAGCTTAATATCAATAACCGTATCGACAAGCGACCGGACCTAAAAGAAAGGAGTGTGGAGGGAGAGGGCGGGGGAGCAAGGGACAAGCGCCCACAAACATCTCGGCGTATCATATGATTACTCAATTAGTTTAAAAGCTTGAGAGCGTGAAAATCGGAAAATTTAGAAGAATAAAAAAAGGTCCAACATGATTCTAGCCCTATAACTACGATTTACCAAGAAGAAATATCAAGTAAGTACGCTATTAAAATAGAAATGGATTTTCAAAAACTTATCGTAAGAAATGATGTCATAAAGTCGGGGATCGCATCGTGGTTTTTCGGTTTGAAGTCAAATTCTGTAAACACTGAGCCACCACGCCCCCACTATAAACACTGGTATAAAACTTCAACGATTATAGTGGAAGTACAAGAATGAATAGGGATTACGTCACGTACAGCGCTAGAACCAATACAATGACGTCCTGGAGCCAGTACTATAAAGCTTTTACAACTGTATTTTCAAGAATTGTATTTTCTCTATATTAATATAACTGACTAAATTGAATCATTAGTATTTTAAAAGATATGGCAATTTGCCAACTGGCAAATTGCCAGATCTTTGAAAATGCTAATGGTTCATTTTAACCCATTTAAAGTCATAGCTAGAATATACAATTCTATAAAATACAATTGTAATAGTTTCATAGTATTGGCTCCAGGACGTCATTGTATTGGTTCTAGCGCTGTACGTGACGTAATCCCTATTTATTCTTGTACTTCCACTATAATCGTTGATGTTTTCATTTCGTAAAATGTCAATTCGTAGACGCTGACTGATTTTCAAAATAGACCCAGAACTATACTCCGTCCGTTCATAATGCGAAGAAGCCAAGTTACAAATATTGTGAGATAAATTAGTTATTACCATCATATGACTTTCCCAGATGGTGTATTGAAATCTCGACCTCTCCCCACGGTCATACATCGACTTGTCCTAGCGGGCTTGATGGTAATAGCACATATATATTATCTACTCATACAATAGAAGTACAACTTTATCTGGCTAGTGGGTTCTAACTTCAGTTGGTTAATTTCTTCTACTTCAAACATCCGCGAAATCGAAGGCTAGCCTTTGGGGTTCAATGACGATGGAAGAAGAAAAACACATCGAATCACGATGAGATCAAACATATGTCGACGGAGAGTGACTAATGGGTGTTCTTTTCTACTTTAACATTATTATGCGGAACCTGATACAAGTGGTTTTCAATTGTTCAGAAGGTACACAATATATTAATAGCCCACCTCACCCCAGCTAACACACTATTTATCGCCTATCCTTACACTTATCATAGGAAATAGCATTTTCGCGGATCAGACTTTTCCAACGGGCTGAACAGTTGTAAGTCCAGTTCGTTTTGGACATTTGTGCACCCCACCCTTCAGCGAGCATACACCATCTATAACTCATGCTATTATCCCAAATGGTCACAAATGTAATTAAAACGCGTTTGAAGTCTGATAAATTACACACCCATATGTTTCTGTCAGGAACTCAAATAAGATATGAAAATGTTGGTTGAAATTTCTGAGGGCACTGTTCTGTTTTTTTTTTTTGATGAAAGCATGCCTTGATAATGTTGCTAGAATATTAGTCAATCGAACTTGAGCCATCATAGTCGCGACACACATCGCCGATAAAAATAATAGTTAAACTTCAAAATGTTTCTGGTTTGCGGTGGAAGGGGGATGACTCTGTATTTAAAATGTGAAATTCGCCGGCTGTGAAATGTATCGGTAAAGCCCAATAAACAGACGTACAAATATTCTATCACAAATTTATACTACAGCAGGTGGTACGGCGGCTCAGCGGTTACAACATGGAACCTCAAACGGAAAGATGAACGGTTCGATCGCCGCCATGGGTAACTCGCTTTCACATTTTCAGCGATATCCCTTACCTAACGAATGGGCTGTTGCCCCCGCCTAACATACAAATTGTGCAGTAGAAAAAAATAAAAAACTCAACAAAACCATATCACGTGACACATCATTGGAACGAACTCATCGAGTTCGGTCCAATGAGGGGTCACATGACATGGCTTTATTGATTTTTGAAAGAATTTGGGGTGATTAAAATAATAAATTTTGATATCATGTGTTTTCTGTAAAGGGTTAAAATCTGTTCATGTGGAATAGGCCAAATAATACAATGTGTGCACAAAATACGAACAATGCTCCATGAATTATAAACTACAGCAGTTCGAGACTTTAACCCTTTACCTAACGAATCGCCCGCATCCGCCCCCGTAATATGCAAATTGAGCAGTTGAAAAAATTAAATTTTTCAAAATATTTCGACAAAACCATATCATGTGACCCCTCATTGGAACGAGCTCATTGAGCTCGTTCCAATGAGGGGTCACATGATATGATTTTGTCGAAATATTTTGAAAAATTTAAAAAAAATGATATTTAAAATAATTATTTATTATTTATTTATTGATGTTTAAGGTCACATATTTATGCACAATGGCTAATCATGACCGTGACAGTTTTACGGGTGGAGGAAGCCGGAGTACCCGGAGAGAACCACCGAGCAACGACGAGCAGCTGCCAGCTCCCCAACATCGTAACTCCGCACTGCAGCACAGGCAGGGTTAGATTGGTTGAAGACATGCGTACCATCGACGTGCAGTACGCCTTAGTACACGGCGTCATCGTGCCCCCACACGGGCAATGGGGGTGAAGTGTCTTGCCCAAGGACACAACGCGGTTGCCGCAGGTGGGATTCGAACCGAGGACCTCTCGGCTTGCAGCCTGCACCTCTACCTACTGAGCCACCGCGCCCCCATTTAAAATAATACATTTTGCTATTGCCTGTGTTGGGTAAAGGGTTAAACTAATCAAACTTCACGTAAACAACATAATTCGACATTCTTCAAGACCACTCACTGTCTTTCTCTCATGCATTCTATGGAGAATAATATGATTGACTTACGATTGCTCTGCGAAAGTTGCATGCCATGTATTTTATCCCATAAATGGACGTTTATTCGAACAATAAAAGTCTTGGAAAAATTTTTTCTTTATTCACCTAGTAGCACCTGCTAGTAGGTTGATAAATTTTCCCCGAAAGTTTAACACTGAAAGAATTTAATCCTATAGTAGAGACGGACTTATTGACCTCTGACCTCTACCGCATTCGTGTTGTCATGACCTGTTTGACGTTTGTGGGAGACATAATGAACTGGCGTTAATCAAACGTTGACCTTCGCTGAAATGTTTAATTTTAGAATATATGACACATTTCAACTCTGTCTGACAATAAAACGAACAACAATTAACAAAGAAAACACTAAGTAAACCAATCGAAACCAAGCGTTGAAAAGCATACAAGTACGATCGTGAAAGGCGGGGGTATGATGAGTGACGTTTCATTTTCCAAATGAAGTGTAAATAAACAATGCACGCATCCTCTGCTTTGTTTTTAAAACTCAAGTTGAATCAACGACGAAAAAAAAAAACAACAATAAACAACAAAAATAAGAAAGATAAACATTGTTCATTTAATAAAGTATTTTGCAACTTTAGCTCAAGTTTGTAGGGGTATTATTTTTAGACAGAAATATATCACTGCACCTTGTTTATTTTTTGGCAGTTTTGCTTGTCGATCTAATTTGACCAGTGTGGTCCTCACTTCTCGCAGTGTTTTGTAGCGAGTAACAGCACGATTTCTCCGCGACTGCCCTCTAAATGATTTATGGGATAAACAAAATAAACAGTGTTTGTTTCACTCTTAATCCTACTCGTAGAATATTGTTTTTTTACTTGAAAGCACTGTGCGTTTATTCTACATACACCAAACCCAAACAAATTTGATTATTGCAACGAATAGCTTATTCGAGAGACGAGAAATATTTTGGAATCCCCCACTCTCTGTGTACCAGTAGAGTGAACGGGTGCAGATGTTCTTTGACTTTTTGCTTGAAGACATTTTCCTGATGCCTGGACTCAACAATAGCGCGCTTCACTTCAAACGGTAGAGAGCACTATACAGCGTGCAGCCCATTTTCCAAATCGAAAGACCAGATGTTGTTGTCTTCAAATATAATTTAAAGGATGTGCTAGCCAATTATAGTCAGGGTAAATAAAAAACTTATGGTATTATTTTCATAATCTACTCGATTCTGCTTCCTGGTGCGGAACTGGACCAACATACTGCGCTAAAAAATAACGGATATCGACGTTAAATACTCTCAGAGGTAAGAGAGTGGTGACCGAGTGGATAAGTGCGCTAGTTGCGCATGTCAGCGGTCCCCAGGTATCGATGTTCGCTCGGAGAAAGTTCTCGAGATGTTCGAACACACTCTGTCAGCATCAATTGTGGGATTGATGTTGTCACAGCGTGCCGTCCTATCTGGTGAGGACGTACAATGGGTTTACTCTGTCTGGAGAGAGACACGCTAAATATCCATTCGTAATCGTGAAGAGCGAGATCACGAAGTTGCCTTTGCGAACAAAACAAATAAATACTGCCAGCAATTTTGTTCTTGAAAAATAACATACCTTATTCCAATCTGGTCTTCCGGGCTGTGTCTTTGTTTTTAGACCAGTTATTAAATCTCGGTTCTCCTGTTTATGGATCAAATCAAGTGCCATCTGTAGACCAATGCCCTTCATGTCAGTTTTACTGAGTGCGGCGGTCATAAACATGTGCATGTCTAGTACACGGTTATCTCCCCCTAGTTCAGATTGTTCTACCTCCAGTTGTGTGAGGAGTTGCACAAACCATTCAAAACTTTTCTGGTCTCTATTCACCCATACAAAGTCCACCTGAAATGAAAGACGATGTGTTATTGTTTTCTATAAAAACGGATTACAAGTAGTGGCATCGCGAAGTTGACTGATTTGTTGTGAGGGAGGTGTGGGGGCGGGGGTGGGGGTGGGGGGGGGGGGGTGTAAACCTGATTTGTTCGGATTGTGATAGCTCAAGTCCTGACTGACCAATATTTCAACTACACCATCAAGGTATGCCTTCGTTGAAGACATACCTTGATGATGTAGTTGGAATGCAGGTGTAGTTGGGAGAGAGTGGTGGCCGAGTGGATAACTGCGCTAGTCTCTCATGCCAGAGGTCCCGGGATCGAACCCGGTCGGGGGAAAGTTCTCGAGGTGCCCAAGCACACTCTGTCAGCATCAAGTGTGGGGTGATGCTGTCACCGCCTACCGTCCTATCGGGTGGGGACGTTAAATCGCTGTCCTCTATGTGTAGAGAGGCACACTCCGTGTGGGCTAAAGATCCCGTTCAAGAAGAGCGAGGCCACGAAGTTGTCACTACGAAGGTCATCCCACACACCTGCGCCATTGGGCCAAGGGGAGGAGTTAATATAAGTTGCCTAACTTGTTCGCCAATCCTTGTAAAACAAATAATATTAAATAAAATGTAGCTGGGATATTGGTCAGTCTTACTGAATTAGCACGTATCGTACAGTTACTCCAAACTGGTTATACTATGTCCCCCAAAAGCCCAAATCGTGTACTAAAGACCTCCCTTTCTAAGACCGACTCCGTGTGACACTAGTCCAAGAATCAAATCTAGTCTGTTAAGAAAGTACATGATTCCAGGCAAGAGAGGTTTGATATCTTAGACTCTAACCCCGACAAAGATGTCCCTACTGGAAAATTATGAGTGAGTGGTGATCACAACCCATCCACCACTCCCCCATAGTTACGCCACTGGTTACTGGTTTTCAATATTTAATTACTGTGGCTTCCAGTCGCAACCCTGTGTGAATACGTTTTTGCGTGAATAAAAAAAAAATGGCCGGTAATGAGCAGACGGCACAAACAAACAACAAATCGATCAAATCAGTAATAATTTAATCAGCAGAGTATCTCAACTCAAATGCACAATGGATGCCCCTTTCTACAGTAGACATTTTCATAAACGATGATGTCTGAGTAAAAAGAATAGTGTGCAAACAAATGCCACGATAATACTCAATGTAAGCTCACAGGGCAGGCGGTGCGACAAATCAGAGGCCGACCAATGTGTTATTATCATTATTACGGGTTGTTTGTTTATCCATTTTCAGTGGAGTTTGCGCGCAGAATATCGTTGATGCAATGTGAAGTTTATTCACTCACATATACATACATGTATTCTTTTGTGCTCCAGCGCTCCAGTTATAGATATTACAATCAAAGGGTATTCACTTCAATTTGAAGACAATTAGTGCAAATTCGCTGCGTAATCATAAACTAAGGCGGTAGTAAGTCCTCATTTATAATTATTTAGTAAACAAAACATGTGTATTGGTATCGGAAAAGTTAACAAAGACCCGGCCAAATTAAGTCTCAACTGAGCAGCATTTCTTGTGTGGATTCAAGGAAAATTAATGTTTATGGTATTTCTAGATTGCACCAGCTGGAATATTTCAGTTGGTTCGAAAGAAAAGTGCACCGACGGTCCGACCAACTGAAATATTCCAGAGCAATTAATCTAAACATAGGGACTGTTTATTGTCTAGACTGGTTCCAGTCCATAGGAGCGTTGAATTCGCTGAAAAGGTGATATTGGTAGCTAGACAGCTTGTTCTAGATATTTATTTGTTTTAAAGGTCACATGTTCCTGCACAATGACTAATCGTGACCGCAACATAGATATAAAGTTCAACCAATTGTTTCATACCACTGTTGCTCATTTCAGAGGACTTCCACCCCATTTATTGGTTACCAGGTTCTATTTTACTGGTAAAACAGAACGTGTTTATCACAGTTAACAGGCACTCTTTCACCTTCCGGGATTCCCACGGGGTGAGTTGGTTATAAATTATGCAATCTATAACGTTCGCAAATGGAACAAATAAAAAAACAAAACACCCGCAAACACGGATTGGTCTACAAGTAAACACATGACCAGACCAGTCGCCAATACTTATTTCTGGTCGATTTGTATAAAATCGTGCAGCAGTAATCCAAAACAAATAGAAATGAAGTTTTAATTTTATTTAATTATTAAATCAAAAAGGCAATTATTCAGTGAGTGTACACATTTTTTTTTTGCAATAAAAACTTAATCTAGATAAAACAATATTACTTAAATGATAAACAGTATAACAAAAGTATACTTACTTTGTCATCCGATTTCGACACACTTAGATCAGTGGATTGACATTTCAAGAATAAAAACAAGGGCAACGCAAGGCGTGGCCTACTGCCCCCGACGCGTAGGCATGTTTGAAGTAGCCTTAAAGATATTGTGGGACTTGAAAATTTTCAACCATTTTCTAAGTCGAAAAAGTTAAAGAAGGGACATAACTCTGGGTAAAATTATTGGACGGAACCCGTTCCCTGTGCATATCCGTTCCCCCAGGGAGGTCTATCAGCATACCAACGGAGATCCAAATCTGACTAATGGTTTTGAATCTACAATACAAAACGTTTGTACGGACAGACGGACGGACGGGTAGACGGACTGGTGGACGGAGGGCTTCACTGGATACCTCCAGAATCCTCCTTCGGAGGTCGGAGGCATAATAGCGAGAATACAAGCCTGAATGAAGGTAACAAACCAAAAATATCATATTAAATTCTACATTGCCACATTGCATTATCGACGGACTATATTCTACAATGTTTAGGAAGAAAATCGGACTGAGAATTTAGGTCGAAACCACCTATCCACATTTGGAATCATAGGGCAGTTCTCGATCTGTTATTTTCAACTGTAATCAGACACTCTTTGCATACGTTACATCTGAGAAATGTGTCAGCATTGTTGTTATTTTATAAAAAAAAAACCATATATATCGGGCTTGTTTTAGTTTTAGGACTACAAGATATGACTGACATGGACTGAAGAGTGAAGAAATAAGATGGAAATGCTACCGCGCGAATTATCACAGGCGCGTTATTTCAATAAATTAAACTTCGACAATTTATACGGACAAAATTGTAGTATTCAGTCATGTGACTCAAAGACAACGTCATGCGAACTACCTGTTTGTAATATCAGTTGATACGTACCTTCTTGAGTTTCATAATATTATCTGGGATGTCACCATACCAACTATGGTCACATTTCGGACAGGACTTCTTGGATGTCTTCAGTCTGTACATGATGCTCTGTAGAATAGCAGCAAATGGTGTCACCCCTATCCCAGCACCGACTAACACGGCATGTTCGGTATCAAAAATCTCCCTAGTTGGTGTTCCGTAAGGACCATCAATATATACCTGAAACATCATAGTTACATTCATATTAAGTGTTTGAATATCATCCTTGACTTATGTCGTCGTGAACTGAGACTTTCGATAAAGTTATCTCCCTTGATTTTATTAGAAGCATGACGGAGATCCAATTTAGCAAGTATTTTTTGAGAAAACGCCTGTGACATCACGACGCCTCAGTGCTAGAATGTCCTATGTCCCATAGGGACATATGACATTCTAGCACTCAGGCGACGATCAGTAGAGAATACCTCTTTAATAAAACAGACTGCTTCGAGATCCGTCTGTTGTTTTTGTGTGTTAAAGGTGCCAAAAGGAAACTTGGCTTCTTACGGCAAGCTGATTAGAAGGTACTAATCACGGGTAATCCGTCACTAAGAACATCCATCAGTATCATACCTACAACACTTGGTGTCCACATTCGTTCTTTGTTTATCAAATCGTCTCTTGAGTTTCAATGTGTTCTATGTGCCTACTGGCACATAGAACACATTGGAACTCAATCGACGAAATGCGTTTTTAAGGTAATTTGCAAGTTTTTATCCGTCTCGCGAAAAGAATTGGCAACTCTCACCTTCATGACTTTTATATTAATGGAAACGACAGTGTCCTTATTATATGTCACGATGCGTAAACTGTTGATATAATGAATAGAAAACAAGCTGCACAACATTAGTGGTGAAAACGTAATTTTCATATTTTAAAAGGGTTTCAACAGAAAGTAATAGTCAAAAGTTCAAAGTGAATGGGAATGAAATTGCAAAAGCCAGCTTCTGCAGTTTTTATACTACTCAACAGTAAAATGCCTGAAGTTTGTGAGATGCTGTGCATATCGATTATACAACTTAGCTAAGATGTCGAAATTTCAATCATAAAATGAAATTCCCATACCCTTAGTGTCAAATTTACGGGCAGCTTGAAATTATTAAAGGGAGCTAACTTTCCTGTCAATCTTTTCAAATGAAGAAAATTGTCAGCCATGTTTTAATTTTGACCGATATTATTTTTATACTCGAGTTGTGTGGGGGATTTCACCCGATGAGAAAGATATGTAACCCAGACACGAGTGTTTGGGCCAAAGATTTTTTTCGATAGTGAGATTCCACCAGCCCACTCCTACACCACTCGGGGATGAATTTTCTCCCACCTCCCCTAACAGAAAAATTAGATCCCCCTTAATCTTGTAAAGCTGTCAGTAATTTTCAAATGAAAAACTGAAATTTCGAAATATTAGCGAAGTTTTAGGTATCGCCAATATATCATTTCACAAATTGCAGGCATTTTCCGGCAGAGAAGTATAACAATACAGAAGCTCTACTTTTTACAAATTTTCACCAATCAGTTTGAATGTTTGGCTATTATTCTCTGTTGAAATCTTTTTAACCCTTTACCCAACGCAGACGATTTCAAAATTTATTATTTTAAATATCATTTTTCAAATTTTTTCAAAAAGAATCAACAAAACTATATCATGTGACCCCTCTTTGGAACGAGCTCGACGAGCTCGTTCCAAAGAGGGGTCACATGATATGGTTTTGTTGAAAATTTTCGAAAAATAATATTTTTTCAGCTGCTGAATTTGCATATTACGCGGGCAATTCGTTGGGTAAAGGGTTAAAAATAAAGCCGGCGCTTTCACCAGTTTTTGATGTTCTGTAACTCTGTTTCTGTTCATTATATCAACAGTGTGCGCATCGTGCCATATAATACAGGCACTATCCTTTCCGTTAATATGAAATCTAGGATATTTTACTAATGTTTTTCCTGGAAAGAAAGAAAACTTGGAAATTTCTGTAAAACTCATTCGCTAAACTAAGAACCAAACTAAATACTTACTTAATGCTGATAGGTGTGGTACTGATAAATATACTTAATGTTGGGTTATCTGTAAAGTAGTAGTTTCTAATTTATTCGCCACAAGAAAACATGTTTCCTTTTGTTACCTTTAATAAACGAACACAGTTGACAGCTCCGAGAACACTGTCTGTTGTATTCGTTTATTAAAAGTAACACCAGGAAACGTAGCTTTATTTTCCACTGATGTCATAAGTCAATATGCTGACGACTCGACTCTATTTTTGAGTAACTACTCTCAATCATTAAACACAGTTCTGGAGGTCGTTAACTCTTTTGCAGAGGAGTCAGGCCTTAAAGTCAACTTCGAAAAGACCCAGCTTGTATGGTTTGGGTCTGAAAAAGGGTCGAGTAAAAAGATTGCCACGAAACGAAATGTTCAGTGGAACAATAATGGGAAATTCACCATTTTGGGTATAATGTATGATCTATTCAGTGAAAAGTATATAAATTATATATATAAAATTACATTGAAAACTGAAAAGGTGGACAAATTTCTGAATGACTGGTCGTTTAGAAATCTCAGCCTAATTGGGAAAACTATCGCCGCAAAAATGCTAGCTTTACCAATACTGATACACTGTCCATTAGCCCTTCCCAAAGCACTTGTTAATATATCAGACGCAATGCAATCTAAACTATTTCATTGTTTCTGGGAGGGTCGTCGCCCCTCTAATAATTTCAAGGGGGGTGGGGGGTAACTTTATCGAAAGCCAATTTTCATGACGATATGAGTGAAGGATGTGCACAATAATTTAAGCGGGTCAATATAACATGTTAAATTTATTTCACGACATACTATTATTATTGAATAATGAAGTATACTACGGAAATGGGCGTAATTTTTAGCAGATGTGCACGACCTTCTCGGTACATTGCTCCAACGCGACATTATACAGCCGGTTGTCACAGAAATATTTTAACAGGAATTTATAGCAACCAAATGCTTACAGGGAATATAACATGAAGCAACGATTTTGTTTACTTTTTACAGTTTATAAGTGTTAATTGTTTGGAAGTATTTTTTTTACATGACTTGCCTTAAAATGTACAGTAAATCCTTCGAAACTGCTTCTATGTTTAAATAAAATATGTACTACTTACCCTGACAGAAACCTGCTTCACCCGCTTCTTCTTGCCCTATAAGGTAAACAAAAAAAAAAACGTTTGTGATGGGTTAAAGTCTGCCTGTCTGTATGTTGGTCTGCCTTTCGGTCTGGCTTTCTTGTAACCAAATCAGGTATTTCCTTGTCTCGACTTTATTAGGTTAACTGTTTTCTCATGTGCCTACGGTTCATTGTGACCTGTTTTTGAAAACCATAAGTATGGCACATGATATGTATATGATTTCTCCTGCTTCTAGATAACAGATTGTAGAAAACGTCTTTTACACCTGACTATAACGAATATAGTAGAGAACCGTGTCATTAATAAACCTAGGTCCAAGAATACAATCTTTTTTATTTATATTTCAATTCCTCAACAACTACTTACAGTAAAGTCACCGTGTACTGGTCGTAATCCACGCATGGGCAGTGATATTCACGCATGCCTTTACCAGGTAATAAAAATCGTCATCAGCAAAATTTTAATTAATGAAGCACCGGGTTGTACCCAGGTGCTTCATTGATTAAATTATTGATGATTATTCCTATAATTAGTGTTTAGAATCTAATATAATTGCGTCCGAGGAAATATTGCCTACCCATGGAAAGTGGCTAGTTCACGGTGGGTGTACTGTAGTAAATTGTAAGTACAATAAGCGTTGTGAACTGTGATGTATACTCCACAAACTACTGTTGTATCAACTTTAGTATTTGTATTTTTTAGTTACAATGTACTTACTTCTTATCCGAATAAAAAACTTCTTATCCCCCCCCCCCCCAAAAAAAAAGAAAGAAAATAAACAAAACAACTTTTTGAGAGCATACTCCCCTTCCCGTCATTTCGCCATTAGAAATGTAATAAAACAGTACACAAGATAAGGCACGTGTAGACATTAGCATGGATGGAGTCTTAGTAGTAACGCAATGACATGTTGGAAATATTGGGGACGCACGGATATGCTTTATTCCCCTCCAGACTGACGGTAGAATATCGAAATTTCAAAAATAGGTATTCATCACCGGGGGGGGGGGGGGGGGTGGCCGGTGGGGGGGGGGGGGGCGTCCATCTCCAGAGAATACCGAGAAATTTAGTTGTCAAAAGTCTCCAATGGGGCCTTGTTGTCCGGGAGAGGCTGTGCGGTTTACAAACAACTATATATGTACATTGTATTTATTGGTGTTTTAAGTTAACATACTTATGCACAATGGCTAATCGTGACCGTGACAGTTTTACGGGTGGACGAAGTCGGAGTACCCGGAGGGAACCATCGAGCATCGACGAGCAATTGTCAGCTCCTCGACATTCTAACTCTGTTCAAGCTCTGCTCAAGCAGGGTTATAGCGGCTGAAGTCATGTGCACCATCGACGTGCAGTACGCCTTAGTACACGGCGTCATCGTGCCCCCATGTAGGAAGCCGGGATAAAGTACCTTGCCCAAGGCCACAACGCGGGTCGTCCCGGACTATGATCGAACTCGCGACCTCTAGCATAGAAGTCCAACAGTCTACCACTGAGCCTCCCTTACAATCAACTAAATGAGTTTAGTGGAGTTAGCAGGACTATGGTGATCGGGGCTTGTCTTGAAATTGTAGGGGGATGGCGTCACTACTCAGAACATGGCAGAGGAACGGCGTTCCCATATTCCCTCAAGGAAAGCTCCCTGTCGATGAGTCAACCATAATACCAAAATTTCATCTCTTGCTTTGGATAACAATGCCAACCTGAAATGGATATGGACAAGATTTGTACTTAACTGGGCGGCTCTCTGAAGCGGACAATCTGCATTATTCTATAAAATTTGACAGACAATTCCGATTGTCGTTGGCTATTTGACGTTGGTTTAACCTTCACCGAAAATCCCCAAGATGTTATTTTATTACACGCCTGTTCTATGAATTCCCCATCCACATCAACACTTAACCATGCGGAAAATAAAAATATGTTCCACACATATGTGAGGAACGGAAATCCTGGAAGGACTATTTTTTCTGACGAAGTGAAATTTCACTGGACTTTTCTACAAATCGTGCACCGCAATTACAATTTGAATCGCTATATATAGCTAAAATCGCCCCTTGTGTTCCCATGTGTTCTATGTGCCAGTAGGCGAAATAGTAATACGGGTTCTCGTCGCAAATTTGGCTGGCGATGAAATGTGTTCTTTTTGTTGATAGTTGTCAAATGAATTTATGAGTGTCCTAATAATTGTTTTTATAGACGTGAAGGCGTGTTATAAACACAGAACGACACACGCGTGTGAATGGGTTAATCGATATGGCACTTGTGCCATCGCGGAAGGATAAAACTCGAGGCCTGCGGACTCTCGTTTTATCCTTCCGCACTGGCACTCGTGGTCGATATGGCACTTGTGCTATCGCGGAAGGATAAAACTCGAGGCCTGGAGACTCTCGTTTTATCCTTCCGCGCTGGCACTCGTGCCATATCGATTAACCCATTCACACGCGTGTGTCGTTCTGTGTATTTTGGAAATGACTGTAAGTGCCATAAAAGTATACAAATAGTCTTACTTGTCACGCAACATTGACGTTTGATCTTCTGATCTACAAAGTAAATCTGGTCGAAAACACATTTTGAACAATACGTAAAACGTTAGGCTAACAACTATTGCTGTAAATTCCCGTACAGTATAAATATACACGTAAGACAAACAATGAAAAAAATAGATCAGTTTGAAGCCGAACCGAGAATTTCCAGATGTCATTTAACGAAAAACGACCATCACCTTGTTAGCCCAAACCAAGAAGAACGTGCTTTTCATCGCGTAATGTTACACAAGCCTTCCTGAAATGAATAGTAACCATGTGCTCTGATGTTGACTAAGGTATTTGGAGTCGGCAGTTTCTAATCCTTCCAACATCTTTTGTGAGAACTCAAATGCTACGAGACCGCATAATTTCACCTCTGGGTGATGAACTTTCCATTTTGACGTTTCTTCATGCTTTTCTACATATTGTCTGTTTATGATGTCATATTATAAACGTGTCCTATTATTTTCCAATGCGAAAGTGTGGCTCATTATCAGAACGTGTATCACAGGCAGGAGGGTATCTTCTTATTGGCAATGATGCCATTCTCCAGAAATTGTTGTCGGATTTTGAAAATATTTTAACCACCTATTTAGGACCTCATATCGTCGTCTGAGTGCTAGAATGTTCTATGTCCCATAGGGGACATAGAACATTCTAGCACTCAGACGACGATATGCTATTAGGCGGCCAATTTTCAGCTTCCTTCGATTGAGTTCAGTTTAGAAACTTACTATGTTTACGGCTCCAGTGGCATATCGTCCTCTGAGTTCCAATGTGTTCTATGTGCCTACTGGCACATAGAACACATTGGAACTCAGGGGACGATATGTTACCGCCTGGCGTCACAAAGTGAAATATTTGAAAAAAATGATAACAATGGTAGGAGTGAATGCGGTCAATAAAATCGTATTTTTAAGGCTAGTAGTCATTCTATGGATGTGTACCCACGAACCACTTATAAAATGGTTGAGGGTAATTCATAACAGTTCACATCATGAACTTTTTCATGATTTGGACCGAGATGGAGTAACCTCGACTTTTATCTTAGTTATTGTTTTTTTGTTGTTCATTGATGTCGTGGGGTACACAGGATTATTTACTAAATTCGTTACCGTTAAAATTGCCTTTTTTTCATTCACGTGGAATTGTTCATTTCCCGATGTCGGTTTTGGGCTATGGGTAGAGTGTTATTGGAACATATACGATATTGTTATAAATTGACGGTAACATGGTCTGAAATTTACGGCTCGGGGCGTATGTTCAATTTCGTCGCTTGGTCACAATAACTTATCAAGTTTTCAAATCAAGAAGAGTGTCTTGGAACCCTTCTAATATTCCATGCAAAGTTTGGCTTACATTGTTCGGAACGCGTGTCACAAAGAAGTCGGGTATCAGCTTGACAGCAATGGCGTCATATTTCAGAAAGTTGAAGTGGGATTTCTAAAATTCCTCAACTCCTTGTTTGGCATCTCACATACTATTGCACCGTCAATTTCCAGCTTCCAGTGATTAAACCGAATTTTGTCATTTTTTGTTTTCTTGTCTGTTCATGACACAATAACATAAACGTTTTGAAATAAAAAAGTGTGTCTTTCACTTCTTCTAATACTGCAGAAAGTGCGTTAAAAAGTTTGGCTCAGGATCATTAACCGTTGTTACTGAACCCTTATTGTAAAGAGGTGGAAGTAGATCCTTGGCGACAATAACGTCACAAAGCCGGTAGTCGTGGTCGGATTTTGATATTTTCCTTGCTTGGCACTTCACATAATATTGAACTAAAATTGTTTAATTTTCTGCGATTAAATTTAATTCAACTTGTCTGTTTATGACATCATAGAGTAAACGTCTATGTTTTGTAGTGTTTTGTCGATAAAGTTGGGTCATGTTTCACAGAAACACGCAATATTAATTAGGGCCTATCTGTAAAATCAAACAATGCAACAGGGAAATAAGTTTAAAAACCACAGAGTTTGCCAGACACTGTCGAAGCAGATGGATTGTCATTGGCTAAGTCTATACGGGCATGTACTCAATGTGCGAGATCTAATATATAGCCAGAACGCGATGCGTGTTCGAATCGGTGGGTGTTTTACATAACGAGTTGGAATGGCGTACAGTTAAAACTAGAAGTTCTGTTACGAACTGCGCGCTAATCTAGGCTTTATTGCGCGTAGGAATTGCGCGCAATTACCATATCGAATGGCATCCAAAGCACGGCAGGTTCTCCTAGTTACTCATAGCAAACACAGGCAATGCTTCTGCCAATGGACCTCCGGGTTACCCGGAGGTCCATTGGCTGAAACATTGCATGTGCACAGGCCATATGGACATAATTTAATAACCTTACTACGGTCTTAACGCGTAGATTAATGCGCAAATCGACGTGCTATTTGTGCGCATTTGATGACAGGACTTCTAGTTTTAACTGTAGTCATATTTCGCGAATGCCACAGGCAATATTGTTTGTTCTATCTTCCGGTTGGCTTGTTAATTTTAAAATTATACCCAAAATGGCTACCGGTCATTGATATTATTTGAAGCTGAGTCGTGCGTTGACTGAAGGTAGCTTAAAATTGTTATGGCAAGGACCGTGGTTGAAGATTTAGTATTATGATAAAGGATGCATGATAGTTTTGGGGTTATCTATTTTGTTTTTTACAAATACATACCACTGTTTGGTGCTCCCCCTTCTCAATCTTCTCGCAAGAGTTTGGACAATATGCTGAAAAGATGTATAAAAAATATCGTAAACATACGAAATGTTAAAAAACGTAATTATGTATTAAGCTTTATATTGAACGGAGTAGTTCAGCCACTTGTAATAATGAAATTATCTGTCCGTTTTTGTGATCAGTACGAGTTAGACATCTCCCACACTCCAAACTACCATTGACAATCACATCACAATCAAAGAATCCGAAGCCATTGTTTGGACTTGTTACGGTTGGGTAAGTGTCTATATAAAACTTATTTACTTTTTCCAAATTGTTGCAGTGTTTTTAAATGGGTTGGGGGAGGATAACCGTGTCTGGATTTCCTCACTTCATTTTGTCAGAAAAAGTCCAAAAACTTGCTGACTGAATGGGTCTCTGAATGTCCGTTATTGGATGGCTTAGTATTGAATGCAAAAAATCTGAAGAAACATCTCTTTAATGTTATTTTGACTCAGGTAAGGGAGAGATAGCAAACCTCCAGCACCACCGCCCCCCCCCCCACCCAACCCCCACCCCCTCCAGACACATTTATATGAGGTTTAGCCATTTTTTGGACTTGTTATGGTTGGGTAAAGGTGAAAATAAAAACTAGTTATTATTTTTTCCAATAGTTGCTGTGTTTTATGAGTTGGTGAGAAGGGAGAAATCCAGGCCTTGACATCTCCTCCACTTCATCTCGTCCGAAAAAGTACAAAAAATCCTGAAATGGTTTTAAAATTGTCAATTTCTAATTAACTGGTCGTTATTTGATTGTTTAGTTTTGAATGAAAAAGAAAAAAAACGTATTCTTCAATGTTTCCTGAGCATTTTGACACGAGTGTGTGTGTTTGGGGGGGGGGGGGGGGGGGGGGGTGAAGGTAGGGGGGGTCAAGCCTGTGTATCTCTTCTTCAATCTCAACTTTGTCAACCTCCCAACGACATTAATAGGACATTTGATATGGATAGGTGGGGTGAATTTATATGAAGTGTATGTCATTAATGTATTATTTAACCCACATCGGAAAGCGATTTTCAAATTACTGTCGAAAAGTAATGGGGATTTGGTCCACGCACCCAACTAATCATCTGTTCTAGGATGACTTTATGCACGGCCCCCGCTGTCTAATATCACATGAGGCTAACTGTATAATAATAGTAAAATAACCCACATGATTACATTAAAACGAATTCAGGTGGTGAAAGATACCAAGGATGGAGCGGAAGTATCCTAGGATTTTCCATCCTAAGGGTGGTGGATATATCTGGGGCTGGGGAGTGGATATCCTCATATATACCAGGACGCATAATTTTTGGGAATAAAAAAAGGGTAACCGATTATAAAACAGAATAACGGAAAACCACTGGGCAGAACCAGTGTTCACCCCGTCCGATACCACAGTTTTAGCCATTCTGGATAGTGCAAAGTGTTGGTACCAAAACGATAATGGGAGGGGTGTACTTTGCTGTCCGGCCCATGTAAGTTGATCGAGTTTTGGAAAATGAACTACCAATTTGTTCACAAGTGAATGGTCTCGGAAAAATACGATAGAACTCGGAAGTTCTGGCGAAATCCTCGGTAGGCGAAATGGACGTTCACATAGGTTACATCTGTGCCAATGAAGCAATTAATGGTCAGGCTGAGTGGTGTCGGTACATATACCTGTTATTACACTCAGAGATAAAAATGCATTAATTGTCTAACTACTGTTAGGGGGCGCGGTGGCTCAGTAGGTAGAGGTGCAGGCTGCAAGCCGAGAGGTCCTCGGTTCGAATCCCACCTGCGGCAACCGCGTTGTGTACTTGGGCAAGACACTTCACCCCCATTGTCCACGTGGGGGCACGGTGGCGTTGTGTACTAAGGCGTACTGCACATCGATGGTGCACCAGTCTTCAACCAATGCTCACCCTGCTTGTGTGGAGTTGGTATGTTGGGGAGCTGACAGTTACTCGCCGTTGCTCGGTGGTTCTCTCCGGGTACTCCGGCTTCCTCCACCAGTAAAACTGTCAAGGTCATGATTAGCCATTGTGCAGAAATATGTGACCTTCAACACCAATAAATAATACTAAATAATTACTGTAAGTCCACTGGGATTTCGCGAATCTTTACAAAAGGCATTATTTAATTAGATAAATACTTCATCCCGTCGCGAGTGACTCGCGACGGTATGAAGTATTTATCTAATTAAATGCAGCCTTTTGTGAAGTTCATAACCTACAATGTTTTATTAAAAAAACAAGGCCTCATTACCACTCTGATAATTGACGTTGAAAGTTTGTCCAAAAACGGCGGCGCGGTGGCTTGGTGGGTAGAGGTGCAGACTGCTAGCCGGGAGGTCCTCGGTTCGAATCCCACCTGCGGCAACCGCGTTGCGTCTTTGGGCAAGACACTTTACCCCATTGTCCACGTGGGAGCACGGTGGTGTTGTGTACCAAGTACTGCATGTCGATGGTGCGCTTGTCTTCAACCAATTCTAATCCTGTCTGTGTGGAGTTAGCATGATGGGGAGCCTGACAGTTGCACGCTGTTTCCCGGTTGTACACTTCAACACGAGGTGGCGCTAGCTGATGAAAGTGTAAAAAAATAGCCTAGCCCCCCCCCCCCCCCCCACCAAAAAAAAAGATTTTTTAGTGCCAAATCAAATTTCTTAGAGCAATTGGCTAAACTGGCACGTGACAGATTTAACAGTGGTCAGATCTAATTTAATCCAAACAGGCTCATATCACAGAGACCCCTTCTAAATATGAAATGGAATATCAAAAACGCTCCAGCCTCCTTTATACGAGACTATCCCATTTAGGAACTAAGAGTGTTCGATGTGTTCAGGGATGTGTCAAACACTAAGCGGGGAGCTCAACTTAAGAAATGGGCACAGCCAAAATTAAACACAGCAAAGCTGGAAATCTTTCAGTTTGCGGATCATGGCGATGAAATGATTTGTTTAAAGTCAGCTTGCATCTGTTCTTGTAATGGAATTGATGACCTACATAGAATTTGAAATTTTATTGATAGCGCGAACATTCAAATAATGAGAAATGCTGACAGTTAAATTAACCGTTCTTGTGTTTGTCGAATTTAAAGTTTTTAATATCCAGGAACTGCACATTTAAATAACCGAAACATTTTTAAAAATTACAACTCTAAATTCCCCGAGGACAAAAGATTTACAAAGAAGGAAATACAGAATTGTAATTTATCATATGACTCGTCCGTTTTGTTCACTTTACAACATTTAATATTTTGTTTTCATATTAATAAATAATAATTAAAGCCTTCCGTCAATTTCATTGGTCAATTTCAAAACTAGAAAATTTGATTCGCTGAACAAAATAAAACTGGGCCACATTTTCATAATTTGCATAATAAGAATTGGGTGCTTTCATTGGTCCATTTCAAAACTGGACAATTTGATTGGCTAAACAAAATACAACTGGGTAAAATTTGCATAATTTCAGTAGGGAGAATTTACGTCATCTGTCCTATTTAGGGTGGGTTATATTGTATTAATCTCCCCGTGGGAACCCCGGGAAGTAAGCAGCACTTGTTTACTGTGGTAAACCAGTTCCGCTTTACTAGTAAAATAGGACCCAGTCACCAATGCTTGGGGTGAAAGTCCTCTAAAATGGGCAACATGTTGATCAACGATGGACTAAACTTGACTTCATCTCCATGTTGTGTCACGATTAGCCATGGTGCATAAATATGTGACGTTAACCACCAACAAACAACAAACAGACATATTGTATTAATCTTTTACCTACAAGAAAAACGCCATTCATTTTTTTATATTTTCACTTTTTGCTTCCAAAAGATAGGTTATGACCCCTCATTGGAACGAGCTCAGCGAGCTCGTTCCAATGAGGGGTCATAACCTGTGTTTTGGAAGCAAAAAATGAAAATTTTTAGTTATACGAGGATGTTTTTTTTTAAGTGCAGGTTCGGTGACGGGTTAAAAAGTCATACTAAGTGGCTAATTTGTGCGTGTGTGTGTCATATGATAAATAGAATATGAAATGAGTGTTTTTCTCATATAATATTTATGAAACTCGTCCGAAGTTTCCGTTTGGGCTCGCCAGAGGCTCGCCAAAACGGACAATTCTTAGACTCGTTTCATAAATATTATATGAGAAAAATACTCATTTCATATCCTCTATATATGATATAGATAGTATACCGAAAAACCGAACCGAACCGATATCGATATCACCCAACCCAACCCCGATATCACCCAACCCAACCCGAATCAATCATTGAATACTGATACCACCATCTGTATTTTCAAATGTCCCTTCATCTCCCATTTATAAGACTTTGTTGAGGCTTGGTAGCAGACGAAGTGTTGATTTTCAAGAAAGAACTGATTGGTTTTCTTTTTAGTGTTGTTAATCCTCAAAGGTCCCGACAGTTGTTCAGAATTCCAAATAGAATGCAACCTTTTCATATCCAATTGCAAAGCAGTGATTTCTTGTCAAGTCTTAGCTGTCTGGTATGCTCCCAATACTTGACTAGAAATCACAGCCCATGTGACTTGTCTATTCTCAGCTGGACCTCTTCACGATGGCATGTTAAGGGCACTAAAATAGGCCCCTGAACGTTAAGGTGTGTATGGAACAAGCCACAAAATTACTGTAGATATGATTTTTGTTGGCAATAGAATGCCAAAGTTGAGTTCATTGGCAGAGGTACTTGTGGCTCTGTGGTAGAAAATGTTACAAGAATAACTTATTCTGTATTTTCCTAGTGTGAATTCCCCTACACTGCAAAAAATATAGAATCTTTTTAGAACCAAAACTGGTTCTACTCTTGTCCCCGAGATGGAACCAGTTCTGTTTAAACAGCATTTATTTCACATCAAATAAATTTATAAAGATTAACATTAAATATCAACAGAATTAAACATAAATTGAGGGGGTATCAGGCGTAAGTTTAGAGCTTATACGAGGTTGGCTCAAATCATTATTAAGCAAAGGAGATATGAACAGTTGGCACATCGAACCAGTTTTGGTTCCGCATAGAACCAATATACCAGGTATTTATATTTGCTTTGTTTCAAAATGTTTGGCGACTGCGTTGAATAAGCTCCAAGAATGTTAATCTTGGTAAATTTATTTGATTTGAAATAAAAACTGTTTAAACTAAACTGGTTCCATCTCAGGGACAAGATAGAACCGGTTTTGGTTCTAAAAAGAACCTTTATTTTTTGCAGTGTATAGTACTATTGGCTAAGTCCAGTCAGGTACCGAATACCGAACCTATACCATGATGTACCCGCTAAAAATACCGAAATCGATACCCAACTCAATATTCCAATACCTCCCATCTCTATTTAATCTTATTCTTACCTTCATTGACAAATCCTGTCCTGTTCATTGTGTCCGGATCATAGTTATCAAAATATTCGTAAAGCTTACCAGTCCAATGACCTGCTGATCTGATGTGTAACCAAAACGACCCTAAAAAGAAAAGTTTCTGTTGTTAATTCTCGGAATTGCATTGGATGACAAAATGGGGATAGGCCACTGATCTCTATACAACAGCAACACTGGAGCGTTTGCGAAAAACGACCCGATTCATTCTGCAATTCCCTCTCCCATCCCCCCCCCCCACTCCCCAAATGGCGTCAGGCCATTTAATGCGGTAACTCCTCCCGTCGATCACGATTGACGACGGGAAAGTTGTTACACTGTGACGTTAGTCACAGTGTAGTGGCTTTCACTTCATCAAACGTGGGGGTATTTACCTAGCTCGAAAACTAGTAACATTTTATCTAACAATCATATTGACTTTGGCCTGAAAAATACGAAAAACGGTACGTATCACATAATGTGTTCCTATTCCGTATCATATAGACGACTCATTCTGATTCCGTATCATACAGACGACTCGTTTCTGGTAACGCGACATAACAGGCGCATGAATACATTCTATGTGCGTTTCAGTGATCGACTAATCATTATGTCCCAAAATTGTTTTAATAATTTAAGATTTAATCTGTTTATGTGACAGAATTGTTAGATAAATGAATTATCATGATAATGCGCATGTCCTGTGATGGGCATAAGATTCTCGGTGGTGTCCAAAAAATGGGATCACAACTCGCCGGCAAAGCCGGCTCATTGAGATCCCATTCTGGACACCACCTCGAATCTGATACAAATTACAGTACATGCTCATAATCAAGGTAATCTGTATGTATCAACTTTCGAGTCACGGCACTTGTTTTTTGTTGTTCTTTTTTTGTAATAAGCAACTATTTATTTATTGGGGTTAACGACGCCATCGAAAGGGTCACCGCGTATCAGACGGTTATGCGTTGGGACAGGGCACCCGGATAGAACCACCGAGTAGCCGCGAGCAACTGGTCGACTCCCCAGCGTACTAACTCCGCTCGTGCAGGGGTAGCATTGGTCGACAGCACGTGCACCATTGACGTGCAGTACGCCTTAGTAGTAAGTTAGTGCACAGCGCCACTGTGCCCAATGTGAAAAATAGGGATTAAGTTCCATCTCCTTGGACACAACAGCTGTTACCGCGGGTCAGAATCGAATCGTTGACCTTTTGGTTTGAAGTCCAATGCTCTAATCATTGAGCCAGCGCGCATAATATGTTACAAACATACAACTTTTATTGACTTGAAAGAAATACGCATCATCAATAACAGCGCTTGGCGATTGCGAGGTATCGTGAATTTGAAACTTTCTTCTTATGTTGGGCATTATTCATATCAGCCCCTTTCCCCTGGCGGTTGATGAAACAGCTTTTTTTATTTTTAACCAATGAACGTTTCAGCTGTAAAGAGATGTGTGTGCTAGCTGAAACGTCTTAAATAATGTTTCGTTTTTTTCCAAGAACAAGAAACATTTTTTTTTTACTTGAGAATTTTTCTGAGAGCGTTTTTTTCCACCAACGTTTTATAGCGCTAATATTGGAATCACAAACTGAGAAAAAAATATTGTTATTAACTTATAGCATGGCTCGCAATGCATCTAAGAAGAAACCAAAACGTCAAATAAGGCATTCGGACTATTTTAATTTGGACACAACGGCAGAAGTATATCTACCATATTGGGGCCTGGTGGGGTGAAAAGCATCGGCATGTTTGCCATATCCGCATGTGTTTCTTCTCCTGCTTGTGCCAAAGTTTACTCGAGAAGGTTTCCTAGCTTTCTGGTATCAAGTCAAAATCCCATTTAAATGTAATTTACACATGACATTTAATTGGAAACGCCACACTTGACAAATTTTAATATTTTAAATCTTACGCGATGAGGACTTGCCCGTGCAGAGTTCGAAAGTGAAAGGCAATTTGTGTCAACAGTGTCGTATACGACATTATCGACGCAGATTGTTTTTCCCCTGCGAACCATGTGGCTTTTCATACTGTTTAGCTGTTGCTTTGTTTGATTCTGCAGGTAGTCCCTAATCTATAATACGTGCGCCGGGAAACTTCAAACTAGTTGTTGTTGTAAAAATACTGCAAAACACAGAAAACTGTCCTGAAACATCGCAAGATTTGGACACAGGTACATTATTTAGACACAGCGTTAACAGTTGTAAGATCAAAAACATGTAAAAGACTGTTCAAATAATAATGACAAATCAAGCTACCTTTCATTTCTGGTGCACTGCTGATAGTAAATGGATGCCATTCGTGTGCTGCAATAGCAGGAATCTGGATAAAAACGTAGTCACCTGGCTTGAAACGCATGTTATTCGGTCGTGATATAACAAGATGGGTTACCTGAAAAAAAAGTTCCAAATTGAACATCACCTGTCAGAAGGGACCCTCTCCTGAATAGAACATGAGAGCTACGTACAGAAAAGGACAGGAGCTTGTTGTACAAATGCTCAGAATCATCAACAGTAACTGGCACCGGTATGTATCCATGGTGACAGTAAATAATAAAACCATTCCCGATTCGCCATGTTTGACGTTAATGATATGCAAGGTCAGAGGTTGCTTCTGGTAAACACTTCGATCAGATTATCTGTCAAGACTGTCATATATGCGATAGAAACAAACAAAAAGTTTCGCTTGAAGCGAGAAAATGTGCGTTTTCGATTTAATACTAATAAAGATAGACATACTTTCAACACCTCATTTAATGGACAGGACAAAATAATATTGATTTTTTCGTTAAATCAATACCGCAATAAAGCCCTTCCCACAAGCGAAGGCAGATTCGGCATCAGGTTTTTTTTTCCTTTTGTGGGCGAGTGACAAAACTGAAGATAGATCACCCAAACGATACAGGGATGACTCCGTGAATGAAAATTCAAACTCTGAGTATTCAAATTACCAATCAATAAAAATATTTTCAAGCATAACACACAGGTGTTCTAACTTGAAGAGGTTTGGAGGGGGCGTGATCCATAAAAGATGAAAATTGTCTGCTAGTAGCAGTGTCGCGTGTCCAAATAATATTTTGTCCATATACAGTATGTGTCAAAACGAGTTGAAGAATAACCACTACCGGTCTAAACTACATATGTAATGTTTCCTAAACTAATAACACCAGAATAGGACATCCTTTTGTGAATCTCTAACAGAGAGCTTCCCCCAAAAAATGATGTAGGATTCTTGTATTATCAGTGTTGAAGCAAAAACAGCAGGATTCTTAATTTATTGTAGGTATGTTACAACCTATTTTGACTCTTTGGGTGATGATGTACATGTATTCTTTTTTTACAAGTTTGGGGTTTATACACAGCACTTAACCCTTTACCCAACGATCGCCCGCATACGCCCGCGTAATATGCAAATTCAGCAGCTGAAAAAATATCATTTTTCCAAAAAGTTCAACGAAACCATATCATTTGATCCCCTGTGGAACGAGCTCATCGAGCTCGTTCCAAAGAGGGGTCACATGATATGGTTTTGTTGAAATATTTTGAAAAACGTTAAAAAAATGATAATTAAAATAATAAATTTTGAAATCGTCTGCGTTGGCTAAAGAGTTACTTGCATTGGAATTCCTATTGCATTAAATTTTTCAATGCATAGAAATTCAAAATGTAATTTATAATGTCCACGAAAGAATATTACTTCAAGTAAACTATTTTTTGGGGTTAACGTAGCTTTGATATGCCAAAAAACACGACCCATAAGTGGTGGGAATTTACCCTCTTGGTACTGTAATTTGTTTTTCTCAAACATTGGAAAATGGGTTGATAAGAATCTCCATAATCCACACACCTCACTGCCTAACCCTTTACCTGACAAACGGAATGTAATTACACACATAATTCATGAATTTAGCAGGTAAAAATGTTTTTTAAATCGTTTTATACAAACCACATTATGCGATCTATCATCGGAACAAGATTGTTTCCCCGGGGGGTCACATGATTCGAATTGCTTGAGGATTTTTGTGTAAGTTTGAAAAATTTATATATTGAAATTTCTAGTTTTAATGTTATCCGTGAGTAATGGTTTAAAAAGTAAAGTACAAAATATATTGCCTTTTTTTAGCAAAGTATTGCAACTGTAGATTATTTGAGCAAGTCAAAATTTCGTATTTTAAATTTGTTTTATTTATCACGAAATATTGAAATGTGGCTATGGCTATAGTCCAAAAAGTTTTTATACGACTAATTTGTAAATGAACATTTATTTATTTAATAGCTAAGTATGAAATGTCTGGACAAGAGACTTCATATGAGTATAAATGCATGTTGCAAGGCAGAAGCATATGCTCAAGTCCACAAATGCTGTATGAATCAAAATAAGTTGTAACATAACCGCAATGAACAAAGTACCTCACTGCCATTACACCAATAGCACAAGAACCCAAAATCATTTTCCAGAAAGCTTTCTGCGAGAGCTTTTCTGAAAATGATGTCAGGTTCTTGTGTTGCTGATGTAGTTGAAGATGCATACAAGCAGTTTATAGTAGTTATTCTATAACTTACTTCGACTCGTACTGTAAGTCAAGTGATTTTTGAGTTCCATTCTGAGATCCGCTGGCTGGAATTTTGCTTATGCAAAACAACGCACATGGTCATCAACCACGGACCATACCTGACAGTCAGTAAAAACTTGTGACTCACCAAGCAAATCAGCAGTTTAAGGAGCACTAATAAGTTAGTTATCTGGTCGTCCATAAATTGCAGATTAGCTTGTGGAGTCCCAAATTTTCTGCAAGGCTGGCAAGTTTTTGTGGAAAATATATGTATACCCACCTACTAAGAGGACAGGTACAAAATCACGCTGTGTGTTCTGTAATACAATATCCTTGTATGCACATTTTGGTCATGGATCCCGGCCGGGGAAAGGGTTGGGGCCCGGGTTAGTAACCCCAGAGCCTGGAACTTAGGGGATGGCCCAGGAGTCAAGGATTCTTGGTTACGCCTGGCCACCCCACCCCGTAGTCCAAACATGTCCAGAAAGACTGTATTTTATTTTTGGGGGGATTGGTAAGTGATTTCAAAGGGCGTACCAAAACAAACAAAAAATTAAAATACGGGCTTTCAGGTCATGTTTGATCTAGTCCCGCTCCCCAAGGTTCTGACTCCTGTGTGAACAGTTAAGAAGGGGACTGGTGTCGTGAATGAAGCTATGCACTTGACCAACGGCTGTAATTCTGGACTGCATGATTCCTGAAGTAAGAAATTTATTAAATCAAATTGACGTAACTAAGTTATCACTTCAGGAATTGTGCAGTGAATAGCTATAGCTCTAGGTCATTGGATACTCATTAATGAACTTGGAAAATTTGAAACATGCTGCTAAAAATCGTCATTTTCACGGCAAAAAATAACGTGATTTTTTATCTTAAAAGCCGCCAGAATACTCCATTTAATAACTGATTTCAAAATTTTGTTGGGGGAGAACCACCCCGCACCACTCTATGATCGATCGCTCTTCTGGCACTCGCTGCAGCTGCTTTTATGATCTGTGCAATATCCGATATTTTTGAATGGGGGTAGAAAGGACCCGTCCCCAACCTCTTTCAGCTGAATCATCTGTGTGTTATGCTTGAAAATATTTATATTGGTTGGTTGTTTGGATACTCGGAGCTTGAATTTTCATTCATGCAGTCATCTTTCCGTCGTTTGAGTGACCTACCTGCCATTTTGTCACTCGTCATCAAAAAAAAAAAAAATGATACCGAGTCTGTCTTTGCTTATGGGAAGGGGTTCATTGTGGTATTCATTTGACGAAAAAATCAATATTATTTTGTCCTGTCCGTTAAATGAGTTGGAAGTGTTGATATGTTGGAAGTGTGTTATTTTTCTATCTTTATTAGTATTAAATCGAGAACGCACATTTTCTCGTTTCAAGCGAAACATTTTGTTTGTTTCTATCTATGTATGACAGTCTTGACAGATAGTCTAATCGAAGTGTTTACCCGACCTCTGACCTTGCATGTCATTAACCTTAAAGATGACGAATCAGTAATTGGCCTATCTTCGCTGCTCGAAATGTGATATTTGTTTACAAAATAAACTTATCGCTACAAGCATATCTGAAATACATTTACAAACATGTCAAAAGTCCATGTAAATCAAGGGATTAATGAATTTTCACTACAAACAAAGACCGGCCGGGCGTTTATTTTTTAGAGGCTGCAATTCACAGCACCGCACAGAGTCATCAACAGTAACTGGCACCGGTATGTATCCATGGTGACAGTAAACAATCTTCGATGCTCGAAGTGCGATATTTCTTCCCTTGAGTTCCAATGTGTTCTATGTGCCAGTAGGCACATAGAACATATTGGAACTCAGAGGACGATTTGTTTACAAGATAAAACCATCACTACACGCATATCTGAAATACCCTTACATCTACTTACTATCATTACCACCTGAAAAAGTGTTAACAACGCACTTTTAAATGTTCCAAAAATCACCTTTAATCTGTTGAGTAAACTGTTAAGAAAATGTTCGATTCAGCATAACAAATCGATAGACTTTGATCGGTAGCCTTTCGCTGGAGTCGTAAAAACACTAAAGAACTTTTGGTACTACAAATAATATTTTTTGCCCATTTTTTTAATATTTAATGATTTAAATCAATAAATACGCTACCTTGAAATATATTTTTTGTACTTAAATTCTCTTATTTTGTTTCAATTCAAATTCTGAGAATTCGAAGCGAGTGGAAATGCTTCAATTTGATCAAAATAGTAATGGCTGCTACTAACCTGATATCAAATATTATTATGTCTCAAAGTTAGTTTGTCCAATCAAAATGCTGGAATACCTTCTAAAGATTCCACCGTATCGGGTTACTCACCTGATATTAATTAATATCAGGTGAGTAGCCGCCATTACTATTTTGATGCAATTCCCCTCACTTCGAATTTTCAAAATCTGAATTAAAACAAAATAAGAGAATTTAGGTTCCGAAAATATTTTCAAGATACCGTATTTTGTGATTTAAAACATTAAATATGTAAAAAGATGGTGCTCCTATTTTCAGAAATTGCAAAATCGGCAACATCAACATCACTATAAATAATAAATGAACAAACTTGTTTTTGAAACATTCCGATCAAACAGAATTAACAGAAAGTCGGTGTGCGTTTCAGATTCAACTTCAAAGTTCAAGTTGCGTTATTGTTATTGTTTGCTCTACAGTAAAAAAGTGATTTTTAATGTTCAAAGCTGCTTTATTAGTCCTTTTTAGGTAGTAACAACAGTAAATGTACGCAAGGGGCCTCCAGATTATGCCGAGTTGGCAAGCAGCACTGATCTCAGTGGCAAGCAGCGATTCGTTTCATTTGTAAACAAGTACGGCAATCGCCCTTCGCAAAGTGATGATTTGTTTACAATTACCATGGTTATACGTACCGGTGCCTGTTACTGTTCATGATTCTGCGCGGTGCTATCAATAGTGGTTCCTGAAAAATAAATTCCGGGCCGTTGTTTGTTTATGGAGAAAATTATTAATCGCTTGATTTACATGGACTTTCGACATAATAAATATGTTACATGGCGTGTAGCTGGCTGATACATTTCCATACAAGGCTCTGAGTGTTCATATCAGGTTCGGCTTCGCCTCACCTGATATGAACACTCATCGCCTTGTATGGAAATGTATCAGCCAGCTACACGCCATGTAACTTATAATATCAGGTGAGGTACCTGATACGATGTAACCCTCAGATGGTATCTCGGCATTCTGATTGGACAAACTAACTTTGAGGCATAATATTATTTTCTACTCCCTCTTACCGATGATGGCAGAAGTCGGACTTCCTTGATGTATGTTCTGCCATATGTTGCTAACTTCACCAGTTTTGATCGACTTAATTTTTCTATGATAAATATGAACCCAGGAACGATAAACCAGTGCCAGAAACGAGGAGCATGAAGTATAGTTAGTATCCAGAATGGTATGTACAACATATGGGTCCAGTAAAATACCTGGAAGAGAAAAAAATGGATGGAGTATCTTTTTCGAAAATCAAAGATCAATATTGAAGGAGTAATTATTCAAAATACGTATTTTGGTGTTGGGTCATCTTCCACAAAATGTAGTTTCACAGATCAAGTAGAGTGCTGTGATTACAGAACTAGACAGATAATTTAAATGCACTGGTGCTCCGGTCCACGTCTTCTGTCCATTACCCGTCCAGGAATTGCATCTATTGAAAAATGGGTTGTTCTTGGACCAACAGCAGCCAATTGGAATTTTAGGTAAATAGCAAACGGTATATGGTCCTGCGAATCGAATATTTTCGATTCGAATCGAATCTCGAATCGAATCACTTCTATTATTCGATATCGACTCGAACCTCGAATCGAATCAGTGGCGGCTTGAAGATGACCAATGTAGGTTGGGGTACTATAAACCTGACTTGTTCCGACTGTGATGGCTCAAGTCCCGACGTACAAAATAAGTATGGCTTTTCCATTAGTATGATCGCAGTTTTGACAAAGTGATTGAATAGCATCTTAATGTAAACCAATGCAAATTCTAAAACAAAGAACTCAACAAACCAGTCGGAATTAATTTCTATTAGTCCCCACTGCTCAGAAGAGTCCACGGAATCAAGTGGAGATAACCTCTTTATCTATATAGCCTATACAGTTGAATCTCACTCAAGAAAAAAAATGCGAGATCATTCAGTATTAGATGGTACTTCTATTAGCCCTGTAATATTCAGAAATTCGATTCGATTCGAAAATCATCTCGGTTATTCGATTCAGTGAGAATCTGATCGCGCTTATACGAACATTTTCGAATCGCAGAGCACTGTGCAAAATTTAAAAAAATGACTAACCGATTGACCGTGTACGTGGTTTGGAGATGGCTAACCGAACGTTCGGCTTTGTAAAAATTCTTGGGAAACTGTTTTTGTTTTGTCATTAACACGCATTCATATATTGCGTGGAACTGAGATATATATATAGCCTCAAAATCTATCAAGACACAAGAAAGGCTGAGTAACTGGTAGAGTGCTAGAAGCCCATATTTGGGCTTTATTCTGAACTGCAGGTACCAAAAGTCAAAGGCTTCATATTCTGTGGATGTCCTTATTATCTTAGATGTAAAATTACTTCACCTCCATCGATTTGCACTGTTACAATTTATGGGAGAGTGCCTATAGGCACACTCCCATAAATTGTAACGCACTGTATGAATTTGCCTTATTACAATTTATGGGAGAGTGCCCATAGGCACTCTCCCATAAATTGTAACAAGACAAAAATGTGTGAACAAATCGTGAGGCTGAGCAAAAATTAGCACTCTACCAGTTAAGTTACTCAGATTTTACCATTCAAGATGCAACGTTTGGTCATTCGTTTGCGTAGATTTAAATTTGCGTAACCACCACGCGAACGAAACGAACGATACACAAGAATATAGTGTTTAGACGGAAGAGCTACGTGGGTTCTCAGAAGGCAATGCGACGCGACTGTGATCACAAAATACAACCTACACACAGCATAAGTTACGTGCAACTGGCGGATCTAATGTATGTTAACTGTAGGTATTGTTCGCCAGATCTTACATGAGCTGCCCTGCACCGCACTGCAACCTAGTGAGATCTGATGACGTTCACATTTACCGAATCATTGCTTTAAATCACGAACACCACTAATATTAATAGTTACACGGTTTGTGTTCTGACCTAATGTCATATATGGAATTTATGGACACCGAATGAACCCAATTAAGTCACCAACAAACTAAATTACGTATAATTCTCCTCTATTATTTTTCTTATATCCTGAATTACCAGTTGCAACGATTAGTTAAAAAAATATATAATTCCTGCACGTTTAAGGTGAAACCGTTATCGTCTATCGCCGAATAGAAAAGCTAAGCTCGCCCGCTGAGCCATATGGAATATACATAGCTTTAATGTGACGTTCTAAATAAACTGACGTTCTCAGGAGTTGTTGTCACGAAATATTGGTGTTATTTTCCCCGCAAGTGTGGCATCGAAAATACCTCTGTTGTCCTAGTTAGCTTGATGACATCTGTCACATTCTCATATTATACAATTTAAAAATTAGCTCCCCAAAACCCTAATCCCTTCTTTATAGATTTATTATCAAAGTAAGCTGTGCAAAAGTAATAAAAATATTTAAATTTGAATCGAAGCTGTTAAAATCGTTTTCAGTTGTCATTCTTAGAAAAAATGACAAGTACAAGGCCAAACAAAATTAAATAACTGATTCTCGGGCAAGTTTGTTTTTACCGAATGAGGGAGGGCGGTTTTTACTTTTATGTTTTATTCCTGATGGAATGGTCGCTGATGCTTAAAATCCAGTTGTGACAACTTGAAATTAAATAATAGAACTTCCATGTTGATTTCACTGATATTTTTTTTTGTAACAGTGATCATACAACACAAAACCAATATGGAACAACTAAAATGGAAATTAAAAACAATAACGAGTTTTTTAACCGTTGAGCGCTAGAAACCAGAATCAGACCTTTCAAGAAGTGAGGGTTCCAGTGCAAAAGCCTACATTTTTCTTACCCATGTGTCGTCTTCAGTCAAACATAAATAAAAAGTTTGTTTATACAAATTTGTTCCACTACAAATTATTGGAGAGTGCGTGTTGGAATTCTCCAATAATTTGTAATAAAACAATTTTTGATGAACAAATGTCACCACGAAAACTAATCGACCTCTCAACCACTTAAATAAATATTTATTTTGTACATACATGAGAATCGTGTCGCATTTCACGAAGAGAATAACAATGCTGTATCAATGTATACGACGTATTGCATCGTAAATCGCGAAGCGATAGTGCTAAAATCACACACTATGATAGATTTATACATTTTGAATTTTGCCTCCAAAATAAATATGACGAACGCGGGCCGAGAAAAACGAATGCGCCGGTGCCTGAGAATCAAAATATTAATTTTCTTTAGCCTAAGTGACAGAAATACTTTAGAGGTATGCCTCAGACTTGAAGAGCTGGAATGCCACATAACTCTTTACACAACAAACCGGCCGCATCCTTCCGTGTTATTTACAAAGTGAGCATTTGAAAAAAAATAAATTAAAAAATCAACATAACCATATCATGTGACCCTCCCCGAGCTCGTTCCAGTGAGGGGTCACATGATATGGGCTTGTTCAATGTGTTGGCAAAAAGAACATTTAAAAGAATAAATGTTGATATCTTGTGCGTCTGTAAAGGATTAAAGCCTAGCCAAAGATAACCAAAGCAACAGGAGTAATTATCAAAAAGCTATCTAGTAATGGAATGCGGCAGAATGTATTTGTGAACTGCGGCATAACACATCTCATATTGTTGTAAAATATTACCTGAAAATGACCACCTCGCCTCACAAATGGTTGTGAGCACACTACCATGACAACGAGAATAACATCCAACGCCCATCCGGTCAGGACCGCGGTACCAGCAATATACCCAATTCCAGGTTTGGTCGTGAAAAGAAACTCCCACAATTCAAATGCTCCGGTACTGCACACCAGGACTGAAAATAATTGATTTGATTATCGTTCTGGTCTAAAGTCAAGGAAGCAAATTAAACACGCAGACTTGTCACTGATTGATTATTGAGAATAACTGTTGGAAGTTCTAGAAAATTATGTATATAAGAATTGAAATGAATTATATATCGATTTATCGGAGTATCAATGTCGGATGGGCGTATAAAGTTGCATGAAGTCCGTAGACCATACCACATTCCTACTGTGGTAAAGCGACAAATAATGCATTTCAAATATTATATTTCATTTTTCAGCTTATTCATTTTACAGGGAAGTCATATAGCTTATATTAACCCTTTAACCAACACACATGATATTAAAATTTATTATTTTAATTATGGCTTTAAAAAATGAAACAACTTCAACAAGAGAAACGCAAACGTGTGGCATATGCCCCCGGCGGCGTTATAAAAGGGTAGACAAATCTCCCAGAGCATAGCCAAATCAAAAGGAAGTTTCCACTAGACACCAATAATACATAAAATAAATTATTTGAGTCAGCATTCATTAGTTATTGGACGGAACTCAAATTCAATATAGCCACCATGGCGGTCATATTGAATTGGCTAACTGATCCAAAATCAAAAGGAAGCTTCCTCTAGACACCAATAATACACAACCAAAAATTGAAATTGATTCGAGACAGTATTCATTAGTTATTGAACGGAAACCAAACTCAAGATGGCTGCAATGGTGGCCATATTGAATTGGCTAGCTGATCCAAAATCGAAAGGAAGCTTCCTCTAGACACCAATAATACGCAACCAAAGATTGAAATTGATTCGAGTCAGTATTCATTAGTTATTGGACGGAAACTAAATTCAAGATGGCTGCCATGAAAGCCATGATGAATTGGCCACTTCCGTCCATCATGATCCAAAATCGAAAAGAAGCTTCTTCTAGACACCAACAAAGCATAATTAAAAAACAAAAATCATTTGAGTCAGCATTCATTAGTCATTGGACGGAAACCAAATTCAATATGGCGGCCATATTGAATTGGCAAGCGAGACCAAAATCGAAAAGAATCTTCCTCTAGACACAAATAATGTATAACCAAAAAAAAACTGAAATTGATTCGAGTCAGTATTCATTAGTTATTGGACGGAAACCAAATTCAAGATGGCCGCCATGGAAGCCATAATGAATTAGCCACTGGTGGCCATCTTGGTTCAGCTGACTGTACCGAATCGAAAATAAGCTTCCTCTAGATACCAACAATGCACAATTACAAAATAAAAATTATTCGAGTAGGCATTCACTAGTTATTGAACGGAAAACAAATTCAATATGGCTGCCATGGCAGCCAAATTGAATTGGCTAGCTGGACCAAAATCGAAAAGAAGCATTGTCTTCTGTCGAGTCATCCACAAGTTACCCCCAAAATTATGATTTCGTCAAATAAACTGTCCTTTAGTTATTTGACGGAAACCAAAAGTTTACGGACGGACGCCGGATGATGGACGCCTGACGACGGACGGACGGACATGGTGAAAACATAATGTTCCCCAGAGAATCTGTTGGGGACATAACAAAACCATATCATGAGATCCATCATTGGAGCGGGCTCGTCCAGTGGGTTCACATGAAATGGTTTTGTTGATTTTTTAAAAATAATATATTGTCTATCAACTGCTTAAATTGTAAATTACGTGAGGAAATATGGCCGTTTCGTTAAGTAAAGGGTTAACGCTTCTCCTTGGACCAATGGTACGGGTATGTAGGGTAATTTATTTGAAAGTTGTGGCTTGTATTACAATATACCCCTAGGTGGTCGAAGTCTCCGTCATTTATGTCATATTAAGTTTTGTGTGCACGACAGTTTTAGCATTTTTATCAAAGTCTGATGCACGCGATCTCGATTACTCAAAATAAAGATTAGTGTGAACAACCCTCGTGAATACTTCATGTAAATAGTAAATAGTAAATAACAGACTACTGGGGAGATTACAGTTTAATTGCACCGGTGGGTACGCCCATAATCTATATAGAATAAATAGTAGGATAAGGGTTTTAACCACTCCGCTTGCCGAGTGGTTAAACCCTTATTCTACAAGTGGTTTAAATCTGATTACCGGCCCTTGTAAATATTTGTTTTATTCATACCATGTTCTTAATAAACAATCGACTTTGTCACTCAAAATGGAGACAAAAACGACACTTTCTATCGTAAAAACACGGGTTTATTTTGTTTACATCTGCGCCGGTGGGCAGTGCACCTGAATGCTTGATTGACAGCTGACACATCATCTATGTTGATTGAAATTACCTAGCTTTTTCAGTCAAATTATTATTAACAATTCTTAAATTTTATTTGAAAAATTTAATTGTAGGTATTTTAAACTTCCTACGTCATTGCATGAAGTAGATAGTACCAAACAACGCCATATGTTTGAATGAAACATCGCGAAGTGTGAATGTATCGAAGTTGGCAAATTGCGTCATGCCAAAGGTCAGGTTGGCTGAACTTCCGACTATAGGAGTACATTTTTTTAACCGCAGTAGAAGCTTTACACCGGTAGTGGGGTTAAAAGCTAAACTTTTACATTTCACAGGTAGTAATAAAGGAGAGCATGGTATAAAATAATTCATTGAGTTACGAAAAGCTCGCCTGGACCATTGATATGCTGGCTAATTGGATATTATTAAAAAAAATAAATTATATCCATCTGAACAAACTAATATATGTTGTGTCTGGGTTATTCCTCTTCACCCTGCCCACTAGTTTTAATTAACACCTGGGCGAAGGTAAAAGTCCGTATCAAAAGGGAGAGCTAATGTTTCATGTTCGGAATTAATCGATGAGTTGATACAGTTAAAACAGGAAGTCCTGTCACGAACTGCGCGCTTAACTAGGCTTAATTGCGCGTAGGCATTGTGCGCAATTGCCATATCGAATGGCATCCAAAGCACGGCAGGTTCTCCTGGTTACTCATAGCAGACACAGGCAATATTTCTGCCAGTGGACCTCCGGGTTACCCGGAGGTCCATTGGCGGAAACATTGCTTCTGCACATGCCACATGCACAAAATTTGATAGCCTTACTATGGCCATAACGCGTAGATTAATGCGCAGATCAACGTGCTATTTGTGCGCGTTTCTTGACAGGACTTCTAGTTTTAACTGTATATCGAAACAGAAAACTGATAGTTCATCACTATCTATGTAAGTTGGATGCACACCACGGAACGGAAATGTGGAGCCATTGCGATTCAGTTGGACCCAGAACAACTAACCATATAGAAGGCTGGCATCGGACCTAAGACCGATTTTTCGGTCCAAGGCATACTTTCGTCTCATTTTTGTGCTGTTATAAGAGGTCAATACTCGAGGCATTGGTAATAAAATCATAACTACAGTCTGCAACCAGACGGCTGCAGACTGCAGTTATTATTTTATGCTCCCTGTACAGTACGTAGAGAGTGGATTGTAACTAAATCACCCGCGGAGTGGAGTTATCACCCAAGCCATAACTTTCAAATTGTGTACATATCGACAAAAAACACAAGCAATGTTTCAGCCAATGGACCTCCGGGTTTAACTCGGAGGTCCATTGGCTGAAACTTTGGTGGTGCTGGTTATGCCCTGCAACAAATTTGCAATTATTCCTCGGGTGGAATCTCCACTCTGCGGGTGATTTAGTGATAATACACTCTCCACGTACTGTACATTGATATTGGAATGATCTATCTCACCGTAAATGTACAAAGTGGCAATATCATTCAAGGAAACGAGGGTTTGATGGGTTAATGCTATTTATTATTATTATTTTATTCGTTATTATTATTAATATAATAACGTGCATTTATATGATAAATAATTATGAGATCATGAAATATTGTGTTTTTATACAATAAATTATTAATAATAATTAGTGTTCTTGTTTGTCGTTTTCCTACTCACCCAACCATCTGAATTTGCAGTTAGATTTCCAACCAAACAAGCCACTAATTTGTATATAACTATAGTCGGCATTTCTTTGATCAAGCAAAGTTTCACGCTTCTACCAGAACAATAGCCGCTGGGTACACAGGGCAAGATACCGAAACATCTGTCTAATGTAATAGTCAAATACGACCAGGGGCCAACACTATAAAACTTTTACAATTGTATTTTCTAGAGTTGTATTTTCTAGTTATGACTTTAAATGGCTTAGAATGAACCATTAGCATTTTCAAAGATCTGGCAATTTGCCGGCTGACAAATGGCCATATCTTTTAAAATGCTATTGATTCATTTTAGTCAGTTAGATTCATAGGTAGAAAATAAAATTCTAGAAAATACAATTGTAAAGGTTTTATAGTATTGGCTCCAGAGCTGTTCACAAAACTCGCCATTCATTTTGTTTTTGCTCTCCGAACGAAAAACACACAATTCTCAGACTTGTTTAATAAATATGGTATGGCATCAACATTCGTTTCACTTCCTATATGTCTAAAAACACATGAAGGGCTTTCTCGTTCGTAAACTGCAATCACTCGCTGCGAATCAGCAAACTGGAGGTGATAAAATGGACATTTCAGTTTTGAATATTGAGACATCTACGGCGCTTACAACAGTCGACTAAAGCATCTATGATGTTGGTCGGTATATAAACAAGCTAATGTTAAATATGTTTGCTTGTTGATGTTTTAAATGTTCACAATTAACCCTGTCCTGAATACATTTGGTGGATAGAACTTCACATTGCTTTCGACTATTCATTTGAAAAGGGGAGTAACCCATGTTCCGAATGCAAAAAAAAAAAATGAAGATAGAAAGTGTTCCAGGGTCTCCACTACGCCTGGAGTACACATTTGATACACCCTTTCATTGTCTTTCCCAGTTTTCCCCTAAGCTCCAGCGACCGGGACCTCATCTTGAACAGTAATGACAACCAAAAGGTGCCATGAGGGTACTCTTCAAAACCCGGCTTCTATTTATCCCGCAGGCCACCCAAATACTTCTTTGATTTGATCCCATTTCACCAATGTAGATTACAAACAGCCATGTAGGGTTTGCCCACTTCTAATTCTGTAACTCTGTATACTTCCTTAACCCTTTACTTAACGTTTTATTTTTTCTGAACAAAAAACAAAAAATGCAACAAAAAAATAACATGTGACTCCCCTCCCCCACCCCCATCATCGAGCTCTTCCCATTGAGGGACCACTTGGAAGCGTTTTTTATTAAACTTCTATATTTTTGAAAATTAAAAAAAAAACAATGAAAATAACTGATATCGTGTGCGTCGAGGAAAGGGTTAACATTTAAAATCGTTAGCGTTTTTACAAATTAGCGGCTTTCGGGAGAACATTCTGGTATTGATGCTACCCGCATTTTTAGACGGACAAGTGTTTTTTTCTGAGAAACAGGGTCACCGCACAATCCAATCCCCCCCCCTCCCCCCCCCCCCCCCCCCACACACACACACTAGGTTCGGGCCTATATTTGTGGCAGACAAATAATAAAGCATTTTCATCAATTCAATCTGAATTTGATGTCAATTTAAACAAAATTCAGCATTTCCACTGTCTACTCAAACTTCGATCATGTTATGGACATGTTATGGACAAATAAAACTTGGACTGGGAAAAGGACAGACATCGACCATTTTCACAACGGTATCATGCAAATAAATATTTAACAAAATTCATGAAGTGGTACTTTGTTTTGGTGATTATACATCATAGACCGTTTGTAAAGACGTACAATTGTGGGATTCGCAATTGAGTGTTAACAGCGATTGTTGTATGCGAGAGGTGGTATATCTACCATTATCATCCCGTCTGTTTAATTTGACCAATCAACGTGCTCTAACAGCATCGGTGGACTATGCGATATTAGGCTATTCAATGGGAACCGACTATTGGATTGAGTCCATACACTGCCACTGACCGCGTTTTAGCCCATACACCCCTTCTGCTGGGCGCCATTTTGTTTCCGAATAAATTTTCCCACCTCAAGTTTTCACATATTTTCGTGCAAATAAAAGACAGTTTCCTGATAAATATTCAAAATGAAGCGATTTGGATTTTTTATTTATTATTTAATTCGTTTGGTGGCAAGACAAAAACGTTACAGGACGTTAACGTGCCACGTATGGCGTCATGTGAGGCCTCGCCTAATATTAATCTAACTTCGCCTCACATGACACCATACCTGGCACGTAAACGTCCTGCAACTTATGTTATTACAATAGCCTGATAGATTAACCAATAAACGACCATGAAGAGTGATAAAGGTCTGAGAAATACAATGGCAACAAATGTGAATAGTGACAGCATTTTAATTCAGTATAACGACAATGGTGGTATTGTAATTGTCACAGTCCGCCATTTTTTATCGCAAAAATCGCAGCCTATATTCGGCTAGTTGGCACCTTTGAAAGTTTGTATTCAGTTCAAACCAGTGAAAAGCAGGCAGAAATGTAAAAAAAATATCGGAGGTATAAAATCAATACTTTTGTTCGCAGTCAACGAGATGTTTGATGACTACCCTTGTATTGCGTAACAACTCATCTACCTCTGTAACCAAAATCGAATCTGAGACCTGTTCGAAGGAAAATTTAAAGAAAACATAAAACAGTTTGCAGACATTTCGCAGGATGGCGTCATAAATACGTTACGGGACGCTGAGCTGTCAGATACATGGGGATCGGCGAGAAAAAGTTTAACGCTCGGCTAAAGCCTCGCATAATATTATTCTCACTACGTCTGATGTAACACGCATCCGCCAACTAAACGTCCCATAACTTATAACAACTTCAGTTGTATGTGATGAGTTGTTCCAGTTCTTTCCCGTACATAAGACATAGTGATTAAATTATGTAAATTCAAACAAAAGCTTACTTGCATTGCCTCCGTGAGCGAGTGTATGGATAACTGTATGAAGTACAATGAACCAGCCACATAGTTTATGAAACATCAGATGTTGATCCAATGGTAAGAAATTCCTCACTGATGTGCAACGCAGATATGTGATACACCTGCGCAACACTAACACAAGAATCCACATGCAATTAAAATTGAGCGCCATGCCGCCACCACGGGCTGCTATAATGAAGCCATTTTCTTGTTTGTAGTTATAAGCTCCGTAGAAATATACACCAATGTTTGCGAGAATGTACCACCAGAAATAAAGAACTTTACGAAGATTGTTCTGAATATAAGATTTTGTTAAATATTTCGACATGCCGGGTTTCTTCTTTTTCTTCTCGGGTGGTTTCATCCATTGTGCGGCGCTGCAATTATTAAAACAAAAATATAAATTTTTCATATGATTCTCCAATTGTTGAATTTGTACGTTCGTTTCAGATAAGAAAAACAAACTTGCAGAATATTAAAGCGATTGTGTATGGCGTTTTTCGTGATTAATTTCATAATTAAAAAACACGGTGAAGCTGAAGAATAGTCTCCTCACTTTTTTATTTTTATTTTCATTCTATATCATGTTCCCAACAAATCGTCCCCTGAGTTCCAATGTGTTGTATGTGCCCACTGGCACATAGAACACATTGGAACTCAGGGGACGAAATATGACTGTTTAAGGCCCAGCAGTATCACATCAGATGAACACAGAATAATTGTTCTTGTAGCATTACACAGCCACAGATGCCACTGCAATGAGTTCAACATTGACATTATTTGTCATTAATTTTGTGATTTGTTCCAAACACACCTCAACCTTTGCAGACCCATTTCAGACTTGTAAGATTTCAGAACATGTACTATAAATATGTCTTCATCAGAAGGTCCTACTGGCAATAGACAAATCACATGGACAATGATATAAAGTCAAGTCTTGGCTGCCTTAAAAGGCGGCCAAGACGGGACTAGAAATCACTGCTGTGCAATTTGACATGCACAGGTTGTTGACTAGTGGAAATTCAGAACAACTGTCCAGATCCCTGACAGTTGATTTAATCTGTTGATGTGACAGACCTGTTAGATAAATTCATTATCTAACTGGTCTGTCACATCAACAGATTAAATCTTAAATTATTAATACGATTTTGAGACATAATGTTGGGCGAGAAAAAGTAAAAAAAACCAAAATATTTTATGGAACTATATAGCTGTGCACTCTAACAAACAATGAGTAACGCGGTCAGCGCAATTTTTAAAGTTGCGTTGTCAAATTATTCACTCTCATTGTCACTTCCTTTGATGATCCGCTTTACTTCTTTCATGAAATAGAACACTTCAACTTCTATCAAGCCTCATCAAGGTCTTATAAATAGAGAATGCATGAACATTTAAAAATACAGCAAGTTTTGATATTCACTGATCAGTTCGGCTCTGTTTTTCGGTATCTACATGATATCGATATCAGTTCGGTGTTTCGGTTTATTGCTCCTCTCTAAGGACAAGCCATCTTGTCGGAGAAATCCTGGCGTCGTCGCTGATTCGTGCATGTGCAGGGAAGCGACTAAAACAGATTGTCTGATACGAAAGAACGTCTTCAGATTTTCAAAGATAAGGTTCATTTTTCTGTGCCTTTATCTTGCCAGGCACTCTCAACAAATCTGACGCCAGGCAGATTCAAGGTACGTCCCGGTATATTTTTAGCATATATACACACTCAACAGGGTCTCGACTTTCCTTTCGCCTCTGTCCAGAGGTATTGATAAGGTACTCATTTGCATTAAGCACAGCCTTTAAAAATATGGGAGTTCGAACAAATAATATTATAAAGCCATGAACAATTGTTATAATGTAATGTAAATATATCTACAATGTGACGAGCAAAATCTATTCACAAATATAATTGCTTCTGATATCATCTTAATATTCACATTTCATAGCATTCTTGACTGGTGTGGGGTGATTCTTAAATGGTCGAGTGCTGGAATCTCAAATTTAAGCTTTATTCTGAAATGGTGGTGCCATAACGTGAAGGCTTAATATTTTATGGAGGTGTTTCGTATAATCAATAAAGGAAATTATCTAGTCTGCATTGATTGGAATTATTCCAATTTATCGGAGAGTACCAAAAGGCACTCGCCCGTAAAGTACAACGCAAAGGCATGGAAAAAACATTTGAAGAAAAAAAAAATGAATCAGCTCCCAGTTAAAAAAGGTGATCCCAACGGAGTACCATGTTAAAAATGCAATTTATGAAACGAGTTAAGTACATTAGGTCTATATCGAACCTATCAGCCGTGTTTCGTAAATTTCACTTCAAACTGGGTTTACGTTGTTATAAACAGACAGAGCTCAAAAATGTTTTGAGAAATTCAAATAAAACAAATTTAAAAAACTAGTGCCTCAAAAGGTTGAATTCTTAATTAATACGATGTTATTTAGACAATTGGTCCGACTCGAATGAGTGGTGTCAACGGAAGCATTTTTATTCCCCTATTCCCTTCCTAGTATCTGGAATCACTGTCAAACTGTTATTAATTTGACCCAGGCGAGAACTGCGTACAGCTACTCTGTACTTTCGGGATGTTATGATTGATCGTGCTTTTCCGTCTAAAAGCATGAGTTTAGTTGTCGAACAAAGTATTGCACAGCGAATCAGAAATGTGACTTCGAAGGGTCCGACCCATGTGATATTAAACAGTTATTAAATCTGAACACTGTGGTGTCCGCTATACCTGATTGTTAAATTCTCCATAACTCCCGGGTGTTTTTCTAGTTCAGCCTTCAGTTCATCAAACGTTATAGCTCCACTGTCATCTTCATCAGCTGACTTCATAAGAGCATCAGTTAGTAAATCAAGATGTTCTTCACTCAGCTCTAGGGAACTTTCATCCATACATGATGACAGAACGACTTTTAACTCCGCTTTATCTATAGTTCCGCTACCTGCAAGCAAAGAAAAAAGGCAGATGAGTGAAGGCACGCACTAATAATTTCGAAAAGTAAAGATATTCGGTTTGTGGTGATATGTTGAGATGACGGGGCTGGGTCATTACCTGGAGCTTTGATGGAGTAGGCAGTGTTAAATCCCCATAGAAACCGTGCTTACAACTTAATATAATGCTAAACACACTGTGAGGATAATGCGTCATGACTATAGAGGGAATTCTGCAAAGTGTGCGGAAATCGTACCAGGATATGAACCACAGTGAGATAGTTGTCACATTGTATCGGATTTCGTGCATCGAGCTGTATGAAGATGTACCGTTCACTAAAACGGAGTGTCGGGGAGGGAGGGGAAACAATTAATGCCTTCTTAGTTGCAAATAAATAAATACGAGTTACGTTATATTATAAGTTATTCTGTTTGTTGGCAGGGGACATGATCTCAAGTTCCGTGCATGAAATTTATATTCAACCGAGGCGTTAGCCTCGGTTGAATATATGTTTCATGCAGGGAACGTGAGACCATGTCCCATGTCAAGAAACAGAATAACCTGCATGTCCCGTTCTTGCACAAGTAAAATTGAATTGGAAAAAAAGAATCATTTTAAAATTTGTTGTTGTACAGCGAATATTAGAAAGCAGACGCTGTTTCGGTAAGGTGTTAACTTTTATCATAACAGACTGGAGTGATTTACCTTTATTCAATGTTTACGTTCGCAATCAACGTGGCGAGATGCTCTCGATTCGTTTCAGTTTATGTTACAGTAAATTAATGAAAAGAGACCTTATAATCTAATCGGTTTCATAAATAATTAACCATGTTCATATAACTAATCTTTTTATACGAAATAACGGTACTTTTGTGTGTATTTTACATCAGTTAAATGTATTTGTCTCAGCTGATTTCAATTGAAAAAAGACATTGCGATGAACCGTTGCTCATGGCAACGAGACGCTTTCCTTGATAGTGGACATAAGAAACGCTGACAGTAGACATGCGCGTGCTCGATGACATAAAATAATATCAACGATGCATTGACCAATCACTGCAAGGTATTGCGGTTGGTATCGGGACATAGTATGTTAAATGTTTCAGCTCGTTTCCCCGACTTTCCCGATCACCAACTGATGCGTTGAAGTGGTCTGATATTATCAGAAACGCGTGATGACAAAATCCTAGTCACCAGTTTTGTCATATTAGTAGTATAGACTCCGAGGTCATTAGTAACGTCAACCGTTTCGCGGGGAAAACTTTTAGGAAACCTCAACTTCCCCACCAATCTACCATCACATACCCATACTATTTATCAAAAGCCATGCGTGTACATATATCACTTTATTACATGCCCATGCAGTCTCTCTTATGCAATACGGCGTGCAATACGGCTGTGCAATACGGAATTCCGTATGGCACACCAACCTGTTCCAACCTGTTCACGCCATGTTGCAATGCGACTGCATAAAGTGCATGGTGTTTACCACCGTTGATAGAAAAGAAAATTAGGTCAGTAGGTGCTTGGGTCATGTAATAAATACAAAACCACATGTATGTTTCAATGAGTCGTTTTGTATTCAATTCGTCAGATGTGCGTAGAAAGAAAACGTCTCGACCTTCGGTCTCGACGTTTTCTTCCCACGCACATCTGACTCATTGAATACAAAACGACGCATTGAAACATACATATATGTAGTTTTGTCTATATACATACCATATAATACTATGTATGCAGGACGAATACCACTTGCCGGATGCAGGTGGATGGGGCGTACAACATGTAGCATGTCGGCGCCACCAAAGTTTCGGTTTCTATGGGGATTTACCACTGCTGACTCCATCAGAGCTTCAGGTAATGACTAACGATATGTTCCTCCTATACTACTCATATTGGTCTGTTTATTATATACCTTTTCGAAAAGTTCCCTTTCATATGAGAAATCATTCTAAAGGACAATAACGTGTAAAATATACCGAAATTGGCATTTCACATCAACCGACATTATTCATTTTGCTCGCTGTTTTATGATTGCATAGGAAACAGCGTGAGTCGGGAAATGGGACTATTCAGAACAAAATCACAAGTCAAAATAGGGATAGGTATATAGAATAACATTAGAAAGTCGAGCTGTGAGAATTTATTATATATTTTTTACCAAAAGGAAACGTTCCCAGAAACCGATATTTTAAACCTTGGGATACTCGACTGATATTAAATCACATTTGCCTCATTCTGGGACCAATCATGTGGAAGGGAATCGGAAACAACGAGTGTGTCCGGATGATTAACTGGTAGAGTGGTGAAAGCCCTATTTTGGGCTTTACTAAAAGTGACAGGCAATATCTGTCTGTAGCTACATCCTGCCTGAAGAAGCCTTTATTGTCCCTGATATGAATCAGATTTTTTATATAATACCTTGCTCTCTGACATTTATTTGGATAGTGCCTACAAGGCACTATCCAATTAAATGTAATAGAGCAGAAAAAGATGAGCTTTGATTTGTTGTCAGAAAAACTCAGCACTTTACCAGTTAAGATGTGATGGCCAATAAGACTCAAGATCTGTACATTTAGATACAACAACAGCAAACGATCCATGAGTAAATCACAATATATTTAGGCCGCAATTACGAATCACCACTTAATTCTCGAATATATCTTAGTATTCCTTAATCATTTGATCATATGCCTAAAGACGGTTTCGATGCCAAATATCATTTGTTTGGTTCAATATTGTGACAGGTGTTTACATGTTTTTTATGAACATATATACTGACGTTTAAGATCATTTTTAGCCACTATGGTAGTACCGCTGTCGCTCGATTAACATAAATTCGAAGTTTGCCAACTAGTTATTGATTGTAATGCCGTGCTTGTTGGATAATGCTTACCCTGTGCATAAGATGTCGGGGCATACGGTACCACAACAAGTTGTCAGGATGACGCGTTGGTGATACAATGTAGTATTCTGGGCCTCTAATTTTCTGATCTCTTGCGTCGTCTACATCTATAATTGCTAATACCCATCCCGCTTCAGTCGTTGTATCCCGTTAGGAGCAGGAGGAGAGGCAGTATCTCCAGGCTATTAATATCCCAATTTGATTCTTTGTGAGTCAATCACTGTCAGCTATGGGTTATAGTGTACACCCCGATTACAACTCAATCCACCCTTAGTAAACACCTTAATTCCTTCTTACTTCCCGCTTACATCGCAGTAATAAAAAAATATATTTTTTCTCTCTCAAAAGTTACTTCTAACATTTCGTCATACACCCAAAATGTACTCTATAGCTTTTGTAATTACAATGAAACTATCCGCAATTATGCAAGAACCGAATAGCTGTTTACATCTCAAAGGTTTCCTTCTGTTGACCATCAAAAGTAATAAATTGACTCTGAACCTTAAAATAATTGAACAGCTTTTATGAAATTGGAACAGCGCTTCCAAAGCATTCACCCCACGCGCCCGCATTTCTCTACATCCCCGTAAAACTGTATAATATGACAAAGTCTCGAAAGTGTCGATAAATCCCGATACACGAACAAACTTATGTCGCCGCGTTTTAAACAAAACAAATCGCTCAAGTCTCTGAATAACAGAGTTTCCAAAGGAAGCGAGAGTAACATATCTGGTCCCCTGCGTGGCGAAGAGTTTTAAGATTGTTATTTGTGCGCGCTTTCTGCATTAGAAACTGAAATTTTAAGAAACAAAATATTGGGGTAAAACTTAATTGTACTGACCGTCGACGTCATAAACATCAAACAAAAATTTCAGTTTATCTGCTGGTGTTCCCTTTGTTAGCATTCGCAACCCATCCATCAATTCTGAACATTCAATGGTCCCACTTCCATCTTGGTCAAACAGAGCAAAAAATCTCTCTGCGAAGAAAGACTGGAATGTAAAATATAATACATACAGTGCTCAAAATAACTTTTTTTCTTTGCGTAGCAAAATGCTACACAGTTCCAAACAATGAATAGCATTTTGTAAAAATTCCATAGCTATTTTTGTATACCAGAGTTATGTTATCCTGTTTTATATTGAATTCTTCTTTGTAGATAGAATAGTTTCCATCCATTTCTGGGCATTTCCAGATGATCTGCAACACATGAAACATTTGCTATGTTTTTTTTAGATGAACTGCCATTAAGGGTTGCATGGACTTGGATATTTTCAGATGGTGTCTTGGTTGTTTACTAGAGTTCTCAAAATGGAAGTTGGGATTTTTAATTTGATGGGCGTGAAGTTATTTTTAATGGACATTCTATGCAAAATGTTGTAAAAACAGGAAGAATTTAAACCAATAGAATTCATCTTTCATATGAAGTTGCTAATGATGCTTGATGTAGAGTTCATCTGAGTTATGCCTGGAATGTTCCACAATCAGAAGTAAAGCATCCGTGAGCTAGTTTTCAAATTTGTTCGCAAATTTTTATTTACATTTTGCGATACAATATAATCAACTGCAGCCTAACAGGCTGCAGTTAATTATCTTGTATCGCAAAATGCTATATATAATTGAACATTGTGTAGCTTTTTGCAAGTTTTGCATAGCAAAAAGCGACGCGACACCGCTTATTTTGAGCCCTGAATATACATACTATTATGTGGAGACGATTAATTCTAAAGTTAATAAATATAATAGATGTATTGTTATGTGAGGACAATTAGTCTTAAATCTAATAATAAAACACACAAAACCATTCAATTAATAAACATAAAATAATTAATTGTACAGTAACTTCAACTTTCAACCTATCGTTTGCATTTCTGACTCGGAATCCATAATGATACTACTGGTGCGTAGATAGGAATTTAATTGGGGAGGTGCATAAAGTGGCGATCAATTATCAACCATGATCGCCCCAGCAGAAAAAATGTTGAACAAACGAGTATGAAATGCAGTTCTGTGGTAGCATCTGGGAAAATATTATGTGAAATTTTCGACCTAAAATATATATACATTTGAATTATTATATGTGAAAAATGGAACATAACGTCAAAATAGATCGATAAAGTTGATAGGCATATTTTACTTTCCAGATTTTTATTATACCTATATATGTAAATGTGATGATGGTAGAAATTAATCAGTAGTATCTATGTAGCTAGTCCCCGTGAAACGCCCCGGCACTTTAGTACTTTTCTATAGCCGGGACTGGTAAAGTGCCAAAGTTGTGACTGGGCGTTTCATAGAAACTATATGCAACGAAAATATTTATGTTTTAAAACATCTTACCCCGATACATCGTACTCTCTGCAGCTAAGCCACAAAGGGTGTGGTGTATCGGGGTAAGTAAGGTCGCCCTATTTTATCAAAGTTTTCAAATCAGAAAGTGACAGAATCCCTCAAGTGCAACTCCAATCTGGTGGTTAGTACCCGTCGCACATTCACTGGCTACGCGAATGTATCTTTTTCTAACAATTCCGCAAATGAATCCGTGACATCGGTTGAACATTCTTCGGTTACTAACACTTACCTGAGCGACTATTGTCACCTATTTTATGATGATTATCTATACGTTCTGGTATGCGCAGATCAAATCTGCCGTTTGATTAATTGTTGGAAAGATCCTGGAGAGCCCTTTCCAACAAGTAATCAAATGATAAAGTTTCAAGTATGTCATAAATTTTATTAAACTTCCTCGCATCCAGGCGTACATAGAGGTCCTCCATATATGACTAAAATGGGCGTAACAGTAAACTGGCTAAATAGTTATTGGAATATACCTATCATGCCGTAGTTGGTTAATTAGTTGGTTATATTCAAGTTGCGTGATCTGTTAAATTATAATAGCAACACAATGTTTCCATAAATGATTTTATAGCAACATTGGAAGTGATAATTACGTAATGAGGGTTTAGTTTAATTAATTTAGGAATTCAGATACCGTGGATTGGAATTAGTCTTATTTCTCATTCTTCTCACGAATGACAAAACGATTCCTCTGTGTCCATACTAGACGTACTGCAAAGTACAACCATTCAGTCATTTTAAGGTATTTTATTGTCAAACTTTTGGGCTCTCACTTTGGCCGTAGAGACCTTCAGGCAGTGCTCCCGACCACGTGTCAGCAGCTTCAGGACAAATGTCAGTTTCCACATGTTCTATCTCAAAATTTTGGTATACAATTTGTTAGGGTTAAGTTCTTTCTGGCCAATCTGGATTCCCGGATGAGATACATGGGTGAGACAGATCTATCTTACCCACCCCATGGCCATCCTAATTTGAATATTTAGTGATCGCCAGGCCGTTTCGTCATCATTATTTACATTTTTGTAAAAAAAAAATGGCGCCTGGCTTTGATTTAATTTACACAGCAACCCACCCATCTTTCACCACTCGCGGATGATTTCTCCTCTACCATATGCCGCATGACGTCATCGAAATAAATTATTTCAAAAGTGACGTCACCGGAATGTCAGCTGCTTCTACTCTCTTTAACATGTTAACTCGCCAATGCCGCGAGGTACAGCTCATTTACATAGCATATAGCTTTGATTTATTGTTTATTTAATTATTGGTGTTTAAGGGCACATTCAAAGTCAAATTTAGTCAATCATTTATACCCATATTGCCCATTTTAGGGGATATGCACCCCAAGCACTGGAGATTGGGTACTAGTTTCACAACAGTGAACAAGCACTTTCCGGGGTTCCCTCTGGGGAGGGGAAAGAGGGGGGATATATTCGGAACCTTTCGATGCTCTTTTCGGATATTCAATTCTTTTTTTTTATACGACGTATCGGTTGTACAGTAAATTTTTATCGCACGAGGACTATGTTGATTTCGAAGACGTCTTGTGAAAAGGGGTGGAAAATAATTTATCATCGAGTGGTGTGGAGGTGGGATGGGTAAATCTCAACCTCTGAGGAAGATATTTGACTCAGACACGAGTCAAGCCTAGTGTGTGGGTTAAAAATCTTTCCCCTCGGGTGAGATTACCCATCACTCCCAAACCCCAAGTGGATAATAATAATCTTATATTATTAAACAACCGCTGTTTCTCTCTTGAAGAGTTTCGTCTTCATTGGTAACAGTATTTGTGTCGTTTTTCTTCATGTTTGAAGTAAATCATTTCCTCGTCGATACATGTATTTGGACTTACTATACAAGGTGTAGTTCATTTTAGTTGAATTATGTATTTACTGTGTTGTTTATTTACACGACGCTGTTCTTCGTTTTAATACATTGTGATAGGCGCTACTTGAAGAAACGTTTGCGACAAGTGTGCAAACATATGTACAGTATAAACCTTTACTTGAATGCCCCGACGTTCTTATAGATATATAGAATATACCCATAGTAGCTTAGTGTACCAAATGTTCACCACGCGTGGTGAAGTGGTGTTAACCGCGAGCCTTTGGCGCGCGGTTAACACCACTTCCCCACGAGTGATGAACATTTGGTACACCAAGATAATTTGGGTATATTTTATGTATACCATGATCGTCAGATAAATAAGAGTTGAAATATTAAATAAAACAATATTCGCACGTGCGAATCTGTTTTTACGTACATGAGCACCAATGGGCGAAACGAAATAGAAAAGGAAACGCAAAATTACGGGGTCTTTTTCATTTTAATAACATAATAACATACTATTTCGAGTTATGGATGCTTTATTAACATGCGACAACGTTTGTTTGTTATTTTTTGTTAACTTAGGAGGCAAACTTATTTAAAACGTAATAAATAATTGCCGGTTTCATTTCACTCTTCACGAGGCGACGAGTGATAAGTTTAGACAAGTTTGCATTCAAGGCGAGGTCACCAAAGGTCAACATAGATGTAGTTCCACTGTAGGTGTAAATTTTAACTATTGAAATTCCATTGCTGGCGTGTTCACCACGGTTGGTGTGTAAAGCTAAAATTTATGACATAGAATTTTTATATATAGGAGAATAGGTAATCATGGTATAAATGAGCGTAATAGTTTGCTATCAATGCCTCACGTGAGGTGATTAGTGGAACGCCGGGCATTTTTCCAGCGGACATTTCTTCAGCAGACATTTACCCAGTGTGGGCGACTATTCGTCATAGATCGGCGGACATTATGAGATAGTTAAACCAATTTCAAAGCCACAACATTTATTCTATATTTTGTGTTGATAAACCCAGATCCTACGTGAGCGAAAATGATAAGTACAACTGCAGTACTTGGATCTCAAAAGCGGACAAACAATTTCGGCCGGATCGCGACACAGTCGCGATCCGGTCGATATTTTTTTTCCGGTTTCTCCATGCAACACCGCAGAATCTCACTATTCGAAAACGAAAAGCGAAAACATTGACTCTGTTACTTTCGTTTGTTTTATTTATTGACTCGGCCTCGATCTCGCAACATTGCAGTGTTGAATTTTCGACGGACTGGCGTGTAAGTATGTCGCGCCTTGATCGCAATGTGATCACACACAACTTTTACGACCACAGCATTGTAATAACTACAGAATTAGAAGCCTACATCCCAAGCCTATTTTTCATGTCCATGTTACTAATCAGAAAATACTGACAGATTTTATGTAAGCTGTTTAAAACTAACCTCCTTGACCTTGAGTGCTTTTTTGAACTCCGGTAGGTCGATTTCGCCGTCATCACCAGCTATTTCTTGGAATTGGCGTTCTATCCAGGCTAACCATTTAGCTTCTTCTCCGTCGATCCTGTAAAAATGTTACTATTTTGTGAATTTTGCACCCTCTATCTTCAGGAGACGCCATGGATTTAAGGAAATATTCGTATATTGGTCAGAAAAGTACAGTTGCACGCCACTCGAAATGACCTTCTAATACGTCATAGGCCGAGCAGTTTCCAGTTATAATATGAATTGTTTCCTAATATATAAAATATTAACTTTTGTCCTCGGGGAATGTAAAAAAAGGACAATATGGGTAAAATCACGAAAGGGCTATTTATTCAAGTTTATGTTGTATTTTAGTTCATTTGCATTTTATACTATAACGAATATATCCTGAGAGCTACAGTTTTGTTTTTACCAACTTAAAAATTTAATTAATTCACTTTAAAGAGCTATTTTTTCTAGGTATTCATGCCCATCGTGTTGGGGTCAAACAACGCCAAACGAAACATCAACGGTTCTGTCTTTTTATGTTGTATATGACCTGAGGCCTGAAAACTCGATATATTGTGCCATAATTAAATAAAGATTGAAAGTTTTGAGAATATCTTAATAAGGCTGATGGAAACAACATTTTGCATGCTGGTGAGGTGAACTTTTTGTCGCGAAAGTATGGTGGGTCATTTCAGTCATTAATATTAGTTATTTTTGTGTTTTCCAGAGTGTATGGGAATGTACACCGATTTGGGAACTCGTACACCCTGAGGCTAAGCTGAAGGGTGTATGAGTTCCCAAACCGGTGTAAATTCCTATACACCCTGGAAAACACAAGAATAACGGATTTATTTCCAAGAATTTTGGTGTTCTTAATACTTTAACACATTGTGGTTAAAACTGACAGAAAATTTGTACTTTGTAAGTTTCTTAATAAATAAAACCAGTCAAATATGGATGTCATTGGAACTGGCTCAATGAGCCAGTTCCAATGACATCCATATCTGTACTATTTTATTGCACTTAAATATTAAATTTCCTGTATTTTTATTTTTGTTCTAACATAACTGAGCTGGAGGTATGAATTAATAATTAAAAATTTGTACTTTTTTAGCCATATAATCTGCTACTTTATATTCCTGTTTTTACACCGTGTAAAAAAGCCACTGTGGATTGCAAGTTACACCGTACCTCTCAGCCAATCAAAATGTAGTATTTTGCTTCATTTGGAAATAATATTAGTTACACGGTGTTGTCCGAGAACCGCGACAAATCAGCGGCTTGCCAAAGTGTTATTATTATTATTATTATTATTAATTTTCATTATTTTTTTCATTTTTTGTCTCAAAAACATAGGTTATATGACCCGTCGTTGGAACGAGCTCGATGAGCTCGTTCCAACGAGGGGTCATAACCTATGTTTTTGAGACAAGAAATGAAAACAAATTGTTATTCTAGAATGTTTTTTGCAAGTGCCGTCTTCTTTTCTTGTTTGGTAAAGGGTTAAGACATAAGAGTGGAAGTTGGATAAATATTACAATGAGGGTGATGTAACCAAAAAGCAGCCATCATGATGTATGTTGGAATGACGGAGTATCTCAATAAAGATTGTAGGCAGTAGCGATCAGAGTTGTAATCCAGGATGTGTTTGGTTCAGATACCCTGACAAAGAACTGCAAAAACATTGTAATGTCGTGGGTAGCAAAGTCTCAATGTAACAGTTACCAATCAAGCTAGAGGTATTTCATACATTTTAACAACCTGCCACAAGCGTTGAGTGACACAGCGTCTTGTAGCAGCGAGGTATTACAACCAGCAGGTTGTTCCAATTCACGAAAACCCGACAGCGAGGTTGGTAGCTGATTTACTCCCTGCTATTTGTTCAGTCAATACAATGCACGGACTAGGGTACACTCAGTGAACCTTGGGTATTCAAGTGACGTCACTTGACCACCTACAGTACGGCCGCCGTGGACTGTTCACTTTGTGTGGGTAGGAAATATTTCTATGGACGCAATAATTTTAGATCCCAAACACTAATTTCAGGAATAATCATCAGAAAATTAATTAATGAAGCACCGGGTTGTACATTTTGGAGCGAATAGCTGTAATATTTGTGTCAAACTACGAGCTCGTTCCAACGAGGGGTCACATGATATGGTTTTGTTGAAGTTTTTTGAAAAATAATATTTAATATTTTTTCAACTGCTGAATTTGCATATTACGCGGGCGGATGCGGCAGATTCGTTGGGTAAAGGGTTAAAGGATTACGATTTGTTTCAAACTTACTCAGCCATTGCTGAACATGTGCTCTTTCTGTCACCCATTGTCGAAGGTGCACTGTGTGAATCATCCACCACTTGGCCAAGTCCATTCTCATCCGTCACCGATATTAGTATGCTCTCGTTATCAGATCGTTTAAAAGAATCTGACCTGATGAGATCAACATCCACGCCGCCTGATACAGGGGATGCTTTTGGAGCATCTTTAGAATTGTCACAAGCAGATAGTGGAGGATGCAAATATGCAGACTCTCTTGCACAGAAAGATTCAGTCTTATTATTGTCATCTTGTGCCTCTTTATTGTTATTCAACTGTGAGTTGTCTTTTCCATTTTCCTTGTCTATTACCACATCACGCATGCTTGCGTCACTATTCTGATGAACTAGAGTAATATTCTGAGTCGCACGTTTACCATCTGTCGGTGAATTGTCACTTTGATAACCCGATTCAAAGCTGTTATCTCCATGAATTTTCTGTCCGTGGTGTCCTTCTGCGGCATCTGTCTCACGAAATACTGTAAGTTTGTCATGCTGTGAATTTGGACTTTGAGATATAGATTTATCTAATGTTCCTTCTGTTGGATCGTTGTTCGTGTGAATTTCGACAATAGGAGATTGTGGATAGTCGGATTGATTTGATTCTGCACCTGAAATTACACAGGGAAACATTATGTCGTGGAAGAATATTAAACACATATTGAAAAAAAATAACCTTAGATTTACGTTTCAAACGGATGTTTGCGGAAGTCAGATTGAGATGTTGTGAAATATATATTGATTGGCTGTAACATATAAAAGATGACAGTTCAGTACCACTGGACTAATTCTAATGTATATACAAATCCAAGTGTCTTACAGCAGTACATCGGATAAATAAGTAGGGATGCCATGATTACTGATTTTTCTAATCGATTAATCGGTCGAGATAATCTATTATAATCGACTAATCGTACACTGATGACCCCTTAAGAGTATTAGGAAACCAAACACCACTGAACAAAAATAGACACCACGAATGGTACACGCTGTATTTGAGAAAGTTCGTTTATTGAAATGACTCTTTGTTCCGTTTGCACAGCAAACCAATATCTATCACTGACATTGGTGTAGGAATTTGGCGGCACAGAGGATACGTGTCACCAACGTTTTCGAGAAATGGTTGAGACAGAGATAGAGAAGAGAGAGAGAGAGAAGAGAAGAGAAGAGAGAGAGAGAGAGAGAGTTTATCACAGCATTATCTTTTCCCGCAATACTATTTGGAATTAGCATAAAGCGGGTTCACAAACTCTTCACTCCAAATTTCAGTATATGCCTGAATATTCCCTCGTTTGGTTTATCTCCACTGGGGCCTTAGAGTTGGAAGAAACGTGTATTTTTGGCTCCATATGTAACAGATATTCCTATCGGACTGAAACATTATTTCGGACCGACAGGACATGTAGCATGTACGTAGTAAAAATGTTCAACCATTTTTCTCAGTGTAGAGCTGCGTTGAATTTGTTATCACTTAAAGGGAGTAAACATTTATACCATATACAGTTAAAACTAGAAGTCCTGTCATGAAATGCGCACAAGTAGCACGTTGATATGCGCGTCAATGTGCGCGCTATGACCCAACTAAAACTATCATATTCTGTACATATGGCCTGTGCACAGGCAATGTTTCAGCCAATGGACCTCCGGGTAACCCGGAGGTCCATTGGCAGAAACATTGCATGTGTTTGCTATGAGTAACCAAGAGAACCTGTCGTGCTTTGGATGCCATTCGACATGGCAATTGCGCGCAATTCCAACACGCAATTAAGCCTAGATAAGCGCACTATTCGTGACAGGACTTCTTGTTGTAACTGTACATCTAAAGAAAATTCGAATCGATTATGTCATGAACGATCAATAGGCGTCTGATAGAATATCAATGATAGCTCTAAAAATCTAAAATCAGTTGGATCACAAATCAACTCACATCAACTGGGGTGAGTCAATATGAACCCAACTGGGATTCATATTTACTCAACTCAGTTGATTTGGGTTAATATTTAACCCAACTGATATTAGAGTCGAAATCCCAATGAGGAGAGATACAATGCACAAAATATTGCGACATTAAGACCGAATCACGAGAAGTTGACAAAAAATCACAGTTATCGTGTTTATTTTCCGTCTGGGGAGATTCTACAGTGTTCAGGTGAAACAAGGGAAAGATAATTTAGACTGGATCTCAACAGGTTTAAAATGGAAACGTTGAAGCTAGAGATTTCTGTATTTAACCCTTTACCTAACACGAAAAGCAGACGACATTTTCTAAAACAATTCCTAAATAACTAATAAATAAATAAAATGATTGAGAATGTACGGTGCTGTGAGGAAAAAAACGGAAAGGAACTTCGACCAAATCGCGACACGGGCGCGATCTAGTCGATCTTCTTTGTTCGCTTTTGTGATCACGTACTGTATTCTTGCAATAATTCGAGTTAACCCTTTACCAAACATGAAAAGCAGGCGACACTTGCAAAATTAATTCTTAAATAACTAATTTTTTTAATTTTTGTCTCAAAAACATAGGTTATGACCCCTCATTGGAACGAGCTCGACGAGCTCGTTCCAATTAGGGGTCATAACCTATGTTTTTGAGAAAAAAAATAAAAAAAGTAATGAAAATTAAATGGCGATTTTTGACAATAGCCCTGGCCGGTTTTGGCTGCTACGTTGGGCAAAGGGTTAATGGAGGACATTTTTGAAAGGGTACTAAAGGGTCATGATTCTTATGACACCACGTGAAAATATAGTTCGTAAGTCCTATTTGACTAGGCAGAATGTCATATTGATTTGGTTCGGAAGTATTGTAATATTACCGTATTATGGTTTGTGTTCATTATTAATTTTCCATCGATCACAATCTGTAAAACTTGTGAGATATTGTGGTTCAAATTATAAAAGTAGCGAGCGGAGATGAACATTCTGAACGATGTAATATGAATAGACTTAAATAATCGTCATGATTTACGACAATCAGTTTTGATTTGCATGAGCTACAGCTGCGAGAATCAATTTTAATTTCTTAATTTTGAAAGTAGTTTTATATCCTTGTCAGGCATCTGAGTGCAACCAGTTCTCTGGTGATAAACAAGCCTCATATTTATATACGTCATAGAGTTTAACCCTCAGGGGACCTAGTTTCAGTTTTTGTACGTTTCTTTTTTTGGAGGGTGAAGGACGGGGAGGTACATGTTCACGGAGAACACATGTTCTAACACATGTGGCTTTAGTGAATTTGTTGATTGATTATTTCATGTGAATTTGTTGATTGATTATTTCATTTTTTTTATTGATGTTTAAGGTCACATATTTCTGCACAATGGCTAACCATGACCGTGACAGTTTTAAGGGTGGAGAAAGCCGGAATACCCGGAGAGAACCGCCGAGCAACGGCGAGCAACTGTCAGCTCCCCAACATACCAACTCCACACAAGCAGGGTTAGCATTGGTTGAAGACAGGTGCACCATCGACGTGCAGTACGCCTTAGTATGCAGCGTCACCGTGCCCCCACGTGGGCGATGGGGGTGAAGTGTCTTACCCAAGGACACAACGCGATTGCCGCAGGTGGGATTCGAACCGAGGACCTCTCGGCTTGCAGCCTGCACCTCTACCAACTGAGCCACCGCGCCCCCTGAATTTGTTGATAGATGTTACATTATTTTGGGATTGGCTTCTACTGAAGTCTTGGCTGCCTGTATAGACACCACTGCTAAGTCAACGTATTATCTCATTCTGAGCGAGCAAAAAAATAAATCGAATTCTCCAGATATTTAAGGACACATTGAGAATCGACAACGAAACTCCAACAAATATTTGCGTGATGCAAAGTTAATTCTCTTTGTTTTCCTTGTGTGAATTATTTGCGAGAATCGATTCTGATTCTCGCGGGAATTTTAGGCCCCGATGAATGTTCCAAGATGCTCTCACTTTCAAGGCGAGTCATCGCTAAAATAACCTGACTAATCGATTGCTACAACAAAAATTAAGATGGTGGTCTTACCGATTAAATATCCTGAACTAAATTACGCTTTTATAATAAACCAGTTCAGCACATCGTAAAAAGAAGACGCGATGAGTGTATATGAACTGAAAATCCTCTACAGAGCCAGGCTTTCCGCCAGGAAAAAAAACGTTGAGGCCGGTAGTGGGGAATCCAAGGATCCGACGGGGCGACGATGGTCGCTCCGTCGGATCCTTGGGTTCACCATTACCGGTCTCAAGATTTCATCTGTCTGAAATGCCCATCCGAGACGCCCCAGTGGGGGAACTATGCCTTTTGCATGTTAAAATTGCTGTCCACTGAATGTACATAAAACTACCAATATGGGCCAAAGGAATCCAGCCCAAATCGTGCGCGTATGCCATCTAACCTATCGCCAGATCCTGTCTTTCTAACTTGGTAAAAATATTGAGTCTGGTTGATTGTTTACTGTTCTTGTTCCTTATAATCCTTTACTTTTGGTGCGAGCCTTACGTGTGTATTTGGGGAGAGCCTTACGAGTACCTTTTGGGTAGGGGAAATTCAGCGAGGGGAATAGGACCGTTAGTGGGAGCCCATGTCTGTACAGCGGAAACCCTGCTACAGACACAATGACAATCACGTCTTACAAAGACCAAACCCAACCTCTCACCCGCAGAAGGACATTATTTCTTCAGTGAAATAGAATTCTTTGTTGTGATTGAGCTGAATGACAAAATGTTTAGGCACCACATGTATTCAAACTATTGAGGGTCTCTAAATTTCTGTACAGAGTTCGCCAAAAGCGATTTGAGCCGAGGTTTAACGAGGTTCAAATCTATATTTTTGAATGCGGTTCAAAAATTTCTGGTCACGTCGTGACCAGTTTGATATTCTTTTTTATCCCATAATTTAAACTTTTCAGCTAACGTAATGACCAATGCTGGCAAGCTTTATTCATAAAAATTGCAACCCCAAATTTATTTATTTTTTGTCAATCTTGCATAAAGACATAGTTTGTGACCCCACATTGGAACGAGCTCGTCGAGCTCGTTCCAATGATGGGTCACAAGCTATGTTTTCGAGACAAAAATGAAAATATTTAGTTATTCAGAGAATGTTTTCTACAAATGTCGTCTGCTATTTGTGGAGGTAGACCGTTTATGAAAAATAAGAAAAGATTAATTCAATCCTACTTCCGGTACCAATTCACTGACAACGTTACGACTTGACGTCGACGTTAACTTCTGACGTCATTTTCGTATTAAACATGTTGCGAACGATATTTACCGTAATTAGCTATTTGATGGTGGTTATGTGATAAATAGATTTGGACGACGCGCATTCAGAGAGAAATACTTTTGATCAGTTTCAGGGGATAATTATTTATTTATGTATCGGAGTTTAATGACACTTTCGACACCCGGGTCACCTAGTGTCAGGCTGTTTTACAGGTGGAGGAAGCCGGAGTACCCTGAGAGAACCACCGAGCAGCGGCTGGCAACTATCAGACGAACTCCTCACTAGCATAGTTAGCTGGTTGAGGACAAGTGCACCATCAACGTGCAGTGCGCCTTACTGTCTTACTGCACAGCGCCATCGTGCCGTCAAGTGGGTAAACGGGATTAAGTGCCTTTCCCAATGGCACGACGCAGTTCCCCTGGTAGGGATTGAACCTTGGCCCTTTCGGATTGAAGTCCAATGCCGAAATCACTGAGATACCGCGCTCACTCAGAGGATAATCAACACTGCAAACTATAGTGACAACAGTTATTTTATTGTCGTGAACATTATAAGATGCGAGTGGGTGGCGATTCGATCGAAGTACAGTACGTAGAGAGTGGATTGTAACTAAATCACCAGCGGAGTGGAGTTATTACCCAAGCTATAACTTTCAAATTTTGTACAAATCGACAAAAAGCACAAGCAATGTTTCTGCCAATAGACCTCCGGGTTTAACCCGGAGGTCCATTGGCTGAAACTTTGCTGGTGCTGGTTATGCTTTGCAAGTTATTGCAACAAATTTGCAATTATTCCTCGGATGGAATTTCCACTCTGCAGGTGATTTAGTGATAATACACTCTCCACGTACTGTATCACTGTAGAAGCTCAAGCGTTGGAAAAGAAATGCGAGAATATTGACTACGATACACTGGTTTCGTTTGTTTTTTCACGATTCAACAAGTGTGTCTTAACCCTTTAAACAACACACAGGATATCTTAATTTATTAGTTTAATTATTGTTTTTTTTAAAACATATATTTAAAAAACTTCAACAAAACCATGTCATGTGACCTCTCATTGGAACCAGATCAACGAGCTCGTTCCAATTAAGCAACGTACAGACGAGCAAATTTAATTTGTCAAAGAAAATGTGGCAAATAAAATTTGTCACATTTCTTGCTTCTCGTGTGTATGCAACGGCACATTTTATTTGCTGACGGTGCTGCTTTGTACATAAGGTGGCGATAGAAATTGTTACTCAAATATCAGCCGTCGTGGAAAATATAGGGGGGGGGGGACATAACGCATGATGTCCCCAACGGCCCTGCGCGTTCTTGGACCAAGGAATCCCGTCGTCCCCCCCCCCCCCCCGCCCCCTCACCCTTACTCTCCGATAGAGATCTGCGCACATGATGTGAATGAAATGAGAGATTTTTTAACTCTATAAAGTTCACTGTTTATATTCCATAGACTCTCCTTACTTTGCAACTCTTCCAAAAGTAAATATACAGCATTGTCAGACCACCACATGTTTTGAAAATCGCGGTACTATTCACTAATGTCTTCTCTAACTTCGAATTATTATAGTGCGGTGGATGATGCAAAACTTGTTTACTTATTTCTATGCATGCGCAGTTTCTACATGCGCATAAATATGACACATCTCTTTGTTCAATATCGGGGACGTCCGGATATTGAACAGAGAAATGTGTTCAAAGAAAATGTGACCAAGTTTCTCGTACACACGACCAAATTTTATTTGCCACATTTTCTTTGACAAATTAAATTTGCTCGTCTGTACGGGGCTTTAAGGATCACATGATATGGCTTTGTTGAATTGTTTTGAAAAAAATACATTTTCTAGCTGCTTATTATTTATTTATTTATTGGTGTTTAAGGTCAGATACTTATGCACAATGGCTAAACGTGACCGTGACAGTTTTACGGGTGGAGTAAGCCGGAGTGCCCGGAGAGAACCACCGAGCATCGGCGAGCAACTGTCAGCTCCTCAAAATTCTAATTCTGTTCAAGCTCCGCTCAAGCAGGGTTACAGCGGTTGAAGACATGTGCACCACCGACGTGCAGTACGCCGTAGTACACGGCGCCATCGTGACCCCATGTAGGCAATCGGGATAAAGTGCCTTGCCCAAGGACACAACGCGACCCGCCCCAGACGGGGATCGAACTCGGAACCTCTAGCCCCAGCTGCTTAAATTGTAACTCGCGCTTCCGGATGAGTTGCATTCGCTGGATAAAGGGCTGCAGAACAGTCACCGTGGACTGGTCGGAATCCACGCGAGGGCATTGATGTCCACGCATGCGTTTACCAGGTAATAAAAGAAGTCAGCAGCAAAATTATAATTAATGAAGTGCTTCATTAATTAATTTTTTGATGATTATTCCTATAATTAGTGTTTGATATCTAATGTCATTGCATCCATGGAAATACTGCCCACCCTTGGGAATTGACCAGTACACAGCGGCTGTACTGTAAGTCCTTTTCGGAGCAGAACGGATAGGAAATATGGAAGGTTGAATGGGGATTCTGACAAAATCTCCAGCAAGAAAGAATAGCATTGTTCAATCGAACACACCACAGAACACCACATATGTAGCAGGGCATTCCATTCACAGCAACCATGCGCGACACTAGAAGCAAACACTGTGGCCCCTTTTATCCAGAAATGGACGTTGAAAAACACATTTCACCCCGACAGTACATGTCAAGCATTAGCACTACTATCACAAATTAGAATGGCAGTATCTTCATACGGGGGTGATTCATGCGCTGCAAAATGACATCCCTCGTTATGTGAATCGGGCATCGCGTTATGGCGTAAATACTGAGCCTCCCCGGAGACCAAGCTCCCCCACCCCCACAAGAGATTCGTCGATGTACATCCTATAGTATTGCTGATTGAGTTTCGAAATTTATATAAAAGGCAAGAGAAAGAAATGATAACTTATCGTGTAACGTCAAATGGAATACTTTTGGAATGTTCTTATTCAAGGGCACCGCAAGCATCTAGGGCAAGGGTGCAGGGGTATCAAAAGGTGCATTCGACTCTAACTGTGAGTTAAGACCTGGAGGTAAGAACGTATCTTAACCCTTTGAGACTTTAATTATCCTGACGTTCAAACGTCACTGGGAATTCAGTTTCTTGAAAGTTTTTTTTCAAAATGCGACGTCAAACGTCGGAAAGTACAAATAACAAGATACTTTTCACATTAGTGATTATCTGGTTGAGGTCTAGATTATTTTTGATGGTCTGAATTTGTCATTCAAAACTTGTTTTATTACAAATTAATGGAGAGTGCCGACAGCACTCTCCAATAATTTGTAATAAATCAAATTTGTATAAACAAAATATTATTTGTGTTTCACTGAATATGATGTACATGTATATGCAAGGGAAGTGTTGGCTTTTGCTCTGGTATCCTCATTTTATGAAAGCCCTGATAGTGGCTTCTTACACTCAACCAGTTAAGAGGTCTTGACAAAAGGATTATATTAGCATTTTAAGCTGCGATAAAATTTGGATCAACGGTTGTCATTGAGCACTATTCGGGAGAAAATAGGAATTGTGGTTAAAACTTTAAAAAATCGAAAAATAACTCATGCACACAATGGATGAGAAACATTCTATGGCGCTGTACAATCACTTTCAGTTTGGTAATCAAGCTGTGGAGAAAGCTCTCTTGAATAGGTAGGTTTTCAGTTTACTCCGGAATTTCTGAATTGACTCGCAAGACTTTATGTCATCTGGAAGAGAATTCCAGAGATGGGTCCCAGTGAAGCCAAATGATCTATCAGCAAATATTATACCTCACGTGACTTCCTTGCATTCTGATTGGCTGAAAGGTGATACCCTATTTCGTGTAGTTGTCCAGCACAGAGCTGAAGGGTCACTACATGCGGGCACTATATGTTTTCTATTTTTAGCACCGGCAGTATATGCATTTTCTGGTTATAAAAACGTACAAAGCAACGATTTATCCAAAATGGTGGCAGGAAATCCCGGCCACCAATTAGACAATTTGATTTACATAAAAAATATACACTTCGTTTTTTTTAGTGTCGCAAGAATAGCTGCAAAGTTTTCCGAGGTGACACGTTCCAATAAACAGAGATTATCACCATAATGTGGATGTACAAATTATGTATCCGAGTCGAGCTCCTGGTTCTAAAGGCAGATCACGACGAGTCGAAGGCGAGTCGTGATCTACCCTTAGAACCCGGAGTTAGACATTGACAGAGGCGAGGAATAGTATCATGTGTCGAACAATTATCAATATCCACACATTATTCTCATTTCTCCTTTATTGTTAAAAATAAAAGCATCATTACATGTTTACAATTTGGATTGTAGATTATTTGGTTAATTTGCATTTTCGTGTTGTTCGATATAATATAAGGACTAGTGCATGACTTGTCGTTGACTACGCCCATATAGTGTCCAGTGAGGTAGTGTAGTTCCCTCCGCTTCGCGTCGGGAACTACACCACCTCACTGGGCAATATATGGGCGTAGTCAACTCCAAGCCATGCACTATTCCTTAAATATAACATGCCCGTGAAAAGGTACTTTAAGTAAAGGTTTTGTTCTCGATTTGGTGATATAAGACCTTGGTGAATATTGGATTAATTCGGCTAAGTAAGATTGGGCTAGATTATTTAAACATTTTGTATGCCAACAATAAATTGCCATTGTAGTTTATAAATAGAGAAATATTGTAATAGTTATTATTACGGTTGTATTAAATATACCATATTTTAAAATTTGATACACCAACGGAAGTGAATAAGAACTATATTTTATCACGACTAACTATTAATGAGGAAAAAGGCAATATTAACTATGGGCTTTGGTGATTCGATTTTATAAGTCTAAGCGATGTGAATACCGCCAATTTTTCACAGAACGCTAACAACTCCCACGGATTGCGTACAAAAAAGGAAAATGTAGCGTTTTTGAATGGGTACCGTAAATTATCTCATGAGTGACCGCGACAAATGTTTATTTTTCGATCATTCAAGCCACTCGCGAAAAATAAACATCTGCCTCTGTCACTCATTAGGTAATGTTTGGTAATCACTCAAAAACACCAGATGTCCTCTCTGTGCTCATGTTCAATATATATATCTTTTCAACAAATTCTAATCCTCAGCTCCATTGTCTAACACAATTCGCCCGACAATTCAGATTATTACCATTTTTGCGGGCGTTCCAAGCACATTAACGATGTTTTACCGGGCGTTGAAACCCCGTAATGCTCAACAAGTACAACTCATGTGACGTGTTGGGCCGTTATTGACTATAACAGCCCAACACGTCTAAATATAGACCTTGACGTCACATCTCTCACCCGATCAACAATATCCTTTTTTTCCCAGATTTCCATTTGGATCGAAATTCAATTTGGATTTTTAATTTGTAAACACAGTTAACCCCTATTGTTTCAAGTGTTTCTCTTTGTGTCACTGATAGATAATGTATCAAAAAGAGGAAGCGATACACACAACGTAAGTGATGGCATCTTTGGTGAATAAACTCTTTGCTTAAAGTTCGCATTTCGAAGATATATTTCATCTAACTTTCCAAATTTCGCCGTAGACTGATCAGACGATAGTCATGTTACCCGGTTTGTTTGTCAACAAATCAGACGATAGTTTCGCTGTTTTTTTCTATTCTAAAACGTCAAACTTCATTTATTTATCTTATTTCCCATATAATTTAATCGTAAGGTACCCGATGTACGAAAGTGGCAATAATAGAAATAACATGACTTTCTCGGGCATTACAGTGTATCAACGGCTCAACAGAATTGGTTAACAGCCCTTGAGCTTATTAGCGGCCCGTGACGAAGGCCGCTAATAAACTCTTGGGCTGTTAACCATTTCTGTTGAGCCGTTAATACACTCTAATGCCCTTCAAAATAATGTTATTGTTATATTAAATCCACACACATGGAAATAGCTCGTTCCAATGAGGTGTCATATTTCATTTTCCGGAAGAAAGATGTCACTGATATTGAACGTCGACTTCTTTGTATAGCTCTGAGCACAATGTTATGATTTGTTTAATTATTTATTTATTGGTGTTCAGCGACACTTTCAACAACCAGGACACCTCGTGTCGGACAGTTTTAAGGGTGGAGGAAGCCAGAGTACCCAGAGGGAACCACCGAGACTCCCCAACGTACTAACTCCACACAAGCAGTGTTAGCATTGGTTGAAGACAAGTGCAGCACCGACGTTTAGTATGCCTTAGTACACGACACCACCGTCATCCCACGTGGACAATCGAAACTAAGTACCTTGCTCAATGGCACAACACAGTTCCCTCTGGCTGGGATCGAGCCTTGGACCTTTCGGTTTGAAGTCTCACCGAAGCACCGCGTTCCCTGAGTTGTTGTGATAAGTTCGCAGACGAAAAGGCTTAGCCAAGAAAAAAATAAAACAACTTTGCAACCAAATTCGACGCTGTGCTGGGAAAAAACGCGGCCTTCAAAATCAGAATTTACAAATGAACGACCACTTCAGTGTAACGGTATTGCTCGTAAATGGCATGCATAATTTTTAGTGCAAATGAAACCCTGCCGTTATTTATTTATTTATTTATTTATTTATTTATTTATTTATTTATTTATTATTGTAGTTCAACAGCACTTTCGACAACCAGTGATACCTCGTGTCGGATAGTTTTGTGGGTAGAGTAACCGAAAAGAACCACTGAGCAGCGGCGAACAACTGTCAGACTCCCCATAGTAGTAACTTCGCACAAGCAGAGTTAACATTGGTTGAATGCAAGTGTTCCATTGGCATGTCGTACGCCTTAGTAAACATCGCTACCGAGGCATCGAGTGGGCAATCGGGAAGAAGTGACTTTCTCGGGGACAAAGTCAACGCAGTTACCGCTGGTCAGGACCGAACCGAGGACCTTTCGGTTTGAAGTTCAATGCTCTAACCAACGAGCCAGTACGCTCCCATTCAACGGCAAAATAGCACAACGAAAGACAAACGGAACGGAGGATCAGGAACAATTTAATCCCACTGCCCCGTAGGGCAGTAGGATTAAATTGTTACTGAACCGACGTTCGAAGACAAAATAGATTCCTCCATATTGTCATAATTAATACTTGGCAGGGCGATGTCGTTCATGTCTCAATGTTGAACGTGCTAAATAGCAGAATTCAAATATAAGAATTCATGAAGGAATTACAAACAGCGCATTAAAATCATTAAAATAAACTCACCCAGTCAGAATTACACCCAATCATTCAAAAAATGGAAAGTAAAGTAAATTTACATAGTCAGTTCATTATACACTAGTATACAGTGTCCATCAGTGAACATTCTATTAATTTTATCACCACTATTGTTACAAAATGGTAGCTCCCATGATCATTTATTGACTAGTGTTGGAAGACACCGCGTTCAATTTATTGGGTAGATAATTTTTGTCAACCAGCATCCATTGAAATAATTAAATTGCATTCTTTTTAACTTAACTCAATGCCAACGGATATCAAATTTAGAAGTAGGAGGTACTTTACCAGAAATGCGGACTGGGATAATTTCTGTAGACGTCAAATCCGACAACAGGATTTACCGACGCTAGTCTGAAAGCATCGAAGTCCTTCTTTGTCTTTTATTTTATACAGCAACTAAACATTCGAGCCGAAATAAATTTGTTCGACGAGGTAGAGAATACGCCTCTCGTGTCTCCTTTACTGATAATAGCAACCACTGCTACAGTTAAAACTAGAAGTCCTGTCACGAACTGTGCGCTTATCTAGGCTTAATTGCGCGTAGGAATTGCGCGCAATTACCATATGGAATGGCATCCAAAGCACGGCAGGTTCTCCTAGTTACTCATAGCAAACGCAGGCAATGTTTCTGCCAATGGACCTCCTGCTTACCCGGAGGTCCATTGGCTGAAACACTGCTTGTGCACATGCCATATGTACAGACTTTGTTAGCCTTACTATGGTCATAACGCGCAGATTAACGCACTGATAGACGTCCTATTTGTGCGCATTTCATGACAGGACTTCTAGTTTTAACTGTATTTGGTGACGGAAAAATTCTTGAAGGGAGCTAAGTTTGACATAATGACATGGTATCAGGGCAAAATAATGAATATCACAGAATTTATACAGTCTTATTTCTATTGGTGTTTTGCTCCGTGAAATAGGGCAAGACATAGGTATCGTTTGGAAGCCTTAACACATAACCCAATTGCTAGGTCAGATTGTGTCTTGCAAAAGCATTAAACAGAGCTTTGTAATTTATGAGCTCTTAAAATATTTTCTTGTTATGGCTTGACTCGGATTTTTGCGTCCCCTGTAGCTTATCGCTTGATAGTAAGAGTAGGCACCCCAACGGTAATTTAATCCTGGGACCTTCTCTGGTTACGCAGCAACGAAAAACGTAAATTACAAATAAAATATCTGATATTATAGAATTTACATCACACGATCATGTATTTTTTATATTATCTAACAATCATATAGATTTTGGCCTGAAAATCACGAGAAACGGTACGTATCACATAATGTGTTCCGATTCCGTATCATATAGACGACTCATTCTGATTCCGTATCATATAGACGACTCGTTTCCGGTAGCGCTACGGTTATCATAACAGGCACATAGAAACATTCTATGAGCGTTTCAGTGGTCGACCGAACATTATGTCCCAAAAATGTTTGAAAATAATTTAACCCTTTACCTATCATGAAAAGCAGACGACACTTGCAAAACAATTCTTGAATAACCAATTTTTTTCACTTTTTGTCTCAAAAACATAGGCTATGACCCCTCGTTGGAACGAGCTCGTCGGGTAATAATTTATGTTTTTGAGACAAAAAATGAAAAAATAATGAAAATTAATTGGCGATTTTTGATTTTTTGAGAATAGCATTGGCCGGTTTTTTCCATTACGTTGGGTAAAGGGTTAAGATTTAATCTGTTTATGTGACAGAATTGTTAGATAAATGAATTATCATGATAATGTGCATGTCCTGTGATTTGTATCAGATTCTCGGAGGTGTCCAAAAATGGGATCACAACTCGCCGCCAAAGCCGGCTCATTGAGATCCCATTCTGGACACCACCTCGTTCTGATACAAATCACAGGACATGCACATTATCATGATAATCTGTATTTACCATCATAATCTTCAACCAGAAAACCGTACAACACACATATATATCGTATTTGGAAATGTGATGATAAAGGTTGGCAGAGCAGCAACCACTCGAAATTCTCTGTCGGCCGTATTTCCGTCTGCAATGTACCATCTCACAGAACCGAAACATAAATCCTAGACCGCTAATCCTTTCAACCATAAATGCCGCTTTCCGGCCAGGATCGCGATACGAGTTCATAAAGTAGATAGTTGCTCAGTGAATTTATGGGCAAGTCCAATCACGATTTTCAACGTGCAACCTTAAGGCCTCCCAAAGGCGGCATGTTGGAATTATTGATTGGCTGTCAATGTGATTGCTCAAATTTACGATTTTGTTTTCTCTAAGTTTATATATTTTTGACAATTTTTTTGCGCTCAGGCCACAGGCATAATAATGTGTGTCTATATACGATCTCCAAAACATATTTGCTACTTAAACTGACCAGCACCAATAATTCAGGGGATTTGGAGTAATAACAGTACAAAGGGATGCTCTAAAATTAATCTGATGACTTAAAGGTTCAGGGACGTGGCCATAGGGGGAGGGGTTATCACCCCCTAACCCCTCCCCCCAATCCTGGCAAAAATCTCCTATAGTTGAACATTCGGAGGGCAAGTCATGAGTAATTGGAAATTCCATCTATCTGGATTTTAGAGCTTCTTCTGTGATGCTGATGTCTCCTTTTCGTGCCAAAATTCCAACTCGGTTTCAAATCAGCAAAAATTCTGTTACGATTTACATTTACAGAGTACGCAATATCGAGCTTCATAAGCATGCATGATGTCAATCGGTACGAGATTTCTATAGTACATTTACTTATCGTCATACAAAAATCCTCGAAATGCACTTCAAGAAAATCACATCATGTAAAATCGTTATCCTGAGTTAATTCCATCATTCACAGTTACAAAATGATGAAACATCGAGAATTTATCATTCCTGCATAAGATCTGATTTAATGTTAGGAGAGTGTGAATTTCTCAAAGTTCTCAGCTTGAGCATTTGTTTAGCACATAATCAATTCCCAGAATAATACCAAATAATAATAACCTGATAACTCTATCATACATAAGTTGGCATTTCAGTTACTAGAATAAATTTTATGCCCCCTTTAATGGTTTCATATTCAAAATATCGGTAGTGAATTTCCATCTGGGGGTGGGACCCGGAGGTGGGAAACCCCTCCCGGTCCCTCCCCCTAGTTGGAAATTCGCTACTCTATACCCCCCCCCCCCCCGCCCCTCCAATCGGAAACTTCTAGCCACGTCCCTGTAAAGGTTAAGGAAGTTGAGAAAGCCAGTGAATACAGATTTGAAATGAAAGATTAGTTCAATATATTTCATATAAATTTGTTGAACCCCTACAGCTGTAGTTTGCCGATAAAGTGCATTGTTTTCTAACAAAATAACAGCTCCAGTGATCGATTTACCAGATATGGAGGAAGGTTGAATGAGAGATTTGGAGGAGATGATTGATTCATCAGTGGACAGTAAATAATGCAAAGATAACATTAATTGTTCCCCTCATCTGGGGGAGTGTCAGGTGAGCGTTATCCGCCGGGTGTTGGCTGTATTTAAGGATATTTTAGCTAGGAACCTTATATGCACCAGCGTTATTGAGCATGCGATTAAATTAACCCTCTACATACTGACGTCAACATACCTACATTTTCAAGAAAAAGTTTTCCATAATGCAAATACGAAGTTAACTTTTTACCTAACACTAAAGACAGACGACACTTGCAAACAAAATTATAGAATATTTTTTTTTTTATTTATTTGGTCAAAAACATAGGTTATGAACCCCTCATTGGAACGAGCTCAAAGAGCTCGTTCCAATGAGGGGTCATAAGCTATATTTTTGAGACAAAAAATGAAAACAAAATGAGTGAAAACTGAATGGTAGTATTTGTGAATAGCGCTTGCCGGGTTTTGGCCGGTGCGTTGGGTTAAGGGTTAAATTATTCAATCTTCTTTGACAGAATTCAATGAATCAAATGATCATTTTTGATAATTTTCGGCAATTAAAATGGAATAAAAAACCCACAAAAGGGAACAAAGAAATATCAGCTAGTTCGCTCTGTCGTTATAATTTCACACACCTGTTTCATTGAATCAAGAACTTTATAGCATTTTTCGTTTGTTATTCCGTGCCCATGATAGACCCATGTTCTTTTTGTGATTTTAGCATATAAAATAAAAAAGTCGCCATTTTAGCCCCTGGAATATAGTTGCGCCAGCAATTTTAAACTGGAGCAAATGCCATACACTATATGACCGGTAAAAAGCCATTTCGGAGTTTCTAAGTGAGTGTGTCTCTTGCAGCTTTCCCAGTAAACTCGGGTTTGAATGTTCACATTTTAGGAAATACGAAAATGGGCACTTTCCACACCATACCCCAACAGTGATCTTTTGATCCATACCTCTAACAGTGATCTTTTGATCCATACCTCTAACAGTGATCTTTTGGTCAATGTTACGAAGAATCCCCTACCACTCAGTGTCTACTTGATCATCAGTAAGTGCTTCGCAATATATTTGGGCAAGAAAACCTTGAAAAGTGGGGTTTTCAAAATCAGTTGTATTTGTATTTGTAGGATATATGGGCATTTCATATGACAGTGACGTATTCGGTCTCTTACAATTAGTGACCATCGGTAAACCTCGGTGAGAATCGGTACCTACGTTGGCATATTGTTTTACAGTCGGTAGACTTTCGAAATCATGCCGAAAACATCAAATGGTCGATGATAGGATAACCAGCAAAAAAGGATATGTTACATAAAACGGCGTAAAATAATTACAAGACAAATATCACTGGTTTGAAAAGGAAACACGTTCACGCAGTTGTTTCGAATTAGCTCTCTTATCACTTTCCCAGTGAAATCATGCCAAGTGTCCGAAGTTCGAGGCAAAAGATTTGTTTAGAACAACATTATCAGTGTCACTGTGTATCTCTTCTGAGGAAATGAGACAAAACGTCCATTCGCAAAAAGTTCAATCGATCAAAGACACAGTATTTGACCCAAGCTCTCAAACCACCAGTTTAATTCTGCAAGGTATTTGACGCTGCTATAGGCTGTTTGTTTACCCTCTTTTCGTGCAGTTACCACACGCTGACTACCATAGATTTACTGTGATGTCCATTTACCACAAATATATAAGGAATCCTTTCATGCTTCATTTGTAGATAACACAATCAATAAGTATTTAACTCGCCTTAAAACATAACGATATTGACAGAATGTACAGTTAAAACTAGAAGTCCTGTCATGAAATGCGCACAAATAGCACGTCGATCTGTGCGTTAATCTGCGCATTATGACCCTAGTAAGGCTATCAAATTCTCTACATATGGCCTGTGCACAAGCTATGTTTCAGCCAATGGACCTCCGGGTAACCCGGAGGTCCATTGCAGAAACATTGCCTGTGTTTAGTATGAGTAACCAGGAGAACCTGCCATGCTTTGGATGCCATTCGATATGGCAATTGCGCGCAATTCCTAAGCGCAATTAAGCCTAGATAAGCGCACAGTTAATGAGAGGACTTCTAGTTTTAAATATATGGAACTACGTGGCGTAGTCACAAAACGACAGGTGTAATAAGTCTTTATTCGTCAGTATTTAATTTACAAACATAGTTAACCCTTTACCTAACCTGAAAAGCAGACGACACTTGCAAAAATAATTCTTGAATAACTATTTTTTTTTCATTTTTTGTCTCAAAAACATAGGTTATGACCCCTCGTTGGAACGAGCTCGACGAGCTAGTTCTAACGAGGGGTCATAACCTATGTTTTTGAGACAAAAAATGAAAAAAATATTGAAAATTAATTGGCGATTTTTGAGAATAGCGCGTTGGGTAAAGGGTTAATAGTATTGTAAGATTCGGTTAAAACAATTCCCGATTAGGAAACATTTCTTGCGTTGATTCAAAGAAAATGAAATGTTTATCGCGCTTTTAGATTAAAAAATCTGAGATATTTCTGTTGGTCGGAAATACGAAGCAAAGTTCGCTTTTCATACCAACGGAAATATTCCATACTATTACATCTAAATATTGGCGATGGACCATTTAAATGCTACACAGGTTCCATGTCATTACAACGTAGAATTCCTCACAGAGTTTGACAAGTTGCCCGGGAACTTTTATTTGGCCGTCAGTGCATAATATTAATAATTACCGACAGCATTCTAAAATATATGATATTGAAAGATTTTTTTTTTTTAACTGTACAATTCAGTTGAAGATGTTTTTATATGAGCGGTACTATCATGTTTCTTTTACAACCATTCTACGAAAGCTCGCATTTTGCTTTAATAAGACGAAAATATTGAGAAATAATGCATCCCCCCCCACCCCACCCCCACCCCCACCCCCGTCCGTGAGTACGGAATACGTCAATTACTTTAAAGAATTGAAGTTATGAGATAAGGTGGACAGTTAAAATAATACACTTTTTTCCAACACTTTCTCGCCCAATTCTGATGAATTGCCCCAGGCTAAACAAAACTAATCTCACAAGAAAGACCCTTTATTTATCACACACTGGTAGTTTTGAACCAAATATTTCGTGTATTAATGTGCTGTACGTGGACCGCCAATGACGATCAATGCAATTTTTAGTAACAATTTTTTCAGTTATAAACGTTTCTTCTTATGTCTTGTACTTGACTTTTCGACACTATTGCTCAAAATGGAAATCGCATTTTTTGACTCCCTCATGTGCCCCCGACATTCAAACATGTATTTCAGAACTCTGATTTGTGGGCGGAGCTAAACATTTTGAAAGTTGGTCATGCTCATACCTCAAATACGGTATGCCCTATGGACCTAGGACCAACACCGTCAATGGAGGTTCAAAATATGGGCCAGGGCCCCGGGGGTGGCCCAGGGGTCATTGGGTGTATTTTTTCTGAATTGCTGGAAATTGCATTTTATAACCTCCAATGCATTTCTGAAGTTCATGCATATATTTGTTCTCTCCAAAGAGTGGCCAGAGTTAAAAGTGTCCATCTCTGACTCTTTATAGAACATGTTGAAGGCTGTGCACAGAAGGTATTTCTGGTTTCTTGAAAACATTCATCTCATTGCTGTACGAAAATTTTAAGCGCTGTTTACGAAAACCACTTTCTTGTTTCTTTAAAGGTATTTTACTCCCGAAAATAAGTCTCCCTATACTCTCTTTCTGTACAGTTTAATTCTAAAATCTACCATATGCACGCAGACTCGAATGTACTGATCGCAGTAATTTTTGTTCTCTATTTTCGCCAACTCGCTTTACTTCAGGCTGTGTCGCTTCTCACCAATTGATTTGCAAATATGATTAGCAAAATATTCTTCCCTGTTTATACCTTGAGTTGATCGATAATGAAGTGAAGGGAATATTTACGCATGTGTATTGTCTTTAAAAGAACATTGAATCCAAATATTAAGAGATCACCCGGGACATTCAGATAGAGGATCCTGCTGTTGTCTATTAAAAGTCCATCAAATTGTGCCTTACCTTGATTTATAGTACCGCCGACGTGGACTGGTCATTTTCCACGAGTGGGCAATATTTCCACGGACGAAAAACAATTAGATTCCAAACATTAATTATAAGAATTTTCATCAAAAATGTACAGTACGTGGAGAGTGTATTATCACTAAATCACCTGCAGAGTGGAGATTCCATCCGAGGAATTATTGCAAATTTGTTGCAAACCATAACCAGTACCAGCAAAGTTTCAGCCAATGGACCTCCGGGTTAAACCCGGAGGTCCATTGGCTGAAACATTGCTTGTGTTTTTTTTTGTCGATTTGTATAAAATTTGAAAGTTATAGCTTGGGTGATAACTCCTCTTCGCGGGTGATTTAGTTACAATCCACTCTCCACGTACTGTAATTAATGAAGAACAGAGTGCAACATTCATTGATTAAAATTTTGCTAATGATTATGTATATTACCTGGTAAACGCATGCGTGGACATTACTGCCCACGCGTGGTTTACGACCATTCCACGCCGACTGTACTGTAACACTGATTTGTCGTACTTCGTCATAGTGTGTTGCCTGTATGCTAGGTAGAAGACGCTACGTCGCGGGAGAAAAATTAAAATAGCCAAAGGAGGATTCAGAAGCAATCGTGGTCAACATACGCACAGATGTTATAGCCATCGTTTATGTACATACGACTCCACGGTTTATCTCCACGCTGTTGCCATGTTGAACAAAATAAATGTACGCGTTCTCCAAGCGGCAGCGGTACAAGTGTGTCACCAAAACTTCAGCTCAGAGATGCTCCATAAAAAATTTAAAAAAAAACATCAAAAACAAACAGAACAAAGACAAGTCGAAACAATACACATAAACAACATTAGAAAATGCACAAAAATCAAATTGAATCATAAAATACTCCCCGATAAGAGCTAGTCGTATTGGAGTATCCAGTCGGGCATCAATACCCGGAGTATTGTAAGATTTCATGTCAGAGCTTTGACGGATCTTGGTAACGGGTATTGCTGGATCTCATGTCGGATCACGTCTGCATCCGGTTAATTGTTTATGCACTTGCCTGTATATTATAGCATGCTGTGGCCTGATGATAACGTACATGTACACTATGGCTATGTATCCTTGTGGTTGGCTTTGGCTATACAGTGCGGGTATGTGATAGACGATTGATGGGGAAAGTGATTTTTCAGGGTGTGTCTGATTTCTCATCCTGGAATAATATTGTAGTAAAGTATGGACGGTCTACACCCATGTTGGTCTACTAAACGCACTTATTACTTTTGTAATCACTGTATTCTACATTGCTTGTTCTTCGTATATTTTTACAGGTTTTCAGAGGTACAGTACTGTCGCCATGAATTGGTCGTAATCCACACGTGGGCAGTTATGTCCACGAATCTGTTTACCAGGTAGTAGAAATCATCATTAGCAAAAGTTTAATTAATGAAGCACCGGGTTGTACCCGGTACTTCATTAATTAAATTTTTGATGATTATTCCTCTAATTAGAGCTTGGAATCTAATATTATTGCGTCCGTGAAAATATTGTCCACGCGTGGAAAGTCACCAGTCCATGGCGGCTGTACTGTAGCTCGGTGACACAGCGGTTAGAACACTGAACGTCAAATCGATAAGTCGACATTTCGATCCTGATCAGTGGTAACTGCTTTGTGTCCTTGGGGAAGACAACTATTCCATATTACCACGCGGAGACACGGTGGAGGTGTGTCCTATGGCTAACTGCTCGTAGATGGTGCACTTGTCTTAAACTACTGCTTCCCCTGTTTGTTTAGAGTTACCACATTGGGAGTCTGACAGTTGCTCGACGCTGATCGCTAATTCTCTACGGATACACGGGCTACTTTCACCCGTAAATTTGTCTGACACGATGTTACCCTGGGTGGTGAAGGTGTCGTCCTCCTCCCTCCCCCGGAATTTGAGAGTTTTTTATGGTAGAATCTTATTGAATTTATTTCACGTCTTATGCAAATAGACGTCTTTGGTGTAATGGGAATGCTAGGGTCCCATCATCACCAATACTGAGTCCGGTACATGCAAGTTAAGTAGGTAGTTGTGAAACCCATGCATCACAACTACTACATTTATTTTTCCACAAATTTCCTGAGCTTTTTTCAACTATAATTCCCATCAACAAATATTCCAACTACATCACCAAGGCATGCCTTCTTTGATGTAGTTGGAATATATCTTCATGCTGGATTTAAATCATGACAGTCGGGACAAATCAAGTTTAACCCCTAATACAGTTTAAAACTAGAAGTCCTGTCACGAACTGTGTGCTTACCTAGGCTAAATTACGCGTATGAATTGCGCGCAATTGCCATATCGAATGGCATCCAAAGTACGACAGGTTCTCCTGGTTACTCATAGCAAACACATGCAGTGTTTCTGCCAATGGACCTCCGGGTCACCCGGAGGTCCATTGGCTGAAACATTGCTTGTGCACAGGCCATATGTACAGAATTTGATAGCCTTATTATGGTCATAACGCGTAGATTAACGCGCAGATCGACGTGTTATTTGTGCGCATTTCACGACAGGACTTCTAGTTTTAACTGTCGGTAATCTTCACAACGCCCCTAAATGACTTTAGTACCCGTGTAACGCTCCTGGTGATACAGAGAATGTTCTGATTCACTCGGCTTGTGTGATCGATAGAAGAATGTAGTTGAATGCGTAAAACGCACATCTGTGATAGGTTTCGGAGTTCAGTTCTTCTTTGAAGACATTTTTTCAGAACGATAGAATATAACGGTAGACTTTAATCAGCTGTTGTTAATGTCGAGAGTTATTGTACGTTGCTTCAATGTTGTGAGTACGGGAAGTTTAGGTCGTACATTTACATTGTGTTTTTTCAAACGTGAAGCTACCTACTGATAGAAAAGGCATGTTTATGTTTGTTCACAAAAATCGATGATGAGCTATAAGGTTGTCGGAGACTTTTTAACATTTGGTCAGTTAAGTGCAATATGGTGATCACAAATATTATATTTATCTCGATCAGATTGAGACCCAACCACGAAACACAACAAATAAAAACAAAAAGAAACGGAAAAAAAACAATATTGAGAAATCAAGACTTCATAATTCATTGAGAGAAAAAACAAGATTCAATATTCTCGGACTTCGTTTTTCGACAATTGAGTTCAAACAATATTGTGCGCACTTTAAAGAGGCTTATCGTTCTTCTCAAGATATTGTTTTAAACAAAAAGCCGACTATTTATACCAATAGAGGATATCTACGCCGTTTTAGTGAATATCGGGAATTAGCTCATGATTGTGGACCTGAAAGTTTTATTTTTCACGAGCGCTTACGCGAGTGAAAAATAATATTTTTAGGTCCACACGAATATTGATATTCACTCAAATCTACGCTCGATTTTCTTTTTTATAATATGCTACGTGACATTTTACAGTACAATATTCAGCCCAATTCGGCTGCAAACAGTTTCAAGACAATAACAAAAAGCTGCTGATCGTTCCTTCAAGGCGAAGCGTAACGTCATTTAGGAAGCTACTGAAAACAATCATCGCGTGGACCATAAAATAATATTTTGCACTCGCGCAAGCGCTCGTGAAAAATAAAACTTTCAGGTCTACACTCATGAGATAATTCCAGACACTGACTAAAATAGAGTAGATTTTCTTTTTTATTATATGCTACGAGACATTTTATTGCACAATATTCAGCCCAATTCGAACCCAAATGCGTACGTTTCAAAACAATAACAGCTGTTCGTTCCTTCAATGCGACGTGACGTGGCGTAACGTGACGTCATTTAGGAAGCTACTGAGGGATATTCCTCGACATCCATAGAGTCGATGGATATCGCGAAAAATATTTCAGATAATTTGCGATAATTCACAGACTAGCATATAATAAAATCCTGTATCAAGCCTCTCTCTTCGAAATTTTGGAAATATCATCTCCAACTAAAACAATATCTAAAAATGTGATACCGACCTGGGAAATACTTAAGAATACTGGCTGCATTTTCTGGTGACGTTATTGACGTGACGTCACAAAAAATTAAATATCGGCCGATTTTCATGAAATTTTAGTATGTTGTAGAGTTAAAAAAAAAATAAAAAAATACCTGTTTTTTTATTTAGCGCCATTTTTGACCTTTAAACGTCACTTCAAATTTAGGTGTTATTTTGAAAATGATGATTTTCAATATTATAGCTCTGTATAAATAATACACACATCTATACAATTTAACAAAAGTTCTAAAATTTAGGGCAGTTAGTACTCGTGGTTACAAACACAAAGTTGCAACACTTTTGATAATCAGACGTCAGATACTGATGATATGACGTAAACAAGCCTGAATATAAGCAACCTGTCATTTGCAAAATGAGGTCCCCAGAGGGTGAATTTGCTGATGCTATCCCATATTGTGGGCCAATTTATCCTCTAGGGCATTCTTTCTGTTTTGGCTTGAGACCAAGATTCAGACTGAGGTTGACAGAGGGTAAATTTTGCGATGCTACCCTGCTGTGCAGGGTAGCATCACCAAATTCACCCTCTGGGGACCTCGTTTTGCAGATGACAGTATGCTTATATTCAGGCTTGGACGTTAACAACGTCGGGGGTACCAGTCTTAAGTTTTTGTATTTACATTCCCTTTTGAACGTTATTATGGACATTTGTGATTCAAAATTGGGAAAATATAATCACAATACACACCAAACGTGGCCGCCAAAACGGCATTGGTGCCAAAACAACGTGGACCGCCGTATCGGCGTTGGTCGTGCTTCATTGAATGATTTCTTGAAATTGTCTTTGCGGTTTCAAAACAATCTAGTTATTATTAGTTTTATTAACTTTGTTTATGTGAAAGAATGCATATATAATAAATCTTCTTTATCACAGCCATATTGGAAATTTATCTCAGAGTTGACGTTTCACAAATTGATCGCTAGGATCTAGCCACAATAGTCTATTTTGAGCATAGCCATAAAAAGATACACAGTCTACTTTAGGTTCAATTGCACTCAAATGTTTTATTTGGCTGTATGACTGTATATCGGAACTGGAAATCAAGCTTACTCTCAAACTTAGACATTGTTTGGCTTAGTAAAATATTCTTAAACGTGATTATTTCATAGAGAAGATCCACGTCGATGGGAAACCCGTCGAATGCGGTATGTTTAATCTTACGCGGAATGGAAACTTAATCGTCGAGGAGGAGACGATACGAAGAGACTACAACGCGGTCTTGTTATTTAACCATGTAGCCCTACTGTACGGCCGCCATGGACTGGTCACTTTCCACGGGTGGGCTATATTAACATGGATGCAACAATATTAGATTCCAAACACTAAATATAGGTTTAAGCATCAGAAATGGAATTAATGAATCACCGGGTATAACCCAGTGCTTCATTAATTAAAATTTTGCTGATGACGATTTGTATTACCTGGTAAACGCATGCGTGGATATCACTGTTCATGCGTGGATTACGACCTGTCCTTGGCAAATGTACTGTAAGTTCTGTAGAATCCAGTTATCACTAAACACTTGTGCAAGAGAAAACTGGATTCGTCCATAATACTCAACATAGTATTGTACATGACAATTTCATTCAGATACAGTTTGTTGTTGAATTGGTTAGATGGGTATTGAATTCGAATTCACTAGTCTGCATAGACAAAAATTATTTAAACTGAAGCTACAAGTCTCGCAATCAAACAAAGTATCTTCTTTCATATCGGGTCCTAAATGTCATCTAAAAATATCGTAACCATTTATTATCTGACAAACATACAGGTTTTGTCCGGAAAACCACGAGAAAAGGTATGTATCACATAATGTGTTCTGATTCCGTACCATATAGACGACTTGTGTATCATATAGACGACTCATTTCCTATAACGCGACAGCGACAATTACGGGCGACTGTCTAAACTAAACTTTTTACAATAAATAGAAACTGCACAATTCAATATTACACCAACCCGATTCCCGAGGATGTGCCCACGTCGCAAACTCGTAAATTCAAGCGGATCTTCATAGGAAGTGACACTGAGAGTGAATAATTTGACAACACAACTTTGAAAATTGCGGTGACCGCATTACTCATTGTTTGTCAGAGTGCACAACAATATAATTCCATAAAATATGTTTTTTTTTTTTAATTTTCTCGTCCAACATTATGTCCCAAAACTGTATTAATAATTTAAGATTTAATCTGTTTTTGTGACAGAATTGTTAGATAAACGAATTATCATGATAATGTGCATGTCCTGTGATTTGCATCAGATTCTAGGTGGTGTCCAAAACTGGGATCACAACTCGCCGGCAAAGCCGGCTCGTTGAGATCCCTTTTTAGACACCACCTCGAATCTGATACAAATCACAGGACATGCACATTATCATGATAATTTGTATTTATCACATATCTGATGCGCTTTCCGGTCAACAAATCTCGCGCTATAAAAGCATTAAAGCAAGACCATTTAATAGCATTCTAAAAATAACACAGGGTGTACACAGCTGTATTCTTGGGCGGTACTTTAATTCTGATCTCTGATCGTTTGTTGACATTTCACGCAACACTTATAAATAAACTTTGGCTTTGGCAGTATCTTTCCGAAAAAAACATCGATAGTAGACTGGCACGTAGGAAATGGGGAGGCACGTATCTCTGCCTTATCCAAAATATTGGGGAGAGAGAGCGAGAGAGAGAGAGAGAGAGAGAGAGAAAGAGAGAGAGAGAGTCAACATTATCTGTACCAATAAATTTTTACACCATATTACTACTACCAGAAAATCAGGATGGGGTGGCTGTCTCACTACTCAAATAAATCAGAAGTCGGGGTACTACGTAAGGACCTATAAATTAGGGGTGGGGTATAGCTCTTTACTTAAAGTCTGGTATCTCATTTAGGTCTAGACCAGATCTGGAAATACCCCCCCCCCCCCCTCCCCCTATTGAATGTCTGTGGGTGGAGGTATTCACTGGCACTAAGTAGTTTCTGCTGTTTTTTTTTTACCCACCTCCAAATAATGACGCTGCAGTCTGGGACATTTTATTTGCATCCACTGAGAAGGCCAAGGCTTCTGGTGTTCCCGACATAATAATTCCTGGTGACCTGAATGACAACTTACTCCCCCCACCCCCCCCCCCCCCAAAGGTAAGTTTAAAAAGCTTGCTAAATACTATATCCTGGGACAGTTGGTGTCCGAATCCACCTTCTTCACAGAAACATCAGAAACCCTACTGGACGTAATCACTGTTAGTGATTCGGTTAGAGTGTTATCCTGTGAAGTTGTCGATCCCCTCCTTCTTGATCTAATAAGGTATCATTGTCCAGTGTTAGCTGAAGTCGATTTCAAGAAGTTTCATAGACGACAACACAATCTTAAGTCCCTACCAGTCGGGGTTTACTGCGTGTGACTCAACAGTTCTCCAACTTACTGACATATATATGACGTGTCCATTGCGCACTCGATGAAGGCAAAGATGTACGGGTTGTACAGTACGTGGAGAGTGTATTATCACTAAATCACCCACAGAGTGGAGATTCCACCCGAGCAATAATTGCAAATTTGTTGCAAAGCATAACCAGCACCAGCAAAGTTTTAGCCCATGGACCTCCGGGTTAAACCCGGAGGTCCATTGGCTGAAACATTGCTTGTGTTTTTTGTCGATATAAACAAAATTTGAAAGTTATAGCTTGTGTGATAACTCCACTCCGCGGGTGATTTAGTTACAATCCACTCTCCACGTCCACGGACTGTATTTTATGATGTCAGTAAAGCCTTTGACAACGTCTGGCATAAAGGACTGATTTATAAACCGAATAAAATAGGCATCACATGGGAGCTCCTTACTTTCTTCAAACCCTATCTCAGTGACCGATCACAAAGAGTTGTAGTAAATTCGGATTCGTCTTCTTTGAAACAAGTTGCTTCTGACATTCCTCGGGGTTCAGTCCTTGCCTCCCACCTTTTCCTAATCTATATTAACGGCATAACTGTATGCCTAACAAGCAGCATACACTTGTTCGCAACTCTCTACTTGGTTGTTGAAGTTCCACACCATGCCTCTTGTATTTTGAACAACGACCTAGCCAGAATAGAACAGTGGGCTCATTCATGGTCAGTAGAATTCAACCCTGCAAAGATTAAAGTATGATCATATGACGTAAACGGTCCCGGTTGATTACCCTCCCCTCGTAATGACCAAGATTCCCATTAAAGAAGTCGTTAAAGAAGTCAAAGAACATAAACATTTTCGTGTAATCCTCAACTCTAGTTGTTCTTGGAATAACCGTAGAGAACATATCTGCGCAAAAGCCTGGTCTCACCTGGACTTTCTTAGGAAAACTAAATTTCTTTTAGAACGCAAATCACTTGGGAGAATTTAGTTTGCCTATATGAGGCCCCTGCTTGAATAAGCAGATACAGTTTATGACAACTGTACTGCAAATGACTCACAAAACCTTGAAAATGTTCAAATTGCACCTGCCCGCGTTATTACAGTTGCCACACTGAGTGCTAGCAGAATATCATTATATGAAGAAACTGGTTGGGAGAAACCGCAGACACGGCGGGAAAAACATAAGCTAATACAGTATTTTAGAATGTATCATAATCTTCTACCGTCTTATATCTCCAGTTTATAAATTTTATTTATTTATTTATTTATTTATTTATTTATTTATTTATTTATTTATTTATTTATTTATTTATTGGGTTTTAACGACATTTTCGACAGCCAGGGTCACCGCGTGTCAGAAAGTTTTATGGGTGGAGGAAGCCGGAGTACCCGGAGAGAACAACCGAGCAACAGCGAGCAACTGTCAGACTCCCCAACGTACTAACTCCACACAAGCTTGGTTAGCATTGGTTGAATGTAAGTGCACAATCGACGTGAAGGACGCCTTAATACGGGTTGTAACGTGCCCCACACGTGGGCAAGTGAGATTAAGTGCCTTGCCCAAGGACACAACACGGTTGCCGCAGGTGGGAGTTGAACCGAGGATCTCTCGGCTTGCAGTCTGCATCTACTGAACCACCGTGCTCCGGTCTCCAATAGAATCCCTCCACCAATATTAGTGAATCAAATACGTGATCTACGTCATGCTCAAAATCGCCGAATCCCTTTCTGTGGAACGAAAATTTATCAACTATCATTCATTCCACCAACAACCAAACTATTGAATGGTATTCCTGCCAACACCAGATTTACTCCTTATCAGATTTCAAAAACTATCTAAATCAGAACGTGCGCCGACCACAATCATTCTTTTACATTTCGAGATCCCGCAAAGCGCGGATATACCACTGCAGGCTACGATTACGTTGCAGTCATCTTTATGAACACCTCCTTGTGAACCACATGGCGACCCCGCCAAACTGCTGTGTGCGATGAACGCGAGACAAAAGCACACTTTCCTCTAAAATGTACAAACTATAATCAAATAAGAATTGAAACACTGTGCTCACTTCCTTTCGTGTTTGACAGTAACACCATGTTGTACGTTCTATAGTATTCGCGATAATCGAATAATATTTGAAGCAGGGCATCAGTTTATTCTTAAATATGAGCGCTTCACTTTAGGTTTGAACAACCACAAAAAGTGGGAGGATGAATTGTTTCAGTAAATATGGACACTCAACATCGTGCCTACTCGAGTTCAAGTGACCGAAAACTCAGTACCGATCGAAATGATGGTGCCTCACTATGTTTTCCCCCGAGGTGGTCCGGATGTTTCTTCCCTCGTGGCCACTCCTACCATGGTGATAACATGGGTGGCGTCGTTCCCCCTCCCCACAAAAAAACACGCGAGCAGAGGACGTCATGTTACAGTAGTTTCACAAATAACTGTCTTCTCTACACCTACATTACAAAAAAAGTTACAGGGTGTGAAGGGTGTATTGTCGATGGATCACTCGCGGAGTGGAGATTCCGTCCAAGGAATAATTGCAAATTTGCTGCAAAGCACAATAAACTCAAGCAAGTTTCCAGTCAATGGACCTCCTCCAAGCAGGTTTCCAGTCAATGAACCCGGAGGTCCATTGGCTGAAGCATTGCTTTTGTTTTTTATCGGTATGTACAGAATTTGATAGTGATATTTGGGGCGATAATTCCGCCCCGAGAGTGATTCAGTTGCAATCCACATTCTACGTTCTGTAGTTATCCTGGTAAATTACAAGCTGGTTTGCTGAACCTCCCGTCCTGACACTTCACATACAAATGGCTGTTAGTTGTTTTGTCTATCACCGAACGCCTTACTCTACCTGTAACCTTTGTACATGTGCTGGTTGGATTGTAATTCTTGTTTATCACTGAAAATGGTTGGAAAGTACATTTAGCTTTTTGAAATTGATGGCATTTCTTTTTTTATGGAATATACGTGCCTATTTCAATTCTATTGTCTCATTCGGAGATTCTCATTCCCGTGTTTCTGACCTGAATCAGTGGACAGTTTTTCGGTTTAGTCTCGTTATGCCGATGTGCTTAAATAAACATACCGAGATCGAGATTAGTGAGAGGTGCTAATTACTTTTACTGGTCACTTTTACCCAGAATTTTAGTCGTTTTTTTTTCTTAGTGAATACGGGATGTGAATACATGTCAGGGTGAACAGGGGTCATGGAGGCGGTTTAAAAAAGAACATCTCCATATTGTTGAATACGGGACGTTAATAACCGTCAGGGTGAACAGGGATCATGGAAAAGGTTTAAAAAGGAACATCTCCATAGTCCCTCTCATACATAGTTCTCGCAGTCATGGCAAGTAAACAAGTTTCAGTTATGTTCATTCCTAACAACAGAGGAGGTAGAAATCTAGTTTACAATGACTTTAAGTTCCGAATAAAGTCACAAAGGCCACTAAATATCCACTGGGTGTGTAGTGAACGCGGTTGCGGAGCCACAATAAACACAAGAGATGACATTATTAGTTCGCCTATGGGCACACATAATCATCTTCAGGACTTACCAAAAATCTGTGCAGATGCCGTGTTAGCAGATCTGAAGAAAACAGTTCGTCGTGATTCTAAATCTGTATCATCTATCTACCAGGACTTAGTTGGATCTTTAAGAGGAGATGAAACTGACCCAGTGATCACTGCTAAAATTCCAACTTTCTACAGTGTACGATCAGCTCTTTACCGATCCCGAGCAAAAACAAGGCCAGCTCTTCCAAAATCTCATTCTGATATACTTCTACCAGAAATGTTCCAGAAAACAACAGCAGGGGAAAACTTTCTTCTTGCTTCTGATGGCGAAGAAAAGAAAATAATGATCTTTGCGACCACAGCAAATCTTCAACTACTCAGTGAAGCGGCAGCATTATATTGTGATGGAACATTTGAGAAGTCGCCTAAACTCTTCTTCCAGTTATATTCAGTGCATGCTTTTGTTGACAATAAAATGTTCCCACTTGTGTATTGATTTCTACCAGACAAGCAGCAGTCAACTTACGTTAGATTCTTTGAACTTATCTCAAATAAATATCAAGATGCAGGTGTGACCGTCCAGCCTTCTCAGATTTTTATGGATTTTGAAATTGCTGCTCAGAATGCTGCGCAGCTCATCTTTCCAACAACAACGGTAAAGGGATGTTACTTCCACTACAGTCAAGCGGTTTATCGCTTTGCATCAGACAAGTGCAGCCTTAGAAATGAATACAAAGACGACACAGCAGTCAGAACATTAGTTCGACGAGCCATAGCTCTTCCACTTGTGGCAGTGCCAGAAGTCAGCGATGCTTGGTTTGAAGTACTGAGTGCATGGGAAGAAGAATTAAATACTAGGGATGTTGACCAGCGAGTGGTAAAGTTCACAGACTATGTAACTTCATTCTGGGTTGAAGGAGTTAATCAAAATATATGGAATCATTCTGAGACAAATGGCCCAAGAACAACAAACCACGTGGAGGGATGGCATTCTAAATTGAAGAAAATAATCAACGGAAGTAATCCAAATTTGTACTCTGTTGTGAGTTTTATTCAACAGGAACAGGCTTACACAGAAGCAACAATACTTCAACTCCGTGCCGGTGGTAAAGTTTGCCCACGACGAAAAAACTACCGAAAAATTGAACATTTCATCCGGCATTACCCAAGAGAATACAGAGAAAGTAGAATTAACATTTTACAATTTTTAGATGCCGTGGCCAAGGCCAGTCCTTTTTGAGAGTATTTAATTAATGCCCATGTTTCATGCAATGTTTAATGTTCGTTATTTGTAATTTTTTTGTAATTTTTTCTCATCTAAATTCCTGGGTAAAAGTGACCAGCAAAAGTAATTTTTTTGTAATTTTTTCTCATCTAAAATCCTGGGTAAAAGTGACCAGTAAAAGTAATTAGCACCTTTCACTAATCCCGATCTCGGTATGTTTATTTAAGCACATCGGCATAACGAGACGACACCAGTTTTTCTTGAAAAACATTAGTGAAAGTCACTAACCTACGATAAACTATCGTAACAACTGACAATTATCAAGATGCTTCAACTGAAACGAAGTACAGAATGGAGGCGGTTCAGCAACATGCAGTTATTTATACCCATTTAATCAAAAACTCTTTTCTACCATTTCTTCCCATTTTATTCTTGTCTTCATTGTTTAACCCTTTACCAAATGCAGACGATTTCAAAATTTATTATTTTAAATATCATTTTTTTAAATTTTTCCAAAAACTTTCAACAAAACCATATCATGTGACCCCTCTTTGGAACGAGCTCGTTCCAAAGAGGGGTAACATGATATGGTTTTGTTGAAATTTTTCGAAAAATAGTATTTTTTCAGCTGCTGAATTTGCATATTACGCGGGCGGATTCTTTGGGATTCTTTGGGTAAAGGGTTAAGTTATCAACATATACAATTATCTCTTATTTCCCTCTGTGCCAAAGCTACTATCAAATCGTAACTATAATTCGAAAGTAAAATGAATAATTCACCATTATAGGGATTGGCCGGTAACATTGACTGTATGCGCGCCTGTCTTCTCGACTGTTTTCGACTGTTTTATGTTCAAGTGGTTGACTAGTGAAAACAACCCCGTATAAGCTTACAGCTTCCTGTTGGATCCACACTTACTATAACTGATATTTTTGTATATATTTGAGAATCGGAAATACATATATACACACTTCGCTGAACCGATTTCAGTTAAATTTGAGGTGATAGTTTGTTCTGGCATCACATTTTGTTTTTGTTCAATCACCTGTCCCTGTCCCACACGGAAAAATGGGGGAAGTGCTCCCAAATTTTGCAAATATATTCTTCTCATAAACCGACAGGAACATTGACCTGATATTTGGAAGTGAGCTTCGTATTGGGGTGTAGAATCAAGTTTGTTCAAACGAAGTTCGTGGGGTAATATTTGCATTTGTAATGGATGGAGCAACGTTGTTTGCCTGTCCTGAGGTTCTATATGTTTAAGCGATGTGGTATTATTGAGTCATTAGTACTTGATTGTTCCAAGAACGACAATTTCCCGCTTCCCTCTGAGAACACCAGTTGCTAAAAATAGAACTATTTTTAAACGCCAATATTTCCCAAACCGCACGGAACAAACACCCGTTATCCGGTATGAAGCATCGAAACAAATGCTGAGTCAGCATTTACAAAAATTAAAAGAAAATGTTCCTATCCATGATCAGTGATCAGAATCTTTTGATATTGGTATACAGCGTTCATACGGTGCTGCTGGTGGGGGTCAGATACAAGTTTATTAGAATTAAGTCCCTCAGCTCAATACAGGAGCACAAAAGTTAACTTGCAATATGAGAAGTACTTTTTAAAGAATCTTCATCTCCAGAACCAACAGTCAGAATCTTTTGACATTTGGTATATAACATTCGTCGCCTGAGTGCTACACTGTCCTCTGACCCGTGTGACATCATAGGACATTGTAGCACTCAGGCGAAGTATTGTTGCGGATTCAGATTCACGTTTGTTCAACTCAAATGCCTCAGTTATTATTCGGGATCCCTATGAGAGCCCGAATTTTAGCTTAGTGTAGTATGAGGAATAACCTTTAAAAATCTTCTTGTTCGTTCCACCAGTCAAAATCTTTGATAGATGGTATACGCGTCCTTATGGAGGTCAGATCTAGGTCTGTTCAAACCAAGTCCTTGTGTTAATTTTTGGGCTCCCTATTGGAGCCTGAATTTTAACTTAGTCCAATCTGAAGAATAGTTTTTAAAACTCTTCTCCTGAACCACTAATCAGAATCCTTTGTACGGCATACAGACTCCATACAGGGGCAGATTCAAACTTGTTCAAATCAAGTATCTTGATTAATAATTGGGCTCCCTGTTGGAGTCAGAATGTTTACTTGGTACAATATGAGGAATATTCTTGAAAACTCTTCTTCTCACGAACCCCCCAGTCTGAAGGTTTTGATACATGCTATGCATTATCCTTAGGGGAGTCAGATTCAAAAAATCAGATTGTTAAAATCAGGTCCCTGGGTTAATATTTGGGCTCCTTGTTGTAGCCCGAATTTTAATTCAGTCCCATATGAGAAATAATCGTTAAACATTTACTTCTTGAGATATACTAGACAGAATCTTTTGATTTTTGGTATAGAATATATTTGGTTGGGTGGGAGGCAATTTTCAGTTTGTTCTAATGAAGTAGCTGGGTTCATATTTGTGTTACCTATAGGAGTCTTAATTTTAACTTAGTTTAATATGACGAATAATCTTTAAAAATCTCCTTCTACAGATCCACCATTCCAAATCTATTGGTATTTGGTATATGACATTCTAGTGTGGACGAGGAGGGGTCACGTTCAAGTTTGTCCAAGCCAAGTCCTTAGGCTGATATTTGCGATCCCTAGTTTTGCATTTCTGGAACTCTGGGCATTATTTCCGTGGTGGTATCCCAACACTAGAAAAAATCATCTGACTTCACTCCTCTGTAGTGTGAACTAAGCCATAGATGCTAATTAAATCCTTCCTTGAACAACTTCGGTCAAGTGAGCGCCTCGGGCCACATGTAGCCTCTTGTTGCAATCTTACTGGGAATCAACAGGAAGCCAGGGTCGCACAGACTTTGTTGCGTTTTGTATCAAGATGTAAAAGACATGCCTCTCTACTCATATACTGATACAATGCGCAACCTTTCAGCTGAGTTAGTTCACAACCATAGTTAATTTGGACTACCAAACCCTGCAGGATCAGGAATGTAATTTACGTTGTATCGTAACCTGTTTTAGTTCACATATTTTACAAATGATCTGACCCTCGGGTAACATCCAGCTAACGAACATAAACTTGTCATTTCTCGTAAATGCTATAATCTTAATCATAAAACAACATGCCCTTTCTCCAACACGGCTAAGAGACAACTCTTGCATGAAATGGCCTGAAATAACTACAAACTTCATTTCGCCCAGAAAACACACTAATTGGAATGAGTTTGACATGCTCAATCCAATGTGGGATCATAAGCTATGTTCTGGCGTCAACATTTTAAAAATATTAAAAGAACTGAGCGGTGAATTTTACAATCTGTTGGCCGGTTATGGCCATTATTTCGGGTGAAGGATTGTGAAATTCAGTACCATTAAATAGAGAACATATCAATAGAACGAAGCTGTCCTGTAACAAAGACAACAAGAAACCGATGAACTTCAAACTTGAGTGAAGTTAAAAATTAGTGAAAAATAAACTCTAGCAGTGACGTAATGATCTACGCGTTGAATGGGAATTTTTCTTCTGGTTCCGATGAGACCTCCCTTACGGTCATTAGCAATTCAATCGCCTCGTTTTACAAATTACTACTTTCTATTTGAAACGTTATATCCTAGATTCTATAAAGTAGTTTCCTTCTCATTCCTCCCCTTGTCTGGAGAATATCGGTAAAGTTGATTTTAATTGACAGTTTGGCCTCACTGTGGGCTTGTTTGGCCCATCGTGTTAGTGAAACAGTACGCGAGAAATCTGAATTTCAAACTTATGTTTAAGCTGCAGGCCGTACTATGGAATATTTGAAACCATACGAACCTTTTTCCATTCTAAACCGCATTAGTATTAGGAGTCTGAGTAATGTAATTAAACATACGCACATTAAATCGACGCCAGAACACACGCTAGCACGTTAGCGGTCATTCCATCTCATAGTGACCATGTTCCGAAACAGAAACCAAGCTTGCAGAGTCCTGTAAACAAAATCGAGGACGCCAAAACATCCTAACCATGCGCATTGAGATCACGTATCAAAATGTGATGACGGAACAACATGGCTGCTTACAAGAACTACTATGACAACACACGCGACTTAGAACGTCACATGTGAGATCCAGGGGACGATTGGTTATATCTGCTACTACTTACAAATCACATGAACATATTTCAATTTTTTAGCAAAGCCGTTCTTAAAGTCGCCTAGAAAGAAGCATGTGGTTTGTTTTTGACGAAACGGTTTTGGAACGTATACGCGAAATAAAACACACAAACACACCTCTGTTTAAATTAAGTCATTGGTACCGGTATCAATTTTATCGCCGAAACGAAATGGAAAAAGAAACACGCAAATCACGGCGCCTTTTCAGTTTAATAACATAATAACATACTATTTTGAGATATGAGTGCTTTATCAACATGAGGCAATGCATGTTTGTTGATATTTTGGTATCATATGAGGAAAACTTATTTAAAAAAATAATTGTGGGTTTCATTTCACTCTTCACGAAGCGACGAGTGATACATTTATATGTAGCAAGTCTGCACTCAAGCCGAGGTCACCAAAGGTCAACTTGGATGTTTTCCACTGTAGGTGTAAACTGTAACTATTGAAGTCCAGTTGCTGGCGTGTTCACCACGGTTGATGAAGCTAAAATTTATGTCATAGGTTTTTTATATATAGTAGAATAGGTAACCATTCAATAAAATGTGTTAAATAGTGCATTTAAAAAAAAAACACGTTATACAGCGGGTATGATCAGTACTTTGATATCCATAAAAATGTACACAAATTATATTTTTCTGTCACACGCGGTTTTCCAAAAATTGTTATTGGTCACTGACTGAATTTCGTGGAAGCAAAATCTATCCCGGATTCACCACAGGCACCAATATTACATTTAGACAAATTGTGTCGTTATTGGTTTTAGTCCTTCCGTATAACAGTAGTAAATAATTCAGGTGACTAACCCTTCACCTAACGAATCGACAGCATGCGCCCGCGTAATTTTCAAATTTAGCAATTGACAAAAAAATTATATTTTTCAAGTTTTTTTTAAAAAATATATCATACGACCGTTCAATGGAACGAGCTTATCGAGCTCATCCCATTGAGGGGTACCATGATATGGTTTTGTTGATTTCTTTGTTTTTGAAAAAGTTTAAATAAGAATAATTAAAATGTTTTAGATTTTGATATATCCTGTGCGTTGGATAGAGTGTTCAATGATTTAAAAATAAATAGACAGAACGCGATGTGTGTTTGATTCGGTGGGTGTTTTACATTACTCGTTGGAATGCCGTTATCATATTTCGCGAGAGCCGTAGTAAATAAACAAATTTCAATTCCAATGTTTAAACCCAAAGGTGAAGGGTCCGTTATTTTTGTTTGAAGCGGTACTGATGAAATGGGACGAGAAAAAATCAAAACATCCTTTAAGAAACCAGTCGAAATTGCATTCGTTATCTTTTCTATTGGGTGTGCTTGTATCGCCTTTTCTCTCAGTTGGTGTCCATTCACGTCTAACCATTTGGTGGCTATTACTGGTAGTAAAAATATAAGACCCATTTGCAAAACAGTACTTTATTTTGCTTTGGACGTTTTCATTTGCACACTACGCGACTGACGATCGATAATTGGGTAACGAAATTTGGAAACTTTTCGAAGCATAACTAAAGACTCGACGGGAAAGGAACTAGTCTAAACGGTGCTGGGGATAAAGTTCCGTCTTGTACATCACTAGTAAAATACATAAACATTTATGTCATAGCGGCGATTCCCTTAAATACGAGTGTAAATTTAAATTTTAATGGATGTGTAATAATCACATTTATTCAAGGAATTTGTATTTAATACCATGTATGAACTCAGTGACATTTCATTTTGGGTACGAAAAGCTGTAGATTTAGAACAAAAATTCAAAAAACGTTTTTTAACTTTATCATCTCCTATATAGGTAAATATTTTGTTAAAAAATATTTGACGTTCTTTACGATAATATCAGGGAAGTAAACTCAAATGACCCATTTGACATACGGCATTGAGTCGTTTTCTTTACATATATTAAACTTCAGGACACATGAACAGCCACTGTTAAAATAAAGTTTCACAATACCATTGCGGAAATGTCGTTTAGCTTATCAGTCAAGGCGACACTTAATTAATTTATATATGACATTGAACACACACTAGAAATGCAATGAAATGTTACCCAACTGTAAAATGTCACTTTTTGTGTCCAAGCTCGCCCACACAGACATGGAGCAAAGGGCAACGCCTCCCCTCCCTGGTGGGGAGATGCTTCCTGTGCTCTTCAACACAGCCACGCTGTTTGCTCCGAATTTCAGTTGTAAGCGAGGTTACATCTATCGTCTGCAGACTAAAAGTCAGTTTGGTTTTGAACAGGTTCAGTGTGTAATGAAATCAACATTTCACCCTTAACCCTTTACCCAACGTAACGGCCAAAACCGGCCAGCGCTATTCTCAAAAATCGCCAATAAATTTTCAATATTGTTTTCATTTTTTGTCTCAAAAACATAGGTTATGACCCCTCGTTGGAACGAGCTCGTCGAGCTCGTTCCCATGAGGGGTCATAACCCATGTTTTTGAGACAAAAAATGAAAAAAATGAGTTATTCAAGAATTTTTTTGCAGGTGTCGTCTGCTTTTCATGTTAGGTAAAGGGTTAACCCTTAACCTATGTGTATCAGTCATGACTAGATTTGATCCAAACATCATCTTAATTTAATTCCAGAAATCATTGGTCAAAAGGTAAATTCAGCTGACAGGGTAAAAATGTGGTTAATTGTGCCCAAATTATACTTGTTTCAGTGGCAAAAGATTTCATTTTCTGCTCAAGAATAGACTCCAGCAGCATGTAAGGTGTTAAATTCGGAAAAAAAGATTGATTATATCCGAAGAATCAGAGACTGGAAACTTTATATATATATATATATTTCGAGTAAGAGAGGCCTGTCAAACAATATTTATGCCGTACATGAATAACACACCCATGAGGTGGTATTTTCATTCAGACAATTTAAGTTATTCTCTTTGTTGACAGGGGACATGGTCTCACGTTCCCTGTATGAAATTCGTATTGACGCCTCTGTTGAATATATGTTTCATGCAGGGAACGTGAGACCATGTCCCCTGTCAACAAACAGAATAGCGTATATGTCCCGTTCTTACACAAGTGAAACTGAATTCAGGTGTGTGGGTCGCAAATCGTTTCATTCGAATCATTTTAATATTTGTTGTTGCACAGCGAAAATTAGAAAACAGACGTTGTTTCGGAAGGTGTTAACTTTTATCATAACAGACTGGAGTTACATAACTAATCTTTTTGTACGTAATAACGGTACTTTTGTGTGTATTTTACTTCAGTTAAATGTATTTGTCTCTGTTGATTTCAAGTGCAAAAAGACATTGCGATTAACCGTTGCTCATGGCAACGAAACGCTTTCCCTGACAGTGGACTTGAGAATCGCTGACAGAAGACATACGCGCGTGCCCGGCGACATAAAATAAAATCAATGAGGCATTGACCATTCACTGCAAGGTATTACGGTTGGTATCTGGACATTAACGGACGTTACTCTCATATCATTTGAAGAACAATAAGGATTTCTTGCCAAGTTACAACCACTGGACCACTGACTCAAACTCTGTGGCACGTAAATGGAAACTTGGATTGTCGTTCTTTATGTTCCTAATACTCCTACTGCGATCATGTGTCATTATATGAGTGAAATCTACACCCTGTTTGTGTTTTTTTACTGACAGCCACCATGGAAACTAGTGTTCAGCATTTGCCCACCATTTGAAATGTTTGGAACTTTACATGCTCGTAAACGAACTGTGATTTGTAATCGCGGTCCATTTCTCAGTGACATCGCAATATAATCGGGACACGTGGAATTACACCAGCTGATCGAGATGCTACAAATTAAATACCCAAGCACACTGTTAGTCCAACAGAATGTCTGCCAATCACTCTGTTTTTTCTCTTGTTGAACTACGAATTTAACCAATTATATCTTGTTTGACAGAGCTCGGTGAGCTCTGTCAAACAAGGTATATTTGATTAAATATCAAACTGCATTGTGAGATGCATTTGCTGCGGAACACTTGCCATTTCGACATCAGAGTGCAGAGGGTCAAGACGGAATCAATAAAAACGAAGTGAAAATAATGCTTGAGATGATCTATTTTCGCGTTTCGATTTCAACGGATGAGGCTCAAGAGTGTTGTGGGAATGAAAGGGAGAGAGAATTTCGACAGGATCGCGACCCAGTCGTCATCTGGCGAAACTCTTTATGCGTGATTGTAATAACATAATTATATAAAATTAAGCATTCGGAACTAAATAAGATTATGAACAAATACAAAATAAACTCAAACATACTTACTCCGTCTTAAAGACATCCTTTGGGGGAACAAAAACAGTGTAACTGTAATTCTAAAGTCCACAGTGCCCCACCCAAATGAAAAGATCCTTAATCAATTCTAAGCTCAAATGCATTGACGTGCACCACATATCTGACAGACAGAAGTGATGAACAAAATCGAGCAGTCGCTTTACTCAGAAGTGAACAGATGTTTCAAGTACCTTATAGATGTCAATAAAAGGTGCAATCTATTGGGTTTCCTGAAGACTTGGAATAACTTAATCAAACAATATACCCAAACTTTATGAAATGATTAAATACTCTTATTGAAAATCAATTTCGATGAATAAATTGTGTAGCCGAAAGTCTAAATGAACGTAGAACTCGAGTTAACCCCCGAGTTACACAAGCTGACGGCAAGTGATACAATGTATGTTATAGAATTTCGATAGTCGTTGTCTCGAAGCATTGTCTTTGTTTTGTATGGGGTCTATTTTCGACACGAATCGTTTGATAAATATAAATAACACAGAAATATAGCAGCACAAAGTAAACAATATGTGTATTTTCTGAATACCTTGACCCCCATCTGAAATCTTTGAATGGCTGAGTTGTAAGTTGTATCGGATGTCACGCGAAATGTTCTGAATGGTTTGAAACCTTAATTACAGTTGCCATGTGTCCCCCGAACCTCGTCTTGGCAATATGTTACAGATAAAACTAGAAGTCCTGTTACGAACTGTGCGTTTATCTAGGCTTAATTGCGCGTAGGAATTGCGCGCAACTGCCATATCGAATGGCATCCGAAGCACGGCAGGTTCTCCTGGTTACACATAGCAAACGCAGGCAATGTTTCTGCCAATGGACCTCCGGGTTACCCGGAGGTCCATTGGCTGAAACATTGCTTGTGCACAGCCATATGTACAGAATTTGATAGCCTTACTATGGCCATAACGCGTAGAATAACACGCAGATCGACGTGCTATTTGTGCGTATTCATGACAGAACTTCTAATTTTAACTGTACCTCTGTATTGGTTCATTTGGTGTTCTGGAAGAGGCAATATTAAATATGTGACGTAAATCAATGTACTCTAGAATCATTTGTGTTAAAAATTACCCAAATCAACTAGGCTGAGTGAATATGAACCTAATTGGGTTCATATTCACCCAACCCAGTTGATTTGGGTTGATTTTTAACCCAGCTGATTTTAAGAGAGTTGACAATAAGAACCTTCAACCTTGTGTCTGAGATTACATAAAAAAACAGTTCACCAAAAAATCGAGAAATCTCTATATATTCATAGAGAAAGCCAGAATAGTGTTGTAGGGATATGTTTAATTTAACATGACTTAAAGATAAAATTTGAAACAAATTTCTTGTTTCTTTGAAGACTAAATTTGTTTTCATTTTGCGCCTCCAACTCGTACCTTGTGATCTCTCAATAGAACTGGGTCATTCCCGTTCATCCTGTATCCTCAAATTAATTAACCTGCTTCAGCATGTTATAGTCCGTATCAAAACAGTGGTTATAAAGACCCCACGGAACTAACTCCCCCCATCGAAGACTCATAAGCAATACTTTGGAGGCAAAATTTGAAAACAAAAAAAAACATAAATCACGTTCGAATGATTTGTTCTTAACTCTTTACTCAACGCAGCTGATATCAAATGTGTTATTTTAAATATTTTTTTTAAATTTTCAAAAAATTTCAACCAAACCATATCATGTGAACCCTCATTGGAACGAGCTCGATGAGCTCGTTCCAAGGAGGGTTTACATGATATGATTTGGTTGAAATTTTTTGAAAAATAATATTTTTTCAGCTGCTGAATTTGCATATAACGCGGGAGGGTGTGGCCGATTCGTAGGGTAAAGGGTTAAATACAGTTGGCAGTTTATGTCCCTTATTTTAGGACATTTTGTTCTAGTCCTTTTGGGGAGTTTGGTGTTTATTATCATCCAGTCCTGTACTGCCATTTTTGTTTTTTAATGAGGCTGAACAGATTGTTTTGTATCGACTTATATACACTGGTCTAGATTTCACAACACCGAAGTTTATTAAACCAGGAGTGCATACATGTTACTTGGAAAATATCATAATACTTTACAGAATACGCAGATAGCAATCACATTCCTCCTCCCCCATCAGTAGTTATTTTGCAATATTTGAGCTCTAAAATCAGAATTTATAGCTACCCACTGGATTTCGATGGGTTTGTTTCAACCGGAGATTATAACAAACGTCTTGGTGAGAAACATTTTTTGTAAATATCAAATTTTCTTAAGAGATTTTTGAACGACTCGTTACTTGAGAGGTTAAACCATTAATTATTCCAACGATGTTAAGGCATATGTAAAGCGACTGTCATTATTTTGTGAGTACTCCCGAGAGCTCGTGAGGTATACGTCACATTTTGTCCAAAATATATACACGTCAAGGAGTGGACAGTTTTCTTTTTTCTGAAACAGATTGTCGGTTTTGACCTCTTTTGGGTAAAGATAAATGTAAACTGGTTTAAAAGGCGTGGACACAATGACCTGTTCAAACTAACGATTGGGCACAACACTATAACTGTTGCCATCAAGCTTTAGAAAAGCAGCATAAATAAAATGACGACAAAACCAGCATCTCCTCGGAATTAGCCTAAGACTTGTTTTCGTCTCACATGTGTACTGGCGGTTTAACAATCATGCAACTTTGTCCTGCATTGAATGGAAGAGGTAAATACACAGAACGACACACGCGTGTAAATGGGTTAATCGATATGGCACGAGTGCCAGCGCGTAAGGATACAACGAGAGGCCGTAGACCTCGAGTATTATCCTTTCCCGATGGCACAAGTGCCATATTGAGTAAACCATTCGCACGCGTGTCGTTCTGTGTTTATTACACGCCTTCATGGGCACATAGAACACATTGGAACTCAGGGGACGAAGTTCAGCTACCACTGGCGATTCAAATTGTAATTGCGTTACATGATTAACAGAAAATTCCAGTGAAATTTCGCTTCAATTTAAAAATAGTTGGTGAACGATTTACATTCCGGACATACGGAACAGATTTTCATTTTCCGCATGGTTCAGTGTTGCTGTAGCTGGGTTTACATAAGACAGGCGCGTAATAAAACTTCATAAGTATATATTGTCCCTTGATGGCACAAAGGAGCCATCTACAATGCTAGAACATTGAGGATGACGCCTTTTTTGCCGTTTAGAGACGATTTTTTCTAGGCGATGATCTGCTCCAAAATTCAGTATATCCACGACACCCAAATAGAGCAAGTGTTAAACAATAAACTCTTGGAGTATGAATTATTTATAACGCTATATCAATAATATTTAGAAGTGGAGTGGTGATTGAACTAAGCTTTCTAAAACTGCAAATAAAGTTACAAATTAATTCATCCTCAAGAGTTGCACGTAAATTCGTATCATCCAATTTATTCATAAAAATACAAATGAAGTTCGAAATGAGGCTGTGCCGCATTTTAAAATTTGAAGAGAATCTATAAAATGCAACTGCTCCCATTGCCAATATCATACTTTGTGTTACTCAAAACTGAACGTGCCACTGTAATTATTTAGAGAATGCTATGGCGAGTTCTGAGTTGAGATTGACAGGCATAAAATGTATTTGTGACATTATCCAATTCGAAATGAACACCCGTGTTCATCACTCGTTCACCTGTTCAAAATAGCCACACACACCCGAGCTCTTCTGAGTTGAGATTGACAGACATAAAACGTATTGGTGTCAGTATCCAATTCAAAATGAACACCCGTGTTCGCGACTCATTCACCTGTTCAAAATAGCCACACAAATCCGATATTTCTTCTTCATTAGTCCAGGCACATTAGACATAAAAATGAGAAAGTAAGGAAAAAAATCGGAGAAAGCTGATTTTATTATATGTTTCCAGGACACACATTGCGGATAAAGTGTGAAAAGTCCCCGCGAATCCGAGTTGAGCTTTTTTAGTTATAGCGTTTTTTTGATGAAAAAAAAAAATTGAAAAAAAATTCGACCCAGCTCCATATTTCTCATTCTTATTCGCCTTAGTAGGGTGAGAATCATAAATATCGTGCTGAATTATATTGAGAATACATATCCCCAACAGAAAATGCCAACTTTGTACTAATCCTCACACTCAGTGGTGAAATATTCACGAAAATGTACAAAATTACGAAAAAAAAATTATTGTTTTCATACACACAACGGTACACAACGTCCATTAAATCAAATCTACGACTACTTTGGGAGTTAAATTATATATCAAAAATTGCAGAAAAGCAGTGGCTTTATAATGATATATAACAATAGTCATTTATTCCATAATGAACTGGTGAAACGTGTGAAATATTAACCATACCCCCTAAACTCAAATTCAAACGGCATCGACTTTTCTCATTCAAATACCGTATTATAGCATCATTGTTTCAATTTCCATGTTCGATTAAATCACATAATGTGGTGTTCGCCTACACTCAAGATGCAAACTGAATGTGAGAAACAGAGACTGAACGTTTGTCCAGTGACGTTTGACCAACCACTTTATATCAAAGCAGTGGAGATTGTGTCTTCGTCAGATAAGTTGACAAAAGTTTTTGTTAGACTCGGCGGCTTCCATATGATTATGTCACATTTAGGGGCAATTGGTTCGATCATGGCTGGTAGCGGCTTGGATGAACTTTGGGGGACTGTTTATGCTGGTGGTTCAATCCATCATTTGATCAGTGGTCATGCTTATTCAAGAGCAGTTCGTGCCCATTTGCTAACACAAATTGCCATTACAAAACTTGTGTTTGAAGAAAGCCGAACACTAGATAACATAGACTGCACAGAAGTCAATGAAATATTCTGTGGACTTGCCAGAGGTGACTGTATAACAGCTGACGCTGTCAATCAAGAAAGTGTCAACCATCTACTGTCAAAATTACACGAACTGCTCCAGAATGCGTCCGTAGGACGCACAGGAAAGCTTTGGATACAATACTACGAGCAAATAGGTCTTCTCCAGTTGTTCTTGAGAGCAGAGCGCACAGGCGACTGGGAACTCCACACACATTGTGTTCGCAATATGATTCCAGTATTTCACGCAGGTGGTCATTTTGCATACGCAAAAAGTTCTCATCTCTATTTGCAGTAGATGAATGAGCTAACAGAAATAATGCAACAGGATGATTTGAAGTTGTTCACTGAGAAAGGTTACTTTACCATAAGGCGCTCAGATAAATTCTGGGACGGGATATATTCTGATCAGACCATAGAGCAGTGTTTAATGAGAATGTTCAAGCTCCCTGGTGGTCTCACACATGGCAGGGGAATAACCGATAGCACTGTTGCGAAATGGGTACATGGACTACCTCTTTGCCTTCCGATATGTAATGCTCTCGAAAATTTTGTTCATGTTTACACTGGTCATGGCGAACAACATCGGGATCTCCGTCAAAGTTCACAATTGACTGATGCCAATGATATCACCAAATTATTGAACTGGCTCAGAGTGCATTCCCCCTTTCAGAATAGAGATCCACTACAATTAGTCTCTATAGCGACCGGGCTTGTGGCCGACGAAACTGTGAACTGTGACCAAGTTCGCAAAATTGGTGAATGTTGCGTATCGAATGTTGTAAGCAAAACATTCAACAGCATCAAACTACGACGTGTTGACACTGTGAAGTCTTTCGCATCGATGGCAAATAGCATCAAAGTCCGTGGAAGTAAGGTAGTGATTGACCCCACAATTCTGTTCAACCGCATCACATGTGTTATTCAGTCACAAGAAGAGATGGAAGAGTATCTCAAATATGAACTCGCCCCGAAACCACCAGTATTGTTTGATTCTGCTGGAATGAGGAAGACACAGAAAAGCACGCTCGGTAAGATCCCCAAAACATACGGTTCCGAGCAAACTAAAATCCCAGAACATTCTCTGTTTGTTGTAGATGGTGGATTTTTATTGAGGGCAGTTGTATGGCCTAAACAGTCGTCATATAAGGACATATGTACATCATATTCCAATTATCTAGTGAGACAGTTTGGGGCGAACGTCGTGGTTGTTTTTGATGGTTATGCTTGTACAATGTCGACAAAGGGCATGGAACAAGCCCGTAGATCTGAAGACAGGTATTCCATTGATATCAATATCTCACCCGAGTTACCAGCCACCACACCCCAATCCGATTTCCTTGCAAATGCCAAGAACAAAACCCAACTGGTCGATCTTCTAATGCAGGCGCTATCTGCTATCAATATTCAGTCCAAGCAGGCCGAGGCTGATGCTGATGTACTGATAGCCGAAACTGCACATGACATCGCTCAAGATGACAACAATATTGTCGTTGTGGGAATAGACACAGACTTGTTAGTCATTCTTACCTCTCGAGTTCAACCGGGATGTAATATTCACATGATGTATTCCATTACCCCAAACTTACTAGTTTCAGTTAGTGAAATAGCAACCAAAATGGGTGACCATAGAAGCAACCTCCTTGTAGCACATTCTATAAGTGGTTGTGACACTACTTCTGCACTCCTTCGAGTTGGTAAGAAGAAAGTATTCAGTACAATTGTCTCCGATGTTACTAGCGACTCACAACAGTATGTCAACACAATTTTGACGGATGACAGTACACCAAGTGCAGTAGCCACTGCCGGGGAACAACTTCTCCTGGTCTTATACGGGAGTAAAACTGTTTCCTCTCTCGACCAATATAGATATGTCACTTACAAGCGTTATGTAGCAAAATCTAAACTGAATAAACCCATCGACCTAGCCTCACTCCCACCAAGCAGCGATTCTGCACAACAACATGTAGAGCAGATGTTATCTCCAGGTCCAACAATGGCTGGGCACTTCGCTTCCTCCGATGGATTGGGGTGGTCGCTAGCCAATGGACTTCTTGTACCGACTGCAGCCACAAAGCCATGTGCCCCCGATAACCTACTGAATCTGATCAGTTGTGGTTGCAAGAGTGCTTGCACAAAAAGGTGTGGGTGTAAGAAGGCAGGACTCTCTTGCTCAGGTTTGTGTAATTGCAGTTCGGATTCTTGTAACAACCACAGAAACACTGTCCTGTCGGAAATTTCTGAGTTCGATGAATAATATGTATATAGGTCATGTCATTTCTGTATATAGCGTTGATAATAGTCAATGTAACTTAATCCATGTTGATTGATTTGTACATTCTGTAAATATTATTTATTGATTTTTGTACATTCTGTAAATATTATTTATTGCTCTAATGCTGCCAGACACAGACGTGTCTGTTCGGTCCCAAGCCCGAAAATAGTTGAGTTCTTATGCTGACGAATTTTATGCCAAAAGGGGAACTCGGCCAGCAGCAGAGGGGGTCTTCCATAATGTCTATTTTGTAAGCAATGATAAAAGTCTTCAAATGGTGGTGGATTTTTTATCGTCTGTCCAACTAACATCCCGTTCTGTATTACGACCTTTGGGCAAATCCGTTAGGAAAATCGTCATTTTTTGCGTAAATCCGATACTTTTTTGTGAATTTTCAATAATTTTTCGCAGAAATTGTCACAGAATGCACATTTTCCTCTAGGTAAATGTATATTAGACATTATGTAGCTCGAAATACGCGTAAACAAAAAATACAGTTGGATCAATTCTAGGTTACAAAGTTCGTGCGATATTTTTTTATTTTTTTCAAACGCGTTTTCGAAAAAAGGTTGGTGATAAAAAAGCTCAACTGGGATTTTAGGGGACTTTTGTCTAATCGTTCAGTGACATGTACTCGACATTCCCTGAAAAAATCAGCTTTCTCCGATTTTTTTCCCTAGTGAAACCTAATGTTCTTGGGCTACATGTCTTATTAAAAGAAAGATTTGAAAAACATTGTTCTTTCTATTTACAATTCCGTGGAGTTGGTGTAAGCTTAAAGTGTATGGTCAGATGATTAACTCCAAAGATTGACAGAGTGCTGTTCATCTAAACATAACTTGATAGTGTGTTTAATATGTAGGGATAACTGATTAACTTCAATGATTGGCAACAGTGTTCGCCTTGTTAGGTGCAAATTGAGCCAGTTGCACTACAACTACAAAACATCATTTGGCACCTAAAAGTCTTATTTGGCTACAATTATGGCCCCCAAATAGTTTCTTCCACTTGTGAATGAAAGCCATTGTGGCAGTGATCGATGACGAAACAAACCCACCCCAGAATTATTATTACTTCTTCTGTCAATGCGTTGTTGGTAATTGTGCTTGGACAAACGTTGAATGTTAATTGTCTAAGAGTGGTAATGAGGTTCTATTTTTCTTTAATACAACATTTAAGGTTATCAATTTTACAAAAAGCTGCATTTAATTAGATAAATACTTCATACCGTCGCGAGTCACTCGCGACGGTATGAAGTATTTTTCTAATAAATACTGGGAGCGCGGTGGCTCAGTGGTAGACTGTTGGACTTCTATGCTAGAGGTCCCGAGTTCAATCCCCGTCCGGGACGACCCGCGTTGTGTCCTTGGGCAAGGCACTTTATCCCGGTTGCCTACATGGGGGCACGATGACGCCGTGTACTAAGGCGTACTGCATGTCGATTGTGCACATGTCTTCAACCACTGTAACCCTGCTTGAGCGGAGCTTGAACAGAGTTAGTATGTTGAGGAGCTGACAGTTGCTCGTCGATGCTCGGTGGTCTCCGGGCACTCCGGCTTCCTCTACCCATAAAACTGTCACGATCACGATTAGCCACTGTGCATAAGTGTGTGACCTTAAACGCCAATAAATAAATAAATACTAATAAAATACTGCTTTTGGAAGACCCGCGACCCGCTAAGCCCAATGAATTAACATTAATTAGTCAATTAATCTATTATCATCCAAGTGCAACAAGAGGTATATGTACCGACATAATTCAACCTGGCCATTAATTGAATTAGTGGCAAAGATATATCTCAGGTAACCGCCCTTTTCGACTACGGACGATTTCGTCAGAACTTTCGTATTTTGTCGGATTGTTTCCCGGAATAATAGTCTGTCCACTTTTGCAATAATTGTCAGTTCTTTTTTGAAAAGTCGATCAATTTATTTGGATCAGACACCCCCATGGCATTTTGGAGCCCAAACATTTTCTTTGGCATTAAAATATCGAGACTGGCTAAAAATGTAGCACTTGACAGTTTCGGTCCAAAATGAACAGCGATTGGCAGTATTGCTGTTGTAATCACAACGTTGGTGTAATTTCAAAGTGTACGGTTAAGTATTTGACTCCGTGGACTGACACAGTACTGTTCATCTAATTATATCTTGAAACTGAGCTTAAAGTGCATTGTCAAAGGAATAACCGCAAAGACTGACTTTGTATCACCGGTATCAACAATACAAGATACAACAAGGTACAACGCAATTACAATTTGAATCGCTAGCGATAGCTGAAAATCGTCCCCAGAGTTCCAATGTGTTCTATTTGCCAGCAGGCACATAAAACACATTAGAACTTACGGGACGAAAAAGTAACACGGGTTTCCCTCGCAAATCTGGTTGGCGATAAAATGTGATCTTTTTGTTGGTAGTTATCAAATGAATTGCTGAGTGTCTTTCCAATAATTTTTTTACAGACGTGAAGGCGTGTAATAAACACAGAACGACACACGCGTGTGAATTGATTAATCGATACGACACTTGTGCCATTGCGGAAGGATAAAACTCGAGACATTCAGCCTCTCGTACTATCCCTACGCGTTGACACTCGCGCCATGTCGATTAACCCATTCACACACGTGTGTCGTTCTGTGTTTATTACACGCCTGTTCTGTCTGTGAATTGTGCGCTTGAGCTGGAACTCACCAAAGATGTCTTGATCGATGGCAGTGATAATTCTCTCAAAGAGAACATAGTAGTTACTAAAGTGGATTAAAAAATGCGACGTTTGAGTCTAAATATAGAAACCAGTATTTTAGTCATTGATGTGATGATATCAATGCACATGATCTCACGAAAGATACACGTTATTCCTTCCTCAGAACGAGCTCGCCCCAATGAGAAATCACAAGCACTGTTTAGAAATCTGAGAGGAGTATTTGGCAGGAGGAGTGCCAGATTATTTTTGGCAGACTGACATTCTTTATATATGAAGTTGTTTGTTACAGTTTACTGAAGAGTGCATATAGGTAACTTGGCATATTCATACAGTACGTGGAGAGTGTATTACCACTAAATCATCCGCAGAGTGGAGACTCCACCCAAGCAATAATTGCAAATTGGTTGCAAAGCATAACAAGTACAAGCAAAGTTCCAGCCAATTGACCACCGGGTTAAACCCGGAGGTCCATTGGCTGAAACATTGCTTGAGTTTTTTGTCCATATGTAGTTAATTTGAAAATGATACTTTGGGTGATAACCCCACTCTGCGGGTGATTTAGTTACAATCCACTCTCCACGTAATGTATACAGGTAGACGAAATATGTTGGTTTCTAGATGAGTATGAATAGGAAGTCTTTGAAAAATGGTACGAATACTTTTCAGCAATGTTCAATTCTGAGGTTCTAACAATTAGTTAATCCTTTGAGCACTGATGGTATCTTCCATGCCAGTTAAATGGCAGAAATTGGAAGAGTCCATATCCATTATTTGGGAGTAGAGCAATTAATATTTTCAACGTGCAGCCTCCAGGGCTGCACGTTGAAAATATTAATTGTTCTATCACACACGTTCACTTAGTAGCCATCCTACTTAATGAAATTATGACGTATCGTGTCCCTGGACCTAAAAAGGGTTTCTCGTGTTGAAAGAGTTAATTGAGATGTTTATTTAGTGCTGGATTGAAGACGTTCAACATTTGTCAGACAATAATATCAATAGTCAGCAAATGGCAAGCCAACTCTTGGCTTTTAAATACGACCTGACAATCTACATTGCTAAGAACTGCGCAAAATTAAGAAAGGATTTGAGAGTCGTGGAGCACCAGGTCAGTTTTGGAAACTCTTCTAAGCGTGGCACACTTTACAAACAGCTATTTAACTTCTTTTTTTCCCATGTTTTTTTTTTATTTTTGGGTGTTCTTTTTTTTGTTTGTTAAACCGTTTTTGATTTTTTGGTTTAATATTTTGAGGGGGTGGGAGCGAGGTAGGCTGTGGTTGGTTGGAGTGTCTTCCAAACGTCGCGTTTGAGTGGACTGGTAGCAGTTCAACACAAGATCGATTGTTGGAAAGAGGAACATGCCCAAGCCATTACATGTGTAGCAAATTTAACACAAGGTAGGTATTAATTTGTTTTCTTTTTGTTTTCGTTGTGCTATTTTTCTGGTTTTTTTAGGGGGGAGGGGCGGGGACGAGGAGGGGTTAGTTTAATTGTCTTTAGACGTTTTTTGTGAGAGGAAGTACCAAAAGTCTCATTGAACGACCCGAACTTCCATACCACGAAATCACGTTATTAAGATGGCTATACGTAGGTACGAAAAGTCTAACATATTATAAATTAAAACATTTTATCTTAACCATTCTAACCGTTACACAATGGTGAACATAATCAAACCGTGCTCTCGTAAACGAAACTGTTTAACCACTGCGGGAAGATAGGTGAAGATCCAGGCTCTTAATAACTTCTGGAGAACTCTGGGTACCTTTTGAAAGCTTACTTTTTCTGATACTGAAGGTGTAAAAGCAGAATGACTCAGCGAAATAGTGCGTGCGTGCGTGCGTGCGTGCGTGCGTGCGTGCGTGCGTGCGTGCGTGCGTGCGTGCGTGCGATTCGGCAGGCAGGGGCGTGGGCAGGATTCTGGCGTTCGGGTGGGCTCCGGACGAGCGGGTGGACGTAATGTTGACATTTTCATGAGCGAGGGTGACGAATCCCCAAATCTCTTCGTGACCAGATGGAAACTCTTACATTAATCATGTTTTATTTGTTAACAAAATCACAAAATGGATTGGTGTACAAGTGATTACCACTTAAAAACACTCCTTTCCCACACACAAATTATCATATGTGTTTACATGACAGCAAAACAACTGTAATACGATTAATTACTCAGCTAAAATGAATAATTAGGAAAAAAGACAAATTGGAGAGAAAATACTGTCGACGAATGCACAAGACAAGAAAAAGCAGAACAAAAACAAAGCAGGAAGAAAGAAAGAGAGATTAAACATGTATCTCGATACCACGGCTCAATGCCTCGAACGAAGCGGAAAGCATCTCAAAATACCTGGCAAGCATCTTTTTCTGAAATTCAAAAGGACCAGGAATGGAATGAACTACTACGGTTCTTGTTCAGACACGAAGTGAGAGAAGTAGGGTCACGTCGAGGCCTCACTCATTCCATAGCGATCAAGAGCTGCATCGTATATGTAGCTCATCTATCAGGTATGGTTAAATCTCCTTGAATCTCAAATATAGAGATGTACCAGCGAAAAAATAATCTCGTTGTCTCTTTTTGTTGGGCAAACTTCACCATATAAAATCTGCTGAGTTCGCCTGTGACATTGAATTTTGGGGGTGGAAACTCTAATTTAGTGTTTCAGTCATATATATAGATGATCTCTACTCTCGAGTGCCTAATAATAGTACAGGGCAAAGTAATAGTACAGGGTGGAAAATTTCCTGAAAATTAATAATAGTATAGGGTCGAATAATAAGTACAGGGTGGAAAATTCCAAGATGTGAGCCAGCCGCTATGCTCAGAGCCATTTTTATAACACAGAAGTCTGATGCTCTTGAAGTGGTGAAGGGCTAAATTACTTTCGGTTATCATAATTTTCACACGGATTTGACTTGTTGCAATTTATGAGAGAGTGCCTACAGGCACTCTCCCATAAATTGCACCAAGGCAAAACTTTATAGACTAATTAATTCTGTTTCAGTGATGGTATGAAGCACATCTACTGGGTACTAGGTCTTAAGGTTATGTTAGCAGCACTTCAGAATAAAGCTCAAATATATGCTTCCAGTGCTCTACCAATTAACATTTCCATTGCATCCTGTGTTTGCTTGTAAGTAACATGTACCTTACTAAATTGTTTTGGTGAACTTCTTGAGATAAGCGGCAGCTCTGCACATTCGATTGCTAAAAATTGATAATCATACAGGGTCAAATAAGGATCATGCAGGCGGGAATTTTGTTCCAAAAAGAATAATCATACATGTATGATAGTTAGGCATTCAAGAGTATGCTGTTTTAGTGAATACCGGGAGCTATCTCATGAGTGTGGACATGGAAGTATATTTTGAAAACAATTCTTTTCCAACTGCGGAATTTATAAATTACGCGGACGGATGGAATCGATTCGATTGGTAAAGGGTTAAGTACGGCGGTTTCGTTGCATACTTTAATTTTGATTTTGCCTATTCTTTGGAATATCTCTAAACCCTAATGTGTAATTACCCCGGCCACCAAGCCTCATCCTCCCACATCCACTCCCAACAAAAGCAAACGGAACACAATCATAGTTAGGCCGCTGAACTAAGTCTGGAATTCTGTTGAGTACTTTACGTGTGTTCCACGTACTTCTGGTGATATGCCGGATTGTTAACTAGATGGAGACTCCACTGTGCGGGGGTTTTCGTAATGAGACTCCTCATTGGTCCCTGCGAACCTCAAATTTCAGGTCGAATCGAATCAGACACCAGATTTAAAATCGAATCGAATCGCGAATCGAATCTCCCCGCTTTTCAAAGTGTGCATATTGCATCTTCTTACAACCATAAATGTTGCCAGGCTCGACTCAAGTCTCCACTCAACGGCGACTCGTGCAATTCAAGCGAAATATTCCAGAACGGAATCAATGTAATTTCGGAAGCGAATCTCGCCGCTTTTTATTGTGAATATTGCACCTTCTTACATCCGTAAATATTGTCAGTCTCCAGTCAGGTTTATGTGCAACGACGACTACGGAAATAAAAAAAAAACGGAATATTCCAGAACGGGATGAATGTAATTTTGGAAACGGGACTTTCTTAAACTTTTGTTCTGTCCTCAGGTCTCCTTTACAGGAGACCTGAGGACAGAACAAAAGTTCAAGAGGGGACTCTTTACTGGATTTTGAGAACATCTTGACGATTATAAAACGAATCGAATCGAATGATGGGGACTATTTCGAATCGAATCGAATTTCGAAGCTTTGCAGGTCCCTAACTCCTCATGCAGTGTAGTGCTCAAACATAATAGCGCAATGTTTCTTCTACTATGATTTTGACGATCGACTGATGGGTAAAGCTTACACGATGCAATAGCTGTATCCACCAACGTATCTCCTGTAAGGAAAACAAAATACAATTACTTACCCATGCCGAAAACAACGTTCAGTATTTGTTGGATTCCTAATGTTATTGGTTATGCTACAAAGGCATCTCAAAGTCACGACAGTGTTTTCCTACTACGAACTGTCAACCCATTTTGTATGTGTTATTATGAAGCAGATGTAAAAGATGCAGAGCGATATGTGCTTTGAGGGAGTGTTTTTCATTCAAACAAAAAGAAATAATGAATAAGTCACCAACTGTTTTCTCGCAAGATGTTACTTTAAAAAACGCTCTCTAAGTCAATGGGTTCGATTTAATTGGAGTTTGCGATTCAGAAGACGCTCGAAAACACGAGCAGAGCACACGTACATTTCAAGAGAAGGACGCGTGGTGCATTACACGAATCCACTACGAAAACACCCACAAACTGGTGCTTGCATATAGATACTCTAACATAGAGGATGCGTATGAATCCCAAAGAGTCAGCTGATAGACCTCCAAGCTCTTACTTCATACCCGCACCCATTCCATCTTTTATTTATTTATTTATTTTTTTTTTTTCTTCTACGCAGTGTTGTCGCACTTGGAACTACAAAGTACGAATGTTTTCGTAATAAGTACATTTTAATGTGTATTTCCGTAATATACGCACCATCAATGCAAACTAACTCAGGAACAATGGAACGCGGGCAGATTTGAAATACATACAAACATTCGTCCAGATGTTAAAAATCATTCGTGCTCCTAGCAGACCCATCAATCATATACACGGCAGGCTTGAAATCTGACATACATGTATACAATCAAAACCAAAAATATACATAGAGGTAACATTATTCGCAACTACATGATTGCACCACAGTGAGATGGCGTAGCCACTAGTGGCTGTCTTCCTGCCATTCCCGTTTAAAAAATGAACAAGAAAAAGAAACAGAAAAGAAAAGAAAAAAAATGAAAGAAGAGAAATGAAAATGAGAAGCAGACATGAGAATCGAGGCAATCCTGACAACAACGTGTTCTCCAATAACAAGGCATTTTATAGCCCTACTGCAAATGATATGTTAGGATGGTTCTTTCCGTCTTGTAAGAAATCTATTCTATGTTTTCTGACACTGTTCACACAACATGTTCAGAAATTTGTTTACTCGTGTTGGCCAATTTCCAGTATTTCTATAACAAGGACTTATCTGGTATTCCGTATCCCGTCTCGCTGAAGGGAGCAGAACAATTCGGTGACTCGCGGGATACGATTGGTCTGCTCCCATCGCCTCAACCTAGAACTCCATCTAGATACTGTCATAATAATTTGGGTCCTGCGAATCTTCGAAATTCGATCCGATTCGATATATCCCTATGATTCGATTCGATTTCAATCGTGCCAATTCGATTTTTCGAATCGTCGAGATGTTCTCAAAATCCTACAAAGAGTCTCCTCTTGAACTCTTTTTTCTGAAATCAGGTAGACGAAGTCTTCAAGAAGGAATCGCTTCCGAAATTACACTGATACCGTTCAGGAATATTTCACTTGTTTACTTGATATGCACGAGTCGGCGTTGCACACAAGACTTGAGTGGAGACTGACAATATTTGCGGTTGTAAGAAGATGCAATATCCACTATTTGAAAAGCGGGGAAATTCGATTCGAGATTCGATTCGAGATTCGATTCGATTTTAAACCTCGTGCATGATTCGATTCGAGATTCGATTCGACCCGACATTTGAGATTCGCAGGGCCCCAATAAAATGTGTATATATTACCCATTAGTTGTTTTATTTCCCTCCTAGTCTATTGTGAAGTCTCCAGTCCATAGTTTGCTGGTTAAGTCTCAACAGGCCGGACGTTATAATATACGAGAGGACTTCATAAATATCCATGACGGCGAAACGTTTAAGCCTGCCGTTGCAAGAAGGTTAGTGAAGCCATGTAAGGACAAATAGTTGCACCCATGCTTCTAATGGCAGCATCAGCTAATCTGTCTTTGTATGCCATATCGTTCCCTGAGTCCCAATGTGTTCTATGTGCCAGTAGGCACATAGAACACTTTGGAACTCAGGGGACGATATTTATTTATTTATTTATTGGTGTTTAAGGTCACATATTTCTGGACAATGACTAACCATGACCGTGACAGTTTTACGGGTGGAGGAAGCCGGAGTACCCGGAGAGAACCACCGTGCAACGGCGAGCAACTGTCAGCTCCCCAACATACCAACTCCACACAAGCAGGGTTAGCATTGGTTGAAGACAGGTGCACCATCGACGTGCAGTACGCCTTAGTACACAGCGTCACCGTGCCCCCACGTGGGCAATGGGGTGAAGTGTCTTGCCCAAGGACACAACGCGGTTGCCGCAGGTGGGATTCGAACCGAGCACCTCTCGGCTTGCAGCCTTTACCAACTGAGCCACCGCGCCCTCAGGGGACGATATGTAACATTTGCAATGGGTATGGATGAGGGGGTGGTGAGCTTACAGGAAGGTGTAATATTTATATATAAAGACATATTAACGAAAGTTGACGAAAGAGTAATTTCCCTGTAGAAGTATTAAAATAATAATAAAAAAATAAGTGGACATAAAAAGTTTAAGGAACAACTCCCCCAACCCATCGATCAGATCTCTCGCTATTATCCAACCCTGTAGCTTATTTATTGTTATTATTGCCTCCCACAAATTTTAGACTTTCCATGTTATTTTTGTTAGATTCTATATGAAAAACATCAGAGTTGATGTGCGGTCATGATCAGTTAATTCATTGTCAAGCTGACGAAAATAGTTATAATGCATAATATGGGTGGTAAAGCGAGGTATATTTGACAGATAGGAGTTTCAGTATAAAATAACAAATATTGCAAGAGGTTGCGAGTCATATGCCATTTATAGACCAGAAAGTCGACCCTCAATGCACGTAATGACCTCAGCTTCGCACAATATTTGTTTTCGATACCTTGTGTGGCACGAAAAGATGTAATCGCGTCAACTGTTGTTCCACCTCACACATTTAACACCTCCTGTTAGACACGACAAGACCTGAGAATCAAGGAAATGAAACTTTTCGCATTCTCCCGGGTCGATCCATGATAGTCTATATCGCGCAATGAGCGTCCCTTCCAACACACAATTTCATTGGGTTTGTGCTGCCTCGGATTTTATTAGTTATCTTCTCATATGATGTTACTGGCGTTGATACCATAACCGCTTTCTACATATTGCACGCAGCGTTGCACCGAACTGCTTATTTTTATTTCAAATTTCGAACAAGGTCAGAATATGTCTGCCGAATTTGGTTTTGTGGCAATGAGTGTATATAGAGAGCGGGGACAGATGCTATCTTACCCTCTTATTCATTCCTACTATACTTGCGATATATACAGATTATCATGATAATGTGCATGTCCTGTGATTTGTATCAGATTCGAGGTGGTTTCCAGAGTAGGATCACAACGAGCCGGCTTTGAGAATCTGATGCAAATCACAGGACATGCACATTATCATGATAATTCATTTATCTAACAATTCCGTCAGATAAACAGATTAAATCTTAAATTATTAATACAGCTTTGGGACATAATGTTGAGTGAGAAAAAGTTTTTTGAAAAACCCATATTTTAGGCAACTGTATTGTGCACTTTCGTAATAAACAAACAATGAGTAACGCGAACTCCGCAAAGTTGCGTTGTAAAAGTATCCACTTGCAATGTCACTTCCTGTAATGATTCGCTTGAATTTACAAGTGTGTAATATTTAAGTGTACAGCTTATATTTATTGTGTGTGTGTATGTTGGGGGGGGGGGGTGGCCATTAATAGTTCTGTCGCTAATTGCAAGGTATTTTGTTTTGTGTTGTAAGCGATCAGCTGAGTCGATCACTGAAACGCACATAGAATGAATTCATGCGCCTGTTATGTTAGCCCGTTGCGTTCCCGGAAACGAGTCGACTATATGATACGGAATCGGAACACATTATGTGATACGTACCGCTTCTCGTGGTTTTCAGGCCAAAATCTATATGATTGTTAGTTAAATGTGTGTAAGAAATTAAGTTTCGTGAATTACATTATTGTGGGAACATGGTTAAGAACTGGGTTACCACATAACCTTTATTGTCTGTTACGTACGAAACAGCTGTTACTTATATTATAAAATCTAATTGTGTGTGATGAGACACTTGAATAAGATTTTCAATCGATTCACGTTAAAGGCAAAGTGCAGGCGTTAGAGAACACGATAATGACTTATAGAAATAGACAATATTGTTAAAAAGTAATAAAATATAGCGCTGAGAAACATCTCGCCAAGAGCCATGTTTATTGATCTGATTTTCTACTCCAGCAGAGGTGAATTCGAATGAAAGCGATTGCCTTTTGTGGTCGATGACGTAAATCATTCACAGCAAATAGGATATAATATGCATGTAATTGAGCGTCTTGTAGAGCAATATGGACACACCTCTGCAGCTATAAATCAAGTTTGGTGTAACGATAAGAAGAGCGAAGGCTGCATGCCGTCCATTGATTGGCGCCGTGATGCACTCAAGTGACGAACTATATCTTTCAGTTCATATGAATGTATGACGGGAGGTTGCAAGCTTAGCACGTACGGTCTTACTGGCATCGAATGAATGAATGGAAAATTTCAGAGCGCCGAAGACACATAGCGACCATGTGGGATTTGAAATCCATTGCGACCCGAATAAATTTATTTGCTTATAAGGCTTCGACACATGGAAATAAGGCCCACGAATGTTATTTGATTTGAATGTGCGCACTGGTAATGGAGTAGTGGGGTCAGACCACCGACAAACTCCAACTGGAAGGTGACAGGGAATTGTACATAACTACAAGAATTCTACTCTGTTGTTTTTCTTAGAGACATTGGGCTATTTATGGTAATACTGAAACATCAGTTTGATGGTTTGTTTTAGGAAGAAGAAAAAGAAACCCAAACAGGTCGCCGGTGTGGGATCAGCCCCAGCATCTAACGACGAATTATACCTTACTGTTCATATACAGTGGGAGGTTGCATGGTTAGCTTGTATCGTCTTATTGGAGTCGAAATTGTTCACGCACGTCATGTGGCGGCATCTCCTGTGATGTACTACATAATGTATTCAGAACAATATCTAAAAATGGGAGATAATTTCATGATTACGTGTATTCGAACGCCAGAAATCCAAGTGCTGTTAAGCAATGACTCACAACTTTTGCAGTTATGTAATAAGTTACATAACAAAGTAACAGGGTTGTACAGGAAATTAGCGCCAAATTAAAATCAAAGTTTGTGTGCTTGTACAGTACGTGGAGAGTGTATTATCACTAAATCACCCGCAGAGTGGAGAATCCACCCAGCAATAATTGCAAATTTGTTGCAAAGCATAACCAGCACAAGCAAAGTTTCAGTCGATGGACCTCCGGGTTAAACCCGGAGGTCCATGGTCTGAAACATTGCTTGTGTTTTTTGTTGATATGTACAAAATTTGAAAGTTATAGCATGGGTGATAACTCCACTCCGCGGGTGATTTAGTTACAATCCACTCTCCACGTCCTGTATGTGTGTTGGTGTATGTGTGTGTGTCTGTGGGCGGGGGGCGCATGTATTTCAAATTTTGCCTCAGAAACGTATGACTACCTCATTGGAGCCTACTCTTCAAGGTGTTTCATGTGAGGATTTATCAAATGAGTTTTGGGGGCAAGAAAAATATAATTAAAATTTAAGTTATTCCAGAACGATTTTTGTCAAGTGTCCTGCGTTATTCAAGTTAGACAAGTATTTGTAAATAAGAAAAAAATATAGATTACAAAACGTCTATGGGTAATGTTTTATTAATCAAAAGTTTGGTACAAAATTAAAATTCTGTAAAAGAGCGGTCATGCCTTCGCCCACCCCGCGCTTAACCTCGTTTTTCACTATTTCTGTTATCAGAGGTGTAAACGATTCAATGCCCATAAGAGTACAGAATCAATGTATAACATTTTTCAGTGCATGCACTGGAAGATGGAAGTAGAATATTGGTGAACACACACACTGAAACACATATTCGTAACTCACATAGTGAAGAACACACTGCCCAAAAATCTAATTCCGTTCCTACGGAGGGCACTAAATTCAACAAGTTCGACAACCCACTTATGCAATGAAAAAATGTACACAATTGGCTCCTTATTCTTCAACTTTAACCCTTTAAAACGCAGAGAATATCAAAATTTATTATTTTAATTACTATTTTTTTAATTTTTTCAAAACGAATTCAACCAAAAGCATATCACGTGACATCCATTGGAACGAGCTCGATGAGCTAGTTGTAATGGGGGTCACATATGTTTTTTTAATTATTTTTTTTTCTGCTGCTAAATTTGCAAATTACGCGGGCGAAGGCGGGCGATTCGTTAGGTAAAGGGTTAAAGGCAATAGAAGCGCGACATGTCACACGGGGGGAATCTTCGATCACATCCTTACATTAGAGAGTTTGTACATCTCAGTCCCCACTAATTCCTCATACGATTGACTAGAACCGCAAGAAAGAAAAACTAGTTTGAGGTGGCTGCATTTGAGTTGTGACCCCCCTCCTCGCTCCCTCTCCCTCCAGCACATTCACGTACCATCTACCCTGATTCTCTGTTGGTGGCATTATGGCCTCTCTCTATTTCATTCATCTATTTCTGGATGAAGTTGACGGTGGGAAGCGTGTCCCATGTAATCACTCCCACCTTGAAGTTCCTAAGTCCCTGGTCAGAGAATACACAGAAAATTATGATTTGCACGAATATTTTTAGAAAAAAAATTGTTTAAGTCTGTTGTGCTTTAACCGTACCAACTGCCGGGGTTTTCATTGAGAAATGTACCTCTGTGCTGTGGCTGATTTAGGGCATCGGAAATGATTATTTTATCTGGAGATCTCGAGATATTATTTCGAGATCTAAATGCCGAGATCTCGAGCTATCATGTCGTGATCTGGAGATAATATGTCGACATCTAGCGATATTACGTCGCCATCTTAAGATATGGATCTCGAGAAGCTGATATTTAACGCATCCTACTTCTCGGGTTTTTCGTAAATAGTATAAACACCAACTCCCCTACGTTGTGGGAAGCAACGTAGGGGAGTTGGGGTTGATTTTATTCTTTCTAACTCCTGTACTATTTGTGATTGAATTCTTATATACACTTTTCAACTACTCGAGCACACTGGATTTTTGCTTGACACCCTTCTTGCTCCCCAACGCCCCCCCCCCCTCTCTCTCTCTTTCTCTCTCTCTTACAAGAGGAGATTTAAAACGTTGCTCGGCATGGCATACATTCACAGAGATTCTCGGGATAATAAAAACGTTGTGAAATGAAACCCGTTATCCCATAACGTAGGTAGCAGTTCGAACTTCGGGGGGGGGGGGGGGGCATGATCAAAGGAGGGAGCCCAAATATTCCGAGGTGGCCCCATGCGCATTAGATACAATACACCCAGCAATGTTTGGGACTAACACACCTCTACATTAGGGAAAATAAACATTTTTGGTTCCATATTTAATAAATCTCCCAATCCGAAAGGAAATTTGTTAAATATGGAGCCAAAAGCAGTGGCGGCGCCAGAAATTTTTTTGTGGGGGGGGGGGGGGGGGGGGCAACTAGGGGGGCAGACTCCCATGAAGGGGGGCAAATACGTAAAGGATCATATCATTACTTTGTTATGAGGTAGTCCAAACTTGGACCCAAAGTCCGTAATATACTTTTTTGGTTTGGTACGTCCTGTGGACGTACCAAACCAAAAAATTATATTGCGGACTTTGGGTCCAAGTTTCGACTAAATGTAATGGTATTTAGCGGTCCTCCTTTCAAAAAATCCTGGATCCGCGTCTGGTGGGTCTGTGCGTGAGAGAGAGAGAGAGAGAGAGAGAGAGAGAGAGAGAGAGAGAGAGAGAGAGAGACTCATAATGCCCGTCTGTCATAATGCGAAATCCATGAATTTTTTTAGACAAGGGATATGGATAGACATGCCTTTGTTGGCTCATAACTTAATTATAACTTATAAGTATCTGCATTCGACGAGTCTTTAAATCTCTACTGCCTGGATGTGTTCATCAGCTAGCCTGAGGCTTTGGGCTAAGTGTGTATGGGAAATTATTGGGAATAAAAAAAGAGAGGAGTGTGTGTGTGTGTGTGTGTGAGAGAGAGAGAGTGACTGAATGTGTTTGTGTGTGAGGGTGGATGGAAATGCATGCGAGATGGTTGGGGGGAGGCAACTGGGGGGGCAAACCCTTCGTTTGGGGGGGGGGGCAAATCCCCCCCCCCCCCCCCCCCCCCGTAGCGCCGCCACTGGCCAAAAGGTGTACACTTTTCTATTTTAAATGCCGCAGAAGAGAAAAAGCATGTAAGGAAATTTCTGTCTCATCTAAAGAGTCTAAGTAACACTTTCCTGGTAATTTGCAATAAGATTGTAATGACTAGATTCTAACAGAGAAATACAAGTTTTAAGTGACTGCATTTGAGTTGTGAGGGGAAATCCGTTACCAAAAGTTTAACTCTCTCTCTCTCTCAACCAATTTTTTTATGTCGGAGGTATTTGCCCCCCCCCCCCCCCCCCCCCCCCACTCCCACTCCCCGCTTTCCTCTGCGTCCTTGATTTTATTGTGTGTAATAGAAACATGGTTTCGAAGAGATCTGGCAGGTGCAAAGTATAGCAAACGGCCAGAAAATGACTGTAAGTGGTTGGCTGTAAATTCCTATTTATCGTAATTTTGAATCAAGATTTAATTGACCAATATGCCAGACCAACCTTAAGTGGAATGACACTACAACGATTTGGTAATACCTGCTTTGGGGGTGGGGGTGAAATACAGTGGATATGTGAACGTGCCAGATAGGGAGGACGTTGATGATTACCCAACGAGCTTATCGCCTATTTGTCCACTTTTCATTCTTGCTTTCAGTTTCTTTCTTTATTGGGCAACAAAAATCCGATTCTACTACTCAAGAGAGCGGTCCAACCCTTGTTGCCTGTGTTCTTGGGGGTGGGGTAACAACAGTGGTGATAATGACAATGTAAAAATGATTATTTGTGAAAAGTACGTAATCTCCCTCCTTGGAATTCTGTTTCCAAACAGAGGCCATTTAAGAGAAGCGCGAAGTGTTCACTTTCTTTTATAAGTGTGGAAGAGTCAGAATTTTCACACTGACCGTATTATTTATATATGAATATACATAGGATATTAGTTGTATTTTATGCCATATATTACTTGCATGGTTTTACTGACAGTTAATCTTACTGCACTGAATGCGCTGCGTTCAAATGTATGACTGGTGAATGTTTCCAGCACAACTGTTTGTAAGATAGGACTGAATTGATGGCCTGCAATCCTGGTTTAATTGCTAACACCCTCTGTACAGTTGTTCAGGTTCGTTAATCCGGGTAATTAAGAAAACAATCTCCCGCAAAATCCTTTGTTCGGACATTCTGCTTTGTTGTCAACAGATCGAGTCACAAAATTCTTATTCCATGTTTATGAATCTAATCTCCGATTATATTCTGACTTTATAGGTGAGATAGAATATTCTTCATCAATATATTTTAATAATTCCGCTCACTTGCGTTTAATTAAGCACAAGCTTCATAACTCGCGTAGCAGTTATTTCTCATAATTTAATCCGGCTGTAATATTAAAATATAAAACCTATGTGTACGTGAACGAAAGACTTTTAATTTTCGCATAAGACAACAGTCAAACTCAGGAAAGTGTGCCACAAACAGGTCACGTCAATCATTGTCAACTTGTTTGTTGTTTTGATTTTCGATCGCAGACGACAGATATTTAGCAAGTAACGTAACAATATCATTAAAAACATTTTTTTTAAGTTCCCCCAAATCATGTTTGGGTATATGATCTTTAATTCGTCTCCCACTTCGGTATATTTTATGAAATTCAATTGTTCCTGAGAAATTATCATTATATTCTCGTTGACTGGAGGCGATGAAAAATCGATCATTGATCTTTGTTTACAAGCTTGTTATCCATCTATCAGTCTGCCGTCACGCCCTCACGATGACAGTAGGATCGAGTGGGTGGGGCTTCCATAGTCTTCAAAGTTGAGTCGGATGTGCGAACGTGTAGCGACATTCCAAATCATGACGTGATTTGGTTTATACGATTTTGACGACTTTCACGCTGTATGCTTTCAACCAATCAAACGCAGAGGCGGGGCAAATGATTAAATTATTTCGATTTTTGCAAAGAGGCTTATTCCATTTACTTCTATATTTTGATTTAAGGAGGCACATACATTTTTATATATTGTATGTGTATTACATATGGAATTTAAAGAGGCTTGTTTCCAACATAGATATACAGTTGAGTGTGAATAACTGACAGATGTTTCTGAGTACAGTAATGACCAAAAGTAAATTAGAATTATTATTTAATGCTGCTATATAACCTGAGTGGCTCATTTAATTATCCAACTTGATTTCGTTCTATTCCTTACAACAGTATGACCACATTTTAATTTGTGTTGCAGATAATTTGGATCGTATTGGTACAGTTGGTGTTGGAGCTAGAGAAACCTCTGTCAAATCGATAGGGTATGCTTTACTTATATTCTTCACTGTAAAAGCACTGAAAAGTATGCAGGTGCTTTTCCACTGGCAGAATATTGTGTGTTTATAATACTATTTTGATAAAGTAGGATAGTGCTACTCTACAAGGGTAGAATGGCTAATTCTAAGTAATTCGTATTTACTTAAATATAATTTATTGATAAGTGTTTGAGACTGAATATAATTAGCCAGTTGAACCATACTATGCTGAAATAATATCTTAATTTAATACAATTCTCTTCATAATTGTCTGTAACTGTAACTATTAGGATGTAATGGGAGGGTAATGGCATAGTAATCGGGTTAGGGATGATTTACAATACATGACTTCATAATTTGATAATGTGGCATTGCTCTTCTTTGCATTTCGACTGGGCTGCGGTGAACTATTATTTCAATTGCGCTACCGTTAATTTTGAATGGCTACCCAGGTCAGCCTTCAACATATCTTTAACATCATATACTCATTTTATTCCAAGTTCAGCGGTGCATATACCTTAATCCATATGAGTATATTTGTAGAAGTATTTCGTTCACACTCATGAAATGCCAGCTGGTAGAAATGGTTCTATGGAGTATGTTATGAAGTTTTATTGAGTAAGTACTTATTTATTTTGCCTTATAAATAGCTCAGTGTCCTTTTATATATTTTCAGGGTATATTTTTATATATGTAAAAAAGTGATGTGGACTGAATACATTACTAAACCGGAACATTGAATTCTTATATTAATGGACCCGCAGAAATGAACCCTGTTACATAAGCGAGCTGAATCTGCTTGATCCACGGGTTGAACGAAGCACTATCTCCCAAGCCTTTCACTAAACGTTCTCTGTTCTTACCACGACCACGTTTCTTGAGTACGTGTTCCATTTTGTAAATATATTTTTGTGTGCGACTCGCTGAAACTCGTTAACGTAGAATGACAATTTCAATACCATCATCTTCTGAGGCGTATGTGACTGGATGACCGTTCTTGATAACTACCATTGTGACTAACTGTTCGGTCCAGTTGAGCAAGCAACCTTTCTAAAAGTTTTTGTGACTTTGCTGATTCTCACCCTGTCTCCCACTTTGAACTTTGGGGATTTGTGTTTTATAGACTTGCCATAAAGAGCCAACTACTTCTTGTTGTTAAATGCTCATGGTAAGTGTGTGTGTGTGGGGGGGGGGGGGGGGGCGTTGCCCATGTTGCGATGATGAGTTTGGGAACAAAAACTGTTGTGATTGGGAACAGGTGTCATTGCGTCTTGAATGTTTTAACCCTTTACCTAACTACTTCTTGTTTTTTAAAGCTCATGGCAATGTAAAGGTGGTGGTGAATGAATCTTTCACCGATTGTGCTTCTACGCCTGATATACATCATGAACTAGGCCTGCACACCAATCTAAAACAATGCATTTGTAAGTTACGGTAATCGACGGGTCGAGGTTTTACTTCAAAAGCCGGCTCAAAGTGTTCACTGTTGTGTCTGTGACAGTCTATAAATCCTGAAGTCCAAACTGTTTAAATGGGCGTTGTTTTTTGGGGTTCATACCTCAAGAAACAGACAAAAAAGAACGATCATTCCTTCATTATATAAATGTCATAGAAATTCATTATGTAACACAAGTAGGATTTTTTAGTTCATTCTTATTTGTATTTCATTCAGAGAATAAATCAGAGACTGAATATGTTTCATTCAGTTTTATTCAATCATCTCGAGATAAATAGTTTTTTTCATAGATAGGTAAACTCAGATCTCGGTGTACATATGTTCAGTTCATGACATTATATTGAATTAACTTTAAATAAATTTTTGTGTTTTGTTAAAACTTCTGTGACAGTGTTGTCGATTTGTTAGGTTAGTCCTATAATCCTTTTTGATTACCGCCTCCTACATACCCCTTCAGTTAAATAGAGTCAAGCCTCACCTCTCTTTTTTATTGTGAGTACTAGGGTTTTATTGTATGCATCTCTATCAAATTTTATATTTTGAAAAAACTCTTTTCAAATGTGGAAAGGTGATAGACAAACATATAATCATAAATTGTTTACACCTAAAACAACTGTCACAGAACGTTCAAGCACAACGCGTGCCATCAAGTTTTGTTTTTTTCATTTTGTTTTTTCTTCTTACCTTTTCTAAAACAGACGAGAAGTAGAAACAAGATATCCTAAAAACATTGATATAAAACAGTGTCAAAAGTCATTTCTCGTTTTACTGCGAGTGCTAGATTAATAATATATCTCTGTGAAATTTAATATTTTGAAAAAAACTCTTTCAAAATGGGAAAAGTTGATACCCAATCATATACAGTACGTGGAGAGTGTATTATCACTAAATCACCCGCAGTGTGGAGATTCCACCCAAGCAATAATTGCAAATTTGTCGCAAAGCATAACATGCACAGACAAAGTTTCAACCAATGGACCTCAGGGTTAAACCCGGAGGTCCATTGGCTGAAACATTGCTTGTGTTTTTTTGTCCATATGTATAAAATTTGAAATTTATAGTTTGAGTGATAACTCCACTCCGCGGGTGATTTAGTAACAATCCACTCTCCACGTACTGTAACTATAAATATTTTAAACAATTCCCACAGAGAGCTTGGCATAAAGTGTTGGAATTACACGAGAGTGCCTTCATGGTTGTATAGGTGAAAAAACAGTGCCAAGCAGCGAAGGCAGTTGTGCATCCAGGTTCGTGTGTACTATGGCGAACTGATTTAACACTGAAAATTCCCAGAGATACTTTTTTCTCCAGAGTGCCAATATTTTCTTTTCCCAATGTTTCTTGTTCATTTACCATATTATTAACATTACCTTAGGTACTTGCATATAAACATTTAATTTCAATATAAATGGTAAAGAGCTTGGTATATTAATATCGATTTATTTAACTTCTACTGGAGTTTGTGTCACCCATTGTCTGACAAAGCATTTGCACTCGTAATACTCCACCTGTGATTTGTTTTGCGAACAAAGCTTAATTGAGAGGGGAGGGGGAAGGCAAACCTCATCAAGATGAAACTTGCTTATCTCCTCCACTCTACATCAAACTGCCTTTTCCGATCTAGGGGAAGTAACTACTTCGCCCGTTCTTTCACACTGCGCCGCCCAACAAATCACATAACTTTAGAGCTTTTTGAAGCCTGGGGCTGTTGATTGTCATTTACCATTTCTTGATCTGCAACTCCGCTCGCTTGAAACAAGGCATCCTGTAACATTTCTTCCCGGTTGTTTAATAGACCTTAAACCACGTACAGAATCTTCCTTTTCATTCGCTTGACAGGCCTTCAATACCTATTTCCCTGTCTACTTTCTTTCTACGGTATCGCTGGAGTTGCATAAGGTTTCAGCCTATCGTGGTGCACGATTTGCCAGCCGTCGCTGCCAGTCTTCTTATCGGGCGTGTACAGCCACACTCAGTCTCCCTAATTATAAGCCCATTCATACGTCTTGCTTTTATGTCTTGTTATGCTTCCAAATGCAGTTGTTCAGATATTTTCTCGCAATATTGTGAATAATCAAGGTTAGATTCGGCTTCGAACCTTTTCACTGATCTGATTCGATTCGAAACCATTTCGGTTATTCGAAAAAAAATGAATCCCACAGTGTTCTGGATTTCCATCATTTCTGTTTTGTCCACTTGACGAAAATGACAGTTCAACTTGCTATTTATTAAGGAACGAGATTGATTATAACCAGGTCTGCAACTACCGAACAATATTGGAGGGGGGAAGCTGGGCGTGGGGGGGGGGGGGGTATCATCATTCTGCCCTACTGTCAGCGCATATTGCCCTGCGTATATATCATCCTTTCAAGTGCTTTCAACAGTACAGTTAAAACTAAAAGTCCTGTCCTGAAATGCGCACAAATAGCACGTCGATATGCGTGTTAATCTACGCGATATGACCATAGTAAGGCTATCAAATTCTGTAAATATGGCCTGTGCACAAACAATGTTCCAGCCAATGGACCTCCGGGTAACCCGGAGGCCCATTGGCAGAAACATTGCCCGTGTTTGCTATGAGTAACCAGGATGACCTGCCGTGCTTTGGATGCCATTCGGCATGGCAATTGCGCGCAATTCCTACGTGCAATTAAGCCTAGATAAGCGCACAGTTCGTGACAGGACTTCTAGTTTTAACTGTATATATATGATATCAGGGCATTCCACACAGGAAGATAAATGAATATATTCTAAATGGAATTGTTGAGTTTACATGGACGCCCTGTCCTCCATTTGCATGGACAGCAGGGCATATGAATTGAGATGGAAGTTGTACAGGACCATGATATATCAGTTGTTCAGCTCTATTCTGTTAGGCAGGGCAATAATCCGGCAAATAATTCCTTGGCAGGGCAGTAGTTGCGTGGGCCGCGGACCATGGTAAACGGGTAACCTGCCCTACTCGCTGCCCTGCGAACAGAAGATCTGATTATTTTTGGGGCGGTGTACCACCCCCATCCCCGCCTCCAGGATTTACACCCCTGACTGTAACCCGTCTAATTAGAAAACACGAATGTGATCGGAAAATTCCGAAAAGTGTCATTAGCAAAAACGGAGATACACACAGAACGACACGCGTGTGTGAATGGGTTAATCGATATGGCACCTGTGCCAGCGCGGAAGGATAAAACGAGAGGCCGCACGCCTCGCGTTTTATCCTTCCGCGATGGCACAAGTGCCATATCGATTAACCCATTCACATGTTCGTGTCATTCTGTGTTGATTACACGCCTTCATGTCCATGAAAACAATTACCAGAAGGACGCTCAGCAATTCATTTGACAACTATCAACAAAAACAACACATTTTATCGCCAAACATATTTGCTAGGTTAACCCGTGTTATTATTTCGGCCTACTGGCACAAAGAACACATTGGAACTCAGGGGCCGATTTTAAGCTATCGCTAGCGATTCAAATAGTAATTGCGATGCACGATTTGTGGAAAGTTCCAGTGAAATTTCGCCTCTATTAAATATAGACACACGCGTGTCGTTCTGTGTTTATTACACTCCTTCACGTCTATCAAAACAATCACCAGGACACTCAGCTATTCATTTGACAACTGTCAACAAAAACAACACATTTTATCGCCAACCAATCAGTCAGGGGACGACTCTTAGCTATCGCTAGCGATTCAAATTGTAATTGCGGTGCACGATTTGTGGAAAATTCCAGTGAAATTTCGCTTCTTTATAAGAAATAGTACGTCAACGATTTCCATTCCGCACATGTGTGCGGAACAGATTTTAATTTACCGCATGGTTAGTGTTGTAGATAGGGATATCTTAGAACAGACGTGTAATAAATTGCGTTACGTCTAGTTTGCATAAAATATGTGGCTTTTTGTTGGACCATCGTGATGATACCTGGTGAACTGTCGTTTCAATATAGCCCTATTGCTTAGATAAGTGCGGGAGTAGTTGCCAACATTAAAATATTAAGAAAGGAAATAGTCAAAACTCAATGTGGTAGCGAGTCATTCATATCGGTAGCGTAGATGGCGCTTCGAGTAATCTGGACAGTGCCAAGTAGTTAGTGTCACCCGAAAAGATAATACAATTGCTGTTGATTATGCCATGCATGCACATATATTAGAACATGTCAGCAATGCCTGATATCTCGTTGTGGAAATAATAGATCATCTCCCTTTCAATAACCCTTCCGATCGTCCAAATGTTTCGTGAAAACAGAAACACCGCACCACACCCCACCGAATTCCACGGAAACGAAGCATTACAACCAGATAGTTTATCAAAAGGTCCAAACATGAGCTGTAAACATTGATGCCAAAACCTCTCGACTGGGGTTTGACTCTGTGCAAAGATAGATATGTCCTTATCTACTGCACTATACTCCCCCTTGAAGATCATTCTATTCGGTGTAACTGTAGTTCCTTGAGTGCGACAGCACGATATACTTGCAAGCTCCATAAATTGTGGCAGGGGGGCGCGGTGACTCAGTAGGTAGAGGTGCAGGCTGCAAGCCAAGAGGTCCTCGGTTCGAATCCCACTTGCGGCAACCGCGCTGTCTTTTGGCAAGACGCTTCATCCCCATTGCCCACGTGTCACGGTGGCGTTGTGTACTAAGACGTACTGCACGTCGATGGTGCACCTGTCTTCAACCAATGATAACCCTGCTTATGAGGAGTTGGTATGTTGGGGATCTGACAGTTGCTCACCGGTGCTGGGTGGTTCTCTCGGGTACTCCGGCTTCCTCCACCCGTAAAACTGTAATGGTCATGAATAGCCATTGGGCAGAAATATGTGACCTTAAACACCGGTAAATAAAAAAATAAATAAATACATATAGCTTGTGACAACATTGTTTAAAACATTATAGCGTAACATTAAAACCGGAAACTCGAAAATCTGTAAACTGCAGGCATGAGTATGAAAGGATGGAAATTGGAACACGCGGCACCCGTACAGGAGAGCCAAGACAAATAACAAAACGGGTTCAACCAACACAGGGACCTCAGATAGAGATCATCGGATTATTCATGATACTCCAGTGTCACCAAAATGGAAATGCTATTGAACAATTAAGTCTTTTCCACAAAATTACCCCAGATAAAGCAACTTTATGTCTTGTATCACCGGTGGATTTTTAGAGATTGGTCGGAATCCACCGGTGATACAAGACATAGCACAATAAGTTCTACCTCCGCATTCGTACTGGCGCTGACCATTTTGGCTGATCATTCTCCCAAGTAATGTCATTCTTTGAAACACAATCCCGTCTGCACTAGCCAAGCTCCATGGCACTGATATATTCTAACAGAGAGTAACCCACCCATCAACACTGCAATAGCTGCATACAGTTATTTTGACCTGGTTTTACCCTTGTAACAAACTTGTAAACTTTCTCTGTCCTATCGCACTCCTTGGCTTTCCTCCCATTCTCTCCACACACGCGAACTGTACAAAATTCACCAGGCAGACGAATGGAGAGTTTGTATGTCAGTGGATTAGAACCCAGTTCCACACAGTTCTAATATCAAAGAAAGTGCATTTAACATTGGGTCCATGCAATGGTCCATGCCAAAACGTCTACGCGGAGTACCATTGGGTGTCATAGGAATAAATTGCTCAACATTTCAGAAACTAGGGTTTTGTCCCGGGAACGTCAATTCCCGGGTTTCCGGTTCCAAAGGCCGGCCCCGATACCTGAGAAATCTACAGCACGGAACCTGGATTGAAGCGTGGCACTGTTTGTGTATTGAACTGAAGTTGTCTGAATTGAAACTCTGTAGGATTTCGTCAGCCTTTCCACGCCTGATTTTTTGTTTTACAATCCTGATTCCTGACGAAACATTTTCAACAAATCACTGTACCTCTCAACCAGTTCTGGAGGACACCACCCCCCCCCCCCCCCCACCACCACCACCAAGATCTTCTTCACCCACTTCAAAGTTCAAACTCAAAGTTCACTGTACGCTACCTTCTCCAACATCAAAACCCTCTTCACTGCCATCACCAGTCTCCTCTGTTTAAAACAGAGGAGACTGTGACGGCAGTGAAGAGGAGGGTGTTGATGCTGGATAAGGTAGAGATGATAATGCGAGTTATTTTGAAAATAAAGACGAGTTTGAAGCGGGTTTGGGTTTTCAAACTTATCTTAAGAAAAGAACTTTTCCGTTTGGAGATGGGAGGTTGCCAATGAAATATGTTCATTATCGTTAAAATAAATGCGTCATGTTACCCTCGTAAATTTGCTGGATATTACCCGGGAACTTTCTCTGGTTCTGAGAATAATTCCATCCCCGTTCCTGGTTACTAGAAAACCAGGGAATATATTAAACCCCATCAGAAACATGTTATCGGACGTCTTCCTGCACCCACTGTGCAGTGGTACGAAATAGTCCAGTACGCATATTGATAATGGATTCACATGGGGATATACAACATTAGCACGACGACTGTAGTATTGCAACAAATGAGAAATGAATTCGTTTCGAACCGTTTGCCTGATTTGATTCGAGATGGGAGATACGAAAGACTCCGGTGACACCTTGGTTGAACGGTTAACTGTGCGTACAACAACGGAACCATCTTAAAATATGCATTTACATGCAAAAGGCATTTTCTTTCGAACCATAGAGAAAAGGTAATTCGTCTAAACAACCTTTTTCCGAGACAACTCAATTATTTGGCCACAATGAAACCACAGTTTTGCCGAACAACGGATCTGGATCAGAACTTCCAAACCGTGTCACGAAAGTTTTCATACAGAAAATAGAAACTATGTTAGCTAAATGAACATTATTCGCCTTCAATCTTTCAATTTTCAAACCAATTAATGAGGAATCCATCTGCAAATTTTCAAGTCAAATTTCAAGAGATGTGTACTTGACCCAATTCTAACTTGCTTATACCTGCCTTTTGAGGGCTTCTCTTTCAGAACTGCCTTCAACAACCACACATATCATAAATCGGTCACTGTCACTGTTCCGGGTTCCAAGTTGAAGCACGCAGTTGCTCCACTCCCAAAGAAATCAAATCTAAGATGAAAACATTCTGTAAAATTACAAACCAGTTTCAGATTTACCATTCTTACAGAAATTTCTTAAAATAAGGATTCCCAGCTGAAAACCATCTCTACAAATCATCTTCTTGACATTTTTCAATCAGTTTAGCAAGAAAATCATAGCACTAAAACCGCAGTTTTACACATAATAAATTCCTTACTCAAACGTACAGATGATGGCCGAGGAACTTTGGTATCTCATTAGATCTATCCACTACATTGATATGATGGATCATATCATCTAATATTGTCAAAGGAAATTCCAGTGACATTTCGTTGTGTGAGTACCATAAGGTTCTATCTTCCAGAAGATGACACGATGATTTGGCGTAACAGATTTTCAGTAACAGTGATTTTCATTTTGTGTTGCAGATGGATACAGTACTGTCGCCGTGGACTGGTCACTTTCCACGAGTGGGAAATATTACCACGGACGCAAAAATATTAGATTCAAACACTAATTATAGGAATAATCACCAAACAATTAAATAATGAATCACCGAGTACATCCGATTGTGATTTTTATTACCTGATAAACGCATGCTCGGACATCACTGTCGACGTGTGGATGTTAACCAGTCCATGGCGACTGCACTGTAGCAAACTGTGAGAACGGGTGGACCACTTTCCTTTTCCAAGAAACTAAATCTTGGTGTACCACAAGGTTCCGTGGTGTGTCCGTGTTGTGTGATTCTGTTCACACTGTAGACCCAGCTACCATGATGCGGGGAAGGTGTGATGGCTTGCTGATATCCGTTCGGTGACTAATTGCAGACCGTGGAAGAATGTATTGAATCTTTTAAATAGTTGATAACAAGGAAGAGGATGAAATTAAATGACGATAAGACTGACGTTGCTTCAATTTGCCCACCTACTAATGTCGCCAGCACCACCCCTCGTGCGTGGGCATAAATTAACAGTAGGCAGTTGTGCTATACCAATCAAGTGCTAGGTCAAGTATCTGGGAGTCTGAGTTGACACAACTCTGTCAATGAATGAGCAAGATGTCCACGATACCTAAAATTAAAATAAATAAGTTCATTCCGTCACCTTTTAACGGTAAAGGAAACAAAACAACAGGTCTCCTGTTATTCGTTACTGCATGTCCTGTCCACAAACGAATAAAGCGACTTCAGGCGACGCTAAACCAAATAGCAAAGCGGATTTTTCGTACAACCAAGATACTTTGTCACGCCTTTGTTGAAAGCATTCCACTAGCTTTCAGCAAGACTACAATGGAATACCGAATTGCTATTCCAGTTTTGAAACTTCTATGAAAATCGTCCACCTTATCTCACCATGCCTCAACACATACGTTACAAATGTCTTAAATACACAAGTATGAATTTAGAATGGTTCTGAAAACGTTCCTTCTGTTCTTGCTAATTGGTGCAGTCAGGGTAACTTTTTTTATTGGCGGGTGCATCTGAAGTGGAGGTATATCTGTAGGGATTTCAGGCATCAATATACAGTACAGTCGCCATGGACTGGCCGAAATCCACGTATGGGCAGTGATGTTCACGCATGCGTTTACCAGCTAATAAAGTTTATCTCCAGCAAATTTTAATTAATGAAGCACCGGGTTCTACCCGGCTTCACTAATTAATTTTTTGATGATTATTTCTCTAATTAGTGTTTGGAATCAACTGATGTTGCGTCCGTGCAAAAATGCCCAACCGTGGAATGTGACCTGTCCACGGCGACCGCACTGTCTATAGGGTTGACAATTGTCAGGTTATTGCGATGAAGAGTTCCCTACCCGCTACCCAACAATCCCCCATTTATGGCTAAGCCAGCGTTTGTGAATTCTAATAATTGACTATTCTGTGTTTTATACCCACCGCGCATAAGTATCGGCTGTTATCCTGCACTCTCATTTTGAAGTTTCACGTGTCCGAGTTGTGAGTGTTGTTCATTATAATTTCGCAAGCCTGCTGGTGTTGATCTAAAATACTTCGGTTGGGGTTCAAATCCCTGAAATTTCATAAACATGTTGATTTTTTGTTTCCAAAACTTAGCTTGTCATCATTCAATGAAGTCACCTCTGTGAGCTTTCTTTCATTGACTGGTCATAAGCTATGGCTTGGGAGTAAACAGTTGGAACATAAGATTTTAATGCTGATTTCCATGTATACCACTTTGGAATGATTTGGCCGTCTTATTCAGGACGTACGCTGTGGACTGGTCACTTTCCACGAGTGGACAATATTTCCACGGATGCAATACAGTGAGATTGTAAACACTAATTATAGGAATAATCATAAAAAAATTAACTAATGAAGCACCGGGTACAACCCTGTGCTTCATTAATTAACATTTGCTGATGATGATTTTTATTTACCTGATAAACGCATGGACGTGACTGCCCACGAGTGGATTACGACCAGTCAACGGCGACTCAACTCTTGGTACAGGTTTGATGAACCAGCTCACTTTACACGGCTGTGTAGATAACAAAAACGTTCTGCTTCCATTTCTTCAGCATTGTCATCCCAGCTATACAATATATCCCTCTCATTGTAAAAGCTCTTTCAAATCAAGGTGCAGTGGAACCCCGTTAACCGAATGGTCACTTTGCCAGCTAAATATATTCATTTAACATGAGCATTCAATTAACAGAGACTGGTCACTTTCCTTATCCTAGAGATACATGGAGAGTGGATTGTAACTAAATCACCCGCGGAGTGGAGTTATCACCCAAGCTATAACTTAAAAATTTTGTACATATCGACAAAAAACACAAACAATGTTTCAGCCAATGGCTCTCCGGGTTTAACCCGGAGGTCCATTGGCTGAAACTTTGCTTGTGCTGGTTATGCTTGGCAACAAATTTGCAATTATTACTTGGGTGGAATCCCCACTCTGCGGGTGATTTAATGATAATACACTCTCCACGTACTGTAATCAGAGCATTTATTCTATTATATCATCTGCCAAAGAAATTATAATAGATTAAATGACTGTATTGGATGTACTAATACCAAGTAGATATAAAAACAGGAGGAATTTGGGAATTGTCCTCGTAATTTCTCGACATATTATAGGATTTATTATTACACATTCATTCAACTTTAAACCCTTGTATTTAACGGAATGGCCGCCATGACATAAATGATTCTGTATTCATTGGGTGATGTACAAGCCGGAACTTTTTTCCCAGCACAGTTTATACTGGTTCCTTTCCTATCGAGTCATTAGCTACGCTTCTAAAAGTTCCCAAATTTCGTTATACAATCATCGACCGTCTGTCGCATAGTGTGAAAATAAAAACGTCCAAAGTAAAATGAAGTCGGTTCACAAAAAATTAGTTAACCATAAATGAGATAATATTTCAAAAACTCAATCATTTCCAACTGGAATATTAACCCTGTCCCGTGGCCGTCTCGTTTTGTGGATCCCGTTATATCTAAATTGGTCAACTTTATTTCGGTAAATCTTAGTACAACTTGACATGCTTCGAACTTCTTTTAAAAATGTTTCTCCCAGCTGTTTTCCAAATCTGCACAAATTTGTACTTATATTTTTACTAACAGTAATAGCCACCAAATGGTTAGGCGTGAATGGGCACCAGCCGAAGAGAAACAGCGATACGAATTTCAACAAACACTGGTTCCGAAAAGTTTGTTTTGAGTTTTTATCAATCCATTTTATTAGTACAGCTTCAGTCAAAACAAACTGACTCTTCACCTTTGGGTTTAAACATCGGAATTAAAATGTGTTTATTTAAATGAATTTTAATGCAAGGGTTGTGTAATAAACACAGAACGCGATGTGTGTTTGAATCAGTGGGTGATTTACATACTCGTTGGAAGGGCGTAATCATATTTCTCGAGAGCCTACGGCCTGCTCTCGCGAAATATGACTACTCCATTCAAACTCGTTATGTAAAACACACACCGATTCAAAAACACATCGCGTCCTGTCTATTTATTCAATTAAAAGGAGTTTACTCCATAAAACATATGTAATTAACAGGTCAAATTTGTAATCAAGGTATGGTGAAAGGTTTCTTGCTTGGAAGTTATATTCAATTAACCGGTTTATTCGATCAAGAGATTTATTTATTTATTAGGGTTTAACGACACTTTTAACAGCCAATGTCATATCGTGTCGGTGACAGTTTTACGAGTGGAGGAAGCCGGAGTACCCGGAGAGAACCACCGAGCATGAGGAGCAGCTACCAGCTCCTCAACATCATAACTCCGCACTGCAGCTCAGGCAGGGTTATATTGGTTGAAGATATGCGCACCATCGACGTGCAGTAAGCCTTAGTACACGGCGTCATCGTGCCCCCATATGGACAATCGAGGTTAACTGCCTTGCTCAAGGACACAACGCGGGAGTCGGAATCGATCGCTCAGACGGTCACCCACCCAAGGACTAATTGGGCTCGACGTTGCTTAACTTCGGTGATCGGGCGAGAACCGGTTACCGCAACGCCACCGAGCCCCACAATGAAGAGTACCAATTAAGTGGGTTGCACTGTACCGTATGGTGAGTTTTGATTGAAAACATGATATTCGTCACACTGTGTTTGGTAAAAGGATAAAGGTAAATTGATGGATGAAATAAATGCATTTTCAAAAATAAAGAATATATTAATTTTTTGGATGATAAACAGGAAGCGCCTGACATGACTTCATTCATCAAAGTACCATAAAATTGACGCGTTGAATGAGGATACATTTTGACGTTCTGACATGATTAACTGCTCAGAAGCCACTGAGCTTGTAAAATTATCCTTGGACGATTGTTGTTGACAATTTGGAGAAAAAACACCAATACCCTTCTGAAAGAATATTTCATAATTTATTCATCAATAATGCAGTGTAGATAATGTGAAAAAGTCGGAAGCAAAATAACCAGAGAGTGACAACTCGTTGATGATGAAATTAATACCGACAAATTGTGTTGTCAAATGTGTTACAAAACATAACTTCAGCGGTATAAATAGGCAAGAAAGAAATCTGTACATTGAAAACGGGAAGTAGAAGATATCTAGAAAAGTTGATTGTGTTAGGTAAGTCCAAGAATGTATTGTGTGAATAATTAAATATATCGTCTCCTGAGTTCCAATGTGTTCTATGCGCCAGTAGGCGCATAGTACGCATTGGAATTCAAGAGACGATATGCCGATTGGAATGGTGTGTCTATTGACATTACGATGCAGTGTTATTCACCAAAGAAGCGAATTTTGTGGGACGCCGTGGCTCAGTGGTAGACTGTTGGACTTCTATGCTAGAGGTCCCGAGTTCGATCCCCGTCTGGGACGACCCGCGTTGTGTCCTTTGGCAAGGCACTTTATCCAGGTTGCCTACATGGGGGCACGATGACACCGTGTACTAAGGCGTACTGCACGTCGATGGTGCACATGTCTTCAACCGCTGTAACCCTGCTTGAAAGGAGCTTGAACAGAGTTAGAATGTTGAGGAGCTGGCAGTTGCTCGTCTATGCTCGGTGGTTCTGCACTTTATCCAGGTTGCCTACATGGGGGCACGTTGACACCGTGTACTAAGTCGTACTGCACGTGCACGTCGATAGTGCACATGTCTTCAACCGCTGCAACCCTGCTTGAGCGGAGCTTGAACAGAGTTAGACTGTTGAGGAGCTGGCAGTTGCTCGCCGATGCTCCGTGGTTCTCTCCGGGTACTCCGGCTTCCTCCACCAGTAAAACTGTCACGGTCACGATTAGCCATTGTGCATAAGTATGTGACCTTAAACACCAATAAATAAATAAATAAATAAATAAATCGAATTTTGTGATTTGTGTTCACCTTTTGTCAATGGATATATTTGAGTTCGTTCCATGTGGTACCCATAGGCGGCGAAAGTGCGATGAAAGTTTAGGGGCACTAAGTTTCAAGGCTACTAAGTTCGGTCCAGTGGGAGAAAAGTTACAATCGTATATCGGTAAATGTACCATGTCACAATATATTGTCTCGTTTAGATGATCATCCGCGAGTGTTTCTTATTGTGCCCATTTCGTCTACGTCAAGAGTGTTCCTTATTATGTCCGTTTCTTTTATTTCAAGCATATTCTAACTCGACGGCCAGCCTTCGGCTTGGAAGAAGTTGAAGGAGAAGAAACGGACCGAACATGGGATTCTTTTGGCCAAATGTTATTTGGATTAACAAATAATACATCACTCGAATGTTTGTATATTATGACACATTTTCATGCACTCAACTCATTGTGTAACCGCGCAACATGTCTGTGGAAAAAAGTGGAGAGGCCCTAGACCCCTATGCCCGCCTACCGGTTGCGCCACCTCTGCAGGTATCATAAGCAATCTATATAGTGATGGAACAAGAAGAAAGTGTTGTTTCAGAATTCTTTTGGTGTGCTCTATTCGTGTCAGGAAACATGTTAAGGCGCGATGGTACAAAACAACGCTTGATGTTCCAATAAGAGTAAAAACCTCGATCTCTGACTGGATGAGAGCTGGAGTAGTTTCTTTTATGTTTATGGCTCCAGTAGCAAATGTTTCCGTCTGACGTCACCATGCGAAATATTTGAAATGACGTCGCCCGGTTCGTAATTGTTTCATCAACGGAGTAACTAGCAAGTCGCTTCATTTTTCTGGATTTTTCACACGTGCAGCAGACGGGGTTCCTGATGAAGTGTTGTTTAAATTACAAACCGATTTATGATTTGAACTGAGATGGAATGAGTTTATCTGGTTTATTGATTGTTTATCAAGTGCGTCGTGGGGTACACGAGAGGTTTATTTACTAAAGCTGTGATCGCTAAAAGTTTCCTTGCGGAAGGTAACTTTTAAAAGATCACAAGTTTAGTAAATAAGCCCCTCATGTTTCACGATGTAGGTTTTGGGTTATGGATAGTGTCTTATTGGAACATGTACGTTATTTTGATGGGTTGACGGAAACATGGTCTGAGGTTTGCGGCTCGGAGCGTATGTTCAACCTCGACGCTTCGGGTCTCGGTTGAACATAAGCTCCGAGCCGCAAACCTGAGCCCATGTTACTGTCAATTCATCACAATAATTTATAATATTTGAACTTGAACAATGACGTAGTTTCAATGTGGAAGGCCCCTCTTATTAAAAATTTTCAGATGAAACCCCCATATTTAAATTTGCATGAAAATAGATCTCAAATGTGTCCTGATTTGCAGGGCCGTATTATTCACAAGGCGGACTAGGCTGAATCCTAGAGGCCCGTCTGCAATTTTTTTTTTTTTTTTTTTGCTAATGCAGAGTTACCAGCGCCTGAGGGCTCCAATGGTTCAAGGCACTTCGCACTTTGCGCCGTAGCGATACATGTACATATGTATTTATCCATATATATACTCTCATAAGTATGCTATATATATATTTATATACAGTATATTATTTTAATGCTTATTTACATAATATGTCAAGTTGTGAGTAGACTTCTTAAGGGGACCCGCAGAATGGATACTGGGATATGTACTTCGGAATAGTGTCTACCGTACCAGGGTCAGGCTGCCAGCTGTAGTAGGGTGAAAGATTGAAGTGCAGGAGTGGGCCCAGCCCCGAAGTACCTAAAAGCATAGGGCCCGGCCATGGGTTAATACGGCACTGGTGATTTGAGCCAAGTTTATTAATCTCGGTCACTCAGCGACATCCTTAAAGTGTGGTGGAGTGATGTTACAGGCCACCCAAAGTATTGTTTCAACGCGGGATATTTTCGAATGGATTGTCATCTTCGACATCGATAGGGTAGACAATATCGCGAATACATAAAGTTTATAACACGCCTGTTCTATGAAATCGCCATCTATAGCAACACTAAACCATGAAAAGGAAAATTTGTTCCGCACATATGTGCGGAACGGAAATCGTTGACGGACTATATTTAAATAGAAGCGAAATTTCACTGGAACTTTCCACAAATCGTGCACCGCAATTACAATTTGAATCGCTAGCGATAGCTTAAAATCGTCCCCTGAGATCCAATGTGTTCTATGTGCCATTAGGCACATAGAACACATTGAAACTCAGGGGACGAAATAGTAACACGGGTTAACCTAGCAAATTTGTTTGGCGATAAAATGTGTTGTTTTTGTTGATAGTTGTCAAATAAATTGCTGAGTGTCCTTCTGGTAATTGTTTTTATAGACATGAAGGCGTGTAATCATCACAGAATGACACGCTCTTATGGATGGGTTAATCGATATGGCACTTGTGCCATCGCGGAAGGATAAAACTCGAGGCTAGTGGCCTCTCGTTTTATCCTTAAGCTGAAATCGTGTCATATCGATTAACCCATTCACACACGTGATTCGTTTCGTGTATTTATGGCCAAATTTCATGTGATGAAATTGTCAGTTTTTGCCAATCCCTTGCTTCTGAATAAGTAGTTTAACTTAGTTCAGCAATCCGACCGTAGTGGCTTCATGAATTACGGCTTCAGCCACGACGTTCGGAAAGCTGAAGTAGTCTAACGGTAGCTTAGGGGTGTGGCGGAGAACCATATTTGTAGATGGTAAGTTGTGAATTAAATGTATTTTAATTTAGTCACTGCTTGAGTCGCGCTTATGTGGTTTAAAAATTAGTCATCTGACTTGTAATCTAAATAACACAGTGTAAATAATGAACTCGGTAACGTTATAAGGCTTCAAATCGGTAACGTTATAAGCCTTCGACTTTGTAACGTTACCGAGTTCATTGTTTACAATATTTTATCAGTCAGGAAACAATCAACGTCAGGACAAATCAGGTTTACACTCTCGGTAAAAATCGTCATTGCCCATCCTGATGCAGCTTCATTGGTTGAGTGCTAGAAGCCACTCTCAGGTCTTTCAGAAAAATGAAGGACCGGAGCAAAGGCCAATATTTTCACTGCTCCCGTTTCATATTCAGTCAAACCCAAACAATATTTTGTAAATATAAATTTGTTTTACTACAAGTTATTGGAGAGTGCCTGTGGGCACTCTCCAATAACCTGTAATAGAGCAAATGTTTAATAACAAATGCAGACCAGCAAAAATAATCTAGCCCTCAACCAGTTAAACAAAACAAACTTGAAAGTGCCCCTTCTAAAAAGAAATCCGAAAAACTATTCCTGTCTTCCCAGTCCAGCAAATATTGGACACATAAACATAGGTACCTTATTCAATGCAAACTTGTTTTCTCCTAAATATAGCAGTCTATTCTCTGGTATTCCTTAATATTTTGGGATAACATTAATCTATTAAATCTGATTTGATTTATTCTCCGTTGGAGTGGCGATGGTGTGGTTTTGAAATTTAGTCACCCAACTGGTCGTCTAACTAGAAAGCGGGTAACTAATAAACCTTGTAACTTTATGCGTTCAATCCTCGGTCTCGGGTTGATAACATTGTGCCCCGGATTGATATCAAGGCTGGTCTAAAATCAAACACGTAACAAACTCCTATTATTATACGACTTCCACAAATAACTCAACAATTATAACTCGTCGTTAAACGAGGGCGTCATCTTCTCCAAATTCCTCTTTCAAACGAGGCTCGCGTAATGCCGTTGACGAACGCAGATTTTCGATGCATCATTTTCACAAACGCGAAGTGAAGTCTGTGGACAAATATTCCATAATTCATTTTGAGTTTACATCTCATGTGTCGCATTCAAGTTTTAAATAACCGCTTTGAAATAATAAACACATTATTTCAACAGTCAAGAAACCTTGGTTATCATATTCTGGCTCGTTGATAAAATCAGATCTGCCAGGTGAAACAGGACGCCTATGGCGTCTTGTTTTGTCTGGTTGAACTGCCCTCATTAATAGCAAGGGATATGAGAACTTCGATACACCGCATGTTGTAATATTCTGTATTGCTTTGTAGTTTACAATTTAAATGTTTTCTTTATTGCAGATTTACCACTTGTAGCAATGAATGTTACTGTTTTCAACTGTGCTATCATGTTCATAGCGTTCTTCGTCTGCGCCGATCACGTGACTGCCTGGCTATTTTGGGGGTGTGATAGGATGAAGTGTAGCCGAAAATGCGACGACGAAGGAACAAAAGATTGTAAGCCAACATGCTTTAGCTGTTCTTGGAGTTGCCAAAACAGGAAGTGTGGTCAGGAAAAAAGGTCATCGTCAGATGAACAGGTGATTTAAGCATTATACGCTAACTGAGCAGTTTAATACGACATGCACGTACAGTATTTGTACAGTGCAACGCTTTTAAACTACACGCATGACTAAATGTATTTGTCATTCAGTTTCACTTTCAAAAATAGTTACCCCTTCCCTTTTATTTGATTTATTTGTCAAATAATTCAACATTAATGGTATTGGCATTTTTAATTGTACTAGAAATATCGATATCTGTCCCGAGGCTAGGATCTCAAAATTTCCCGATATGGTGGGGCAAACTTGAAACCTAATTCAATATATACTTCTTAAAAAACAACTATAAACGAAACAGGCCAGAAACGTTCGTTTATTGTTATTATCATCACAAAGAATTACTTTCGTTTAACGAAAAAATACACAAAATGTGCTCATGTTCATGACTCCTCGGCCGCCATATACTTACAGTACAGCCCCAGTGGACAGGTCACTTACCACGATTTGAAACAGTACGACCGCCGAGGACTGTTCACTTTCCACGGGTGAGCAATATTTCCATGGACGAAATAATATTAGATTCCAAACGCATAGGAACAGTCGTCAAAAATTTAATTGATGAAGCGCCGGTTATAACCCGGCGCTTCATTAATTAAAATTTCGCTGTTGATGAACGACACGCCGTATCTCTATTTAGGGTGGGTTAACGCATGGGTGGACATCACTGCCCAAGCGTGGATTACGACCAGTCCATGGCGACTGTACTATATAACGAGCGAAACATACAAATGGTATATGACATAGGGGCATTTTTGAATTATGAAAATTTTAAAGATTCGTCAGATAGCCAATCTTTCTCTCAAAATATTCAGTTTTTCTGACGGACTACAAAAAATCCTACATTCAGGATCAGGTTAGAGGGAGTACACCTACTGGCCTAGGGACTGATCCGAATGATACAAATGTAGTATTGTCAGTGTTCGAATCATTTAAAAAAATATTGACATTGTTTCCTCGGGAGACATTATTTGTTGCACAATTTGTTAGTGTCCTGATATGGTATATGCGTTGCCAGTTAATTTCATTTTGCCCTCGATCGATTGAGTCCGATAAAATTAACTGACACATATAGGCCATGTTATGCCACAAATAAACGTGAAGAAAATAATCTCACTGACTACACTTTCTTTTCACTGAACCAGCAATTGTGATCTAGATTAAATGGTAGAATTCTCACTTTTTTTATCGCGAAGCGGTTATTCTCTACCGACATAATGGAAGATGAATGAACAAAGGGGAGCTCACTCTTGACTCTCATCCATACATGGATTCTGGTTGGCCGTATATAGTCTACATGCTGCTATCATTTTACAACAAACGAAATTCTCCGAAACATGGAGGACATAAGATATAAACTGAGATTTTTAAAAATATTTTCCTTGTAAAACTTAAAAGTATGACTTATGCCGGATATACAAATGGAAAGGTGGTCTCCCGTTCGCATCTTCTGTATTTTTGTGTTCTAAATTGCATCAACAGATTGGGCATATTTACAATATCATCCACAATGATAACAAAATGCATTAGCAGAAGCTTGATGGTTATCTGGTACAGTTCAGTAGCCGTGGATTGGCTATAATCCAGGCATGCGCGGTGATTTCCATCCATGCGTTTATCAGCTAACAAAAATCAAAAGCAGCAAAATTTTAATTAATGAAGCACTGGGTTACACCCGGCGCTTCATCAATTAAATTTTTGACGATTGTTCCTTTAATTAGTGTTTGGAATATAATATTATTGCGTCCGTGCAAATATTGCCCCCCCCCCCCCCCCCCCCCGTGGAATGTGGCCAGTCCTCGGTGGTCGTATTGTTCCAACTCGTGTTTTCTAGGCGCAGATATCTATATAACGCGATTACTGAAACGTCAGCAAAATACGCCGCATCTCAGTCTACCTCATCAAGAGGGCGTCAGGCAAATCAACGCGGTAATAAGTCCTCTCATCAACGACATTTGATGGCGTGAAAGCTGTTTCTCTGTGACTACAGCTTTTACATAATCAAACGTAAAATGAAAGCCTTGTACGAACATTAGTAACCCGGTATCAACTTTTCAACTTGTTGGTGTTTTATCAACTATTCCAAAAATATGTTTTAAATAGTGAATTTATATTCAGTGGTAAATCTGTATTGCCTTAAAAATGTGCTCATGCAGAACGTGGAGGGTGGATTGTCACCAAATCACCCATGAAGTGGAGGTATCACCCAATGTACTACTCTCGAATTTTGTACAGAAACACAAGAAGCACAAGCAAAGTTTCAACCAATGGACCTTCGGGATTAACCCGGAGGTCCATTGGTGTAAACTTTGCTTATGCTAATTACCTTTTGCAACAAATTAACATATCACGGGTGATATATTGACGGTTGATGTATTGGTAATAGACGCCCCGTATACTGTAATCGGCGTAATTCAATTTCACAGACATCAAGCCATACAATTTAAAAAACGTTCGTCGATTGTGAGGTGACAGCAAATTGAGGCGCTAAGATAAGTTTTGCTTGTTCAGCATTGGTTATTTACAGTAACGTCCCCTCAAATCTCCTCCATCACCAAGATGGACATTCCGGCACTTTTCTGTATGTTAATAATAAGCGTTCTAGCAAACCAGTGTTTTAGACATCAAGGTAACTCCAGCCACGTGTTTGATATCTATTTTTATCACATGACTCGTCCGTTTTGTTCACTTTAAAACATTTGATATTTTGTTTTCATACATGTATTAATCAGTGACAAATAAAGCCTTCCGTCAATTTCATTGGTCAATTTCAAAACAAGACAATTTGATTGGCTGAACAAAATACAACTGGGCCACATTTTCATAATGTCCATAATTAGAGTTGGGAGCATTCATTGGTCAATTTCAAAACTGGACAATTTGATTGGCTAAACAAAGTACAACTGGGTCACATTTGCATAATTTCAGTAGGGAGAATTTACGTTATCTGTCCTATTTAGGGTGGGTTATATTGTATTAATATTTTACCTACAAGAAAAACGCCATTCAATTTTTTTTATATTTTCACTTTTTGCTTCCAAAACATAGGTTATGACCCCTCATTGGAAATAGCTTGTCGCGCTCGGTCCAATGAGGGGTCATAACCTATGTTTTGGAATCAAAAAATGAAAATGTTTAGTTATACGAGGATGTTTTTTCCAAGTGCCGTCTGCAACTCAAGTTAGGTGATGGGTTAAAAAGTCATACTAAGTGGCTAATTTGTGCGTGTGTGTGTCATATGATAAATAGAATATGAAAAGAGAGTTTTTCTCATATAATATTTATGAAACTCGTCCGAATTTTCCGTTTGGGCTCGCCAGAGGATCGTCAAAACGGAAAATTCTTAGACTCGTTTCATAAATATTGTATGAGAAAAACACTCATTCCTTATCCTCAATTTAACAAGTTGCACCCAACATTTACTTCTGTAAAGTGTCATATAGCAGATTTATTGGTGTGGATTGAACCCAAAACACAATTCGTAAGCCACTTGAAGTTTTCAACCAAAATCGAACAATCAAAAATAACTTTATGGAGTTTGGGATCCTCATTTATTAGTACTTTATTCAGAATGTCAGTTTATTTCATATTCGTTTATTTTGGCTGATAGGGGGAGTTGGAGTACAGTCGCCGTGGACTGGTCGCAATCCACGTTTGGGTAGCGATGTCCACGCACGATTTTGACCAGGTAACAAAAAACATCATCACAAAAAATTTAATTAATGAAGCATTAAATTTTTGATGATTATTCCTATAACTGGTGTTTGAAATATCATATTAGTGCGACCGTGGAAATATTGCCTAAAAATACATTTATTTGGAGAGACAACTGAGCTAAGAGAGAGAGAGAGAGAGAGAGAGAGAGAGAGAGAGAGAGAGGGGGAGAGAGAGAGAGAGAGAGAGAGGAGAGAGAGAGAGAGAGGTACCCGTGTTTTCAAAGCTCAAATTTACATTACCCTTTTGACTTATTTCTACAGCCCGTCAAGTATAGATATCCAACTGTTGGGTCTTGACACCTCTGATACCATTTAAGAGTATAACATATCTTTTCAGGGAGGAGGTAAATATGTGCAAGTACCAACTGACTTCGGTTTCTATGATTGTAAAGGCTTGGGGAAAATCGACCTCGACTGTTTTTTGGCAGTTTTCAATGACCGGGATGAGGTCGCGGTGAAGAAGGCGCGATTTGTGTTTAACATTGCCGACAGGAATAGCGATGGTATGTTATTAAGTTATTTATTATTTTTGTATAATATCGCTCAAAAAGACGTCGTGGTGTATTTTTGGAAATAAACGACAAGTGTTCACTCGTATTACATTCCCGCAGCGGTTTGGATTCAAGGAATGGCCTTGAACTTGACAAGGGGTCATTTCAAGTCTTGAAATCCTGGGAAATGTGTCAGAGGGCATTAACAATCCTTGAATATTCATGAAATAAAAATTCTAACGAAATGCGTAATCATAACTCTATAGTATTATATGCCAAAGCTCGAGAAGGCGCTGTCCTACCCTCAGGTCATTACCCCCTCATCCTACTTCCCATGGCGGGAACTGGGAGGAGATGGTAATGACCGGAGGTCCTTAGTTAGGCCTTGAAAATCTTTGAATTTGATAATTGTTTGGCCTTGAAAATGCTGAAGTATTTCGTGAAACGCCATGAATGACCTTGAGTTTATCAGCTCTTGCCTGCATGAACACTGCGTAATACCAATAGTAAAACGTCACTCAATGTGGAAGCTGTTTCTTTTTTATTCAAACTTTTTCGAATGAAATCGAGATATCCGTTCTATAGTTTATTTGAACCAAAGGAAATTAAATGCATCGTCATTCTATATGCAATTTCTAATCCTCGTGCACAGACTTTGATTTGACACGAGGTGCATCTCGTCTGGAATCGAATTTTGGGAACTCGGGTCCTAATTACCATACAGTAAGGCAACTCTTCACGGGACATATCCATTCAAAAGATCGTGTCATTTCCATCACTGGAACAGGTCACAAAACGGGAAGAATTAAGGGGACAATAAACCACTAATTTGAAAAAGTATAAAGTGATCATTTGACAAAACTTGTACGGTTTTTACGCGGAAATACCCTTATATTTCATATATCATTCGTATGAACGCGCTCGTATCGATTATATAAATTAATTTGAAGGCGAGAATTTACTTGTTGTATCGAAAAAGTTTGCCGAAGTGATTTCATTCGGATCCTGTGACCCGATCACTCAAGGAAATTTCCGGCAGAGTGCTATTTTTACATGTCAAAATTAGGTCTCACAGAAAGACGAATGTGAAGTTTGTGTACTCTTATTTCTATTTATAGCTAAGCTAATGTCCAGTTGTTGCTAAAATAATGCATAGTAGTTATTTGTGGTGATCCTCAATCTCGTTTTTGATCAGCTAATGTCCAGTTATTGCTAAAATAATGCAAAGTAGTTGTTTGTGGTGATCCTCAATCTCTCCATTGTGCTGATTTTATTGCAAGGAAGGACAATTGTTTTCACTGGCTGAAAAACGACTTTTACGCAAAGCCATTCAATTTTTTTACGCAAAGTCATTCAAAGCCAAAGCAATTTACGCAAACGACTTTTACCCAAAGCCATTCAATTTTTTACGGAAAGGGAATTCAAAGCAAAGCAATTTTCACATTTGGCAAAATTAGGTCTCACAGAAAGTCGAATGTGAAGTTTGTGTCCCCTTGTTTCTATTTATAGCGTAAGCGTCCGTGGAAACTCGATTTGGTGATGTCGGTACTTGTACTGGTGGTTTTATTGGGAACATAATTGCACTTCATTTGAAATAATACGACGTTTTGCACCAGCTAATGTCCAGTTATTGCTAAAATAATGTACAGTAGTTGTTTGTGGCGATCCCCAATCTCTCCATTGTGCTGATTGTATTGCAAGGAAGGACGACAGACGCACCACTCGGAAAAAGCACAGTTTTTTACAGCGTATTACCCGCATGCGATGAAATAACCTGCCAAGTAGTACGGTACAAAATCCATTTTCATACATTTTTCTTGGTTCTCACAGATTTCTCATACTTCTCCCGCCAAGTTCACGTCCTGTTACTAAAATAGTACGAGTTGTCGAAGCTGGTTTTGCTTATTTTATTTCTTTTAAACTGCACTTTGTTCTTCAAGACAAAAGTGTTTTAATCGCATGTCCAGTTACGGATAATGCACCAATTATCACAGATGAGACAACCGCCTAACTCTTCACCCAACGCAGACGATATCAAAATTTATTATTTTAAATATAATCTTTTTTTATAAATTGTTCAAAGCATTTAAACAAAAGCATATCATGTGATCCGTCATTGGAACGAGCTCAACGAGCTCGTTCCAATGAGGGGTCACATGATTATGGTTTTGTTGTAAATTTGTTTGGAAAATGTATATGTTTTAACTGCTGAATTTGCACATTACGAGGGTGGGGGTAGTCGATTCGTTAGGTGAAGAATTAACACCCCTCACACTAACGTCAACATACGAAGATTTCTAGCGGCAGATTTTAACCATAATGCAACTATAACGTTAACTAATAATCAATCCTGTTTGGCAGAGGTTAATTAGCATCCTTATTCAAGACTAAAATGGGTATATTCTGAATACCATGAATAGAACAATAGCTGCTTGATTTTTTTTATATTTTGACCTCAGTCTTGAGGGTTCAGCGACGACATTTTCTCAGTATTTTTCATTAAAACGCGTCGGACCTCTTCATTTTGGCCTACATTATATAAAAAAGAACAAAACCTAACACTTTTTGTTTATTTTCGTCAAGTGGTGTTGTTTGAGAGAGAGGGGCTTCGTATCATCTCATGCACCACAATAGCTTCCGTATAAAACACCACTGTACCCCACCCCATGGCCCGATCCAACTTCTGCGTTCAAAATTGATACTCATATGGAATGAATAATTAAGAACATTAGGCCTTATACATTGTGATTATTAACAATGAACCAATGCCTTCGAATTTCAATTTTGTACATTTTCAGCTCGTGGACATCCTGTCGAAGCGATGCTCACGTCTCTCGTGTCCTTTCGCCGAAGCCGAGAGTCAATGTGTGGTTGTAAGTTATTGCCATCTGCAAGGAGTTCGCCACGAATTAAAAAAGAAAAACTGGCTCGATCGAAACCTTTTCGGAATTATGCACAGTTATGCATGTCAACATAAAGTCGATCCTTGCTATGGTCTCATCTAAATTAACACTATCGCAGTTCTCAGGTTTTGATATATTATTATCTCCGTTGCACGTAATATTCTGACGCCATTCTTCATACACACAAATTACTGACAAAGTGCATTGAAATTTATTTACCGCTGGCTGGTGTTTATCTTTAACATGTTCGGTATGATGCGACTCTGGATGTTGAATGTTATAAATGCTCAAGTATCGACAACAAGAACAACAATAAATTACGACAGCAACAAGGGAGACAAGCTGTACAGTAGATTTTAAGTTCAATTCTGGAAGCCGATAGGTGGACACAAATTGTGAATCAGAACATCATTGTGCGCTTGTGAAATCCTCCTTGCTTTTCTCAGCTGGTTTGTGCGCATGGAACAAAAACACACATCATTATCAAGAGTTGAGGTCTGAAAATATCCGGGTACTATGCCTATTCGGTATCTCACCGGGTTATGTTCGTTCATCGTTTGTGAACATTCGTGACTATACAACAAATATGTACTACTCATATTTTGCTAACAATCGCCCCTATTACACGACACACTCTGTATACGAAAGGAATACGTGTACATTACTGGTTGAGGAGTAATGGAACTTCAAGCAGTCTGGGTCATAATAACTTGTACAAATGCACGGGTAGAGAAAGCCAGAGCACCCACAAGGAAGCACTCAAGCAATGTTTAGTAACTGTCTCACTCACTCATTTATTTATTTATTTATTTATTTATTTATTTATTTATTTACTGAGTTTAATGACTCTTTCGACAGCCAGCGCCACCTCGTGTCGGACAGTTTTACGGTTGGTGGAAGCCGGAGTAACCGGAGAGAACCACCGAGACCGAGCAGCGGCGAGTAATGTCAGACACCTCAACGTACCAACTCCACACAAGCATGGTTAACAAGAAAAGTGCACAATCGACGCGCAGTACGCTTTAGAATACAGTGCCACCGGGGCCCCACGTGGGCAATCGGGTTATGTGCCTCACCCAAGCACACAAGCAGTTGCCCCCAGCGGGGATCGAATCGGGGGCCTTTTAGTCTGAAGTCCAATGCCGTAACCAATGACCCACAGCGAACCCCTCTAATTTATCATCAATCAGGGTTAGCGTTGGTTGAATGCAAACCAACAGTGGGCCTGCAGCGCGTCGACCACAGGTTTACAACATGTCTGCATAAAATTTACTTTAAACCAGTGCAAACAGCTTGTATGACGATGGAAAATTAGAGAGTCAGAAAGTTACGCACCATTGCTCACTGGTTCTCCAGGATACTGCGACTCCCTCCACCCTTAGAATTGTCCGACATGAAAGCCAAGCTATTGAAAGTTAAACCCAAAGGAACAAATAAACAACTTAAAACTATACGCATTTGATTTCTTGTGTGTCAAATATGTAGCTTAGGGAACAAGGATTTTCTGGATCTTTTTTTTGAAGTCAGTCACGATACCGCGAATTTTCCGGTTGTCGTTTCTGAATATCAGTCCCTATACCCGGGAAATTCATAGGACAAAACAGGGAATCGAAGGTTGCGTTCCACAACCTTTGATTCCCGATGCTAGTCTATGAATTTCCCAGGCATTAGCACTCATTTTCAGAACCTGTAACCGGGAAATTCGCGTTTGCGAGATAAAACCATAGTTCCAACGGCGATCATGGTCTCGGAAGAAACTGATATTCAACGTAATCTTATAAACTATAATACGCAATCATTGATACCATGGTCTATGAATTTTCCGGGTATTGTGATTGACTTTCAGAATCTGGAGTCACAGTGCTGTGGACTTCCCGTTTCCGGTATTAAACCTTAATATAGATGGGTACCAATGATCCTTAACGAAATGTGAATAGTGTAATTTTAACAACATAATTATTTAGAGCTTGAGAAAAACTTCCAACAGGAAAACAAATTGTGACTGTGGAGGCTGACGGCATAAGCACTCAGATCTCTTGAACCATATTCAGGCATTGGTCTTCGGTTGGCAAGGATTTGGGGGTTTCCGAAACGCTTTCTATCAGTGGTGATGTCGTCACATCGTGTTGTCGTGCTTGGTAAAAACATTACAAAGATAGAGATAGTGATACTGGCAGCTCATTTCGTAAAGGTAGTCCAACATTTAGACCGGTCTATTTGCTTTTAGACTTTGTCTAAAATGAGAGAAGTATTTCACCACGAGCGTCTAAGTCTTAAGTCTAATGTCTATCTAGACCAGGTCTAAAACAATTTTAGACCTCGCCAAAATGTGTTTACATTTCTCGAACTGCGTCCAAGTTGAAACTGCACGGATCGCAGATTGAAAAACGAGAGAATTTAGACATGGGTCAACCCATGTCTAACTGTGTCATTTTCTTGAATTCAACATGAAGATGACAGACACCGCCTATTAGAATACGACGTCGCCAATATGTTTTCAAACAAACGGGTAAAATATTTTGAAATTTATAATGACAATGAGTTCATTTACAGGTTCAGAATTAGTAAAGAGACAGAGAAAAACATTATTACTCAAATTTCGGATCAGATTGAGCACACGACAAACAAAATCATTGCATTTCACTGAGCTTCGAGTGTTGAAATGTTTTCTCTTTTATGCAACGGGCTGTTGCCAACCTGTAGAAGAAGATCTTGTGGGTACTAGCGCAGCATCAGATTGTCTTATAATGTGGTGAGTCAGTGTAGCAATTGCATAGTTGAAACGCACTATATCAACATGCCTGATGCATAAGAGGCTGACGATATGAAGCGCAGATTTCCCCCAAATCGTCCCCTGAGTTCCAAAATGTTTTATTTGCGAGTAGGCACATAGAACAAATTGGAATTCAGGGGATGAAATGGCTGAACTACATACAAGTTGACCTTTGGCGACGTCGACCTGAATGCAAACTTGTCTAAATTTATCGCACGTTGCCTCGCGAAGAGTGAAATGAAAGTGGCAATTAATTATTACGTTTTTAAATGGGTTTACCTCATGAGATGCTAAAATTAAGAAACATACATTTCTCATGTTAATAAAGCATCCAAAATTCGAAATAATATGTTAATATGTTATTAAAACGAAAAAGGCTCAGTTTCTTTTTCCATTTCGTTTCGGCGATAAAATTCACAGCAGACGTATCTCCCACCGATGCTCTCATGTAAACAAAAACAGATTCGCACGTATGAACGTCTGCTGTTCAGTAAAATCGAGAAAAATAATAGCGACTCTTAATAATCTGACGATCATGGTATAAATAAAATATACCCAAAGTAGCTTGGTGTACCAAATGTTCGCTACTCGTGGTGAAGTGGTGTTAACCGCGCGCCAAAGGGTGTCTAGAAAAAAATTGCCATACGGGCAACTTATTTCAAATATTTCGCGTGGTGACGTCAATCGGTATGTTACTGGAGCCGTAAACACAGAAAAAAACTACGATAGTCTCGTCCAATCAGAGGATGAGGATTTTAGTCTAATTGGAACATACTCATTTTAATAGGAGTGGTAATAAGATTCTACAATTTCGCTCATCACGATTGGGTTATCGAGCTCACACGGAATTACACACTTCCACAGCCGATTTCACCAAGAATGTCTAATTTAGACTCGTCTAAACTTTTAGACTAGGTCTCTTTGAACGGAGTCTAAATTTAGCCACGTTCGCCGTTTTACCAACCACGTCCAAATGCAGCTTAACCATGATTAGTTGGACTGCGCCTAATCAAATTGGGACGCAGTTGCAAGCAGCCGCGTTATTTTGGAAACAAAGCATGCAGCAATCCATGAACCACTGGTTATAAAAGCGGTGTTGTTCCAGTGAAGGTAACATTAATTTTGCTGGTTTCTTGGGTGTGGGGGAGGAGGGGGGGGGGGGGGGGGGTTGGCGTGTAAAGCTAATATTTATGTCATAGGCTTTTCATATATAGTAGAATAGGTAATCATGGTATAAATTTCAAATCAGTTTACGAGTTGAACTAAGATGGAGTGATCTTTATTAAATTTTCTTAATTATTTGTCCTGAGGCGTAATAGACTACAGAATAACATAAACTCAGAGATGCAAACCTCAGACAATGTCCCGATATCAACCGCAATACCTTGCAGTGATTGGTCAATGCCTCGTTGATTTTATTTTATGTCGCCAGGCACGCGCATATGTCTACTGTCAGCGATTCTTATGCCCACTGTCAAGGAAAGCGTGTCGTTGCCATGAGCAACGGTTCATCGCAATGTCTTTTTTCACTTGAAATCAACTGAGACAAATACATTAAACTGAAGTACATTTCACACAAAAGTACCGTTATTACGTACAAAAAGATTAGTTATGTAAACATGGGTAATTATTTATGAAACCGATTAGATTATAAGGCCTCTTTTCATTAATTTACAGTACATAAACTGAAACGAATCGAGAGCATCTCGCCCCGTTGATTGCGTACGTAAACATTGAATAAAGGGAAATCACTCCAGTCTGTTATGATAAAAGTTAACACATTACCGAAACAACGTCTGCTTTCTAATATTCGCTGTACAACAACCAATTTTAAAATGATGTTTTTTCCAATTCAATGTTACTTGTTTAAGAACGGGACGTATACGTTATTCTGTTTGTCGACAGGGGACATGGTCTAACGTTCCCTGCACGAAACATATATTCAACCTCGACTGACGCCTCGGTTGAATTTAAATTTCATGCAGGGAACGTGAGACCATGTCCCCTGTCAACAAACAGAAAAACTTATAATGTTATCGTCAATTCATCACAATAACTTATGAGGTCCCAATAAGACTAAAGTCCTCTAATTGGACGATTAGGCGAGATCGCGCGAATTTGTTTTTCTATGTTTGCGGCTCTAGTGGAATATGTTAGCATTTGTTACGACGTCACCACGCGAGCTATTTGAAATGAGGCTGCCTATTTTACAATTAATTAATTAACCGAGTGACTTGCAAACCGCTTCATTTCTTTAGATATTCACACGTGCAACAGACAATGTTCCGATTGAAAGGGGGGGGGGGGGGGTGTACAAAATAGGTTTACTCACTAAATTTGTTACTGTTAAAAGTTGCCTTGTCCATTTTTCAATATGAATTTATTGGATCGTCGTATACACCATTGTGATGAATTGACGATAATATGGTCTGACGTTTGTGGCTCGGGGCGTTTGTTGAACCTCGATGCTCTGCGTCTCTGTTAAACATAAACTCCGCATCGCAAACTTCAGACAATGTTACCGTTAATTTATCACAACAATTTATAATGTTCACGAATGGATAATGTTTTTGAAACTTCAGTTTGAGAAAATGATAATTTGCTTAAAAATCATTCTTCCGGTGAAACAAGGTGTCATCTGCAATGCATTAGCATTGCAGATGACACCTCGTTGCACTCAGAGGCCGAACTCGATTTACGTAATAAATACTAAAAGCTAAATTTACAAAGATAACAATCGCGGCCGTTATTCATACATCGTTTATGATAGTTCACAAAAATGACATACGGACTAAAAATAAAAGATTTGAGACAGCTACGTTCTCCATGTAATAGATACGCGCTGTGCAGAACTGTTTTGTTTGATTCAAAGGTCTGTACTTTTGTATTGTTGTAGATTTCATAACACCCGATGAATTTTTAAAGGCACCATGGATGACAAATGGAAAAGGTAAGGTCAAGTATAATATTCCGATCTCTTGCCGGTCAGTAACTGTGCGAAGCCGCAATTGACTTTTACCTAACTGTAGGGGCAGATATAGAACGTGCTGTTCACAATAAAATTGTTCTTTATCATTGGCAGCCAGGTTTTTCATACAAGTGGACATTCATCGTGTTCCTCTGCATTTAGAGGAGATCTGAAGACAAATGCGAATAGTTTTACACGATGAGAGCTGGTTTATATCACCCATGTTGCTGCAAGTGGACACAAGTACAGGATTCGTACAACTGGACAGTGTTCTAAATAACCTGTGGGAAACACAACGTCAGAAACATTAACATAAACTGTAGAGAAATTACCATTACAAATAAGATAGGATGACAGGCAACCAGCTTCTGGTTCTGCACCCATAACGTTTATGGTGACAATAATTACTGCCTAGTGTTTAGTTACGCGAACTACTAATGGAGAAGTGGTCATGTTTGATTGAACAAACTCAATTTCCAGGGGCCAGTAGCACAGAAGCTTTACAGTTGTATTTTCTAGAATTGTATTTTCTTGTTATAACTTTATATGAATTGAAGCATTAACATTTTCAAAGATATGGCAATTTGCCAGTTGGCAAAATGCCATATCTTTTAGAATGTTAATGATTTATTTTATTTTATTTTATTTTAATAGGTAGCAAATACAATTCTAGAAAATACAATTGTAAAAGTTATATAATATTGGGTCCAGATTGAAGCACATCTGGTCTTTAGAATCCTCTATCTAACACGAAAAGCAGACGACACCTGCACAAAAAGTTCTACAGCAACTGACATTTTTCATTTTTTACCACAAAGATAACTTATGACGCCTCATTGAAAAGAGTGTAATCTCGAATCGAATCTCACGCCTTTCAAGTTTTATATCTTGCACTTTCTTACAATTGTGAATATTATCAGTCTCTACTCAAGAATTCCATACGACAGCGAATTGTCTGTTTGGGCAAATCAAGCAAAAAAAGCGGAATATTCCAGAACGGAATCAAAGTATTTTCAGGAGCAGAACTTCCTTGGACTCTTTTAGACAATCAGGTTTCCTTTGCAGAAAACGTTCTGATATATAAAAATATTAAGAACAGACACCTTCTTTCATTTTGAGGACATCTCTACGATTTCCGAAATCGAATCAAAACGAATCCTCGCCACGATTTCAAATCGAATCGAATTTTGAAGCATTGCAGAGCCCTATTGTGTTGTCATTTTGGTGTCATGAAATACTGATCGAGAAGAGAGCAGAACTAAAGCTAAACTTGAGAGTATTATACTAATGTACATTAAGAACACACAGTGCCATTGATATTTGTCTCTCACTGTCGAAGTCGTTTTTCTTTAAAAATCAAACTAAACGAATAACAATAATGAATTCAAACCATACATTTCATCACTCAGGTCGATAGCAACACTTAGCGTTCGTAATAGCTTTGAACCATTTCAAATGGGCAAGAAAAACACATTTTAAAGCACATGTTCAAGTCATTGATCGAGTTTAATATTTATGTTTCCTTATTGGATGTGAGACGATTCAGAATATGACCGAAACATTTGAAGGATCATATGAATAGTAGTTTATTTTTTTATGTAGTTCAAACCAACTCTAGCATAGGGCTGCACGATATTCAGAACTGAATACCGATATCGGTATTCAAAAAACTACCGCGGTATATCGAAAACTGTCCAGATATATGAACACAAGTACCACAATCGAGACTCGAGGCATCACAGTCGGAACGAACTAGCATGCCTTGATGATGCGGTTCGAAAAACCTTCACCCAACGCAGACGATATCAAAATTTATTATTTTCAAAATTAGTTTATCAGATTTTCATCAAAGATTTCAGCAAAACTATATCATGTGACCCCTCATTGGAAGGAGCCCAATGAGCTCGTTCCAATGAGGGGTCACATGATATAGTTTTGTTGAAATTTTTGAAATTTATTTTTTCAACTGCTGATTTTGTAACAAACATCTGGTGGGTGCCTTGGCACTGCAGATGGCGCTCTATGGCACTCAAGGGGCGATACATGGTTAATTTCTTTTCATTTACAATCCGATTCCATTTGACACTAAAATCGGTACTTTAGCACTAAAAAATTTATTTCGCACTGAAGAAAACTTTCACTTGGTACCAACAAATTTCGGGCCAGCGTGAACACTGTCCCTGTATGAAAGCACATTCACATTCGACTCAAATGCTCATTCAACAAAGTGGACGATTTATAATGATTCAGTGCATGATAAGAAATCAATTTTGTTTCACATTTTATCATTTTATGTTTAGACCTGAACATGATCCTGGTAAAGACAAGAATCATTCCATTTGTCGCATTATCGACCCCTCAATCACCAGCTGCCATTCCACTTGACCGTCCGAATCGCGATACCGTGTGCTTCTAATGCGTTGCACAATCGCAATTTTAATACAGACGCCTAGTAAATGTTTTCAATAAGCTCTGTCTTGGGTCCTTCAGAAATACAGTACGTGGAGAGTGGATTGTAACTAAATCACCCGCGGAGTGGAGTTATCACCCAAGCTATAACTTTCAAATGTTGTACATATCGACAAAAACACAAGCAATGTTTCACCCAATGGACCTCCGGGTTTAACCCGGAGGTCCATTGACTGAAACTTTGCTGGTGCTGGTTATGCAATTATTCCTCGGGTGGAATATCCACTCTGCATGTGATTTAGTGATAATACACTCTCCACGTACTGTACATACCCGGAATGTTTACCATAAATAATGAGGGAGTAAGACCGCGTTATTTTGTGTTTACCTAATAGCCATAATCCTCTGAAGCAGTGGCACGAATTACCGATACACATCCATGAAGACCTCATCTGTTCAAAGCCGGAGAATTGGCATGCCGAATTATTCTCCGACATTCTCCTACAAAGAAATGGAAACCACACTTTGGGAGGCAGAAATATTTACAAACGAGAAAATGGAAGCTGCTCTTCTGCATTGAGATATGGCAGCCTTCGTGTCACCAGGGCTTCATGCCGTCTTTTTTCAGGGCCAACAAATTCTTAAAAAAGAGAAACTTTGCACATAACAAATGCACAACTGAAAAGAATCACCTACCCAACTTCACTCCACCATCATACCCCATACTTCTTCCGCGTATTCACAAAATTCGTCTGCGTGTTAAACATTTAATTTTACGAGATTATCCAACAACGTAGGATACGTGATGAAGGTGAAGACCAATGCACCGTCCACACTCGAAGCCCATTTATCACTATTGGGAAAAACGTGACGGAGATTGGGAGAGAGATACGTCTATACTTCGCACTTACTCCAATTTTTATTGGAAGTATAAGCTTTGTTGTAACTGAGAGATAATTAACTTCGGCAATTTTTAATCAAATTCGCCCCATGGCATAATCGTCAGGGCACTAAGCTCGTTATATTGGAAAGAAGTGGAAAGACGTTCATTGCTGAGAAAAAATCGCCGAAAATCGCCCACACGATGTAATGTTCCCTCGGAGATTAGGGACAATGCTTTGCAAGATAATTTCTAGTTTTGTTTTATCAACCAATACCACACCACTGTTCAATCTGAGAACAAAGTCACGGTTTGGTACTCGTCGGAAAGGCAAATACATTAAGACCAGCGTCATTTGTGTTGATTCAGAAATCTACAAATTACTGCTCTGCGTGGCCATAAACAGAAACGACCCGGTCCACCAGGAGTGCCACATACCGATCAACACACCTGTCCACCAGATATGCATACCTTGTCCACCTAGTCCACAGTCTATTTGGAATTCATTCCTGATCCACATATCTATCAACATACCTGGTCCACCAAGCTAATAAAAATTTAATCCCTAATTAAAATTTAATCTCCAATTAAAATTTAATCTTCAGTTAAAATTTCATCTCTATTTAAAATTTGATCCCTAATTGAAATTTAATCCCTAATTGAAATTTAATTCGGATTAAGTCTTAACCCGCATTATCCCTTCCACCTTCTCCGCCTTCGTGATTAGGGGTCGTCGCATGCATATATACTACTATCAAGTGTGGAAATTTGTCATGTGGGGTATATAAGATAGTATTCACGGGGGCTATTAATCCACAGCTACGTCACTTTTCCTTTGTTCTGTTGATGTTTTATCGTACAAATATATCGGCATAATGTACTGTAAAAGGTGATAAGCCCAGATATTTGTATCGTTTCAGATATTTGGACGGTACAAATATCTGGACAAAAGACCATTGTTTGTTGAGTTAAGTGAGATTGATTAACACAGAAAGACATTGTCGCGAGTGTTGCAAACATTGAAGAGAGGAAACTCTTCCAGTCCTGTTTATATCGCTTTATCGTTAATTTTCACACATTCAGAAAATATTTGATTCGCTCGGTTATGGGAGTGTGCGTGTGGTGTGTGTGTGTGTGGGGGGGGGGGGGGGGGTGGGGAGTGATTGTTTACAACAGGTGTGTAAGAAGCATTGTGCACTCGGAGGAACGGCCGTAGAAGGGAACTAGCACACTGATATTTGTTATTGGTGGCCTACGAACCTCCGCGTCTGACATCGTGCCCAAAGCTATTTTTGGAACTAAAACATTCTACTATGAGAAAGAAAACGCATTGTTTGCTACTTTTCTGACCAATTCACCAAACAGGTGAAGATTGTTTCGTCCCGGTGAAGAAACATGTTAACTCTTTACCCAACTTAACGCCAAACACCACACAGCGCTATATCCATTACATCTTCATTAAACTGTTATTATGTTTTGAATTGTTGTCTTAGAAATATAAATTATGGTCCATCATTCGAACGACCTTATTGAGCTCGTTCCAATGAGGGGCAATAAGTTATGTTTTTAAGACAAAATTTGAGAATTAGTTTAAACATCTGTTAATCGCGTTGGATAAAGGGTTAATTATTTTGTGAATTGTTTGCACTTTTTAGATAAATCACACGAGGTATCTTTGATCATACTTTAGGAGTAAACAGCATGTGTACCCCATTTCTTCCACTACCCAAGAGCATTGTAAGCCCGCCCCTCCCACCCCTTCCACTCACAACCCTTAAATATTATTTTGGCATGGTCTCTCTCTCTCTCTCTCGTTCCCTCTGTCTCTGTGTGTGTCTCTCTCTCTTTTGTCGATCCATTGACAAAAGAATAGGGAGAGTAATGTTAAGCGAACCTGGTAAATAGATTATAGACAACACTCCAACCTCTCACTGTTTAAAAAAAGATAATATACACAATAGACACTTGCATTTTGGACTATGAATTAACCATCTGCGATAATGGAATGTCTTTTAAATCTGGCAATTGTTGAACTTTTATTTGCGAAAGTGTTAAATCGTCTATTTCATCGGTATGCCAAATTGTTTTGTTTTCAGCATCTTCTACTGCCTGACTCAATAAAAAATCTTTCCCGGCATCACCATTCCACATGATTCCACTCTTCAGATATCGAATATTTGTTAAAAATATGGGTTTAGAAATAGATTCTTCAAAATTTGTGTGTACACAGTCGTTAACTCGCGAATATTATTAAATTTGCAATTGGGATATCACATTGCTCACACAATCACTCGCACGGATGACGATGTGATGCGTGTTCGGTTTATATCAATCGTACTGTCACACTTACACTTAACATATCTATTGTATATTCAGTGGACGTTTCAGATAAGTAACAATGAGATATATCCATTTAATTTTGGGGGGCGATAAGTAATTGTAAAACGCATTTTGACCATATTTTCACTTAAAATAAATTAAGCCATTTTTTTTTTGTTGACATTCCTTAATAGGAAAGGGCTGTGGATTAAAATAGATATACCACACTTTTTGTGATGTATGGCGAGATAACTGTACAGTTTGCAGGAGTCCTGTGCTATTGGACTCGGCCTACGGCCTCGTCCAATACCACAGGACACCTGCAAACTGTACAATTATCTCGCCATACATCACAAAAAGTGTGGTATATCTATTACGTATTCACGGGGGCTATAAGAGATGGAGGTGGGGATTTAACCGGGCTCAACGTTTCTGTCGGTGATCTGACGAGAACCGGTTACCGCAACGCCACCGCGCCCCCTTTATTGCTTGGTAAACGCATGCGAGTACACCACTGCCCACGCGTGGGCCAGTCCCCGGCGAATTTACTGTATTAGTCATTGTTAAATTACTCAAGACTTCTTATAAATTTATTAATGAAGCAATAAAATATACACGTAGTACTCGTGACACAACTTTTTATACAATTAACACGTACGGGTCCCGGTACTCCAGATTGGTGAAGCAGGACACTTACTAGTCCGAAACGAGTACTACAGACCTCCATTTGTATTTTAAGCAAGTACATAGAGGGTATTTAGTGTTTTTGAGTGGATACCGAAACTTAACTCATGAGTGACCGAAACAAATGTCACTAGATTTTCTTTTTATTATACAATACGTGGAGAGTGGATTGTAAGTAAATCACCCGCGGAGTGGGGTTATCACCCAAGCTATAACTTTCAAATTTTGTTCATATCGACAAAAAACACAAGCAATGTTTCAGCCAATGGATCTCCGGGTTTAACCCGGAGGTCCATTGGCTGAAACATTGCTGTTGCTGGTTGTGCTTTGCAACAAATTCGCAATTATTGCTTAGCTTATATTTCGGTCACGAATGAGATAATTTTCGGTATCCAGACAGAAACACTAGATTTTCTTTTTATTGTATGTTTTTTTATGAGAATCATATCATTCCTCTCGATAATTAGTTTCGTTTCAATCTTGAATTGGTGCGTGAAAGTAAACCGCTGATGCGGATTGATACGCGGAAATGATTTGATCGATACTCGGACAGGTAGCGTCTTGCGATCTGATTCAACTGGCGGGTTTCATGCATCAATTTAATGTGAATACGTGTTGATATGTTGCTGGAAATGATCGGTATCCACTCAAAAATACTAGATTTTCTTTTCCTTACACGTGTTTAGAACAAATTGATAATTTCCAGTGATAATTTGACTCGTATTCACCTTGAAGTGAGTGATGCTTTGAAAGCTGCCATTTTGATTGATACTGTGAAAGGAAAATGTATATATCTTCACAGTGGAGGGGGGGGGGGGGGTGCGATTTCTATCTTCCCGCATTTTTTTTTCGCTAATCTACCTTTTAACGTATAATAAATGGTTACTATCAAGAAGAATCGATATCTAAGACCCCTATCCAGAATAAAATGGCTCGACTGGAAAATTATTTGGGGTGTGGGGGTGTTACATCCCATATACCTCCAAAGTTACCCCCTGGATGCAGTACTATTGGTTTGTATCAGATTTGTTCGCAAATGGCAAATATAGAGTGAACGTCAAATCATTGATTATCAGTTTCAAAGCGAAAAGTGTTAGTAAAAGCGATTGTGTTATATTGTCGTATTTTGAGGACGGAACATATTTCTAACACTTGAATTGATTGGCTTCAAACTATTCTATATACTTCCAGGTAAAGTTTTTGACGAGAAGATGGGTGTTGGTAAGGGGATAAGAAAGAAGGCGCCAAAGGCGGTGGCAGCACCGGCAGAAAAACGTGGGCTCGAGGAGGCACTGGAAGAACTCAGTGAATTGATCGAATAGAAACTCTAAAATCGAACCGAATTAAAATGCATATTTAGCAGACGTCTTCTCATACTTTTTAAGTTTTACAAGTAGGCCTACAAATTCCAACTGATACTTGAACGGCACGTCGTCCCCGTGTATATCAACTATGCACCCGATCAGTTTTTTCACAAAATATTCTTTTACATAGGCGTTGTTACATACTAATCAAAACTTGTTAATGTTCACCCCTACACATCTACATTTCCTTCCAAAAAAAGTCAAACCCCCTTCCCCGCCACCTCCCTATAATACCAGTGGGTATACAGTAAATGACTAAATTCTCCCGAGAAAACCTGCTATTTGCAGTAGGGGGGAACATGCCTTATTAGTGAAGCAAGGGTTTCTAGAGCTTTCTTTTTTATTGAATGAATATTAGGCACCGTCGATGTCATCACAGCGTTAAAAAACGTCACGTTGTTCAGTACCTGATGGAACAGCCCCAAGCATATCTAGCACACCTTAACCATTTATCTAACATGAAAAGCAGACGACACTTACAAACATTTTTGTCTCAATAACATAGCTTATGACCCCTCGTTGGAACGAGCTAGACGAGCTCGTTCCAACGAGGGGTCATAACCTATGTTTTTGAGACAAAATCTGAAAAAAATAATGAAAATGAATTGGCGATTTTTGAGAATGGCTCTGACCGTTTTGGCCGTTACGTTGGGTAAACGGTTAATCGGTGTGTTGGGTAAACGGTTAATCGGTGTGGCGTTCTGTCCATGACCTTCCGAATTTCTCTCATTGTGATGTTGTCTCATTTCTCTGTAAGCACACGGCAGTGAAGTGGTCAATAGCCATCAAATATTCACCAGTTTCAAAGATGTATACCCTATCCGATAGAGGAATGCAGAACGTCACAATATGAGCTATTCGTATACCCACCCACAGGTATTATAGGGGGGAGGGGAGAGCTTAACTTGTTTTGGACAATATATTTTTATATAAAAGGAAATTGTGTACATTTTAAGTGTTTTTTCATCACTGGGGGTTAACAAAAATCCAGGTCATATTATGTCGGATAACTTTACAGGTGGTGGACGTCGAAGTACCCGGAGTGAACCACCGAGGCACGGTGAGTAACTGCGGGACACTCCAATTTACTATCCCTGTATATGCAGAGTTAGCATTGGATAAAGGCAAGTGTAGATCGTCGACATGCTGCATGTCTATGGCCAACGTGACGTACGTCATCCATAAACCAGTACTAACCCTGCTTGTACAGGGATAGTAAAGTGGAGCGTCTAGCAAGTTCTCACCTTTTCTCAGTGGGTTCTCTCCGGCTTCCCCCACCCGGAAAATTTGTCCGACATGATAAGACCCAGATTGTTGAAAGTGTCATTACACCTTAATACCATTTCTTATGAGCAACTGTGTCGATAAGTAGGCAGATTGTGTAGGTAAGTGCATATGCGCCTAGTCTACATCAGAACATATTTGCTGAACAGCATAATGTTTTTAATCACCCAATTCTGGCTAAACATTATATTAACCCCTTGCATAGATAGAGGATATGGAATGAGCGTTTTTCTCATATAATATTTATGAAACGAGTCTAAGATTTTTCCGTTTTGGCGAGCCTCTGGCGAGCCCAAACGGAAAATTCGGACGAGCTTCATAAATATTATGTGAGAAAAACACTCATTTCATGTTCTATTTATTATATGACACACACACGCACAAATTAGCCACTTAGTATGACTTTTTAACCCATCACCTGACTTGAGTTGCAGACTGCACTTGGAAAAAACATCCTCGTATAACTAAAAATTTTCAGTTTTTGCTTCCAAAACATATGGTATGACCCCTCATTGGAACGAGCGCGACACGCTAGTTCCAATGAGGGGTCAAAACCTATGTTCTGGAAGCAAAAACTGAAAATATTAAAAAAAAATGAATGGCGTTTTTCTTGTAGGTAAAAGATTGATACAGTATAACCCACCCTAAATAGGACAGATAACGTAAATTCTCCCTACTGAAATTAGGCAAATGTGACCCAGTTGTATTTTGTTTAGTTAAACAAATTGTCCAGTTTTGAAATTGATCAATGAAAGCTCCCAGCTCTAATTATGCAAATTATGAAAATGTGGCCCAGTTGTATTTTGTTCAGCCGATCAAATTGTCTAGTTTTGAAATTGACCAATGAAATTGACGGAAGGCTTTATTTATCACTGATTAACATGAAAACAAAATATCAAATGTTTTGAAGAGAACAAAACGGACGAGTCATATGATAAATAAAAGTATCTACCTTGAAATTTTCAGACCAGCAAAGAAAGTCCAATTAAACATCAAGTAATTGTAGAGAGAGACCTAAAGACATCAGACGAATATAAAACCAAGTTCCCGTTTGTTACTTTTAATAAACTAAATCTACAGACAGCTCTGAGGTCTTCTGTGATTTTCGTTTATTAAAAGTTACAAAAGGAAACTTGATTTTTATGGAAAGCTAGTTAGACGCAACCACTTCACAGATAATCCGCTATTGAAAATAGTCATCTGTATCGCAACCAGCAACTCTTATGTACATTTTGGCTCTTTGTTTAACTTCTTTGGCGCGGAAAAATCTAAGAAACAGAATTCTTAGCGTCTAATATTCATCAGGAATTTTAGAAAAAGTATAGGTTGTTAGACTAAAGCGTTAATATTTTAAAAGATGTTCTAATGATCTCATTGACAGTTTCTCAAATGATTTCCTGTATATATTTAAATGGCACCTTTATACTTTCAAGGGATGATGTCGTTGTTCATGGATAGAACATAAATGGTGCATGAAACATAGGAATACGTATGTTTGTCAACCTTTTACCCAACGAATCGGCCGCCCCCCCCCCCCTCCCGTAATATGCACCTTCAGCAGTTGAAAAAATATTAGTTTTCAAAGAATCTCAACAAAACCATATCATGTGACCACTCGTTGGAACGGGCTCGTTCCAACGAGGGGTCACATGATATGTTTTTGTTGAAAGTTTTTGAAATTTTTTTAAAAAAATGATATTTAAAATAATAAATTTTGATATAGTCTGTGTTGGGTAAAAGGTTAAAAGCACTTGGAAATGGACACACACAGTTGGCTAAAATGACTACTGCAGTACCTTTCCGCGGGGTGCCGTCTGTCGACTTTAGTCGCCCGTCGCGCCAAAAGAGTTAACGAATGTGTTTTACAGTAATTTGCAAGTTTTTATGCTTCGAAGGAAAAACTTTCAAATCTCACCTCCCAGACTTTTATATTAATGAAAAGGATGCGCTCACTTTTGATATAAGGAACAACAAAGAATACGGAGACATCAAACGTTTTAAAAAATTCTGTTTTTTATTTCTGAACGGGTTTCAACATAGAATAGGAGCCAAACCTTCAACCTGGTTGAAAAAAATTGTAAAAAAGCTCGCTTCTGTGTTTTTTGTACTTGTCTACAGGAAAATATGTGAAGTTTGTGAAATGATTCGCATATCGATAATACAGAGTTGCTAACATTTCTAAAGTTCAATTTTTATATGCAATTTCCATACCCTTGGTGTTGCATTTACTGCCAACTTCAGAACGCGTTTCCTTTGGATATGTAAAATAAAAAACAAATAAAAAAAATGTTATACGCCAAATTGCCCACGTTGTTTTTTATTGGAGTTTAACGACACTTTCGACAGCAAGAGCTACATCGTGTCGGGCAGTTTACGGGTAGAGGAAGCTGGAGAACCCGGAGAGAACCACCGATCAACGGCGAGCGACTTCGAGTAACTGCCAGTGTCCATAAAGTACTACCTCCACACAAGCAGGATTAGCATTGGTTGGAGACAAGTGCACCATCGACGTGCAATACTTTAATGCACAGCGCCACCGTGCCCCAATGTGAGCAAAAGGGATTAAGTGCCTCGTCCAAGCACACAAGGCAATCACCCCTGATGGGGATAGAACTGTGGGCCTCTGGTTTAAAGTCCAATTCCACAAGCATTGCGCCAATACGCTCCTACTCACGTTGTTAGCCGCAGTGTTAAAACAGAACAATAAAGAAGAATTAACACGAAAGTGCAGAGATGGCAAAACTGATCGATTCAGTTGTAAGTAGTTGCCTGTTTTGGAGTAGATTAACCACCCCCCCCCCCCCCCCCCCCCCCCTGGGAGTATAATGATTTTTTTTTTTATTATCACTTATCTGTGACCAAGTAAATAGTTCTAGCCAAATGTTTTACCCCTTCAGACAGATGATGTTTGGGTAAAAACATTTGTTAATGTTTTTAGATTCTTCCTTCTTCCTATTTACTGTGCAGGCTGTCGTTTCCCCGAGTACATACTGCATCCAATCACAAGCGAGTAAGCTAAAGTTCAGGTTTCATCTTGGTTGTTGTTAAGACCGCCGTCATTGACAAAAAAAAGACGAACCACTAACATTTGCCTTCACTGTCACAGTAAGGTTTAATACCAGGAACGGGAAGACCACAGCTCGGGGTCTCAAGGTTCTGAAAGTCAATCACAATACCCGGAAAATTCATAGACCATGGTATCAATGATTGCGTATTATAGTTTACGAGATTAAATCGAAGATCAATTTCTTCTGAGACCATGCTCGCCGTTGGAAGTATGGTTCAATCTCGAAAACGGGAATTTCCGGTTACCGGTTCTGAAAATGAGTGCTAAATCCCTGGAAATTCATAGACTAGAATCGGGAATCATAGGTTGCGGAACGCAACCTTTGATTCCCGGTTTTGTCCTATGAATTTCCCGGGTATCCGGACTGACATTCAGAAACGACAACCGGAAAATTCGCGGTATCGTAACTGACTTTCAAAAACAAGAACCAGAAAATCCCAGTTCCCGGGATTAAACCCTATATTGCAGTAATGTCGCAGTCAACCCCACTGCAGTGAAAGTAGGTTGTAAATTGTGATCATGGCTGAAAAGAAAGAATATATATATTACGCCCAGCGTAACTGGCGATTTGAAGTGTTGGTCATTCTGAGGCCATAATCGACCAACGACAAAAAATAAACAACGGAATGTAAAGGTTGTAGAAGTAATGAGCTGTTTCGATTATTTGAGACAATAAAGTAGCTTTTCCCCGAAATTAAGGAGATGTATTTCAAGCAAGAAAGAATCAGTGTTAATCTTATCATCTTTTCCAACACAGGAATTGTTCTGAAGAAGGGCGTCGAGCTTCCACGAGGGCAAGCCTTTATGATGTCGATGGACAATTTTTATTATCCAGTTGGGCTTATTGTGTAAAACATCTGGGAAGTTGTTTATAAACTGATAAATGTAGAAGTCGTAACGTATGTGTTTCCCAACTTCTTACATAAGTTAGCAAGTATCGAACTCTAAACTGATCATTCTGAGCCCCTATAACCTGAATCGGATACAGTAGACCTACACGTGTTTGACATGGCACGCCGCCTGCGTGTGTGGCATAAGTCCAACTATCATATCTACCTCCGTAAGAAGTTACATCGTTACTAGCAAGACGAAATCGGTATTATGACGGAAATGTTCCAAATGTAATCATTTGGGGTCCCCCAAGGTTACACCCACGACTCTCCAAAAATAAAAAGAGAATGACAACATAAATATAATCAGAGAAGGGTGTAAGTTGGAGTCAGCCACTCTGTAGATTGTTTCTTTATCTCACAATCGGGGCGTTTTTGCACTGTTACGCTACTAAAGTTTAATGTATCTGGGCCCTTGTTCCGAATCCGTATCAAGGGCCCCTGATACAAGCGCGTGATTCTGCTGTTGCCAAAACAACGGCATTAATATCATTTTTCGATCGCTTCGAGTTTTGCCCCCAGAGAAAACAATATTAGGAGAGGCGAAGCCGAACCTAATATTGTTTTCACTGAGCCGTATATGACCCTGTATCTGCCAACTAAATGCCCCGTAACGTATTTATTATGCACGGCATGCTAAAATGTCACTGGGGAAGTTAACTTGACGAATAGTTCAATTATGCGCACTTTTCGGCACCTTGGGCGGGTTTGTAGCCTATTATTGTGATTTTCCTGAACGCTCGAGTCGAGGCTTCTCTCTTGAAGTTAACGGATTAGCTTTCGCTATGAAATGTGGAGAACTCCACCTCAATAAACGGTGAACGGCATATTTTAAATTATAATAAACCTTTACACCAAGACGGATATTTAATTCACCAGTAATTATTGCAAAAGTAACAACCAAATTCACGTTGACGAAACACACAGTTGCTCCACTTCGCAAGACAGTATTCAGTAAAGTGAATCCCAGTGACGTAATTTTCTGTGAAGTGTAACGTCATCACTTACCCCAATACGGAGATCAATGAAAGCTATTCTATTTTTCAATTTGCGTCTTTTCATCGATAAGGCAAATGAAAAAGTTCCTCTTAAAATAGTTTTATAACACATTGTGTGGTCAATATTGTGAGATAAATTTATTATCACCACAGTGTGTGTCTCCGGAAATTCTGATCAAGTCTCGTTGTAGGCAAAGAATCACATTTCGACTCGCTCTAACGGGCTCGTCGAAATACTGTTCCGTTCCTACAACTCGACTTGATCGGAATTCCCGGAGACACACACTGTGGTGATAATCTGTATGTATCAAATGTGTGTCCGAAGCAGCGAACAAATGCTTACTATCTTTGTTCGTGATGGCTGGTCCAGGTCTGCCGTTAAAACATTGCTTCGCATTAACGGTCTAAAACTGTTGATATCCGCCTTAAATAAATTGTGTATTGCGGGGTTGTAATATGCACCCAAAGAAAATGGTAGAGGTGCTCAATTAGCGTAAACTGTTTATTCCCCAAACACAGAATGCAGTTTGAACAACAGAAAATAAGTATACAACTATTAGGGCAATAGATTCAACATCAAGTCGAAAGGTTACTCTCTGCTGTTTCCAGTTACATATTCTGGCAAATAAGTCAACATATGCGGCTGTTGATTGTTAGTACTATACAATTATTGACTTTCCTTTAGGTTGGTAAAAGGAATTATCAACCCTTGAAAAGTAATGTTCACTTCGGCCGTAGTGAATATTATTTTACAAACGTTGATAGGTCCTCGCATTAACCTCAAGGAATGTCAATTATTGTTTTATTATTCTGATAGAAAAGAGTCGTTGGCAAATTCCTTGCTTTATTACATATTTTTCGAAGAAAAACAGCATATTCATATGCAACAAAATAATTTAATTTCAACATCTACATATAAGAAGCAATGTGTGTTAACTTATTTGTTCATCTAGTAGTTAATTGTTATATTTGAGCGGTTCCTAAACATGGGGACGCCATATCTTTTTAACATGGGGTTGAGAGAGAGCGTATGCTACATTTTGTTGAAAACTTTTTAAAGGATCGTCAGTTTCAAGTTCGTGTCGCGTCTGCATTATCTGATCCACACTAGCAAGAATTGGGAGTTCTCTGGGGTAGTATTTTATCCGTTACCTTTTTTCAGTTAAACTCAATGGCATCATCTTCGCAAAAGAAAATATGGCAGATTCTTCATTGTATGTTGATGATTTTTTAGTTTGCTATCGGAGCAAAAATATGAATGCCATCGAGCGCAAACTTCATCTGTGTTTAATCAGAATTCGGAAATAGGCTGCAGAAAACAGCAACAACTTTTCAAAGACCAAAACGAATTGTGTTCAATTCTGTAAGCTCCGGAATCCCACCTTGAACCGGAATTAAAAACAGACGGAAGTCCCATTAAAGTTGTAAAGGAAGTGGAATTCTTGGGTTTATTGTTTGACAATACACTGAATTTCATTTCTCATATAAAACAACAAAGAGTGAGTTATGAAAAGGTACTGATTGGGGTGCTGGCCAAAAAAAACATTACTCCATCTGTATAGATTATACCAAAATTAGATTACGGTTGTGTTGTTTACGTTCCACAAAGAAGTCGTATCTCAGGCCACTCGATGCAAGTCATACTAGTGGTATTAGAATTAACCTGGGTGCTTTTAGAACACCACCAATAGGTTCAATGCTTGTTGAAGCAGAGAAACCTTCTCACGAGAAGAGCAGAATTAAACTGTCACTCCAATATGTTTCTAAACGATTGGCTAACCCATTAACCTCTGCTTAAAATTGTGTCTCAGGCCCTCAAAATGTAGAATATTTTACCAGATACTTGAGTTACATTTCTCCATTGGGACTATTAATTAAAACACCGCCAATCTGATTCAGTAAAAGAGAATCGTGAATCACATATTCCTCCTTCGCAGCTTTGAATAGCTACTGTTATTTTGGACCTTTCTTCCTCAAAAAAATATGTGACAAATTCTTTGCAGTCTAAACAAAAGTATGCTGAAATAAAGCAAAAGTATAGTGCATATGAAAGGACCTATACAGGTGGATCTAAAGATGATGACAAACTATCATCAGCTATTGTGACTGGTGATCAAATCGCCTCAATCGGAATAACAAATTAAAGTTATATCTTCAAAGCTAAAGATAAATCTTTGCAATTGGTGGTTAAATACGAGGAGAATGTATTGGATAGGAAGTCGATGTCTTTTTCGACTCTTTTCTCTTTACTAACGTTACTCAACCCCAAGTTGAAGAACCCTCTGATTTTTTAACCCTTTAACTCCAGTAGTATATTCCATACCAGTTCAATGGCAGCAATTAGAAGAGTCCATATTCATTATTTGGGGTAGACCAACCAATATTTTCAACGTGCAGCCTCGGGGCTGCTCGTTGAAAATATTGATTGGTCGTCCCCACACATTTACTGAACAGCCATCCAATATAATGACGTTATAACGTATCATGTTCCTGGCCGGAAAAAAACAGCCACTAGGGTTCAAAGGGTTAACCACATATCAGTAAATACATCAAATATGTGTGGTAAGTGGAATGGGATGGCCTCCATACTTCCAATCAAAAATGTACTCAGTGACCCTTCTGTGACATCAGTGATCTTGATATATATTTTGAACATTCATCGAATTTCGACTAAGCGTTGCCCACTTTGTAAATACGAGTACAAGTAGCAATTCAATTGCCAAAAAGTAGCGAGAAAGGACGATTTGATTCAAAACGTCCTATCTCGCTGCTTTTTTGGCAACTGGATAGCTTCCTGTGCTCGTCCGTCTGTTTTTCAGCACCTGGGCATTGGGGTGTCCCTAGGGGTATTTACAAAGTGGGCCACGCTTAGTCGAAACTCGATGGATGTTCAAAATATATATCAAGATCACTGATGTCACACAAGGGTCACTGAGCACATTTTTTCAGTATTGCTGTAACTTGCATTTTTCTACCACCAGTGCATTCTCGAAGTTCATACATGTATTTCTTGTGTATTTCAACGCTCGAAAAAGGGGCGGAGTAAAACATTTTGAAAGTGGGTCACACTCATATTTCATGGATGGTATGACCTACCGACACTGCACCTATACCAAATGAATCGAAACTCAATTCAAGTTCAAAATGTGTGTCAAGGTCACTAAAGGCAATGGCTCATTGCGTGAAGTTTCAAAATTGCTGGAAATCACATTTTATGACCCCGTAATGCATTTTGCTCAAAAAGGGCATTGCCAAACATTTTAACACAGTAACACTATTAGGTCACGCTCATATTTAGAGCATGGTATGACCTATGGACCTGGGATCAACACCAAATGAGTGGAAACTCAATGGAACTTCAATTTATGGTTCATGGTCACAGAGGTCACATGGGATATTGATTGCATTTTTCGACATTATTTATTTATTTATTTATTTATTTATTTATTTATTTATTTATTTATTTATTTATTTATTTATTGATTGGGGTTTCCGAAACTCCCACAGACAGGATTACCTCGCGTCGCACAGTTTTAGGGGTGGGGGAAGCCGGAGTCCCCTTAGAGAACCACCCAGCAGCGGAGAGCAACTGTCAGATTCCTCAACATACTAACTCTGCATTAGCATTGGTTGAAGGCAAGCGCATCATTGACATGCAGTACGTCTTTGTACACAGCGGCAATGTGACCCCATGTGGGCAATCGGGATTTCTTCCCATTCAATCCTATAGAAAAAGTTCCCATCAAGTTTTTATGGGAACTCAAAACTCGAAATTAGGAATATATTTCAAGCTTTCGCCCTTATTACCGGCTGCAATCGATAGTACACGTATTTCCTTACATTTGGGCAGAGTTTATTAATCCAAACTAGGTTTTATCCTTTAATTATCGTCATTTGTGTACTTGTGAGGCGTCAACGGAGATTTCGAAATCGGCCATGTTTTTGTTTAAATATTAAACAGTAAAAACAATAACCCGGTAATGGCGCCGAAACGAATAGAACTTTTCTTCGGTGCAAAATCGGAATCTCGATCTCATTCGCGCAGAGGAGGTCATCAAACTCGATCGCATTCGCACAGAGCAGATTATCAAACCCATTCTGCGCAATTGCGATCGAATTTCCTATTCGAGTCAGAGTCCGCTTCGTTTTATTGATTGAACAAAATACATTATAAGTCAGTTTCCAAACCTGCTGTCGGTATTCGTGGATTTGAGCAATCAGCGTCATGAAATACCTTCATCTCGATTGACAACTATTACTTTAAAGAATAACATACTTCTCATTTACATAACTATCGGACTGACCCGTCCCAGGACAGAGTAGACCACCACCATACCGCCGCGAGACGGAAAATTTCTAATTGTATTGCAAAGCAAGAGAGATAATCCAAGCTTGGGTATCAAGCTGTACGGAAGTATACTCCTCAGTTATATAATAAATGGACGGGTTTTCGGACATGGGTAATATATATGCGACATACCAAGACCAACGGTCTTCCAATTGTAAAACAATCCACAACTCAGAGCATCAGGGCGAACAAATTTAAGCAAATGAAAGAAACAGCAAGACCACGTAGCATCAGTGACATATAATCAGAGTTATGGGCCCTTAAGCAGAAACTTCGTTTCCCGCCAAATGACATTGCAACGCGATTTTTTGAATAACCAATGAGAAAATAGCATGCAATCTTATGGGGTAAATATATTTAACCCTTTTGCGTGGCTAACGGAAAATCTTTAATAACTTCAACAAATGTGGATGTCTTTTGAAACAAAGTGGCCTGTACTAATTGTTTTATATCACACATCTATTCCAGGCTGTTTTTCAGTGTGAGCTCAATTACTTTTAACTATATGGGTTCTGTTAATCTGTTTTTCTCATCCGGGTGGTGGAAAGTAGGCGCTTTATAGCTGTGCTGGTGGGGGTTTGTGTTTTTCCCATGTCCATGAGCGGCCTTGGTCGCGCGATTGGTGCAAGTTGATACAGGTGCCGTAGCTTTTCGCTATATAATAAACTCTTTATAGAACGAAATGTATTCCGGACGCGCTGACAGTAACGTTAACTTTTGACTCCACGGGCATGAGCCGAGAAGCCGCTTCCAACATACAACATGTTACCATTCTTCAGTAAAGAATACACATCCAACATGAGGTATCTTCTATTCAATATATCTAGATAGTGACTGTTGCCGCGGAATAAGGTTGATCATTAAGTTTTGTTTCTGTTTCCATCCCATATATTTCATTCACAGGTAAGAAACATGTAGAACTGGGTTGAAGAGTTTCTCTTAGAGAAAACAATATCAGAGAAAGGGAAAACAACACAGTGGCCTTTCTATTTTATTAAGTGAGGAGTTGGAATACGAGATTATTAGCAGCCGGGAGATAGATAGAGGCCCCAGACCCTCTGCCACCCCTATAATGCCTCCCAGCCCGTCTCCCACAAGATCCGTCCGGGCCCTATAACACTTATCAGCCCGTGTTTCGACAGCCTACACCGAACGCTCGCCAGAACCTTCTTTATACCCGCCGGGCAAACCCCAATAACAGACGTAAGTGTATACACCCCTCTGCCATAACGGCCCGTCAGACCCGAGTCAGAAACTATAACTCTTCCCAGCCCATGTTCAGCTAGGGATGACCCATACTTAAAAAGTGGGGCAACAACTCATTGACCTAGTCACTCAGGCCTCTCACCCTGTGCGGTTATCTCATCGACCTGGACACCTAGGCCTTACCCCTTGAGAGGTTACTTGCCAACGAACAGGGATTGAAATGACGAGCGACGCCAAATCTGCGCCTCTCAGTCTGTGCTCAGCCTGTATGTGTGTGCGTGTGGGGGTGGGGGGGGGGGGGTAGATAATGGGACCTGCTCAGTTATATGATATAGAAGATATATATAGCCATGCCCGTTAACAAATCAAGGGACATGGCTAATGAGAGAACGATCCAAACTGTGTCCGAGGAGAGCTTACGGTATTTATTGTTCCCAACACAACTGTAAGATTAACCACAAGGCTGCCTGATACCACCCGTGTAAGAGATATTGTGTTTGGAATGACTGCAAGCTATGTGAAGCCTACGATGGTAACGCTTGCGCATCTGTCCTTGTCGCATAGATGTCCGTGGTAGGGCACAGTTTGCTAGGGTATTGACCGAACGCAAGATTCGCTGAATAACACCGAGGGTTTGTGTCAAACAGCTGGCGCTGATCAATGTTTTCTCTTAATTAAGAGAACATGATTCAAGTGCGAAATTGCATTACGTGTCCAATATAAAGACTCTCCCGGTAATTTAATTCACGGGGTAAAACGGTTCCCAATATATCCGTTGTACGCTGGGTTGACCAGCCGTTGTGGATATGTTAAATCTGTTAGGTGTGGTGCACTTCAGTCCATCACGTTTCTCAAATCATACTAATCTAGGACTAGGGCACCGAAACCGAATTAACCGATAAGCCACAAAGTCAATAATCATCCGCCTCTCGGATCAGCGGGTACTTCTACAGTGTATTAGTCGGTGCCTGTTATAGTGTACCAGCGGTCAGAGCTAGAGGTGACACACTTCGGGGGTGTGTGAGGGCGATCTGTGGAACTTTTTCGGGGGTGTGTGAGGGCGATCTGTGGAACTTTCTGAAGATATACACCTACAACTGGCTCTAGTATTATGGAAGGGTTTCTACATTTAACCCTTTACCCAACGCAGACGATATCAAAATGTATTAATTTAAATATCGTTTTTTAATTTTTTTCGCAAAAAATTCACCAAAACCATATCATGTGACCCCTCATTGGAACGAGCTCGTTCCAAAGAGGGGTCACATGATATGGTTTTGTTGAGATTTTTCGAAAAATAATATTTTTTTCAGCTGCTGAATCTGCACATTACGCGGGAGGATGCGGGCGATTCGTTGGGTAAAGGGTTAAAAAAAAACAAAAAGGTAACCAGAAATCAGGTCGGCGGCACTCAAGGTACCCTATAATTATGTATCTCACTTTACCTCCAAGGAAACGGCGTACCGAAAGTATCGACGTTTCGCTCGTGGTGTTAATGGTCCCCGCAGACGCCCCATCCCTGACATACAAATAAGCTAATTTCTTTTTATTTAATTCGGGGGTCAACGGAAGTTTGTTTCTGCAGCTCTTTATCTCGTATCCGACTTCTTAACTGCTTGAATTTAACTTCTTCGGATAAAAAAATAGCAAACACCGAAACAGTGTTTTTTGTGTGTCAAATCTTTAGAATAGACATTGGCTGCGTTGTATAGTTTGGCGTCTGCCAGGATGTAAACTGAGTCGTGTTTCCTGGCCTTTTACGCCAGGCGGTGGCTGATGAATTTATTTTCGAAAGAAACCAACAAGAGCTCTAGCACCGATGGTTCCTCTAGGGCTGTAACTATTGGTGCAGCGACAACAGTAGATAATTGAACTCCGCCGACTCCAAGCCCTAATCTGACCGCGGATAGAGACGTTTCCATGTCAACTGTTTATATATTATGTCGTCTTGCGGATAATGATGGCAGGCTGTTATGATAACAGGCGTGACACGGGGACGAAGTCAAGAGGAAAAGACTTCAAGAGTACCTAAATGACTATCGAGGATCCTGGAGAAACGTTTATGGCAAAGAACTCTGGCAGCAGGGATGTGGCGGTAGGGGTGGGGGGGGGGGGTGGGGTGGACATTCAATAAATTAACATTGTTCATAAAAAATATTAAAATTCCACCTAATGATGAGAAATTTTGATCTTTTATTTCCAACTGGAAACTTGAATCAATCCGGTAAATTTTCTGACCCAGACACATTATAAATGATGCTTTTTTCGTTTCAGGACTAGTGAAAATTTTCAGAAGGGTTCATAATCCTTTACCCAACGCAGACGATTTCAAAATTCATTATTTTAAATATCATCTTTTTTAAACTTTTTAAAAATTTCAACAAAACCATATCATGTGACCACTCTTTGGAACAAAGAGGGGTCACATAATATGGTTTTGTTAAAATTTTTCGAAAAATGCTATTTTTTCAGCAGCTGTATTTGCATATGACGCGGGCGGATGCGAGCGATTCGTTGGGTAAAGGGTTAAAAAATATCCCCCAGCGCTGCAGGTCAACCACCTATCGAAACCACTCACTGTTGGAATTTACACCGGTGGCACCCCCCAGCTGAAACCCTCTAGCCACATCACTATCTGGCAGCAGCTTCAGCCTGGCTGGCTTTTGGGTTTTAATGCCGAACACATACCCAGCATTAGTCTGCTCAACTAGCACAAGCTTCCTATCGAAGGCATTATAGGCGGCTAGCAAGTTCTCACTGTTCCTGTGCCAGGGCCACAAACTACGGTACGGTTGAGCGAGCTTGAAGTAGTTCCCATCCGCCATGATCTGCAATAGGGTTCTTGTACACAGTCTGGTGCCTCTCGATATGAGTTTATAGTGTTTCAATGTGGCCGCAACCCCAAAAATTAAATTGCTAAGCTCGGTAAATTTATTGGGGGAGGTCGGGTCTGACACAGTGGCAGGAATCTCTTTTCTCTTGTATGTTCCGCCAGTAATCCGTAATTCGTAAAGTTTGTTCTCTCGGATAGCTGAAGGCTCGCGCACGGCCTAACTGCGTGTGTGCCTGATCTCCCACTGTCTGCCATTTTCTCGAATATGTAGTGTCCCTGATAGGTAGTCCATATTCAGTTACTTTCCTTCTTTGATGAGGCCTGAGGCGAGATTCTTGTTTTGCAGATGTGGATGGTCTCCGTTCTACCACTGCCACATATTTCATTCTCATTCGTTCCATCGTTAGTAGTGCACTGGTTTGCTTATTGAGAATATTGTTTGTGGCACTGATCTCCGAGCTCATGATATTTTACAGGCCTCGGAATCTCGTTCTCTAACGTATTCTGTCTTTCGGTATTGTACCCTTGTATTGTTCCACAGCGTTCTTCATTTCACCGGCGCACTTCTTGTCCTGATTCGCGGACGCTGGTCGGACGGACTGACGGACGGAATGTTTATGAAAGTTCCTCCCAACTCCGACTTTCCAAAACAGCTCGTCATTCAGCTCACATATTTTGTAGTCGCCATCAGGTTCAGGTACATTTATAATTTTCCCTTCACAGCCATCATCGTTGTCTCCGGGACACAGAACCCGAAATGCGTTGTTGCCAAGCACAGTACTAATATATGACCACAGAGGTTAGTGCGTTAACTCGTCGAGGTCACACGCAAGTTTTCAAGCCCGAATGCGTTGAGACAGGAGCACTTGTTGAACTCCAGCTACTGTCACGTACTACTTTAGTGCAAATATTATCAACCGCGGGCCATCCACCCAGCTAGGAAAATTTCTTTTCAATTCTTGGAAATTCCGAGGTCAAAAATCAAATGGTTGGAAATTCAATAAATTAACATTGTTCAAGAAAAATATTAAAATTCCAACTAATGATGAGAAATTTTGATCTTTTATTTCCAACTGGAAACTTGAGTTTCAAATTTCCTACTCTAAAACTGACATGGCCTCAAAATTTCGACTCTGACATCAATCCGGTATATTTGTTGACCCAGACAGATTATAAATGATGCTTTTTTCCGTTTCAGGACTAGTGAAAATTTTCAGAAGGGTTCATAACCCTTTACCCAACGCAGACAATTTCAAAATTCATTATTTTAAATATCATCTTTTTTAAACTTTTTAAAAAATTTCAACAAAACCATATCATGTGACCCCTCTTTGGAATGAGCTCGACGAGATCGTTCCAAAGAGGGGTCACATGATATGGTTTTGTTGAAATTTTTCGAAAAATAATATTTTTTCAGCAGCTGTATTTGCATATTACGCGGGCGGATGGGGGCGATTCGTTGGGTAAAGGGTTAAAGGATATCACCCAGCGCTGCAGTGCAACCACCTATCGAAACCACTCACAGTTGGAATTTACACCGGTGCCCCCCCCCCCCCCCCCCTAGCTGAAACCCTCTAGCCACATCCCTGTAGCCAAGGCACCATACTTTATTCGACAGGCGGGCCTGTGAAATGTTATCCGATGAGTTTGGAGTAGCACTCGATACTGACAAGTGGAAACAAAGCGACTATAACGACGGTTTGAGTACCCGCTATCAAGACACGCCTAACTATCAGGCACTCTACACTATTCCAGTCGTAGAATTGACCACACAATAACATTCAACAAGCGGTCTGTGCATACCCATGCAGACTTTCTCAAACTAGAGCGCGAAAATAGGATTACGTTCAGAGCGAAAGAGGCAAATGATTCACAAGGCTGGGGTTGAGATGCTAAGTAACTCTGTTATGATGTTCTTCTGGGCAATCTTAAGTTCGCAGTTCAGATTCCTTAATTGGTACTGCACGGGTATTGCGTTCGAGGTACAAAAGCACTTCGGATCGAATTTGGAAGGCGCACCTCCGTAGCAGAAACTAAGTCCGCTGAACATCACAATGGGGGGTGTCGTTATTGTAAACAGTGTTGTCGTGGGAACTTCTGGCGATTTGGTTCATTTCATAAAGATGACCAGTCTGTGGCAGCAACGAGCAACAGACTGCCGACTGCAAGGACTATGGAGCATAGTTTTTTTCGGCAAGCCATCCAGCCGTTTTGCCCAGTAGTGAAAGAAGCTAGGACAAAAGGCTCAAGATAATGCCAGGGAGAGCAGCGGCTAGAGTTTCGTCATGAGACCAAGATCCTGCAGATGTTTCTTGACACACTCTTTCAAGCCACCATATCCAAAGGAGCAGGGCTAGATATTTGTGTGTTGCCACCTCCGCCTGTCAATTTCAGCACGAGAGTTGAGATGGACATTCTGATCGCAGTCTATGTGGCGTTCTCGCTGTGGCGCTTTGCCGCATAAGCCGTTTGGTTGCCGAGGCTGGTCCATGAGAGGCCACCCGTGGAAAGATGGCGCCCTATGCTCAATGCACGTCGTATCCCTTTGATATATACTGATTACTTCTGATGTTTCTGTGAACTGTATTTGCCACTTATTTGCGTACACTGAAGGGCTTAGAGTATGAAGAGTTTTGACGAAAATTCATGTATTCCGATGAGATATGGTAGGAGTCCCTGACAGCAGGGGGAGGGGTGTGTGGGGGGAGGGGGGCTCTCCCCCCCCCCCCCCCCAGTTAGGAGTATTTTTTTTCAATAGTTGGAAATTCCGAGGTCAAAAATCAAATAGTTGGAAATTCAATAAATTAACATTGTTCATGATAAATATTAAAATTCCAACTAATGATGAGAAATTTTGATCTTTTATTTCCAACTGGAAACTTGAGTTTCAAATTTCCTACTCTAAAATTGACATGGCCTCAAAATTTCGACTCTGACTCAATCCGGTAAATTTTCTGACCCAGACACATTATAAATGATGCTTTTTCCGTTTCAGGACTAGTGAAAATTTTCAGAAGGGTTCATAACCCTTTACCTAACGCAGACGATTTCAAAATTTATTATTTTAAATATCATTTTTTTAAATTTTTAAAAAAAAATTTCAACAAAACCATATGATGTGACCCCCCTTTGGAACGATCTCGACGAGCTCGTTCCAAAGAAGGGTCACATGATATGGTTTTGTTGAAATTTTTCGAAAAATAATTTTTTTTTTCAGCAGCTGTATTTGCATAATACGTGGGCGGATGCGGGCGATTCATTGGGTAAAGGGTTAAAAGATATCACCCAGCGCTGCAGTGCAACCACTTCTCGAAACCAATCACAGTTGGAATTTACACCGTTGGCATCCCCCGCCTCCCTATCTGAAAACCTCTAGCCACATCCCTGGTCCCTGCTTTTGTCATATGCCAGAATAATCGCCTACATTACCGTTGGTTCCTTAGTATTGATTAAGAGTGTTAAAACACTTTTAATATTTTTCTACAAATTGTGATGTTGTAAACTGTACGTTGTTGTAAACTAATACTTATAATAGTATGCGTATATCCTGGGTTTTGTGAAAATCGTCAACCACATTAATTTGCTTGTATAACAGATTATAATTGGACTGCAGTCATGCATGCTCTTGGCAGAACCCATTTCCTTGAAATCATATGTCATATGAAATAGGTATACACTTCATTTGTTTTCACAGGTGTTGTATTCCTTGCCGTTTGTACGAAGATAATTACTTTCTACCTATCAAGTGCGTAGCCAGGATTCTATAATAGAGTGCCCAAACCAGTTTTTTTAGGGAGTGGGGTGGGGTGAGGTGGGGTGGGGTTAAGGGCCGCTGCAAGCATGATATTGGAAGGCCGTTGTTGGAGTTCGGGAGTCCTCGCTATTCTTATCTAGAACCCTCCGGTCATTAGCCCCTCATTCCACGTCCTTTAAGGGAAGTAGGAGGAGCTAACAACCATAGGGTCCAAGTTTGAACGTGCCTTTCCACTATAGCTTTTCCTCGCTATTCTTAACTGGAACCCTACGGTCGTTAGCCCCTTATCGCACTCCCTTTGAGGGATGTGGGGGGAAGAGGTAACGTCAGGGGGTGGGGGGGGGGGTCTTAGTTAAGACTAGGATTTCTACTCAATACAATTTTGCAAAATGCTGCACTGTAAGAGCGAACCTGTGGCATTTAGAGCGTATGTAGACCTATATTGGGCTCTATATGTTACGTTAACCCTCTACCTAACATGAAAAGCAAACGACACTTGGAAAAAGAATTCTTGAATAACTATTTCTTTAATTTTTTGGTCTCAAAAACATAGGTTATGACCCTTCGTTGGAACGAGCTCGACGAGCTCGTTCCAACGAGGGGTCATAACCTATGTTTCTGAGACAAAAAATGAAAAAATAATGAAAAATAATTGGCGATTTTTGTGAATAGAGCTGGCCCTAAAAAATTTGAAAATTTAAACAAAAATAGAAATATAGAAGTATTTCTCCTGGACTATTTGACCATATGAACACATATATGCCTGAAAAAAAAACGATCTTGGATGAACAATGAAGATTTACGTCTTTCTCGCATTGAGAGATATAGAAAATTGGAAACAGAAAACAACTTCGTGTTTCGCGCCTGCGCATCCAGGTGGATAGAAATATTTGTACATGAAGCTCCGTCTCTCCTTCCAATTTCGGTTTGCTTTATCTGACGATTGTTTTACCCTGGGTTTTTTCCACTTATAAATTAGAGATTTTCATTGAATAGTTCAACTCCCTCATTTGCTCAGATCACATTGTCTTTGTATTTGAGTTCCAAATATTGTGAAACATTAGATCGGTTGTCGGGAAGAACAGAGTTTCATTAAGTCTATCCTGCCCTCGAGCCTCATCCACCCAAGCTCACCTTCATTACTTATAGTGCTGCGGTACTACTCGACCCTGTTATTCAACGGCCAGCATCAATTTACCGCGTTTCCGCCGTTTGGTTCAGGGATATCACTCCCACACCACACGTTGAACTTGGAATACCCACCATTTCCGAAATGGTTTTCCCCAGGAAAACTTAATTAAAGTTGTTCCTCCCTAAAGGTTTCATTTGACCGAGAGAGTAGCTTCCCCTTCCTTCACACTTAGTTTAATCGTGTGGTTTCGGTAGATGCCTCTTCCCCCACTTTGGGACCTCCCATCACCGACCATGTAAATAGTCATTTGCAGTACGAGGATACACCAGAGGTGGTTTTGTACTAAAACGGAAGAAGTACTCGTAGTCACCTCTCACCACACTAAAAAGTTTGGTTACTACCTTCTGGAATTCAGAACTCTCCCACTCTCTTCCTTCGAGTAAGTTCCATTTTACAACCCAGGGATATAACTGGGCATTTATGCTCATCTAGTTCGAGTCTCCACTTGTTCTCATGTCTTCCAATAATTCGTCACTTGAGTGCTAGAATGTTCTATGTCCCCCGTGGGACATAGAACATTTAAGCACTCAGGCGACGAATTGCCAGCATTTTCTCTTCAGTTTCTGACACTAGAACATACCATCTGCGTAAAATAGCCCTGGGATCTTCAGGTCCGCACTGCAACCCCTTCGTCCAATGCAGGAGTTTCATCTTCTAAATGAGAAGATAGGTTCTAATTGTGGATAATTACTAATAATGTAAACTTAAAGTGAGAGAAATAAATACATCCGCGGTGATTTAATCAGAGTGTCCCATATGGCTGAAGTATTGAATAATAACTGGTGCTTTTGTTTTAAAAAAATGATGATGACTGTGTTGTTGATTTTTAACGGTCATTTCAGTTACACACGCAACTATTGTTAAAATTATTCCCTGGATCGAAGAGGACATTGTGAATTTTCTCCTGAAGTAACCTGTTGTCTCCCTAGGCGACAGCCAAATGGTTCTAAAGTTGAAGCTATCCGAAAGTCGAATTTCCAGTTGGGTACAACAACAAATTCAATATTCCCTTTGCTTTTGGAAAACGTATTAATCAAAACCCGGTCACCACCAGTGTACACCCTGACTCGAAACTGTCTGTTGTCAAATCTTTGGCCATTTCGAATATTTTTGTGCTAAACAAAGTGTTTTTGTTCCAAATGGATAATGGAAGGGATGGGTTTTTTTCACTGAAAAAAATTCGACAGAGCTCCAAAGTTTTGACAAAATCATCGTTGGGAGAAGAGGGATGTCACCGAAGTTATGTCGATGCAACTGATGCAATTAGTGGTCATTTTGAATGATGTCGTACGTACACCTGTTAATAATAACACTCAATAATAACAGTTTGATCGGCTGAATCCTGTTAATCCAGTGGGCATAGCGTGTCGAGTGTCTTTACAAAAGGCTGCATTTAATTTGATAGATGCCTCTTCCCCAGCCCCCAAGTACTCGTAGTCACCTGTCTTCACCACACTAAGAAGTTTGGTTACTACCTTCTGGAATTCAGAACTCTCCCACTCTCTAACTTCGAGTAAGTACCATTTTACAACCCAGGGTTATAACTGGGCATTTATTTTCATTTAGTTCGAGTCTCCACTTGTTCTCATGTCTTCCAATAATTCGTCGCCTGGGTGCTAGAATGTTCTATGTCCCCCGTGGGACATACAACATTTAAGCACTCGGGCGACGAATTGCCAGCATTTTCTCTTCAGTCTCTGACACTAGAACATACCATCTGCGTAAAATAGCCCTGGGATCTTCAGGTCCGCGCCGAATAACTCGCGACGATATTGAATATTTATCTAATTAAGTGCAGCCCTCTGTAATGATTATCTGAGGAGAAGACAATGCCTCATTTACCACTAGCTGACAATTAACGTTGAAAGTTTGTCTAAACACTATTTCGTGAAAATTTGTTATTGTTTCCGCCTTTATTGCCAGCTAACGATGTCCTTTTACTAAAAGTAATACAATGTTGATTGTTTTGTTGTTGTTGAGTCACCGATCGTGTTCTTTACTGCTCTATGAGATTTCCATCACATGAGAAAGGATCCTTTTTGGAGCCAATATTTTTGCCAAGGAATATGTTTAGGTGCAAAATAAAAATTGGAAGTGCAATTGGCTAAAGTGACATTGGTCACCTCCTTTTTTTTTGGCTGCGACACCAACAACATCGCACAGTTTACATATACAGTACAGTTGCCGTGAACTGGTCACTTTCCACGCGTGGGAAATATTTCCACGGACGCAATAATATTAGATTCTAAACACTAATTACAGGAATAATCATCAACAATTTAATTAATGAAGCACCGGGTACAACCCGGTGCTTCATTAATTAAAATTTTGCTAATGGTGATTTTTACTACCTGGTAAACTGATGCGTGGACATCACAGCCCACGTGTGGATTACGGCCAATCCACGGCGACTGTACTGTATAGTTAAAGAACATTATTTGGATTTCTAAACATCTCGGTGTGAGCTGTAAACAATGCAAAAACCTTTGTCCGGTAATGTTCTACGGGCGGGGAACATTACAAAAGAACTAACAACATCCTACGGATAATAAAGATAGTGTCTTAGAATGAGGTACAATAACACTCAACATTTCTGAGACTGTCAATATTGTTCACTTTTCAGCCGTTGCTTCAGCGGTTGCCGCACAAATTGATGTTTTTCAGTTGCTATTTTTGGTTTGTACTCAGATATATTTTAACAATGCAGACGGCGGTTGAAGCCTGTTGAATTTATCCTCGAGTAGGTTCGTTGTATTTTATAGTAGTTTGAAAAACGCGTTTTTGCATTGCGAGAATTGTGTCGATAGACGGAAGGAACAGAACGGGGAGGTCGTCTGCCATCTCCGATATTTTTTAGACAATTAGCAACAATGCTAACAATGTGACAATGCTTTGATTAAAACAATTATGTATGTTCCAACTGGTTGTGGGACATGACTGAGACGTCCGGAACCGATGCTCTACACCCCGCCGCTGAACAAAGAAAAAATATTAATTACGGCCTTGATTACCCTAGCGCTTTGGTGCAACTGATGGACAAATTGATGTTTTTAATTTTTAATTTTGAGGGGGCAAAGTGGACAATACTGAGACATATTTCATAATAATAAAAATGCTAAATCTGTATTTTCTTCAAGATAACTTCAAATAACTCTACTACAGATACACAATTATATTATGCGATAATATGCGATAGACGGAAGGAACAGAACGGGGAGGTCGTCTGCCATCTCCGATATTTTTGAGACAATTAGCATCGGTGACAAGTTTGTTCTGCGTTTCACGCTCTTGCTTTGATATCAACTAATCTCCAGTTTCACTTATCGTGCAAGATGAGTGTGACAACCGTTACTTATTCACAGTTCCTTATTCTACATTTGCTATCAACCGACTTTATCGATTGATAACGAATGTCGAATAAGGAACTGGAAATAAGTATCGGCTGGCACGCCCTCTCGGGCAGGCTTAATCCGGCTGAGTAATAATATTGATGTTAAAAGCCTACTTCCCGCGCGGTAACACTCCCCCATGTGTTACGCAGGGTCTCTCTAATTCTTTACTTAATGCATACGGGAGGAGGGGGGGGGGGGGGGTGAGGTGGCTGTCATGTGGAATACCAAACACGTGTCTTATTTTAAAGCATATTTGCTGGTTTACAGGTATGTAAGAAATACAACTAACTTTGCTTTTGGGGAAAACTTTTCTATATTTTCCTATCGAAGTGTTGGACGCACATATGATCCGTGTGTTGTCATATCTTCAGTTCAATCGCCGTGGACTGGTCATAATCCACGCATGGACTATTATAAACCCTGATGGGTACGGGTATGGGATGGGAAAATCTCACCCGAGGGCAAGATATTTGGGCCAGACACGAGGCTTGCAGAGTGTCGAGACCAAATATCTTGTCCGGAGGGTGACATTTTCCCATCCCACACCCGTACCCATCAGGCATTATTTTTCTCCCCCACCATACAGCGGTTACGTTAGCCAGAGGTAATCGGCGGTCACGTGCTGATATAATCAACTCATTTGGTATTCGTTGTTTTGAAAAAACTAATGACACCATCGGAAAAAGCATGCAAAGGTTATGTATATACCAAAGGTATATACCACGAAATCAATTAGGAACGGTGGCATCTTGGGGTTTAAAGAGTTTTAGAGCATCAAATTTTGATCACACGGCATTCCGATGACGTCAATATGAATTAGTTGGTAGCAAGAAACTGATACGATATGCATAACGCCATAATAACGTTAATATGAAATAGGTGCTACCTAAAGTGCGAACGTAGTTACAACTTACAGTACGTATAGAATGTATTATCACTAAATTACCCGCAGAGTGGAGATTCCACCCAAGGAATAATTGCAAATTTGTTGCAAAGCATAACAAGCACAAGCAAAGTTCCAGCCAATGAATCCCTGGGTTACACTCGGAGGGCCATTGGTTGAAGCATTGCTTACGTTTTTTGCCCATGTGTACAGAATTTGAAAGTAATACTTTGGGTGATAATGCCACCCCACGGGCCATTTTGTTACAATCCACTCTCCACGTACTGTATTTTGTAAATTTGAATAAAAAATATACAGAGGATGTCATTGGGTGTGTGTAATTCCGTACCCATCACCAAAATCATTTCGTACCCAAGTGATTTCGTACCCAAAACCATTTTGAACACTTTAAAAAAGAGTAAATTTGTGCCCCAAAAATAATTATAGAATGTTCATGGCAATATTCATAGCAGTTTATTTGCCTGGGGTATCATTTGAAAAAAAATAGGTATTAAATTTAACATTTATAACCAAAACTGATCACAACATAGCATTAAGTAATGAATCCACCACTTTTAGAATAAATTATTTATTTATTGGTTTTTAATGTCACATACTTATGCACAATAGGTAATCGTGACCGTGACAGTTTTACGTGGTCTAAGTCGGTCAGAGCGGGAAAATAAAATCTAAACTCTTTCATATTGAACTAATGGGTCTCCTATTTCATGAGGTGACAAAATATAATTCAATTAATTTTTTTATTTAATAAATATACACATTCATTCATTTTGGTTTCATTTTGTACTATTCATTTATTTATTTATTGATGTTTAAGGTCACACATTTATGCACAATGGCTAATCATGACCGTGACAGTTTTACAGGTGGAGGAAGCCGGAGTACCTGGAGAGAACCACCGAGCAACGACGAGCAGCTGCCAGCTCCCCAACATCGTAACTCCGCACTGCAGTACAGGCTGGGTTAGATTGGTTGAAGACATGCGTACCATGAATTCTTAGCAGCAAGAAAAGATTGTTTTCCCAATTTTTTTGCGAAGATTTCTGACTTTTTATCACTTTCAAATTTCATAACTCAGCAATCTGTGATGCAGTGGCGGCGCCAGAAATTTTTTTGTGGGTGGTCAACTAGGGGGGGGGGGGGGCAGACTCCCATGAAGGGGGGCAAATACGTAAAGGATCAAATCATTACTTTGTTATGAGGTAGTCCAAACTTGGACCCAAAGTCCGTAATATACTTTTTTGGTTTGGTACGTCCTGTGGACGTACCAAACCAAAAAATTATATTACGGACTTTGGGTCCAAGTTTCGACTAAATGTAATGGTAATTAGCGGTCCTCCTTTCAAAAAATCCTGGATCCGCGTCTGGTGGGTCTGTGCGTGTGTGTGAGAGAGAGAGAGAGAGAGAGAGAGACTCATAATGCCCGTCTGTCATAATGCGAAATCCATGAATTTTTTTAGACAAGGGATATGGATAGACATGCCTTTGTTGGCTCATAACTTAATTATAACTTATAAGTATCTGCATCCGAGTCTTTAAATCTCTACTGCCTGGATGTGTTCATCAGCTAGCCTGAGGCTTTGGGCTAAGTGTGTATGGGAAATTATTGGGAATAAAAAAAGAGAGGGGTGTGTGTGTGTGTGAGAGAGAGTGACTGAATGTGTTTGTGTGTGAGGGTAGATGGAAGTGCATGCGAGATGGTTGGGTGGGTGGGGGTGGGGTGGGGGTGGGGGCAACTGGGGGTGGGGGTGGGGTGGATGTGGGGGCAAACACTCGTTTGGGGGACAAATGCCCCCCATGCCCCCCCCCCCCCCCCGTAGCGCCGCCACTGCTGTGATGGGATTTGGGTGGAGGCATTAATTAAAATACCCACACTCTGCCTCCATATCACTTCTTGTATTTTCAAGTACATGTAGTTTAAGCAGGTTGAAATTTTCTGAAAGGTGGGGTGTGGGGGGGAGGGGGTGCAACAAATACACTCACCCATTCAACCTCAACACTTCAGGTTCTAGGTAGGTTGGAAATGGTCTTTTTTTTGGGGGGGGGGGGGGGTGGGAATCAATCACCCCCATCGAACCCAAATCTGTGGTTGTATTTTTAACTTGCAAGTTGGTTAGAACATTATGTAGCTTAATTTTATGTAGCCCTTTCTGCAAATTTGATCAACACATTGTCTTTCCATCACAAGATTTCTTGATACCGACTGATCGCTATGAACAGTGACGGCGCCAAGATTTCAATATTTTTTTTTTTTTTTGGGGGGGGGGGAGGGGGGCTTAGGTAAGCTATGGGGGTGGGGGTCCAAGGTCAAGATGCCGAAGGAATCTCCCAAATGCCGCAGGCCTTATAGCTGGCGGAGGGAACGGGATCTCCCCCTCGCGTGTGTGGGGATATTATGGAGTTCTCCCCATGAAAGATTTCTATATTTGGAAGCCCTGGGAGTGGGAGCGATATATGAACATTTCTACAACACCCGACATGACGTGTATTGTTGTGTCGTTTGCGGTGTGAAATTGGGTGGGAAAACCACGGTCAGATATAAATTTGAAGTTTGATTTGAGGGGGGGGGGAGGGACAGCTATCCCCCTCCAGTGGCACCGCCACTGGATTGTTAAACGCCCTGTAAAAAGGATCAGATAGAAAATGAATTCAGTATCAGTGAGTGTAAGTAAAATTGTCTGGTATTAAATTTATGGAATTAGGAATTCCGACGATTTAGTTTGTAATTGTAGTCCGATTTAGCTGGTCGCCTTAAATAGCAAATGCATTTGGAATTGGATTTGGAGACTGACAGGCTGACTGTTTGATCAGACTCGGTCACTGATCAAACACGACAGTCGTTCACCTTCTGATCTTCCTTATCTTTCGAAGGAATCAGTCATGAACTATTTACTGAATGATTTTATTTTCAAAAACAAAATGTATCAACACTGCGTGTACACGTATTGATAATTGCCTCTTGCAATCACAGCCCGAAGACGGCAAACCGTCTTTCCTGGCCGAAATTGTTGTACAACGTTACAAGAAGCCCTGCGTGACGCAAAAGTGGGTCAATCCGAAAGAAGCAACAATTTTTTGTGGAGTTTCCACTGCAGCGAGGCGCTTGGGTGTAAGTTACTGTACACTGTATCACTTTAAAACCTCAAAAATGAAAAGTTCGTGTTCGAAATATCATTACCAGGTACCGGTACCGTGACTTCTTGATAAATATTAAAGTGAATTTTTTTTATTGCGTCAGAAAAAAGGGAAAAAATTACGATCCGAAAAGTACAATGCATTGCAATGAAGAGCAAAGTCTCAGGAATCCCATTGTGTCCCTCTTTTAATTGTATATTACGTATCTTCCAGCGGAAATCGTCCTAAGCACGAGAGGGGTAAACCTTTTGTTTACAAAAAAGAGCGTCAGAAATGAGAAATGCGAGAAAACATCGACTCGTCGTTTTTGAACGTCTCGCGAAAGGAAAATACTTAAAATTATAGAATTTCTTGCAGACACACTTGTTCTTAGATATTTTATTAACAAGCGTGCGACTTTGTGGCCAACAATTTTGATTTTTTTTTTTGTACAAGCAACTGAAGTTTAAAAAATGAACGACACATGCAGCGCAACTTGCGTTTCTTTTGTGTTGTTGTGGTTTCGATTTTTGACGGACCCTGCCAGATGACGCCATATCTGATATCTATGGGTAACGCTATTCCTGCACGTTCACCTGTTCCTTTTTCAGAAATCTAATTCGATTTCTACCAATGAAAACAATACAATTTGATCTACTTCGACTCCTATTTTTCGTCCATGGTGTTCACTTCCGGACACAGATTTTTGGATTGCATGGATATATATTTTTCTGAAATATTCAAAATTTCGATCTTATATTTTCACACATACACACACGTTACCATTATGCTCTCTTCGTTCGCGGCCATCGGCCGCTCACTACGTTCGTTATAAATGTATAACGTCACGTGAGTGGGGTGGGATACATATGTCTCTCCCTGCTATCTCACCCGGGACACACGTGTGTTACACGTGCAGTGGGGGGAAGAAAGTGATGTCCGCGCATGAGTTCACCAGGTTGTAAGAATTATCATCAACGAAAATTTAATTAATGAAGCGCCGGGTTATACCCGGCGCTTCATTAATTAAATTTTTGATGATTATTCCTATAATTATTTTTATTTATATTTTGTATTTATGTATTGGTGTTTAAGGTCACACGTTTCTGAACAATGGCTAATCACGACAACTTCGGGGAGATAAAACCAAGTTTAGTCAATAGTTTATAACAAGTGCATGGAATCTAATATTATTGCGTCCGTGGGAATATTGCCCACCCGTGGAAAGTGACCATTCCACGGTGTCCGTACTGTAGCACACAAAGTGAAATGCATTAACCAAGAGAAATGTCCACTGTTCAGTCTGCCGACAAAAATTCGTGTCACGACATGCCCACTTGAGGTACCACCCTTATCGGGTGCCTTTACTTTTGAGTACACTATTTTACCCATGCCTCAATACTACAGAGAATGGTTGAAGAAGAGAAAACGTCCACATCCTTAAACTTCTGCAAACATGACCAAACCTATTGACGAAACAGCGGTTAGTGTCTCTATTGCTATGTTCCATAATGGTAGCGAGAACATTCAACTACGAGTTAAGATAAATAAGTTACAAAACTAAAGTCTGTATGGAGTCTGTATGGACAAGTGAAAGTACAGACAGACGAACGGACGTATCTGGGAAGGAATATCATATTTAATAAATAATAATGCTTACAGTTAAAACTAGATGTCCTGTCACGAATAGTGCGCTTATGTAGGCTTAATTGCGCGTTGGAATTGCGCGCAATTGCCATATCGAATGGCACTCAAAGCACGGCAGGTTCTCCTGGTTACTCATAGCAAACACATGCAATGTTTCTGCCAATGGACCTCCGGGTTACCCGGAGGTCCATTGGCTGAAACATTGCTTGTGCACAGGCCATATGTACAGAATTTGATAGCTTTACTTGGGCCATAACGCGCACATTAACGCGCATATCAACGTGCTATTTGTGCGCATTTCATGACAGGACTTCTAGTTTTAACTGTATCCCCCGCAGCACGCAGAGATAATGTTAAAGTCAGCTTGTTAAATACAGGAAGACAATACTTTTTTATCCTTTTAAAATTATACAAGCTTCCTGATTGGTCAATAGCCATTGCATACAGTACGATGCATTTAACTGCAACGGGTTTCACAAAGTTCAACGGGGTGTATCAGAATAACACGTGACATTTAAAAGGGGTGTACATACATTCTATATTACACTTCGCCAATTTCCAATTCACCCATCACATCAACCATGTTCATCAACAATAATAAACATTCAGACTCACAAACAAAATGAGAACAACATTGCTTCATGATAATATTCCGAAAACTTGAAATAAATCATGTTTTCATAACCCCGATGTCCGATTTTACTGTCGAGAAGAGGGAATCTGTTGTGGTGTTTCTATTCTACAGACACGTTGTGGTTTCGAGAACATGAACTTATCTCATTATGTGAATTGTCTCTTCAGTGAAACTTATTAAGACACTTGTACAAGTTTTGATGTAGTGTATCCGATTCTCCGATTCTCACAATTCACCACTGTAATGAATAGAACACTTATAAAGTCACCTCGTGTCCCACAATAATAACGACGAGTCATTTACCAAAAATGCTCTTGATTGAAGTCTCCTAAATGTTTGAGTTCCATTGAAGGGAAATAACTCCAAATCTTTCTCGTTCAATAAGAAAAAAGATATGTTTCTTTCAGTTTCTGTAATTATAATTTTTATCAAGGTTTTCGTCACTGGAATACCGTTAGAGGATTATATAATGAAACAAAAGCACGACACACTGAAGAGGCAGAGTAATAAATTCGTTACACGGTGTTTCAGCAGGGTGTACGAGACTGTATTTACGCTTCTACAGTTAAAACTAGAAGTCATGTCATGAAATGTGCACAAATGGCACGCCGATCTGCGCGTTAATCTACGCGTTATGACCATAGTAGGGCTATCAAATTCTGTACAAGTGGCCTGTGCACAAACAATGTTTCAGCCTATGGATCTCCGTGTAACCCGGAGGTCCATTGGCAGAAACATTGCCTGTTTTTGCTCTGAGTAACCAGGAGAACCTGTCGTGTTTTGGATGTCATTCGACATGGCAATTGCGCGCAATTCCCACGCGCAATTAAGCCTAGATAAGCGCACCGTTCGTGACAGGACTTCTAGTTTTAATTGTATGATTCGTATTTCCTTCGACTTTCAGCGATTCGAATTTTAGAAGGGTATACAGTCCCATACATCCTGCTGAAACACCGTGTAACACCGTGTAACTAATAGTATAATATAGCGATAACGTAGTCTAAATGAAACGAGATACTATGATGAATAACAGTTTTGACTGGTGCACGAGGAAATAAAATGGCACAGATTTAACCCATTACACAGGAATCGCCCATTTCAATTTTGTTTCCGTGGAAACTGTCACGTGGTATGATACTCATGTTGGGCTCAGTATCTTAAATTCTAGGTTGACCTCCCCCCCCCCCCCCCCACCCCCATCTCCAAAAAAAAAAATCTCCTGATCATGGGTTTCTCGGAAAAGGTTGGGCTAGAATTATGAAATACCAAGTCGGGCAGACGCCCTTGCTTGCCCAGTGAAAATATACACAAGCTTTGGAGTACTCAATTGGGCAAAATCTCTTGCTTGCCCGACAAAAGTATACACAGATCAGAAAAAGAAGGTGCAATAAATTCCCGACTCAATATAATGGTAAGCAAACATGACAGACTTTTATGTTGCAGTTTTAGTTGCAAAGATCCAGAAGAAATTCTTTCTTCAAACATCAATGTCATATATCTTGAAAAACTGAGTGATTATGTACGCTCTAAAATCAGTTGTGTTAACAATTAACCCGAACTATCTGGATTGAGTGAATATGAACTCAATTGGGTTCACTTTCACTCAACCCAGTTAATCTGGGTTGGATTTTAACTCAACTGATTTTAGAGTGTAGTAGGGTACGGTACTTTACGCATAAATTCACCAGCTGTATGTTTAACCCTTTAACTAACACGAAATGCAGACGACACTTATCAATAAAATTCTTGAATAACTAATTTTTTTCATTTTTTGCGTCAAAAACATAGCGTATGACCCTCATTGGAACGAGCTCGTTCCAATGAGTGGTCATAAGCTATGTTTTTGAGACAAAAAGTGAAAAAAATAATGAAAATTGGATGGTGATTTTTGTGAATAGCGCTGGCCGGTTTTGGCAGTTACGTTGGGTAAAGGGTTAAAATACAGGATTTTATCAATGGAAAGTATATTTGTAGTATACTTTGATTAAAACAATTATGCATGTTCCAACTGGTTGGGGGACATAACTGAGACGTCCGGAACCGATGCTCTACACCCCGCCCCCAAACAAAAAAAAAATATTAAGGCCTTGATTACCCTAATGTCTATTTATCTTCTATAGTATCGTAGAGTTTGTGGAGTGAGTGTTTCTTCGATATCGTCCCTCGAGTGAAAGTCGCCATCTTCAATACTTGTTGGATATGGCGCTTTGGTACACTGGATGGACGAACTGATGTTTTTAATTTTTAATTTTGGGGGGGCAAAGTGGACAATATTGAGATATGTTTCATAATAATCACATATAAAAATGTAAAATCTGTATTTTCTTCAAGATAATTTCAAATAACTCCACTCCAGATACACGATTGCATTTTTTGCTCTCTCACATACAAAGCAGACATTTATTTCGCCTTCCATTTTCTCTTGTTAAAAATTAAAAGCGAAGTTATTTACCATGGAGCTGTCCATCAAGATGCATGCACGAAAAATATCATGAGTTTAAAAACAGTTAATGACGGCCCCAATGCCAAGGTAAAATGATGACTTTCTAAATACAGGCGAAGAGTTCTAGTTGCTCTGCACACTCATTAATTTAACATAGATGCGCCACATTAATCGACGACTGCAAGGCACGCGGTCGTAATTTGAAAGTGGCAAGTCAAAACAAGGTAGGGTCTTAATAAATGGAATTTAATAATGTACGAAAATACCGAATGTCGAAATACGGAGGGCAGCTGTTCAGTCAATCGCACTTTGGACTTGCGTACTTAAGATCATAGTGTGCACCCAGCTGGGGACATTTGCATTGTTTCTTTGAGCAAGATACTTGGTCCCATTTTGCACGAGGAAAGTGAATGCGGCTCATTATCTCTCGCAGGGCTTCGTTTGCAAAACTAAATAACAAAATGGACGCCAACACAAGCAGTGAAACAGTGCATTCGAAATATCAAATAAATGGAAACATCAAACACCCTGACACGTAGCTCTAAAAAATAGCAAAGCGTTCTGGTTTTTCAATATTACCAATGGTGAACAACATTGGCGGATCTAGGATTATGGGGTGTGGGCGTGAGGCCATGTTCCAATCATTATGATGCAAAACATTGTCCGACGCGTGTGGATGCGAGCTGTTGGCGAACACGAGAGATATCCCACATTCGTCGGCAGGGTACTGGGTCCCCGATGGGAAACATTGTAAAATAAAGTTCAGTGTGGTCCCTTCCCTGGTAGTTTCTGTGTATATGACCACAACGTTTTCAAGGCAAAATAGTCTCGCTATTTTATATACACTCAATCAAATTTTCAAACGAGACTCTCGTCGAAGCTGTGGATTTTGCATGGGGTGCGGTATTATCCGTGATAACACGTGGCCATCCATTACCTACAGTAGTAGAATTCCACCCTCGTCGTAGATAATTCCATGTCTCCTCGTACAATTATTTAAAAATCGAGTTACAAAATACAGAAAAAAGGTGCGTCGGGTGAAATTAACAATTAACATTTACAGTACGGCCGACGTGGACTGGTCACTTTCCACGGGTAGGCAATATTTCCACAGACGCAATAATATTAGATTCCTAACACTAATTATAGGAATAAGTATGAAAAAAATTAATTAATAAAGCACCGGGTATAACCCGGTGCTTCATTAATTAAAATTTTGCGGATGATGATTTTTGACTGGTAAACGCATGCGTGGAAATCTCTGCCCACACGTTGATTACAACCAGTCTACGAAGACTTTACTGTACGTGAATCGCATAAGGTATCACAGAACTAAATATTTTTCCATAGGCGGCCATTATAACGTCCAGGCGGAAAAAATATGATCGCATCACTTTAATTTTGGCATTCAAATATCTCTGTCAAGTAGAGCCCTTCAGACAACTTTTTCTGATCTGAAAACAGGGAGTCATGCAACAAATAAGAGAGAAAAGCTGACACAAAGGGAAGTACCGGTCACGTGCACATATTTTTCAGCGAATTCCCTACAAAAACACACAAAAAGTAAATTGTATTTTTTAGGTCCAAAAGTCATCAAATCACCCTCTTTTTTATCATGCAGGAATATTCAACAATAAAGCAAGATGCCAATAGAATGTTTCAAACGTTTATTGAAACAATATATTTTTCCAAGGTTGTTTATTTTTAGAGATTACATCATTTCCGAGTGTAAAAGTTTAAGGCGGTTCACTCTAATTTCAATATTTAGTTCCGCGATACCATAAGAAAATGAAAATCAAAGCCAAATTCTATAGTAACTGTATTTTATTTGTATAAATCTATCACAGTTTTCTTGGATACAGGATCGATGACTCATACGTCAAACAAATCTAGACAAAACACATGATTATTTCATTAATCGTAACACTCTAATTACTTTCAGAAGACTGATAGAAACAGATCGTGTTGACATGGTCGACATTTGGGCAATAACCTACGAAAAATGTATAAATAACGTAACTGTGAGAACCTAAAAATATCGATTAACAATTTTTAAATTTCCACAACATAGTCATCAAAGTGGGTCTGTCGAAGTACAATATCCGATGAAAACGAAGTTGGGAACTTATAAAAATCAGATTTGGCGATACATCGTCAAGTGTTGCCCATGGATGTGTCAGTGCCTTTTAGCAGGTTTGACAATTCCACGTCTATGCAGTTCCAAAAGGGCACTCCGAGGAGATTTTCGATGCAAAATTATTTAACATTTAAGACGTTAGACATCCGCCCTCTTCATCCAGCCTCTTGTTGTGACGTCGGATTACATTAATAACTCCAGCTTCCGGATTATATCTATAGTATGTTAACTACGTAAGTAATATATTCCGGCAAGATGAAGTGGAAATGAACGACTAGGAAAGACGTCTCTATCAGCTCCTCATGAAGTAACGCCATTCTCTGGGCGCTTCAGTCTGGGTATGGTCACTTCTGAATGAGCCACTACTGAAATACAATACTGTGATCAAAAAAGTGAAATTTGTCTCGATAGGATCGAGATTCGATCGAAATTCTCTGCCCGTTTTTTTAAGTGGCGGTGAACCTGTCTCTCGACAAAACGTCACCCCATTAACTGGTAGAGTGCGGAAACCCATATTTGGGCTTTAATCTGAAGTGCAGGTACCACAACTTGAAGGTTCATATTCAGTGGATGTGCTTTGTATTAACTTGGAAGAGACATTATTTTGTCTGTAAGAGTTTGCCTTGTTACAATTTATGGGAGAGTGCCAGCTGGCACTCTCCCATAAATTGTAACAAGGCAGCGACATGTGTACAAGATTTGTTGGCCAAAAATAATTCAGCACTCTACCAGTTAACCTGATAGAGACATTTCGCACAATGAAAGACAACTGATGAGAATTACGAATGGGGTACTACGTCACTGGAATTTGTGTTCTTCCTATCAGCTGTCGTTTTCCCACATCCGTAGTTACGATTACGCTTTCTCATTAAAACACGCAGGTATATCATATTGAAAAAAAAGTTTGAGAACGTTTCTCCGTCACTCTACGTGTGGACTTACTCTAAGATTATGACCTTAATCTGTAATCTCTATGTGGCCTAAATTTCCATCTCTTACCGGCAATCACATCAATCGTCACCGCGTAACACGAGACAATTGAGAAACACAAACGGACTCGTGATCGTCAATTCTACAAAAAAGGTTTTTTGACCGCCCGACGAATTTATGACTACTGTTAACCATTCGTAATGTGTATCAGTCGCTGTTCATTATGCGAAAGGTGTCTATCATAAACACGATCTTTAATCTTAAACCTTCCAACGTAACCAACACAAACTTACACATACCACAACAATTAGCGATTCCAGATACAACCCATAATTAGACTGAATGTAGAAATAATACTGTGGGGAAGGAAACTTGTGAGTTGATACAGTACAGCCGCCGTGGACTGGTCACTTTCCATGAGTGGGCAATATTTACACAGACACAATCATATCAGATTCCAAATCCTAAGTATAGGACTAATCATAAAATTTAATTAATGAAGCACCGGGTACAACCCGGTGCTTCATTAATTAAAAGTTTGCTGATTATGATTTTGTTATTACCTGGTAAGCGCATGCGTGAACATCATCGTCCATGCGTGGATTACGACCAGTCCACGGCGACTGCACTGTAACTTACATATATAATGGATCTCAACTCTACCTCTGAAACCAACTCACTCAAAACGTCATGACCTCGACGTTGACGTCTGGCGTATATCGGGTATCAGTCGTGTTATGGACAATATTTCCGTAATGAGCTATTCGATGGTGAACATGTGATACATGTACATTATCATGATCATGTGCATGACTGCAATTTGTATCAGATTCAAGGCCGTGTTTACAATCAGATCGGAACGAGCCCGTTAGGGCGAGTTGTGATCCGATTGTAAACAGGGCCGAGAATCTGACACAAATTACAGGACATGCATTTGGTCATGATAATACATTTATCTAACAATCCCGTTACATGAAGCCTGTTTCCCCCGTTTTTCAGTTTAAATTGGGTTGGAATTGGTCAAACTTTTGAATTTCATATTTTAGTGCGTAATAACAATCCATATAATGATAGTATTTGTCATACCGCGGTGTTTATCAGAAGTTGAATCTATATGATACGGAATCAGAAAAAAAGTCGTCTATATGATACGGAATCGGAACACATTATGAGAAACGTACCGTTTCTCGTGGGTTTCAGACCAAAATCTATATAATTGTTAGATAAGTTGTTTGCCGCATGTAATTACTAATGCAGTAATCCATCTCGAAGATTAAAAAAAATGATGTTGTATTGCACAATGTGTCTGGGCCCTGCGTATCTTCGAAATTCGTTTCGATTCGAAATTATCCCGATGATTCGATTGGATTCGAGTTTGGCTAATTCGGTATTTCCGAGTCGTCAAGGTGTTCTCAAAATCCTACCAACTGTCTCCTCTTGTACCATCGGGTGTCCTGTACAGGAGTGGCATAATCGAACGATCCGTGCAGGGGACCTGATGATAGAATAGTAATAGTTCAAGGAGATCCCGCTTCTGAAACTACTTTCGTTCTGTTTCTGGACTATTTCGCTTTTTTGATTGACTTTCCCAATCAGACGAGTCGTCGTTGAATAAAATACTTGAACGGATACTGACCAATTTTTGAAGTAATATCTGCAATTTGTAAAAAGCCAATTCAAGATTCGATTCGATGCGACATTCTCTGCCTGCTTTGAATCCAGATTCGAATCTACTCAGAATCGGAGATTCGTGGGACCCTGTTGTGTGCATTTAAACCTTTACCCAACGTAATGGTCATATGCGGCCAGCGCTAAGCACAAATATCGCCATTCAAATATTATTATCTTGTCATTTTTTGTCTCAAACAACATAGCTTATGACACCTCGTTGGAACGAGCTCAACAAAGCTCGTTCCAACGAGGGATCAGAAGCTATGTTTTTGAGACAAAAAGTAAAAATATTTAGTTATTCAAGATTTTTTTTTTTTTTTCGAGTGACGTCAACTGATCCGTTAAAAAAGGGTTAATTACCAACACCATAAACAAAAGTAGAACTGAAACATTATATTGTATTGGTCTATTATTAGTTACACAGTTTGTTGGTGGTCTAATATGGTATATATGGTGTCAGTTAATTCCACATTGGACTCGAGTCCAATATGGAATTAACTGATACCATATATACCATATTAGGCCACCAACAAACTGTGTAACGAATATATCTTACCGACTGCTGCATCGATGCACAGAACTAATAACAACAGCGATCAAAATTAAATGAGAGAATTCTCACAATGTCTTCACGTGTCTTTGCCTTGTTACAATTTATGGGAGAGTACAGGCACTCTCCCATAAATTGTAACAAGGCAAATTCACACATACCAAACAGTTTCATTTCGAAGGTAACATGACACACACCCACAGAATATGAAGCCTTTCAAGTTGCCTAACCTGCACTTCAGACCAAATATGGGCTTCCAACACTCAATCTTTCAACTTGAAGCGTTTATCGGCAACCGCCATTTTGAATAATCAATGAACATAGGGTAGATTACCCATAGCTGTCAGCGTGTATTGATGTTGACAGGCAGTATATGGTTTTATATGCAGTCTGCTTGTGACGTCTTTGAACCAATGAAATTTCCAGATACTTGTAGGAGGTAAGATATTATTCTGTACGTGTACACATTCAATACTGTTCGGAAAGACACTACGAAACTCGAATAGACCTCGTATAATATGTGATAACACGCTTAACCTTGCAACTCCAATAAACATTTTCTAAAACCCAAAAATCTACGCTAAAATTAAAATTCTAAACAGTTGAGAGAAAATCTAAAAATGAAAAAAAGAAGAAATGTCGATTCTTTCCATTGTTATTGAATTATTTATTGGTGCTTAAGGTCTCTTAATTCTGCACAATGCCTAACCGTGGCCTCAATATGGAGAGACATTCAAATCTAGCCAATCGTTTAATGACATGTTGCTCATTTTAGTGGACTTCTACTACAGGCATTCGTTACCGGCTGTTATTTTACCAGTAAAACATAATTAGTTTTCCACAGTAAACAAGAACTGCTTCACATCCTAGGGTTCCCACGGAGATCTTCCCATTTAAGATGAGTCTTTGTTAGCTGTTGCGACATATTTGGCAAATTCTCCCAAATATCAAGTCCTGTGATCGCAAAAACGGACTGATGTCTCGATCAGATCTCAGCTGGAGCAACACACTTACAACAATGGGTCTAGATTTCGTGAACAAAAATATTGCGAAGTCGAGGCAGAATAAAGAAAGCGAAAAGAAACCAGCATTTGAGATGCACTGTTCCCACATTTCTCTTTCGACAGATGGTAGTATTATGTTGAAGAAGCTTGAGCGAGAATATCGACAAGTTCGAGACCGAGTCGCGATCCAGTCAGGATTTTCTGCCAGCTTTTTGTAATTGTTGTACGATATATGGACTGTTCTGATATAACTGCATTAGGGCTCGGCGTACAGTACGTGGAGAGTGTATTATCACTAAATCACCCGCAGAGTGGAGATTCCACCCAAGCAATAATTGCAAATTTGTTGCAAATCATAACCAGCACAAGCAAAGTTTCAGCCAATGGACCTCCGGGTTAAACCCGGAGGGCCATTGGCTGAAACATTGCTTGTGCTTTTTTTTTTGGCTTCATCAGACAGACGGCATGAGCGTTCGCGCGTGCACAGCGGACAATATACAAGAACAAACACTCTCCACTCCGCGTGATTCAAATTGCCATCTACGACTTAATCTTGTTTTCATATTTAAGGAAATAGTGGGTATATATTACGAGATATATTACCTACTGGACTAACGTCACTTGTCAAAAGATGAAGCATAAACCCACACTCATCGCACAAATGTTCTATTTACCCTCCTTGCAAATCACGCGGTGTCTCGTTTGGTGTAAACGTGCAGCAATACGTTATCAGGGACACGATATAGTACACGATATATTTTAAAAATATATTGGGCATATTCCCTGTGTCTTAATGTCATAAATTTAGTGGCTGCTCGATAAACGAATTAGACCAACCAATGCGTTCGACGTACAGCCTCGCGGCAGAGAAATACCATCAGCGTAGCGTTTATGCAATACACGGAAAGTGTTTTACCGGAACACAAAACGGTATTTTTTTCGTTTCCCGAGAGAAAGTATAAAGCGCTATGACAGAGAAGAGGGTTTTGTTCTGAAAATAAGTAAATAAGTTTTCACTTGCAATTTCGTATATTAGGTGTACGGGAACAGTATTAGATAATCGATTTCGGGTTACAGAAAAAATCCGCTGAAGAAATTCGATTGTTAAACCTATGTGTGTGGGTTCTGGAGCTGGAAATCGCCTTTTGAGTGCAAAACAGCGCCATCTACAGACGAAGCATTGATGTACATAAGGAACGAACTATTGACTCTAGTTAGAAACTCCCATGAAATATGGTTAAACAATCATTAAATGTCTTAAAGAAACGTGGTTTGAGGCTTATAATGTCTAATTATTGATCCCCAGCACTACCACCACACCCGGTCGCCACATCCTTGCTGGTGCCATGCCAACCAATCCACTTATGATACAGTGCAGTCGTCATGGACTGGTCGTTGTAAGCGCGTGGGCAATGATGTTCACGCGTGTTTACCGGGTAATAAAAATCACAATCAGCAACATTTTAATTAATGAACCCGGTTCTTCATAAATTAATTTCCTGATGATTATTCCTATAATTAGTGTTTGGTATGATGAAATCTAACATTACTGCCTCCGTGGAAATATTGCCCAGCCGTGGAATGTTGCCAGTTCACCGCGGCCATACTGTAATGCCAATCGCAAATTGCTTCCGGATATTACCGACTTGTTACATAAAGTATTATTGAGAGAGTTGGTGCATAGAGGTCTCAGCAGGTGACGGTGCTGATGCGGATACAAGGTTTTCAGTGTTAAGCTCCTCGAGACTAACCCGACTTAATTAATTTTGAGATTAAATTAACTGGTAGAGTGCTGGAAGCCCTAATTCTGAAGTGCAGGGACCACAACTTGAAGGCTCATATTCAGTGCCTGTGCTTTGTATTATCTTTGAAGTGATATTATTAGTCAATATGGGTTTGCCGTGTTACAATTTATGGGAGAGTGCCCGCACTCTCCCATAAATTGTAACAAGGCAAAGACTTGTGTACACGGTTTGATGGCCAAAAATAATTTAGCACTCTACCAGTTAAACTGTAGGTATCCGGTGCCTGAACTATCGTATTACTAGACCGACTTCACGAAAATAATTCCTGTGCGTACGAATCTATCAAATACACAGATAAGATGACTTCATTGTAATACCGATCCCAGCCAATTACCCAATAGTTTTGTTTGTCTCGTGAAGAAAAAATAAGACTCCAAATTAATACTAGGAGCTTGCGTTGTCCCTAATTACAGGTCATGGTCTATGTTTCGGACAAAAATAGGCAATCCTGGAATACATGACAACACTGCGTGCAAACGGTGTTAGATTATTATAATCCCTAATGGGTACGGGTGTGGGATGGGAAAATCTCACCCGAGGACAAGATATTTGGGCCAGACACGAGGCTTGCCGAGTGTCTGGACCAAATATCTTGTCCCGAGGGTGAGATTTTCCCATCCCTGGACCAAATATCTTGTCCCGAGGGTGAGATTTTCCCATCCCACACCCGTACCCATCAGGGATTATTTTTCTCCCTCCACCATACAGTGGTTACGTTAGCCAGAGGTAATCGGTGGTCACGTGCTGATATAATCAACTCATTTGGTTTTCGTTGTTTTGAAAAACTAATGACACCATCGGAAAGATCATGCAAAAGTTATGTATATACCAAAGGTATATACCACGAAATCAATTATGAACGGTGGCATCTTTGGGTTTAACGAGTTTTAGAGCATCAAACTTTGATCACACGGCATTCCAGCAAAAAACTGATCCGATATGCATAACGTCATAATAACGTTATAAATGTATGGCGTCACGTGGGTGGGGTGGGATACATCTGTCATCTCACCCGAGACACACGTATGTTACACATGCAGTGGGGGAGTAAAATAGGAAATTAGAAACTTTGGACAGCAAAACTACGTTTTACGGACTACCAAAAAAATGCTGCCCCTTAATACTCGCGTTCATTTTGTTTAAAAGAAAGAGAAGGATTTTTTTGTGAAGAAATATTTTCAAATGGATTATAAAACTTTTTTAATTATAAATCTAAATTGGCGATAAAATGTTATTTTAGGTTTTTTGGTATAAAATTTCCGGATACGATTCTCCTTTCTGAGAGCAGGCGAAGTGCAGTACCTCTAACGTGCTGTATCTCAACTCGCCAGGTCAAACCAAAGAGATTCCCAGACGTTGCATTTTGTTTCTTAAACAGAATGTGTTATGGCTTCTGCTTTCGATTTCCGTCATGGTAGAAGGCTTGGCGGTTTTAAAACCACTTATAAATATATATATATCGCTATATGTTCCTGTTAGGAGCTTGAACAGAGTTAGAATGTAGAGGAGCTGACAGTTGCTCGTCGATGCTCGAGGGTTCTCTCTGGGTACTCCTGCTTCCCCCACCCGTAAAACCGCCACGGTCACGATTAGTCATTGTGCATAAGTATGTGACATTAAACACCAATAAATAAATAAATAAATAAATAAATAAATAAATAAATAAATAAATAAATAAATAAATAGAGTAACTATTAACAGGTAACGAAACTACTGAGAATAATCTTCGAAATAATTATACCCTTAAAATAGTACCTTTCATCGTTGAGTGGAACGGACTCCCAGAGGAGTTACAGTACGTGGAGAGTGTATTATCACTAAATCGCCCGCAGAGTGGGGATTCCACCCTAGCAATAATTGCAAATGTGTTGCAAAACATAACAGGCACAAGCAAAGTTTCGGCCAATGGACCTCCGGGTTAAACCCGGAGGTCCATTGGCTGAAACATTGCTTGTGTTTTTAGTCGATATATATAAAAATTTGAAAGTTATAGTTTGGATGATAACTCCACTCCTCGGGTGATTTAATTACAATCCACTCTCCACGTACTGTAAGTCTGAACTGAAGTAGACATCATTCAAATGGACCTTACGCACAAGATTAGCAAACGATAGTTTCTCGAATAACTATAAGTTTCCATTGTTTGCATCAAAACACAAATCGTATGGCCCCCTTATGGGAACGAGCTCATCGAGCTCGTTCCAAACAGGGGCCAAAAGCTATGTTTTTGAATTTTGAGGCAAAAGAAATGAAGAAAACAAACTGAAAGGCGATTTTGGAAAATAACGCTCGCCGTTTATGACCGTTACCTTGGGGTTCAGTGGATTGTTCATCTGAGCCAGTTGTTCAGATTTCGAATTCATTCCTAAACGTCCATCCATAAATTGTTCAACAACTGCTCTGAGGGGAGTCGAATGGAGAATATATGATGCTGATAAAACTACCCACCAGAACATAGATGAGTGGAGACAACAATTATGCACAGATGGCTCTCATTAACTGACAATGGACACACATTCTATATCCGAACAAACCTAGTACATGACTCGACGTACTGTTGTTGTAATCTATATGACAAATACAGTCCGTGCATTCTATCGCTCTTCTATAATATTTAACCACACGCATTCCACGTGCATTAACCAAATATCGACAATCTTCATACCTAACCATTTTAAAACAATCCTCACGTGCAATATCAATTGCATACACACCCTGAATGGCAACCAAAATATCGAGCTAACTGTTGCAATCGTAAACAACCAGTTATCACATCCCAAAATACACCACGCTTGCGCTAAGAAAGTTTTAAAACTCGATCCAGATCGCTCGGTGATTTGACTAATCGAGGGCCCTTTGGTCTGACAATCTGTTCTTGCTGCTGAGCTGCTCTGACTGTAACAACAGACGAACTCGAGGTACTGTCTTCCACAAAGTCACGTGATATGCTAGGTCTATAGCCTAAAATGTCTAATATGGCATCCACTGTCTTGCACAGGTCGTTTTCAAAATTGCTCATTCTCCTGAAAACAGAATTACAAATATGGTACATTTGTTCTTAAATAAACATATATAGTGGAGAAAGTATTATAATAAAATTCAGCCGTGTTATCATCGTCATACAGAACATGCGTACCAGGTCTATCAGTCTTAGGGAATTCCGGTATTCCACTGAAGCATGCAAAATGTTGTACTGTCCAACTTGAGCGACGAACCAGAACTAGGTCGTACAATGACATGTTTTACAGGTGTGAATCGTCCCGTGGGCATAGAAAGGCACCGCGTGCAATGCATTAGAATTGCACATGGAGCCTTGATGCACTCAATATATGAAGTAATGCCAGAGAACAGTAGTAGGTATCTCGTTGTCCACAGAAACCATATCCGTGAAAGGTTAACTGGTTCAACGTGGTTTTAAGTACAACTGCTCTTTGTAAAAACAAATACAATGATGTAAGTTTCGTATTTCATTCCTACTGTTCAGCCTTCAACAACTAAATTGACAATTAAACAAAATAACAAAATAAGGGAAGTAACATTCGGGAGAAGGTATATAAGGATAATGACAAACTCGCTATTCAGCACGTTAAGTCCACATAGACGGCGGTCACACCATCGTACGTCAAGCATCCGATTTTTGATTCGACAGTAGTCCAATACGTCATCGGATTGATATAGAATGCATGTATAGTGTTATAGAATAAACGTATAGTGTTTTTAAGTAAAAAAATTATTCTACGAGTAGGATTAAGAATGAAACCGACGAGCCTCTGGCGAGTCGGTTTCATTCTTAATTCTATGAGTAGAATAATTTTTTTACTTGAAAACACTATGCGTTTATTTTGTTTATCCCATAAATCTTCTACAACGCAGATGCAGCAAAATCGTGCTATAATTCGCTACAAAACATAGCGAGAAGTGAGGAGAACATTGGTCCAATTCAATCGACCAGCAAACTTGGCAAAAATAAACAAGGCGCAGTTATACATTTCTGTCTAAAGAAAATTCCCCTACAACCTTGAACTAAACTTGCAAAAATACTTTATTATGTGAGCAGTGGATGGTGTTTTCTACTGGCATTGTGTAATACTTTCAAAAAGATTTAAAGAAATCAACAATCGAACTATTAATTATGCTAGAGAAATGTGGTAGAGGCCGGAGGTCAACAAGTCCGTCGCTACTAGGGGAATAACTTCTTCCAGTGTTAAGTTAAACCTATGGGAAAATTTATCATCCTACTAGGTGAATAAAGCAAAAAATTATCCAAGGCCGTTATTGTTCAAATAAACGGCCATTGTGGGATAAAAATGAAAACTACAGCTTTCCGTTGGGTGGTCACATTATGTGAACGAAAAACTGTTCGTATACGTTGCTACTGTTCGTCCAGCTGAAATGGAACGTGCCCCATTTGTGACGGGCAGAATCTAAATTTTCAATATTTTGAAGTTCAAATTCAAATCAAAGCATCAAAAACCACATAATTATGCATGTACTACGTCATTTTTGTGATTCCCGGAAGTGCTGTGTAGAAGGTAGGTGTGGATCTTTGTTACCCGTGTCTTTGTTACTCGTGTCTTATATTTTCCCCAGTACGGTAGTTAACTTAATTAAGTGGTTTAACGTATGCGTCAATGCCGCCCCCAATATTTTGATTCTTTTATTCAAATTGTTATTGAAAATTAAGATAATTTTATAAAATCACAACAAAATGCTACACTCCCCAATATACGGGGGTCCACAATGACTTGGCCCCATTTTCATGATATTTCAATTTATACATGCTACTTACGGAGAGGTTTGACACCATGGAAACGTACATATAGTGTGACCATTCAACGATGCGAATCGCAGAGAAATACAGAGACGGACTAGAAAATCGAATGCGATTGTGTGACAGCCGCCTTGTACAAAGCTGTGGTTAAGGTGGCAATATATTAGGATATCGCCCTAACGATCTGTTTGTTACAATCGTTAGTTATTCCCAGTTCCTTATTCAACATTCGTTATCAACCGATAAAATCGGTTGATAACGAATGTCGATTAAGGAATTGAGAATAAGTAATGGTTGGCACGTCCGGTTTTTTTTGTTTGTTTAAATTTGACAATACTTTCAACAGTCAGATTCACATCGTATCGTATAGTTTTATATATTTATTGGGGTTTAACGACACTTTCGACAGCCAGAGCCACCTCGTGTCAGACAGCTTTACGGGAGGAGAAAGTCGGAGTACCAGGAGAGAACCACCGAAGAACGGCGAGCAACTGTCGTCGTGCAGTTTTATGGGCAGGGAAGCCGGAGTAGCCGGAGAGAACCACCGAGCATTAATAACCCTGCACAAAAAGAGCTAGCAGCGGTTGAAAGCAAGTGCACGATCGACGTCCATCAGTCCATCAGTCCACCTTCATGCACTGCTCCTCCGTGCCAGGCAAATGAGAGTATGTATCTTACCCACGGACACAACGCAGATAATACGGGTCAGAATCTAACCGTGTTTAAGATCTCATATGTGACCGCAACATGTTCAAAATTGTCTGCTGAGGACGCAAAACACCCAACCAAAAGCGCTAGAATATTGAACCCTTTGTTTTACTAAGGTTGTTATTAATACTTTTGGAAACTTTGGATCTACAGTATTTTCCCAGTGGAAACATTTGGAGGTGGAGCCTCTGCGACATTCCCATAACAGGATGTGAAAAACTAAGACTGGGTGCAAATTTTCTAGAAAGGGTGCACCCTAAAATCAGTTGGGTTAAAACAACCCAAATCAACTGAGATGAATGAATATGAACCCAACTGGGTTCATATTCACTCATTCCAGTTGATTTGGGTTTTTTTAAACACTACAACTGATTTTAGAGTGTACAATGAGTACATATGATCGTTTAATATTGAGAATACACTTACGATGAGTCCAGCAGAAGCAATGGGTGATGAAAGTGTCTTCAAACTCAAATATTTATTTATTTATTTATTGGTGTTTAAGGTCACATATTTATGCACAATGGCTAATCATGACCGTGACAGTTTTACGGGTGGAGGAAGCCGGAGTACCCGGAGAGAACCACCGAGCAACGGCAAGCAACTGTCAGCCCCCAACATACTAACTCCACACAAGCAGGGTTAGCATTGGTTGAAGACAAGTGAACCATCGACGTGCAGTACGCCTTAGTACATGGCGTCACCGTGCCCCCACGCGGGCAATGGAGATGAAGTGTCTTGCCCAAGAACACAACGCGGTTGCCGCAGGTGGGATTCGAATCGAGGACCTCTCGGTTTGCAGCCTGCACCTCTACCTACTGAGCCACCGCGCTCCCTCAAACTCAAGTAAACAAACCAGTCATATGTGTAAGGCAAAAGATTGGCTGGACGTATACTACATCTCAATGTTAAACCTTTTAACCCTAAATGCCGCTTTTCCGGTCCAGAAACATGATGCATCAAAAGGTCGCTAGGTAGGTTGACTGCTCAGTGAATGTGTGTGTGTGTGTTGGGGGGGGGGGGGGGTAAAGAATCAATATTTTCAACAGGCAGTTCGTGTGTTGAAAATATTGATTGAGCTACCCAAGACGTAATAATGAGACAAAAACAGATCTGAACGTTTGTAATGAATCCTTTTCACATATATCAAATATTACTTCCAAAGTAATAGAATAATACCAATTGATATACTGAATTCCTACTGCATATTCTGAAACACTTTGTTAATATAATCCCATTGTATAACAGAGTAGTAATCTATAGATTTCAAACGCAGGCTGCTCGCTTTGGTGCATTTATTAAAATATTTAACACATGCTACCACCGGAAGGTGTATAGCCACCCTAATACGACAGAGAGTAAATGAAATTGAGTAATCCTGCAAAATCAAAGTTTGAGGTGTCTGAAGAAAATTGTTGCCGACACCTAACATGTCATCTTTCGTAACGTTGTCAAACAACACATTACTAACTGAGTATTATTGTCCCACGCCTTAGGTACTCATCCCTGGGCATCGTTTGTTGCCCAAAGCATTTGGTATTCCCAGTCCTCGTTTGTTGTCCCAAGCCTTAGGTATCCATTTTGAGGCATCGTCCTTCATTACATCACAGATCATATCAAATTCAACTAGAAATACAGAAGATGCAGTGATCTCGATATTACGTGTTGTGTTATGGGGTCTTTGCGATGTGTTGATGATGCCACAATCGAATGTTTTGCGAATAGAACTTATGTATCCTGACTTCAGCTGTAACTTAAACTGTCGCAGCAAGAGGTAAAGGCGATATCATCGTTCAACATTTATACTTCCGTTAACCCTTTACCCAACGTAACGGCCAAAACCGGCCAGCGCTATTCTAAAAAATCGCCAATTAATTTTCAAAATATTTTCATTTTTTGTCTCAAAAACATAGGTTAACCTATGTTTTTGAGACAAAAAATGAAAAAAATTAGCTATTCAAGAATTTTTTTTTTTGCAAGTGTCGTCTGCTTTTCACGTTAGGTAAAGGGTTAAATTCAAAGTCGAGAGAATAGAATGTACGAGAGTCACGTTCCCTTATACGTCCCAATCGTTATGGCATTTAACCTCAACATCAAACTTACCTCTGACAACCTCATCAAGAAACTCTACCCATTCTACCAGGGGTGGCGCCAGGGATATCTCGACAGGGTGGCTGACCTCTCCGACAGGGAGGGGGGGGGGGCTATAACATTTGACCTCCCAAACGAAGAAAAATGAGTGAAAATTGGTACATTGGAGAACCAAAATAGAAGCAAATTGAGTATGTTTGTTGATTATTTAACCCTTTACCTAACCTGAAAAGCAGACGACACTTGCAAAAATAATTCTTGAATAACTAATTTTTTCATTTTTTATCTCACAAACATATGTTTTGACCCCTCGTTGGAACGAGCTCGACGATCTCGTTCCAACGAGGGGTCATAACCTATGTTTTTGAGACAAAAAATGAAAAAAATAATGAAAATTAATTGGAGATTTTTGAGAATAGCGCTGGCCGGTTTTGACCGTTACCTTAGGTAAAGGGTTAAAGTAAACATATTATAATAAGGTCGGGAAATATTTCATCTATAAAGCCAGTTTGACGAACGACATTAAGGAATTTCGTTAGAATCACTATTCTCTATCAAATTTCCAGTGCTGCACGGGTTTGAGACTGACAAGACGAGATATCTACATTCGATTGTCGGAAATTTCTCGTGAAGTCGGGTTTACGAGACTCTCCGACGGACTGACTAAAAGAGGGGGGGGGGGGGGGCTGGACCTCTCCGACGGGGGGGGGGTATAGCCCCCTGACCCCCCCCTCCCCCCCCCCCCCCCCCGGCATCACCACTGCATTCTACACGTGTGAACCGCTCGCCCTGAATTGCATGCTCCCCTCTTGTAGAACCACATAGATATCACCTTCGGCTAAATATCGTTTAACCTGCAACAGAAGTCAGACTTTATAGCAAGCCTAAATTTCCCCCAAACACTTCAGGAGAGGACTGGCCGTATATATTACTGTAAAAATTCCGGGTGGATCCCCTCTCTTGCGGTTCCACTGAGGCCTCTTAAAATCAGTTCCATTGTAACTTCCTATAACATACAAGTCGATGCGTTGACAAATGTCTCAGAGGCGAAGATTTTGAGGGCTTTTTGGTCCGAATTTTTTTTTTTCTTGAAGGGGCCAAATCATATTCAGTCTCATGGGTTCGGAACCACAGAATTCCTCTCGTTGTAACATACAACTCGGGTATCGACAAATGTCTCAATGATTGGGCATCTCTGCTGTCAATAAAATTGATTTTTTTTCGCATCCAGTGGAACCATGGTCGGCCCGGTGTTTTCGATGCTAACAAGGACCCCTTTCGTCGAATGTTCCGACCCGGCCCGCGCCCGGAAAACTTCATAAATCAGGTAATTACTAAGTGAAAACGAGGTAAGTTTGCTGCTCATAGTTTTTTTGTGTTTCGATTCAATATGACGTTTGTGATTATTTAGGGGGAAAGTGGCTTAGAATCTTCATTTCGTACCCAGTTTATCGTGAAATATGCGAAACTAGTTTATTAAATTAGATCTACACCTCGCCCACGGCTCGCCCAAAAACTAAATTACAGAACTTGTTTCATAATTTCACAATAAACCGAGAGTCTTCTTGGATATTCGAACCTCCCAAGACATACAAAAACACGACACTAATTTTGATGTATATAATATTATGATAGTTGTAGTGTCCGCCCCTTTCGAGCCTCTTTGGGGGGATCTTATATGTGAGGTCATAGTAACGTTACCCAGTTCCGTCAATTTCGGTTGCAATGATAACCCACGTGAGCGGCCACCTTGTGACGTAATTGTCATACAGTACGTGGAGAGTGGATTGTAACTAAATCACCCGCAGAGTGGAATTTTCACCAAAGCTATAACTTTCTAATTTTGTACATATCGACAAAAAACATAAGCAATGTTTCAGCCGATGGACCTCCGGGTTTAACCCGGAGGTCCATTGGCTGAAACTTTGCGTGTACTGGTTATGCCTTGTAACAAATTTGCAATTATTGCTTGGGTGGAATCTCCACTCTGTGGGTGATTTAGTGATAATACACTCTCCACGTACTGTAGTACTACGTGATGTCAGCGCGCATGCGTAGTGCAAGATGTCACGGCGACACGTGTTTCCGCCGTTAATTTTTTTATACTGGTGGCCGCCTCTTAATTTGTTTGGTGGCACGTGCTTACTATATAAACGAAAGTCCTCTAACTGAATGGGATTGTAATGCCTAATTACCAAAGCAACTCGTCAACAACCTAAATAAACCAAAGACGACCCGTTTACCCAGAGTGGACCTATCCCTTGGCTTGAATCTTTCTAGAATATGCTGGTATGAGTGGCACGTGATGCCATAGGACCCAAAAGCTCCTAAAGGTGTGTTTGATTGAGCCGGAGTATATCTAATTATTACAATCATATCCTCTCGTAATCTTGGGTTTCTTCTTTTCCCAGGCTCTATTCTGACAACTCGTACCCAGCAGACGGCCCAATCCATGCTATCCCTGGTCTCGACCTATGTCTTCGACCAATCAACTACTCAATCCATTTAAGCCTCGCCCACCGTCACATCATTATCTGATACAAAATCTCGCATGTTTTCTTCGAAAAATGTCCAAGAATGAATCGAGCAGTGACTTGAAAATGTATTGCCCGGATGACTCGCATCTTACCGAGCAAATAAGCTATGAAGCAATTGTTTTAACCCGTTGAGACTTTAATTATTCTGACGTTCAAAAGTCACTGGGAATTCAGTTTCTTCAAAGTTTTCAGAATGCGACGTCAAACGTCGGAAAGTAGAAATAACAAGATATTTTTCACATTAGTGATTATCTGGTTGAGGGCTAGATTATTTTTGGTGGTTTGAATTTGTTATTCAAAACTTGTTTTATTATAAATTATTGGAGAGTGCCCACAGGCACTCTCCAATAATTTGTAATAAAACAAATTTATATAAACAAAATATTATTTTGTTTGAATGAATATGAAATATAAGCAAGGAAAGTGTTGGCTTTTGCCCTGGTATCCTCATTTTTTGAAATCCCTGATAGTCGCTTCTGGCAGACAACCAGTTAAGAAGTCTTGACAACAGGATTATGTTTGTATTTTAAGCTGCGATAACATTTGGCTCAACGGTTATCACTGATCACTATGCGGGAGAAAATAGTAATTTGAGGTTAGAACTTTAAAAAAATCGAACAATAATAACAAAACAAATGACCACAAATATCAACGTGCTGTTTGATTTCGTACGTAATAACACGTACAAAAGTATCAAAGGGTTAATTGAACAACACTTTAAAATCAGTTGGGTCAAAAATTAACCGAAATCAACTCGTTGAGTGAATATGAACTCAAATGGATTCATATTCATTCAACCCATTTGATTAGGTTTGATTTTTAACCCAACTGATTTTAGAGTGGAGTGATTACGCGTATCCACATTTGGGTATTTGATGAGGATACTTTTGAAGATAACTTTCAGAAAATGCACAGAAGGATACAGCGTGTGGATGGATTAATCGATATGCCACTCGTACTCGTGCCATATCGATTAACCCATTCACAATTTGTGTAGTTCTGTGTTTATGAAACGCCTTCACGTCTATAAAAGCAATTATTAGAAGGACACTCAGCAATTCATTTGACAAGTTACCATCAACAAAAATAACACATTTTATCGTCAACTAAATTTACGAGTTACCTGTGTTACTAGTTTCAGCTATCGCTAGCGATTCAAATTGTAATTACAGTGCACGATTTCTAGAAAATTCTAGGGAAATTCGCTTCTATTTAAAAAAATGTCCGTCAACGATTTCTGTTCCGCACATGTGTGTGGAATAGATTTTCATTTTCCGCACGGTTTAGTTCTGCTGTAGATGGGGATGTAATGGGGCGTGTAATAAATAGACAAAACTACATGTATGTTTCAATGAGTCGTTTTGTATTCAATGAGTCAGATGTGCGTAGGAAGAAAACGTCGAGACCGAAGGTCGAGACGTTTTCTTTCTACGCACATCTGACGAATTGAATACAAAACGACTCATTGAAACATACATGTGGTTTTGTATTTATTACATGACCCAAGCACCTACTGACCTAATTTTCTTTTCTATCAACGGTGGTAAACACCATGCACTTTATGCAGTCGCATTGCATAAAAAAAGTCCCGGTTGGAACAGGTTGGTGTGCAATAAGGAATTCCGTATTGGACACCCGTATTGCACGCCGTATTGCATAAGAGAGACTGCATGGGCATGTAATAAATACTTATCTCAGCATATCTATTTGCGGAGAGTTACAGCTCCTAGCACCTGTTTCACCTCTAGGTCATCTCATTGCCTTCATAACTCGTAGTTTCCACGCTTCTGATTCCGTGGTCACTAGTATGTGTCCTATGATCAGCTTTCTCCTTCCTCCTTCCTTATTCAGTACTATATTCTATAAGCTATATGTATTTGTCCTAAAAACAACTGCCACCCTTCCACTGCTCCTGGAAATACTATCCCTCCAATATTTCATTGACCTCTAGTAGTAATGTCTCCTATGTAGCTGCTACTTCCGGTCCTTCCATCCCTGGTCTACAAGTACGCTAACACAATCCGCTGATTGGTTGCTACTACTACTGTTGGGAACTGGGAAGGGCTAAATATCAACTGGAGCAGTGAGTAGAACAGTCATTGCACGGATAACTTGAATTTTTTCGAACAACTGAGGTATAGAGCGATTGCTCGAACGAGTGACTCCACCTACGGCCCTTTGGATCATGTCGTTAGAAAAGTGGTGCTGACGTCCAGTCAGCAGGATAATTGGGGTGTCGAAAGCGGTGTATCTAACATGATAAGCACTGGGACAAGCGACTATAATATTAGTTACACAGTTTGTTGGTGGCCTAATATGTTTTATATGGTGTCACTTAATTTCATATTGGCCGAGAGCGAAGCTCGAGTCCAATATGGAATTAACTGACACCATATATACCATATTAGGCCACTAACAAACTGTGTAATGAATATATCTTACCGACTGCTGCATCGATGCACAGAACTAATAACAACAGCGATCAAAATTAAATGAGAGAATTCTCACAATGTCTTCACGTGTCTTTGCCTTGTTACAATTTATGGGAGAGTGCCTACAGGCACTCTCCCATAAATTGTAACAAGGCAAATTCACACATACCAAACAGTTTCATTTCGAAGGTAACATGACACACATCCACAGAATATGAAGCCTTTTAAGTTGCCTAACCTGCACTTCAGACCAAATATGGGCTTCCAACATTCAATCTTTCAACTTGAAGCGTTCATCGGCTGCCGCCATTTTGAATAATCAATGAACAAAGGGGAGATTACCCATAGCTGTCAGCGTATATTGATGTTGACAGGCAGTATATGGTTTTATATGCAGTCTACATGTGACGTCTCTGAACCAATGAAATTCCCAGATACTTGTAGGAGGTAAGATATTGAAAATAGGTCCCATCGGTGCTAACGCAACTGCGCCCTTTTAATAGCCACGTTCAGAAACTTCGTATCGAAAGAGCTAGACTACAGCTGAATGGGTCAGAATCTGGTCTCATTTCTGTCCATTTTCCTCTCCGGAGCAACACAGAATCCCTTCTCTCGAAAAAAGAGATGCGAGTACAATACAGTTAAAACTAGAAGTCTTGTCACAAATTGTGCGCTTATCTAGGCTTAATTGCCCGTTAGAATTGCGCGCAGTTGCCATATGAATGGCATCCAAAGCACGGCAGGTTCTCCTGGTTACTCATAGCAAACACAGGCAATGTTTCTGCCAATGGACCTCTGAAGCATTGCTTGTGCACAGGCCATATGTACAGAATTTGATATCCTTACTATGGTCATAACGCGTAGATTAACGCGCAGATCGACGTTCTATTTGTGCGCATTTCATGGCAGGACTTCTACTTTTAACTGTAGATGTGAAATGCTATTTTCGTTTGCGAGCTTATTTCGCGGTATTTTATGTAGGAATTCTCGACGAGTAGAATCGCGAAAACACGCTCTTGCGTTTACTGTACTCCCTGGATGATGTCGTTGGAATATGTCAACTGTCTGTACACAAGCCACCATGGATGAGACAGATCAGGTTTGCATCATCCCCACACCCAATCGGTTAATTTCGCAACGCTCGTGATTTTGTTCCAAATAGTCGTGATATTTATAAATAGGATAGTACATTCTTGGGATAAGATGCCTTCGGACAAGGTTAGACAGAAAAAAATGAGAAAATGGGTGAGGACAATAAGCCTTTGAACACTGATAGTGTCTTCCAAGACGGTGCAATAACTGAAATTGGAAGAGTCTACATTCATTACCTTGAGGCAGGGACGTAGCTAGAGGCCTTTTAATGGGGGGGGGGGGGGGGGGAGTTAGGCCCTTTAAAATTCTAATTGGGAATCCCGACACATGAGAACCGAAGGATGGTAGGCGCAAAACTGCGAGCGTCAAAGGCGCGAATCTTTAGCAGGGGGTCTAGGATCCCCCCTAGAAAATTTTGAAAAACTGATGTGCTCCGATGCGTTTTCATGGGTTCTGGTAATAGTTATAAGGCTAATTTTCAGTTCCAAATTCAGTGATTTTTTTGTAGGGAAACATTTTTAATTCGAGTTGGATACAAATTTTCAATATCTTGCTTTGCACGAATTGTCCCCAGTGGCTCTGGCTCATACGCCTACTGTCTGACGGACAAATTTGAAACATCGCCTTTGGGAAAGTGGGAGTTTTGTGTTTCTAGAGCATTTCACAGGCACTTGACATGACAACAAGTACTTTTTTATTAACCCTTTGAACCCGTAAGACCGCGTTTCCGGTCCAGGATCATGACACACCATACATTTAAAAAGTAGAATGCTGCTCAGTGAATTTGTAGGGTAGACCAATCGATATTTTCAACGTGCAGCCCAAAGGCTGCACGTTGAAAATATCGATTGGTCTACCCCAAATGGTGATTATGGACTCTTCTAATTGATGTCATTCAGACTGCAGGCCGCGTGGAGTCAGAATTCTTTGACCCGATTTTCACCCGAAAGTCTCGGTAGTCGGAATATTTCCTTATTATGGTCCTCCAGTCGGAAAAATAGGTTTGTTAGTGAATTATACCGTATATTCAGTAGTTTTTTTAAATTTCTAACCGTTGATATTTTTGCCCTCCGAATTTCCAACTATTGAGGTTTTGACAAATATTGGGGGGGGGAGACCCCCCACCCTCCCCCCTGTCGCGACGTCCCTGCCCCGAGGGGGGGGGGGGAGCAGACTAATCACCAATCAACAGTTTCAACGTGCAGCTCAAAGGCTGCCCGTTGCAAATATTGATTGGTTACCCCACACATGTACTGAGCAGTCATCCTATTTGGTGCAATTATGATGTATCGTGTTCCTGAACAGGGGAAAACAGCCTTTAAGGTTCACACAGTTAAATGACTACCCCTGTACGGAAAGACACACATACCAAACTCACCAACCGTAAATGAGAGGAGGCTCAAACTTGCTGCTACGGATCACATCCTCTACAATTTGTGCTATGTGGTTCGGGGGAGGTGCAGATGTACGTTTTCCCTGAACATCACCCTAATCTGAACAAATTCACATATTGATACTTAAGTATATCAAACCTTCAAGTGACACCATAACTCAAAAGCTTCCGTAAACTGATATTCAAAAAGTGCTTGCCTCACGCTGGTTGCAAACAGCTGCAGCAATAAGCAATACAAACGCAATTCTCTTGACATGTCTGAAAATGAAATACAGTGATGAACAGATAGGCGGGAAACTTTATCAGACGAATCCCAGCGATTTGAAGACACAATCTGACGATTGTCTAGGACGATGTCGGATAATCGGTGGTAAAGTGTTCAGATATTTGAGCAGTGGAATAACATGGTAATTCAGCCTCTAAACACCCAAATCACGGCAGTGTCTTTTATCATTTTTGAAAGCCTAATACTTGGGCTGTCACGATCAATCGATGAATCGATTGTTGATCGGTCACAGCGAAATCGATTAGAATTTTTCGTTGTCGAATAATCGGTAAATTGTATCCCGTTTTAGATGTTTAATAATTAAAAGAAAATTTGATGAAAAAACTATTGTTTCTAAAGGTATTGAGTTAAGAACATCGATGTTAAACCCCAAGAAGCCGTTGGAAGCATTTGTCTTCCAGGTACATTCATCAAAGCTTTGGTGTTCTGAATCTTTGAACCGTCAGTGTAATAATCAAGACCGGTCGGCAGTTGCGAAGATCGCAGCTGCCGACCGGTCTTGATTATTACACTGACGGTTCAAAAGTTCAGAACATCAAAACTTTGAATGTACCTAAAAGTTGATCGTCTTCGTTGTTTACTTGAGGTAGGTCAACTGACTTGAACTTCATTTTTATCAACTTTAAAGAGAGGGAGGGGGTGGGGGGTCATCTAGGTACGATTAATCGATTATTATCGATTATTTGCGACGATTAATCGATTCCTAAATTGAAAAATCGTGACAGCCCTACCTAATACGTGATTGAAATAACACCATCCACGTCACAACCCTTATTAATATTAAGACGGATGAACTTACGTATTAAGAGCCTCTAAACGTGTATCGATATCCGATAATGAATGTATGTTCGATTTATCGGGATGTTGTTGTATTTCCAAGTCAACATTGGAAATTTTCCACGCATGCGCTGTACTCGACGAGGAATGTGGAGTGTATGATGTTCCGCTGGATTCTATGGGAGACAAACCGGTACGTGATACGGCCACGTCTACAGTCTGTTCGATTTTCCCGGGAACCACGTCAACTTTTTTTCGTTCACGTGCAGTTTTGTCTCTTCTTGTTTTCCCAGACACTGAGGTCACAGCACTTATGAATGTCGATACGGCACCTATAAAGATAAAATGAACAGTTCTTAATATATTAATTATTCAAACGTCATCTTTGCACTGATTCTTAATGCAGTTCATAGACAGTAGTTCACTGCTCGGATTCGAGTACGATTTTTATCTTTGAGAGGAGCCCACTTAATTGGATATCTCTTAACTGTATATCCCTGTTAATTGAATATAATTTTCAAACACAAACCCATTTACCATACCTGCAGTACAAATTTGATCTGTTAATTGCATATGGGTTGTAGAGTAAACTCCTGTTAATTGTATATAAATTTTTGTAATATGTCAAAAACGTTACTGTGACACGCACCAAATTCCCCTTATTTATCAACCTTTTTGGCCTCCCTACATCCAATACAGACATTTATTCTATTATATCTTGTTTGACAGAGCTCTATGAGCTCTGTCAAACAAGATATAATAAAATAAATGCTCAGTTTACCTCCAGAACACAGGAAACTGACCAATTCCCTGTTAATTGTATACTCATGTTAATTGAATAATTTTCACCCCCATTGCCCATGTGGGGACACGATGACGCCGTGTACTAAGGCGTACTGAACGTCGATGGTACACGTGTCTTCAACCAATCTAACCCTGCCTGTGCTGCAGTGCGGAGTTACAATGTTGGGGAGCTGGCAGCTGCTCGTCGTTACTCGGTGGTTCTCTCCGGGTACTCCGGCTTCCTCCATCCGTAAAACTGTCACGGTCATGAATAGCCATTGTGCATAAATATGTGACCTTAAACACCAATAAATAAAAATATAATAACTGAATAATTTTCACTGGCAAAATGGATATTCGATTAAGAGGATTCTACTGTATCTATGAAAAATAATACTTGTGTTACAAGTCACAGCAGAAAAATAATTTAACACTCAACCAGCTAAGGAGAATGTAAACAGAAACAATAGGAAGAAAATGTCCAAATTAGCCGAGTGAAATAATCCGCGCGGCCCACGAGAGGATAAAATCGTACTCGAATGCGAGCAGTGAACTTTTGTATTTATTTTATTTTCTCCTTACTTGTTTTCCCGAAACAACCCTTTATAATTGATTCAACACAATCAATTTTAAACAATAAAAAAAATAGTTCGTCATAGCTGAGAGTGGAAAATGATACTGAGAGTGGAATACCATTTTTTGCGAGTGGAAATGGGAATACGATTTGATTTGGGGAAGACAAGCGAAAGAAAATAAAATAAAATCTTAACCCTTTGAACTCTAGTGGGATCTTCCATGCCAGTTCAATGGCAGCAATTAGAAGAGTCCATACACATTATTTGCGGTAGACCAATCAATAGGGGCTGCACGTTGAAAATATTGATTGGTCTACCCCACACATTTACTGAACAGCCACCCTATTTAATGGCGTTATGACGTATCATATTCCTGGCCAAAAATGGGCCGATCGGGTTCAAAGGGTTAATCCATTCACCAATTATTTAATGATCATCATATTTTGTAGATGTATTCGATAGTAAATCAGGAGGAATCGCTGTGGTTCGTGGGCGGATTAGCGAAATGGACTTCAGATCGTGAGGTCGTAGGTTCAATCATTGTCTCTTTGGGGGAGACGTTTAATCTCACTTGCCAAAGTGGAAGCTCGGTGGTGTAGAGTGCTAAGGCACATTGCACGTCGATGGTACAAATGCCTTCACCCAGCTTGTGCCGAGTACATGAGTTGGAAAGTCCGACAGTAACACTCTGGTTTCCTCGGCACTGAAAAGGCCATCCCATACACTTATAAAACGATCCAACTTCAAGGACTGGCCTGCATATCGGTAGCGGACACTACGGCGAAGTATAATATTCTCCAACTATACTAAAAAGCTGTGAAATGTCTAAAAGTGAAACCAATGGATTCCATGCTAAAATATTTCCGGTCACTGGCGAACGAAAAATTTGAATGGAGTTCGAGTTACCTCCCCTTCATCATGTTATACGGATTCTCGCCACCAAAATCAAAAGTCAGTGCGTTTATCACGTCTCCAGCAACACAAAAAAGTATATGTGTTCACTTTCGTAACCTTTAGACCCAACATTCAAACTGGGTTTCCGAACATACTCCCAAGATAGCGCCTTCTAAAACATATGGTTGATATTTTAGAGTTCCAGATAAGATGTTAGTTGAAACGAGTTGAGCATAATTCAGGGACGTCGTCACGGAGATGACCGATTCGGTGTGTGGGGTGGGGTGGTGAGGGGGGGGGGGGGGGGTGCAGATTGTGATGACTCAAGTCCAGACTGATCAATATTCAACTACATCATCAAGGCATGCCTTCGAAGGCATGCCTTGATGATGCAGCTGGAATATTAGTCAGTGGGGATTGTACAAATGTATATAGTTAAAACCCCTAAGACTTCTTGGTAATTCATTTATTTATTTACGCTATTCAAAACAGTAGGGGATATTTGATAAAAGTGAGATATATGAAGATACATATTTATATTTTCATCAAAAAGACAGTTGAGGCATTGCACTGTGACATCTGGTGAATGATTTTAGCGACAGTTGGGTGTCTGACAGGCACACATTCCACGCACTGAGCTGTAAAAGACATGGACGGTCTGTCAGAGAATTTACCACGTCCAGTCCAAGACCTCAGTACCTTGTAAATCATCCTCGGTTCGCGAGATCCGACATGGCATACTCACCAAACATCAAATATCAGCTTGACAGATGTTATTCCATTCTTCCTGCATTGCAGCTGCGAGTTCCTGGGCATTGGTAGGGGGCTGTTGGCGTTGTCGTAGGCGCCTGCCAAGCATATCCCAGACGTGCTGGATTGGTGAAAGGTCTGGACATAGTACTGTCCAAGGCGGTGTAGTGATGTTCTGCTTCTGGGGGAACTATGTAGCGCTATGTAGCGACACGAGTCCTGTGTGCTCTTGCATTGTCACCTTGGAAAATGAATCGACGGCCGTGACGTCGCGCAAATGGCACCACATGAGCTGATAGCATGTTGTCACGGTAGTACTGCCCTGTGACACACCCTTGGATGACATGCAATGCTGTTCTGTTTGTCATCGTTATGCCTCCCCAAACCATAACCGATCCACCACCAAAACGATCGTGCTGCCTAACGGTTACGTCATGGTATAGTTCGTTCCGCCCTCGCCACACTCTGTTTCGTATGTCGTGGAAGTCGAGAGTGAACCTCGATTCATTGGAAAACTTGACTTTGCTCCACTTGCGATTTATATATTTACGCCTTGCTGCGATGTGACGTTCAGTCAAACGTGGAATTATTCGAGGTCGTCGAGCGTACAAATTCCAGCTGTGTTGGCTATTTCGGATAGTCTGACCACTGACTCGCACATCTGTCGCCCGGTACAGCTGCTGTCCAATTTCTGAGGCACTTTGATGGCCGTTACGTAATGCTGTGGGTTCGGATGAAACGATCCTAGTTAGAAGTTGTCGCCCTTGGACGACCTGACCGACACCTGTCATCAACATTGTCTGTCTGACGGAAGCCTGACCACAACCTGCTAATCACCGATTGAGTACGTTGAGAATTTGAGCCACTGCAGTCGGTTTGGTGCCAGCTTGCAATATGCTAACGGCACGTAAACGTTCGTCACGTGTCAGCCTTCGCATACCTCAAAAGTTACGTTTCGACCAGAAACTATTGATGAACGAGTTTATACCAAGAAAAGAACGATGAGACCGAAAAAGCCCGTTCAGTACAAATGAAAATTTTTAAACGTACCCCACAGACATTAACGTGGCGCTCGTGCGAAAAACCTGCACGAAGTTTTCGTGGGCAGGTGACATTCATGACCCACGCTAAACTTGGTAACATATTGATTTGTCCAATCACTCGTTTTCAATACCATTTTCCGAAAATATCAACATCAGTAAAGATATCCCCTACTTTTAGGAATAGTATATTTATTTATTGGGGTTTAACGACACTTTCGATAGCCAGGGTCACTTTGTGATAGACAGCTTTACGGGTGGAGGAAGCCGGAATACCCGCAGAGAACCACCGAGCAACGGCGAGCAACTATCAGACTATCCAACGCACTAACTCCACACAAGCAGGGTTAGCATTGGTTGAAGACAAGTGCACCATCAAAGTGAAGTACGCCTAAGTACACAACAATTGGGATTAAGCATCTTGCCCAAGGACACAACGCGGTTGCCGCATGTGAGAATCGAACCGAGGACCTCTCGCCTAGCAGCATGCATCTCTACCTACTAAGCCACCGCGCACCCTTGGTAATTCATTAATGAATAAATAAAATATACATGTCGTAGTCGTGACGCAACAGCTTATTCAATTAGCTGGTCGTGCATGCCATCTACAGGCCGAATCGTGTACTACCGACCGCCATCTGTAATACCGTCTGTCTGTGTGACAAGTCCAAGTATTAAATCTTGCCTTTTAACTCTTTACCCAGCGTAACTGCCAAAATCGGCCAGCGCTATTCACAAAAATCGCTAATTAATTTTCATTATTTTTTTCATTTTTTGTCTCAAAAACATAGGTTATCACCCCTCTTTGGAACGAGCTCATCGAGCTCGTTCCAATGAGGGGTCATAACCTATGTTTTTGAGACAAAAAGGAAAAAAAATAGTTATTCATGAATTTTGTTTACAAGTGTCGTCTGCTTTTCATTGTTAGCTGAAGGGTTAAGAAAGTGCATGATTACAGGGTTAGCTCACCTTCAGGTCATTGCATCAATACTGTGCGCATCGTGACATATAACACAAACCCTCCCCTTTCGATTAACATAAACGTCAACGATGTGAGTGAGATTTGCTCATTTTTTTATGGGAAGAATAGAAACTTTCAAATTACTGTAAAAAACACATTCGCAAAACACAAAGCCAAAGTGGACGTTAATGTTGATAGACGAAAAACTGATAACTATTCTTAATGACGGATTATCTGTGAATAGTTGCTTCTATTTAGCTTGTTATAAAACGTCAACGTTTCCTTTATTACCTTTAAAAATACGAAAACGACAGACAGCCCTGAGAGCTGTGTATTGTTTTCGTTTCTCAAAAGTACCAAAAGGAAAACTTGATTTATGTTCTACTGATGTCATAAAGGTTTCCTCAACAATTACCCGCTTCTTGATTGAATGTTTTTCGATCGTCTGATAAAATCGAGGAAGATATCTTTATGGAACGTCCATTGTCATGAAAATGTTAATCAGGGACGTATGATCGGGACTCGACAACTCGATGGAATACGATATCCCATACCAATTGACTTTTGAATCTGTATTTTTCGATTCTGTGTTGCTTCAGTAGCTATATTAATCCTTTGAACAATAGCGGCCGTTTTTTTCCTGTCTGGAACATGATATGTCATAACGTCATTATATAGGATGCTTGCTCGGTAAATGTGCGGGGTAGACCAATCAATATTTTCAACGTGCAGCCACAAGGCTGCACGTTGAACATATTGATTGGTCTACCCCGAGTAATGGATATGGGCTTTTCTAATTGCTGCCATTGAACTGGCATGGAAGAATCCACGAGAGTTCAAAGGGTTAAATTAAGGGGCTTCAAACGCTCTTGGTTTGTATTGATGAAGTATTGGGAAATTAGCTATTCCACACAATACATGCGCTATGCGACGCTGCATCACACTTTCGAAAACAGGAAATCTGTTTTGCAGCAGTTTTCCAGGAGAAGATAACACTTAATACGTTTTAAAAATGTCGAGCTGGTAAATATTAGGGTTTTATCCCGGGAACGGAAATCTTCCGGTTCTCGTTTTTGAAAGTCAGTCACAATACCGGGAATTTTCTGGTTCTCGTTTCTGAATACCAGTCCCGATACTCGGGAAATTCATAGAACAGAACCAGGAATCTTCAACCTTTGATTCTAGATTCTGGTCTATCAATTTCCCGGGGATTCAGAACTGGTAACCGGGAAATTCACGTTCGCGTGATTAAACCATGGCTCCAGGGCGAAGAAGTTTATATTCGCCATAATCTGAAACAGTATGGTTCTCAATCATTGATGCCAAGGTCTATCAATTTCCCGGGGCATCGAGATTGACTTTCAGAACCGGGAGCCGCTGAGCTCCAAAATTCTGGTTCTCGGGATTAAATCGTCCCCCGATTATTATGTTTATGTGCCTCCTACTCGCACATAGAACACATTGGAACTCAGGGGACGAAATGTTAGTAAATATATCTCTAGGAAAACCTCGTTAGCATTCCAAGGAACACTGAGGATACCCGAACATTGTTAATTTGAAAAGAATAATTAGTAACCCTATTCACGCGGAATATTCATGGAAAATTGTAAATTAGACCAAGACTGTTTCTAGACAGAGAGCAGATTTTAAAAAATGACTTGCTTTCGAAGCTCCAATAAGACAAAATATGATTGACTATTTCTCGCCCCTGGAGCTGAATTTGAGGTAAAGTACAATGCTAGGGAGCTGTGGTCCACTCAAGCAATGATATGTGCCTACAGTAGCACTTTTATTTACCCCCCCCCCCCCACCCCGACCCGCCCCGCACGGATGTCTGAATATTAAAATTTACTACTGTACAAACACTACCCGTCATAATGTGCCCACCGCAACATCCACTAAACCATTTCACCTGTGCAAGCTTGGTGAATGCTGTACAATATGTGGCAATCCTAGTCCATAGCGATGGAGATGCCAGTTTAATCTGCCAACATTTTCTTTGGGTTAAAAGTTTTATTTTTGTGGATGTGTTCAAACCGAAAACGTACAATACAGTTAAAACTGAAAGTCCTGTCATGAACTGTGTGCTTATCTAGGCTTAATTGCGTGGGAATTGCGTACAATTGCCATATCGAGTGGCATCCAAAGTACGGCAGGTTATCCTGGTTACTCGTAGCAAACAGAGGCAATGTTTCTGCCAATGGACCTCCGGGTTACCCGGAGGTCCATTGGCTGAAACATTGCTTGTGCACAGGCCATATGTACAGAATGTGATAGTCTTACTAGGGTCATAACGCGTAGATTAACGCGCAGATCGACGTGCTATTTCTGCGCATTTCATGACAGTGTTAACTGTACCTAACTACTATCAGTGTGTTGGTCTACTTGTCCTAAAAAGAAGTCACAACGAACGTTATTAAATCACGCATGCCGCTCTGTTCCCTTTTCCTCCCCTTTTAATATGTTTTAACTCGACTGGCGGCAAAGACTTCTAAAATTTGAATATGAACGAAGGAAAGGGAAGAACGGTTAAACTTCTGATAAAAAGTAAGTTGTATCACTCCGCGTGGCACGGCTGTTATTGTGTTTATATTCTATCTGACCCGAGCTATCCAGAATTCCTCTGTATGCCCATACAATGACGTATTTCCCCCAATACAAGTTAAAACGTCTAGACAAAATACAAATCTGTACTGAGGGTAATAACTGCACGTGCGATCATGCGATTCAAAAGCAGAAAGTTTTTTACCTCCACTTACCGGAAACTGATTACATACGTCGAAGCCACCTTTCTGATAAACGTAATTAAATGACAAATAAATAATAACTTAGCGAAATAAATTAGACCAGATCGTTTTGCACTGATGATATTTGATTAGGCCTACCATGCTTTAAACCAGAAAAATAAAACAAAGAAACACACACCTGAAGCATTGCTATAAACTTCAACGGTTATAGAACAAGTAGAATAATGAATGTGGATTACGTCATGCATAGCACAAGAACGCCATACAATGACATCATAGTTTCCATTAAAGAAATCAACTCATAGGTGATGAGCGATTGTCTCAATATATGCAAAAAAAGTCCAGAAAGTGAGGTATATTGTAAGATAAATTGGTTATTATCAGCAGGGGGTTTCCGAGATGGTGTATTGAAGTCTCGACCTCTCCTCTGTGTCATAATCGACTCGTCCTAACGGAATCGTCGATATATGCCCAGAGACAAGATCTCGACTTCAATACACTATCTCGGAAACTCACATGGTGATAATAACCTATATATACGCGGTACGAATGGAACCTTCCAGTCTGCATGCATGACTCTCCACTATGGGTTAATTGATGTGTTCAACAGTTTAAGAACTACAGTAAAAAGTAGAAGTCCTGTCACGAAATGCGCACAAATAGCACGTAGATCTGCGCGTTAATCTACGCGTTATGACCATAGTAAGGTTATCAAATTCTGTACATATGGCCTGTGCACAAGCAATGTTTCAGCCAATGGACCTCCGGGTAACCCGGAGGTCCACTGGCAGAAACATTGCCTGTGTTTGCTATGAGTAACCGGGAGAACCTGCCGTGCTTTGGATGCCATTCGATATGACAATTGCGCGTAATTGTAACGGGCAATTAAGCCTAGATAAGCGCACAATTCGTGACAGGACTTCTAGTTTTAACTGTAAGCGACACCGATATGAAAAAGAGTATTTTGCGGAATGGTTGTTTGTGTACCTTGAATGTCCAAAATACCAGTCTAACAGAATATAATTCACTGCGTGTATAACGAAGAAGTAGGATGGGAGAATAGAATATGTGGTTAATGGGTGACACAAAGGAGACGATTATTTCGCTTATCGGCTAGATTGACAAAAATGGGTTACGGGGTGTCATCAAGACCTTCGTTTTCGGCTGTCGATAGGAGAGAAGAGGCGTGGGGATAGGGATGCATCTGGGAGCCCAGAGTGAATCAAGCAAGGCATTCTGATCTGACAGTCGAGACGAATTAGTGACCGTTCAAAGTGTTGTTAATATTACCTGATGGTTTCCGCTTCTCTTCACGTTCTGGTTGAAAGTCTTCTTCTGTGAGACCTGAAGTAGCTGCTTCGGCAGAAAACTCTACAATACCAACACTACATTCTGTAGCCTGTAGATCAATGATATCCCTACTGGTCGCGGCACTAGTTCTTCTCGAGTCACGTCCGAAAGGCAATCTTTTCTGTCTCATTCCCAGTCGACCTACAGTCAACAAAGTAACATATTATTTCACAAGAACAAAATAACCTTCAACTTTGAATAGCAAAATGCTAATGGCGATATATCTATAACATGTGGTATTCGAGGGCATTACACTTCCTTATCCGACGTCTATCAGCCCAGTAGTTATTGGCGACACGCGGATGAACTTATGTCTGGGCTGCAAATGATCGACGCCCTATTATGAAGAATTGTGCCTACGCCTCGGCCTGCGTCTGTTTGTGCGAAGATCGTGTAATTGCAACCATCAATTACCCGGCACAGCGGGTTTGTTTTATTTTTTATTTCATAGCTCCCTTTTCTTTCCATTGTATCACCCAAATTGGAAAATACAATGATGATTCACAAACTGTTTTGTGTGTTGCTACTATATCAGGACTGAACTTACAAATGCGGATATGGTATTTCGATTGAATCGCGTCTGCGTCACGATCCGGTCAAAATAACCTGTTCGCTTGTATATATACAATTATACACTTTGTATTTTCGTTCGTTTTGTACCGGTAACCCTGTCCTGAATCTGCAATTTTCTTTTCGAAATCTCTATACATCGGTGCCAATGCTTCGGGATCAGATCGCTGCTCTAATATGATCCTTAACGTATATCCAAGCACATGTGATTAAACATCATTTGATAAAAAGACATCATCATTTCGGAAAAGAATACACAATGTATACAAAACGTATAATAAAGTGTTCTTGGAGAAAGGGAATGTTTTTTAAAGAATCCGACAGTGCCAGGTAAAATACATACGTACTCATACACACGTACATGAACACGTACAATCCCACATACTTATTCGCATGTATATATATAACATACGCTCACGCATACCTTCGTACAACCTCACTATAAAGCATTTTCAACTAATTACCAAATACTGGGCCCTTCCAGTCACTTTTTCATGATGTGGCATGTGCTTCAAGGATATTGATTTGTCTGTGTGGAACAAATATTGACAGCTCACTTTGTGTAGATTACATGGCTTGATGATTTAGTACTAACGCACTACCTCGCGTTATGTAAAACGGCTTCAGAGTGATTCTTTCTTTAAACAACTTGTTTTGGAGAGCGGTGGCTCAGTAGGTAGAGGTGCAGGCTGCAAGCCGAGAGGTCCTCGGTTCGAATCCCACCTGCGGCAACCGCGTTGTGTCCTTGGGCAAGACACTTCATCTCCATTGCCCGCGTGGGGGCACGATGCCGCCGTGTACTAAGGCTTCCTGCACGTCGATGGTACGCACGTCTTCAACCAATCTAACCCTGCCTGTGCCGCAGTGCGGAGTTACGATGTTGGGGAGCTGGCAGCTGCTCGTCGGTGGTTCTCTCCGGGTATTCCGGCTTCCTCCACCCGTAGAACTGTCACGGTCATGATTAACCATTGTGCATAAATATATGACCTTAAACATCAATAAATAAATAAATAACAACTTGTTTTGAGATGTCAGTACAGAGTTTAATTAAACACAATAATACGCCACTTAAATGATTTAGATTAGGCTTCAGTCTCAAACTGTTCATTATGTGTATACTGTTGGACTAGTATTTGAGTCACGCGCATCGTCGAGTACACTATTTCACATAATGGAATGTGTGAGAGTTACACTAATATCACAATCAGCTTGACATAAATAAGTCGATCAATGTAGTGAATTAAGCCATAAACTGTCCAAGTACAAAGCTGGACTGGTTGATGCCTGTCATATATTATACATAATGACCATAGATATTATCAGCGCAACGAAGTTTTCTGGAAGGCTGTATCTCATCGAGTTAAGTAGCTTCAACAAGCAGTATCGAACGCGTCGGCTGTGCCGACGCGTGCGATATTGCTTGGCGAAGGCCCTCAATGAGATGCGATGCAGTCAATACTCCGTGAAACTTCACTGCACTGATGACCACTTTATTTTACAGCTTCCCTCGGGTGATCATTACCTAAGATGCCCACTGGGAGACGTGAAAAAGTGGCGATCAATTTAAGGCGGAAATAGGCGACAAACCTTTTGTTATGGTTGTTGCCATAGCGTGTTCTTTACCTCCAATCCGGTCTGGGCGGACTCGACCAACCTCATCGTATCTGAGTATCTGGCACAAATCTAATGTAGGATCTACTGTATTTGTTGCAAAATGAATTGATGCACTTTTGAATCGACAAAGATGCAAACTTTCTTAAGTTATAGATGGTTTGTGGATTTTAAGCACATTTTTCATCACGAGGTGGAAAGGGACACAACTCTCGTTTTCTATTTTGCAGTATCACAATGCATGCGTGTTGCCACTATGAACAGTATCATACTTCATCTGATACTGCAGGGTAGAGATGATGACCGAAAACATGTCCGTATTAATGGTAGGTATATACAAAACTTATGTCTTACTTTGAGAAATCCATTAGCTTATTCAAAAGGTAGATTAATTACCATGGAGAGTGTTTCATGGTTGATCACATCTCAAGTGTTTATAATCTACTAAAGTAACGTGGAAATTCCACCCGTTCGCGAGTATATGGTAGAATCGTAGCCTGGTATCACCAAACATATAAAATACTCTTTTGAATTCCAACGCCAGATATGAACGAATAGACAGATGCCCCCGAAAAAAGTTGGTCGGAAGAAGTGTACAGAAATATTTAACTTTCTTTAAATATGATACTGAAGTATAAAGTATAATTGCACCAGACTTACTATCAACACACAATTCTGACTTTTCAATACGCTTGACACTAAATCAAAATGGATTCTACACAAATCTATGCACCGATTAATACACCAAATAAATATACTGTACAGGGGGAGTAGGGTATCATTAAAACTCACACAGTATGAGGGTGTTTCTCTTAAGGCATAACAAGTTGCACTGAAAGTTCCAGTCAATGTATGCACAGCTGAATCCAGATGTCATTTGACTGATGTGTTCCTGGACGTCTCGTGTATTTTGGCTGAATATCTTCATTATCTGGGTAGATACTCTATTCCATATGTCAGAGGCAGCAGAAGCTCGATAAAAGTGGAGGGGCACTATTTGCAAGGAGACCATATTTCAGCCCAGTGGGAGAAACATGGCAGTCGTATATCAGTATATGTACAGTGACGTACAATAATCTCCCGTTTAGATGAACATGCCGCGGGGTGGTCACTGCCGTGTCCATTTCTTCTACTTCAATCATCTGCCAACCCGAAGGCTAGCCTTCGGGTTGAAAGATGGGTGAAGTAGAAGAAACGGACCGTTGGTGGGAACCCTTTCCCAATTGTTGCTTGGATTTGCAAATAATATATTACAGGAATACCTTATACGCGTTAAGACAAGGCTTTAACATGGGCGCACCCGTTTGGGTGCGCCCATGTTAAAGCATTGTCTAAACGCGCAACATGTCTGTAGAAAAAAGTGGAGGGGCACGTGTTCCATGTGCCCCCAGGTTCCACCGCAGCCGCCGTGTGTGTTTCCGCTGTAGTATTATCACCTGTACTATATTTTATTACACAAATCCCGAAATGGACCAAATAATTATTCATAACATTGTTGTAAAATAACTTTCTGACAAACAAAAACGAATATTTTATCTATTTAAACGTGGATATTGAAATGATGGGGAAGTAAATATATTTACACAGATTGAAACGTTACGGGAAACAAAGGACTGTGTAATTTACCGAAATGAAATCAATAAAGGTATCAATTTACATATATATAAATACATATACAGGGTTAGTTAAAACACTCCTGGAGGTAAGGTATAAAGGTACTAAAATCAACATGACTACCAGGGCCGTAACTAACAAATATTGTTTTTAATTTTGTTTATTTTGAGGGGAATGGGGTGTAAGACGTCGTTGCCCGACGGCTCGGTCATATCGTCCAATTATGTGGAACATTCCTAATTGCTTTTATCAAAGACTTATACTTTAAATATATTCTTTCCATTGATAAAACACTGTATTTTGACCCTCTGAACCCTAGCGGCCGTTTTCCTGGCCTGGAACAAGATACGTCATAACGTAATTATATAGGATGGTTGTTCAGTGAGTGCGTGGGGTAGACCAATTAATAATTTTCAACGTGCAGCCCTTGGGCTGCACGTTGAAAATATGGATTGGTCTACCCTAAATAATGAATATGGACTCTTCTAATTGCTGCCATTGAACTGGCATAGAAGATACCACTAGAAGCGTTCAAAGGGTTGAACATACAACAAGTGAAATAAGATGTAAAGTACCGTACTCGTTTTCACTCTAAAATCAGTTGCGTTAAAATTAACCGAAATCACCTGGGTTGAGGGAATATGAACATTCACCCAACCCACATGAGTTGGGTCAATTGTAACTCAACTGAGTTTTGGGTGTACATAATAATTCAGCTTTTCAACATATAAGACATTTGTGTTTAAAGAGTGGATTTCCCCTGGAACTTTGGAATGAAATCTGTAATTTAGGAGCGTGTCGTGTTTGTTTACTGATACATTGAATCTGGCATGTATTTCTCTTTCTAATATGTGTATACTTTTGTCGGTGAAGCAAAGGACTTTGCCCAAATAAGTGCTCCAAAGCGTGTGTATATTTTCGCCTGGAAAGCAAGGACGTCTGGTCAACTTGGTATTTCATAATATCTTGCCTGACGAAACCCATGATCGGTAGAATTTCTTTTCTATTTTTTTGTTCGAGGGGTAGGGGGCGTATCACACCCCACACCCCAACACCCAGTATTTATACCCCTATAGTATAGCTATTCTTCTCGCGCGTGCCATTCTTAGCTTTATGACTCCCAAAACGACTCTCGTCGCGATACAAATTCTGTCCAAGCACGATGTGTACATAACACATATTAACTGATTCTGTATTGTCGTAATAGACAGACATAGAAAAGAAAGCAACAGGGTTAATTTATGTTATATCAGATTCTGTTACTTTCCCCCCAAGTTCCATATCTACAAATCCGTATGGAACACGTGTCCCATGCTGATTTCTGTTGACGGACCATTTTTCCACCTGATATCATGGCTCAAACAAAGGAACTAAACACCGCCCATTTTCGTAATCGGCCAATCGAAACGTCGCATTCTGATCCGGATCAATTCGGAAGCTGCAGTGTCAGCCGATAAATCGAACGCTTCGATCAATAAATAAAGAGTTTTAAAAGTTTGAAATTATCTGTGTGTGATGTTTGAATTTTGTATTAAATGGATTCATGCCATCGACGAAGAAAAGAACTCGAAGTTGCCCTCTCGTTCTATCCTTTCGCGCTGACACTCGTGCCGTATTGACAAACTCATTCACACATCGTGACGTCTTGTGCATATATGGATATCTCAGAGTTGTATGGCCTTGCGAATTTCAAATCTCGGATAGACTCGAATCCTGAATCAAATCAGGCAGGGGATCTCGAATCGGACTGAATCTCGAGCCGAATCTTCAATTTGTAAATAATGCCCGTTCTCACAACCGTAAATATGTAAAGTGTCTACTCGAGTGTTGTATTCGACTGCGACTTGCCCGTTTAACCCTTTGAGCTCTAGTGGTATCTTCCATGCCAGTTCAATGGCAGCAATTAGAAGAGTCCATATTCTTTATTTGGATAGACCAATCAATATTTTCAATGTGCAGCCTCTGGGCTGCACGTTGAAAATATTGATTGGTCTCCTCCACACATTTACTGAACAGCCATCCTATATATGACGTTATGACGTATCATGTTCCCGGCCGGAAAATGGGCCGCTAGGGTTCCAAGGGTTAAGCAAGTCAATCAAAAACGCGAAATATTTTAGAACGGATTCAATGTAAGTCGTCCCGGAAGCGGAACTTGATATCAGAACAGTTCAAGGGGAGAACGGGTGGATTTCTGAGAAAATTTTGCCTGTACAAAGATTTTCGAATCAGCGCGAAATCAATTGATTCAAATCGCCGGGACGATTTCGAAACCAATCGAATTTCGAAGCTTCGAAGAGCCCTGTTGCAATTGATAATGTTACAAAAACCGATAATGTTATAAAAATATATGTTATAATCAACCGATAATGTTAACATTTTTTCCAACATTTTCTAACTGATAATGTTATAAAAAAATCCTCTGTCTCATTCTGGTTTGTCTCCCTTCTCTACTAGCATCACTATGTGACAGCATTAGAATGCATGTAGCCATGCAATGGGCTGAAATTTATTTATTTATTTTTTATATATTTATTGGGGTTTAACGACATTTTCGTCAACCAGGGTCAACTCGTCTCAGACAGTTTTACGGGTGACAGAAAGGCTGAATAGATTGCATCACTGCATCATGTAGGCAAAGGCTCCAGTAACGACCAATCAAGAAGACCATCGGAATGTGAGATGATTTCCAAAGAATTAGGACAGTCTTAAAAAAATCACCTTTGGAAACCACTTGGCATGCTGACAATGCGATAGTGTACATGACTGATTCGCTATTGCGACACCACGTTGAAGACGGGGGCACATTAGTAAGGCACAACGATCATTCTCACAATGAAAAGATGCGGTATTTTGTTCAGTAATACATCTGATTGGTTTCTTCAACTGAATGAGATTACTTCTTTTGAAAACACTTTTCAAACTTTCCTCACACCGGTGTGACAGGAATGATAGTCCGTAAGAAAATTAGTCCCTCTGGACTATTATTCCGCGGAATTATAGTCCTAGGTCTAACATTTCTAGGAATAGTAGTCCGCCGGACTACTATTCCTAGAAATGTTAGACCTAGGACTATAATTCCGCGGAATAATAGTCCAGAGGGACTAACGTTCCTACGGACTATCATTCCTGTCACACCTGTTTGCACCATGCAGAGCTGACATGGAACAATCAGCCGAGAAACCCCATGTAGGCAAACAACAGGGTTTCCAACTGCAATTGACCGCATTTGATCGCCATAACAACTCAAGAGAGAAGGTGTAACATTATCTGTTAAATTGTGTAACAGTTCCCATAAGAAAAAAATACAGCGTCATCGGTTGATTTTTATAAAACTATCGGTGTGAAAAAATGTATACATTATCGCTCCATAATAACATCAGATTTTATAAACTTATTTCGCATCATTATTGGCTGTTCTAACATTATCGGTTACTGTAACATTATCATGTGTAACATGCACTACAGAACTGATCACATACATTATCCAAATATGATTTTTTTCATCTTTACAGAGGACGGCGAAATCAATTGTTTTGACATCATGTCATCGCAATGCAATACGTGAATTACACTTTGAAAATATTGATAACTATTTTGTAAAAGTTTTCCAGGGCAAACTACGCATTCCAACCCCCACGCCCGCCCCGCACACAAAGAAAAAGAAAACAAAAAACGCCCTAAAACTCAAAGAATGGCACACCCTTTATACTAAACAATTGGCGACAGCTCTCTGTTATTTCCATCGACGGTAAATCGAAGAATGTGATATCACTCCAAAAGATGGTTGCTTTTCCTCTAAAATGTCAGATAGATCGTCGCTTGGGTGCTGGAATGTCCTATGTCCCATAGGGGACATAGGACATTCTAGACCACAGGCGACGAGGTGTTTTACTTTCAATCTGCAACTATAGATCAAAACAATCAGATGCAGTTCATTTTGTTTACTGTTGTTGCCATGGCGATCTGCGACAGTGTTTCCGTTCACTTCAAGTGGAAAAACATATTGCTATTTCATTGAATAACATTTAAAACGTTTCGGAAACTACGCCATGCAATGTATTTCCGTTTTTTACAGCAGGTGCCCGTCAACACCGGATATCAGGTGATTCTGGGTATAATTTACACTCCTTTGTAAAATAATTACGGTCTTAGTGCACGATGCACTTTCAAATGCACAAAACGCCAGGTCCGAAACTAGTGGGAGGAATGTTTCAAATATCCTTTGTATAAAAGCGCTCATAGGAAACATATGGAAATAATTACGTGTATTACATGCATTGTTATTACAAAGAATTACTTCCGTTGAACGAAAGTAATTCTTTAAAATTATAATAATAAACAAACGTTTACGGCCTGTTTCGTTTTTTATTGTTTTAACTACTTGCATGCTGAAAGTCTTTGGACTCCATTCCTGAGTTCAAGTAGTACAACCTAACCATTTGAACCCGAGAGGCCGGTTTTCCGGCCCAGAGACATGATACGCCATCATTTCATTAAAGATGACGGCTAACTGAATGTGTTGGGTAAACCAATTAATATTTTCAACGTGCAGCCCATAAGGCTGCACGTTGAAAAAAATAATTGGTCTAAACCAAAATAATGAATATGGAATCTTCTAATTGCTGTTATTGAACTGACGTGGAAGATACCACCAGTTTTCTAAGGGTTTAAAGGTTCCATACTATGTGGATGTGATTCACGCTACATTTGAACTGAATTTATCTCAGCTGCATGGAATTGCCTTGTTACAACTTATGGGAGAATGCCTATAGGCTCTTTTCCATAAAGTATAACAAGGCAAAAATATGTGAACGAACTTTGGAACCCAAGAAAAGGTTAGCACACCGTCAATTAAAGACGTTTTTCATACAATCAACATGAATTTTGTCTGTATTAACTCCACAACTGTCGTGTATCCGACACCCTGATACAGATGTTTGTATCAGGGGGTCGGATACAAGCACGTTCCTTTCGCGTGAGTTCCTTTTTTTTCTTTTTGTTCATCCGTACGAATAAATAGTTCGTTATATATTCGTCTACATTCTTGACTTATCCTCAATATATTGTAAGATAAAATGATTATTACCATAATGTGGATGTACAAAATATGTATCCGAGTCTCGCTCCGGGTTCTAAGGGCAGATCACGACGAGTCTTCGACTCGTCGTGATCTACCCTTAGAACCCGGAGCGAGACTCGGATACATATTCTGTACATCCACATAATGGTAATAATCTCTATATATTGCGTCAGGTTTCAAGTTTGTACCAGCGGTCAAAGACGACTATGGGAATCTTTTCACTCTAGCTCCCACCATGTTATATTTTGAGACCTTCGGGCCTAGAATCGCATCTTATTTCAAGTGGAATTTGTGTTAGAAGTAATATGAGTTCTGATAATGCAAGACACACTTTCGAATAAAACTACTGACATGCGGATATTAGTTTAACTAAACTTAACTACATCTACCGAACACATCGAGGTGGATAATTCGTTTAATCTATGTCTAGGTATAACTGTGTTGTGTGGAACTATATACAAGGACAATCGCTGTGAACTAAAATATGGGTGCAACTAGGACACATTTTATATGTTTATATAAAGCCACAGGCGCAGATAATTTCCATCACAAAGTTTGTCGAAATTTTACAAAACCCGTTGGAAACCACAAGATAATAAACAATTGATTGAGGTATTCGTGGCATACCGTTAAAACGCGACATCATAATACCGTACGTCAGAGACGATTTCAACCTAAACTTTCACACTGTATGGGGAAGGAAGAAGGTCAGGTCGAGCATTAATCATCCAGTACCTTTTATAATGCATCAACCTCGAACTTTTCGTCTAAGAAGAAAGTTGCCTCGAATGGATCTCCGGGTTCAATCCAAAGGTTTATTATGTTCACTCCTCACCTGCGTTCTTTTTGCAGCTTCACAACATCCAACTTATGGTCCGTGTGGAAACTCTTCTTAGTGGATGTTTTAGTTGATGGGTACTATGTTAGTACTGCGCGTCTGATTTAACTCACGAACATGTGGAAGTGAATAGGACAGAAGTTGGCTACACTTTTAAACAGAGCAATATCTCATGCAAAGGGAAATTAATTTATTTTCATAGGATTCTTTTTAGCCTGTTACAAAAATATACATCCAAACAATTGTTATGACCTTTTCTTATTATGATCTGGAGATCTCATTCAATCGCTCAGATGCAAGGAAACAGCTCCCTGTCAGTGTGCAAAATCAAACTTTTCTCCCATTGGGTCATACTATTGTCGGCTTGATGAGTCCAACCACCCCCACCCCCTCCCCCACCATTGCAACCATTTTCACCGAATGAGTGACGAAGATGACATAAATATGGCATCGAGATGTCCTCTATGTGGACTGTAATTGATCATTGGTGGATTTCCTGGTAACTTCTTGACCTACACTGCAAAAAATATAGGTTCTCTTTAGAACCAAAACTGGTGCTAATCTTGTCCCTGAGATGGAACCAGTTCTGTTTAAACAGTAGTTATTTCAAAGCAAATAAATTTATGAAGATTAACATAAAATGTTAACAGAATTAAACATAAATTGAGGGGGTCTCAGCCGTAAGTTTAGAGCTTATACGAGGTTGTCTCAAATCATTATTAAGCAAAGGAGATATGAATAGTTGGCATATCGAACCAGTTTTGGTTCTATACAGAACCAAAACTGGTTCAATATGCCAACTGTTCATATCTCCTTTGTTTTAAAATGTTTGGCGACTGCGTTGAATAAGCTCCAAGTTTACTGCTGAATCTACTTCAGTTCATGTAATATTCTGTTAAAATTGAATGCCAATCTTGGTAAATTTATTTGATTTGAAATAACCAGTTTTGGTTCTAAAGAGAACCTATATTTTTTGCAGTTTATATGTTCGCCCCTGACACAAGTTTTGTATTCAAATACGTTGTATGAATTCGAGTGGTGATTCTAAGAGTCTTCGTGACCAAGTCGATCAACAAATTAATTTTCAGAACGGTATCAATGTAATGTCGTTATATGTCTGCTTTTAGAACGCGTGGACGGAAGAGAGATGGTAAAAGTCTGCTAATAAAACACCGTATGAAAATCGGATGATTCTGTTACGCCCCGTTCTGGCATTCAGATAGTTAACTGGCCTTAACCGTACAAATCGTCTTTGTGGTAACAAATGATTGGATTCCTGGCACTTAGCAAAACGGAAATATGGATTTGCAGTTTTGAGATTCTAACATGAATCAAATCTCAAGTGAATCTTGGAACAATCCGATTAAGCTGTTATCTGCAACGTGAAGGTCTCACACAGTCAATCACGAGGCAAGCTATCTTTTACAAATACACGAATGTTGAAAATGCTGCGAAGTGGAAAGATGAATTCATTGCTATCAATTAATTGTGAACTACTGTCATTGATTCAAATATGAATTGTGATCTGTGTGGTATAACATTACTGAGGCACATATTTTGAACGAGTCTAAAACGTGAGGGAAACGAAAGCCGGATATCCTCAAATTTGTATTTGTATTGTTCAGCTTCCATCTCACAAATTGCATAGTTTGCACGGATTATTTGTTTGTTGGGGTTTTACGACACTTTGAATGGTGAGGGTCGTATCGCATAACGCGTCAGATTGACGGGTTGCGGTAACTTGGTGTACCCAGAGAGAATCACTGAACGAGTAACTGTCACCCTCAATGTTCTATGCCGGCACAAACAGGGTCATCAGAAATTGAAGAAAAGTTACCAGCAACGCGTGGTACGACGATGGACTCTACAATCGTTTTTCCATCGTACACAAATTAGGGCTGCACGATATTCAAAATTGAATACCGGTATCGGTATTAAAAAATACCGCGATATACCGTTATATCGAAAACTGCTCAAATATATGAACACAGGTACCACAAGTGAGACTTGAGGAATCACAGTCGGAGCGAATCAGCATGCCTTGATGATGCGGTTTGAAAAAAAATTACCCAACGCAGACGATATTAAAAAACAATATTATTTTAAAAATTAGTTTATCAGATTTCCCCCCAAAATTCTACAAAACAGTATCATGTGACGAGCTCGTTCCAATGAGGGGTCACATGATATGGATTTGTTGAAATTTTTTTAAAATAAGTTATTTTTTGAACAGCTGAATTTGTATAATACGTGGCTAAAAGCAGACGATTCCTTGGGTAAAAGGATAATATTATTCATTTGGAGCTACAGTTAAAAAACTCAAGACATCTTGAAAATTAAATTGTGGGAAAATAAATAATGACGATAAACCGATATTTTTGTAATTACACCAGTATTCAATCGATATTGCTTTGAATACCGGTATATATCGGTTTATCGATATACCGTGCAGCCCTAACACAAATATCATTTTATATAAAACTTTGTCTCCAATAATGCAGCAACATGTATTCAGTATTCCTGTCATTACATTTTATATTATATATGTGCTTTCTGATTTCTTCCAGGAAAACCTGTTCTCAGATGCATGATTAGGACGAGGAGACGAAAAATAGTATAACAATAACATGATTTTGGAGGGCATTATGGTTCATTGGCGGCCCTGCAGCAATGATGAACAACCCGAGGGTTTATTAACTGGTTGAGTGCTAGAAGCCACTATCAGGGCTTTCAAAAAAATGAGGGCACTAGAGAAAAATGCAACATTTTCCCTGCCTATGTTTCCTATCCAGTCAAATGCAAATGATATTTTGTTTATATAGACTTGTTTTATCACAAATTATTGGAGAGTGCCTATGGGCACTCTCCAATAATTTGTAATAAAACAAACTTTGACTGACAAATTCAGACCACCAAAAATAATCTAGCCCTCAACCAGTTAAAGGCCCGAGACGAAGTCGAGGGCCGTTAATAAGCCCAAGGGCTGTCCATCATTGCTGCAGGGCCGCTTATGAATCATGATGCCTGACAACAATCATGTTATTACTAGTATTAACACTCCCTGTTGCAGCTAACTTGAATCTAAAAGTAGCCGGGCCGCGGGCCGCTAATGGCTATTTATACCATTATCGCCCGCGGCCCGGCTCCGTCGAACGACGTCACTGAAATTATGGAGTTTTAACGGGCCTCCAAACTTATGTTAATCGACTAGTAACTTATAGATTGAGTGGTAATAATACACATTCATCCCTCTGATTATATGACATATGATGCTGGCATAAAATAGTTCAGCAGGTTAGATTACTTTATTTTCAAGGACAGGGAAGAAGTTCGCCAATTTATGATAACGCGTGCTCTTGGATCCGATTTTGCAGTATTACACGTTTGCAACTTATGTGATTTGTATCCCGTGTAGAAATATTTATTACACGCCTGTTATATCAAATCCTCATCTACAGCAACTCTAAACCATGCTGAAAATGAAAATCTGTTCCACACATATGTTCGGAACGGAAATCGTTGACGATTGTTTTTAAATAGGAGTGAAATTTCACTGGGAATTTCTATAAATCGTGCAACGCAATTACAATTCGAATCCCTGAAAATCATCACCTGAGATCCAATGTGCTCTATGTACCAGTAAGCACATAGAACACACTGGAAATCAGGGAACGAAATAGTAACACGGGTTCCCTTCGCAAATTTGGTTGGCGATAAAATGGGTTCTTTTTGATGATAGTTGTCAAATGAATTGCTGAGTGTCCTTCTAATTGTTTTATAGGCGTGAGGGCGTGTAATAAACATAGAACTGCACACGTGTGTGACTGGGTTAATCGATATGGCACTTGTGCCATCGAGGAAGAATAAAACTCGAGGCCGGCAGCCTCTCGTTTTATCCTCCCGCGCTGGCACTCGTGCCATATCGATTAACCCATTCCGACGCGTGTCGTTCTGATTATGTACTGTATGAGCATAAAATATTCCCTCTGCATGAGGAACACCCATTCATTATCAGCTAATAGAATGACGTACTATGACATCAACTTCACAACTAAGAATGCCGGGGGTGACCGTACACGTTCAAATTGTTCACAAAGGTGAGTTTAGGTTGCCTATGCACTCTTAAACATAAATGTACATGGACAATTGTAACTTATTAGACATTGATAAAGTTGCTATTCCTGTGTAGGGTGTGGATGTATTATTTCACGACGCCCTTCACATCGTGAGATAATACATGCCCGCCCCACAAAGGAATAACAAACGCACCTAAATCGAACCAGATGATTCTTGGTCCTATATTTTACTCCTTTTTCGGACTGACTGTAATTTAGCCAGACAGTCGTATGAAATGGTGTGCTACGCTGTTCATTATTCGAACGTTTTCGTTCAAATGGCCTAAAAGTGGAATTAGTGTGTCTTACTGCAACAGGGAGGAAAGTAAATACGTACAGTTGAAACTAGAAGTCCTGTCACGAGTAGTGCGCTTATCCAGGCATAATTGCGCGTTGGAATTGCGCGCAATTGCCATATCGAATGGCATCCAAAGCACGGCAGGTTCTCTTGGTTACTCATAGCAAACACATGCATTGTTTCTGCCAATGGACCTCCGGGTTACCCGGAGGTCCATTGGCTGAAACATTGCTTGTGCACAGGCCATATGAACAGAATTTGATAGCCTTACTTGGGTCATAACGCGTACATTAACGCGCTTATCAACGTGCTATTTGTGCGCATTTCGTGACAGGTCTTCTAGTTTTAACTGTACTTCGTCATAGCAATTTCCGGTCTGGACATGTGTTTTACTTCTGAACGGACCACACGCCACGGCAATCCTGTTCCCGGTGTCATATCTACACCGCATCGCAATGGAGTGTTTCACAGATCTAACTTAAAATATAAATCTCTGCGTTGTGAGTTCATCGATGTTTCAAAGATTGATTGTATTTTTTTAAACCAGAAATGAGAATTTTAGGCCAATATTTTCAAAGTTCTGTTTGGCATATTACCTTATTACGGGACTTCTAAATATATTACGTCATAAAGAACAACCAAAGCTTGTGGGCGGCATTACATCATAAATATCGAATCTAACCTTATCTCGTCTGCGGTAAGTTTAAAACAAATTACTTCCACTACTGCTAACAAAACACCCATGAGCGATATAATTCCTGATTTATTGGAAGTTTGAGGGAATGATATCTACTTTGCTCTTCTTATTCACGTGAGCTGCTATATTTTGACTCTCTGTCAGGAGACCTGCACCCTTGTGTTAAAACATAATTCTTGATTTCAAATGGAAGGACGTATAAAATAGAGGCCACAAGAGTATAGATGTCCAATTCCGGCAGTGATATTAGAAAAAGAGCATGGGGCCCTGCCGCATGATGTTCATCGCCTATAGAAATGCAATCTTCTTTGAATTTAATTGAGGAGCGTAATAGTACATCTAGCTTTCACGCGACCATGTCTCAGGAGCTTCTGATGAAATTTGTACACCGATTACATACCAATCACAAGTACACCCCCACGTCTCATCTGAAGTATAATACTCCATTGGAATCGTCTCGGGGCTATGGCGCCAATTTACCACCTACCCAGCTGATCTCGAGCTCACACTGTCGATGCTGTAACATATATATATAGAGACGACTGACGCTCGCTGTTATTTGTCTAAATTTCAAATCGAAAATACGTTGGTTTTTTTTATCAAAAGCTGTTAGAATGGTCTTGTATATAATAATGTAGAATTTTTGTATTTATTGTTGTTTAACACTTTACCTAACATGAAAAGCAGACGACACTTCCAAACAAAATTCTTGAATAACTATTTTGTTTCACTTTTTGTCTCAAAAACATAGGTTATGACCCCTCATTGGAACGAGCTCGATGAGCTCGTTCAAAAGAGGGGTAATAACCTGTGTTTTTGAGACAAAAAATGAGAAAAATAATAAACATTAATTTGCGATTTTTGAGAATAGCGCTGGCCGGTTTTGGCCGTTACGTTGTTTAAAGGGTTAAGGTCATATTGTTCTGCGTAATTACTAATCATGGACGCAACATGGGGATAAAGTCAAGTTTAGCCAATTGTTTATTCACATCTTGCCCACTTTAGAGGACATCCGCCCAGACATTGGTGACTGGGTCCTATTTTATCAGTAAAACAGAGCTTGTTTACCACAGTAGTTGAATGAGTAAACAAACACTGCTTCACTCCGTGGGGTTCCCACGGGAGGATAGTGTAGTAATAAGTGTGTCAATTTGATTATACCTTTACCTGACGAATCAGACGCATTCTCCCTCGTAGTTTTCAAACTGAGTAGTTGAAAAAAATATTAAAAACAGAAGTTGGAACAAAATTCAACAAAACCGCATCTTTTGGTCACTCATTGGAACGAGCTCGTTCAAATGGGGCCGTGTTGCATGGTTTTACTGAAACGTTTTGGAAAATGTGGAGATGCAAATAATTAACACTTACGCGCCGAAAGCGACTATTGTCACCTATTTTATGATGATTATCTGTACGTTCTGGTATGCACAGATCAAACCTACCAACAGAGAGCCCTTTCCAGCAATTAATCAGATGATAGAGTTTCAAGTATGTCATGAAGTTATTAAACTTCCTCGCATACAGGCGTACATAGAGGTCATCCATATAAGGATAAAGTGGGCGTGGTAGGGCTGCACCAATATCGATTGAATACCGGTGTAATTACACAAAAATATCGGTTTATCGTCATTATTTATTTACCCACAATTTAATTTTCAAGATATCATGAGTTTTTTAACTGTAGCTCCAAATGAATAATATTATCCCTTTACCCAAGGAATCGTCTGCTTTTAGCCACGTAATATACAAATTCAGCTGTTCAAAAAATTATTTTCAAACATTTCAACGAATCTATATCATGTGACCCCTCACTGGAACGAGCTCGTTAAGCTCGTTCCAGTGAGGGGTCACATGATATTGTTTTGTAGAATTTGGGGGGGGGGGGGGGATCTGATAAACTAATTTTTAAAATAATATTTTTTTTTAATATCGTCTGCGTTGGGTAAATGTTTTTCGAACCGCATCATCAAGGCATGCTGATTCGTTCCGACTGTGATTCCTCAAGTCTCGCTTGTGGTACCCGTGTTCTTGTATTTGAGCAGTTTTCGATATACCGGTATACCGCGGTATTTGTTTGTATACCGATATCGGTATTCAGTTTTGAATATCGTGCAGTCCTAGGGCGTGGTAGTGTAAGGGTTAAATTACTGAAAGTTTTTTGAAAAAAGCAAATAATTAAAATAACAAACTTTTGCATCGTCCACATTGGGCAAAGAGTAAAGGCGGTTCACGCTAATAATAATACCACACGCCCTTTAAATTCACATACCGTCGAAAGAACCAGGATAGACGAGTGTGACAAAATTTACTAATAATTATCATATTGATCTCCTAAGTTACTACAATACACTTTTTTGTAACTGGTCATCTGTGAGCTATGTGAACTAACCCAAATAAACCAATCCGTGATATTTATCCTGTAACTTGTGAATACATGTGTACAGATAGTGAGTATCAATTATATGTCAATCGAGACGTGGTACGCAATCAATGCAACTAAATATACTACCCTGCACTTGTAAGCATATTTGTACATTCTGTGTCTGTGGGTATATAGAATTGGTTATACATGCCATGTTTGTCGGGGCAGAAATATAAAATCGATGCAGTGAGTAAGGAGATAGAGGGTGTGTAGTCAGTTTATGGTTTCTGTTAGGGATACTGTTACATTGGCTCTTCAGATTAATCGTTGGCAATGAAACATAAAACAAATAAGAGGGGAAAACGATATTTTTGCAGAGCCATTATGTAACGGTGTTCAAGTGCTGAACAGTCTGTTTTCGTTACTTTCTAAAGAAAAGTTCTACAGGAACCTAATACTTTGTCACACTGTTTACGAAACTGTTGCTCTTATTCCCGATTTACGTTAACAAGCTGAGTGCTAGAAGCCACTACCAGGGCTTTAAAAAAAGCGGGTGTGAGATCAAAAGCCAGCTTTTTCCTTGCTCATGTTTCATATTCAGTCAAATGCAAATTATATTTTGTTTATATTTATTTGTCTTATTTCAAATTATTGGAGAGTGCCTGTAGGGGCCGTGCCTGTAGGGGCCGTGCCTGTAGGCACTCTCCAGTAATTTGAAATAAGGCAAATGCAAATGTTGATGAACAAATTCAGACCACCAAAAATAATCTAGCCCTCAACCAGATAATAGACAGAAATATAATCCAACGGTGAGCACCTTTGTCGCTGTCCCATGGCATGCGTGATGCCGATATTTGTCTGCTAGGATTAATGTTAACCTTCAACATAAATAGCTATATTATGTACAGAGGCCAAATATATAATTAATTTGCTATGATTTATAATTGTATCTCCAACTTTGGAGTAAATGTACAGGCTCTTAAAACGAAAGTTGTAGATCCCAGTTTTTACTGTGAAGTGAAACTTGTCTTTCACGGCGGGCAAGCGAATCTTTATTTCCACCACTTTGTTTGTATTTTTGTTGACATTTACCAACACTGTCAACAGCCAGAGTCACGTTGGTCGGGCTGTTTTACGGGTGGAGAAAGCCGGAGTACAAGCGGAGAACAATCGAGCAACTGTCATACTCTACATCTTACTAACTATGCATAACCAGGGTTTGCAGCGGTTGAAGGCAGGTGCACCATCGGCGTGAAGAACGCCTTGTTACAGAACCCCTACGACCCCACGTGGGCACTCTGGATTAAGTATCTCACTCATTGCCAAGGGACACAACGCAATTACCTCTGGTCAGGATCGAACCGTCGACCTTTCGTTTAAAGTCCAATCCTATAAACACTGAGCCACCGCTCTCCCCAGCTTTCAATAAGCATCATAGAGAATTTTATCGCAGGCTGACCATTCTCCTACTCAACCCTACACTTTCATCCCATACGAAAGAACTAACATGTTAAATGCTGTAAGGGTTGAATGACTCAAATAGTAGTTTCGTTTCCGTTTGAAAATACAGCTCAACCCTATATTTTTTAATGCATTTGGGGAAAACTATTTTTTTTGAAGCACAAAAATGCACAGTTGAATAAAAGAAACACCAAAACCTTACTTGAAGGCCTTAATTAACCATTTGGACCCTAATGGTATAGTCCACACCAGTTGAGAACCACCAACTGATAGAACCTATATTCGTTACTTGGTACAAGACCAATCAATATTTTTAACATGCAATCCAAGGCTGCAAGTTGAAAATATTGATTGGTCTACCATACAAATTCGCCGAGTAACTTATTTATGAATTTGGGTCATATCGCGACCATGGACCGGCAAAGCGGCCGTTCTTACAAATCCCGTCAACGTGCGTAGTTATTTTGTTCGCTCTGTGTGGAAGTACTGAATACCGAGACGAAACGAGATGAAAGTTGGAAGTGGGTATTAGATTCAGTTGCATTGAACACAATCCATCGAGTCAAGAAGTCCACGATGTATACACTGCCTTTATAATATACACAATAAATATTTTCTTTATTAGATTTACTGTGACATGGACTGCAAACTCCCCATTCTCATATTATATGAGTGTACGGTATATTGAGGTTTCAGTTTTAAATATCTAGACGGTGGAGTTTTCATCTGCAGTACGTGGGGAGTGGATTGTTACTAAATCACCCGCGGAGTGGAGTTATCACCCAAACTATAACTTTCAAATTGTATACATATGGACTAAAAACACAAGCAATGTTTCAGCCAATGGGCCTCCGGGTTTAACCCGGAGGTCCATTGGTTGAAACTTTGCCTGTGCTTGTTATGCTTTGCAACAAATTTGCAGTTATTGCTTGGGTGAAATCTCCACTCTGTGGGTGATTTAGTGATAATACACTCTCCAAGTACTGTATATAGAGGCCCACGTGTGGAACGCATAAGTAAAATTCAATTTGAAGCACATCCGGGCTCAACAAGGCGACCACTGACTAAAACAATGACTGTGCTTCACTTATTTCTTTTATAAAGGCACTTAGTTCTGTATGAACAAAAACGGACAGAGAATTTCGACCAGATACGACCGGGTCGCAATTTCGTCAAAATTATCTGTCCGTTTTTCTCTACCCAGCACTTTGGAGTCTCAATCCCCCAAAAAGGAAAGCAGATTGAATCTCGTATACTGTTTTCGTTCGTCTTTAGTTCATTCTGGATTTCAGATTATTTTCTTTTTATAATATCGACCCACTGGTGTACAGTACAGTCACCGTGGACTGGCCGTAATCCGCGCGTGGACAGTTATGTCCACGCATGCGTTTACCAGGTAGTAAAAATTATCACCAGCAAACTTTTAACTAATGAAGCACCGGCTGTAGCCGGTGCTTCATTAATTAAATGTTTGATGACTATTCCTATAATTAGAGTTTGGAATCTAATATTATTGGGCCCGTGGAAAGTGACCAGGCCACGAAGGACGTACTGTAAGTGTGTCACGACCTTATTCCTATGTGATCGCAAACAGAGATCGATTTTGTGAAAACAGTACTGCAATACCTTACCAGAGTATTTTACTGACATGCACCCCCTCCCTCTCTTTACCATCAGAAGAAAGGCTGGGGGTTAGTAAACCACGCAAAGAAATAATCACTTGTTACTCTTCATTGACATTACTAACAAGCGACAATGTTTTTGTAAAACCGTTCATGAAAAAACTTTTAAACAGTAATGTGTAGTGATATTGTTTTTTTTCGTATCCGACGGTTTACGCCTGTTACTGGTATAAAGTGAAAGTGGTGTAAACAGGTTACATGGCCACCTCTCGTAAATTGGGTGTATTAAAACTATAATAAAAAAGGGAGTGTACTGTCCATGGTCTAAACATATGTATATACAAATCTACTGTCCTCTCTTACTCACTATGATCTTCCATATCAAGTATTTCCATCAAATGTTCGTAAAAATCTGTTACAAAATAATATGCGTTAGACAAATCACGAGATTGTATTGATAATTATAAAAGAAACATCTTAGATCACAATGTATTGTGCGATTCCATCGGGGTTTGCCTTAGAAAGCTTGTTGCAATAATCACGTTACTGCATTTACAAAAGCGGATGCAATATGTAGACCGGATCGCAGCTGGGTCCCAATCTGGTCGAAATTCTCTGTCGGCCTCTCTTCACATAACTCTGTAAAATATCACTCGAAAACTAATGTGAGAATATTGAAGCCCATAAGCTTTTTTTTTTTTGGATTCGGGGCCCGTTTCTGCAATATGTTCGTTAGGAAATCACAACCCACTGTTTGAAGTGGTTGAACCGGCATCTCTACGCCGACTCACAGAAATGACATTGAAACGCAAGTTACAATCGCTACATACAACACGAGGAAAAGGAGCGTTCAGTTCACCAAGGCCACTTCCAAACACAATTCGTGTTAACCCTTCTGCACAAGGATGCTAGAATACCAAACATCCAAGAAGCAAATTTTTCCCATAATGTCACTGGGCCTTGAACCAATTCCGTCCTGTTTGCCAGAGCTCAGTGAGCTCTGGCAAACAAGATGGAAATCAGTGCACAGAGGTACCATCTTCCCCTAATGTGTGGATGGAGTCATCAAAGGACATGAGGAAAATGAGAGCGATAATATCATATTAGAGGGAGGGGGGTTACCGAATAAAATGTACCACATATTACAAAAGAACTACTGTAACTCCAGACACGTAAAATAAACTCGCCCAACATCGTTAATTAGTATAATATAGGTAAACCCATTCTGGAAGAGGGTGTGCAAGATATTAAGTAGGAAAAATGAACCGTTAGTCTCGTTTTAGTTCATAATTGTAAATAATGCATGCAGTTCCCTTTGCATATAGATCTCTGGATTTTGGAACTGTTTCGGCCAAACATCATGACATTTTGATTTCTTTAAGATATACCTATCATTTATTCCTTCAGTACTTGAGAGAAATTTATTTCAGGTATATATAAGCATGGTATCCTAATATGCCTCACACTGTGGCTTTATTAAAGACTAGCCAAAAATACTTGCCGTAATGGAGACTCTCTGAAAATACATAACATTTCAAATAGAATAATATTCCTTAAAATTGCGTAAAAATGTATTACAAGCTGTAAATTGAGAAATAAATATACATATATATCTTACCTCCTACAAGTATCTGGAAATTTCATTGGTTCAAAGACGTCACATGCAAACTGCATATAAAACCATATACTGCCTGTCAACATCAATATACGCTGACAGCTATGGGTAATCTCCCCTTTGTTCATTGATTATTCAAAATGGCGGCAGCCGATAAACGCTTTAAGTTGAAAGATTGAGTGTTGGAAGCCCATATTTGGCCTGAAGTGCAGGTTAGGCAACTTAAAAGGCTTCATATTATATGGATGTGTGCCATGTAACCTTCGAAATGAAACTGTTTGGTATGTATGAATTAGCCTTGTTACAATTTATGGGAGTGTAGGCACTCTCCCATAAATTATAACAAGGCAAAGACACGTGAACACATTGTGAGAATTCACTCATTTAATTTTGATCGCTGTTGTTATTAGTTCTGTGCATCGATGCAGCAGTCTGTACGATATATTCGTTACACACTTTGTTGGTGGCCTAATATGGTATATGTGGTGTCAGCTAATTTAATATTGCACTCGAGCTTCGCTCTCGTCCAATATGAAATTAACTGACACCACATATACCATATTAGGTATTAGGCCACCAACAAACTGTGAAACTAATAATACAATTACACAAGGGCGTTGGAAGCACCAGGAGGCAAGGGGAGTGAGGAATATCAAAAAGGGCGTTCGACGCTGGGTATAAGTAAAGACCAGAAGTTTACAACGTATCATAAAATGTAATGTGACACCAATAATATTGGCATTATATATATATAATAGGCTGGGGGTTAGTATTATATTATATATATAATACATAACATTAAAAGCTTTAGCACTCAACCTGTCGATTGTATAGCTTATTTGTTTGGTGATTATTGACCAGCTCCGCCATTATTCCTCTCCATTGGCAAGGTAATACGTTAGAAACAAACACTCAATAGTTTCTTAGCTACAATTCAAAATTACAAAAGTAAGGCCCCACAAATTAGATCTTGTGTTTCTCAGGCCATTATTTGTAAAATTGCATGCGGGCGAGAGGTTTTTTATTATATTTTTTATTTCTGTAATTATTTCTTTGTCATCAAAAGTTCATGTTCTTGGTTTATGTTTTAGGCCTTATAATCTACAGAATAGCATGCATGGTGGTGTATTTCGACCATTGAGAGCAAGAAGGATTTGTAATGCTAATGCATTACAAACTCTTCTTGCATTAAAGGGACAAATTTATCATTGTTTTTTAACTTGGGTAAAATATCAGACATAAACCATTTAATTTTTATTGTTTTTAAGTTTACATTGGTTATAAAAAGAGAGCATGCGGCAGTCAAAAGGACCATGCGGGAGGGCCTGAGAAACAGATTTTAGTTTTTTTGCGGATGTACTTCTGGCGAAAAGGGTGTGCACTGCCCACATACCCCCTCTAGCCTCAGGACAAGAGAGGCAGCTGCCCACCGCCCCCACCCCCACAACCCCCCGGTGCCTTTGCATCTGGGGAGTGCAAAATATTCACGTTCCATCACACAAAGAGGTCACTTTATTTCATTGTGCTTTACAAGAAACGTTGCTGAAATTAAGCTTGAATCTAATTACAATAACATACAACAATATTGTAAACCTTATTTTCACAAGCACAATAGTCAGTGTTATATTTATTGGTGCTTTACACCACTCTGCAGCTAAGGCTATATCGTAGCGAACGTAGTCAGTATTGCAACAGTATCTATAATATAGCTCGCTAAACTGAGAGGTATAGGCTCTATCGATAGATAGATCCATACAGATGAATAGATTAAATATTATTTTGTGAAACGATACTTTTTCGGACGCAAGAATCTGTTCTTACACTGCGTTGCATTTTCATTACTTGCTGTTGAATCGTACATTCAAAACTAGAAGTCCTGTCACGAACTGTGCGCTTATCTAGACTTAATTGCGCGTATAAATTGCGCGCAATTGCCATATCGAATGGTATCCAAAGCTCGGCAGGTTCTCCTGGTTACTCATAGCAAACGCAGGCAATGTTTCTGCCAATGGACCTCCGGGTTACCCGGAGGTCCATTGGCTGAAACATTGCTTGTGCACAGGCCATATGTACAAAATTTGATAGCCTTACTATGGTCATAACACGTGGATTAACGCGAAGCTCGACGTGCTATTTGTACGCATTTTATGACAGGACTTCTAGCTTTAGCTGCAGTGGAAACGTATTCTGTTGTTTCTTCATCCACGGTGTCAACAAATCTCTACTGTAAAGGACAGGAATTAAGGGGCGGAAGGAATTTTAGACGACAGGGGGAATTAGATACCAGGGAACAATTGATGTAAACAGGCTTATCAAGAGGTTCCTGAGGTTCCTGCCGCGTGTCTAACAGAAAGCCGAAGTTATCTCAGAGCAAACACAAATAAGTGATCAAATTCTTTTGAACCATCCCATGGCTATATCAATCAAATATCCACCCTTAAATATGTGTGAGTCAGGTATTGTAGGTTTCAAAGGCATTGTAGGGATACTTACACCATCCTAGAATAAGACTCAATAGGCCAACCACAGTTAAAACAAGAAGTCCTGTCACGAAGTGAGCGCTTATCTAGGCTTAACTGTGCGAAGGAATTGCGCGCAATTGCCGTATCGAATGGAATCCAAAGCACGGCGGGTTCTCATGGTTACTCATAGCAAACACAGGCAATGTGTCTGCCAGTGGACCTGCGGGTTACCCGGAGGTCCATTAGCTGAAACATTGCTTGTGCACAGGCCATATGTACAAAATTTGATAGCCTTACTGTGGTCATAACGCGTAGATTAACGCGTAGATCGAAGTGCGATGTGTACGCATTTCATGACGGGACTTCTAGTTTTAACTGTAGTGGCTTCAATGGAAAAGTCTTGTTTCTTCACCCATGGTGATAACAAATCTCTACTGTAATGGACAGGAATTTAGGGTCCGAAGGAAATTTAGACGACAGAGGAGATTAGATACCAAGGAACAATTGATGTAAACAAACTTAACACGGTGTCCCCGCCGCGTGTCTAACAGAAAGCCGAAATTATCTCAGAGCAAAAACAAATAAGCGATCAAATTCTTTTGAAACATTCTATGGCTTCATCAATTAAATATCCACCCTTAAATATGTGTAGTAAACACTGGCAATGTTTCTACCAATAGACCTCTGGGTTAATGGAGGTCCATTGGCTGAAACATTGCTTGTGTACAGGCCATATATGCCTTTTATGGTCATAACGCGTAGATTAACGCGCAGATCGACGTGCTATTTGTACGCATTTCATGGCGGGACTCCTAGTTTTAACTGTAGCTTCATACTTTAAATGTTTTACTATGGTCGGATAGGCTTTGCCATCGGCCTTTCCATAGGCCATGTTAACCTGCAACGTTTGTCTTTGCAAAGACAGTATTCACACAACATTTACTTTAACATATAATGGAGAGGTTGTGCAGACAACCGTAAAATTACCTTGAAGTGTTTGTTTTGTGCCAGGTCTTATATGACTCCAAAGGCCATCAACACTTGACTAGAAAAGAGGTATACGCCGCTAGACTCACGTGCTGCAGGGTTGTCGAAAATATGAAACTATTGCCCAGGCCTTAAATCGTTAAAACTAACCTCAATGTTGCCATTAGTTTTATTGTGCGAACACTAAATTTAAAAACATTTAGGTTGTCAAGAATGTTTACGTGCGCATAAACCGATCTCATTATTGTGAAACCAAGAGAGTCAAAGAGGTCGATGACGAACATCCGCCTCAAAATTCAATGCCTGCTGTGTGGGAATAATGGGGATGGGTGTGAATGTGGGGATAATTACGTAATTGTTTCAGTGACGCTGCCCATGTATATGGGTGTTGTATTTGCGCGTTTATAAATATATATGTAGCGTGTTCGTTAATGTGTGGGAGTGAGCGGATGAGTGTGTGTGGGCGCATTCTAACCACATCTGCATATCAATGATATCGAAAGATAGAAAAATAAGGAGAGTAAAATTAGAGACAGAAAGAGAAATAATGAAAGAAGTACACATAAGACAGACAAAGAACATACTAGAGAGCCGAAAAGATAGGAAAGACATGACATACAGCCAGCAGACAGGCAAACAGACAGACAGCCTACTGGTCTGGAAAGACACATAAAGAAGGCAGAGACATACAGTTAAAACTAGAAGTCCTTTTTCGATGGATAAGGAAAACCATACAAGCGGACAACAGATTTCGAACAGATAACACATCGATCTGCGCGTTATGACCATAGTAATGCTATCACATTCTGTACATATGGCATGTGCACAAGCAATGTTTCAGCCAATGGAGCTCCGGGTAACCCGGAGGTCCATTGGCAGAAACATGGCCTGTGTTTGCTATGAGTAACCAGGAGAACCTGCCGTCCTTTGGATGCCATTCGATATGGCAATTGCGCGCAATTCCTACGCGCAATTAAGCCTAAGTAAGCGCACAGTTCGTGACAGGACTTCTAGTTTTAACGGTAGCTCGACAGCCTGACAGACAAAGTGTGACATGCAGATGGGCAGATACAGACATAAATATTCTTAGACAGACGTATAAATATACTCAGACAAAAATGTTTAACAGCGTTACTGAAATGTTTTTAGGGCACTGCGAATCTTTGGAATTCGATTCGATTCGAAATCGACCCGATTACTAAATTCGATTCGAAATCGGCCCGATGATTCGATCGATTCGAGACGCGCTGATTCGGAAATGTTTGAACGGTCAAGAAGTGCTCCAAATACTCCAAGCGTCTCGTCTTGAGCTCTTCTTCTATCATCAGGTCTCCTGTACAGGAGGGGGAGCGGGCAGTGTCCTGTACAGGAGACCTGTTGATAGAAGAAGAGTTCAAGAAGATTTTGTTCTAGAATATTCCGGTTTTTTTTTGAAAGACTTGCCGAAACAGACGAGTCGTCGTTGAATACGAACATTTACGGCTCTAAGAAGATGTAATATCTCCTACAAACTGAAAGGCCGTGAGATTCGCTTCAATTCGATTCGAAATTCTTTTTGGGTCGATTTGGGATTTGAATCGAGTCGACGTTTTAGATTCGCAGGGCACTAGAGTTATTCCACTTGGACTTTATTTGCATTCTGTTTTAAAGACGGTTATGGGTTATTTAACGTAATATTACTTGCCTTCTGTTTCAGCATTTCGTCGTTTACACTGGAGTCGTGGCCGTTTCTGTCGAATAAATTTTAGTGTTTCTTCATCCACTTTAGATTGACCTTTTCTCTGTAGTAATGTCCCCTGAAGAGTTGAGAACGTGCGAAGATGAGGTGAAATATTATCATTGCATTAGTGCCATCATTACAAACAGCTATAATGTGTTACAAGTCAAAATCTTGCGAACGAGTCAGTGATAAAATCAGAATTTGTGACTTTTTTTTCAATTGATAATGCAGTATTTTTAACTCTTTTTGTTACAATATGTTGCATAAACATTTTTGTCAACATTACTGAACATGTGTTATTTCATCAAACCACAGATCCTCAATTCCCAGTCACTCGGCAAGCTCGTAACAGTGAGATGAGGAGAACGGAACACTTGTACCTGATTGTGCCGAGTACATTATTAATTTGATAAATCCTGGTCTTAAATCCACTACAGTACAAGTCAAAATAAGTTGTAGCATAACCGCAATAAACTAAGTGTACCGCTGTTCCTGCACTGATAAGATCAGAATCTTCTGGACTTATCAGTGTAGGAATAGAAAGCTACAGTTCAAACTAGAAGTCCTGTCATGAAATGCGCACAAATAGCGCGTCGATCTGCGCGTTAATATACGCGTTAATGACCATGGTAAGGCTATCAAATTCTGTACATATGGCTTGTGCACAAGCAATGTTTCAGCCAATGGACCACCGGGTAACCCGGAGGTCCATTGGCAGAAACATTGCCTGTGTTTGCTATGAATAACCAGGAGAACGTGTCGTGCTTTGGATGCCATTCGCTGTGGTAATTGCGCGCAATTCCTACGCGCAATTAAGCCTAGATAAGCGCACAGTTTATGACAGGACTTCTAGTTTTAACTGTACATACTTTATAGTGGTTATCCTACAACTTATTTCGACTTGTACTGCATACTCACACAAAATATAAACGCGATCGATTTTTTTTTATTTTCATTCGTTCTTCTGCCCCCAAAGCAAATCATGTCCCCACTCACACACGCCGAAAATGGTATTCCACTCCCGGCATTTTTATGCCATTCTCCGCGATAAGGAACTATTTTCTTTTTTGACATGTTTTGAAAGTAACCACGGAATCAATTATAAAGGGTTGTTATGGGAAAACAAATAAGGAGAAAGTAAAATAGACACAAAAGCTCACTGCTCGGATTCGAGTACAGTTTTCTCCTCTCGTGGGCCGTGCGGATTATTTCACTCGGCTAACCCCTCGTGAAATAATCCTCCACGCACCCCATTCGAGGATAAAAACCATACTCGAATCCGTGGAGTGAACTATTGTCTGTTCTATCAGTACAATAGTTAGATTCGTCCATAACATTCTGTGAACATTCTGTAAACGGCCAGCGCTATCCTCAAAAATCGCCAATTAATTTTCATTATTTGTTTCTTTTTTGTCTCAAAAACTTACGTTATGACCCCTCATTGGAACGAGCTCGTTTCAACGAGGGGTCATAACCTATGTTTCTGAGACAAAAAAGAAAAACCTATGTTTTTGAGACAAAAAATTAAAAACATTTGTTATTCAAGAATTGTTCTTGCAAGTGTCGTCTGCTTTTCATGTTAGGTAAAGGGTTATACCGCATACTTTCCTCACGATTTGATATAAAATTGTTGAACTAAGTTTGCTAAACATCGATCTGAGCGGAGGCTTACCTCGGCACAGATCTACTTTAGTGAAAACTTTCAGTGATCGATTTATAAACCAATGTAACTCGGTAAGTAACTAAAGGGATGAACAAAATATCTATCAAGGGCCGAAACTGTCTTATGCCATCGTCTGGAGATTTTAATGCCAAACGCAATGTTTTGATGCTAAGGGAGGGGAGCAAAATATCTATCAAGGTTCACGCTGGGCCGAAACTGTTTGTGCCATCTTCTGAAGATTTTAGTGCCAAACGAAATGGTTTGATGCCAAAACGCTTTTGGGGAGGGAACGGTGCACTTCGCTGCATGGTCCAAATAAGAGAAAATAAAATAAATACAAATGTTCACTGCTCGGATTCGAGCACGATTTTTATCCTCTAGTGGAGCGCGCGAGGGAATATTTCACGAGGCGTTAGCCGAGACAATAAAATCGTACTCGAATACGCGCAGTGAGCTGTTTTCTATTGTTTTCCTTAATCGGAACCCGACAGAGTTTCTGACTGGTAACGACACATTAAAACCGGTGAATCTTGACTTAATGAATAAATAAGGAGCACAGTGGCTCTGTGGTCAGAACATAGAATTTTGAACCGAAAGGTCAATGGTTCGATCCTGACAAGTGGTAACTGCGTTGCAATTCCGAATGTCTACGTTAGGGGGCGGTGACGCCGTGTAACTAAGATGTAAAGCCAGTTCATGATGAACTTGTCTTCAACCTCTACTGACTCTACTTGTGCAGAGTAAGTAAGTCGGAGTGTCGGATAGTACCTCGCTGTTGGTCGGGGGTTCTACCCGTGTACTCCGGCTTCCTCCCAGGGACGTGGCGACAGGGGTGGGGATGTCATTCCCCAATCCTGGCAAAAAATTCCTATAGTTAGAAATTCGAAGGACATGTCACGAGTAGTTGGAAACTCCATCTATCTGGATTTTAGCGTTTCTTTGGTGATGCTGATGTCTCCTTCAATTCCCAAAATTTCAACTCGGTTTCAAATCGGCAAAACTTTCAACTGTTACTATTTACAACTGCACGTCGCCTGAGTGCTAGAATGTTCTATGTCCCCTATGGGACATAGAACATTCTAGCACTCAGCCGACGTGCAGTGTACGCAATAACGAGCTTTACAAGTATGCATGGTGTCAATCGGTACGAGATTCTATAGCACGGTATGTTACAAAAAATCCTCGATATGCACTTCAAGAAAATCGCATCATGGTTACAAAATGATGGAACATCGAAAATTGATCATTACTGCGTAAGATCTGATTTAATGTTAGAACAGTGTAAGTTGCTCGAAGATCTCAGCTTGAACATTTGTTCAGCACATATTCAATCCCCAGAATAATAATAATCTGATAATTCCAACCTAAATGTGTTGGCATTTCAGTTACTAGAATCAATTCTATGCCTCCTTACATGTCTTCATTTCCAAAATGTTTCTCGGTAGTGTATTTCCAACTATGGGGAGGGACCGGGAGGGGGTTTCCCTCTCCCGGTCCCTCCCTCTATTTGGAAATTCACTATCCTTCACCCCCCAAGCGGAAACCTCTAGCCACGCCCCTGCTTCCTCCACCCGTAAAATTACACGACACGATATCACCTTGGCTGTTGAAAGTCTGGTTAAACCCCAAAGACAAACATAAACAAACACTAGGAATAAACTATTTCAAAATAAAGACTGGATAATTATTATGAAACGAAAGTGATATCTGATTTGTTATGTTTTTTCGTATTTCTTTTTCGATGGATAAGGAAAGCCATACAAGCGGACAACAGAAGCAGATTTCGAACAGATCGTGCTGAATTACCCTGTCCGATTTTGTAATTCAGGACTATGATAAGACATCAAAAAGGCATAATAGAATAACGACAAAAGACACATGCACTATTTTTAACGACATCAGATTAAAAATATGATAGAGTAACCTAATTCTCAAAGGATTCAATATGACCTTTAATTGTCCCAACTTCCCCCACACATTTCTCTGTCGATTTTGATGGCTAGAAATGCATTTGCTAGATAATTCCTGTTTGACCTGGTTTGACTACAAATATTGCATTTAGTACGCTCAGCACGAAATAATTGTTAATCATTTATAAGTCTTTCAGGGAAGACAATTTATTGACAGTCTGCACTTGCACTTCTTCCTAAGTGCCTGTTATCAAAATAAATATGTTTATTTCTGAAGGTCAAAGCGTCGCGACCTGCGGTGGGGGTCAGCAGGGGGCTCGTGCACCTCTCATATCACCCACTGTGTTCATAGATACGTTGCATGATTACACAAATTAATTTAGAAAATTGACAGCGTGTCCCAAAGTACATGCATTATTGTGATGCATATCTACGCAAACGTGAAGAAATTTAGTAACAATTATTATAAATTAATTATGCACTTCCATGTTAATGCTAATTTACATCGCCTGTAAGGGAGCATAATATTCTTAACCCTTTACCCAACGCAGACGATATTAAAATTTATTATTTTAAATATATTTTTTTCAAATGTTTCATCAAAACCATATCATGTGACGCCTCGTTGGAACGAGCTCGACGAGCTCGTTCCAACGAGGGGTCACATGATATGGTTTTGCTGAAATTTTTTTAAAAATAATATTTTTTCAACTACTGAATTTGCAAATTTGCATATTACGCGGGCGGATGCGGCCGATTCGTTGGGTAAAGGGTTCAAACAAAGAGTGTAAAGCGTAGCCGGTCGCTAATGACTGACGTTCAGCGCATGGCGTCATTTTGACTTCCTGGAAATCTGTTTACATTTCCAAAAATATAAACTGTTCCGCCTTAAATTGTTTAGTAAATGGTGTTTCACATTGATTGATTCGTTTCACGAAATAATATAAATTCAAAGGGGTTGAAAATCGTTCTTATAATTTCTAAGTATTAATAATAATAATATCATGATTTTCTCAGGCGCCGTTGGGCTCCAATACTACTGGACCTCCCTCTGTGATTAGCAGCCCCACACTCATTAGCGGGCCGCTAATCACAGATGGCAGTCGAGTAATGGAGCCTAACTCCCTCGAAAATCATGTTATTATATAACTGGTCCGTGTCAGTTTCTTCATGGGATGTCGCGATTAATGATTTTCCCAATCAATTAAGCGGCCGAGATAATCGTCTACAATCGACCAATCATACCCAGGTGATACCATAAGAATATTAAGAAAATAAACATATATCCCGAATAAAAACGAACATCCTCAATAATATACGTTGGATTTGGGAAAGTTTGCTTGTTGAAATGACTACATGTGCCTTTCTCGCCGCTTTCCTGACTTTGCATCTGTTAATTACAGGGACGTACGAACCCGAGGGCACAGGGGGTACGTGTCATCAACGCCCTCCACAAAGAGTCAAGAGAGAGGAAACGAGAGTCAGAGGAAGACACGGAGAACTAAAGAGAGACAGAGAGAGAAGAGAGTGCGTTTAGGACAGCAGTATCTTGGCCAACCCGGACCGCACCGTCATTGCACTCATCTAGGGAATTAGGAGGAAGGCTGTTACAGACGTTCCAGTCTTAATTATATTATTTGATCGAATATTCCCTCGCATGGTTTGTATTTGCTACGGCCTTTAATGTCGAGAGGAGTGCATATGTTTGGTTCCATATTTGTTAAATATGTAGCTGAAAAATTATACTTTTGGCAATGTAGAGGTACATTCAATTTCTAATCATTTAACCCTTTACCCAACGAATCGCCCGCATCCGCCCGCGTAATATGCAAATTCAGCAGTTGAAAAAGTATAATTTTTTCAAAATAATTTCAACAAAACCATATCATGTGACCCCTCGTTGGAACGAGCTCGTCGAGCTCGTTCCAACGAGGGGTCACATGATATGGTTTTATTGAAATTGTATGAACAATTTAAAAAAATTATATTTAAAATAATAAATTTTGATATCGTCTGCGTTGGGTAAAGGGTTAAAGGGAATAAACAATTACCGATTATTCGACTAACGAAAATACTAATCGATTGCGCCGTGAACGATCGATAATCGATTCATCGAATATTTGTGACGCTCGGTTCCAGTTTCTTCAACTTCAACCACCTTCAAATCCGAAAGATAGCCAAAGAAAGAAGACGAAATGAACTAAACTAAGACCGTGCCACATTATACAAAATGAAGGAGAGACTAGTTGGTATCAGTGAATATAACTTTTTTTGTAGCGACGTGAAAGGGCGTTGCCAGATGTATCGAAGTATTTGGTATATTAGACTTTACCCCAATCCCAACAACGGAACCCATCCACATCTGTATGCAGAGTTATCTCCCCTTATTACAACGAAGTCGTATCCGATTCTCATCACCTCTATATCCAATGGCCATGTCCTATGGAATCCCATTTTTGGGAAACACCCGTGGCTATGGAATCCCTTTTCTTGTAGTATGAGGCCATGAGGGCTATGTAAAAGCCCTCAATGAGTCCTCAATTATTATCCCTCATAGCCTCATTGAATTTTAAGGTTATGAGGACCATTAAAAATCCCCCAATGAGGTATAATGTACTACGACTCTTAGCCTCATTTCAGTATTTGAGGATACCTATGGCCTGGTATTGTATTATTCGAGGATACCTTTAGGAGAATCCCTTTTTTGTCGTATTAGGCCATGAGGGCTATGTAAAAGCCCTCAATGAGTCCTCATTTATTATCCCTCATAGCCTCATTGAATTTTGAGGCTATGAGGACCATTAAAAATCCGTCAATGAGGTATAATTTACTACGACTCTTAGCCTCGTTTCAGTATTTGAGGATACCTATGGCCTGGTATTGTATTATTCGAGGATACCTATCGAGGATACCTTTAGGACATTAAATAAACGGCAGATTGCGCACAAACTACAAACTCCACGAAATGTGAGTTACCAAACAGCCCATAACAAAGTCGGATTCCTTACCGAATTTGCCTGGGAACTTGTACAGCTACGTGACTAATATGATGATTCTCTAGAGAAAACACGGAGTATGATTGAAAAAACAGAATTATAAAATCAACATACTTTTGATTACGTTTTTAACTGTACAAAAGATGCAGTACCTGGGCCGTAGACTGGTCACATTCCATGCGTGGGCAATATATCCACGAACGCAATAATATTGGAGTCCAAACACTAATTACAGGAATAATCATCAACAATTTAATAATGAATAATAATAAAAATTCATCGTCAGCAAAATTTTAATTGAGGAAGCACCGGGTTGTACCCGGTGCTTCATCAATTAAAATTTTGCTGACGATGATTATTATTACCTGGTAAATGCATGGATGGATATCACTACTCACGCGTGAATTACTATCAGTCCACGGCCGCTGCACTGTATGTATCAAGCTCAAAACTTTATTCATTAGAGGCATGTGATAAATATTCATTCCGTTCATTTCAGCTGCAATACATTTTTTAAGTGACATTTGCGTCTTGCGAGACACAATATCGCTCTTAACTATAATCATTCCATACGTGCTTTCTTGAAAAAACGTATTATCGTTTACCATCCACGATTGTCTTGGGATAAAAAAATATACATATTAAGTCTAATCAACTGGTTTGGCATTATGCGAGGCTTCGGGGAAATTGAGGTGCTGTATAAGCAAGAGAAATTTGCTTACTTTTAGATTCCCACCTCCGATATTACATAAATTCAAATTGAATATACACAAATCATATTTTAAAATGAACGTTGTGATGTATAGAATACGAACAAAAATGTATGTATTCAACCCACAGAGTAGACAGCGGACACCGATGGTTCCTGGACGTCTGTTACCGCGTTCGTACCAGAACAGAAAATAAAATAATATTTCAGGACAACAACTCGTGTGTTCAAATGTGTTTCAGATATCCAAAAAGCAGACTTCCAGGAACTACTGAGGTCTGCTATCAACTTTGTGAGTGGATTGCATATATAGAGGGTATGGAATGAGTGTTTTTCTCATATAATATTTATGAAACGAGTCTAAGAATTTTCCGTTTTGGCGAGCCTCTGGCGAGCCAGAACGGAAAATTCGGATGAGTTTCATAAATATTATATGAGAAAAACACTCATTTCATATTCTATTTATCATATGCCACACACACGCACAAATTAGCCACTTAGTATGACTTTTTAACCCATCACCTAACTTGAGTTGCAGACGGCACTTGGAAAAAACATCCTCGTATAACTAAAAATCTTCATTTTTTGCTTCCAAAACATAGGTTATGACCCCTCATTGGAACGAGCTCGTCGAGCTCGTTCCAATGAGGGGTCGTAACCTATGTTTTGGAAGCAAAAAGTGAAAATATAAAAAAAAAATGAATGGCGTTTTTCTTGTAGGTAAAAGATTAATATAATATAACCCACCCTAAATAGGACAGATAACGTAATTCGCCCAACTGAAATTATGCAAATGTCACCCAGTTGTATTTTGTTTAGCCAATCAAATTGTCCAGTTTTGAAATTGACCAATGAAAGCTCCCAACTCTAATTATGCAAATTATGAAAATGTGGCCCAGTTTTATTTTGTTCAGCCAATCAAATTGTCTAGTTTTGAAATTGACCAGTGAAATTGATGGGAGGCTTTATTTATCACTGATTAATATGAAAACAAAATATCAAATGTTTTAAAGTGAACAAAACGGACGAGTCATATGATATATTCTTTTTATTCTATATACTTATTGTGACCTTCATTTTGATGCATAATTTGTGTATACTTATTTTATGATTTTGGAATAACAGACTTGTGAATTTCAAAGTCATCTAATTTTCCTTCAACGTAAACTAATCTTCCTTACATATATAGCATCTTAAATAAGAATTCTTGCAAACAAGCTACAGCAGCAATATCCACTTATAAAATCCTGAGAACAATTCAACACATCTATCTAAGGCACTTTATTCAAAAATGTATTTAAAAATCCCCGAAAAGTATTTTAAAATGGGCAATGAAAATAGTAAATTACCTACATGTTGTTTTACAAAAGGTACAAAAGGACATCCTTAAAATCCCAAGACAGTTAACCAATACACATGTAGAGGCTCATTGGTGCAGGTCAATGTAAACATGCACACTTACAGTAGAACCGATTACCACTTGCAGCCTAGTTATGGAAAAGAGATTTCCTTCCAGATATGAGACAACAAATAACAAGCTAATTATCCAACAGAGCTTGAATACGATTTTCCATCTTACACACTGTATCATTCATACAAAACTGGTTAATCTTTGGGGTTTTTTTTTTGGGGGGGGGGGTTGTTTTTTTTTTTGTTTTGTTTTTTTTCTTGTTTTGTTTTTTGTTTTCCAAAGTTAACTGATTCAGATCTAACAACTGAAGTTCATTTAAAAGTAACTTTCATGACAAGTGTTTTCTCTTCACGAGCTTTCTATCCCCTCTATCTATATATCTGAAATAACACAACATATTGTTAAAATACTGTGCATTTTGATCAGAACTGTACTGAATATTTAGTATTTAGGAGGTTCTGCTTTGGGCATTTGTTCAAAATGAAACAAAATTTTATTATACAATGCAATATTTTCACGTTTAAAATTATTTAGATATTTTAAAATTATTATTGGTCGGTAATTGCCACTACATGGATGCTGACTGAATATTTTGGTGTTACTATTTCGGCGATATTTCCCAAGTATCCGGATGCAGTCCATTTTTATAGAGAATTAAAAGTCATTTTCTCACTTCAAAATTACTTTTGACCTCCTTCATCATTGAGGTGTTAATCAAATTGCAGTCATCCATCAGATATGCGATATCAACATCCGAAGCATTTCATTTGTGTATTTTGACATTACGATTTGAAATTTGGAGTAACACAGTCTTTAACCCCTTTTACTGCCACGCCCACTTTATCCATATATGGGGGATATCTATGTACGCCTGTTTGCGACAGTTTAATCAAATTTATGACATACTTGAAACTCTATCATCTGATTAATTGTTGGAAAGGGCTCTCTGAGCCCTTTCCGACAATTAATCAGATAGTAGGTGTAATCTGCGCATACCGGAACGTACGGATAATCTTCTTAAAATAGGCGACAGTAGTCGCTTTCGGAAGCGAAAGTGGTAAACCGAATCAATCTCTCCAGGGACAATACCGATATATTTCAAGAAGCACAGGCAAACAAAGATAAAGAAAAGCTGTCCCCGCACCCCACCACTATGAGAACATTGGAAAGTGGCTCACGGTTTGTTTAAAAAAAAACGTTCCGCTTCACTGGCAAAATAGAACCAGAAAAGCAACGCCTGAGTTAGAAGTACACTAAAATAGGAAACATAGAGATAAACGATTCATTTTATTTAAATTTATACTTATACTGGAGTTGCGGTCATGAAAAAAGCATAGATGCCAAAAATGGCTTTAAAAACAAATAACCTCTACAAACCAACTTCAACGAAATATCAAACGGTGTTCAATTGATCCAGCCCCAAGTAATGCGCTAAAATTGACTTACGTGCTTCAGGTTGAATGTAACTTGGAACTTGCTTTCAAACTGTTCGGCAAATTCTGGGTACGTTTTCATTATAATATGTATATCCTCGACCTCTATTTTATTTATATCACAGTAAGACAGTGCTCTGACAAAATATAAAGATTTTCCAGGCTGGTTGTTCATCCCAACATCATCTTCTCCAAATACGTCATCTTTACCTGCAATGGATTACTTTTTCGCATCAGTTATTTTTATTTGGTAAGAATTTGTGAAGTAAAACAAAGTATATGTGTAATGTGTCATTTCTCACAGATGCCCTGACCCTCGCTCTCTAAAGGCTAAGAGTTTATAAAGTAAACAAGAACATGAATATTGCGTCATTTCCCTCAGATGGCTGCGACCCTAAAGCTAGAATCAACACGGGTGGATATCTAATTTCGCTTTACCTGGATCATGTTACATCTTTTTTTAAATACAGTACGTGGAGAGTGGATTGTAACTAAATCACCCGCGGAGTGGAGTTATCACCCAAGCTATAACTTTCAAATTTCGTACAAATCGACAAAAAGCACAAGCAATGTTTCAGCCAATGGACCTCCGGGTTTAACCCGGAGGACCATTGGCTGAAACTTTGCTGTTACTGGTTTTGCTTTGCAACAAATTTGCAACAATTCCTCAGGTGGAATCTCCACTCGGTGGATGATTTAGTGACAATACACTCTCCACGTACTGTAGAAGATATCTACGCCGTTTCAGTGAATATTGGGAATTATCTCATGAGTATGGATCTGAAGGTTTAATTTTTCATGAGCGCTTGCGCGCGCGAGTAAAACATAATACTTTCAGGTCCACACGAATGAGATAATTCCCGATATGCACTAAAATAGCGTATATTTATTTTCTTTTTATTTTATGTTACGTGACATTTTACTGCGTAATATTCAGCAGCCCAATTCGACTGAATACAGTTTCAAGACAGTAGCAAAGATCTGTTGATCGTTCCTTCAAGACAGCGTTCAATGCGACGGCATACGCCGAAGCGTAACGTCACTTTGGAAGCTACTGAAAAAATTCAAGCGCAAGCGCTCGCAAAAATATACAACTTTCAGGTCCAGACTCATGAGATAATTCCAGATACTGACTAAAGTAGAGTAGATTTTCTTTTTATTATATGCTACGAGACACTTTATTGCCCAATATTCAGCCCAATTCGACCTCAAATGCGTACGTTTCAAAATAATAACAAAGATCAGCTGATCATTCCTTCAAGGCGACGTGATGCGGCGTAGTGCGACGTCATTTTGGAAGCTACATCGAGTCGATGGATATCGAGAAATATCCTCTAGATAATTTGCGATAATTCACAGGCTAGCATATAATAATTCCTACACAATCCAATACAGACATCATAAATTATAAATGTGAGATAAACATTCTAACGTCTGGTGAGACATATGTTCGAATTTGCTGTGAACGGTGAATATGGCAAGGCAAATCGCTCCTTAAACATCTATTTGTTAGGGATCACTGTGGCTCAGTTGTTACGGCATTGGACTTGAAACCAAAGGTTCCACGGTTCGATCCTCGCCAGCAGTTTAATCGCGATGCGTCCTTGGGCAAATCACTTAATCCAGACTGCCCACGCAGGTTACGCTCTGTACTAAGGTGTACTGCACACCAATGGTGTACTTGTCTTCAACCAATGCTGACCCTGCATGTGTGGAGTTAGTACGCTGTAGAGTCTGACAGCTTCTCGCCCTGCTCGATAGTTTTCTCCGGGAACCCTAGCTCCCTCCACCACGGGTGTCGAACGTGTCGTTAAACCCCAACAATTAAAATGCAAATAAAATCTACTTGTTCCCAGTACCTAATCAGTATCTAGACAGATGGAAAATGGTATCCACAAAAAACGAGCAGTCCACGGTTAGTCGTTAGCGCACAGGGTACGAACTAATGATTAACTTTGCATTACGATAGTTTAAGTATTTGTTATTTGCCAATGATAAAGTAAATTGGATTGGTGAATAATTTATTCAACTTATTGAATGCACCTCTCCACAAAAGAATAAAACTGTAGAACATTGTTGACAACAAACTAATTGTATTAAGCTAGGGGGAGGGGACAGAAGATAAAAAAACGGTTTAAAACCAAATTCATTCTAGCTGCCGTCATTAAACGAAGTAATTCTACCGGAATACATCTTAGAAAACTGACAATGAGCAACGCTGACAAGAAGTTTGTTTGAGGTACGTGGAGTAACATTCACGGATCATAATCACGGTTCAAACATAATTAACATTTTGAAATTCAATTTCTTTTCAAAGGCTTTTAGGGCCCTAATGCATAAAATTTGGAACTAACTAAACCCACCTAAATTTTATAATTAAATCTTCCAAAAAATATTCTGCACGCAAAAATTGAATTTTCTCTGTTTGTTGTTTGCAGTATCTTAATTGTTTCAATCATTCTGCGATACATAACAAACAATAACGGCACTATAATGTATCTCTTGAGTGCAATGCTTTAGTATTGCCAATGGTGCCTTCTTGCAAGGGTCGATATGTAGTTTTATTAATTGCAGTGGCAAAAATGGACCAGGATGTAGTTTATTACTCTCAAAGCAGACATTTTCTGCTGTCTATGGTTTTATAAACAACCCACTGCTTGTAGTGGCACGTTTATCAGTTGTAGTTGATTGATAGCAGTGGAAGAGAGATCAGCAATGTTTGTGTCATTCGAAAGAACATTATTTGTGGAATTTACTTCAAATCATACATAACTGATGCTTAATAATCTCTTTACAAACGCCTTTAGTGACTAAAACAGGTAACCCACATGAAGGTGCCGACGCTGCAGATACCATAGAATTGAAGGTCTCTTTAAGGACGAGTGACAACCCGCAAGGGCTTTCCAAGGCGATTATATGGTTTAGAGCCTTTTTTAGGATCAATGTTGAGAATACAATGCCTTTTCGTGCCAGTATGAACCCAAATAACGATTCTGCGACCTTCATCCGGATGTCATAAATGACAATTTGTGTGCTGAGTAGCATTGACGGATCATAACGTTTGTTTGATCTTCCACCGGACGTGATAAATGGAAAATTTGTGTGAAAATAATATCCGTTAGTTGTAAAGTCAACACATTTTTCTGTACATTTGCAAATTATGCAAAGAGACCAGAAGGTTAGCAGGATATCATTATGAAGGTGATATCGTCCCATGAGTTCCAATGTGTTCTATGTGCCAGTAGGATGCCAGTAGGCACGACAGTAGGCTGCTAGTTGGCACAGAAAAACACATTGGAACTCAGGGGACGATATGTAAAATAAAAAGAAAGGTGCGCATCATCCCACAGTAGTTCGCATTAGTATTCAGGAGATACCGATTATTTTGAAATTTATCACCATTCAATCGCAAGAACTTTTTTGTTACTTCAAAAAATTTCTCGATTTTTTCAACCATTTGTAAAAAGTGTTTTGATAGTTGTTGATTCGAATATGTGGTCATTAAGTTCTACGCCATCCAACCGTGTGCCAACGTTTTTGAAACATCAGAGCGTGTGTTCACAGAATGCTGGCGTGTTTTTACTGGATCTTTTGTCCTGTTCAGAAAACGTGATCATAACTTCTTATTTAATTACTCATTGTAATGATACCTTGCTATAAACATGTAATATGTTTTATACAATAAAATCAGTATAGTACAGTATAATTAACTCGTGGCATATCCCCAGTTGGTCATGCTAGGAACCAGTTTTCAAATTGGCCCGAATTTTGTTGGTGGCAACTGGATTTTTTCTTGTTCGGTGCCAAGTGAATTTTCTGGTGCCAAATGAATTTGTTGGTGCGAAATGAAAGATTTGGAATCCAAATGGAATCTGACTGTAAATGAGAACAAATTAACTATGTGTTGTTCTTTGAGTGTAGCAAGACGCCATCTGCAATGCAAAAGCATTGCAGATGTCGCCTTGTTACACTCAAAGTACATTTTAATTTAGTACTACCTGGCCCTTCAAAGTATTTTAGTTGCACAAAAAATACAAATGATAAATAACAAAGAAATATTTTGATAAAATCACATTAAATCTATAAACTGTTAATTCAGCTGAACTGTAACTTACCTTGTCATTATATGGCCAGCGTGAATTCTGTCTCACTTGTGTCGTCAGCGATTTTATCGAAAACGACGTACTGAGATAATACACCACGAAGTCTTTTATGCCAATTAACCCTTTACCCAACGAATCGCCCGCATCCGCCCGCGTAATATGCAAATTCAGCAGTTGAAAAAATATTATTTTTCAAAAAATTTCAACAAAGCCATATCATGCGACCCCTCGTTGGAACGAGCTCGTCGAGCTCGTTCCAACGAGAGGTCACATGATATGGTTTTGTTAAAATTTTCTGAAAATTTAAAAAAAAATGATATTTAAAATAATAAATTTTGATATCGTCTGCGTTGGGTAAAGGGTTAAAAGTATATTTTTGGTGCCAAACATTGCTGCCAACTGTTGAATTTTTGGTGCCAAACGAATTGTGTAGTTCAATTTGCAGCATTGGTATACGATAGTGTGAACACTTCTGTGAACCCAACTGCCGAGCCGTGTACTTCGAACATACACTTGTATGCCTGAGTGTGTATGTGACATAACTCTAAGTAGAAAGTCTAGTCACGTGACAAAGTTTATAATTACTAGCCAGAGCGAATCAAAATCAAAGTTTCAAATTTAGAGAAAATATCCAGTCTGGTAAATTTATTAGCGACGCCCCTGCCTTGAAAAAGGAAACGAACATCGAAGGCAATTATTCACTGACGTGATAATCGTTACTTATTCCCAGTTCTTTATTCGACATTCGTTATCAACCGATTTTATCGGTTGATAACGAATGTCGAATAAAGAACTGGGAATAAGTTAACGTTGTGGCGTCCCCTATTATTCACCATTCTAATTCTGCGTTGATTCTAAAACTCGTTGTTCGTAAATTTCAAACTGAGACTGAAGTATAAGTGAACTTTTTTGATAATTCACATTACATTATTTTACACTGCTTTGTTTCCTAAATACTTATTTATTTATTTATTTATTAAATTAATTTCTTTATTTGTTTTGTTTTATATTATTTTTTTTTGAAGGGGGATTTTTATGGTGATTTTGTCATTCTGTATACTTGATATCAGGTTTAGCTGGATATATAGTATTTCTCTATTTCTGTACCATACCAGTGTTGTACAACATTTTAAAATTAATTTTTGGTATATTGTTCGGGTCGTTTTTTCTGTTTTTGCTTAGCCACACAGCCAGGATGAAGACAATGGAGTAATTGGGTGTGCAGTTATCCTCACTAATAATGAGTTCCTGAGGAGAAAATTGTGCTTGCAACTGAAACATGCACTAAACATAATATGCCAGAATGAATGGTAAAACCACAATTAAAATAAAATAATATTGGAAATTATTAATTCTTAAACATACCTAAAATAGCCATCACCGTGTCGTCTTTTAGTATTTCTAAGGAACCACGCGCTATAAAGAACAAAGAGTTCAATATATCTCCCGGATGGATGAGTGTATCGCCCGGTGGCGCATGCGTAGTTTTGAATAACATCGACAAGGCACGAAGACAACCTGAAATAATAAAGAGATGTTCGAAAGAAACGGGGAGCACATTTGAATATTAATATGATGTTCGAACAGAAGTTATTGACTAATAACTAATAAATAATAAGTAGGTAAAATACTAGCAATCAGCTGCTAGTGGCCACATCAGTTACAGTATACCATACGAAATATGAGGCGTGTCCTTGCATTTTTATGAGTAAAGGTATTGAAATCCGTCATCGCCGCTTTTAAAGTGTATGGTGGCATCTCCCTTGTCAAAGGGGTACATGTCGAGAAAGAGGCCATCATTTTTGGTTGACTATTTATTATTTTCAACCCTTTGAACCCATCAGTTCAATGATAGCATTTGGAAGAGTCCATAGTCATCACGCGGGAGTGGACCATTCAATATTCTCCACGTGCAACCTTCGGGCAGCCCCATTAAACATATTGATTGATTACCCTGCACAGTCTTTGAGTAGTCATCGTCCTTGGTGGAATTATGGCGTATCGTTTTCCTGGACCGACAAAACGGCATCAAGGGTTTCACAGCTTATCCTGCAGTCTGCTGTTTGTGACCACTGAACACCCTTCTGATGAAGTAAGGCCAATTTACATTTCATATGGTTAATTCTGCTTGTAGCTCGAACAATTTGCTCTTCCTGGCATATAACACGATTTTCACAATATCATTTTAAGGCAGTAGTACCAATGACTTGCTGCAAGTCTATTATAGCATTCTGACCGCAATTCTAGCCCTGCAGCATAATGAGGGTCTTCATAGGCCACGGTATAATTAGCATCTGTATAAACTTTTCAAGGGGCTTAACCATTTGAACTCGAGAGTCCAGTTTTCATCCAGAACATGATAGGTAATAATTTTATTAAGTAGGATGGCTTCTAAGGGAAAGTGTGGGATAGACCAATCAATATTTTCAACGTGCAGCCCGAAGGCTGCACGTTGAAAATATTAATTTGTCTACCCCCCAAATAATGACTATGGACTCTTCCAACAGCTGCCATTGAATTGACATTGAAGCTACCATCTGGGTCCAAAGGGTTAAACACCAGCTCTCTTACCAAGGGTGATCTGTTGTCGTTCCCGAAGTTTACACAATTGAGGCTTTTTTGTACGAATCTCATCACTGAAGGAGCTCAAGGGTTTTGAAGCAATTTATTAAGAGTTGTGTTTGAGGGTTGTATAGCTACTTTTCTGCTTGGATTTGCTCTTGAGGGGGAACATATTCATGTATCTTTGATTTACCCTATGGAATGCTGTTGTGTTATAAACTAAAGATTTATCACCACCTGTTTCTTTAGTGTGTTATTATTTATTTATTTATTTATTGGTGTTTAAGGTCACATATTTCTGCACAATGGCTAATCATGACCATGACAGTTTTACGGGTGGAGGAAGCCGGAGTACCTGGAGAGAACCACCGAGCAACGGCGAGAAACTGTCAGCTCCCCAACATACCAACTCCACACAAGCAGGGTTAGCATTGGTTGAAGACAGGTGCACCATCGACGTGCAGTACGCCTTAGTACACAGCGCCACCGTGCCCCCACGTGGGCAATGAGGGTGAAGTGTCTTGTCCAATGACACAACGCGGTTGCCGCAGGTGGGATTCGAACCGAGGACCTCTCGGCTTGCAGCCTGCACCTCTACCTACTGAGCCACCGCGTCCCCCTTTAGTGTATTACATAACAGCTTACTGTATTTCTAAAGAAATACATTTCAGAAATGATCTCGGGAGCAGAGTTGGCAGAAACTGGCTGAGGGACATGCAAGTCGAGGTACCTAACCCGACATTTTTTCCAGAGGAATCCTAAATTATTACACAATGAGATTAATAATAATAGCATTTATGTCAAAATGTGTCAATATGCAGGAATCTCTTTGGATAATTATCCTCTCATATGAGCACGTTTAGTTGTATATGCTAAGTGAATTTCAGCTTTCTCGGGCTTGGTCTATTCTACTTCAATCGTGGTCGCTGGGACCGGGGGAGGGCTATGTGCCTCCAACTTTTTTCCAAGAGAGAGGGAGAGAGAGAGAGAGATCAGGCAAAGATTATAGGGATCCTGCCATTGAAATCTAATTGAGAATTAGTTGGGAGCTAATGCACAGACTCTTTCTTTACTCTGAAGATGTGATTCTGTTCCGCATTCCGTATTTTGGTGCTCTCCATTTGATATTCCATTTTCTCAGTTCCTGTGTGTTTCCGGGCAGAAACCACGTGATTAAAATGTGTTGATGACACGCTTTGATTTCATCCTGTTTATTTTATGCATTGGCCTAGGTTCAAGGCAAATAAGTATAAACCATGATGGCAGAGGTGGAAAAGACATTGTAAACAACATTTTCTTCGGCTTCACGTGATTTAAGACTGTATTTGGTAAATATGGAAAGTTGAAAACGCCCGACCGGCTAACTTTTGATACGGTCAATTTATCACACGCCTGGAAAAAGTGGAAGGAGGAATTTCACCTGTATGTGGATCTTGTATTACAAGGAAAGGATGAAGTATATAAAATTAATATAGAATATACCCATAGTAGCTTGGTGTACCAAATGTTCACCACGAGTGGTGAGGTGGTGTTAACCGCTAGCCTTTGGCGCACGGTTAACACCACTTCACCACGAGTGGTGATCATTTGGTACACGAAGCTACTTTATGTTTTATTTATACCATGGTCGTCAGATTATTAAGAGTCGATATTATTTTTTCTCGATTTTACTGAGCAGCAGCTGTACATACGCGCAAATCTGTTTTTGTTTGCAAGCATCGGTGGGCGGTACTTCCACTGTCAGTTTTATCGCCGAAACGAAATGGAAAAAGAAACTGAGGCTTTTTCGTTTTGATAACATAATAACATACTATTTCGAGTTATGGATGCTTTATTAACATGAGACAATACATGTTTGTTAATTTTTGGCATCTTATGAGGTAAACCTATTTAAAAACGTAATAAATAATTGCCACTTTCATTTCACGCTTCGCGAAACGATGTGCGATAAATTTAGACAAGTTTGCATCCAGATCGATATCACCAAATGTCTGCTTGGATGCAGTTCTACTGCAGATGTATTTGTTTACTTTTGAAATCCCATTGCTGGCGAGTACACCACAGTTGGTGTATAAAGCTAAAATTTATGTCATAGGATTTTCATATATAATTATGCATCAGACAGTTGCATCTAAGTACTTAATTCTATGAACTGCACCTTAGAAGAAATCAGCGACACTTGTCTTTTTTCAAATTTCTCGCATGCCATAGAATTAAGAAAGGACGCTGGTTTTGTTTACATTGGCATGGAGGGGGTTCGAACCCACGCCTAGAGTTTCCTTCGGCACCAACCGCCTAGCGAAACTATACTGAACCGCGCACACTAAACGGTATCAGGAATTCCGTATCTATCAAAATACAGGTTTTCGTATATACCAGAAAGGGTAATCATGGTATAAATATGTTTTTATATTTAATTGGATCAAGAGGTCGTGGAATTTTTGACACTATGAAATTTGAATCTTACCCGAGGAACGAACTTTGGCGAGACTAATTGAAAAATTTGACGATTTCTGTAATCCACGGAAAAACGAGAGTGTTGAACGTTATAAGTTTAACATTCGTAATCAAGAGAGTGGTGAATCTATTTCCACTTATGCAACATTACAGAAACCTTTGGCTCGGTATTGTGGGTTTGGCGAATTACAGTACATGGAGAGTGTATTATCAATAAATCACCCACAGAGTGGAGATTCCACCCCAGCAATAATTGCAAATTTGTTGCAAAGCATAACAAGCACAGGCAAAGTTTCAACCAATGGACCTCCGGGTTAAACCCGGAGGTCCATTGGCTGAAACACTGCTTTGTGTTTTTTGTCCATATGTATAAAATTTGAACGTTATAGTTTGGGTGATAACTCCACTCCGCGGATGATTTAGTAACAATCCACTCTCCACGTACTGTACATCACTCTCTTCTGCGTGATCGCGTTGAGTGTGGAATTTCCGATGAACATTTACGTGCACGATTACTTATAGAAACAAAATTATCTTTGAAGACATGTATAGAAATATGTCAAGCCTCCGAGCTCTCAAAAAAGCGCATAAAAGAAACTGCCACATCTGCCTTGTGAAATATGTTATCTGTAAATAGACTTTGTGGTTTGAAATACAAACTGAGAAAGCCAACAGAGACTCATAACTTTTAATACAACTAAAATATTTCCTTTGTGGAAAACAGTTTTGAACGTTACCAATCCAAAGAATTTGAATCCTTATAATATTTAATTTATAATGGTGGAACAAGACATTACTCCCATTCTGGGTAGTCAAACCTTACAAGATATGCATCTGTTAACAGTTAATTTTGATAATATACTTTCACTGGAGGCAGCAAAGGAACCATTAAATGGAGAATCAGTTTTTGAAGAATTTAAAGATGCGTTTGAAGGAATAGGATGTTTAGTAGAAGAATATCACCTTACACTAGATTCTGGGGTTACGCCAGTCGTGCAGCCTCATAGAAAAGTGCCAACTGCACTTCGAGATAAATTTAAATGTGAACTTGAACGTTTAACTGAGACTGAAATCATTGAACCAGTAACAGAATCCCAACAGCACGGGTGTCAAAGTTGATAATTGTAGAGAAACCAAACAAATTAAGAATATGTATTGATTCGAGGGATCTGAACAAAGCCATTCAAGGCAATCATTACCCTATGTCAACTATAGAGCAGATGTTACCCGGTTTGAAGAAAGCAAAAGTTTTCTCAGTTGTGGATGCCAAGAATGGATTTTGGCACATCAAGCTAGATCAGGAAAGCTCATTGTTGACAACATTTAACCAAATCGACCAAATCCTTCCAAATGGTCGATACAAATGGCTTAAACGCCCATTTGGAATAAAATCTGCTCCTGAAGAAGTTCGGAGTATGCAGCAATTGAGGTCTCAGAGGAGTACAATGCATCCATGATGACATCTTAGCAGTTGGTGAAGGCAACACTCCAGACGAAGCTATTCTCAATCATGACAGAAATTCCATCAGTCTAATGTATCGCTGCAGGGAAAGGAATCTCAAACTTAATTCTGGAAAACTAAAGTTTCGACGAAAGGATGTTCGCTTCGTAGGTCATCCTCTTATAGGAGAGGAAGTGTGTGCTGACTCTGATAAAGTGAAGGCAGTGCTAAATGCGCCTATCCCTACAGGTGTTTCTTCAGTAAGTAGATTCATAGGTTTTGTCAATTATTTGTGTAAGTTTCTTCCTCGGCTCAGTTATTTGCGTGTTAATTGTTAAAAATGATGAATGGTGTTGGCTTGATAATCATACTCAAGCAGTGAAAGAAATTAAACGGCCTATGTGTCAAAGCCCTGTGTTGGGTTACTGTGATGCTTCGTCAAACGGTTTAGGTGCGTCTTTGTTTCAAAATGGGCAATCTATAGCATTTTCAAGTAGAGCGTCAACTGATTCTGAAATGCGTTATGCACAAGGACATGTTAGCTGCAGTTTTAGGATTGGACCATTTCCACCACAACACATACCACATACGGCAGACCAGCAAATACAGAAAGCGACCATAAACCACTAGAGTGAAAAGTGAAGAAAACACTTCATACAGCACCAAGTCGTCTTCAAAGGATGCTTCTTCGCCCACAACAATATGATTCTGAGATTCGATACAAACCTGGAAACACTATGTATGTTGCAGATTCTTTAAGTCGCGCATACGTCACTGATTCAACATTCTCTTCGAATTTCGATAAGGAATAAGAATGTATCAATATGGTTCAATATCTACCAATGACTGAACAAAGATGTCGAGAAATTCAACATCAGACAAAAAATGATGAGGGTCTTCAAATATTCAAACAAACTATTAATAACCTTTTACTTAACCTGAAAAGCAGACGACACTTGCAAAAAAAATCTTGAATAACTAATTTTTTTAATTTTGATTTTTGTCTCAAAAACATAGGTTATGACCCTTCGTTTGAACGAGCTCGACGAGCTGGTTCCAACGAGGGGTCATAACCTTTGCTTTTGAGACAAAAATGAAAAATATTGAAAATTAACGGGCGATTTTTTAGAATAGAGCTGGCCAGTTTTTGGCCGTTACGTTGGGTAAAGGGTTAACGTATTGCCAAGCAAACGTGAAGAGAGAGTCACAATCTGATAAAGTGTTACTTTGACTTTGGTGATGAGCTTAGTGCACAAGACTGTTTCATCTTCCGAGGTGAACGGGAAGTTATCCCCAAATCTCTTAGATCAGATATGTTACGAAAAATCCACTCATCCCATGTGGGCATTGAAGATTGCTTACGCGGAGCTAAAGAATACATCTATTGGCCTGGCATGCACTCAGAAATCAGACAATTTACTGAATTCTGTGAAACATGCCAAACTTATGAAACTAAACAGCAAAACGAGACTCTAGTATCACATGATATACCTGACAGGCCATGGGCAAAGGTGACAGGTCGGTGTGGACTTATGCTATTTCAACAAGGAGAACTATCTTATAACTGTTGATTATTACTCACACTTTTTTTGAAATAGACTTTATGGCAAATACAAAGCCTACAACTGTTATTCGCAACATTTTGCTAGATACGGAATTCCTGATACCGTTTTAACAGACAATGGCCCTCAGTTTAGTTGTAGTGAATTTAGTAAATTTGCATCAGATTGGGACTCTGATTGGGACTTTGAAAATGTTACATCATCACCCACATATGCCCAAAGTAATGGTAAAGCTGCACAAGCTGTCAAATCCGCAGAAAGACTTATGAAACGGTCACTGAAATCTGAATCAGACATTTATCTGGCATACTATATTTTTAGAATACACCTACAAAGGATATGTCTAGCAGTGCAGCACAGAGGTAAATGAACCGTAGAACAGAAACGTTATTGCCAACTGGGAACTCTCTACTTATTCCAAAAGTGCCTGAATCTGTTTCAGCTGAAATTACCAAAAATAATTGCTCCCAAACCTGGGGATCCTCTTAAGTCATGGGTGAAAGGAATAGTCATTTTGTGCGACGATATAGATGACTGATTCCAAGCTATATTCATGTAAAAAGATCCGAAAGGAAACGAATCGGGCAGCCGATTTCGAATCGAGCCGAATAGCAACTCTGGAATCCCAATCGTCTCGAATCAAGAAGCTTCGCCGTGTACCCGATTCTCTAGCACTCAAAAAAGCCAATAACTAGTATTGTTGTGGGTTTCAGTTTTATTTGTTTTAACTGGACCGAGCCGTGGACTGGGCGAAATCAACGCGCAGGCAGTGATGTCCACACATACGTTTACTAGGTAATAATAATCATTATCAGGAAAATTTTAATTAACGAACACCGGGCTGTATCCGGTGCTTCATTAATTACATTTTTGATGATTATTCCTATAATTAGTGTTTGGAATCTAATATGTGTGGAACATGACTATTTCACGGCAGCCGTACTGTAGGTTCAGGCATTTAGGCCCTCACAAGTAAAAAAGAAAACAAACTTATAGGTACTGATACCAGCGTTTTCAGAAGCTTGTAGGGATAAAACTGTGTCCACGGTTTAATTCCATGGGGTTATGCAGTACTACATGAATGCCCCAGTATTTCGGTTCCCACCGTGACCCCAGAATGCCGGTACCTTTAAGTTTCTCAAAAAGTTGGTGCCTATAAATTCAACTTCCAACGACTTGATATCACCAAGGACCCAGAGTGGTGATACCCAGATTGACGGCCCTTACCAACACGGGATACCCAGGTGTTCATCCAGACAACCTCGGTAACTTTAGTTTCCACACAAGTATTAGTTAACAGCATCACTGCTGTTCACAAATAGTCACATGAAAAATTAGTTTGAGATTCAGATCACATTTAATGATACTAACAATGAGGTAGCGTTAATGATGGAATCGTAAAAAAAGATTTGAGCGAAGAAAACATTGTTCATGTATTGCACTCATTGGCTCAGGTATCGGCTAGCACGTAATTTTATCAGTTCTGCTTTTTTCGCTCTCCTTCGTGACTGTTTTCATTGGAGACGTGAAAACCGTAACTTATTCCCAGTTCCTTATTGGACATTCGTTATCAACCGATTACATCGGTTGATAACGAATGCCGAATAAGGAACTGGGAATAAGTAACGGTTGTTACATCAGTTTTTTAATTCACAATCTCATGCTTGTTCATCTACCAAGACCCCTTTTCCATATACATTGGTGGGCGGGGCGTTCTTGTGGTTGCGAAACATTTTGTCAACAGACATTATTATTGTTATTAATTTGCTAAAAAATATCACAGTAAACGTTATCAGCCAATCACAGGCGAGAGTGTTACATTACCAGGTAATTATTCATTTTCTTTCACTGCAACCCTCTGACCTTAATATGCGTAACTGAATGAAAGAAAGAGTAGTCGATGTATTAACAGTCGGGAAGCGAAGGTCAATACGAATTCAACCCAAGAGAGTTATAGGGCGTGGTATAAAATTATTACTGAACCTACCCACAAATCTGAAATGGATTTCCTCACTTGCAGTATACCATATGACTATAACAATCAGAAACAATGGGTTGAAATGGTACACACATATTATATCACAATGGCGATGACACCATGTTTCACACAAGGTACAATATGATGTAACAACCATAACATTATCTAATCATTGGTATTGAGAACTGTTTACACATCGGTAAAATATGAATTTCTAAAACGCATTCATCAGCTTGTCCACAGTGGTTATACAGTGGAACCCTGTTAATTGAATAGCCACTTTGCCAATGACAATTATTTAATTAACAGGCGTATTCAATTAGCAGGGATTGTGTCACTTTCCTGTATTCTAGAGATAAACTTAGCATTTATTCTATTGTTTCTTATTTGACAGAGCTCTATGAGCTCTGTCAAACAAGATATAACCGATTAAATGCCAGCATTGGATGTACTGAGGCTAAATAGGCCTATCAACAAAGGAAAACAGGGGAGAGACAGGATAATTTCTTGACAGGTTACAAGATTTTTTATTCAATTAACAGGAGTTTACTCTTTGACCTATATTCAATTAACAGGTCAAATTTGTACTGGAGGTATGGTAATTGGCTTTGTGTTTGGAAATTATATTCAATTAGCAAGGTTATTCAGTTAAGAGATATCCAATTAAGTGGGCTCCACTGTACTATCTTTGATAACTGTGAACAGGTGGAATAATGTTGTATACACTTGGCTCAAATACGCATAGAAAACATAGGAGAGTAAGGACGCCGCCGTATTTTGACCGTCCTATGACAGTGCCCCCTCCCCAACCAAGTTGGGATTGGGGGCACGATGGTAGAACAGACATACAAAAGAAGTTATTGACTAACCAAAAACAGTAATTTTCTTGTCCCAAAGAGTCATACGCCCTGTGTTTTGAGACAGGAGTGACAAAATACTACTTGAAACTATATTGTGTGTGTACGGTGCTAGTACAGTGCAGCTGCCGTGGACTGCTCACTTTCCACGAGTGGGCAAAATTTCTACGGAAACAATAATATTACACTCCAAATACTAATTACAGGAATAACCAGCAATAATTTAATTAATGAAGTACCGGATGCAATCCGGTGCTTCATTAATTAAAATTTTGCTGCTAATTATTTTGTTTTACCTGGTGAACACATGCGTGGACATCACTGCCCACGTGTGGATGACGGCCAATCCACGGCGACTGTATTGTAGGTTTGGCCGTTACGTTAGATAAGGGGTGTATTTATTAATTTACTTATTTGTGCTTAAGGCCACTGTCAGCATCTATGGTAAAATCATGACCGCATTATATGTATGCAATCAATCTGAGCCAGTCGTATGTATATATGCTGCTCCAACGTTAGAGGACTCCCGTCGCAGGCGTTGGTTACGGGTCCTATTTTACCAGTTAAACATAGCACAGCGAAAACACGTTTTTACTTCTCTGGGTTGCCGCGGAGAAGACAAAGGGTGAAACGAACATTTAAGATTTGTGTTTTAGTGAACTCACCTGGGCTCGCGCCCTTGAAGGCTGCACAATTATTTAATAAATTTCTATTTAGATGGAGACAAATATCGGCTTGTAGGCACTCTGGAAAACCCTTCAGCACCTGCAAAAAGAAACTATCAAATTGAAAGAAACGCTTCATAAATATGTCACCGTGTGAACACCTGGTTAAGCAAGTGTTCACTATATGAATCAGTTGAAAATATAATAAGTAATATTGTCTTTAGTTGGGTAACACAGTGTCATATGTGGCGAAGAGAAATCGTGCTGTCACCTGGTATGGTTTCTCTTCACCACATATAACACTGTATAATATGCACAGAGCCTCATCTGACATCATGTCTTACATTCTTGAGATTTAATTCGCCTTAAAGCGTCGCATGCAAGCTGCGTACAAACTATACACTGCCAGTGGAAATCCTGAAGCAGTCAACATTCAGAGTGATCCCCTTTTTTTCTCTTCATACTTTGCAGTGTTGGCAGACTATAACCGCTTCCTATTCAATAAACAATAATTCGATGATTTATTATTCATCACAGTTGTTAGTTCTGTGTATAAAACGAACGTCGATAAGATATATTTCTTACATAGATTTGTGGTGAAAAATATGGAGTTAAGTGACACAATGTATCAATGTACCTATTCGGTCACAAATTAACTGTGAAACTAATGACACCGACAAACTACAGTTAAAACTAGAAGTCCTGTCAAGAAATGCGCACAAATAGCACGTCGTTCTGCGCGTTAATCTACGCGTTATGGCCATAGTAAGGCTATCAAAATCTGTACATATGGCCTGTGCACAAAGAGGTCCATTGGCAGAAACATTGCCTGTGTTCGCGATGAGTAGCCATGAGAACCTGCCGTGCTTTGGATGCCATTCGACATTGTAATGGTGCGCAATTCCAACGCGCAATTAAGCCTAGCTAGATAAGCGCACAGTTCGTGACATGACTTCTAGTTTTAACTGTAAATACAACCCGGTGCTTCGTTAATTGAAATTTTGCTGCTGATGATTTTTATTACCTGGTAAACGCATGCGTTGACATCACTACACCCGCATGGATTACGACCAGTCCGTGGCGACTGTACTGTAAGTGTCAGTTTATTCTATAAATGAAATTAATGAACATCGCATATACCACTTTACGAAACCGAAAACATGTTACAAATATATATCAGCTATATCTTTATTTCTATTTGCTAACTAGCAACGACCATCATTTATAATTGTGAAGGGGTTATCGTTTGTCGACATTTTGAAAGATAAAAGAATAAAAGGGAGATCATTTCATCGAACTGTAATGCCGTCACAACGCTTCATTCACGCCAAAAGACTGTCATTCATCAATTGGATCCAAGTCGTCATGTATTTTGAGACGATTTTCAAGTAATTCAGAGAGACAATCCGTCTTAATTTGACGTCCACGTGGTCTATACACAAGCTCTCAAGCCACCGGTCATGCTCTTAAACGAATCGGAAGCAGCTGTCTTCGATCGGGAATCAGACCAACCCTGAAATAGTCCATCGCATATTTTTGAATTCAATCGGAAAGAATATTTCGATGTTGGAAAAGCGAACCTAAATGGTTCGCCTTTCTGACAAACTGAATTCAAAATTACTTAAACATTATTTTGCATTGAGTCAACGCAATAATTTTTGCTCAAACGAGACTTGATTTAAACGATTCTTTGATGCATTTATCATTAGTATTTCACATGCGTGTTTACTTAGCATAACGAATTAAGATTGTATAACTGTACCGAGTCCCTCACTGCTCTGGTTAATATCTTTATGTTTTCGAGGTGATTTATATACAGAACCACACATACATGTGGATGGGTTAAGAATAATCGCACTCGATTGCTTTAGTCAGGATATCACTGGGCCAAAGCAATCGAGTGCGATAATTCTTAAACCACTCAAATGTATGTGCGGTTCTGTATTTATCACACACCTCCCATTTAACAACCAATCTACACGAAAACTGAACTAAAAGCACTCTTCAACTGGACAATTGCTGTTTTTCATCGTTGCCAACGAGACATCACTGTGAGTTGGCCGGGTACCAATCCTAATTTTCTTTTTTAATTTTTACGACATTCAATTGGTCGAAACCAATAGATACCGATCAGTGTCACGGTCACGATGATCGAACTTCAAATATTCACTAAATTGCCGGTGTGACAGGAATGATAGTCCGTAGGAACGTTAGTCCCTCTGGACTATTATTCCGCGAAATTATAGTCCTAGGTCTAACATTCCTAGGAATAGTAGTCCGCCGGACTACTATTCCTAGGAATGTTAGACCTAGGACTATAATTCCGCGGAATAATAGTCCAGAGGGACTAACGTTCCTACGGACTTCCATTCCTGTCACACCGGGTATAACACAACAAAATGTTTTTATTTAGCAAATAGGTTTAGCACACTCCATCATAATATGACCAGTTGTGTTTGTCAAGAAAAAAGCAGTCAGAATGTTCTTTTTTATTTTGTAAATTTGTTTTGACTCGAATCTGATTGTTTAAATGTCCCAGGAAAACAAATTTAAATGAGGAAATTGGAATTTTCAAGCTATCGCTACTTCGGTGTATTCGACCAATGATTGACGTGATTTATTTAGACGGGTTCCATCTCTCTTTACTTTGGAAACGAAATCGAACGTGTTTTCTATTGCAGAACAATGAAAATCCCGTGTTTTACATTAATAGGTATGTGATAAAATAGTTATTGATTGGAATATCTATGACTAAGCACGAAATGCTATCTACACGTCTTCGATAGTAAAGGGGCATCACATTACAACAGAGGTAGTCTACGCGTGAACCCCATGAAACGTAGGTTAACAAGCAACCCGGGAACGCGGTGGCTCAGTTGGTAGAGATGCAGGCTGCAAGCTGCGAGGTCCTCGATTCAAATCCTACCTGCTGCAATCGCGCTATCCTTGAGCAAGACACTTAACCTCAATTGCCTTCGTGGGGGGCACGGCGTCGTTGTGTACTAAGGCGTACTGTATGTCGATGGTGCACTTGTCTTCAACCAATGTTAACCCTACTTGTGCGGAGTTAGTACGTTGCGGAGTCTGGCAGTTGCTCTCCATTGCTTGGGGGTTTTCACCGGGTACTTCGGCTGCTTTTACCCGTAAAACTGTCCGACACGAGGTGACCCTAGCTGTCGAAAGTGTCGTTAAACCCCAATAAATAAATAAATAAATAACAAGCAAACCATAACATTGTCGAATTCCTCACAGAAACTGACTGGAGGTATGACTATTTGGTCCAGGCCATGAGATATCTGAAAGCTATTCATAGGATATGGTTTTCTTTCCCAGAATTACCCATTATCAAGCTCGGCGGATAGGCTTCAAACTCAGCTGATATGACGCTGATTGCGGTCAATATGAAACAAGCTACAGTTGTATCCCTTGATGCGTTACAAGGCGCAACCCATAGGTTTGATTCGAAATTGTTCAGAGTTATTCGTCGAATGCAATCGGGAAAATTGGCTTTACCGGGTATAATGGAATGGTTTGCATCCGAGTTTATGTATGGTGAGGAAGAGACGATGGCAATAATTAAGGATTAGATTAAGAGAAGAAAGAAGAGATTGATACAGAAAATTCAACGCAACTAAGATTCAGTGTTGTAAGCGAAGATTCGTCGAAGTGGGAGAAGATATAGTTCATCTACCAAACGTCGCGGCTTCCCCAATGGGGAAGCCGAGACGTTTGGATAGCTGAACTAGGGAAGGAGGAAACTGTGGATTTTGTAGAAATAATGAAAAGCAATAACACTGTCATATAACTGTAACAAATCTGGGAACATTTTGTAATTATTTGTTGTGGTTTAATAAATAAAGAGGTTATTACTTGGTTAGTTTCATTTCGGCCGAGATATCATCCCTCGGCAACTTCACATCAACCTTCGACCCTCAGTCTCAGGCTGATATGAAGATCCCGCGGGCTAATCTCGGCCAATATGAAACTACCCAAGTAACAACCTCTAAATATAAGCGAATCAAAGTATCACCACGTGCAAATGGCCTGAGGGGACATGTTTTGCATAACAAATTTCTGTCACAATATCGATGGTCGCGATCCCAACTAATTATTCGCGCCACTGTTATTATCAGCTGAAATGTTCGCAATAGAGTTTACTGTCGAGGTCGACACCCGAGAGATTAGTTGTAGTTAATTAAAGATCTGTCCACTTTCTTGACATCCAATCTACAGACAGACGGTCTTAAAAATTTGATTGGGACGTAGTTAGATTCGATAAAAGTCGTCTTACTGCAGCAATTTCCGTTGTAGCTTATAACCGCTTATAACCGTCGCCGGGATGTCAAAGAAGGAAAGGCAGGGATTTACTAGAGATGATCAGAACGTATCCAACCATAAGTTATTTCCGTTGAAATTGTATTCATTTCCGTGTGTATCACGTCTTCCGATCTCAATCAAATCTTGACCGCATCATATTAATCACTCTTCAATGTAATGAATGATCCTGTGGTTAGCATTCCTCATCCTTTATTATCAGTGTACACAGTGGCGATGTCCCCCAAAAAGGCGGTATATTGCTTACCTTAAAACCGACGTATTTTGAGAACTTTATAGGAACTTGAAAATATAAAATTTGGCATGGACGCATTGTGGAAGTCAAATAATTTGTCATCGTGGTCCTCCCGACTTTTGTTCAAAAATACCATGGTGTGTCATGATGGACATTCATCTATTACGGTACTTTGAGAAAAAGATGTGGAATACCAGGATATGTTTTATAAGTCAAGGCGGTGTTCATGCTGGCTGAAATTTGTTTGGTGGCAAGTTGAATTTTGTTGGGTGCCAAATGATTTTTTTTGGAGCCAAATAAAAAAAAAAATAGTGCCAAATGGAATCTGGTCGTACATGAGAAAACATTAACCATGTATCGTCCTTTGAGTGCAACGCATTGCAGATGGTGCCTTGTTCTCATCAAAGTACGATATTTTGATTTAGTATTATCTAGCTCTTTTAAGTACTTTAGTTCCAAAAACGACCAGAGATGATAAAAAGATAGATAAAGAACTAAAAGTAACATAAATAAATAAATAAATAAATAAATAAATAAATAAATAAATAAATAAATAAATAAATAAATAAATAAATATCGGTTTTTAAACACCGAGCCGCAGACGAGGTGTTTAAATGAGACATCCAGGTATTAAATCTCCATATACCATACATGTTGGCGGAGATAATGTTTTTGTCCCGATTGAAACACAATACAACATAGTGGAAATACATTTGTGGACCCATTTCTCAGCTCCACAATCATTTGGACCAAATTCGTGATAATAATTACTTTGTTTTTATAATCGCAGAAGACACCAGATAGAATTACATCCCTTGGGTCGTTAAGGAAACGAGTAAACAGTATTTTGTTGACATATCGTCCCCTGAGTTCCAATGTGTTCTATGTGCCTACTGGCACATAGAACACATTGGACCTCAGGGAACGAATTATCTGCTCTTATTTTATTTTTATGATTGTATTGTCAGTCATCTGATGATATTTGTGACTATTTTCGTTTTATTTGGTTCGATTTTTGTAATGAGGCGAAACCATATACCCCCGATGTTTCGCGTGCGCTTATACCCTGGATGTTGCCCGCTCTCATATACCTTGGATGTTGGGCTCACCCTTTGCCATGGCTATTTGTCCAAGGCATTCTGTCCAATCAAAAGACAGAATCTATCGGGATTTAGGGACAAAGGCTATTATTAACGTTTATAAAATAATTTAATGATTATTATTTACTCACTGTTTATTCACTCCAAATAAACTAGTAGCAAATAATTTATTAGCTTACAGGAGGCTTATGAAAAGATTAAGCAAGACAAAAAGATAAAGTACCAAAGAGATGATTCCATAAGAATGAGAATACAAAGATAAACTATTAATTCAGTTGACTCATAACAAAGAACCATGATTTTAACTGTTACTGTTAGATTACTTGACAATCGTAAATTCCGTCTCACCTCTATCGTCAGGCAGCGATTTTATCCAACACGATGCGCTGAAAGAGTAAACTACAAAGCCTTTGAGACGTACCAAATGTACATTTTAATGCCAAATGTTGGTGCCAAATATTGTGTTTTTGGTGACAAAACAATCTTTAGTGCCGCTAGCACCATGGACACCCGACATAGTGGTCACTGCTGTTTTGTATTCCGCCAAGCACACTGCGTCAATGTCCACCTCCGCGTTCATGAGAAACGAAGCAATGGACAGCATCTGTGGGTACGCATGGCAAAATGTCCACGGCAGAGCATTTCAAACATCAGGCGTTTAATCACTGTCCGTATACAACAGAGTATCCTCACTTCAATACCTTAGCCATTTGTTTCTTCTGAGTTGCAGGGTAAGATACGCGGACTCACAATAGTTGAACGTTCGCGATCCATACATGTCATCCATGGCGTAAAAACGATTTATTCGTTAATATAACACGTGCTTTCTAGTACGTTAACGTATTAAAACAGCCGTACAAAACAAAACGTTACATTCTAAGACATGCCTTCAGGCAACAGTTCACGCCAATACAAGCCCTGAGTGGCATAATAGCTCTTCGTGATACCAAAACCTATACTACACGTAAGCATTAAGCGTGGCGTTGATATGTCGCACAGAGAGCACCAATAAAATTCTATGTACATGCAGAATGAAATTGCCTGCAAACTTCAACAAATAAAAGGGAATAACTTCCTCAATGTTTGTGGGCTTTCGAACTGGTTAACGACAATGTTAATCCATAGCAGTGTATTACTTACATTTTATTGACATTTAAGGCATACTGTTCTTGTTGTTTCATAAGCAATGCAATTTCAAATACAATTCGACTAATAAAGGACCATAAGGCCCCACAAAGTAGATCTGATTCGAAGGCTATTTTTTGTAAAAATGCATGTGGGCGGGCGCTTTTTCATTTTATTGTTTACTTTTGTAATTATTTCTTTGCCATCAAAAGTTCATGTTCTTGGTTTGTTTTAAGTTTTAGACCTCATAAGCTACAGAATAGCGTGGGTGATGGTGTATTTCATCCCCTGAGTGCAAGAAGGTTTTGCAATGCTAAAGCATTACAATGCCTTGTTACACTCAATGGGCAAATTAATAAATTTTGTTAACTTGGGTAAAATATGAGACACAAACCATTTTATTTTTATTTTTGTACGTTTGCATTGGCAATAAAAAGAGAGTATGCGGCAGCCAAAAGGACGATGTGGGAGGGCCGAAGAAACAGATTTTTAACTTTTTTGGGGCCTACCCACCTGATTTTGTTTCGAATGGTGGTGGTTACAGAATTTATTTAATACAAAGCTGTACAGCAAAATTAATTAAAATTTAACAACTATTGTTTAATTTATCGCATTAACGAATTTCCGGGGACGTAATGAAGGACGGATGGCCCGATGGACGGCCAGAGGTACGTTCTTATTGCTCGACGGGCGGAGCCATTAACTGTATCCCTGCCATGTGTGACTGGGTATTAATGACCTGTGGAATAAACTTGGCAAACAGACACATCGTCGCCTGAGTGCTAGAATGTTCTATGTCCCAATGGGACATAGAACATTCTAGCACTCCAGCGACGAAATGTATGTAATATGACATCAATCTCTTGCATTGGTTCTTAAGTCACCTAAGAAATTATTGAGTTTAAGAATCTATAGCTATTTTTTTTAATTTTGAACAACTTAATTTTTCGCTTATTGTAGGTAAACTATGAGATGATCACTTCGCCTTGCAACTCGAATGTCTTGTTCAAGGAAGATTAGGTCGCAGGGTACGTGCCATCGAGTTCTTCCACATTCAACACTTTCCCGCAATGACTGTATTATTAGTTTGATGTTTTACAACTTGGCAAATGAAGGTGGCAGGAGTACCCAGGGACAATCGCCGTACAGGCGTGAGCAGACATCATACATTCTAGACTACTGCCTGGAATCGTGTGGTTTGAGTCCAAGTCTTATTGATTAAAGGCAGACTGTACCGCAGAGTACCCACTAGTACAGATAAGTTTTGACGCCTCCTTGATGATACGTCGCAGGTAACACGGTGTGGTCTGAACTGTACTCGAATAGTAGTTGAGTTTATATATATAATTATATATATATATTTGCACCATACGCGTTTTGCACGTTTTTCAGTGACGAGAAGACAAAATCGTGAGAGTTGTACAGAAATTCAACGTAAACAAAGCTTTAGAGTCGTAAATGCAGATTCGTCGAAGTGGGAGAAGAGGCAGTGATTCTATCAAAATATTTCTTTGTTACTTCATCTTATTTATCTTGCTTAATTTGTTTTAAGCCTTCTGGAAGACAATGAATCATTTGCTACTACCCTTCCGCTTTCTCTCCTCCTTTGACACAGACAGTGGCATGCGCACCCACACCACGTATCACTATGGTAATGACGTTACAACATGGTCGCTCACTTGGCTACCATGGCAGCCCAACATTACGTAACTTGTCACGTGGTATGACGTCACTTCCGGTGTCATTCACTGCGTCATTCAAATGTGGGATGAAAGGTGCGGGACATACTACTCACGACTATTAACTTAAAAAAATAACTTCAAAATTACGACAGCAGAGCCAGTTGGCGTTACTTCTATGATGAGTTTTACGGTAGTAGCTGCTACTGCTAAAACTATCATCGACCGAAAACTGACCGAGGATAGTCCATGCACAGTTATGAAGGAACGCACTGAACTTTTCAATTCACGCCATTGGCTAAAGATATTAATTGGTCTACTCTGTGTGACACACCTGGGTCATTCGCACCATGGACTCCGAGGTGCTAACAACATGATAATGGAGTTCCCAATTGTAATTCAAGAAACACTGGTCAGAGTGAAAGCTACCCTTGCTACCACCTGGAGTATCCAGGTGCTCAAGGGCAAAATTCACCTGACAGTGGATTTTGAGAAACAAACCGAACCGACGTCCTTGGAGAGGTGCAGCACCTTTCGTGAGGGGATTTCCCCCCGCACTAGGCACCCTCCAAGTGACACGGACTTGCTGGATGATGCCAAAAAGACAGAAATCGCCGAGATCAAGAAGAAAAGAAAGAGAAAGAATGGACCTTCCGCCAGACGACGCGATGCTCGCCGACTGACGGAGTTCATGGAAAAGAAAAGGTCGGAAAAGGAAGAGAGGGCGGCTAACCATGGCGTTGAAAGCTCAATGTAAGCTACCCCTGGCCTTTCCACGTTCAGCTCGGTTCCTTCCACCCGGGTGGAAGGTACGGAGGACGCTGGATCGCCAAGTAACTGTCCAATCTCCAGCCCATCACACTCTTCCTCGGAAGAGGAGATGGAGGAGGAAGGTCTGTTTGTGGAGCATGAAGTTGAGTCGGGCATCGCACATGTCGCTAAACCCGCTCTTGCTCTTCCTGCCTTTTCCAACCGGGACACCATCCAGGAAGCAAACACCGCGGAGTCAGTGGAAAGCATCCTAGGAAGAAAGGTCAGAGATGACGACAACCGAACATTTCTACTAGCCACGGTTAAAAACTTGGAAGACCGCGGGCTCAACGAAAACTTGTTCAGAATAGCAATAGAGAGCTATCTGCGCACCGCACCAAAGAGCTCTTCACCAGCTGCAGCTGCGAGGGCGATGCCTTACGAACCAAGTCAGCCCCCATCACTCCTCCTGCAACACCACCAAAGGAGGTATCACCAACGCTACCACCTCCCCTTAAGAAAAACAGACGGAACCACAGACGCCACTGAGTACCTCAACACCTCCCTCCTTTACGACGGCCAGACAAAACCAAATCCCATACAGTAAAAGAGGGTGGAAAGGGCTTGCTCCACGGTGGCCCTGTGCGCCTTCGGCGCGCGAAACCATTCTTTCCATTTTGATAAATCATGATTTGTCACACAGAGTAGACCAATTAATATATTTAGACATACCTCTGCAGGTTGAAGATATTAGTTGATCTACGCTAAGATTAACTCTGCAGCACTCTAATTTACGATATGGATGAAGTGCATAGGCCTGAATTGAATAATCCAATGCGTTCGTTCTCAACTGCATATGAACTGGCCTCTATACCATAAAATATTGCGGCCAAATCATCGAATTCATTTTTTTTTTCTTTGGCAATGCCGATTAATTTTGGTCCATCATGGAGCAAAATCGAGGAACTATTATTTAATTTTTCATCATTAAATGTTTTAGTCGTAATATTTTATGGTACAAATACCGGCATCTGGTTGCCAGCACATTTATCCTGTTTTAACTGTACTGTTTTCGGTTCTGTACCCCCGTCCACTAACAGCACCGAAAACAACAGTTTTATAGTTTTGTCGCAAACCTTGTGCCGTAGAATATGAATTAATTTGGGCTGTAGTTGACTTTTGCGGTGTCGTAACTCGAATTTACGACGAACGTCAACGAAAGCAATATATTGTAGCAGCCATATCGATGATCACCATATGATCGGTTTCTCGATAGCAGAAGAAAAATTCAGATTCAAGATAAAATCTCAGCGCAGAAGCTGTTCTTGATATTCATTTATTAAACGACGTGATAGTTCAACTTCCGGCACTTAACAACTAGACGACAAAAAGACATGACTCACAATCAAATTTCCACTTAAAGGTGTTAATCGACAGAACACACTTGTTATTTGTCATTTGGACTAGATGTCTATGACATTATTTAACCCTTTACCTAACATGAAAAGCAGACGACACTTGCAAAAAAAATTCTTGAATAACTATTTTTTTTCATTTTTTGTCTCAAAAACATAGGTTATGACCCCTCGTTGGAACGAGCTCGACGAGCTCGTTCCAACGAGGGGTCATAACCTATGTTTTTGAGACAAAAAATGAAAATATAATGAAAATTTATTGGCGATTTTTGAGAATAGCGCTGGCCGGTTTTGGACGTTACGTTGGGTAAAGGGTTAATCCCATTGGAGTAATAGGAAACTGCTATCGTTGTTTTGTAATTGCGTTGTATTTAAGTGTGTACTGTGTTCAGTTCTCGCCTCCATCTTCTGATTTCCATTTCATTTTATTTCGATTTTGGCACCTCTGACTTCAGAGTGTGAAGACGTGTTAATTCACCGCTCTCAGTGGCTACACTGAATTTCCCAGCTGCAAACGACAGAACCCTGTTAGCTCGGGGTGTCTCACTCGAACCCTCCAAGTGAAGGGCGAGTGTGCCCAGATAGTTGTGGAATTAGAGACCGCAGAGGAACAACCATCTCCTTCTGGGAGAGATGGTCCCTGTTGTGTGAGGACCGCCTCTCACAGCAGTCCTCACCCGAAGAAAACAGGACCTACGATCAAGAAGAAGAAGAGTTCATCAACTAAGCGCTTGTACGCACGACGCTTGGAACAGATTTCATATAATGGGAAGTAGAAGTGAAGGCGGAGAGGCAGGCAGAGAAGGCCACTACCCTCTTCCAACTTCAAATTCCCTGACTCCCATCTAGACTATAATTCCTTCTTCCCGGGGAGCAGAATTGGAGGTTGGGGTTGTTAGTTCTGAGGATGAGGCTTATATGGAAACAGGTTCGTCGACATCTCCCTCTTCAAACTCTCCTTCACCCCTGAAGACTTAGCATGGGTCATAGTAACTGAGGAACTTCTTGAAAGACAATGAGATGTAGAACTGCAGGTGGAATTGAGAAAAGGGGTAGATAAACCAACGCCCCTATCGTCAACCGAACATCACTAGGTCCGTCAAAGTCCCCTGCCAGAAAAAAAGACACAGACCACTGAAGCGCTGTTAAACGCCTTGCCTGCACAGTTTTAATGCCTTTGCTTCCAACGCTGTGTCAGATACCAAAACATAAGGACACTGCCACTAGCGTCGAAAGGGGGTACATAACCCTACAGCGTCCCTTCGCGCATTTGGCGCACTAAAACCATTATTTCACCTTATCTCCTCCTTTGACCAAGGCAGGCATGAATCAAAACAAAACGAACCCATCACAATAAAATGCCGGGATATGGGTAGACCTTTACCATTACCGTCCCTTCGTACTTTCGGTGTGCAAGCCATTGCTCGCCACCTTTCCTGGCCTCTGCCACTTGCCTTCACTTGAGTCCTTGAGCCAAATATTTAATCTTTATATGACACGAAAAGAAGCCCACGCTTACATTCTCATATTGTCCGACATGACTGTTGAACGGAGGTGGTGGAGCCAGGGGGGCACAGGGGGCACGTGCCCTCCACTTTTTTCCACAGACATGTTTCGTAGATACACAATGAATTAAAATGGGCACATGCAAACATGTCAATATAAGGCATTCCTGTAACATTATTTGCAAATCCAAACAATATTTATCCAAAGAATCCCACTTTCGGTCGCTTCGGTCCGTTTCTCCTGGCCTTCGGGTTGGAATATGGTTGAAGTAGAAGAAACGGACAAGACAGTGGCTACACAGCGGCATATTCATCTAAAAACGAGAGACTATAGCGAGGTAGATTTACCGATATACGATTGTAACCTTTCTCACACTGGGTTGAATCATGGTAGCATTGTGAATTTGTGCCCTTCCACTTTTATCGAGCTTCCGCCGCCCCTGCTGATGAATAGAAAAACGCTGTCAAATGAAGAGAGTTTGCGATACTCTATTCCCTGAGGTACACTGAATCAGAGAAAATCTAAGTTGTTGATGTTTTAAAAATCCTTTAATTTTGTTTATTCAAATTCATCGTGGGTAGTAAGGTTGCACACAACCAAGATACTCAACATTCTAATTATATGCAACAAGTTATTTTCCAACCAATGCGACGCTGTTGTAATCATCTTACCAGGAAAGAATTCCTGACTCGAAATGGTGTCCGCGTTCGTGAGAGACAAAACTAGGAAAAATGTAATTATTGAGTTTCTAACCGCCTTTTGGACATACATGTATGCACCGCACAATGAGTATAAATAGGACAAAATGGGAACAGCGGAATAGAAATCTTATTGAGAAAATAAGGAAAACAGGTGGGAGTGGATGGAAAGTTCAAATGTATTCTGGAAACGGGTAAACGAAAATTACAGTGTCAATAACTCACAGAATATTAAGGTAGACGGCAATACATGTAACACTGAAACGAGCATGCAATGGGAGAGGGTAAAAGGTAGCAAATGGGGGAAGGGCTTCCTGAAGAATTCCTGATGGAAAGTACAGACAACCTATCCGAATTGGGATGCAGAAAAATGGAGGCTGAGTGCAGTCATCAAGTTAAAGAATGGCAAAGTAGCAGGTTCTGATGAAATTCCTAATATGTGTTTTGAAAATAAGAGAGGATCCACTATACGAGCAACTAACCGCATTATTTAATATGTCAATCAGAAAGTAGGAGGGTCCCTAATGAGTGGAAGGAAAACTGGATATTTTTTATTTATAAAACGGGATACCGGGAAATGTTTGATAATTACCGAGGGATATCCGTTAGTAGTAATATTGGAAAGTTATTCTGCAAGGTTCTCTATGAAAAGCTTTCGGAATTTGTGGAAAAGATGGGATTTCTGTAGGAAATCCAAAATGGGTTCCGGGATGAAAAAAGGCTCGCTGGCCACTTTTGTACTCTTTCGCAACAGATAGGATCAATAAAAGGTAATAACAAAAAGGTGTTCCTGGCTTTTCAATATGTCGAAAAAAACATACGATATAGCGTGGATGGAGGGAATGTGACGAATGCATGAATGTGGCAGTTTTGTCTCAATCATGAAAGCACCGTACATTGATGTGCGAGGGCGCGGTGGTTCAGTTGGTAGAGGTACAGGCTGCAAGCCGAGAGGTCCACGGTTCGAATCCCACCTGCGGCAACCGCGTTGTGTCCTTGGGCAAGACACTTCACTCCCATTGCCCACGTGGGGGCACGGTGGCGTTGTGTACTAAGGCGTACTGCACGTCGATGGTGCACCTGTCTTCAACCAATGCTAACCCTGCTTGTGTGGAGTTGGTATGTTGGGGAGATGACAGTTGCTCGACGTTGCTCGGTGGTTCTCTCCGGGTACTCCGGCTTCCTCCACCCGTAAAACTGTCATGGTCATGATTAGCCATTGTGCAGAAATATGTGACCTTAAACACCAATAAATAAATAAATAAATAAATAACATTGATGTGCAGAGTGTACTCAACCCCTACGTACTTACCCCGCACCCCGCTCTGCACTTCACACTCCACTTCATCTGTCCAAAATTGATCGATCACTTCACAATCTTTCTTGATCTTATGGACGTGTCAGTCGCTACTTATTCCCAGTTCCTTATTCGACATTCGTTATCAACCGATGAAATCGGTTGATAACGAATGTCGAATAAAGAACGGGGAATAAGGAAAGGTTGCCACGTCTGTCTTGATCATTGAGTGAAGTTTGGTGTAGAGATGGCAGCGCGCATTCACACTCGATCCACCCTCTGTAATCATCAAGACAGACAGAAAGACCCGATTCATCAATGGCGACAATCTCTGTGTTTAAGGAAATCATTTTTGCCACACATTCTAGTTTATGTGACACCTAATGGCAATTTATTGTACTAGTGAACATTATTCTCTGGAAATGTCTTTTTATCAATGATACGTCGTACGCAGTGATGGATTCTAATTGTATTGAAAATCATAACGCATAAAAAATATCGATGACTTCTCAATAGCTTGAAGTGTTTTATTATTCCTGGGAAGACGTAGTGCTGGAATTAATACGACGGTTGGCTAGGAAACCATGAAATCTTACAATAATGAATACTAGATGACAAATAACCCATTATACATTATTTGGAAGACACCGGGCTACTAAAGAAAGATCTCAGTAATTTACTTTGGCATTGGTTGTTTCAACGGAACTTGTATTATTTTTTACAACTTTGCACCCATGAATACTGTTTTGGTCTGTATAATTTCCATAGGCATCCGGATTGGTTTTTCATGAATATTAGCTTCGGGAGCCTTGCTACTGTGATAGCTGGCATTACGTTGTAATCCTAACAATTACCCTCCAGCTGCCGGGGATTGTGGTGAATGTTTCATCAAATCAAAAAAAAAATAAGTCATTCCTGGGTATGATGAATAAAAGCGCTGATAAAATATTTTATTACACGCTAAACCAGGGGGGGGGGGGGGGGGAGGGCACTAAAAATTTGCAAGACGTGACGTCCTATTTTTTATTCGGCTCCTTTTTACACCCAACCACCCACTACGTGCAAATTTTCTACTACCGTTCTAGACACCCACCCCCACTCTCCCATTAAAATCCAAAATAAGCTTATAAACTTAGTAGGCACAGCTGACTTTAAGGGGTTTTCTTTAAGTTTCTTAACCCTTCACCCAACGTAAAGTTCAAAACCGGCCAGCGCTATTCTCATAAATCGCCAATTAATTTTTATTATTTTTTCATTTTTTGTCTCAAAAACATAAGTTATGACCCCTCATTGGAACGAGCTCGTCGTGCTCGTTCCAATGAGGGGTCATAACCTATGTTTTTGAGACAAAAAATGAAAAAAAAATAGTTATTCAATCGTTTTTTGGCAAGTGTCGTCTGCTTTTCATGTTGGGTAAAGGGTTAAACTGGTACCACCAATTTAAACCTCTGTGGGCCCCAATCCACAAATGACAAGCCGTTCATTATCAGGCTTGGCCAGAGCAGGTGTACATATACGGGAACAAATTTTCATTTGAATTGTTCCCAAAATATTGTCTGCACATTTTCTACATTTCGAACAAGACACCCACCCCCTACTAACGTGTGACATTTTCCCAGTTTAAGCCCAATATTCTCACATATAAAGCTTCCTGATGTTGTATTTATGTTAAGACTGTGATGTACAACATCATTTTTAAGGCTTCAAACACAAATGATGGTATATATTAGCTGATATATTGATATATTTTTAAAAAATTCAAAAATTGCACAAGTTGGAAATGCACGTTTTTGGCACACTCAAGAGACCCACCCACCCCCACGTCACGTCTTGCAGATTTTTGGTGGCCTCCCCCTGGCTAAACGATAGATTATCGGAGAAAATTGCGAGTAGATAGAAATCGCATCCCCCACTGTGAAGATGTAGAAATAGAGCACACGTGACTATGTATGTTGGATGGGCGAGATAAGTATTATTCCAAATGTTTCACATACAGTTAAAACCAGAAGTCCTGTCATGAACTGTGCGCTTATCTAGGCTTAATTGCGCGTCGGATTTACGGGCATTTGCCATATCGAATAGTACCCAAAGCACGACAGTTTCTCCTGGTTACTCATACCAAACACAGGCAATGTTTCTGCCAATGAACCTCCGGGTTATCCGGTCCATTGGCTGAAACATTGCTTGTGCACAGGCCATGTGTACAGAATTTGATGGCCTTGCTATGGACATAACGCGTAAATTAACGCGCAGATGGATGTGCTATTTGTGCGCATTTCATGACAGGACTTCTAGTTTCAACTGTAAGTGGTTTAAATCGGGTATCACAAAACCGTTTGTCTAAAGCATATTGGAAGATGAGTTTGGGCCCTCCGAAGCTTTGAGGTTCGACTCGATTTCGAATCTTAGGTTGATATTCGGTTCCATTCGAAATCGGCTTCCAGATTCGTTTCCCTTCCAATCCTTCCGCTGGAATGCGACCTGGTATCAGCCATCTTCGTCGTCTCACAAACCGTATTGGAAATTGTACTTAACTGGTATAGTGCTGATTATTTTTGGTCATTAAAATTTGTCCACATACCTTTGCCTTGTTACAATTGACGGGAGAGTGCCAATAGGCACTCTCCCATCAACTGTAACAAGGAAACTCCTAACAGACTAAATAATTTCACTTCAAAGGTGATATGAACAACACCCAGAGAATATGAAGCATTTAAGTTGTGGTACCGACACTTCAGAATAAAGCCCAAATATGGGCTTCCAGCACTCTATCAGATAAATAATATTGAATATAAAGACGGAGTGTAATTTCCGTTATATTAACAGAGATATCATCTTCATCCGTGCTATTTATTTATTTATTTATTGGTGTTTAAGGTCACATACTTATGCACAATGGCTAACCATGACCGTGACAGTTTTTTATGGGTGGAGGAAGCCGGAGTACCCGGAGAGAACCACCGAGCAACGGCGAGCAGCTGCCAGCTCCCCAACATCGTAACTCCGCACTGCAGCACAGGCAGGGTTAGATTGATTGAAGACATGCGCACCATCGACGTGCAGTGCGACTTAGTACAGAGTGTCATCGTGCCCCCTATGTGGACAATCGGGGTTAAGTGCCTTGCCCAAGGACACAACTCGGGAGTCCGAATCGATCGCTCAGACGGTCACCCATCCGAGGACTAACCGAGCTCGACGTTGCTTAACTTCGGTGATCTGACGAGAACCAGTTACCGCAACGCTACCGCGCCCCCTTCATCCGTGCTAGTACACGCGGTAATTCAAGTCTTACCAGTCACTACCACAGTTGAAAGCAACTTTCCAAGCAATCTGGACGATGATCTGTTTCTAGATACGAGACCTGCGCTGAAGCAAGTACCGGCAATTCTCGTACTCGTTTCTACCTTCGAACTGTGGGTAATATCCCAACTACGTCATCAAGGCATACCTTCAAGGAAGGCATGCCTTGATGATGTAGTTTGAATATTTTATCAGTCGAGACTTGAACCATCACAATCGAAACAGATCATGTTTACAGCACACTCCTTTACCCAGTCGGTCATCTTCAAGACACCCCTGATTAGATTTGAGGTCGATTCGATTCCGAATATTAGACCTGATTCGATTCGAGATTCGATTCGATTCGAAAACGTGTGATTTGCAGAGCCCTAAGATGAGTTGACTTTTAAGAATTGTGTCTTGTTTTCTGTTTTCGCCTTCTTACCACCAAGATTGTTTCTATCCCTGTTGAGTCTCCCGATTGAGTTTGTGGGAGTAATTCGACCAAGCTGTCAATAACGGTATCGGGTTCATGTCTAGGTGCCATTAGATTTCCCCGGGATATATCGTTTACTAAATTAAACAGTAAACGAATGACTTCAACCTTTATCCGCCGTTCATTTCTATCATGTTTGTCAAACGTCAGTGTTTCGTTAGAATCTTTCACCTTTCGATGGAATATCGATCGACTTCAGGCTGCTAACATTTTAGTTTCACATATTAGCCCCGTGATTATGAATAGAGTTGTTGTTGCCTTTTGGGTTATTTTATTTATTTATTTATTATTTATTTATTTATTTAATTTATTTATTTATTTATTTATTTATTTATTCATTGTTTGTCGCTGCTGATTATGTTGTGTTTTAGCTTAACGTTTACAACAACATTTGTTGTCAGACTGTTTAATTGTAATAGGGAGGTACTGCTACCGATACTCCATACATGTGACCTTTATATCCACGCCACGCGACAACAGACATTCGTTCTGTCTCGGCGTCACTGGTCAGGGAAGGGATTCGCCCCCCCCCCCCTCCCCTTTCCTTGGAAAATGTCAATCTGAAACTTGCGAAAATGCCTTAATCTAAAGACTTATTCATGTCCTCACACCCGGACACTTTTGGGTCATTTTGCTAAAGTTGTAGCTCAACTGTCTGGGTACTTAATCATTTAAGAAAAGTACCCAGGATGCTCGAATTGGCATGCCACTGCACCTTCACCCATTGGAGAGAGACACTCTTAGCCCAACAGGAGCTGAAATGAGGTGGAGGAGGCAAACGTTTGTTTTATGCTGCCAATGGCACAGGTTTCATTTAACTCCCACGTATTCATTAAATACGCTAACCATTTATCATCTGGGTAACCATTTATTCCAAAAACTCGCTATTTAAATTTTATTACATGTCATTTTCGCCCAGAAAACATAGTTTATGACTACACATTGGAACGAGTTCGTCTATATAGTTATGATTACATGTTTTGTCAACATTTTTATATCGTGAATAGTCAAGGCCTTTCAGGGCCTTCTGGCACATTTATCAGCCTTTCAAGACCTTGAAAAACCCTTAGTCAAACTCAAGATTGTTCACTGAATCCAAGACACCACGGGAACCCTGCTATGGATATTCCTATAGTAAATCCTGGGGTATGGGGAATCCTGTGTTAAATGCTTGTCTCTGGAGTCTCAGTGTCCATTACTGACGTCATCAATAATTTCAAACGTAACGTCACCGGAATGTTTCACCTCGTTTACTGGTTTTAATATAAAAATAATATAATGCCTCCGAACTCCGAAGGAGGATTGTGGTGTATCTAGTGGATACCTCCGTCGGTCCATCCGTCCGTACAAACGTTTTGGATTGCAATTTCAAAGCCATCGGTCGGATTTGGATCTCCTTTGGTATGCTGATAGAACTGCTCAGGAGCATGGATATGCACAAGGAACGAGTTTCCTTCCATAATTTTTTCCCAGTGTTATGGCCCTTTTTCGCTCTTTCGACTTAGAAAATTGTTCTGTCCCACAATACCTTTAAGGCTATTTTGAACATGCCTAAGGATCGGTTGCAGTGGCCCACGCCTTGCGTAGCTCTTGTAGTATAAACGGAACTTTTCGATACTCATTCCGATTATGCAATTCATTTTCTTTTACGGTCATTCGGTGAAGCTGCTGTAAATATGACACTCGGCATGCCGTGTCTGGTTCAAATATTTTCCTCCTCGTGTGAGACTTCCCCATCATCAGGCCTGGCATTTTCAGGAGAGCGATGTATTCGCTCGCCTACTGCTCGCCTTAGAAAATAATGTCTGTTCCTAAAGCCCACAGGTTTTCAGATCTCTGCTATGTTAGTGGTCTCTGCAAATTGGCCACACTGCTCCTCCCACACCTCCGGGCCTTCAAGGCCCGGAGGTGTGGGAGGGCCAGTGTAGCCGTCTCACAGAGGCTACCTTGTTAGCAGCACCAAATAAAATGTAGAATGCTCACTGGGTAGAATTCATTAATAGTACAACTTCATGTTGCCACTTTTAGCTTTTGTAGGCTTGAGGAGAGCTAATTGCTCCCCAAGGCTATGTGAGGAGAGCGATTTTTAGCCCTCCTGCATTTTTAAGAATGCCAGGCCTGCATCATCACCCGATGATAACAATGATCTCAGAACTTGTACGCTTTGTATCCAGCTCTTGTGCAGAATGTCGTTCACACACGAAGTAAACACTCTGGGAACATAATAGCCGTCTCACAGAGGCTACCTTGTTAGCAGCACCAAATAAAATGTAGAATGCTCACTGGGTAGAATTCAGTAATAGTACAACTTCATGTTGCCACTTTTAGCTTTTGTAGGCTTGAGGAGAGCTAATTGCTCCCCAAGGCTATGTGAGGAGAGCGCTTTTTAGCCCTCCTGCATTTTTAAGAATGCCAGGCCTGCATCATCACCCGATGATAACAATGATCTCAGAACTTGTACGCTTTGTATCCAGCTCTTGTGCAGAATGTCGTTCACACACGAAGTAAACACCCTGGGAACATAATAAACTTGTCTTTGCTGTTTTTGAATATGTAATCACCTTATGCCAACGACCAATCGCCACCTGGTGTATGCGGTGGCGGATGACCAATCTTTGATTTCAAGTGATGTCATTCGGGTGAAGGCAACAGTATCCACGGTGGTTTTGTGTTCTGGAGACGGGACATTTTATCTTTGGGGTTACAAATTTACTTTCCCCGAAGATGGGGTTTCCCCAACCCACACGCAGAACACTGGAGATAATGAATAATGGTGATTCATTCCCTCTGAAACACAGACAATGGGTCCATTTTCTGAATTGTTGGGTGTGTTTCCTATGATTTCTTGTATATTGAGAGATCATGCCCAGGATAACGCCATGTCATGTTATAACTAGCTAGTGACGTCGCGAACATGGCTGCCTAGAGTTGGGGTGGGTGTAATCTTGATTTACAAGTCTCGACTGACTATTAATGGTGGAGTTTGAATATAAATCCGTCGAGATTATAGTTAAAAAACTCTATGGTATAAGGAGATTTATTTGTGTATAAATGGAATATAAATGTAGTAGTTGAGACTAGGGCTGTCGCGAGTTTTTAATTTAGGAATCGATTAATGATCGGAAATAATCGACAATAATCGATTAATCGTACCTAGATGTCCCCCACCCTCTCCCTCTCTTTGAAGTCGTTACAAATGAAGTTCAAGTCAGTTGACCTACCTTAAGTAAACAACGAAGACGATCCTCGTTTAGGAACATTCAAAGATTTAATGTTCTGAACGTTTGAACCGTCAGTGTAATAATCAAGACCGGTCGTCAGTTGCGAACTTGCGAAGTTCACAACTGCATGTAACGGCTTCTTGAGGTTTAACGTCGACGTTCTTGACCTTTTACATTTAGAAACAATAGTTTTTTCATCCAATTTTTTAAATTATTAAACGTGTAGAACGGGGTAAAATTTACCGATTCTTCGACAAAGAAAAATACTAATCGATTTCGGCGTGACTGATCGGCAATCGATTAATTAACACGAATGGCACCGGTACTCCAAATTGGTTAAGCCAAGCACCCACAACATCCGGAACCGTGTACTACAATTTGTATGACCGACTGTGTGGGCGACACAAGTCAAAGAATAACATCTAGACTTTTAAAAAATCACATGATTGCTAGCACGAGAGAATGGATATTTCACACTCCAATTCTGAAGAAAATGTCCCGATTGAAAAAAATTACTGGGTTGGGTGTGTCCCCCCCCCCCCCCCCCACACCTACCCCCGCACCACCCCGACACTCTCTCACCCTTAGCGACTCCCATGAACACAGATATTTCTGTTTTGGATAAACAGTGCAAGAGGTAAATGAAAAAAATACTTAATACTTGTACGGGATGTCAAGAAGTCAAACAGTTCTGCTGCCAGTATTACAGACTTTCATTTTCTGTACACCCATTTTGACCAATCAAATAATGTTATTACCTTAATCACGATATGAGAGTTTACTCTCATAATAAACCCAGGAAGCTAATATTTGTTTACGGACCAGCGCTCAATAGTTCTAACACGCTAGTGTTATTTAAGAAACGGCGTCTACATTCATATTATGGTAATTGCAATAAAGGAAATTGGTTCTGTGCCGAGTAATTTTTTAACGTTTCTTAGAATTTATTTCGCCGTGTTCCAACTTCTCTGAACAAACACTTATCCTTATGGAAATTTTACCCCGCGGGCAAGTCACGAAACAGGTTACATTTCAAACACAACGGAATCTGAAGTATCACACGTTAGAGCTGAATAAATCTAATAGTTCCCAAATAAATGGTGTGTTTGTTTATTGCGGCTTAACAACACTTCCAACAGCCACGGTCGCATCATTCCACAAACTTACAGTACGTGGAGAGTGTATTATCACTAAATCACCCGCAGAGTGGAGATTCCACCCGAAGAATAATTACAAATTAGTTGCAAGGTATAACCAACACCAGCAAAGTTTCAGCCAATGGACCTCCGGGTTAAACCCGGAGGTCCATTGGCTGTAACATTGCTTGTGTTTTTGTCGATATGTCCAAAATTTAAAAGTTATAGCTTGGGTGATAACTCCACTCCGCGGGTGATTTAGTTACAATCCACTCTCCACGTACTGTACAGCATATTCCTTTTGAGTGGTATAAAATACAGAAGCTGGCTTTTTACAATTTTTTCCCTTATCAGTTTGAACGTTTGACTGTTATTCTATCTTTATTTAGTATTTATCTTTTGATGCGGGGCGCGGTGGCTCAGTTGGTAGAGGTGCAGGCTGCAAGCCGAGAGGTCCTCGGTTCGAATCCCACCTGCGGCAACCGCGTTGTGTCCTTGGGCAAGACACTTCGCCCCCATTGCCCACGTGGGGGCACGGTGACGCTGTGTACTAAGGCGTACTGCACGTCGATGGCGCCTCTGTCTTGAACAAATGCTAACCCTACGTGTGTGGAGTTAGTATATTGGGGAGCTGACAGTTACTCGTCGTTGCTCGGAGGTTCTCTCCGGGTACTCCGGCTTCCTCCACCCGTAAATATGTCACGGTCATGATTAGCCATTGTGCAGAAATATGTGACCTTAAACACCAATAAATACATAAATAAATATCTTTTGGTGTTTAAGGTCACATATTTCTGCCCAATGGCTAATCATGACCTCGACAGTTTTACGGGTGGAGGAAGCCGAGCTACGGAGAGCAACTGTCAGCTCCCAAATATTCTCCGTTTAAACCCATTTAAAAATGAGAAAACGGCGCTTTCTTTTCATGTTCTGTAACTTTTTTCTGTTCATTATTTCAAAACCTTCAAGTATAATACAGGCACTATAATTCCATTAATGTTATAAATTATTGTGATGAGTTGACGGTAACATGGTCTGAGGTTTGCGGTTCGGAGCTTATGATCAACCGAGACGCAAACCTCAGACCATGTTACCGTCAACTCATCACAACAACGTATATTTTCCAATACGACACTATCCATAGCCCAAAACCTACATCGTGAAACACGAGAGGCTTATTTACAAAACTTGTGATCGTTAAAAGTTGCCTTGTTCAAGGCAACTTTTAACGATCACAGGTTTAGTAAATAAACCTCTCGTGTACCCACGACGACACTGGATAAATAATCAATAAACCAGAAAAACTCATTCCATCTCAGTTCAAATCGTAAATCGGTTTTGTAATTTAAACAACACTTAATCCGGAACACAGTCTGCTACACGAGTGAAAAATCCAGAAAAATGAAGCGGCTTGCTAGTCGCTCCCTTGGTGAAGCTATTACGAAACGGGCGACGTCATTTTAAATAGTTCGCGTTGTGACGTCAGACGGTAAAATTTGCCACTTGAGCCTTAAACATAGAATATACTGAGCGAGCTCTCGTCCAATCAGAGGAGGGGAATTTTAGTCTCAATGGAACATAAACGGAACATAAAAAGTCTAGGAGGTATGATTTGCCTTTTTTATCCCGGGAAGAATAAAAACTTGTAAATTACGCTAAAACATATTCGCTAAATAAAGAGCCAGAGTGGACATTTACTTGGTTGATTCTAATTTGTTTGCCATGAAAAATCGAGTTTCCTGCTTTAACTTTTAATAAACGAAAAAACGAAAAAAGCAGACAGCTCCGAGAGCTTTATTTTTTCCTTTATTAAAAGTAACAAAAGTAAACTTCGCTTTATTTTCTACTCGTGTCACATGTGTTTTCGCAACAATTATATGCTTCTTAATTAGATCTTCCTCTCCTGTGTTATAATTTCAGGGGCTGTAACTTTGTCGAAAATTGATTTTCATGACGAGCAGAGTGAGGGACGATTCTGCAACTCTTCGCCCAGTTTGTTACTTTTATGATAAGATGTTGTATCAAATGAAAAAAAACACACATTATTTATCTCTAAAGAAGCTTGTCCGTGATTGTACTTTTTATTGAAGAAATCTTCTTTTAAATTACTGGGATTGATACGCAAATTAATGACCTACAAGTTCTGTTATTTTAAAGAAGTTTAATCACTATGTCGAGTTTTTATCTAAGGAAAACGTAGGGCAAAAAAAGCTGCATAACTTGCTTGTACCCTGCCCTCTGACTCTCTCCCTCTCTCAATTCAAAATAATTTAAAAAAAAGAAAACATGAAAGAAAAAGACACAAACGAATAATTAAACGCAATCAATATTTCTCCAAACATCAACCAATGATGCATGACATCATTCGCTGTCCTCCAAAAAAAGAAAAGAAACCCAAAAATTACAGTTGTGCAAATTAACCTTCCAAACATTTATATCGAATTTTTAAGCTGAATTATTTTCCCATATTGCACCTGGGAGTTTAACCGATTCAAACTTGTTTTGGGCTGCGACTGAATAGGTTAAATCACTAGTTTCGTTATGGGAAAATTTACTTCTTGAAATTTATGTATTTGGCATGAGTTTGCTGAGGAGTAAAATAACTATTGGTATGAATGTTAATATCTTCAACATCTCGTCTCCTGAGTTCCAATGTGTTCTATGTGCCAGTGGGCACATAGAACAGATTGGAACTCAGGGGACGATCTGTTTACTAGCAGACAAATGAATGTTCAAAAATAACTTAACCAGTTTGGTTCAGGGACGAGTTTAGGATTATCAGAGTAACCTGTGATCAAAATATAGAGAAAACAGTTTTAGAAAAAAAGAACCTATAACAAGCCTCACTTTATAATGGGTTTTACGAAATACGTCCAGAAATTAGGCCAGCATCGGACTTTTAATAAGATCTAGGCCTAATTAACGAGATGACAACTTTACCTGATGTGAAGGTATAAATGGACGGAGAAACAAACGCGCGGCTTCCCGTAAGGCGTCGAGTAACGCTGTACAAAGCAATTCATTGTTTCATAGGAGGCCCCTCACCCCCCGCTCCTGTTTGGGTTTTATCGGCATTTCTGACTGCCTGGATGTCAGACAGTTTAAAAGGTGGAGGAAGCCGAGACAGCTGGGTGAGAATTACCACCGAATAGCAGCGAGCAACTGCCAGTCTTCCTAACGCACCAACTCCGCACAAGCAGAGTGTTAGCTTTGGATGAAGGCAACTGCATCATCGAAACTCAGTACGGCTTAGTACACGGCACCACCGAACTACCCACGTAGGCGATCGGGATTAAGTGAATTTTCTGACGACACAACGCAGTTACAGCTGGTCGGTATTGAAAGGTAAACCTCTCGGATTGAAGCTCAATGCTTTAACTACTGAACTACTGTGCTCTCTCGAAGATGTATTTTAAACCATTCACTATGGGGATTTTATTACAACAACAGTTCCACACTCATTAAATGAAAACCAATGAAAGTGTTTTAAATATACGACCAGAGGTCAAAGTTCAAGTTTTCTGCAAGAATACAGCTGCGCACACCTGGCTAATACCGGAATTACCTGGCTAATACCGGTCTTTAAAATTTGTTTACACATCTCAGCCTTGTCACGATTCGCTCTCCCGTGAATTGAAACAAGACAAATCCTTATAGATGAATAATTTCACTTCAAAGCCAATATGAAAAATAGCCACTGAATATGAAACCATTAAGACACAGTATCTGCACTTAAGTAAAAAACCCAAATGGGCTTTCAACACTCTACATGTTAATTCATGAGATTACTGATCGGAAAGGGTGGGGGAGGGGGGTCAGCTCTGGGTAATAAAACCGAAGATTTTCCAACTACAATTACAACGCGGAAACATTGTTGCCATTAATTAATTAACTCCAAAGAAGCATTGTTGGAGGAATGTGCACCATTGAAGTGCAATACATCTTAGTGAACTGCGTCATCGTATATGCCCCACCCCACCTGGGCAATCGGGAGTAAGGGCCTTGCCCAAGAATAAAACGCAGTTACCGCTGATCAGGATCGAACCGTCGACCTTTTGGTTTGAAGTCCAATGTTCCTACTACCCCTACGCCTTCGCGATCACTATATTGCCTCCTTATAGTTAGATACATAGACAGGGATGTGGCGACAGGGGGGGGGGGGGGGCGTTGGGGGTGTCTCACCACCCAGCTAGGAGTATTTTTTTTCAATATTTGGAAATTCCGAGGTCAAAAATCAAATAGTTGGAAATTCAATAAATTAACATTGTTCATGAAAAATATTAAACATTAAAATTCCAACTAATGAGAAATTTTTATCTTTTATTTCCAACTGGAAACTTGAGTTTCAAATTTCTTACTCTAAAATTGAAATGGGCTCAAAATTTCGACTCTGACATCAATCCGGTTAATTTTCTGACCCAGACACGTTATAAATGATGCTTTTTCCGTTTCAGTACTAGTGAACATTTTCAGAAGGGTTCATAACCCTTTACCAAAAGCAGACGATTTCAAAATTCATTATTTTAAATATCATTTTTTTCAATTTTTTAAAAAAAATTTCAACACAACCATATCATGTGACCCCTCTTTGGAACGAGCTCGACGAGCACGTTCTACAGAGGGGTCACATGATATGGTTTTGTTGAATTTTTTCTAAAAATAATATTTTTTCAGCAGCTGTATTTGCATATTACGCGAGCGGATGCGGGCGATTCGTTGGGTAAAGGGTTAAAAGATATCACCCAGCGCTGCAGTGCAACCACCTATCGAAACCACTCACAGTTGGCATTTACACCGGTGGCACCCCCAGTTGAAATCCTCTAGCCACATCCCTGTATATTGAGCTATAGATAATTTGATACACATCATCCTTGCCTTGCCTTGCTGTCGTCCAGAATTTAACTGATTGCAAAATGCACAAGGGAAGTTCCCCATTTGGGCTGGAAAGTACTCAGTCTATCGATCTCCTCATTTAACCCTTTACCCAAAGTAACGGCCAAAACCGACCAGCGCTATTCACAAAAATCGTCAATTAATTTTCACTGTATTTTCATTTTTTGTCTTAAAAACTTGGGTTATGACCCCTCTTTGGAACGAGCTCGTCGAGCTCGTTCCAATGAGGGTTCATAACCTATGTTTTTGGGAGAAAAAAATGAACAAAATTAGTTATTCAAGAATTTTGTTTTCAAGTGTCGTCTGCTTTTCATGCAAGGTAAAGGGTTAAAATGATAATGCAGACGACAGGTCAACATCTTTTTTTTTAAAGTTATTTGATCATAATTAATTAAACTGCATCAACAAAATCAACTCAAACACGTCTCAAAATAATGCAAGTGGGTGAATACGGATCATGGCAAGCGGCAGCCACCACCTCCAGGAACTTTGAAAGAACATGGCTGACAATCTTCGTCACTGGGAGAGATTTACAGGAAAGTTAGCTCCCCTTAATTTCATACAGCTATCACAAAACGTAACACTAAGAGTAAAGGAATTTCATATAAAAATTATAACTTCGAAATGTTAACGAATTTGTATTATCGATGTGTGCTTCATTTCACAAATATTGGGTATTTTACTGTAGTGAAGTATAAAAATACAGAAGTTGGCCTTTTACAATTTTTCCAATCAGTTTCAACGTTTGACTATTGGTCTCTGTTAAAACCCATGTAAAAATGCTTTACGGTTTTTTTTATCATCTTTTGATATTTATTTATTTATTGGTGATTAAGGTCACATACGTCTGCACAATGGCTAATCATGACCATGACAGTTTTACGGGCGGAGGAAGCCGGAGTACCCGGAGAGAACCACCGAGCAACGGCGAGCAACTGTCAGCTCCCCAACATACTAACTCCACACAAGCAGGGTTAGCAGTGGTTGAAGACAAGCGCACCGTCGACGTACAGTACGCCTTAGTACACAGCACCACCGCGCCCCCGCGCCCCCACGTGGGCAATGGGGGTGAAGTGTCTTGCCCAAGGACACAACGCGGTTGCCGCAGGTGGGATTCGAACCGAGGACCGCTCGGCTTGCAGCCTGCACCTCCACCTACTGAGCCACCGCGCCCCCATCTTTTGATATACATAAATATGGGTGCATCCTGACATACAATACATACACTTCCTTTCCATTTATTTATATAAATAAATAAATAAATAAATAAATAAATAAATAAATAAATAAATAAATAAATAAATAAATAAATAAATAAATGTGAAAGTGTGTGAGGGGGTTCTCTTATAATTGGTATAAATGTGGGACTCTCACAAGAAACTAGACCTTCAGCCAGAGGACAGAGCGTGAAACGAACACCTTCTCGGTTAATCGAGAACGCCCTAGGCATACGCTAAATCCGTTCCGAGACCACAATCGACTCCCCATCCCAACTCCATCCAAGTTAGAGCATTCTGTTGTACGTCCACAGTTTGGGATAACAAATTATAAAGCATGGTATATGCCCGCTCTGTTTAGTTGTAGAGGAAGGACAGTGGTTATAGAGGAGTCCTTATGTGACACCGGACACATGTAGGCGTGTGCGTTGTGTGGGCGCTGTTGCTCCCTCGCGCGGTTCAAATGCGTTTATCTAGTGTACTTACGTTATTCATATCGACCCCGTTAGTATATGACCAGGCGTGCTGGAAAGATTCTTGTAGACGGTTTGCTAATGGTTTAGGAAGATGATGAAAGTTGATGAACTCTTTGACACTCGTGCCCTTTTCGTGATATTCATCCGTACCTTGATATAATCGCAACATGATCGATGATACGTTTCCAAAGATGGCGGCACTCAACAGTGCTGAAAAGATAAAGAACAATTTCAAGCGTGTTGGTAAAACAATACAGTCCGTTGAATCACGATCATTTGTCAGAATCGAATATCCAATTATTATCGAATATCTAATTTAACCCTTTACCTAACATGAAAAGCAGACGACACTTGCAAAAAACAAATTCTTGAATAACTGATTGTTTTCATTTTTTGTCTCAAAAACATTGGTTATGATCCCTCGTTGGAACGAGCTCGACGAGCTCGTTCCAACGAGGGGTCATAACCTATGTTTTTGAGACATAAAATGAAAAAATAGTGAAAATTAATTGGCGATTTTTGAGAATAGCGCTGGCCGGCTTTTGCCGTTACGTTGGATAAAGGGTTTATATCCAATTATTAAGATACTACAACTGTCCAGTTCGTATTGTCTATATCAATATACTTATACGGGGGCCAATACTATCAAACTTCTACAGTTGTATTTTCTAGAATTGTATTTTCGAGTTATGACTTCAAATGGGATAAAATGAATTATTAGCATTTTCAAAGATCTGGCATATCTTTTATAATGCTAACGATTCAGTTTGGTCAGTTATATTAATACGTAGAAAATACAATTCTAGAAAATACAATTGTAAAAGCTTATAGTATTAGCTCCAGTTAGATTATTGTGTGGCAACGAACCGCCAGTACAAGTAGATGGACCTATCAGTTTGTTTCTGAAAGGTTGAGCATTTTATTCCTTTGGCAACTAAAGGTGCACCGTGTAGACATTTCGGCATGGACCTGTGCATATACCCTACATGCAACATACCTGACCAGTCCACGGCGGCTGTATCGTAGAAAATACAATTCTAGAAAATACCATTGTAAAAGTTTTATAGTTTTGTCTCCAGTTAGATTATTTTGTGCCAACGAATTGCAAGGACAAGTAGATGGCCCTATGACTTGAGCATTTTATTCCTATGGCAACCAAAGGTACACCGTGCAGACATTTCGGCATGGACCTGTGCATATACCCTACGTGCAACATACCTGATCAGTCCACGGCGGCTGTATTGTAGAAAATACAATTCTAGAGAATACCATTGTAAAAGTTTTATAGTTTTGTCTCCAGTTAGATTATTTTGCGCCAACGAACTGCAAGGACAAGTAGATGGCCTTATCACTTGAGCATTTTATTCCTATGGCAACCAAAGGTACACCGTGCAGACATTTCGGCATGGACCTGTGCATACACCCGACGTGCAACATACTTGCATTAGTTAGAACAGTATGGGGTGGGTTTCTGGCGCATTGAAATTCGAATTACCCGAAGCAATCGCTTTGGACGTATCATTACCAAACAGAGTTAGGACATTTACTGTTCTTACTTTTTTAGTGGTGACCATTCACTCCGCAGCTATAATTGCAAAGGCACCAGATTCAAAGAAGAATTGATGAGGTAGCACGAACGTGTTCGACAAAAAAAACCCCATATATTGCCCCCTTCAGTAGAAACAAAAAGTTGCCTAGCGCCCGGTTGCACTCAAAGGGTGATATATAGTACATCCGTCGTGGAATGGTCAAATTCCACGCATGGGCAGAATTGCCCATGGGCACTTTTTCTATCAATGATCAGTAGTTTTCAGCAAATATTCAGACAGAAGCACCGGGTTGTACCCGGTGCTTCATTCTTTGAAAATTGGACGGCATCCATTATTTTTGTTGAAGGTTCACTGGTAAAGCCTGCGTGGATTTTGACCTTTCCACGACGACCGTACTGTATTTTGTAACCTAGACGTAACGCTATCTCCGCTATCACTTCCTGTGACAGTTTTAGGAACTTTCAGAGTATATTTGTGCTGTATTGCTCGGCTCGATTCGGTCAATCTCATTACACAGAAAACTCCAGGCTGAGTCGCCGTCTTTAACCCTTTACCCAACATGAAAACCAGACGACACATGCAAACAAATTTTTTGAATAACTAATTTGTATCATAATTTGTCTAAAAAACATAGGTTATGACCCCTCTTTGGAACGAGCTCGTTCCAAAGAGGGGTCATAACCTATGTTTGTGAGACAAAAAATGAAAAAAATATTGAAAGTTAATTGGCAATTTTTTGTGAATTGTGCTGGTCGGCTTTGGCCGGTACGTTGAGTGCATGAAAATCAAAACTATCTGGGATTCGATTTTTATCGAATAATCGAGAAGGTTTCGAATAGATTCGAATCAAGGAAAATATTCGAAATCGAATCGAATCTCGAAGGTTCATCGACCTCTACTGACGTAAAGCAATAGTGCACCTGCTGTCTATGGTGAGTACTCCCTCTGTTCAATAAACTCCCTGTATTCCTGATGTGATTTTGTATGGTAAACACACCCTTTCTCCAGTTTCGAGAGGAGGTGTAAAGATGTGGCGTATTTAACTCATATATTTGGGTTTTGAGACCATACCGTGAGTGAATACTATACAACTGTTACAATTGTATTTTCCAGAATATTCAACCTATTAATATAACCGACTAAAACTAATCAGTAACATTTTAAAAGATAAAAGCAAATTGCCATGTATCTTTGAAAAGGCTAATGGTTCATTCCAATCCATTTAAAATCATAACTGAAAAATAAAAGTATAGAAAATAGAATTGTAAACGTTCTATAATGTTGACCCCTGGTCGTATTGCCAGGGTGTCCGTCTTCTGAACTTTACAGAATGTGTATACCAGATTTCTAAAACGTCAACATCTCTGAAAAGACTGCAAGGTTTTCAAAATAAAACCTATTAATTCTTTCTGACAGAGCCCCTCAATCAACAGTTCTGTGTTTAGTCAAAGCTCAATAAAACTAAGCCTGGATAGCTACTCTAGTATGTATTTCGATTCGAGGGTCGTGTACTAACGTCTCTGAAGTGACACAAACACAATCATTATCCTGTGTGATTTCTTTGTATCACAGAAGTAGAATTTCCTTTTACTGAATTAAAGCTCACTGATACAGTTATAAGGGTGTCTGAAAGGAAAAGCCATTCTCGCATGTTCTTCCTTTATTAATGGCCATCAAAGCCCATTTCAATTACGAGATGAATTGTATTTGAAACGGTATCCTTCAACAATACTGAAATGCCGAAAACACACAGACCGTGTGGATCCCAAACAAAAGAAGAAACAAAGGAAAAATCTCTCTACAAAAATGGACTCCTGGCGCTTGGGGGTGTCTGGGAGGAAGAAGGAGGGTGAAGAAGGAAGGTAAGGCCTTTACTAATTTCCCACCTCAAACACCGGCCCCGCCCATCTGGAAGCCAACTCCTTCCTCGCGGGATGCTGGATTGGATGTGAACACAATTGCGGAAGAGCATGAGTCTGAAACTTCGTTCAACCCGAGGCACTCCGAGTATTGGATCTCGCGAGCACCCCTAACTTATATCGTCACGAAAGTAACTTACGATCAAGTTATTCCCCTTGATTGAAATTAGACGAGCGAGAAAGGTCCGATTAAGAAGCAAGTAAACGTTGAAAAAATCCCATGATATGAGTAGAAAATAAAGCCAAGTTTCCGTTTGTTACTTTTAATAAACGAAACAGCAGACAGCTCCTCTGGGAGCTGTCTGTTGTTTTGGTTTGTTAAAAGTTACAAAAGGAAACTTGGCTATTTATGGCAAGCTGATTAGAAGCAACCACTCCACAGATAACCCGTCAACACCTACCAGCATCAATCATGACCATTTTGGCTCTTTGTTCAGCAAATGTGTTTTTACAGTAATTTACAAGCCTTTGTGGTTCCCAGTAAAAAAAAAAAATAACAAATCTCCCCTTCTAGACTTCTATATTTATGTTAAGGACCGTATCTGCATTATATATCAAGATGCTTACACAGTTGAAACAATGAACAGAAAAAGTATTACATAACACCAAAAGATTAAGTTTATACGATTTTCAACAGAAAAAAATGTCAAACGTTCAAAGTGATTGGGAAAAATTGTAATTTATTTATTTATTTATTGGTGTTTAAGGTCATATACTTATACACAATGACTAATCATGACCGTAACAGTTTTACGGGTGGAGGAAGCCGGAATACCCGGAGGGAACCACCGAGCAACGACGAGCAGCTGCCAGAACCTCAACATCGTAACTCCGCATCGCATCACAGGCAGGGTTAGATTGGTTGAAGACATGCGTACCATCGACGTGCAGTACGCCTTAGTACACGGCGCCATCGTGCCCCCATGTGGACAATCGGGATTAAGTGCCTTGCCCAAGGAACAACGCGGGAGTCCGAATTGATCGCTCAGACGGGGGAAAAATTTTGAAATGTCAGCTTCTGTATTTTATTCCACTCAACAGATAAATGGCTGAAGTTTGTGAAATGATGCACACATCGATAATACAAATTCGCTAACATTTCGAAATTCCAATTTTTATAGGAAATGCCCATACTCTGCGTGTTAAATGGACTGACAGCTTTAGGAAAGTAAGGAGAGTTAACTTTCCTGTAAATTTCTTCCAAGGACGAAAATTGTAAGTCATGTCTCAACTTTTGGCTCGAATCGAATCCCGAATAAATCAGATGTAGGATTTCGAATATAATCGAGTCTAGAATCGATTCGCAGAGCTCTTTATGTTGGCGATATTACATATTTTTACAGCCGTCAATATTGTCATTCTCCATTTAAGTTTTGCTTTCAAAGGCGATTCGTCTGTTTGGGCCAGTCAGTTGAAAAAAATACCCGGGAAATTGCAGAAAAGGAATCAAATTGAATCGAATAATCGAGACGATTTCGAATCAACTGTAATTTCTAAGCTTCGTATGTCCCAATCCAATTCTTCCTGATCACAGTTCTCTACTTCAGTAGCATACCACTCAAAACTGAATACCTGTATCGGTGTTCAAAAAAATAAAGTGGTATGCCGATATATCGAAGGACTGTTCAGATTTATGGACATACGTACCATAATCGGGACTTGAGCCATCACAATCGGAACAAATCGATACTGGTTTGATTACCGGTACATGTATGTATAATTTATCGACTACCGTGCAGCCCTACTCCAGTGTAGCGAAAGTCGTATACAAGAAGGTGCAGGGGAACTGGTCGGACAGATACGGTTACAACATTGGCCTTCAAACCGAAAGGTCTATGGTTCGATCCGTGAAAGGGGTAACTGCGCCGTCTCCTTGGGTAAGGCACTCAACCCTTTACCCAACGAAGACGATATCAAAATTTATTATTTTAAATATCATTCTTTTAATTTTTTTAAAAAATGTCAACAAAACCATATCATGTGACCCCTCGTTGGAACGAGCTCGACGAGCTCGTTCCAACGAGGGGTCACATGATATGGTTTTGTTGAAATTGTTTGAAAAATAACATTTTTTTCAACTGCTGAATTTGCATATTACGCGAGCGGATGCGGCCGATTCGTTGGGTAAAGGGTTAATCCCGCTTGCACACGTTGGGGCATGGTGTCGCTGTGAACTAATGTGCACCGCACGTTGACGGTGCACTTGTCTTCAACCAATGCTAACCCTGCTTGTGCGGAGCTAATACGTTGTGGAAGGCTGACAGTTGTTCGACTCTGTTTGGTGGCTCTCTCCGGGTACTCCAGTTTCCCCCACCTGTAAAACTGTCCTATTTGCAGTTACCCTGGCTCTTGAAAGTGTCGTTAAACACCAATAGAAAAAAGATTACTCGGTACATCACGGGACTATAAAGTTGTTAAGGCAATAAAAGGTGGAGTGATTCGACTGTGTGTCGGTAAATGATCTGACACTCTGTGTTGCTTGGCAACAGAGAGCAATACGATTTCCGTTTTATTTAGGAACAGTGCGTACACTCTGAAATCAGTTGATGAAATATCAACCCAAATCAACTGGGTTGAGTGAATATGAACCCAATCCGGTTCATATTCACTCAAACTCAGTTGATTTGGGCTGATTTTAAACCAAACGGATTTTAGAGTGTTATTTATTTATTTATTTATTTATGTATTTATTGTTGTTTAAGGTCACATGCTTATGCACAATGGCTAATCGCGACCGTGACAGTTTTACGGGTGGAGGAAGTCGGAGTACCCGGAGAGAACCACCGAGCATCGACGAGCAACTATCAGCTCCTCAACATTCTAACTCTGTTTAAGCTCCGCTCAAGCAGGGTTACAGAGGTTGAAGTCATGTGTACCATCGACGTGCAGTACGCCTTTGTACACGGCGTCATTGTGCCCCCGTGTAGGCAAGCAGGATCAAGTGCCTCGCCCAAGGGCACAACGCGGATCGCCCCGGACGGGGATCGAACTCAGGACCTCTAGGATAGAAGTCCAACAATCTACTACTGAGACACGGTGCTCCTTTTAGACTGTTGCGTTTCTTTTTGTATGGTATAAGCGGCTAAATAATTCCGGTTTGTGAGTTCAAGGTGTGTAATTTAACCCTAAATATTACCCTATACAATAAGTTATTAGAACAGAAAAAGATTCATTATCTTAAGTAAATACTTGACAAGGCTTTATAGCAACTCTAGCTAAAAGATAAATTGGAGTGGAGATTTAATGTATTATATTTCTCCTCCTTTCCATCTCTATTTTTCTAGTGTTCTAGAATGCGTCGCTTTTTGCCAATGAAAATATTTACCTTAGAATTCCGTATAATCTGTAATCGGTAGGTTTTTCTCAAACAAGAGTGGCGTTCGATTCCCAATAGAACAATGTTTGTTAAGCATGTATTTCCAGAGAAAAGCTTTAAAGCCGATTAGACAAAACGTTGAAAAACGAGAAATCTATTGGGAGAGCTTCTATAGAAGGAATTTATTTTATCCCTTCCTGGCTGTCCTTCCACGCTCGCATTTTTTTTTATCTAAATCTCACACAATGGTCAAAACCCTACATTCTATAACTAAAACAATGGGCTTATTATTTCTAGAATGGGGCTCTTAAATAGATTCAGATTTTGAAATGACGTTTTATTTGTCAAAAAGATATATGTCGCTGTCTAAAAAAAAATTAGGAGCAACGAGAATGGGGAACGAAAGGGTGGACGAAAAAATATCTGAAAGCTTCCATTGCCGTATGGATAACAATTGGAATGTCTGAGTTTTAACAATTTTTGTGATTTAAGACAGGATTTGGAATAATATTTATTAATCATTACAAATGAAAGACAAATATCCCCCTTGTTTTTGTAGACAACTCTCTTAATCACTGGGAATCTTGAAAGCAAATACTAGAGATGGGAAGTAAATAACAGAGACCATTATCTGACTTAATGTCAAGTAATCTTCGTCTGGAGTAAAGTTTATCGACTGTCGAACTGGCCGAAATACAGTGCAGCCACCGTGAAGTGGTCACTTTTCACGGTTGGGCAGTATTTCCACGGACGCAATAATATTAGATTTCAAACCATAATTATGAGAATAATCGTCAAAAAATTTATTACTAAGAATTTTGCTGATGAGAATTTTCATTACCTGGTAAACGCAAGCGTGGAGGTCACTGCCCACGCGCGGATTACGAACACACCACTGAGTCTGTACTCCACACAGTGACTACATGTAAAAAATACTATATGAATAAAATAGTTACGTTTTGAGTATTCTCCCATGCTACAATTTCTACGGAACTTTTTACCAATTTTTTTTTTCACGAAAAACAAGGGGCAGCAGATCATTATAAGTACACGCTCAATGACTTCAAACAGCACCAGACACGTGGCAACAGGGGTTAGGGGTAGGTGTTGTCGCCCCGCGACCAACTTCCGGCAAAAACTGCAATAGTTATAAGTTTTAACCCTTTAACTAACGTAACGGTCAAAACCGGCCAGCGCTATTCTCAAAAATCGCCAATTAATTTTCATTATTTTTTTCATTTTTTTTGTCTCAAAAAACATAGGTTATGACCCTCGTTGGAACGAGCTCGCCGAGCTCGTTCCAACGAGGGGTCATAACCTATATTTTTGAGACAAAAAAATGAAAAAATTAGTTATTCAGGAATTATTTTTGCAAGTGTCGTCTGCTTTTCAGGTTAGGTAAAGGGTTAAGCCAAAAATAACCAATGATTGTGTAGCGTTGACCGTTTGTAACAAGACATTTAGTGATTTCTGAACCACACTTCCTGTGATTTTCTAATCAGAGTCAATATTTCGTCCCGTGCGTGCAGCTAGGCACCATCTGCAAACCTGTAGCATTGCAGATGTCGCCTTGTTGCACCCAAGAGACGATTCCGACCTCTGGATCCCAAAGGTCACGAAATATCAAATGCAAGGGCAGAGGCGACATTCGAGTTTCTTGAGCAGTTCAAAATTCACAGGTAGAAGTCCACATCAAGACGGGGGTGCAAATGGAATTATCGAAAGTTTTTTTCGCCAGCCGATGGCGGGGGGGGGGGGGGAGGGGGGGGTGGGCAGATATAGATTCAGAGTGGGGTACACCCCAACCATGATCATGTTCCATAAACATGGATGCGTATACGATTATCGGTTTTCTAAGGTTGCCCTAAATTTAAAGTCTTCCAATGTGAATCTCGGTATCTTCCAAATCATTCAATCCCCACAGTTCCTCATTGAAGGAGGATATTCGTGTTTTCGTTTATTTTCGGTAAACGTTTAGGTAAATACTTTTTCTTACACGGCCAGAGATTGATAATGTATATCTAATTAAAGCCAAAAGACAAGATGGCCTCTCGATGGAGTTTCAGAATTTATACTTCCCTCGTGAATTTCAACTGGATCTGATTTTTTTTTTGGAGGGGGAGGGTGGTTAATTCCATTATATGGGATTTCATCAATAGCCATTCCACTGGTTTGTATTGTAGAGGATATACTGTAAGCGTATACGTTTGTTCGCTTGACGTTTGTTCGCTTGTGTTTTAACCCTTTACCCAATGCAGACGATATCAAAATTTATTATTTTAAATATCATTTTTTCAAATTTTTCAAAAAATTTCTACAAAACCATATCATGTGACCCCTCGTTGGAACGAGCTCGACAAGCTCGTTCCAACGAGGGGTCACATGAATGGTTTTATTAAAGTTTTTTGAAAAATACTATTTTTTCAACTGCTGAATTTGCATATTACGCAGTGGATGCGGCCGCTTCGTTGGGTAAAGGGTTAAGATACACTTACGCTCTCAAAAACCAGTGTCATGTCGAGTTCTATAGATTGAGAACATCAACGCGCGCCACGCCTTCTGGCAACGACAAGTAACGGGCATACTTTGTAGCGAACGAATATATCTCAAAAGAAGCCCGTGCTCAATTTGCGCCCAATGGATGTGTGTATACCATTACAACGCCGCTCCATGCGATTTCATACTGGCTATATAGTGGTTGCTATTTAGAGTCTCGGCGGCCAGGCTTACGACTTGGGGGAGGGGGGGGGGGGGGGGAAGGCATCATCTGCAATGCTTGAGCACTGAAATCTCATTTCGCTTTTGGTTGTTGTTGAAAATCGTGATAACAATAATTTGGATATAAAAATTCCTACAAAATGTAAGTATGTTTTGGAAAACGTCCAGGGGCTTTGAAAGGATTAGAAAATATGGAGGTGGGGCAGTAGGGGGGGGGGGTGTAAACCCAATTGGTCCCGGCTGTCATGTCTCAAATCAGACTGAAGAAATATGGATTATAGTTAAGAAACTCGGGAAATTTGTTTGTGGATAAATAGGTGTAGTATTCGTGATGCATGGAGTTCACAAATTGTTTATATAATTAAGACGCGCAGGACTCACCATTCGCCATACTGGGATGTCTAACATCCCCACTCAGTCACAGACATCCATTCGCATGAGACCGTTTGCGTGTGTGGCATAAGTGACAGAGGCAAATCTATTCTAGTAAGAAAGTCACACCCTTACACCCCGAAAACGTCTTAGATGTTCATAGCTAAAAAAAAACAACTTAATATACCACTACCGCCAAAATGTTCTTTGGATGATAATCATAAGACACGGAGATCAAATGTAGATAGAAAGAGATAAGCAAACACGTCTACTTGTCTCTTGACATGAGCAATTTAAGCTTTATGGCTACCCATTGAAACTAGTCAGACGTTCGTTCCAGTGAAGAGTCATATCCTCTTGGGAGCAAAAACAAATATTTCATTTTGGTGGTCTCCACTGCATGTATACACAGAACGAAACGCGTGTGTGAATGGGTTAATCGATTTGGCACGAGTACTAGCGCGGAAGGATAGATTGAGAGGTCGCAGCCCTCCAGTTTTATCCTTCCGCGATGGCACAAGCGCCAAGTCGATTATCCCATTCACACATGCGTGTAGTTCTGTGTTTATTACACGCCTTCACGTCTATGAAAAACAATTATTAGAAGGACAATCAGCCATTCAATTGATAATTATCAACAAAAAGAACGTATTTTATCGCCAACCAATCTATTTTCTCCCTTAAGCTCCAATGTGTTCTATGTGCCTACTGGCACATAGAACACATTGGAACTCAACCTGACTCAATGTACAATTTTTAGCTATCGCTAGCGATTGAAACTGCAATTGCGGTGCACGATTTGGAGAAAATTCAAGTGAAATTTCGCTTCTTTATAAAAAAATAGTCCGTCAACGACAGGTGTGCAGAACGGATTTTCATTTTCCACATGGTTCGGTGTTGCGGTAGATTGGGATTTCGTAGAACATGCGTGTTATAAATGACATAAGGACTTCCAAACTTATTTTTTAATTAACACGCTCGTACCGTACTTGGAAGTGTTTACGCTGGACTTCAGCAAACAGCTCGAATCGAGTACAACAAACCACTATTGGTATGAACGACAGCATATGTGTGACATGCTAAGTATGAAGTCTAGTTTTTTTTAACCCTTTACCTAACGTAACGGCCAAAACCGGCCAGCGCTATTCTCAAAAATCGCCAATTACTTTTCATTATTTTTTTCATTTTTTGTCTCAAAAACATAGGTTATGACCCCTCGTTGGAACGAGCTCGTCGAGCTCGTTCCATTGAGGGGTCATAACCTATGTTTTTGAGACAAAAAATGAAAAAAGTAGTTATTCAAGAATTATGTTTGCAAGTGTCGTCTGCTTTTCAGGTTAGGTGAAGGGTTAACGAAGTACATGGTTACTAAGCAAGAACGAGTCGATAATTAAGACTCAGTTCTGAAGAAAATGGCCCTACTGGAAAAACGGTGGGTGGAGGCGGGTCTCATCCCTAATTCTTCCGCATTACGCGGTTGATTGCAAACTGTTTGCGTCATGACAGTACAAGTTATAGTCCCAATTATCGTTTGTATCGACGCAATCCATATTTTTAAAACCAGCAGAAAACGAATCATGTGTTGACCTGATTTATTTTCTTTCTGGCGTGTAGACAGCGGTAGTGTGAAGGGTGTGAACGCACCTCCCAACAAAATTGGAGGTCCACTTGAGGGACAATCTCCAATTTGTGATTTGAAACTTTTGATAAAATAGAGCGACCGCACTTACCACGATGCACGTACTCTCTGTGGCTAAGGTACAGAGAATAAAAGCAACTGTGTAAGTTATTTCAAAATATAAACGTTCTGGCTTGCGCGTAGTTTGCCTAAGCACCGCTTTGGTAGTTGTTTATAGTCCTGGCTACAAAAAGGTATCAAAATACTTAGGCGTTCCACAGAAACAAGTTGTATGGTCCTGGTGTTACAGGTCCTATTTTAAATCGAGCCTACCTCTGTTTACTTTCTGCCAGAATCCAGGCCTGAAAATAAGTAGTGTGACATTTGCAAAATGAGGTCCCCAGAGGGTGAATCTGAAAATGCTACCCCATACAGTGGGCCAATTTATCCTTTGGGTGTCTCTTTCTGTTTAGTTTTGAGACCCTGATTCAGATTGAGGTTCACAGAGGGTGAATTTAGTGATGCTACCCTGCTATGCACTAAATTCACCCTCTGGGGACCTCAATTTGCAGATGACAGTCTGCTTATTTTCTGGCTTGCCAGAATCACATATTTTCAGTATTACATACACTGGTATAATATTCATCTGGTAAATAAAATATGCCTATTCACTTATCGATCTATTTTGTGTGTGATTTTTCACATATAAAAGTGCAAACGCGCTAATATTTTATATCCTACATTTCTCATAATATTTTTACAGTTACGACCACTCTATTTAATACTCATATTTCAAAACTTTCTAGGCCGATGCGACCATGAGCCGTTGATAGTCGATCGCCACTTAGCGCACCTATCCACCAAAATATCCTGGCTTCGCGCCTCGGTTAGTATCCGTATGTGACTCACAAAAATAACTTACGACCACTCCTTGGAACGAGCACGTTCCAGTGAGGCTTGATAAACCATTATAATAAGAATAATTGATTTTCTGGAGCGTAAAACCACAAATAGTGCTCTTAAAAGCTTGACAGAAATAAATATACTTTTCTGAAATAAAGAGTGACATCTGTTTTGGTTGCCTCTTAGAGAGGTTCAGGAGAACGCTTCAGTGAAAAGGAAAGTTTTAAGATTTCATTTGAAGACATCAAGAGTTTCTGAAATTCTGACACTAATTGGCAGAGAATTTCACAATCTGGGACCAACGATGGAGAACACACGATCATGAGCCGGATTAGATCTGCTAAAAGGTTCAACTAGTTGAATTTGGTTTTTAGATCTGAGACTGCGTGATGGTTTATATACAGTGAGGAGCTCTTGCAGGTAAACTGGACCCAGTTTGTGGATACATTTGAAAACTAAGATCAATATTTTGAAATCAATTTTCTGTTTGTGTGAGAAGACATTTAAAAGATTAGAAAATGTGAATGGCGAATTTTATCTTTCTTGTGAATAGAATTGGTCTGTTAACCATAGTACGTTAGACTAAAGGTTATACAAGGAAGAAACCAAAATTGGTTCTCCATCACTTGCCACTGCCACTGATGCCATATCGTCGCCTGAGCGCTAGAATGTTCTATGTCCCCTATGGGACATAGAACATTCTTGCACTCAGGCGACGATATTTGACTTCCAAATAAAATTGCGATCAACGAAAATCGTTGGAGGCGTGGCCAAATGGAGGACATTATTCGTATAATCTTTTCAGTCATGTCAGTTCTTCAATTTTAACTGGCGTTATCTTGTTAAAATTGAATCACCGAAGCGCCTATACCATATTTCTTAATTTAGAACTAAATCGTTACATTAATGCGTACTGATTCAAATGGAAGAAAAGTTCTAATTAGGTTTCTTGGCAGTCTCTGGCTGCTTTGATTATATTCGTTTGCCCTATTAGAAATTTTCAATTGCCTTTCTTCTCTACGAAACACATCTCTTTGATTAGCCACTTGGATAATGCATAACAGTCCTCAGATGTCTACTCCATTATGGCAGAATCGATAAAAAAGGAGTTCGTTTAGTTTTCGCACTGAAACTTTAAAAATAATCCAATATTTGTTCAGCGTTCCCATTATAGACTTAGTGCAAGAAAGCTACTCATCATGCAAAGGAAATCTGCTCGCTACTGGAACAACGTGTTTGCCCTCATCATCTACAAATAAAGGGTATCTAGATTTTTTTTACACGGATTCCGATTTATGTTTACGCACGGGAAGTACACAGAACGACACACGCGTGTGAATAGGTTAATGGATAATGCACGATTACCAGCGCGGAAGGATAAAACGAGAGTCCGCAGGCCTCGAGTTTTATCCTTCCACGATGGCATAAGTGCCAGATCGATTAACCCATTCACACTCGTGTGTCGTTCTGTGTTTATTACACGCCTTCACGTCCATAAAAAACAACTAGAACTATCACTGAAGGTGATTAATACCCCCGCTTTGGGTTTTTAGAGGAATGCACTTCTGATCATGTAGGCGAAGGCCATAAGGAAATGTATACATAAAGATCATTTTTTGTTGTTGAAATTTGTATTTGCATGTGGCCTTCCACAGAACAGCACTGAATACTTAAAGAGCCCACACATATATGGTTTACATTTGGAAAAACACATTTACAATGTGCAACATGTATTCAAAATCGGTCCATTAATGTAGGAGGAGTTGCACACACAAGAATCCCATTTGAAAACCCATAATAAATCCAAGTTAAAGGGAGATAACCTGGTTAAAATTGTCGCAGATCAAAAATTTGGGAATATGCGTATGTTCACTTAGTTGTGATAATGTTTGAAAGGTTTCGTCAAAATTGATTGATAAATGTAGGAGGAGTTGCACGCACAAGAATTTCATGTAGAAACCCATAATAAATCTAAGTTAAAGGGAGATAACCTAGTTAAAATAGCCACAGCTCAAAAATTTTGGAATATGCGCATGTTCACTTAGTAGTGATAATGTCTGTAAACTTTCATCCAAATTGATTGATAAATGTAAGAGGAGTTGCGCACACAAGAATTTCATGCAGAAACCCATATTAAATCAAAGTTCAAGAGAGATAACCTGGTTAAAATTGTCGCAGATCAAAAAGTTTGGAATATGCACATGTTCACTTAGTAGAGATGATGTTTGAAAGGTTTCATCAAAATCGGTTCATTAATGTAGGAGGAGTTGCGCACACAAGAATCTGTTCGAACGGAAAGACATAATAAATCTAAGTCAAAGGGAGATAACCTGGTTAAAATTGTCGCAGATCAAAAATATTGGAATATGCGCATGTTCACTTAGTAGTGATGATGTCTGAAAAGTTTTGTCCAAATTGATTGATAAATGTAGGAGGAGTTGCACGCACAAGAATTTCATGTAGAAACCCATAATAAATCTAAGTTAAAGGGAGATAACCTAGTTAAAATTGCCACAGCTCAAAAATTTTGGAATATGCGCATGTTCACTTAGTAGTGATGGTGTCTGTAAACTTTCGTCCAAATTGATTGATAAATGTAGGAGGAGTTGCGCACACAAGAATTTCATGCAGAAACCCATATTAAATCAAAGTTCAAGAGAGATAACCTGGTTAAAATTGTCGCAGATCAAAAAGTTTGGAATATGCACATGTTCACTTAGTAGAGATGATGTTTGAAAGGTTTCATCAAAATCGGTTCATTAATGTAGGAGGAGTTGCGCACACAAGAATTTGTTCGAACTGAAAGACATAATAAATCGAAGTCAAAGGGAGATAACCTGGTTAAGATTGTCGCAGATCAAAAATCCTGGAATATGCGCATGTTCACTTAGTAGTGATGATGTCTGAAAAGTTTTGTCCAAATTGATTGATAAATGTAGGAGGAGTTGCGCACACAAGAATTTCATGTAGAAACCCATATTAAATCAAAGTTCAAGAGAGATAACCTGGTTAAAATTGTCGCAGATTAAAAAGTTTGGAATATGCACATGTTCACTTAGTAGAGATGATGTTTGAAAGGTTTCATCAAAATCGGTTCATTAATGTAGGAGGAGTTGCGCACACAAGAATTTGTTCGGATGGAAATACACAATAAATCTAAGTCAAAGGAAGATAACCTGGTTAAAATTGTCGCAGATCAAAAATCTTGGAATATGCGCATGTTCACTTAGTAGTGATGATGTCTGAAAAGTTTTGTCCAAATTGATTGATAAATGTAGGAGGAGTTGCGCACACAAGAATTTCATGTCCGGAAAGACGTACGGACGGACGTACGGACGGACGGACGGACGTACGGACGTACGGACGTACAGGGCGATTCCTATATAGCCCCCACTTCTTCGAAGCGGGGGTATAATTATTAGAAGGACACTCGGCAATTCATTAGACAACTGTCAACACAAAGAGCACATTTTATCGCCAACCAAATTTGCGAGGGGAAACTGTGTTACTATTTAGTTCCCTGAGTTCGAATGTGTTCTATGTGCCTACTGGCACATAGAACACATTGGATCTCAAGGAACGATATTTAGCTATCGTTAGGGATTCAAATTGTTATTGCGGTGCACGATTTGTAGAAAATTACATTGACATTTCGCTTTTAGTTAAAAATAGTCCCTCAACGATGTCCGTTCAGCACATGTGTGCGGAACGGATTTTCATTTTTTGAATGGTTTAGTGTTGTTGCGGATGGGTGTTTTCAAAGAACAGGCGTGTAATAAATATGTATTTCCACATGTAGAAATCTAACGGCCAACACTGAGAAAAGAGTCGTCATTTCGACCAAAAAAGAACATTAAAAAGATCTTATTGTTATTATTGTTTTGTTTGAATATAAAGATTTAACGAAACTTTCAACAACCCCACGCGTGCTGTTCTATGTTTATTACACGTCTTCACGACTACAAAAAGTAATTCAGTATTAGAAGGACACTCAGCCATTCATTTGACAATTATCAACAAAAAGAACGCATTTTATCGCCAACCAAATTTGCAAGGGGAACCCGCGTTACTATTTCGTCCCCTGAGTTCCAATGTGTTCTATGTGCCTACTGGCACATAGAACACATTGGAACTCAGTGGACAATTTTTAACTATCGCTAAGCGATTGAAATTGTAATTGCGGTGCACGATTTGCAGAAAATTCAAGTAAAATTTCGCTGCTCTATAAAAACAGCCCGTCAACGATTTTCATTTTCCGCATTGTTCAGTGTTGCTGTAGATGTCGTTTCGAACTATTTTTATTTTTCGTGCTCCGTAAAAGATTCCAGTATTGTCGATAGAGCTAGTGGCGATATACTGAAAACACATATCCTCTGATCGTTGTCAAACCATACGCCATGTGTGTACTGCATACATAATGCCACAAATAAGCCAAAAATGTTTTGAAAAAGGAAGTTAGCGAGATGAAAAATAGTATAGAACATTTTCCATTAATGTTCAACAATTAATTATTTATTATGTATTTGCTTATTTATTTGAATGAATGAATGAATGAATGAATGAATGAATGAATGAAAGAATGAATATTATTTATTTATTTATTTATTTATTTATTTATTTATTTATTTATTTATTTATTTATTTATTTATTTATATTTATTCATTCATCCAGCTATTTATTTATTTGAATTCATTCATTCAAACATTCATATCTTCTACTAAACATTACTCATAACATTCTGATTTTACGATAACATGGAGTATACATTGTGGACAGGGATATTCTAATAAACATTATCTATTACATACTGACTTTACGATAACTTTGAGTATACGTTGTTAACAGGGATATTATATTAAACTAACTTTACTGTAACATGGAGTGTACATTGCTAACAGTTAATTCTATTAAACATCATTCATTACATACCCAAATGTTCAACTCTAAAAAGTTATCTCAGGAGAATGGAGACATTACAAGTGTGCGGAGTAGACGGAGAGAGGGGGGGGGGGGGGGGGGGGTGTGATTTGTTCGGTCAAGGTAAAACCTTTTTTTAAAAAAAATGTTCTCCAATCATTTTAAATCTTCCAAAAACGAATACACTCCATCACACATAATATATACATGTCCTATGCTGTTTAAAAAAGGGAATTTGAATTTCTATTTTCAGTTACAGTAATCCAAAAGGATTCGCGGAGTGTTATTGTGTATATGTCAAGTGCATGTCACCCAATAATAGCGCATACCAAGTAAGAATCAAAGCAGCCAATTAGTTGAAGCAATTTAAAACTGGGGTGGTGTTGTGAATTTGCCGCTCCAGGAACAAGCTAAGAAAAGGCTTGGTAAACTGATTTTGAAACAAACTTAAATCTGCATCATTAAAGTAGATGACATACCATACATCAAGTCAGTGGTGACGGAAGTTTATGGGGAAATGCTTAAGTTATTTCACAAATATAATCAGTTTAACCCTTTACCCAACAAATCGGCCACATCCGCCCGCGTAATATGCAAATTCAGTACTTGAAAAAATATTATTTTTCAAAATATTTCTACAAAACCATATCATGTGACCCCTCGTTGGAACGAGCTCGTCGAGCTCGTTCCAACGAGGGGTCACATGATATGGTTTTGTCGGAATTTTTTGAAAGATTTGCAAAAATGATATTTAAAATTTTTTTGATATCATCTGCGTTGGGTAAAGGGTTAAAAATAGGATGCCTCATAGAGTATCCAATAGGGTGCCCCATGAGACAGTCATTGTCTCCATTTTCAAGTATATGCCACGCAGTAATACTGACACTCATTTTTGTATTTAAATTAGCCAGCCGGCTCTGTAAATAGCACTTTTGGGCGGGGTTATAAATTTTGCCTCCAGTAGGACAATCCCATATATGACAGACTGAAAATTATTTGGGTAATACTGAATCTGCATCATTAGAGCAAGAAGCATATATGGGAATGAGATTGTTCGATTGTTTCTGCATTTTATTTTGCTTTTATTGAGGTTTAACGACACTTTGGACAGCCAAATCAACTCGTGTCGGACAGTTTTACGGGTGAGGGAGATTGGAGTACCCGGGGATAACCACCGAGCAACTGCGAGAAACTGTCAGACTCTCCAACGCACTTCGCACAAGCAGGGCTATTGGTTGAGGACAAGTGCACAATCGACGTGCAGTACGCCTTAGTATACGGTGCCATCGTTCCGCTATGTGAGCAAATGGAATTAAGTGTCATGCTCAGGCACACAATGCAGTCACCCCAGGGGGATCGAACTGTGGACATTCCGGTTTAAAGTCCAAAGCCATGACCACGGAATCACCGCGCTCCTTGATTTTTCCATTACCAACAGTGTTAAATGGGAACGTCATGTGGTACCCTTTGAAACACTTCCTGGGTTTTACAGGGATGCATACCTCAAGTATATGACCTTCATTAATTTCGCATACCAATTTCTGTTTAAATATTCTGTCCGTTTCCAAAAAAACTGAAATGTTGGATGGGACTATAAATTTCTCCCTCCCAGGACATGTTCAAATATTTCCAGAGAAAGTTTCGAACAAACATGATTCTACACCATTAAATTTGGCTACATGCTAAATATCTAATCGTTACTGCCAGCACAATATGGAAAGTAGATTTTTAGTGTTTTTCCTATTAAAGACATTGTCAATTAAGAGTCCCCATAGCAGATCAAATGTGCTGAACACAGTAACTACTAAATACTACTACCACTACCAGGGATGTGGGTAGAGGGTTTCAGCTGGGGTGTGTGGGGGGGGGGGGGGTGCCACCGGTGTAAATTCCAACTGTGAGTGGTTTCGATAGGTGGTTGCACTGCAGCGCTGGGTGATATCTTTTATGAACCCTTCTGAAAATTTTCACTAGTCCTGAAACGGCAAAAAGCGTCATTTATAATGTATCTGGGTCAGAAAATTTACCGGATTGATGTCAGAGTCGAAATTTTGAGGCCATGTCAATTTTTAGAGTAGGAAATTTGAAACTCAAGTTTCCAGTTGGAAATAAAAGATCAACATTTCTCATCATTAGTTGGAATTTTAATATTTTTCATGAACAATGTTAATTTATAGAATTTCCAACTATTTGCTTTTTGACCTCGGAATTTCCAACTATTGAAAAAAATACTCCTAGCTGAGGGTGAGACACACCCCTCCCCCCACCCTCCTGTCGCCACATCCCTGACTACTACTACTACTACTACTATTATTATTATTTCTGCTACTACAGTGTTAGAAATGTAACATAATTACGATCAATTAATCAGTAAACGGGTGGTTAACCGGTTACATAACCGGTTAACCACTCTGTTGACAACTAACTGATCATCGATTTGAAGCAGATAATATGTGTATGTTTCGGCGTGGAAGCGTATTTATGTAGTCAGGAACAAGATGATAATGTCTAATGTTTGTGGATACAGAAAACCAGAACTCAAAAGGTAACATGACGCGGGGCTGACAGAATGTAACTTAGTTGTGACATCCTGTGCATTTGCCTTCGTCCAAATCCACAAAAAGATAAAATTGCCACACTTTTGATATGTGGGACCGGTTAGAAGGAGGCAGTGAAATTCATAAACAGAAAAGCTTTTAACTGTGAGGATATAGGTTAATCGACCAAACGCTTGAACATAAGCTAGCTCCTATTACTGTCTTAATCAGTACGACTACCTGTGCAGTAAATAGGAACCACTGATCTCCATACAACTCGATGGATGGGACGATTCTTGGTCGCAAAAATAAAAGTGTCTCAAACACCGCTGGGTTGGGCGAGGGACGCATGTTGCTACAAATACGAAATGCTCAACTGAAAAAAAACATTCTTTTTATTTATTTTTTTAAATATCATTTTTTAAAATTTTTCAAAAGATTTCAACAAAACCATATCATGTGACCCCTCGTTGGAAGAGCTCGTTCCAGTGAGGGGTCACATGATATGGTTTTGTTTAAACCTTTTGAAAAATAATATTTTTTCAACTGCTGAATTTGCATATTACGCGGGCGAATGCGGGCGATTCGTTGGGTAAAGGGTTAACAAAATACTTTGACGTATGTGATACGGCAATACAATCTGAATATTTACAACATAATTTTGTTATTACTGATAAAAAATAAGAGCCGAGATTGGAAGTTTGATACCATGTTACTGGTTTTCGTGCGTGCGATGATTTCGTTTGATGTTTGATGATGTTTAAGCTGGTACGCCGTGACTACAGTCACAGTGTAACTACTTTCACGTCATCAGTTCGAATGTCGTTGTGGTGCATGTTTGCTATATGAGAAAAGAGGGTTATATTATAATCCGTCAATGATGACGCGCCTAACGTAGAGCAGACCCCTATGTGGGTATATTAAGACCCAATTGATTGAGGAGGCGTGAGCAAAAGAAGAACGCTCAGCGGTTGACTTGAACACGTGCATAGCATCTTCGGAATCACATTATTTGGCAATGTTAGCTCCTCAAAACATTCGTCATGTTTGTGTGATCAAGAAACGTGGTTGAAAGTGTTGAAGGCACCCACTTCTGATCACCCATCAGCTCTCATACAGTTATCGTAAATAGTTATTTATTTATTTATTATTTATTGATGTTTAAGGTCATATATTTATGCACAATGGCTAATCATGACCGTGACAGTTTTACGGGTGGAGGAAGCCGGAGTACCCGGAGAGAACCACCGAGCAACGACGAGCAACTGCCAGCTCCCCAACATCGTAACTCCGCACTGCAGCACAGGCAGGGTTAGATTGGTTGAAGACATGCGTACCATCGACATGCAGTACGCCCTAGTACACGGCGACATCGTGCCCCCACGCAGACAATGGAGATGAAGTGTCGTAAATAGTTTATGTTAAAGAATAGCAAATGAAAGAAAGAACAATATTTTATTTTAATTTTGCAATAGTTTGCTGTAACCGGTTTGGGCCTGAAAACCTGTTGATTGTCATGTAATTTGACTGAAGTGTAGAAAACTCAATCTCAGGGCGAATGTTGCGTGGAACTAGAGAAACCATGTTTTAAAATTAGTGTTGTATACAGGGGGAGGCCACCAAAAATTTGCAAGACGTGACGTGGGGGTGTGTGGGTCTCTTGAGTGTGCCAAAAATGTGCATTTCCAACTTGTGCAATTTTTTGAATTTTTTAAAAATATATCAATATATCAGCTAATATATACCATCATTTGTGTTTCAAACCTTAAAGATGATGTTGTACATCACACTCGTAACATAAATACAACATCAGGGGGCTTTATATGTGAGAATATTGGGCTTAAACTGGGAAAATGTCACACGTTAGTAGGGGGTGGGTGTCTTCTTCGAAATGTAGAAAATGTGCAGACAACATTTTGGGAACAATTCAAATGAAAATTTGTTCCCGTATATGTACACCTGCTCTGGCCAAGCCTGATAATGAACAGCTTGCCATTTGTAGATTGGGGCCCACAGCAGCCCACAGAGATTTAAATTGGTGGTACCAGTTTAACCCTTTACCTAACATGAAAAGCAGACGGCACTTGCCAAAAAATTGATTGAATAACTAATCTTTTTCATTGTTTGCTCAAAAACATAGGTTATGACCGTCATAACCTACGTTTTTTGAGACAAAAAATGAAAAAATAATAAAAATTAATTGGCGATTTTTGAGAATAGCGCTGGCCGGTTTTGGCCGTTACGCTGGATAAAGAAAGGGTTAAGAACATTATGAAAACCCCCTAAAGACAGCTGTGCCTACTAAGTTTATATGTTTATTTTGGGGTTTTAATGGGAGAGTGGGGGTGGGTGTCTGAGAACGGTAGTAGAAAATTTGCACGTAGTGGGTGGGTGTAAAAAGGAGCCGAATAAACAATAGGACGTCACGTCTTGCAAATTGTTAGTGCCCCCCCCCCCCCCCTCCCGGTTGTATAGGCGAAAAATAACACAAATATCGCAATAAAACTATGAATTAATATATGGTACATTTAATTTTATACGGGTTAAAGAGTTACAAACCGGCGTTAGTAAATGAATACTATTCGAACGCCCTTCGACCCCAAAAGAAGTATGTCATTATTTTTACAGCTACGATAAATGCCTAATTCAATTGCTGCCAATAGGACAAAGGAGATATTACAAGGAGCCGTAAAATGATTACTGCGGGTCAATCAATTCCCTCCTCTAAAACAGCAGTGATGAATTGAGCTGTCGAACAATTGAGTCTAATTAATTGGAACGTGTAACTCCAGTATGACCTATTTGCAACAACGTGAGAAATGTTATCGTTTCCAAATAAGTAATGAGGGTTATGTGGTGTGTACTAGGTTGCACCATCCGTAATTTTGCTCCATTGTTGAAGAAGGTTTTAACTCTTTACATTCTATACGTAGAAGTTGAGTAGGGGGTGCAATATCAGTAACCATCATCAGATAAATGAGGGGGTGGGGGAGGTTGGGGAGGAGGCTGTGACTGATGACTCATGTTTCCCTTTGATCTGTAGGATGTGTTTTGTAGTACATGTATGTTCACTAGTCTTAATTAGAACCCTCCGGTCGTTACCCTCTTTTCTCACATCCCTTCTCAAGGGAAGTGAGCGGAGGGGGTAACGTCCTGAGCGTCCTAGTTTGGAATTTTATGGACACATACCTAGGCCTCGCGGAGAGATCCTCAGACAAGGGGTCTAGAGCCACAAATATTAGACCTTACAATCCGCATTACCGAAGTGAACGCCAAGTCAGACGTACTACAACATTTCCGATTGCTTTGGGTAATTTCGAGATTTTGCCCAATTCACATCAAGAAACTAACATCTGCCTGCGACAGTTTGTGTCAACACTGGAATCTTTGAACAGACCAAGCTGTCGTGTCCTTTTAACAAATTTAGATACCTTGGGATTTCCATGTGGATATCTTGGATCACGTGTTTTTACTTCGGATGTTTTTACAAATGTTTCATTTAAGATAACCTCACAATTTTTCTTAGGCTATGTACTATCGGGCAATAGTAGTCCACCCGACTACTACCGGGTATGTCAAATATTTATGCACTCCCTCCTCCGGGATGTACACCACTGTGCTGAGAGTACATTGAGACTGAAACATCACCTGCAGCCAATACTATAAAACTTTTACAATTGTATTTTCCGGAACTGCATTTTGTGCTCACGACTGTAAATGACGGAAATGAATTAATAGTATTTTAAAAAAAGGCGTGGCAATTTACCTCCCTGTAAATTGCCATGGCTTTCAAAATACTAATGATTCAGTCCTGCCATTTCTTGCGCAAACGTTAAAAATACAATTCAAGAAAATACAATTGTAAATGTTTCATAGTATTGGTCCCTGGGTGAGTTTTCACACAGACACCTGACCGTAACTTTTCTAATTCGGTAAATGAGAACGATGAGCGCACGCAGATATCGACTATACGTGGAGAGTGGATTACCATAAAAACATCCATGGAGAATCGTTTCCACGCAAACAGTAATTTCCTGTCTGAAAAATCACAAGAATGACAAGCAAAGAATAGTACAATTGAAGCAGGGAGCAAATTGTCTCCCTTACACATCGGCAACGTTTTATGTACGTTTTCTGGAGGTGCGAGGTTGAGGTGTTTGGAGAGCGGTTTGTTCCTTCCCAAGCACCTATGTGCGTGCCGGTATCGCGGGGGGCACTCCAATGCATAGTATTGGAGTGGCGCCCGTGATATTGGTCCGTTCATGATTCTTGGTGTGGCAGCAATAATTTATGTCATATAAAACCTGGTTTGTTTACCATCGCTGTGTACATTGTTGTAAAATATTTAGGTTTGTGTTACAATTTGGTTAAAGATTTTCTTTAGGGTTTCCGTCCACGTTAAAAGAGAGAAAAATACAAGGTAAAACACATTGTTTGCCTAACTTTCTCTCTTTTGACATGCCATTTTTCCTGGAGTGAAACAATTCGCTCTGTTGTTCGTTAGCTCATTTGTGTAAAGTCGCGAGCGCTCTGAAATTGGCAGCCAGGTACCTATTGGCAGCTGGCTGGGAATTCTAGAGGTCCCTTCATTTTTAGGACGACTAAAATTGCTGTCTACTAATTTATGAAACGGCTCTCCTCCTTCCCACGTCAGACTGAAAGGCATCCATAAACAATTAGATGTGTGTGGATAAATAAAATTGAGGTTTAAACTAAGAGTTACTTTCATTAAGGGTTCTGAATCCGCGATAATAAAGAATAGTGGCACCCTAGACCCGCTACTCTTTTACACAATAGCTGTGGATTGGCCGTACTCCACGCGTAGGCAGTGATGTCCACGCATGCATTTACTAGGTAATGAAAATCATAATCAGAAAAATTTGAATTAATGAAGCACCGGGTTATACCCGGTGCTTCATTAATTAAATTTTTTATGATTATTCCTATAATTAGGGTTTGGAATCTAATATTATTGCTCCCGTGGAGATATTGCCCACCTGTGGAATGGGACAAGTCCACGGCAGCCATACTGCATCAGTCAATGAAACCACGGTTTAAACCCGGAAGTCCATTGACAGAAGGTTTGCTTGTCATTTGTATGCATAATCAGAGGGACGAAAGCAATTGTGTGGGTGGAAATTTAACTTCACACGTGCTCTATTAATAGTCCACTCTACACATACTGTAACTAATTTATCTCCGAAATTAACTTAAAATAAGTGGTTTGGCCCAGCTGACTTAGAGCAGCGAAGTAGGATACATTTGTGTTGGTACCGCAATGACCTTCAGTTCAAATATTAACTGAAAAATCTGTTCAGCCAGACGAAAAATGAATCAGCTATTCATTGCTCGCTTATTCTTATGACTCCGATGATTGGATTCCATTCGATTCGTTTGGAGTGGACCGACTTGGAAATTTTAGAATTATCAAAATGTTCTCAAGATGCTGCCAAGTATCTGCTCTTGAACTCTTCTTCCGTCGTCGGGTTCCCTGTAAACAACGAGAGCAGTTCATCGTCTGAGTGCTAGAATGTCCTATGTCCCATAGGGGAAATAATATATAGTCCCATAGGGGACATAGGACATTCTAGAACTTAGGCGACGAGTTGTTAGAACAAGAGCTCAAGGAGGAGCCGCACCAGAAAGTACTTTGATTCTGTTTCTGGAATATTCGACGTTTCGTTTCCTTTTGTTTGACTTATCTGAACAGAAGAGTCAATATTTATTATTTATTTATTTATTGGTGTTCAAGGTCACACACTTCTGCACAATGGTTAATCATGACCATGACAGTTTTACGGGTGGAGGAAGCCGGAGTACCCGGAGAGAACCACCGAGCAACGGCGAGCAACTATCATCTCCCCAACATACTAACTCCACACAAGCAGGGTTAGCATTGGTTGAAGACAAGTGCACCATAGACGTGCAGTACGTTTTAGTACACAGCGCCACCGTGCCCACACGTGGGCAATTGGGTGAAGTGTTTTGCCCAAGGACACAACGCGGGTGCCGCAGGTGGGATTCGAACCGAGCACCTCTCGGCTTGCAGCCTGCACCTCTACCTACTGAGCCACCGCGCCCCCGTCAATATTTATTACAATACTCGTGGCAGGAGTCAATACTACAAAACATTTAAATTGTATTTTCTAAAATTGTATTTTCTGCCTATTAATATAACGGACTAAACTAAATCATTAGCATTTTGAAAGATATGGCAATTTGCCAACTGGCAAATTGCCAGATCTTTGAAAATGCTAATGGTTCATTTTAACCCATTTAAAGTCATAATTAGAAAATACAATATCAGAAAATAGAGTTGTAAAAGCTTTACAGTATTGGCCCCTGGCCACTGCTCATATTGCCGATATTCTACCTTTGTTAAAAAGGGTGGAATATCGACAACTGAAAAAGAGGTGAGATTCGTTTCGAAACTCTTTGCCTGGTTGGATTCGAAATTCGATTCGACCCGAAATTTCAGATTCGTACTCTTTCTCATCTGAAGTACACCAATGGATTACAAAAGCGGGTAGAGAATGTCGACCGAACAGCGACTGAGTTGCTATCCGGCGGAAGTTTCAAGTGTGTTTTCTCGCAGCGGTACTGAATAACAATGCAATGTTAACGTCTAGAATCTACCGCAGTGCTCTCTTACTTATATTATTACCCCGTACCACAGGTGTTCACACGCTTTGTTCATTCTACGACATTCTCATTTCAACTCAACGTAGCGTACTGCCGGTGCGCCACAAACGGGCACACAAGGCGCAAGCACCTCAACAGGTCCCTATTTTACACCTAGGTACGGTGGGGATTGCGTAGTACTGGTGAACATTCCCAACGTCCACAGCTGGAACGTGATGCAACGTCGCAGAATCACACACTCACTGTTCACTGGTCTCACACCAGCCACTTCTACCGGAAGCACCGGAATCAATCGCCGAATGGTCACCCATCCAAGGATTAACCGGGTTCGACGTTGCTTAACTTCGGTGATTTGACGAGAACCGGTATTGCTTCGCCAGTGCTCCCCCAATTTCTTTTCCGATGGGTGGGATTCTACAGTACTGATGGGGGAAAAGAAGAAAGACAATATCGACTGGATCGCGACCCAGTCGAGATCCGGTCACAGTCCCCGGTGCTTCATTAATTAAAATTTTGCTGATGATGATTTGTATTACCTGGTAAACGCATGCGTGGACATCACTGCATACGCGCGGATTTTGAGCAGTAAACGGAGACTGTAATGAATCGTGTGTGTCCTTTATGTTTTGCGCAGAATATGAATGATTTTGCTCGAGTGAAAACTGCGCTTCAAAAATGTTTTATTAGTAATACACAGTTCACTTACTGTGAATATTTCATTTTAAAATGTTTACTCGTTCCCTATATACCAGCTCGTTTCATTAAAAAAATAAGGTTTTTTCCTGCACTGGACAAATTCCTGCGGAGACCATGCCCTCAACTAAATCTATATATACTTACATCCTAACAACATGGCAAATATTGAAAAAATCTTCTCAGCGTTGGTGTTCGGTGCAACGTTACCGAACCCTATACTAGTCAAACTGGTAAAAGTAAAGTATAAAGCCGTGATGTATTTCGATTTGATGGTGGGCCCACTGCGTGTGTCATTTGATAAGTACGGCATTCCGCTTTGTTCCGCTAGACCGTCCAGCCAGCTGATCTTTGCGTGTAAGTGAGGCCTTTCTATATAGGCAATTGCATAGAAAACACAAGCCAGCCAGTGACTAATCAGTGTGAATGACACCATGAGGAGCAGTAGCACAGCTGCTCCGTACTCAGCAAATTGTTCTATTTTTCTCAGCACTCTCAGTAGTCGTAAAAGTCGAGCAGTTTTTAATATTCCAGTAACTGTCATTGTCTGTAAAGAGAACAAAAATATGATGTATAAAGAGTCTCAATATGAATGAGTGGCAGATTGCTTGTGGCAAAATTGGGAAAAACAATAATCTTTGTAAGAAACAAAATACCAGATTGTCCAAAAGAGAAGACTTAATTATTTTAAGCTCCTCGTTTCTTTTTCACAATGTTATTACTATAATATTTTCCTTTGGTGCAGATTGTGTGTTGGTAAGGATAATTGTAACGGTCTTTCAGTTCTAGAATAGGCCGTGGGAACGCTCTTGTATTGTTGAGATTACTGCAGCATGTTTGATAGTGTAAAAGATGGGAAGGTGAATTCGTACAGCAGATATAATTTTAAATAGAAGCCGAAGAGGGGCATGCAAAGTCGTATTTTTTATGATAACTCGGCGTATATGCCGATTTCGCACCGCTGTCTGAATTCACCCTGGGGTGAATTCAGACAGAGGGGCGAATTCGGCAGGTACGTCCAGGTGGAAGCTTACAGTAAAACCAAGACAAATTCGTGACGATTTTAACCTGGCATTTGTTTGAATGCATGTTTCAAAACTGCAAGGCATTTAAAAGAAAATAAAAATGGCTGTACATCCAAGTTGGGACGGCAACATTTTTAGAGGGCAACTGAAAGATGGCCACCAACTGTTCGACGAAAAATATATTTCAGACGGTTCAAGACCATCTACATTGATGAAGTATTATTCAATACAGGATTCACCAATCAGTATTATTATAAGTAATGTGACAAATACCGATCATCAGCTGACCCGGAGATCTGCGGAGACAAAAAACAACACAGAGTTTAGTGTTTGCCGATATCTATGCTTACGAAAATGTGCCAGATAAATAACCTATTTGGACAAAAGTTTTATTAATATTGTTTTGTTTATGTATCGAGCTGTCACTCGTGTTTGCCAATAACACACGAGTTCTGTTTTTGTTTTTATTTCAAGCAGACACCAGAACCGTCAAATTCTACAAATAAGACCGATTTTTCAAATTAATGGTTTCTATATCACAGAGGCGCGTAATAAACACAGAACGTGTTGATGCGTTTGTCAATACAGCATTCATGTCATCACGGAAGGATGGAACTCATGGCGACGCCTCTTGTACTATCCTTCCGCGCGGCACTCGTGCCGCATTTACATACCGCGACGTTCTGTGGATATATGCTTCACTGTATTATGAGAATAAAAAAGAATACGAAAAGTCCACGCGTTTAGCTTAACCCTTTGAACCTACAGTGGTATCTTTATTTATTTATTTATTTATTTATTTATTTATTTATTTATTTATTTATTTATTGATGTTTAAGGTCACATATTTATGCACAAGGGCTAATCATGACCGTGACAGTTTCACGGGTGGAGGAAGCCGGAGTACCCGGAGAGAACCACCGAGCAACGACGAGCAGCTGCTAGCTCCCCAACATCGTAACTCCGCACTGCAGCACAGGCAGGGTTAGATTGGTTGAAGACACATGCGTACCATCGACGTGCAGTACGCCTTAGTACACGGCGTCATCGTGCCCCCCACGAGGGCAATGGAGATGAAGTGTCTTGCCCAAGGACAAAACGCGGTTGCAGCAGGTGGGATTCGAACCGAGGACCTCTCGGCTTGCTGCCTGCACCTCTACCTACTGAGCCACCGCGCTCCCAGTGGTATCTTTCATATCAATTCAATGTCAGCAGTTGGAAGAGTCTGTATTCATTCTATTGGGGTAGACCAATTAATATTTTCAACGTGCAGCCTTGGGGCTGCACATTGAAAATATTGATTCGTCTACTACACAGATTCACTTATGACGTATCATGTTCCTGGGCCGGACAAACGACCTCTCGGGTTCAAAGGGGTTAATGGTCTTCAGGTACAAGACACCGAAGTATCATCTAAAAAATACAGGTCGTGACTTTTAGTTGGGATGAAAGCATGGGAAGCACAAATAATGTACATTCTGTTTTATTGGACTAGGCTTCAAATAATGCTATAGAAAGTAGGTGATCTCTTCTCCTGCCCGGCAAACACACATAGTTTACAGACCGATAATTATGAAATATTATTGTTTATTTATTGGGGTTTAACGACACTTTCACCATCCATGATCACAAAGTGTCGAATAACTGTACCTTTGGGGAAAGGCGGAGTGTCCAAAGATAACCCCGAGCGGCGGCGAGCAACTGTCAGACTCTAAACTTATAAGTTCCGTACAAACAGGGTTAGCATTTATTTATTTATTGGTGTTTAAGGTCACATACTTATGCACAGTGGCTAATCGTGACCGTGACAGTTTTACGGGTGGAGGAAGCCGGAATGCCCGGAGAGAACCACCGAGCATCGACGCGCAACTGTCAGCTCCTCAACATACTAACTCTGTTCAAGCTCCGCTCAAGCAGGGTTTCAGTGTCTGAAGACATGTGCATCATCGACCTGCAGTACACCTTAGTACACGGCGCCATCGTGCCCCCATGTAGGCAACCGGGATAAAGTGCCTTGCCCAAGGATACAACGCGGGTCGTCCCGGTCGGGGATCGAACTCGGGACCTCTAGCATAGAAGTATAACAGTCTACCATTGAGACACCGCGCTCCCAACAGGGTTAGCAGTGATTGAAGGCAAGTGCACTACTGACGTGTAGTACGCCCTACTAGACGGCGCCACTGTTCCTCCACACGAGCAATTGGGATTATGTGTCTTGTTTACGTACACAACGCAATCACTGCTGGTCAGGATCGAACCGTCGACCTTTCGATTGAAGTCAAGGTTGTAGCCACTGAGCCACAGTGCTCCTATAAAATATTACATTTATCTGGAATTCCCCCAAATCAACACATGTAGGAGAGATTCGAAAGTCACAAGAAATGTGCACAAAATAAATGGATCTTCGAGAACAAACAGTGTTATAATGATCCAGGTGACATAATATTATAATAACATAATAATATATAATATTATAGTATTGCATCACATAATATCTGACTAACTGGGGTATTTCTGTCTCGTGTTACGTATAAGTTTTGCTTGTCCGCAAAATAACTTCAAAATGAAATGCATCACGGATCCTATTATATTTTTTTTGTTGTGGATTAGTGGTGAAAAGAGGAAGGCTTCTTTCGAAAATCAGTTTTCTTCCATATCCAATATGGCCACCATGGCAGCCATCTTGGATATTTTGTGACTTTTGCTTGTCCGTGCAATTACTTTAAAAATAATGACCAACGGGGATTCCAGTTTATTCTTGTGTCATTAATAGTGATTGTAGGTAGATTTTTTTTCAGTGAGGTACATTAATTGGTTAAACTTTGCGCTATAAAAAAGGTTGTTAACCGCATCAGAGAAAAGAAAAGAAGAGAAAACATTCAGGTATGTTTTTCCGCACATTTCATATTTGGTCAAAACTTTGGCTGTGGAGGCCAGGTAAGTATAGATATAGCGTTTTCTATGTCAGTACACGTTTGCACATGTGTGTTGTGGATGTCGCTGGGACAACAGCAACTTCGGCAACTATGGTGTTGTGTCACACAATATTTTGTGAGTTGGGGAATATTGACAGGTGGCAACGGTGAGTTGGAACTGCTAAGTGCGGGCGAAAAAAAAACTCATTGGGTAAATCGCAGACAAAACATGATCTTGAAGTAACAAGAGCTGTTATTGATGCTATTAAAGAGGACAAGACATTAAGAAAGGTTGCAAAAGAATTCAAAGTACAAAAATAGATCAGACGTTTCTTCAATATGTATAAAAACCAGAAACGGGCAGTTAAGACGGGCAAACTGAATTACGTAAAGAATCTGAAGCTTAAAGACTGATCACAAGCGCCGAATGGGGATATCCTCTTGAAGAGCTTGATCTGAGAATACTTGTTAAATTGTATTTGAATAGTGGTGAGTCCAAAAGCTTTGTAAAGAATCTGACAAACAATGATGGTCTCGGTACTTCATAAGGAGGCATAAAACAGAAATTTGTACAGAAATTCTATCCCAATATTATAAAAAGAGCATGTGTTAAAAATCAAGGTATCCAATCAAAAGAATAATGTCAGTGATGGTACCATAATAATTGTTTTGTTATAATTGATATGACAAGGTCTAGTCATGCATTGCAAACATTTTATTTCTTATTGTTGTAAAGATGTTTCAAAAACCCATTGGTGGTTCCAATTAACCACACGATAGACAGAATATAAACAATAACTGATATAAGACGGGGTCTCCGTTGACCACACAGAAGGGGGGGGGGGGCAACAGGCAGGGACGTGGCTAGAAGTTTCCGATTGGGGATGTAAGGTAGTGAATTTCCAACTATGGGGAGGGGTCGGGAGGGGGAACCCCCCTCCCGGTCCCTCCCCGTAGTTGGAAATTTACTACCGAGAAATATTTTGAAAATGAAGCCATGAAAGTGGGCATAAAATTGATTCTAGTAACTGAAATGCCTACACATTTATGATAGAATTATCAAGTTATTATTATTTGGTATTATTCTAGGAATTTCCGATTGGGGGTGTAGGGTAATGAATTTGCAACCATGGGGAGGGGCCGGGAGGGGGAACCCCCTCCCGGTCCCTCCCCGGAGTTGGAAGTTCACTACCGAGAAAGATTTTGAAAATGAAGCCATGAAAGTGGGCATAAAATTGATTCTAGTAAGTGAAATGCCTGTACATTTATAATAGAATTATCAGGTTATTATTATTTGGTATTATTCTGGGAATTGAATATGTGCTAAACAAATGCTCAAGCTTCGCGCTTTGACCAATTCACACTGTCCTAACATTGAATCAGATCTTATGCAGGAATGATCAGTTTGTAACTGTGAATGATGGAATTAACCCAGGATAACGATTTTACATAATGTGATTTTCTTGAAGTGCATTTCGAGGATTTTTTTTATTACTATAAGTAAACGTACTATCGAAATCTCGTACCGATTGACATCATACATACTTATGAAGCTCGATATTGAGTACACTGTAGTTGTAAATAGTAACAGTTGGAAGTTTTGCCGATTTGAAATCGAGTTGTTATTTTGGGAAGTAAAGGAGACATCAGCATCACCAAAGAAGCTCTAAAATCCAAATAGATGGAAATTCCATCTGCTCATGACTTGCCCTCCGACTTTCCAGCTATAGGAAATTTTGGCCAGGATTGGGGGTGACACCGCCCACACCCCCTGACGCCACGTCCCTGGCAATAGGACAACCAGTAAAAATATACATTTTGTTTATGAATATTGAATAAATCATGCCTTAACTTAAACTACTAACATACGGCCATAGTTTTGTGTTAGAAATAAAAAAAAGTTCCAAAAATATTTAAATGTGCAGAAAACATGACGTTGTTCAAAACCATCCATATTCACACTGGCTTACGGTAGTATGGTCACAGAAGCGGGCAAATACATCCGACCGAGTGACGACTCAGTGGCAACTCGGTAGAAATAATCTTTCCGCGTTTCTACCCACAACAGTGACGAATGTCGCTGTCGAAGACGAATTTCGAGAGCATTGAATCTGAGAAATTATGTTTCCTTGTTTTTTAGTGATTTGTTTTGATTACCCCATATTTTATCGATGAAATCTACTGATGTGTAAATGTGCTGCGATCCGATGGCGATCTGAACGTGAAATTATCCCTTTTGCGGTCACACTAGTCGTCCACGGAGTTCCAATGTGTTCTATGTGCCAGTAGGCACATAGAACACGTTGGAACTCTGGAAGCGTAGTGCCGGTGATGAGAAGGAAAGTCACTCCAGGTAACGACTCGTGAAAATTTGCAGAGAATCTACTGTACTAAAATAACAGACATTTTTTCTTCTAGAATCTTCTTCGCTTTGGTGTGTGTGTTGGAAGGGGGGGGGGCGTCAGATATACCTGCATATGTTTACCATGTGGTGGCACCTTTAGCACAGACTGTAATTTTAGTTTAAACACTGTTTATTTCCAAGTTAAATACAATAGAACATAGAAGACATATTTGTGGATTCAACAGAAAGCTGAAAGCTTATGCTAAGCTGTTTCCACACTATTAACATATGTCGCACTTAACCCCAGTTGCCTACATGGGGGCACGATGACGCTGTGTAGTCAGGCATATCGCACATCGATGGTGCGCATGTCTTCAAACAATCTAACCCTCACTGTGTCGCGGTGCACAGTTAGGAGTTACGATGTTGGAGAGCAGACAGATGCTCGTCGTTGCTCAGTGGTTCTCTCCGAGTACTCTGGCTTCCTCCACCCATAAAACTGTCACCGACGTGATATGACCCTGGCTGTTAAAGTGTCGTTAAACCCTAAGAAATAAATAAATAAATAAATAAATAAATAAATAAATAAATAAATAAATAAATAAATAAATTAACATATATCACTTTATTGGTAAATGTGATGAGGATTTACAGTCAACTTGATTACAAAAAGAATTAAAGATGATCAAAAAGAAGAAAATGAAGAAGAGTATGAATGAAGTTGGAGTAACAGGGAGAGAGATATTTTCGCTATAGAAATAGAACAACAGATAGAGGTTGGGGTGGAGGGTGAAAGAGAAACTGGAGAGAGAAAGAGAGAGAGGCGACAGGGAGAAAGAGAGATTACAAACCAGAAACAAACAGAAAAAGAAGCATCAGAAGCTTTTTAGTTATGTGAGTAATTCTCTTCAGATTAAATATGCTCGTTTGATTCGGACTGCTCACACCTGGTATCCACGCCGACCTGTCTTGGGTTTGAGGCCTGAAAGTGACAGAGTACTATGTGCTCTGTAGAATTCCTGATCTTATTTGAAACGCTCTGAATCAAGAATGTACGACTGGACAGTTTTAAATATTTTTCTGTTAGTGAAGTCATCATAACACTCGGATCCATGCAAGAGATGGTAAATTTCAAGTATCAGACGCTGAAGTTCTATATTTTTGTGAAAATAACGAAAAGCTGAAGAGATTTCGATATTAACTGAGGAAATTCTTATGTATTCTGTTTAAAGATGAAGTGACGTCACACGTGTACCTTGGACATGTACAGTGAAAACTAGAAGTCCTGTCATGACATGTGCATAAATAGCACGTCGATCTGTGCGTTAATCTACGCGTTATGACCCAAGTAAGGCTATCAAATTCTGTACGTATAGCCTGTGCACAAGCAATGTTCCCAGCCAATGGACCTCCGGGTAACCTGGAGGTCCACTGGCAGAAACATTGCCTGTGTTTGTTGTGAGTAACCAGGAGAACATGACGTGCTTTGGATGCCATTCGATATGGCAATTGCGCGCAATTCCTACGCACCAGATAAGTGCACAGTTCATGACAGCACTTCTAGTTTTAACTGTATACTGCATGCTTTATCACGGTCTCTCTGAAGATTGAAGTCGGCAACAATACCATCTTCAAAATATTTCCCATGTTCTGAATGAAACCCAAAAAGCGTAAAAAATGCGAACAAAGATTTTCAAGTAGCTTACAATCAATAAATAATCAGAGGACGGCATTTCTCGGAACAAATGTCAAAGTTAACCTCAGTTTACCCGTTTTCTTTTTAAAACACAATACTGAAGGAATCTCGGATAAGTGTAACACGAGTAAGCGGTAGCTAGAATGGAATTCCTCAATCGTTCGTGGAATATACGCGGTCCTCTTTAACACCACAACACGCCAAACATCAGAATATGTTCCTCTATTTGTGCATTCATTATCAACGTCTTCTTCATAATTCCGTGCTTGTGCGGAGTTTATTCCAGGGCCCACTTATTGAAGAAATCCCGCTCCGAATACGAGGAGGAAACAAAACATTAAGGCGGTTGGAATATAGGCATTTGAAAAATTCTCTTTCGGAGAATATATTGAAATTAATCGTATCCTTTTGAAACTATGTGGGCACGGTGGCGCTGTTTCGATTGTTGTGCAATAACGAGACGAATCCATAACCCTGGGAAAATACCTATATTAATTACCGAAAACGTATGAAAAGCGGTCGAAATCGCCATGCCTTTTAAGCTGAAACATATTTTATTTGTATATACAGCAAAGGATTGGAGGGAAAGTGCTTAACACTTAGTAATATCTCCTCCTTCCTTTGACAATGACTATTGCAACAACAATGACGGTTCCCAACGGAGAACCGTCAATATTTTTGCAGCTGTCAGTGTCAAATTGTCTCATCAGAAACAGGGAATATGACTATTCCTCGTCTCACCCCAAGTATTTCTGTAGTTGCGCACCAGCATATCGCGAAACAGCCTCAGAAACACACACCACAACCTCACCTCCGCACACATGTACAGTACGTGGCGAGTGGATTGTAACTAAATCACCCGTGAAGTGCGGTTATCACCCAGACTATAACTTTAAAATTTTGAATATATCGGCTAAAAAGCACAAGCAATGTTTCAGCCAATTTAACCCGGAGGTCCATTGGCTGGAACTTTGCTTATGCTTGTTCTGCCTTGCAACAAATTTGCAATTATTGCTTGGGTGGAATCTCCACTCTGCGGGTGATTTATTGATAATACACTCTTCACGTACTGTACACACCAATAATCAGCTGTACTTACCTCACTTGTCCCTGATCCGAACAACAAAAGATCGAACGGTATTGCTGCAATTGTATCAATCACAAACCACCCTTTAACGTAGTTTTTCGCTATTAAATGAGGTTCACTCACAACCTCGCCATTATGTAAGTAGGTCGTCCTAAAATTAATCAGAATATCTGCTATAAACATGATGTCCACTATTAAATCAACAATCACAAGTGGGTCCGCTTTACTGGTTTCGGCATTCACGTCTCTTGTAGCAGCATCCATGTTCAGTTTCATGCGGGTTTCGTCTTCGTTGAGCAAAAAAGCGGCCGAGTATGGTGTGAACACAGCTGTATATAGAACCAAAAGTAGAATCACCCAATCCCATACGGCTTTGAATGGTGAGTAATGAAGTATGATAAAGTGGAGGTTCTGCTGGGCGAGTCGGCTAGGAGGGATGTATTCTGCTGTACTCTCGCTGTCTTCTCTTTCGCTACATCCAGAATCCTTTTCAGAAAGAAAACAATAATAATATAGATCTAAACACGTGCTATCGGAATTCATAGTTCTAAAAATGAATTTGGAAAGAGCAGTTAGAAAATTAAAAACAATTATATTATCTTTATATAGAGCAGCAAACTGGTGCACTGTTCTGACTGTGGCTTGTTAATCTAAAATGCAAACGGAAGGGTGATAAACAGCGTGTCCGTAAATGAAGATGACCATCGACCTGTTACAGGTATTACAAAGGTAGATTGAAATTTATGGCAAGTGGCCTGAAGTGGCCGGAGATTACTGCTAGATCACACGGCTTCTGCAGTAGGATTATATCACTTGAACTAAATTAATACGCTGAAGACATACTCTTGTCTATTAACACATCATAGTACATTCGGCTTAAGAATCCAGTACGAATCTAATACGACAGGACATGTTGTTTTATCAATTGCAAAAACATTCACAAACGCAAAAATATGTCGCGAAGCCGTCAAAATCACCTTTAAAAGTGAAATGACAGTTTTCAGTGTTGCTGTGAGCTTAAAATGCTTTGCTTTGTGTGAGTCAAAAAGGGTAGCGTTTGTGCGTTCCACCTGTAATTAACGAAAGCTTTTAATCATGATTGATGGCGATGACATGCCATGCTCCGAAGTTAAGATAACATCATGTCGGCAGAATTGAACAGTAGTTCGATGTGATGGAAGACAATATAATTCAGCAAATGACTTACAGGTGGAATTATTCAAAAACATGTTTACAGCCAAGAATTGTATTAACGGTTGAATTGCCATTTGATATAGGGTCATGCGAATCTCAAATTTCGTGTCGACTGGAATCCTAAATCGAATATGGCATGGGATTTGGAATCGATGGACGAAATGAAAATCGCCTCTACTAGAATTGTAGATATTGCGCCGCTGTAAATAAAATATTGCACCAGTTTTCACTCAAATATTGTATATAACACCGACTGGTCTGTTTGGTCAGTCGAAAAGCGAAATATTACAGAAACTGGCAAAGTAACTTCGGCAGCGTAAACTCTTTGAGCTTTTCTTCAATCATCAGGTCTCCTATCGGAGACCTGATGATTGAAGAAGAGTTCAACGTGAATATGAGACATTGATAACATCCTTCGGGGGCGCGGTGGCGTTGCGGTAACCGGTTCTCGTCAGATCACCGAAGTTAAGCAACGTCGAGCCCGGTTAGTCCTTGGATGGGTGACCGCCTGAGCGATCGATTTGGTTCTGTTGTGTCTTTGGGCAAGGCACTTCATCCCGATTGTCCACACGGGGGCACGATGACGCCGTGTACTAAGGCGTACTGCACGTCGATGGTGCGCATGTCTTCAACCTATCTAACCATGCATGTGCTGCAGTGCGCAGTTACGATGTTGGAGAGCTGGCAGCTGCTCGTCGTTGGTTCTCCCCGGCTTCCTCCACCCGAAAAACTGTCACCGACACGATATAACTTTGGCTGTTAAAGTGTCGCTAAACCCTAATAGTGAATAAATAAATAAATAAATAAATAAGAACATCCTTCGATTCAAAAATTGACGAATCAGTTGGACTCGAGTCGAATCACCAGGGCGATTTTGAATCTAATCGAACTCCGAAGCTTCGCAGGGCCCCAATTCGATGTCTATCTCTAAACATCAGCTTGTCGATCACCAAAATATTTTAGCCATATATATTTATTGGGGTTCAACGATACTTTCGACAGCCAGGGTCACCTCGTGTCGGACAGTTTTACGGGTGGAGGACGCCCGATGAAGTGGAGAGAACCACCGGAGAGACCCACCGACGTTCGCGAGCAACTGTCACACTCCGCAACGTACAGTACATGGAGAGTGGATTGTACCTAAATCACCCGGGGAGTTGAGCTGACACCCAAAGTATTATTTTCAAATTCTGTTCATGTGGATAAAACCACAAGCAATGTTTCAGCCAATGGACCTCCGGGTACAACCTGGAGGTCCATTGGCTGGAACTTTGATTGTGCTTCTTATGTTTTGCAACACATTTGCAATTATTACTCGAGTGGAATCTCCACTCTGCAGGTGATTTAGTGATAATACACTCTCCAAGTACTGTACTAACTCAGCACAATCAGGATTAGCATTTGTTGAAGTACACCATTGACGTGCAGTATGCCTTAGTGCACAGCGAAAGCGTGCCCCCCCCCCCCCCCCCCCCCCACGTGGGCACTCGGGATGTCGTGCCTTGTCCAAGGATATAACGCAGTTACCCCTGGAGGAGATGGAACCGTGAACCTTTCGGCTTGAAGTCCAAGGCCGCACGACTTAGCCGCAATGTTTCTGTGGCTTAGCCACAGAATAATCTGTTCTCTTGATTTTTATAATATAAAATCTAATCATGGCTGCTGCAGAGCAATGATGTATCCAATTTATTTAAGAATTGAATGCAATTTTTATAATCTTTATTGGAGTAACAACGTGTGGGAATGGGTACAAATTATGTATGAATCCCTTCGGGATTCATACAATTTGTACCCATTCTCACACGTTCATGCTCCAATAAATATTATAAAAATTGCATTCACTTCTTATAATTACATTCCGTAGCTGTTTAAACTACTTTTTACCAAACAATAAAGCAGAAAGACGAAATAAAACATGTACGAACGAACGAGGCGAAAAACTACCCTCACACAAAAGACAAAGCGGACAAATCTGATTTTCAATTTTCACAACTTTAGAAATGGAAACGAGTATTTTAGTAACGGGCTTTATGCCACGGTTGGGAAATGTCACCAAAGAAACAGCAGCGGAGTTGATCACTGCGAGAGACGCTAAAAGTTAAAAACCCATCCAAACACCGCCCGAATTACATTCTGTCAACTGCGCTCTACCGTAAATGCGGGTCAAAGTTCGACCAAATGTATTAATTGGAAAATGAATTACATTTGGTCATGACGTTTTCATCCAGCTGACCAATGGGAATTGAGTATTTGGACCCAAAACGTATAACTTCATCAGCAATGTAATTATTAGAATGTGTTTTAAGGAGAGTCAAAACTATTTATCAGCTGGTTAATGAAATACTGTCCAATTTGAGCTCATGTTTAAGGATTGGTGAAGTAGTTCGTTGGTTAACATTAATCCTCGTCATTGGTCATGACTCATTTTGTGTATGGCTACTGTAGAGGTAGGTTCTTGGAATATGTCCTTTTGAATAATACGTAAAGACCTTAACATGTCAATCGCGTGTCTTACCCCACAGAAACAATACATTTCTACGTTTTGGATGACGACAAACCGAGAATAAATAAATCAAGTCCAGTGACACTGGCAGGAAGTGTACAGCCAGTTAAACTGGATTCTTTCTATTCCTGGATTGAACCCAGAAATGAGTCTTCGGACTGTGAGATAAGGACAATTATTCAAAGGATCAGGATTCTTATTGTCCTATAGCTCACAGCTCGAATTATTTATTTATTTATTTATTTATTTATTTATTTATTTATTTATTTATTTATTTATTTATTTATTTATTTATTTTCACTTTTCTCTATGGCTCTATCGTGACCACAATATAAGTATCGAGCCAAGTTTAAAAGCCAATCATTTTGTTTTCACTCCTGCCCACTTTAATGGTGTCGTACATCTGCACTGGTTGAGAGTGTTGTTGTATTGGTAAAACAGAAATTGTCCACTGCAGTTTCAAGCACTGCATCACGTCAAGTGCATCACTAGGCAGCAAGTGATGAATCGCCTTAAAGTGATTTGAAGATTCGTCGTCGAAACATCGCGATACTACAAACTGCAACCACCCTGATTCAAATTAAATATTAAGCACACTAAAGATTAATGAGCCCGGCGAAAAAAAATGTATTTTTTTATTTATTCCACAAAGTATCCAAGCATTGAAAGAAGCGATGGAAAATGTTTATTGAGTTCTTGAACGACTGACGGGTGTTGCCTTTGCGTGTTGTGTGCAAGACACAAACATGTGTTCCGTTTTAATTCTGGAAGGTATTCGATTATGTTATATGTTATGGTTTGTTCGTTTGTTTCCCCACTTTTCGCGGAGTTGACCGCAGACATCACTTGATGAAATGTGATGTTCCTTCACTCACTGATATATAGAAGTATTCTTAAGTGAACCAGTTATAGATATTGTAATCAATAATAATTTGATTCACCTTTAACCCTTTACACAACGTAAAAGCGACTAACCTATTCAGAAACATTCACCATTCAATTTTCATTATTTTTTTCATTTTTTTTGTCTAAAAAATATCTTATGCTCCCATTGGAACGATCTCGTCGAGCTCGTTCCAATGAGGGGTCATAAGCTTTGTTTTTGATGCAAAAAAAATGAAAAAGAATTAGTTATTCAAGAATGTTTTTTGCAAGTGACGCTGGGGGGCGGGGGGGGGGGGGGCACTAAAAATTTGCAAGACGTGACGTCCTATTTTTTTATTCGGCTCCTTTTTACACCCACCCACCCACTACGTGCAAATCTTCTACTACCGTTCTCAGACAACCCCCCACCCCCCCCCCCCCCCACTCTCCCATTAAAACCCAAAATAAACATATAAACTTAGCAGGCGCAGCTTCTTTAGGGAGTTTTCATAACGTTCTTAACCCTTTACCCAGCGTATCGGCCAAAATGTGCAAAATTTTGTAACGAGCTCGTTCCAATGAGGGGTCATAACCTATGTTTTTGAGACAAAAAATTAAACAAATTATTTATTCAATCATTTTTTTGGCAAGTGTCGTCTGCTTTTCATGTTAGGTAAAGGGTTAAACTGGTACCACCAATTTAAACCTCTGTGGGCTGCTGTGGGCCCCAATCTACAAGCTGCTCATTATCAGCTTTGGCCAGAGCAGGTGTACATATACGGGAACAAATTTTCATTTGAATTGTTCCCAAAATATTTTCTGCACATTTTCTACATTTCGAACAAGACACCCACCCCCTACTAACGTGTGACATTTTCCCAGTTTAAGCCCAATATTCTCACATATAAAGCTTCCTGATGCTGTATTTATGTTAAGAGTGTGATATACAACATCATCTTTAAGGTTTGAAACACAAATGATGGTATATATTAGCTGATATATTGATATATTTTTAAAAAATTCAAAAAATTGCACAAGTTGGAAATGCGCATTTTTGGCGCACTCAAGAGACTCACCCACCCCCACGTCACGTCTCGCAAATTTTTGGCGGCCTCCCCCTGAATGACGTCTGCCTTTCGTGTCAGGTAGAGGGTTAAACTGTCAAAATATTAATACATTTGGGGAAACTGCACTGCGCAATCATAAAACTACGACCGAGCTGTGTCTTCGTTCCTTATCGTAATGTAATTAACATTCGGTCTGCGGCAACCGCGTTGTGTCCTTGGGCAAGACACTTCATCTCCATTGCCCGCGCGGGGGCACGATGACGCCGTGTACTAAGGCGTACTGCACGTCGATGGTACGCATGTCTTCAACCAATCAAACCCTGCCTGTGCTGCAGTGCGGAGTTACGATGTTGGGGAGCTGGCGGCTGCTCGTCGTTGCTCGGTGGTTCTCTCCGGGTACTCCGGCTTCCTCCACCCGTAAAACTGTCACGGTCATGATTAGCCATTGTGCATAAGTATGTGACCTTAAACATCAATAAATAAATACATTAACATTCGGTCAAACCAAGTCTTGAATACCAGCATTTCTACCACCGATTTAAAGAAAATGAATGGGAAGCGCCGAGGCTCAGTAGGTAGAGGTGCAGGCTGCAAGCCGAGGGGTCCTCGGTTCGTATCCCACCTGCGGCAACCGCGTTGTGCCCTTGGGTAGGACCTTCATCTCCATTGCCCGCGTGGGGGCACGATGATGCCGTGTACTAAGGTGTACTGCACGTCGAACGTACGCATGTCTTCAACCAATCTAACCCTGCCTGTGCTGCAGTGTGGAGTTACGATGTTGGGGAGCTGGCAGCTGCTCGTCGTTGCTCGGTAGTTCTCTCCGGGTACTCCCCCTTCCTCCAACCGTAAAACTGTCGCGGCCATGATTAGCCATTGCGCATAAATAGGTGACCTTAAACATCAATAAATAAATAGATAAAATTAATGTTTATGATATGCTTTAGATTCATCTGGAAAATATCAGTTGGTCGGAATGTGCATCGCCGCTTTTCCAACCAACTGATATATTCCAGACGAGTGAATAAAACATAGGCGATGTACGATTAAAGGAATGGACTGATCAGGCCATAATTCCATCGAATTCTTTACAAAATTCTACTGATGGCCTGAGTGTTTGGCTCATGGATAATCATGTTACAGAAGGTTGTAGCATGGCTCCCTTTAGCAGGATTCTCTTCAGGGCTTATATTTCGGTGAGAATCAGAGAATCGATTCGCACAAAGATTTGCGCAATAAAACCGGCGAGAATTCATGTAGATTCTCACTGCACCTCTGCTAGGATTCGCGTGAAAAAAAATTGATTCAATTTAACCCTTTAACTAACACAGCTGAAACAAATTGACCAATAGAAGGCTAACATGACCTGAAATATCCTGACTCTTTGTCAATAAAATCTTACAAATATGGCTGTCATTGGAACCGGCTCATTGAGCCGGTTCCAACGACAGCCATATTTGTATGATTTTATCGGTAAATATTGTTCATTTAATAATTTTATCATTTATTTATTATTTATTGTTTAAACATTAACCGGTTTAAAAAATTATCAAATATAGTTTTAAAAATTAAAAAGGTGTGCTGGGTAAAAGGTTAACATGTGTTGTCAGTATACAACAGTGGTTCAACCATGGTGGCATCATGGGAACATGGGGCACTCATAGTAGGTATGGATTCTCGCAACCATTTTCACGAGAATCCAAATGGATTCTCACAAATCTAGACGAAATATAAGCCTTGCTCTTCGGGTCATACTTATTAGCTTCCATGTAGCGATGGCAATGTACTTATCTGCAGAAGGTATAAGGTTCAATATTTTCCTGTAGCGATCTGTTTATAAATTAGGGAGAGTCAATAGTATGACATCAGTTTGGAACGATTATCAACGCTAGTGAGAATACTGTGAGCCCATCGGAACGAAATCGATGTTGGATTATTGGATTATTAATTGCAGGATTGAGTAATAAATGTTCGGCTAGCGCCCCAATATATACTCCCTTGTTCTACTAGCGTCCCGATGCATAGCCGGTACTTCCTTCTTACCGAAATAAATACCGAAACGTAAGCTTGTAAAGAGGTACATTCACATGGTTTGACAAATTAGACATATAAGTTCATGGGATGCATGTCATTTTATCCATTTGCGACTGCACATTCACCTCTCATCGAATTCTTATTTATCGGGACGTTGAATATAAATTCTAAAAGACCACTCCGCCAGAGGATCTCATTCAAACTCAGTCAGATCTTGAAACCTAAACGAAGAGCCTAGGTGGTGAGTTACTGGACTCATGCATATGAATAGCGGATATCTGAGGAGCCGCGATAGTACACGAAATTTATTAAACCTCATTAATTAAATTCCATTGGAATGGAATGGAATTTAACTTACGAGGTTAATAAGTTTTGAAGAAAAGCGACGATTGTAATACCATTTTTATTACACAATCGCCCTGTTGAAAGGTACCATGATTACGGAATGTATTGACCACACAAACACCTCTTTCATACTGAATCATGTTTCGTTCGTGAAAATATGACTCGTCCTGTATGTATTTATAAATACAGAATACGGCGGGTGATTGTGGTGTGACAAATAACGTCTGATGACTAGAGATAGATAGAGGGAAATTATTCGAAACTATTGCAAAATAACGCAGTGCTGTGTTGATCTGAAAACAGGATTAATTGTCGAAACCAGTACCTCGGTCCTCTCAACCAATTTTTACTGCATTTTTGTTCGTAATGAAGACGATCACAAGTATATCCGAAATACTATACAAATTAGGATTGGTTTATCACTACATAGAGGATATCTAACATATTTTAGTAAATATCGGGAATTATCTCATTCAGTGTGGGTCTGAAAGTTTTATTTTTCACGAGCGCTTCACTAATAGCGTAGATTTTCTTTTTGTTATTTGCTACCCGACATTTTATTGCGCAATATTCAGCCCAATTCGACTGCAAACATTTTCAAGACAATAACAAAGATCTGTTGATCTTTCTTCAAGGCGACGTTCAAATCGACGTCATGCGCCGAAGCGTAACGTCATTTACTGAAAAAAAACAATCATCGTGTGGACCTGAAAGGTTTTTTTTCACAAGCGCTTGAGATAATTCCTGATACTGACTTAAATGGAGCAGCTATTCTTTTTTATTATATGCTACGAGACATTTTATTGCACAATATTCAACCCAATTCGACCCCATGTGTTCACGTTTCAAAACGACAACAAAGATCAGCTGATCATTCTTTCATGACGACGTGATGAGGTGTAGCGTGGCGTCATTCAGGAAGCTACTGAGGGATATTCCTCGATATCCATTGAGACGATGGACATCGAGAAATATATTTTAGATAATTTGTGATAATTCACAGGCTTGTATATAATAAAATCGAATATTCACTCTAATCTAAAGCTTGGTTTGCCACACGTTCATCACACGGAAGACTGGAATATTTAAGAATCCAATGGATGAGACATTGTAAATGACATTTAGTCCAAAACGTTTTTTTTTCAAAATGGACAACAGGTTGCTCTTTTAAAAAACAATATACTCTCAGATTTTGCTTGCATGTGAAAGAGCGTTTACGCGAACACTGTGTGCAAATGTTAGACACCAGAAGCAACGTGAAATTATTTATTTATTTATTTATTTATTTATTTATTTATTTATTTATTTATTTTTATTTATTTATTTATTTATTTATTTATTTATTTATTTATTTATTTGTTTACTGAATTATTTATTTATTTATTGACGTTTAACCAGACTTTGGGCAGCGGGGTTTGAAGTCCAGTGCCGTATCCACTGAGCCACCGCGCTGTCGTGATATTACTTAATTTTATAAAACTTCAATGCAGACAAATTTACACAACATACGACATATTGAAGGTATAAACGAAGTTGCCCGACATTTATTTATTTATTCGTGTAAATAAGTACATACAGTAAACAAGCGCTACTCCAACTTGGCGTGGTTCTCACTGGGAGGTTTTCCGAAATTGCTCGGAAGTAAAAACAACAACTTGACGCAATGCGAATACAACTTGAATATATTCTGAAATGATCTCAAACTCGCTGCTGTTCGAATAAATGACCGCCACGTATAATAATAGCGTACTATTTGAGCAATAATATGGCATTATGAGCTCAAAAGCTTTGAATTATGTTAAATATAACTCAGTTATGCTTCCAGTAAAACTCAAATTGTTTGGATGCATATAGTTAAAGCTAGAAGTCCTGTCATGAAATGCGCACAAATAGCACGTCGATCTGCGCGTTAATCTACGCGTTATGACCATACTAAGGCTATCAAGTTTTGTACGTATGGCCTGTGCACAAGCAATGTTTCCGCCAATGGACCTCCGGGTAACCCGGAGGGCCATTGGCAGAAACATTGCCTGTGTTTGCTATGAGTAACCAGGAGAACCTGTCGTGCTTTGGATGCCATTCGATATGGCAATTGCGCGCAATTCCAACGCGCAATTATGCCTAGATAAGCGCACAGTCCGTGACAGGACTTCTAGTTTTAACTGTATGCTATATAACAGGTATACGCACAGACTTCACCCTCGTCTTTATGAGAAAGCAAATAACGCCGAATATTGAAAATGCCATTGCACTTTGCGTTGTTTCGGAATCTTTCGTGAGTGAACGACTGACTAGATCCGGATGAAAAAGGCTGCCAGCGTTTTTGAGAAGGATAATAAATTTTCACTTTAAATATAATTTATTACATCCGAACGAACGCTTTCATACGAATGATATATCAAACATAAAGATACTTGTGCATAATGAAAATAGTGGTTTTGTCAAATCGTCCACTGAGTCCCATTGTGTTCTATGTGTCTACTGGCACATAGAAGACATTGGAACTCAGTGGACGAAATGGTCAATTTATTTGTCTTTTCAAATTTGCAGCGTATTGTTTCTTTGAACAACAATGTTCGGCCCAAGAAAAACACGAGCAAAACCCTATCTGTATTTGGCTATATGCATTTGCGTTTTATTTATTTATTTATTTATTTATTTATTTATTTATTTATTAGGATTTAACGACACTTTCGAGAATCAGGGTCACCGCGTGCCGGGGAGTTTTACGGGTGAGGTACAGTTAAAACTAGAAGTCCTGTCACGAAATGCGCACAAATAGCACGTTGATATGCGCGTTAATATGCGCGTTATGGCCCAAGTAAAGCTGTCAAATTCTGTACATATGGCCTGCGCACAAGCAATGTTTCAGCCAATGGACCTCCGGGTAACCCGGAGGTCCATTGGCAGAAACATTGCATGTGTTTGCTATGAGTAACCAGGAGAACCTGCCATGGTTTGGATGCCATTCGATATGGCAATTGCGCGCAATTCCAACGCGCTATTAAGCCTACATAAGCACACTATTCATGACAGGACTTCTAGTTTTAACTGTAAGACGGAGTACTCGGAGAAAACCACCAAGCAACGGTGGGCTACTGCCAGACTCGCCACCGTACAAACTCCACACATGCAGCGTTAGTAATGGCTGAATACAAGTGCTCCATTGACGTGAAGTACGCTTTAGTACACAGTGCCACTGTGCCCCCAAGCAGGCAATCGGGGACTTTGCGTTTTAGGACCTGTAAGGATAAATGGGTCTCTTTATCTTTCTTCAGATAACGTTCTGCAGGAAAAAGGAACAGCGTTTGCATTCTTCAGCAAAATAGAATTAAACATGGCCAGGTTATGAAGCGCCAAATGTTTCCGTTTTAAAATGTACTTTTCCTGGGAACGTTAGCATTCCAAACGAAAGCCAGACGAAACGTATGTTAATTGATTGAACACACTAGCGTTCTATCGTCAGCACCAGGATGACCTTTTTGTGACATTTTTCCTGGGAACGTTAGCATTCCAAACGAAAGTCAGACGAAACGTATGTTAACTGATTGAACATACTAGCGTTCTGTCGTCAGCACCGAAATGACCTTTTTATGACATTTTTCCTTTGACCTGAGACTACGAGTGGTAAAAATGCGGATATTCCAAATTCTATCTATTATGGTACAACAAAAACGACAACATATCAACCAGGGTTTTTCCATTTATTTCGCGAAACATTTTCTTTCTTGTTGATGTATTTTGAGAACAAGAAATGAGCGGATATATTCCATACCGTCTGAGAGAACGATAAGCTCAAATTGGCTAAATTGATTTAATAAGCTTTTCTCGTATATAATGATTCAGCTAGTATTTCCTGCCTCTAAAGGCAGTCGCGTGACATTCAACAAAACATCTTAACGACTGGATGACATCGGCTTTAGTGCAATAAATCTCGAAGAAATGGCTTTAAGTGGCCACATCAGACATTCATATGTCAAAACATTTAGATCAAAGTTAATACGGCGTTAAGTGTGATAAAATATCGCTTCTCAATACTGGTCGAGTGGCGTTTCGCACAATCTCTTATCGACCACATTCTGTCGACTTCCTCTATTCAATTTGTAGGGGATGGGAAAAAGACAGATTGTAAAGACGTTTATTATTATTGCCACCTATGTCAGTGTTGTTCGTTTGTAGCTTAACATGCAGGGGCGTACATTCCGGGGGAGGAGGGTAACACCCCAAAAATAGTTTGTCTTGTCGGAAAACAATAGAGCAGATTAGTACCACGCAATAGTTCGCAGGGGCGTCACGAAGATGACCGATTGGGAAGGCGGGGCATGTCTTGATGACGTAGTTGGAAAATTTGTCAATGGGCATTATAGTTTAAAAAATAAGTTCATTTTTTTGTGGATAAACACGTATAGTAGAAGTGATGGGCTTCCTAATTTCTTATTTAATTACTATGTACCGGATTTAGAATTGGGCATGCTGGGACTCCAACATCCACGATCAGCCAAAGACATACCTTTGTGTGCGACTGACTGCGTGCGAGACATGTGTCGAAGGAACAAATCTGGTCCCGAAATTGTATGATTAACAGCAAGAGAGAATTGACATCTAAGTCTCTCAGAGGCGACGGATCCAGGGGGCACAGGGGGCACGTGACCCTCCACTTTTTGCCATAGATATGTTTCGCAGTTACACAATGGGTAAAACGTGTCAATAAACAGGCATTCCTGTAACATTATTTGCAAATCAAAACAATATTTAGCCAAAGAATCCCACTTTCGTTTCTTCTACTTCAACTATCTTCCAACCCGAAGGCTGGCCTTCGGGTTGGAAGATGGTTGAAGTAGAAGAAACGGACAGGACAGTGACCAAACAGCGGCATGTCCATCTAAACGAGAGACAAAAGCGAGTCATGGTACATTTACCGATACACGATTGTAGCCTCTGGGTCGAACCATGGTTGCATTGTGCATGTGTGCCTCTCCGCTCTGATCGAGCTTCAAACCGCCCTGAATACCCCAGTCGAGATGAAAATGTCTCGACAGGGAAATTATTGGGGGGAGGGGGATGTCACATCCTTACACCTCCCCACAGCGACACGTCCTGTGCATCTTCAAATTCATCCTCGTACGCGTAAAGCATTAGAAGTGGTTGCTACGTTGGTTGGTGATAAGTCGGCCGGACACGAAATAGAAATTAGCCAAGGTAATCGACTATGAAGTGGTTTAAGCCGTGGTAGTACGTCACTATTTTTACACGAACTATGATATTGCCAATTGACGTGGCAAATGTCGTGGGCATCTTATCTGAACATCTTATCGCGAAGCATAGGTACGCGTAAGAACCGTCGAACGACTTTATGTCATGCAATTGCTGACCCACACTCCCACTGATCCTCATGCAACTTGATTGCAGGAACGTCCGTCCATTGATCCCCCTTGTTGGGGGAGGGAGCGGAAGGTGCTATAAAGAGACAGTGCTCCACAAATAAAAATTCTCGATGTTTGGCAAGTTCCCAATGCCTCGCAATGACAGATCAATTTTTTAAGAGCATACGTTGATGTCTGTTAAACAAGAATTTGTTCCAATAAGAGTAAAATCCTCGCCCTCTGATTTGATGCGAGCTGACGTAGTTTATTTTATCTTCACGGCTCCAGTAGCAAATGTTACCGTCTAACGTCCAGACGCGAAATATTTGAAATGACGTCGCCCGTTTCGTAATTGCTTCATCGACGGAGTGACTAGCAAGCCGCTTCATTTTTCTCGATTTTTCACAACGTGCAGCAGACGATGTTCCGGATAAAGTGTTGTTTAAATTGCAAACCAATTCACGATTTCAACAAAGATGAAATGAGTTTATCTGGTTTATTGACTATTTATCCGATGCCGTCGTGGGTGCACGATCGGTTTATTTACTAAACCTGTGATCGTTAAAAGTTGCCTTGAACAAGGCAACTTTTAACGATCATCAGTTTAGTAAATAAGGCTCTCGTGTTTCACGATGTTGGTTCTGGGCTATGAGTGGTGACTTATTGGAACATATACGTTGTAGTGATGACTTGAAGGCAACATGGTCTGAGGTTTGCGGCTCGACGCTTCGTGTCACTGTTGAACATAAGCTCCGAGTCGCAAACCTCAGACCATGTTACCGTCCATTCATCACAATAACTTCTGATGATGATATACACATTTTTCGTGGCAACGCACATTGAATATCTCTAGCATATTTTCATTGTTATTAACACAAAACCGGGAGTGGCCCAATGGTATCGGAAGTGGGATTCTTCTTATCTGTCAGTTACATTAAGCATATTTCGCTGGGCTCAAATTTATTCTTTAGGAGGATAATCCACTCTGCGTATTTTGGAGGTTGAAGATAAAAAAAAATACGGCGTTGAGTGTGACAAAATATCGCTTCTCAATACTGGTCGAGTGGCGTTTCGAACAATCTCTTATTGACCACATTCTGTTGACTTCCTCTATACATTTTGCGATGAAGTCACGGGAGGGCGGTGGCTCAGTGGTTATGGAATTGGACTTCACACCGAAGGGTTCAGGGTTCGATCCCCACCAGGGGTAACTGCATGGTGTCCTTGGCGAAGGCACTTAATCCAGATTGCTCACGAGGGGGCACGATGGCGCCGTGTTCTAAGGCGTTCTACACGTTGATGGTGTACTTGTCTTCAACCAATCCTAACCATACTTATGTGGATTCAGTATGCTGAGCAGCCTGGAAGTTGCTCGCCGTTGCTCGATGGTTCTCTCTGGGTAATCCGGCTTCCTTCACACGTACAACTGTCCGATACGAGGTGACCCTTGCTGTCGAAAGTGAAATATTGACAAAAACAATTGCCGAGATTGGATTGTTGATACAGGTTTGCGACTTTCGTGCAATGCAAATGTTGGAGTAAAAGTTACTACACATTGACTATGGTCACAGCGTAAAAACGTTCACGTTACAGTTAAAATTAGAAATCCTGTCATGAACTGTGCGCTTGTCTAGGCTTAATTGCGCGTAGGAATTGCGCGCCATTGCCAAATCGAATGGCATCCAAAGCACGGCAGGTTCTCCTGGTTACTCACAGCAAACGCAAGCAATGTTTCTGCCAATGGACCTCCGGTTGACCCGGAGGTCCATTGGCAGAAACATTGCTTGTGTTTGCTATAAGTTGCTGAAACATTGCTTGTGCACAGGCCACATGTGCAGAATTTGATAGCCGCACTATGGTCATGATGCGTAGATTAACGCGCAGATCGACGTGCTATTTGTACGTATTTCATGACAGGACTTCTAGTTTTAACTGTATCAGGGATTGGGAGGAGTTACCGCGTTGATTGACTTGACAACATTTAGGAGAGGGAAAATGTGAGTGGCGACGCTTTTCGCTGATGTTCCAACAAACCGGTTGTATATAGAGCGGAATCTCACGAATCAAGCAGAATCACCGGTCTCTTCAACCCTTTACCAAACGTAACGACAAAAAACGGCCAGCGCTACTCACAAAAATCACCTTTCAGTTTTCATTATTTTCTTTTTCATCTTTTGTCCCCAAACATAGCTTATGACCCTCATTGGAACGGGCTCGTTCCAATGAGGGGTCATAAGCTATATTTTAATTTAAAAAAGGAAAAAAAAGTTATTCAAGAATTTTATTTGCAAGTGTCGTCTGCGTTTCGTGTTAGGTAAAGGGGTAAGTCGTTGATATTCTATTTTATCAATGTAGCATGGATTTTGTCTGTATTAACCCCGCAACTGTCGTGTATCCGACCCCCTTATACAAATGTTTGTATCAGGGGGTCGGATACAAGCACGTTCCTTTCGCGTGAGTTCCAGTTTTTTTCTTTTTGTTCATCCGTACGAATAAATAGTTCGTTATATATCCGTCTACATTCTTGACTTGTCCCCAGTATATTGTAAGATAAAATGATTATTACCATTATGTGGATGTACAAAATATGTATCCGAGTCGAGCTCCGGGTTTTAAGGGTAGATCACGACTCGTCGTGATCTGCCCTCAGAACCCGGAGCTTGACTCGGATACATATTTTGTACATCCACATAATGGTAATAATCTCTATTTATTTTTGAACAACCGTTCATATTTTCAATCTCCACAGAGGATTTCTAATAAAAGGCGACTCATTTGGATGGGCAAGAAAATCAAAAAGCGAAACATTCTAGAACGGACTCAAAGTTGCTTGGGGAGCGGAACATCCATAAAACATTCTTCAGTCGCCGAGCTTCCAGCACAGATGAAGATGATTTTAAGATGAGACATTTGGAAGGATTTTGAGAACATCTCAATGATTCAAAAATTTCCGAATCGGCGCGCCTCGAATCGAACCGACCTATGTCAAACATGACAGAATTGGTTGAACTCTAAGCAATATTTTGGAAAACAATCGTCACGTGAAATTTCGGATTTATGACATCAGTATGCTAAGTGTTAAAGAACTTATAAGTTATACACTTCAGTACTTTTTTTAAAGACACTTCCAATTACATTTTAATACATTGGTGACATTTCTTAAATAATATTCTGCTTCCCCATATCAGGTGTTTAAAAAGGGGGTAGATGTGGAGAGGTGTTTGGTGTAGGGATGGACAACTGAAAGGTCAACGTAAATTGCGTTTTCTGGTAAAATGTTTTACTTATGGCTACTTCAGTTCATATTTATTTATTGGTGTTTAAGGTCACATATTTCTGTACAATGGCTAATCATGACCGCGACAGTTTTACGAGTGGAGGTAGCCGGAGTACCCGGAGAGAACCACCGAGCAACGGCGAGCAACTGTCAGCTCCCCAACATACTAATTCCACACAATCAGGGTTAGCATTGGTTGAAGACAGGTGCACCATCGACATGCAGTACGCCTTAGTACACAGCGTCACCGTGTCCCCACGTGGGCAATGGGGGTGAAGTGTCTTGCCCAAGGACACAACGCAATTGCCGCAGGTGGGATTCGAACCGAGGACCTCTCGGCTTGCAACCTGCACCTCTACCTATTGAGCCACAGACTTCAGTTCACTATTCATATTATTTGGTTATTAATAATTTAATAATGAATGATTATTCCTGTTCTGCACAAAATTATGACTTCAGAATTTTATAATAAAACTTCACTTTTTGTGTTCATTGAAATTAAAAGACATTTTCAACTCGCCCCCTGAGTTCCAATGTGTTCTATGTGCCAGTAGGCACATAGAACACATTGGAACCCAGGGAGCGAACTGCCAAAGTCACATGAAATCGGACAGTGTCACGAGTAGAATGACCTGGGGTGTCAGGAGAATGTATTTATTTATTTATTGGGGTTCAACGACACTTCCGACAACCACGGTCACTTCGTGTGGGATGAACGGCAGGAGAAGGTCGGCTAGTAATGGGAAGTTACCGCCAGCCTTTCCAACTTTTTGACCCGGTGGGTGCAGCTTGAGTGAGGTCGTATCGCGTCACCTATCATCCAACTAACTGCTTTACATCATCCCAGGAGAATAAATGGATGGTGTGAGGTGTCTTGCTCGAGAAGAGTACCTGTTTGACGTAGGTTAGGTTCGAACTCGCACTATTAGTGGTCTGACGAGCCCCGCTATAAAACAAAAATTATATACCGGACCTCATTTCAGTTGAGTCATGGCGTGGCCAAATGGAATGACGCAGAAATGTGCTGGCCTAATATATTTGTATTTATATTTTGTATAACAGTATACCATCTACCCTACATCAAAGAGTTTTAAAGTTTAAAAATGCATAGCGATTTGTACAGTTCCGGTTTCAGAACAGCCACGAGTCTTTGTCTTCGTTCCTGTTGATAAAACCAGGAAATAGAATCGTGTCTGAAAATGAGCACTGGGAGAGTTTCCTTTGCGAAACGACGGTCAACATTTGTACTACAAACGATGGTGTGAAAAATAAGGTTCACACCCAGTAGCCTAACCTCTCGGGTCACCAGTCAATTTCTGTAAGCAGCAGTTATGGGCGATTTTTTACCCACTTTTCATGGAGTTTCAGCACAGCCGCCCGTTAGTTTAACGTGGCGACACTTTACTAACAATAATATAAATATATATATATTTATTCGTCCTTCAGTTATAGATATTCCAATCATGAAGTATTTAATTCGTCTTGAAAGTTATAAATACAAATTGTTGAACCACGCGGCGTAATCACAAAACTACAACTGTGACGAGTTTTGCTTCAAAATTATTTTGGAAAGAACCATGACCAAAATAATTCGTAAAGCTATTAAAGATTCGGTCAAATCTTGTCTCGATTGCGAGACATTTCTTGCACTGATTTAAAGAAAAGGAATGGTCATGGTATTTTTTAGAATCAATCGTCTTGAAACGTTTAGTTGGTCTGAGAAGGGGACCATAGTTTCCCTTTGCCATCCAACTGAACTATTCCTGAGGAATTGATTTCTAAACATCGACGAGGGACTTTTTAACGGTTAGACTGATAAGAGTGTCGAATTCCTTATATAGTTTGACTGGTGGCTTGCGAGCTTGATGGCATCCGTAAACTATGTTGTAATTTTTATGTAACTAAACGGAATTATCCGAACTGTGCTTTTTCCAAAAATTGCTATTCAGATTGTATATTTTTTTACATTCGTTATCTCCGTGGCATAACTGGTGAAACCACCACTAGAACGAGCTTGTTGGGACTTTTCTTATGCCAATGAGTTGTCATAAGTTATGTTTAGAGGGACACAATATATTTGTTTTTCCTGAAAATGCCGCCTTTCAACTGTGTAGGGTAAAGCATTAGACTACAAGTGTCGCCAGGTACATGTAGTTGGTGTTTGGTTTCAGTTTTCGCGTGTACCCCATCATTGAAAACTGATGTGGAATAGCCAGGAGCGAATCACTTGGATTGGAGGCAATTTTGGGGGACAATAAATAGAGATTTTTACCATTGTGTGGATGTACAAAAATATGTATCCGAGTTGAGCTCCGGGTTCTAAGGGCAGATCACGACGAGTCGAAGCCGAGTCGTGATCTACCCTTAGAACCCGGAGCGAGACTCGGATACATATTTTGTACATCCACATAATGGTAATAATCTGTCAGGGCAAAGCCAGGCTAAATATAGGGGCAAGGGGCCTCATATATAAAGATAGTGTAAGTTCAAAAGATATTCCGCATCAAGGCGAAAACCTACGTGAATTGCATTTCTCTGTGAAGCTGGACATGGAAAAAAACACACGTGGTGTATATCCAGCTTCAGGGCAGGGACCCAGGGGAGAAACGGTATGTTAGATAAGGTCTAATCTCATTTAAGTTATACAGTAGTCGCGAGTCTTACGAGATGTAATCGGTTGGTGGCAGGATATCGTCACGGCCAATTGAGAAACGAGATTCTAAAAGATAGAAATGTCTGTCGTGTCGTCACCTGATCATTAGTATTGCAGTGAGTGGCAGGAACGAAAGTGAAACCACCGTTAAGTCACGCGCGAGATGATTTGTATTGATTCTGCCTCGATATACGTCATCTCCCACTGTTTTGGCAGATGGACAGATGAGCGTCTGTCCACCTGACAGTTTAGAGTAAAAAGTATATATACCTTGAAGAGCAGAGCATTAGACACACACTTGGGGTCACACACACACGTTAGCGAAGTCCAGGGCAGGCGGACTCTGTTTCCTGGCATAGGGGTACCTTCGATCACAGGACCCTGAAACGGCTGGAATCGCCAGACAGGGCATTCCACGATTGATTTAGCTTAAGGTTGATAGGCGGCTATAGTGCCAAATCCGCTGAGAAGGAAAACCCAAAGTGAAACGTTAAAGTTTAGATTGTCGAGTAGCAGGTATCAGCCTGCAATAGTCAGAAGTGTAGGTTAATTGTATTGTGCGTATTAACCCTTTGAAGCGTCAGACTGATTGCGTTCTGAGTAGTTTGTTTTGCTGTCGAAGCATCGTAATACCGACTGGAGATCGGTGTGAGTGACAATTTCGCCCTAGCACAAAAAGGGGCATTTGTGAATCGTGAATTCAACCAGGAACGGAGAATATTTCAATAGGACTTTCACGGAGGACTTTCAAAAGGCACATAAGGTATGAGTAGACAATATCTGACCCAAATCAGAAGTACGGTGGCTTTATAGATGACGAACATTGCTGGTCGGAACCCTCCGACAGCCAGAGGTACAGTTACGCGCAGACGTTGACATTTGAGCCTAAGCGGGTGAAGCTCTTATGGAGAGCTCACATTAATAACATTCCAGATTTGTGAAGCTCTTATGGCGAGCTCACGGTAGTAACATTTCCAGTGTGTAGACTATAGTGCTAGTACAGGGCTATAGAATGAATATATGATTGTTGAGAATTATTTAACCCTAGAAACCCATTTTCTGTGAAAAGAATCGAATTGTTGATTGCTGAAATATGGAAACGGCTTTATTCTTATGTGTAAATAAAAGAATCGTTGTTACTTTAAATCACTCTTTCCATTACACAGCCTGAAGTGATTAGGAATCACGGCGTCGGTCTAACTCAGCTCCCAGCGCCGAGTTCGCGACACTGGGATTCCGACCCTCCACGTTGGTCTAATTTTCCCGCAATTTCATCAGCGGGACCAAATAACCCCACGTCAGCCCAGGCCTTAATGGGGCCTCAGGTGTCCTGACATAATCATTTTATCTTACAATATATTGGGGATAAGTCAAGAATGTAGATGAATATATAATGAACTATTTATTCGTACGGATGAACAAAAAGACAAAAAAATGGAACTCACGCGAAAGGAACGTGCTTGTATCTGACCCCGTGATACAAACATCTGTATCAGGGGGTAGGATACACGACAGTTGCGGAGTTAATAGAGACAAAATACATGTTGACTGTAAAATAATAATAGTTTAAGGGGCGAAAGTTATAAATTTATGATACAGCCCCGTAGGGTTGTAATAAAATGTGTTCCCTACCGACCCCCTATTGAGATGTATGTGACTCGGATGAGATGCCTGTTACCCACTCACGTGACAATCCTCATTTGAATATGTAATTATCTCCGGACAGACTATTTTATCATCGCCTGCATTTAGTAAACAAACATAGTGCCCTAATTCACTTCTATGACACAGCTGCCCACCTCGATCCAACCCCACACTTCTCAAGGCTGAATTTTCTTTCATCATATGTCAGGTGACGTCATCGATATCAATAATTTCAAAAGTATCGCAAACAAGAATGTAAACTATTTCAATTGACGTCAGCTCATCTCTGTCGTGAGCTGCTGGTCGTTTGCACACAATACAGTCGCCGTGGGCTGGTCGTAATCCACGCGTGGGCAGTGATTTCCACTCCTGCGTTTACCAGGTAATAAAAATCATCATCAGCAAAATTTTAATTTGAGAAGCACAAGGTTGTACCCGGTGCTTTATTAATTAAATTGTTGATAATTATCCCTATAATTAGCGTTTGGAATCTAATATTATTACGTTTGTGTAAATATTTCCCACCCTGGGAAAATGACCATTCCACAGCGGCCGTACTGAAGTATATACATTTCGTACGTATGGAACTTTTCAATGCACTTTCCCAATGTGTATTCCACTTTTCCTACGACTAGGCAGTAACGCATGCAATTTTCATCTCGAGAGCAGCACTTTAAATTCGATGACGTCCTGTGGGGTGTGGTTGGGGAAGAATCATCCTCGAGTGGTGTGGGGATGGGAAAATATTACCCTCTAGAAAAGATATTTGAGCCAGACACTGGCAAGCCTCGTGTACAGATTAAATATCTTTCCGCTCGGTGAGATCACGCCATTCCACCCACACCATTTGAGTATAATATTTCGTTCACACCCCACCTGCCGGGGTACGTGTGTCCCGGATGCGATACCTGGATGGGATATATAAAATATACCCAAAGTAGCTTGGTGTACCAAATGTTCACCACGAGTGGTGAACATTTGGTACACCAAGCTACTTTGAGTATATTTTATTTATACCATGATCGTGAGATTATTAAGAGTGGCTATTATTACTGAACAGCAGACGCACAGACGTGCGAATCTGTTTTTGTTTACATGAGCATCGGTGGGCGGTACTTCCGCTGTCAATTTTAGCGCCGAAACGAAATGGAAGAAGAAACGGAGCCTTTTTCGTTTTAATAACATTAGAACATACTATTTCGAGTAATGGATGCTTTATTAACATGAGACAATACATGTTTGTTAATTCTTGGTGTTTTATGGCGTAAACTCATTTAAAAACGTAATAAATAATTGCCACTTTTATTTTACTCTTCGCGAAGCGACGTGAGATAAATTTAGACTAGTTTGCATTCAGGTCGACGTCACCAAAGGTCAACCTTGATGAAGTTCTACTGCAGGTGTTAAATTTAAAAACTGAAATCCAACTGCTGGCGTGTGTAAAGCTAACATTTATGTCACAGGCTTTTTATATATAGATGAATAGGTTATCACGGTATAAAGAAATTTATCACACACCTTTTAATGTGAAACACGGAATTTCCGTTGTTCTGCCTGTACGATAAAAATAAAGTTGTATCGCACATGTGGTGATACAAAACGCGTTCGATTTCATTTCCAACGTAAACAGAGAAGGAACCCGTCTAAATAAATCACGCCAATCATTAATCGAACGCACCTGAGACCAGATGGCTTGGAAATACCAAGTTCCTCATTTAGATTTGTTTACCCGGGATATTTAAACAAGCAAATTCGAGACAAAAATCTACAAAATAAAATAGCTTTCTGACTGCTTGTTCATTGACAAATACTTTCCATAACTGGTCATATAATGATGGCGTGTGCTAAACTTATTAGCTATTTAAAAAGGTTTTGTTGTGTTATTCACTGCAGTTTAGTCAATATTTGAAGTTCGATCAATCTGACCGTGACACTGATCGTCGTCAATTGGTTTCGACCAATTAAATGCCGTAAAAATTAAAAAACAAATTAGGGTTGTTACCTCGCCTACTATCAGCGATGTCTTGTGGGTAATAAAGGAAACGCAGCAGTTATCCGGTTAAAAAGTGCTTTCATTTCAATTTTCGTGTCGACTGGTTGTTTCGTTAAGACTAGAATTCTTGTCATGAAGTGCGCACAAATAGCACGTTGATCTGCGCGTTAATCTATGAGTTATGACCATAGTAAGGCCATCAAATTCTGTACATATGGTTTGTGCACAAGCAATGTTTCAGCCAATGGACCTAACCCGGAGGTCCATTGGCAGAAACATTGCCTGTGTTTGCTGTGAGTACCCAGGCGAACCTGCCGTGCTTTGGATGCCATTCGATATGACAATTGTGTGCAATTCCTACGCGCAATTCAGCCTAGATAAGCGCACAGTTCGTGACAGGACTTCTAGTTTTAACTGTACATGGTATGTGTGTGATAAATACAGAACCTTACCTTCGTTTGAATGGGTTAAGAAGTATCGCACTAGATTGCTTTGGCCCAGTATATTACGACAGCAGAAGGTCAAAGCAATCAAGTGCGATAATTCTTAACCCATTCAAAAACATGTGCGTTTCTGTATAATTCCCATTATATACTAAACATTTTATGACCCTTTCAGAAAATGTTTATTGATGATATCAATCAACAATCAACCCACCTTCATGTAGAACGACTGATACATGACCAGTATTCGAAGCCATATGATGTCACGCGGGATAAAAAATGAGCTACGATGTGTTATGGGAATCGGATAGGGATATCACAACATTGGGGCAAGATATTTGCTCCAGACACACGACTTGCCTCGTGGCTGGTCCAAATATCTAACCTCTCGGGTGAGATGTTCCCATACTTCACTCACATCCATAATTTGTTTTGCTATTGGCGCCTTTTACTACTTGACATACGAATCGGCCGCATCGGCCCTTGTAATTTTCAAACGCGGTGGCGTTGCGGTAACCGGTTCTCGTCAGATCACCGAAGTTAAGCAACGTCGAGCCCGGTTAGTCCTCGGATGGGTGACCGTCTGAGCGATCGATTCGGATTCCCGCGTTGTGTCCTTGGGCAAGGCACTTAACCCCGATTGTCCACATGGGGGCACGATGACGCCGTGTACTCAGGCGTACTGCAGGTCGAAGTGCGCATGTCTTCAACCAATCTAAACCTGCCTGTGCTGCAATGCGGAGTTACGATGTTGGGGGAGCTGGCAGCTTCTCGTCGTTGCTCGGTGGTTCTCTCTGGGTACTCTGGCTTCCTCCACCCTACTGTCTCGGTCATGATTAGCCACTGTGCATAAGTATGTGATCTTAAACACCAATAAATAAATAGTACGGTCGTTGTGGACTGTTAACTTTTCACGTGTGGGCAATATTTCCACGGACGTAATAATATCAGAATCCAAACACTAATTAGAGGAATAATGGTGAAAACGTTAATTAAGGAAGCACCGGGTACACCTCGGTGCTTCATTTATTAAAATTTTGATAATGATGATTTTTATCACCTTGTAAAAGCATGCGTAGACATCACCGCCCACGCGGGGATTACGACCACTCCATGGCGACTGTACTGTAGCAGTCCAAAAAACAAAGATTTTCAAAACATTTCCACAAAACCATATCATATGGTTTTGTTGAAATTTTTCAAAACTTTAAAACACAAATATTCAGAATAACAGATTTTGTTATCGTCTGCGTTTAGTAAAGGGTTAACTGGATGTGTTCGAAATGTTAAAATTTTAGGACAGAGTTATTTAAAATAAAAACAGCGAGAAAAACGATTTATCATATGACTCGTCCGTTTTGTTCACTTTAAAACATTTGATATTTTGTTTTCATATTAATCTGTGATAAATAAAGCCTTCCGTCAATTTCATTGGTCAATTTCAAAACTAGACAATTTGATTGGCTGAACAAAATACAACTGGGTTACATTTGCATAATTTCAGTAGGGAGAATTTACGTTAGCTGTCCTATTTAGGGTGGGTTATATTGTATTAATCTTTTACCTACAAGAAAAACGCCATTCTTTTTTTATATTTTCACTTTTTGCTTCCCATACACGACGAGCTCGTTCCAATGAGGGGTCATAACCTATGTTTTGGAAGCAAAAAATGAAAATTTTTAGTTATACGAGGATGTTTTTTTCCACGTGCCGTCTGCAACCCAAGTTAGGTGATGGGTTAAAAAGTCATACTAAGTGGCTAATTTGTGCGTGTGTGTGTCATATGATAAATAGAATATGGAATGAGTGTTTTCTCATATAATATTTATGAAACTCGTCCGAATTTTCCGTTTGGGCTCGCCAGAGGCTCATCAAAACGGAAAATTCTTAAATATTATATGAGAAAAACACTCATTTCATATCCTCTATTTATGGCACGTCTGTTCTATGTAATCCACATCTACAGCAACACTAAGCCATACGGAAAATGAAGGTCTGTTCCGCACATATGTCCGGAACTATTCTTTTTCTTTACTTTATTACGCTCAAACCATATTTATGGTACATGAGGTACAGCAAATAAAATAACATCAAACAATTAGAATGAGGACAATGGAGCAGGGACACAACGTAAATAAAGGGGTGCCCCTATATTAATGGTATTGTTGGTAGGTGAATTATAGTGAGGTGGGTATGGGGTGCGGTCAGAGTTTTACAAACCTATATTCCATGAATCTGGAGTGGATTTCGTGTAACAATTCGTCCCATGAGCGCACCAAGGCGCTACTGGCAGTCTCAGACTTCCAGATGTCGTCCTGGTGCACCCAGGAGGGGAACTGATTCTGTATGAGGACAGCCTTTTACTAAATGTCACGACCACTTGTCAGGTTGCGGAAGTCGTTGATGGACTATTTGTAATTTGTAAATGTGCATCGCAATTACGATCTAAATCAATGGCGATAGCTAAAAAGCGTCCCCTGAATTCCAATGTGTTCTCTGTGCCAGTAGGCACAGAAAACTCATTGGAATTCAGTTGACGAAATAGTAACACGCGTTCCCCTCGCAAATTTGGTTGGCGATAAAATGTGTTCTTTTTGTTGATAGTTGTCAAATGAATTGCTAAGTGTCCTTCTAATAATAGATTTTATAGTCGTGAAGACGTGTAATAAACACAGAACGACACGAATGTGTGAATGGGTTAAACGATATGGCACTTGTGCCATCGCGGAAGGATAAAACTCGAGCCCTGCTGCCTCTCGTTCTATCCTTCCGCGCTGGCACTCCTGCCATATCGATTAACCCACTCACACACGCGTGTCGTTCTGTGTATATATTACAGAAAAGTGCAGAATGAAAAACCGGAAAATTAAGACAATGTTAGGGCTCTTAATTGTGGTTGTAATGCCTGGCATAATGTAATATTAAATTGATGACGTGGCAATACATCGCTACACTGCGTTATAATCCTCCATGCCAGATAAAAGTTTGAGGCATTTAGTTCACCATTAAACAGTAACTATTTTGAGGGGTATTTCATCTTCATATTTCATTTGTGGCTGTTTTATATGAAGAATAAAAGCAAATTACCGATTTTGCAATTTCCTGCTTCCGCTTTGAAGAGGCTTCTTCTGATATTGGCCTCAGTTTGGTTTCACTCAGCTGTCGTATCACCTTCAACATGATTATTTTGTTTTTCGCCTGAAATGGAAAACAAGAATCCTTTAAAGGGGAGAAAATTAAATTATTCCATCACTTTAAGCCATCGTCTCTTCTTCACGTTTCTCGGTTTCTCTTTGTGGTGAATATATCAAAGATTGGGTACTTGGATTAAAAATATGTATTTAAGTACCACAGAGAGTGGGATTTTTCCCAAATGGTGGTATGACGTGGGAGTACTGAATAACGTAGCAAGAATTATTCGGTTTGAAGGGGGCGCGGTGGCTCAGTTGGTAGAGGTGCAGGCTGTAAGCCGAGAGGTCCTCGGTTCGAATCCCACCTGCGGCAACCGCGTTGTGTCCTTGGGCAAGACACTTCACCTCCATTGCCCACGTGGGGGCACGGTGACGCTGTGTACTAAGGCGTGCTGCACGTCGATGGTGCACCTGTCTTCAACCAATGCTAACCCTGCTTGTGTGGAGTTAGTATGTTGAGGAGCTGACAGTTGCTCGCTGTTGCTCGGTGGTTCTCTCCGGGTACTCCGGCTTCCTCCACCCGTAAAACTGTTGTGGTCATGATTAGCCATTGTGCAGAAATATGTGACCTTAAACACCAATAAATAAATAATTCGGTTTGAAAAATGTTGGAAGTGGTGTAATAACAGAAACCGAGAACCGTGAAATACAAACTGCTGAAACATTCCATTCAATATCTGTACAACTTCATTAAAACGTGGAAATGAGAAAGGGGTGGGTGGAAGAATGTCGGGGCCTAAAAAAATGTAACTTAATGTTAACTGGTTTATTTTCTCCCAAACCTTTTAAATATCGATTGATATCATACCGAATACACGATGGATGGAATTTCCAGGCATCCAAGGACTCGAATTTTGTGAAATTGGCGTGAAAAGGGAATGATTTATACGGGAGAGATTCCATGGCTGACAATCAATTTTCGTCATTGGAAGAGATTTATAGCATCCCTTAATTTCGTAAAACTGTTAGTAAATTTAACACTAAGAATGTGGGATTTTCAGATTGAAATGTCAAAATGTTATCGAATTTGTATCGTCGATCTGAGCATCATTTCTCAAACTCCGGATGGTGTGCGCAGTGCAATTATACGGAAGTTGTTTTTTTTTACATTTTTTTCCCTAATGAAATTGAACTTTTGATGAATAATCTCTGTTGGAAGCTTCTTTGAAAGTAAAAAAACGGCGTTTGCATCATATTTTTCTACCTAATAACTTTTTTCTGTTCAGTGTATCAACAGGGCACGCATCGGGAGATAAAATATGGACACTGTCATTTCCATAACAAATTGCAGTTTACTGTAAAAATACATTCGCTAAACAAAAAAACAAAGTCGACACATAGAATTGGGAGATTCGATACTGATATATATACGTAATGACGGAACTACTTGCTTCTGATTATACTGCCAAAAAGCCAAGTTACGTTTTGTTATTTTTAATAAACGAAAACCACAGACAGCTCCGGGAGCTGTCTGTGGTTTTCATTTATTAAAAATGACAAAGGGAAACTTGACTTTATTTTCCACTGATATTGGAAACAGGAGTTTTCACAACAATAACCTGCTTCTGAATTGGCCCTTCCTCGCGCGTTTAATAATTCCAAGGGAGATAACTTTATCGATAGCCGATTTTTATGGACGGTAAAAATCATGGATGCACTAAATTAGCGCAACTCGATGCTCTGCTAGAAAACTGGACCACGAGTGCTTTCATAAAAGATTTTATCTGCGATTCAATATATAAGCAACACATTGGCTGTTATTCCGTTGCCCATATAACTATTATATGTGCGGGTCATAACCGATTTTTTTCTGAAACCGCCATCTAGTTCAATTCCAGCAGGCTATATCTAGTTTCTTTAAAAGTTGTAGGTGTCATGATGAAGATCTTGTTTTCATAGTAAGCGCTTTTCATTCACCGAAGCGCAAACACTTCGGTAAAGACCTTTTTATATAAAAATATGCACTCTCCAACATATTGAAATACAAACAATAGCTGTGAATAAATCTGATTAACAGTAATATAGCATTCTTTTGGATAAACCTGACAGTCTACGTCAACTATTTCAAAATAATATGGTTTTACGCAATTTAAAGTGTCCAGATTGAGATGTGTTACCATCGGACAACCCAACAGGATGGAAATAAATTGATTTACAGTAGGGAACAACCCTTCGTAGCTGACGTTAACCCGGAGTTAACCACGAGACTGGCTGCGTGGATTGGACATAGCTGAACGGTCGTTCAGTGACCTGACCTATTCTGGCGAGATATTAACACGGTTGTGTACCATATTATTGCTCATGAAATGCTATTGCATGCCACATTATTGGAAAAGGGTTCCTAGAGCGCTTTCCGAGAGTGTGCCACTCCAGTACCCTGTCTATAGTTTAATGATAGAAACTTCTGACATTCCTGGTCAACTTTGTTAGGGTTCCATGTTTATTGGATTTTGCTTTGTGTACTTCCAGGGCTGTTTTTAGCACTAGCACATTTGTTTAATGTGGAAGTTTGACGGGAGAGAAAATGTCGTTAACCGGTCGATCATTCACATGAGTTTGGTTTATGTAATGCTGTTCTCTGCAGGCTATTAATCTCAGAATACAAAGAGTTCGACTTTCTTCAAGAAATGACACAAAAAGTAATTACCATGGCCAAAATAAAACTCGCAAGCATGGTTACAGAATGAAATCATCCTAGGTTGAATCTTTTCTACACGTATTTACCCATGTTGTTAACTGGTAGAGTGCTGAATTATTCTTGGTCATCAAAATTTGTTTATGTATCTTTGCCTTGTTACAATTTATGAGAGAGTGCCAATAGGCACTCTCTCATGAATCGTAACAAGGCAATCCTGACAGACAAAATTATTTAACTTCAAAGGTAATATGAAGCGCAGCCACCAAAAATGATGCCTTCAAGTTGAAGCACCTGCACTTCAGAATAAAGCCCAAATATGGACTTCCAGCACTCTACCAGTTAACTTGGCGGAATTTCCACTCCGGTGGCATTTAAGCTGTTCATTGCATCTAGATTCATAAGTCTGAGAATATCATGTTCACATATAAACTGGGACATCAGTTTGTTACTCTTGTAACTCTATCTGACACTATTTGGAGCTTGATTAACATTTGGTTTGAATGGGGTAAAATATCGTGTTTCTTAGGTTGCGGGAGCCCAGTATGAGACAACACACCGCTGAGGTTTCACTAAACAGAGAAACAATTTTGCATTGTGTGGGGACATCTACGCTCTTAAATCAATTGGGTTAAAAGTCAACCCAAATCAACTGGGTTGAGTGAATATGAACCCATTTGGGTTCATATTCATTCAGCCAATTTGATTTGGAATGGTATTTAACCCAACTCTTACAGGGTGTAAAGAAAAGGATACTTGCCGCTTATTAAATGTTGCTTCTAATACTGTATCCAGTGGGAATTTGGCATATTGGTAATTCGCAACTTCTTAACAATTCAGTCGGCAAATTTCCACTATACCCATAAAAGCAGTAATTACAGAAAGGTTTAATATATTTTGTCTTCCCCAATAAACAGACTTATAGGTATTGAAGAGCTCTTTCCAGCTGTGCTATAAACTGTATTCCGAAAGACACCAATTGAATGTCGGTGTTATTTCAATTGAAACATGTTCATCCAAAATATCATCCGTTTAGTCTGTTTGATAAATGTTTAGTCTTCACCTTAAAGATCGTCGCAATAAAGACACCACGTACTTTAAAGTAGCCATTCAGGTCTCGTGTTATTTCTTTTACTTTTAAAGCAAAGCTTGGGTTGTGGTGGGGGTGGGGCTTGAGCCACCATGCCATTTTTGCATAACAGTGTTCAAACTATTTGGCAATAAAAAAGGATTGAGATTCGACATCGCCTTTTGGGGTGTAAACGTCGCTTTGTGGTAAAGATCCACCATACATTTGTTGTAAATTCATCTAAAACCTTGCCGCCATTCACAGTTAATCAACAAACGACTGAGCCGGGAGAACACTAGAGCAACGGTAAGCGCATTAATCTTTAGATAAAAAGTCCAAAGCTTTATTACTGACCCGCATTATCTGATTTGCAAAGTGTTTAATTCCGATCGTTCAAGTGAGAGAACAGTGAACTAACGCGTACAACATGTCGGTGGTACACCTGCCTTTAAACAATGGTGTCTCTGCTTTTGCCGGGTTAGTAAAGTTGATGAGTCCGACAGATATTTGCCGCAACACAGTTCTTTCTGGGCACTCCGGCTTTCCCCACACATATACCTCCCCGACAACGAGGGGACAGTTGTTGAAAGTCTCGTTAACTCCCAATAAAACAACAAAATCGCAAGAGCGGGTGGAGAACGTATGGTGTACAATTAAGTGTCATTAGTGGACATCCCGTTGAGTTTAGTTCGCTCCTTGAATGCAACAAGGTGCCATCTGCAATGCTGCAACATTGCAGATGGCGCCCTGTTGCATTCAATGGGCGATGTACAAGTGAAAACATGCAAAATATGACAGTGCATGTATATTTGCCTTTATGTTTAGGAAAGAGGGCGCGGTGGCGTTGCGGTAACTGGTTCTCGTCAGATCACCGAAGTTAAGCAACTTTGAGCCCGGTTAGTCCTCGGAAAGGTGACCGTCTGAGCGATCGATTCGGATTCCCGCATTGTGTCCTTGGGCAAGGCACTTAACACCGATTGTCCACATGGGGGCACGATTACGCCGTGTACTAAGGCGTACTGCACGTCGATGGTGCGCATGTCTTCAACCTATCTACCCCTGTCTGTGCTGCAGTGCGGAGTTACGATGTTGGGGAGCTCTCGTCGTTGCTCAGTGGTTCTCTCCGGGTACTGCGGCTTCCCCCATCTGTAAAACTGCACCGGTCATGATTAGCCATTGTGCATAAGTATGTGACCTTAAACACCAATAAATAAATAAATAAATAAATAAATAAATAAATAAATAAATAAATAAATAAATAAATATGTTTAGGAAAAATTCATATCTGAAGACCCAGACTCCAGACTTAAGTAGTTGTAAATCTAGTTCAAAGTTTACGAGGCGACCGATATATGACAACTCGTTAGATAGTAAACCACAAAATCTGATTTCTTATTCCGTTATAACGATCCGAGCGTAAAAAATATACGAAGTACTGTGTTGGAGGGCATTGTGTACAATGTACGGCTGAATAGGGGAAACCTAGCAGCGTTAGATGAGATGTATTGATCGTGTGATCTCTGTAATATCATTATATAGAGTAGAGTTGTACAGGGTTGTTAGAAAGATTCTAATGAATAGAGGGATCAATTAGAACATCTATCATATCTCTAGAAGGAAACCATTGACCCGATAGAGAATTCAATTGAAGAATTGGCGAACAAAATCGGAGAATTTAACATCACGCTCAAATAGGTATTTACATAGTGACTTTTACCGGAATGTGCAGTTTATATGGCGCAAAATGATTATTTTACCCATACAGAAAATACAGTGAAAGAAGAGATATTCAATATTCTGCCGGTATGGGGCTTTCCTTTACCCAACAAATGATTTGTGTACTACGATTATCCGCTTTCAAATCTGTAGTTAACCCTTTACCTAACACAGAAAAACAGACGACACTTACAACTAAAATTCTTGAATAACTTTTTTTTTTCATTTTTTATCACAAAAACATAGCTTATGACCCCTCATTGGAACGAGCTCAGCGAGCTCGTTCCAATGAGGGGTCATAAGCTATGTTTTTGTGATAAAAAATGAAAAAATAATGAAAATTGGATAGTATTTTTCGTGAATAGCGCTGGCCGGTTTTGGCCGTTGCGTTGGGTAAAGGGTTAAGGCAGATTTATATCATCGATAAACCTCCTATAGAAACTTTATTTCCAAAACAGTATAATGACTACACACCACAACCACATTGAATAATATGTTTTTAAAACAGAGTTTATTTTTGAGAGGCGCTACAAAAATGTAGCTGTAGATAGGTAGACCCCGTCCCGTCCCGCCCCTCCCGAACAGATTTTCTTTCATTTTATTCAATTAATGGAAAAAAGTATAAGCATACTTGCATCGTGAAGTTCATGCAAAATGTACAGTGGATAAATTTTCTGAACTATACTTTTCAATTACTGAGTTGAGACCTTGCCATTGCGTTCAGTTTATTATTCTCTTTGAAGGAAAATGTTGCCCGAAGCATATTTATTTATATTTATTGATTGGTGTTTAAGGTCGCATACTTATGCACAATGGCTAATAATGACCGTGTCAGTTTTACGGGTGGAGGAAGCCGGAGTACCTGGAGAGAACCACCGAGCAACGACGAGCAGCTGCCAGCTCCCCAACATCGCAACTCCGCATTGCAGCACAGGCAGGGTTAGATTGGTTGAAGACATGCGCATCATCGACGCGCAGTACGCTTTAGTACACGACGTCATCGTGCCCCCATATGAACAATCGGGGTTAAGTGCCTTGCCCAAGGACACAACGCGGAAGTCCGAATCGATCGCTCAGACTCTCACCCATCCGAGGACTAACCGGGCTCGACGTTTCTTAACTGCCCGAAGCAATGATATAGTCCGAATGACTCGCCGTTCTGCGAATAAAGGTAAATCGGGGGTGGGGGTGGGGTGCTATGGTCTCAACTGTGCTGTACCTGATACCCATTGGCACGTTTGGTACTATACATTATGTTTTGTGTGAAGACGGAATTGACTGTAGACAGGTAAACGATATTATATAACGACTGTTGTGTGTATTCAAAGTTGAGAAATGTTCTAAATACATAACGCGTGGAATCCCATTATGCGCAAGAACATCTTGTAAGGACGCATCTGGTTGGACGTTATTCGTCTGAGTAACGTTGTAAAGTGAATGAAATCATCGACACCAAACTGTGTCAAGGAAGAAAGTTATGAGACCGCAGAAGATGATAACCTTTCTTCAACTCTTTTGGCGCGACAGGCGACTAAAGTCGACAGACTGCAGACCGCGGAAAGGTACTGCAGTAGTCATTTTAGCCAACTGTTTGCGTCCATTTTCAAGTGCTTTTAACCTTTCACCCAACGCAGACGATATCAAAATTTATTATTTTAAATATATTTTTTTCAAATTTTTCAAAACATTTCAACAAAACCATATCATGTGACCCCTCGTTGGAACGAGCTCGACCAGCTCGTTCCAACGAGGGGTCACAGGATATGGTTTTGTTTAAATTGTTTGAAAAATAACTGCTGAAGTTGCATATTACGCGGGGATGGGAGGATGCGACCGATTCGTTGGCTAAAGAGTTGAACAAACATTTGTATTTCCATGCTTCATGCACCATTTATGTCTTATCCATGAACAACGATATCGTCCCTTGAAAGTATAAAGGTGCCATTTAAATATATCCAGGAAATCATTTGAAAAACTGTCAATGAGATCATTAGAACATCTTTTAAAATAATAACGCTTTAGTCTAACAACCTATACTTTTTGTAAAATTTCTGATGAATATTAGGCGCTAAGAATTCTGTTTCTCAGATTTTTCCCGCCTCAAAAGAGTTAAAAATATCAGCTTCATTCACATAATCCAAGTATAATCGTGGTATAAATACAGAACGCAACTCGGGTAATGTACGGGGGACAGGAATCAGCGATCCTTGATGAGGCTTTTTCTGTGTTTTTCCAGCCCCAAAGGATTGTAGGATTAATTTAGTGCGAGGGTTTTGATATATTTTTTGGTTATTTTCACCATTTGTACCAGGGGCGTAGAAAGCTTATAATATTGGGGGGGGGGGGGGGGGGGGGGTTATTGTAAACGGGAGCTTGTAGGGAACAGCACGGTCGCCTTTGGCGGCCCGCTTTGCGTAGCCAAACCTGGGGGAAGAGTGCGGGAAGAGGATATCAGAAACATTTGTGAAATATGAGCTACTGAGAGCTCATTTCCTCACATCTCAAGTGAAAAAATCAATGTATCGCTGCTGTTAATTTTTGGTGTTTATACCTTTAACTAACATGAAAAGCAGACGACACTTGCAAAAATAATTCTTAAATAACAATTTTTTTTTAATTTTTTGTCTCCAAAACATAGTTATGACCCCCTCATTGGAACGAACTCGTTCCAATGAGGGGTCATAACCTATGTTTTGGAGATAAAAAATTAAAAAATCATGAAAATTAATTGGCGATTTTTGAGAATAGCGCTGGCCGGTTTTTCCCGTTACGTTTGGGTAAAGGGTTAAAGGAGGATGTATGCCAGAGAGGAAGATCTTAACCTGTTGAGCGTCAAATCAGTCAGTGACATCGGCTACCAACTTTTCTATGCACTGCAAATGGTGTAGATCATACAGTTTTTTTTGAGCGTCTGTATGATGTACAATATGCAGATGTATGTGGTTATTTTCATGCAGATAGAAAACTAGATATGATTTACAAAGTTTTGAAAATTGTTTTTTGGTGGGATAAATATCCCCTTATCCCTCCCCCCCCCCCCCCCCGGTTCTTACGCCACTGATTTGTACCACTTAACAGTGAGTTATTTGTGAATAAAACTATTGAATTGAACTGGTTCTCTTTTAAAACACAAGACAATCTGCAAGAACTTAAAACGAAGGGAGAGTTCGATAAAGTTATTTTACAACGTTTTTATTATTAATTACTTTGTGTTTCAAAGTATTTTTTTTTTACCTTAGAATTATTTCATACAGAACTAAATAGTTGCATAAATACCAACTTATATTTTTCTTGGTCATGTCCAAGAATTTGAGCAAATTCAGGAAAATTTCATTAAATTAAAGGGAAATTATAAAATATTCACCTTCTTCGATTGAGTCCTGCCTCACTACTAAAATATTTAGTACATATCTTTAAAACTAGCAGTCCTGTCATGAACTGTGCGCGTATCTAGGCTTAATTGCGCGAAGGAACTGCGCGCAATTTCCATATCGAATGGCATCCAAAGCATGGCAGGTTCTCCTGGTTACTCAGAGCAAACACAGGCAATGTTTCTGCCAATGGTCCTCCGGGTTACCCGAGGTCCACTGGCTGAAACATTGCTTGTGTACAGGCCATATGTACAGAATTTGATAGCCTTACTAAGGTCATAACGCGTAGATTAACGCGCAGATCTACGTGCTATTTGTGCGCATTTCATGGCAGGACTTCTGGTTTTAACTGTAGTTAACCCTTTGAACCCACGCGGCCGCTTTTCCGGCCCAGAAGCATGATACGTCATAACTACTTTAAGTCGGATGGCTATTGAATGAATGAGTGGGGTAGACCAGTTAATATTTTCAACGTGCAGCCTCATGGCTGCACGTTGAAAATATTCATTGGTCTACCCCTAAATAATCAATATGGTCTCTTCCAGTTGCTGCCATTGAACTGACATGGGAAATACCACCATGTTTCGAAGGGTTAATAGTAGAAGAGTAATAAAGAAACCACACTCCTACAAATAGGCTAAATTCTTTTAGGAAAGATTTCTCTATGCCAGATTCTCATGAGTTTTGCATCAAAACAAGTCATGGCTGTTTTTCAGCAGCCATGGCTTGATTTCATAAGAAATTGAAAAGAACACCTAGCTGGTTTGGAGTTAATCCAGCAGCAGTGTGAGAAAACTGTTTTTGTGCGAACACACTGTTTGCGCAAAGATGCAGTGTTGACGTTTCACAAAACGATCGAATATGCCCGACGCTATTTAAGATTTATGTTTTCCTTTTCGTTTTTCATCTCGACTACAGGGCATGGCGGTTTACTAGATGGAGTTCATCGTTCCAATAAGAAATTACACGCAAGTACTTGTATGAAACAAAACGAATTTGGCTTTCTTTGAGTGAAAAAATGTTGGTTCAGTTGTTAAGAACTTGCGATTTATGTGAAACCTTAAGGGCAAGAAATACCGGATAACTTGCAAATATTTTTAAACAGTACGAGACATGTGCTTCAGAGTCAAACCAGTCTGGCGTTTGAATAATCTATTTTCGATTTCCTGCGAACCGAGAAAGCATATTGCGAACTAAAACTCATGAGAAGTATTGTAAATGTATTACTGAGCAACAAATTTGAAACATTTCGGGAAAGTCACATAAAAATTAAAATTATTTTTCACAACCATTTTCATATTATACTTTTACCAACACAACATTTGAAAGGAAACAGGAAAACGTCTAGAAAATACACAGATCGACACACGCGTGTGAATGGTTAATCGATATGGCACGAGTGGCAGCGCGGAAGGATAAAACGAGAGGCTGCAGGCCTCGAGTTTTATCCTTCTGCGATGGCACAAGTGCCATATCGATTAACATATTCACACGCGTGTTTCGTTCTGTGTTTATTATTAAAAACAATTATTAGAAGGACACAGCAATTCATTTGACAACTATCAACAAAAAGAACACATTTTATCGACAACCAAAATTGCGAGGGGGACCTGTGTTACTATTTCGTCCTCTTGAGTTCCAACGTGCTCAATGTTCTTGCTGGCACATAGAAGACATTGGAACTCGGGGAACGATTTTCAGCTATCGCTAGCGATTCAAATTGCAACTGCGTTTCACGATTTGTAGACACTTCCAGTGAAATTGCGCTTCGATATAAAACTAGTCCGTCAACGATTTCCGTTCCGCACATATGTTCGGAACAGATTTTCATTTTTGCATGGTTTCGTGTTGCTGTAGATTTCGTAGGACAGGCCCGTAATAAAAACAATTCCTTTGCTTTGTGCAAACGCATCGCGCTGTCATCCGTGTTTTGGATTTCTTATCAACAATATGATGCAATGGCTTATTGTATTGGCCATTATGCCAAATCATTTTACTATAAATATGTGTTGGTACCTTTCCTAGACTAAAAGATGCCGACATGCTTTATTAACTCAGTAACCCATTCACTGATCCTCCATCTACCGGCCATCAGCAACAACCACAAACCTTGAAAGGCTGTGAACACTTCCCAAATATTTGTCATAAATCAGGTATAACAATTGCGGGAAAACAGTAAGGCGGTGACGGCAGCCCGAGGTTTGCGGTTATTTCGGTCACCATTTCCTTCCTTTCAACTAAACCAGCTGCGTCTGGCGTCTAACAAACCATCTAGAATGGATGGCATGTAAACCTCACCATAACACGTCTCGTGTTGATTGCTCTAAAATATTTGATTTTACCTGGCGTCAATTCAAAATATTTGTTCAAAAACAGCGTTTGCTACTGCGCCGTTAAAATGCGGTAAACGTACTGGAAACTGGCTGCATGTACGTTCACGGCGAAGGTCTACCTTAAAAAAGTTGCGGTGAAAATACTGACGTGACAACCGTTACTTATTCCTAGTTCCTTATTCGACATTCAATATCAACGATAAAATCGGTTGATAACGAATGTCGTATAAGAAACTGGGAATAAGTAACGGTTGTAATGTCCCAGGTGAAAATACCGTATTATACTACTTTTGTCAATGCCAGCCTATTTTTTGTTCGATTTTATTGCAAAAAGTTGGAGCTGATATTTGATTTTTCTGCATTACAAGAGAAGGCTGTTGATTAGTGAGACCGAGTAGACCATTTTTAATTTAAATGTTAATCACATTTTTTAGTTTAAAGGTAGGTTGGGATTGGTGAACAGGCTGGATCCTTTTTTAACATCTTCACCTTACAAGAACAATTTACAAAAGAATTTGAAGACGTGTGGAAATACAGGCGCATTGTGGTTTGGTTTGGTTTGAGTGTTTAAAGTCTACAAACCGGGGTCTTACTTCCACGGCCTTCATGAGTTATCGAGGCTTCGCTATCCCTCCACACGGGACTGTTACTGATTCATTTCCCTAACTCGGGGTATCACCAGAGGGGCAAAAAGTATTCGGAAGTATTAGGTGATCGATGTCGGGAGAATAATATTAGTTAAACAGTTTGTTGGTATCCTAATATGGTATATGTGGGATTCCAATATGGAATTAACTGACACCATATATACCATATTAGACCACCAACAAACTGTGTAACGAATATATCTTACCGACTGCTGCATCGATGCACAGAAATAATAACAACAGCGATCAAAATTAAATGAGAGAATTCTCACAATGTGTTCACGTGTCTTTGACTTGTTACAATTTATGGGAGAGTGCCGACAGGCACTTTCCCATAAATTGTGACAAGGGAAATTCATACATACCAAACAGTTTCATTTCAAAGATAACATGACACACATTCACAGAATATGACGCCTTTTAAGTTGACGAACCTGCACTTCAGACCAAATATGGGCTTCCAACACTCAATCTTTCAACTTGAAGCGTTTATCGGCTGCCGCCATTTTGAATAATCAATGAACAAAGGGGAGATTACCCGTAGCTGTCAGCGTATATTGATGTTGACAAGCAGTATATGGTTTTATATGCAGTCTGCTTGTGACGTCTTTCAACCAATTAAATTCCCAGATACTTGTAGGAGGTAAGATATTAACTTTATATTCTATTTCGAGTTCATGGACGTTGTATCGGGGGCAACCTGTTCTGTGTTGAGCTGTGTGTTTGTATTGTCAATTTTGACACGTCAAGATTTATTGGATTTAATTTCGGGTTATTGCAGACAATTTCTAATGTTATTTCTTTATATATGAGTATTCATTAATTGTCTGGGTACAGAAATACATCTAATTTCCCCTGATTCTTGAGTACCGTGGCAGTTGATGACATTATTGCTTCCAGTTATGTCTGTCCAGACTACAGGTCTCGTGTTGTATCAATCACGCATGGACATTAACCAAAATCTGCGAGACAGCGACATGAAATTAAATTGCCTCATAATTAGAAAGCTTTATGTACAATACCAAAATATGTACGAGACATTTTTAAGCTTTAGTTGGTGTCTTCATGGTTTGGAAGTCCAATCTGTGGATTTAGTGGTCGTCGAGAAAATGAACATGTACTTGTCTCTGGTACTACAACAGCACGCCTGTGGAACCAGGGATGGGCACAGGGGCAGGTTTCATCTACGCATTTTTCTTCACCAGGTATGCAACATGATCAAACTAGACATTTAAAATATGAACGCAGGCAGGTATGCCATTAGCGTCTGTCGGAGAGTGAGTTGTCGTTCTTGGACTGAAAATGAGTTGTCGTTCTTGGACTATTGGACTATCTACTTCCGGTTGGTATTTGCGACATTGGAGACATTACGACTGGATTTGATAGCACAGTTTTATTTTTCCTAGGGAAACCACGAAAACACTCCTGGAACCTTCTCCATCAACCCACCACAGTTGGAGTGGGTTGGTGGAGGTGGGTGTCGGGGTGTCCTTCCCTAGGCAAAATATGCATGGCAATCAATATGACATAGCAAGCAACATCGGCTTATACACTGCACATCACATAAAGAGACGACAGGACCGCTGACAACAACATTGTCGGTGTAATTATGACAGACAATTACGCACACAGCGTTAGGTTTTTCTTTTTTGTTTGATCGCAGTTTTGACAATAGCATAATTACGCTAACAAACGCACGCTCTGAAACAATGAGTTCCGCATACCGATCAGAAGTAATGCTAATTAGTATCCAGAGCGCAGAGGAATTCCTGTAATCGGGTGGAGATAACTTATTTTTCGATAGAGCATAAACATAACCGCATTGCGTTATCTGTAAACAAAAACAAATTTAGAACTGTTTGGCCAGTGAATAAAACCATCAGCCCTTTCGAGTGCTTCAACCAGTTTCTAACACAAAGGCTAGTGAGAGAAAGTCAAAAGGGCATTTGATAATATAAGATTATTATTTATGGCGCCACTGGCGTAACATCAAAGGAGGTTGTCATCAAAGAATACACATCGAATTACCGGTGGTTCCCCACCCCGCAGCACCTACTCACTAATACACATACCTGATGTTGCCATCGTCAGTCAAGACCCGATAATTAAATAAAATGCGTATTCCAGGATTAGTTGTTCAAGAATAAGCTCATGGTAGGTCTGATTTGTCTTTGGCAGTTATACTCTTAACACCCTCACATCCCACCCTCACAACCACTCATAATTCCAATCTGTTTCGGCAGGCCTGGCATTCTGAAAAATGCAAGAGGGCAAAAAATCGCTCTCCTCAATCAGCTTAGGAGAGCAATTAGTTTTACACAGCATTTCAAGTATCCAGTTGAACGAACTCATTGAAACTGAAACCAACAGACTACATCAGTGATTTTATTAACCTTACTAAGGTAAAGCGAAATCTCTTAGACATCTAGATGTCTCACTCAACAACCGAACACACACTTGACAAGACCTGTGTGTGTACCCAGACCTGTTGTCTAAGAAAGTCATACGCCTACCACTACCACCTTCAACCCCCTAAGGGGGGTTGAAGGTGGTAGTGGTAGGCGTATGACTTTCTTGGACAACAGATCTGCTTGAATCTACAGTCACATCCTGGTGCAAGTGCTTCAAGTGACCGGATAGTAGTAATGGTAGTATATTATAGTGTCAATATTCCTTGAATAATTACCACTCAAACTGTGATGTAAGTTGTTGAACTTAAAACTGACAGAAAAAAAATATTGCTGTGACCCATTTTGCTTCAAATGATTGCAACTGTGTTTGGGTATGGTTGCAGCCATTACCTTTTATCACTAAACCACTTTCAAAATGAAATTACGTGATGTTATGTGACTTCGAAGTTAAATTACATTTTTGCTTTACAACAAAAATTTAATGTGAGCATAATACATGTAATCTCAATCATCCCAGATCAAAATATTTAGGAGGGCAATTTTTCGCTCTCCTTAATTCTTTCAGGAGGGCAGTAAGGAGAGCTAAAAAATCGCTCTCCTGAAATTGCCAAGCCTGTTTCGGCGCCTCCACGAAGAAGGTTCAAGAAGTCCCTCAAACTAAGCTACAATCTCCTGCAACACCTGCGTCTATCCTAAGCGATAGCTATGTATCTAAGTGCTCCTTCCAAATTAGCGCGAAATGTCTTATTTCTGTAACACGTATCCCTATTCTACAGTCATACAGACCTGTAATAATTACACAGTACTATGTTAACAGAAGCGGTGTCTTTCGCGCTCCAGTCGCGATGTCTGCGCAACACACATACGCCAGTAGATCAAGATTACCCGAATAAAATACTGCAGATCGCATCAAGAAATAAACAAACGAAAATATCATTTCGGAATCATATCATTCTTGACAGGTGGAGATAATTTGTTATTCATGTAAACAGGTCACACAATGGTATATAACAGCAGGGATTTTTTTAGTGGAATGAAACAATGCAAAATGGTCAGGTAGTGCTTGTATATGTTTGGACAATATCATTACATTGCAGTGAATATATAAAACTCTCACACACAGTGAAACATGAAACAGAGTATCTGTTACCCATTATAATATACTTGCGAATGCTAATGATTTCAGAAAATAAACACATTTTGTTGCAATGAGTTTGGATTTTATTTCAGAAAATAAACACATTTTGTTGCAGTGAGTTTGGATTTTATTTTGTTTAAAAGCATCTGATTCTCCCGGTACAGCTGCGGTGCCCCCCCCCCCCCCCCCCCCCCCCCATCCACATAGACAAACACAGCAAAGCACAAAAAGAAATATCGTGGGAGGAAAGTACGGTATATTTGGATCCTGGGGGTGTTTTTGTAATAATCTTCTTCCATACTATTATCTGTACTTAGAACAATAACTTATTTGTAGCACCCGTTATTTCACATTATTTCAGAAAATTCCATGTAGCTCAGTGAGATTTGGTATCAGTTAGCATTAGCTGACATTTTTTTTTTAAAAGTAGGGCTACTGAGTGGTGATTCATCTAACCATATATATGAAAGGGTTTTGTGGCAATCGGTGTCATCAATGTACATGAAGTTATAGACGTGGAACAGGGCACATCAAGTTTTTAATTGTCAGCAGCGTGTTGCCCCCCGACATCCATACAACTGGTTTGTTTATTTATTTATTGGAGATTAACAAGACATTCGACAGGCAGGGTCACCTCGTGTCGGACAGTTTTACGGGTGGTGGAAGCCGGAGTACCCGAAGAGAACCACCGAGCAACTGTCAGACTCTGCAACGTACTAACTCCACAAAAGCAGGGTAAGATACGTGGATTGCTGGAACGTCTGCAAAATAAAAAAAAAACATGTCGCAAATCAACCAGCCTCTCCTCAACAGCATGGCATTAGGTCAATAAACCAGCTACAGTTAAAACTAGAAGTCCTGTAATGAACTGTGCGTTTATCTGGGGTTAATTGCGCGTAGGAATTGCGCGCAGTTGCCATATTGAGTGGCATCCAAAGCACGACAGGTTCTCCTGGTCAGTCAAAGCAAACACAGGCAATGTTTCTGCCAATGGACCTCCGGGTTACCCGGAGGTCCATTGGCTGAAGCATTGGTTGTGCACATGCCCTATGTACAGAATTTGATAGCCTTACTGTGGTCATAACGCGTAGATTAACACGTAGATCGATGTATTATTTGTGCGCATTTCATGACATGACTTCTAGTTTTAACTGTAGCTTTTCCCATCCATTACGATTGATGACGTGAAAGCTGTTACGTCATACGTCATGACGTTTTGCCTGTGGATATCGCAAAATAAATGCTGATAATTCAAAAAACGCCCCGGAAGAAAATATCAGAAGATAACAAAATGCGACAATACAGCAGCCATGACCAGATTTGATGAAAAATATTTTAAATTACTCAGTGGGTTAAGAGTTAATTAGAACAGGTTATGTTAATTCACCTTATTTTTCCAAGTAATACACGTGGCAGACTAATCGCCACTTTGTCTCTTATGATATTTGAAGACATATACAAAGGTTTTCGGTATGTTATACAGAGTATTGCATACCGCCAGTAAGAGTCACGAGCAACTTTACGCCCAACTGTTCTACAATCGGCGTTTGCGCTTTTAACTTGGGAAGCAAGAGAACCATGCTAGATAGACTCTTGCAAATTAAAAATTAAATTAAATTAAATTAAATCCAGCTGTACTGAGAAAGGGATACCCCAATTTTTAAGAGTGTTTGTGCGAGGAAAAGCAAAGCAAAACTGATTTGTTTCATAATGTCATTGATAAGGTTGCGATAAACACACTTCAGCCAATTAATATTGTTCGCGCGGTGGCGTCGCGGTAACCGGTTCCCGTCAGATCACCGAATTTAAGCAACGTCGAGCGCGGTTAGTTGTTGGATGGGTGACCATTTCAGCGACTGATTCGCACCCCGCGTTGACTCCTTGGGCAAGGCACCGATTGCCTGTACGGGGGCACGACGACGCTGTGTACTAATGCACGCCGACGGTGCGCATGTCTTCAAACAATCTAACCCTGCCTCTGTCGCGGTGCAGAGTTCATAGTTACGATGCTGGAGAGCTGACAGCTGCTCGTCGTTTCTCTCCGGGTACTCTGGCTTCCCCCCACCCGTAAAACTGTCACCGACATGATAGCGTCGGTGCCTGGCTGTTAAAATTTCGTTAAATCCTAATAAATAAATAATAAATAATTAAATTAATATTGTTCAATTTAGCTGGCGACATATGGTGATGTCAGATACTGATGGAAAGGGCTCCATGAGCTGTTTCCCACAATGCCTTACATCACCAAAGTCAGAGAATATAATTTTATCGCCTTCAGAAAAAGACAAACTGGAAAACATTTCTGAAACATGTTTACCAATAAATACAAGGGGTCTTCAAGTACAGGTTCAAGCCTTTCATTTAATGTCGAGTGATGTTGGGAAAAGAAATATTTATCACTCTCTCTCTCTGTTTTTGTGGCAAACGGCAGGCGACCGAAACAAAAGATCGCCAATTTGTAAAGGAGACACACGTCAACAACAGGTTTCAATGGAGTCTGATAAAATGAGGTATAGGCGAATATGAACCAATTGACAGGGACACTAAGTAGACAGCGGAATATGTAATTGGATAATGTTCTACAGTAAACCAAATTGGATATGATTTAATAAATTGAACCGTCAAGGAGTAGAGAAATATTTTTCTTTTATAGCGCATCTTTTATATTGATGAAAGGATGTCTGATTGCTTATTTCCAAAATGGATTGTGTCTGATTTTATGTACAAATATTACATGTCATCAATATTATATCCCTTTATTGCGCCAACTGTCAAAATAGATTTCCAAATCTCATTCGGCTCAGCACTGAGTCTCCTAGTGAATTGATTCGGTGGACCTTTAGATAAGAGAAATAAAAATATCCCAATTTCATCAAGCCACAATGTATCCTGTTCGAGGCGTTTTTTTCAGTAAGAAGCCGGCGGTGGAGGTTGGTGTGGAGGTGGAATTAATAATATTTAAGAAAGTCAAATATGGCGATTTTAGTATAGGAAAATCAGACCACGTGACTCGATCTTGAGCACCTGCTTGTGGGTGGGGGTATAGTATATCTAAATTTTGGAGACGTGGAGCCGACCTTCTGATACTGACTATATATTTCTGCCATGTAGGTAAGGATAGATGGGGACCGTTTTCTCTGAAGAAATTATTGAAGCCTTGGAATTATTTTGAATAGCTCGTCGATCTGCGTGTTAATATACGCGTTATGGCCATAGGAAGGCTATCAAATTCTGTACATATGGCCTGTGCACAAGCAATGTTTCAGCCAATGGACCTAACCAACAGTAAAAAATACCCAGTCAGACCAGGGCTGGAGTGCACAATCTATCTAGGCATAATTGCGCGTAGGAATTGCGCGCAATTGCCATATCGAATGACATCCAAAGCACGGCAGGTTCTTCCTACGCGCAATTACGCCTAGATAGATTGTGCACTCCAGCCCTGGTCTGACTGGGTATTTTTTACAGTTGGTTCACGTGTCTATTTTCATATGAATTTAGCCTGTGTTGAACGCCTTTCATTTACTTTCCATACTTCAGATAATGGGCTTCACGTATGCCAACCCTTTCAAAAAAAGGTGAAACCATTCAGGTCAGTGCTGTGGAATCACTTGGAAGAGCACATATTCATTATGAATAGACGTATTGGTAGACCAATTATGGCAGCGCGTTGAAAAAAAAATGATCGGTATTTAAAATAAATTAACGAAGAAGACATTAACTCTTACCCCAGCTCATAGGACAACAACATTTATTAATCTAAATATTATTTTATCATTTTTGTGCAAAAATTAAAAAACAACTTTTCACGTAACCCTCACTGAAACGAGCTCGATCCAGTGAGGAATCACATGACATGGTTTTGTAGAATTTTTTGTCTCAACTGTTCAATCTAATTTACGCGGGGAGGATGCGGCCGATTTGTCAGGTAAATGGTTAACCTCGCGGAAGTTGTGGGGACATAGAGATATTGGTCCGAGAAAAACGGTTGTCGAGCTCAAAAGGATCACATACCACGTATTACATATTCAAGTTGCAGCATTACTTCTATAAGTTATCTTCTCATGAACTAAGATTTAATATATTTATGTATCATTTTTCAAAAACATTCAATATATTGTTCTGTATAGGAATTTGAGAACACAGCTCCTCTGCGTTTTATTAACCTATCACTTCCAATAAGGCGTGCACATATTCCACTATTTTCAAAAGCGGTGCCCTCTAGTGAAACCATATCATCTTGCATTTGGTATTTGAGTAAAATTATTCGTTCCCTATTTCTTATTCTTGGGTATGCATTTTCTCGTAATATTTTGCATTGTGGTTGTATTATCGCCCATTTTTCAAAACAATAAACTGAGGTATAAACAAACCACCGTCAGTATAAGTTCCAGTTCTCTTGGATCCCACCCTGATGGGGATGCAGGCAACTGGCACTCAAGATTAGTGTAATTTCTGTGGAAATACAGGTACTGTTCATTAAGATTGAATAACAGTACACACTGAACACAATTAATTAATTTATCCTGTGGGAGCTCGGTGCCTTAGTGGTTACGGCGTTGGATTTCAAACCGAAAGGTCCACGGTTCGATCAACACATGGGGTAACTGCGTTTTGTTCTGCGCAATGCACTTAATCCCGACTGGGGGCACGATGGCGCTGTGTACTACAGTTAAAGCTAGAAGTTCTGTCATGAAATGCGCACGAATTGCTCGTCGATCTGCGTGTCAATCTATGCGTTATGACAAGAGTAAGGCTACCTAATTATGTACATATGGCCTGTGCACAAGCAATGTTTCAGCCAATGGACCTCCGGATAACCCGGAGGTCCATTGGCAGAAACATTGCGTGTGTTTGCTATGGGTAACCAGGAGAACCTGCCGTGCTTTAGATGTCATTCGATATGGCAATTGCGCGCAATTCCTACGCGCAATTACGCCTAGATAAGCGCACAGTTCGTGACAGGACTTCTAGTTTTAACTGTAAGGCGTACTGCACGTCGATGGTGTACATGTCTTCAACCAATGCTAACTCTGCGTGTGTGGAGTCAGTAGATTGGGGAATCTGAGAGTTGCTTGCCGCTACTTGGTAGTACTTTCCAGGTACTCCGGCTTCCTCCATCCATAAAATGTCCAACACGAGGTGATCCTGGCTGTAAAATGTGTCGTTAAACCCCAATCAAATAAAATAAATACATTCCTCCGGCATTGTTTCATTCACGCTAAATTCATTTTAGTATTTTAAAGCCACGCGCCATTGACGTGGCCCCGATATCGCTCTTATTTTTGTGTCTTCGCTTGTGAATGTGATAAATGCCGTGATGAATATTCTAAATGGAAAGACTCGAGGGGAAGACGAGAATCTCTGAATAAATTGTTGACAAGGTTGAAACTTAGTAATTAGGCCGTTCAATATTGAAGTATGGGGCGATTAAAAGGATCTGTGTTGCTCAGTTATTGGATTGTAGATCGATGTGATGTTTTACTGTCGCTATTAAAATGTATGTTCCTCGGCGGCAACATCAATATTTTATGATTTCATACTTCTTTAGATGATGAATAATGTTACCGAAGGCGAAGTAACTTTCTAAATATCAGAATGCAAAGAAGAGATTTCTTATTTGCAATCAGATAACGGATAATGTCTCCATGAAACCGGACAGAGAATTTTTATGCATGCAAACAAGGATAGATTTGTTCGCAGTGCGTACAATCTATGTCAGACAAAAAGAAACAAATTGTGTATTCAAAGTTAACAAAGTTAAAAAGAAAACAATCATTCTCAGCATTTAATCTTTTTTTGTGGGAATTGATCACGGAAATTTAAATGACAGGTAACAACCTTTATGACTTTGGAGTTTCTCCAACCCCTTTCAAACCAGTATGCACATATGTGTATGTCAAAAGAAGCTTGTCAACAAATGGGGCTGTTGGATTAAGTTATCATTCCCCCTTTCTCATTGTTCCCGCACCTCCTTGAATTCCTTGAAAGCCCTTGAATCTCAAAACACCCTCCCAAGGACCTGGAAACTCCTTGAATATTGAAGGCCATCCTGGAAACTCCTGGAAATGGAGTCGGCTATGCACGGACAGTGTTCTATTTCAAAATACTGTACATCTGATGTCCATTTTTTTACCGTTTTATCTAGTAGCAGATGACTCTTGTGAAAAAATTACTGTGAATTTGAACATTTTCATTTTTTCCAAAACAGAGGTTCTGACCTCTCATTGGAACGAGCGTGATACGCTCGTTCCAATGAGAGTCATAACCTATGTTTCAGAAGCAAAAAATGAAAATATAAAAAGATTGAACAGTGATTTTCAAGGAAAGCGTTGGCCGTTTTTTGTCCGTTAGCTTAGGTAAAGGGTTGAGTTATATTTTCTGTCTCTTGGATGCAAGTGGAAAACGTTTCCTGGGAAATCCTTGCATTTTGTCTGTTTTTCTCCTTGAAATTCCTTTAAAAAGCACTAAAAACCTCCTTGAAACTCCTGGAATTTGCTTAGAGGTTTGGTGCAGGAACCCTGTTTCTGTAAACTAAACATTGCTTCTTGAGTGGAACAGGGCGACATCAGCAATGCTGGCACCTCGTTCCACGCAAGTGACGATATGGATTTTCCCATTCACTATATTCCTTGCGCCAGCCAGGCAAACATGCGTACAGTACGTGGAGAGTGTATTGTAACTAAATCACCCGCGGAGTGGAGTTATCACCCAAACTATAACTTCCAAATTGCGTACATATGGACACAAAACACAAGCAATGTTTCAGCCAATGGACCTCCGGGTTTAACCCGGAGGTCCATTGGTTGAAACTTTGCCTGTGCTTGCAATGCTTTGCAACAAATTTGCAATTATTGCTTGGGTGGAATTTCCACTCTGCGAGTGATTTAGTGATAATACACTCTCCACGTACTGTAGATCGACTGACACGACCTGTTAACAGAAGAAACCCAAAATACCGAAGGTTTGATCCTGACTCGAGTCATCACATGGGCAAGCCAGGTAATTCCGTTTTACCAGACGAGGCACAGTAGCACTATGTACAAAGGCAAATTGCAGGTCGATGGTGGACTTGCGTTCAATCGCTACAACCTCTGTTTGAACCCGGATAGTAAGTTGGAGAGTCTGACAGTTGCTTGCCGCTGCACGGTGGTCCTCCCCATATATTTCAGGTTCCTCCACCAATAAACTGCCTGACACGAAGCGACCCTGCTTGTTGAAGGTGTCATTAAACCCCAATAAACAAACAAACAAATATTCAGCATCTGGCATTGGAAATGAGAAATACTGATGGAATTATTCGGGAGCATGGGGGTTAATGTTGTTGAGTAAATGTAACACGCAACCAAACAATGCTAGTTCAGTATAATGATCATACTTCCGTATTATCGGAAATGAATGTTTATCCAACCGGAAATAGCAGTATTTACAGACAATATCATCAACGGCTTGTCGTTCAACAGAAATTATCTTCAGTCTATCTACTGGGACACTGAAGCCATGGTAGGTATTCAGTGAAAAGATTAAGCTATATTTTAAGTCAGGCGTTATCTTTTCAGGCTTTTTTCTCTGCTGCATGTTAGTGCGAAAAGGCACCACCCTTTAACAACGGTGACGTCTAACTAGAGCTGAAACGGTTAACCGATTAATCGATTAATCAATGATCAACATCTTGATCGATCCAAGAAGTAATTGATCGGTTATACGTTACGTTTGAACTACGGTATTATATGGGTTAACAAGGAACAAACTTGCTCCAAAACAGGCAAACATTGTCACACTGACTCACATCAATTATATGAGACAGAGTAAAACATGTAAGTTACTTGCTGACATACTTGTTTACTTGCATGATCATCATACTGTATCAGTAGCTGGAAATTGTCATTCTTAACTCTTTACCCATTGCGGGTAGCAGACGATACTTGCAAAATAAGTTCATGAATTACTAAAAAAAAAACAATTTTGTCTCAAAAACATAGCTTATGACCTCTCATCAGAACAAGCTCAAATTGAAAACATAATAAATTTGAATGGAGAGTTTTGTGTATCGTCCTGGTTGGTTTTGTTTGCTACGTTGGGTAAAGGGTTCATGCTGTAAATCATCAACGGTATGGCAGTTATTCAGATATCTATTTGGACAAGTGATTAATCGGTTAAGCAAGGTTAACCAAGCGATTAATCGATCAAGAAAAAAGTCCTTAACAGTTTCAGCTCTAGTCATAACCGGGCAATGCCATCCACCAAAAATAATAGAAAAATGACCATTCAAATTGTTATTATATCTCTATTTTCTACCTCAAAACTTAACATTACCACTTTACCCAACGAATCGCCCACATCCACCCGCGTAATATGCAAATTCAACAGCTGAAAAAATAGTATTGTTCGAAAAAATTCAACAAAACGATATCATGTGACCCCTCTTTGGAACGAGCTCATCGAGCTCGTTCCAAAGAGGGGTCACAAGATATGGTTTTGTTGAAAGTTTTTGAAAAATATAAAAAAATGATATTTCAAATAATAAATTTTGAAATCGTCTGCGTTGGGTAAAGGGTTAACCCACAATTTGAATCAGTTTGTCGAAATAGTACCAGCGATGTGCCATAAGTTTTTTTTATAAGGCAAAAAATAAAATTATACCTTTATTCAAAACGTTGTTGTGCTACATGTAATGTCATTTTTTATTCGTTTTTTAGCGAAAGGGATGACCATGTTTATTTATTGATTGATTTATTTATTTTTTTTTTATTTATTTTTTATTTATTTATTTATTTGTTTATTTAATTAATCAATTCTTTATTTATCGGTGTTTAAGATCACATATTTCTACACAAATTCTAATCGTAACTGCAACATAAGTAAACAAAGCCTAGTTTAGTCAACCGTTTATACCTGTGCGCGGCCCATCTAGAGGACAAGATACGCTTTTTACTTTCATACATCAATTCAAGGTTGAAACGAGAGGAATTATCGACAGGAATGATCAGATTCTTATAAAAAGCGTATAATTTAAAGAAAATCTAGTGTTTTGGAGTGGATACTGAAAAATATCTGACTCGTGGCCGAGACAAATGGTTATTTTTGATCGCGAAAGAGCACGCGAAAAGTAAACATTTGTCTCGGTCACTCATGAGATTAATTTTCGGTATCCACTCAAAAAAGCTACATATCCTCTATTCATTTGTTTATGTATTGGTGTTTAAGGTCACATACTTATGCACAATGGCTAATCGTGACCGTGACAGTTTTACGGGTGGAGGAAGCCGGAGGATCCGGAGAGAACCACCGAGCATCGACGAGCAAGTGTCAGCTCCTCAACATTCTAACTCTGTTCAAGCTCCGCTCAAGTAGGGTTACAGCGGTTGAAGACATGGTCACCATCGACATGCAGTACGCCTCAGTACACGGCGTCATCGTGCCCCCATGCAGGCAACCGAGATAAAGTGCCTTGCCCAACGGGGATCGAACTCGGGACCTCTAGCACAGAAGCCTAACAGTCTACCACTGAGCCACCGCGCTCCCTGGATATCATTTATTTAGTCAGTTATTTTAATAGGTAGATAATACATTTCTAGAAAACACAATTGTAAAAGTGTTATAGTATTGGCCCCAGGTCTCCCGTACGGGAGACACGAAGACAAAAGGAAAGTGCAGGAGGTTGCGCACCCGAAACTACATTAAAACCTCTCTAGAATATTTCCGCGTTTGACATTGCTTGACATTTCCAAACGGACGAGTCACCTATATACATTTATTTATTATTTATTTATTGGTGTTTAAGGTCACATATTTCTGCACAATGAATAACCATGACCGCGACAGATTTTCGGGTGGAGGAAGCCGGAGTACCCGGAGAGAACCACCGAGCAACGGCGAGCAACTGTCAGCTCCCCAACATACCAACTCCACACAAGCAGGGTAAGCATTGGTTGAAGGCAGGTGCACTATCGACGTGCAGTACGCCTTAGTACACAACGTCACCGTGCCCCCACGTGGGCAATGGGGGTGAAGTGTCTTGCCCAAGGACACAACGCGGTTGCCGCAGGTGGGATTCGAACCGAGGACCTCTCGGCTTGCAGCCTGCACCTCTACCAACTGAGCCACCGCCCCCCCCCCCCCCCCCCCACCTCTATACAGTACGCGGAGAGAGGATTGTAACAAAATCGCCCATGGAGTGGAGTTATCACCCAGAATATCACTTTCAAATTCTGTGCATATGGACAAAAAACACAAGCAATGTTTCAGCCAATGGACCTCCGGGTTTAACCCGGAGGTCTATTGGCTGAAACTTTGTTTATGATGTTTATGCGTTACAAGGAATTTGCAAATATTTCGTGGGTAGAATCTCCACTCCGCGGGTGATTTAGTGATAATACACTCTACACGAACTGGAAAACGCTTTGAACAGGATAGGCCGTTTTTTCCATTCGAGGATCCCGATACGGCCTGGATTGTTAAAGTTGATGGTTTCTCTGCGATTTTGCATGATAGACCTATGAATATTTTCTACGTGCAGCCTCGGGGCTGCTGGTTGATAATATTAATTGGCCGATCCCAAATAACGAATGTGGACTCTTCCAGTTGATGGCATTGATCTGGATGGAAGGTACCACCAGTGCTTCAGGGTCCAAAGGGTTAACTGAAGACAGCCAATACGTGTGGTTATAATAAGGTGCAATATTTATAACTTGGAGAGTCATGAGATTCGATTCTTTTTAAAAATCTTTTGCTTGATTCGATTCAATTTGGGTCTCAATTCGTCCCGAAATTTATGATTTGTAGCGCACTAGAAATAAGCATAGGTAACGATTTATAATCGAAAAGAAAAACGTCAACGTTCATTCATTTATTGGTGTTTAAGGTCACATATTTCTGCACAGTGGATAACCACCGTGACAGTTTTACGGGTGGAGGAAGCCGGAGTACCCGGAGAGAACCACCGAGCAACTGTCAGCTCCCCAACATACCAACTCCACAAAAGCAGGGTTAGCATTGGTTGAAGACAGGTGCACCATCGACGTGCAGTACGACTTAGTACACGGCGTCGCCGTGCCCCCCCCCCCCACCCCCACCCCCCACCCCCACGTGGGCAATGGGGGTGAAGTGTCTTGTCCAAGGACACAACGCGGTTGCCGCAGGTGGGATTCGAACCGAGGACTTCTCGGCTTGCAGCCTGCACTTCTGCCAACTGAGCCACCGCGCCCCCCACGTCAACAGTTGTAATATCTAATAAATTGTAGAGAGATTACTTGAAATTGATACTGGGGCCATTACTATAGAACTTTTAGAATTGTATTTTCCAGGATTGTATTTTCTAGTTGTGACTTTAAATGGGTTGAAATGAACCATTAGCATTTTCAAAGATGTGGCAATTTGCCAGTTGGCAATTGCCATATCTTTTAAAATGCTAATTATTCATTTTAGTTATTTATATTAATAGGAAGAAAATATAATTCTATCTTTTACAATTGTAAATGTTCTATATTATTAGCCCCCAAGACTGTATCAATTTCAAGTTTTAGAGTATTGGCTCCTGGTTGAATATAAGTCCTGACCTTCGAAATGCAAATCAGGACAAATGATTGGTCAGTTGCTGAAGACATGGTCAATTTTTCGTCTTAAATCAGGTCTTTAGGTTAAGATGTGTCTGGATTCTTTTAAAATAGCATAATAGCATGCATTGGCAGAGTACAACAGTACATCTGAAAGAGGCTGTTGGATGACAGCAAGTGTATTTGGTCTTACATACAATCCCCGAGAACATTTCTTCAGATACTTACGGGAAACGTTTCTCAATAAACGTGAGTGTTCGGGATGTATGGTAGATTAATGGCATTCCAACCTGCACATTATAAATTATTGTGATGAATTGACTGACGATAACACGGTCTGAGGTTTGCGGCTTGGAGATTATGTTCAACCGAGACGCGAAACTTCGATGTTGAACATCTGCTCCGAGCCGCAAACCACAGACCATGTTACCGTCAACTCATCACAATAACGTATATGTTCCAATAAGATACTACCCAATAGACCAAAACCAACATCGAGAAACAGGAGAGGTTCATTTACTAAACTTGTGATCGTTAAAAGTTGCCTTGTTCAAGGCAACTTTTAACGATCACAAGTTTAGTAAATAAACCTCTCTTGTACCCCACCACTGGATAAATAATCAATAAACCAGATAATCTCATTCCATCTCAGTTCAAATCGTAAATCGATTTTGTAATTTAAACAAAACTTCATCCGGAACACCGCCTGCTGCATGCGTGAAAAATCCAGAAAAATAAAACGGCTTGCTAGTCCTTCCGTTGATGAAGCAATTGAGAAACGGGCGGCGTAATTTCAAATATTTCGCGTTGTGACGTCAGGCGGTAACATTTGCCACTTGAGCCGTAAACACAGAATATACTAAGCGAGCTCTCGTTCAATCAGAGGAGGAGGATTTTAGTCTTATTGGAACATTATGGATTGGAAACATGAACTGTACTTCTTTGCAAATACCTCGAGAATCATCAAACATTATAGAAATTAGAAGCATCCTTTTCCTGGAGGAAAGTGCAGCTATCTTGTTGGGAGAGGTGAACGCTGAACTACCAATTGTTGCGTCATTCCTTATATTTGTGTAGCACCTTTAGCCAGGGTCGTAACTAACAAAGGTTTTGGGGGCGCAGGACGTCGATGCCCGACGACTCAGTCATATTGCCCAACTATATGGAACATACCTAATTGCTTTCATCAAAGACTTATACGCTCCAAATATACTTCCCATTGACAGAATGTTGTATTTTAACCCTTCACCCAACGCAGACGATATCAAAATTTATTATTTTAAATACCTTTTTTTAATTTTTCAAAAAAATTCAACAAAACCATATCATGTGACCCCTCATTGGAACGAGCTCAATGAGCTCGTTCCAATGAGGGGTCACATGATATGGTTTTGTCGAAATATTTTGAAAAAATTAATTTTTTCAACTGCTCAATTTGCATATTACGCGGGCGGATGCGGGCGATTCGTTAGGTAAAGGGTTAAACATACAACAGGTGGAATAATATGTAAAGTACCGTCCCCTCCTGCACTCTAAAATCAGTTGGGTTAAAAATCAACCCAAATCAACTGGGTCCTGCTTTTAGCATCAATCGCGCTAAATGTAGCCCCGAAGTGCTAAACATTACAAAACATACTGAGGATTGCGCTGAAGGTAAATAGTACTGCTATACATGTTTTGGCCAGTCAAGTTTCTACGTATAACTGACATGTCGATGACATCTGCGTTACATGCCGTACTCTGTAATAATGTGAGTGACAAGTGCAATGTGTCGCGTAATTAGACTGGACACGACCTCTCGGCAACTGTGTAATCGATAATAATTTATTCACAGCCTTTCGATTAATTCATGTCTAATAATTGAATGTTCGTCGGTCAAGTTATTATTCTCCGTTCTAAGTGTTATTGGCTTTTTGTCGACTCTATCGTCGTATATCTTCAGTGACTATCTTACGTACTCAGTTTGACAGACAAGTGTGTTTAACATTTAGTCAGACCTCCAATAACTCTGGCGAACATATCGAACCCTGACCAATAAACAATAACCCTTCCCTTCGAAAAACCATCAAGTGATGCATGCAAACAGCAAAAAATAAAACATATATAGAGGATATGGAATGAGTGTTTTTCTCATATGATATTTATGAAACGAGTCTAAAAAAATTCCGTTTTGGCGAGCCTCTGGCGAGCGCGAACTGAAATTTCGGACACGTTTCATAAATATTATATGAGAAAAACACTCATTTCATATTCTATTTGTCATATGACACACACACGCACAAATTAGCCACTTAGTATGACTTTTTAACCGATCACCTAACTTGAGTTGAAGACCGCACTTGGAAAAAAACAACCTCGTATAACTAGAACTTTTTATTTTTTGCTTCCAAAACATAGATTATGACCCCTCATTGGAACGAGCTCGTCGAGCTCGTTCCAATGAGGGTTCATAACCTATGTTTTGGAAGCAAAAGTTGAAAATATAAAAAAAAATGAATGGCGTTTTTCTTGTAGGTAAAAGATTAATACAATACAACCAACCCTAAATAGGACAAATAACGTAAATTCTCCCTACTGAAATTATGCAAATGTAACACAGTTGTATTTTGTTTAGCCAATCAAATTGTCCAGTTTTGAAATTGACCAATGAAAGCTCCCAACTCTAATTATGCAAATTATGAAAATATGGCCCAGTTTTAATTTGTTCAGCCAAACAAATTTTCTAGTTTTGAAAATGACCAATGAAATTGACGGAAGGCTTTATTTATCACTAATTAGAATGAAAAAAAATATAATATGTTTTAAAGTGAACAAATCGGACGAGTCATATGATAAAACTCTTTTTTGACGAAACGATCGAAGAATTGTAGATAAATGCGAAAACATTTACAGGGTGCCTTTATAACATAGACGGTACTTCTCTGGTCGAGAGAAAGGTGCACGGGTCTGTTTGTAATATCATCGTATGAGAACCATAAGGATGGAAGATAGAACCTTATGGTTCTCACACGACGATATAGTTACTAATCGAGTTGGAGGTATTTCATAAATGTGAACAACCTGTCCCGTGCGCTGAGTGACACCGAGCCGTGTAACAGCGAGGTGTTAGTGCACTGAACAGGTTGTCGAAATACATAAAATACCGACAGCGAGATTGGTAACTAACTTACACCGTGTCCTTTGTTAAATCCGCAAAACACACGGGATTTGGTACACTCAATGGACCACAGGTATTCAAGCGACGCCAAGTGAACACCAAGTCTTGTGTTCTCTCACGTATTTCAAGTTTGCATATCCTGAAAAAACAATAAAGCCATGGTGTAACAGCAGTTACTGAAACTGTGTTTTGGCTGATTATGCGTTTTTCAGCGAGGTTAGGTTATGTAATAGTTACCAACCTAGCTGAAGGTGTTCATGGATTTGGAACGCTGACCAATAATAATTGGAAAGGATACATGTTGACCACAAAATGTTTTGTAAAAATGTGTTCATATATGAACTAAATCAAATGCATGGCAACTGTTACGTGTTCTAAATACAATTAATTGCATAGGTGCTACTCAATTTGAGGTGGTATATTTCAAGAGAAACTGGTTTTAAGAGAAACTGAAAGGTATATAGACAGAACGCGATGTGTGTTTGAATCGGTGGGTGTTTTACATAACGAGTTGGAATGGCGTAGACATATTTCGCGAGATTCAAACACACACCACGTTCTGTGTTTGTTACACAACCCCATGCATTACAATTCATTTAAATAAACAAAATTTAATTCCGATGTTTAAACCCAGATGTGAAGAGTCCGTCTGTTTTGACTGAAGCTGTACTGATCAAATGAATCGATAAAAATGAAAACAACCTTTTCGGAACCAGTGTTTTTTGAAATTCGTATCGCTGTTTCTCTTCAGCTGGTGCCTATTCACGCCTAACCATTTGGTGGCTATTACTGTTAGTAAAAATATAAGTAAGACTTGGTCAGATTTGCAAAACAGCGGTGTGAAAACTGTTTTTTAAAAGCAGTTTGAAGCATGTCAAGATGTACGAAGATTTACCTAAATAAAGTTGACAATTTAGATATAACGCGATCCACAAAATGAAAAATGAGACGGCCACGGAACTGGGTTAATGGTTTAGTTGGAAATGATTGGTTTTTTTTAAAAAAATATTATCTCATTTTTGGTTAACTAATTTTTTGTGAACCGACTTTATTTTGCTTTGGGCATTTTCATTTTCACACAATGCGACAGACGGTCCGTAATTGTACAACGAAATTTGGAAATTTTTCGAAGCGTAACTAATAACTCGATGGGAAAGGAACTAGTATGAATGGTGCTGGGAAAAAAGTTCCGGCTAGTACATCACCCATAGAATACAGAATCATTTATGTTATAGCGGCCATCCCGTTAAATACAAGGGTGTAAAGTTGAATGGATGTGTTATAACATAACAGGAGAAGACAGTAACTTAGTGAGTTATGATGATATCTAATTTTATTTGCTTCTTTTTAATCTCCTACAAACTATAAAACAGTTGAGCATAAAGTGAAAAAAAAACATACAGAAGTTGTATGTGCCGTTTAGAACACGCCACTAGCACCATATTTTTTTTTTATTCTACCAATTTTAAGTGACTGTCACTTATTGTCCCTGTATCAGTATGCATCGCGTCTTCTGATTGGTCAACGTGACCGAGACAAATAGCCATGGTATCGGCTATCTTCAAACATACGGGTGATAAGAGCTCGCGCCGTTGTTCCCCGTTTGTCACTCGAGAAACATCCAGGTGATAAAAATAACCTTTGACCCCGACTGGGTCACATCGATTGCAGAAACTCCTGTTAGAACTGTTAATTAAATTGTAACGGGGTAAATCCCGGCCATAAAGTTTTTTTCAATGAGGGTCACAGTTTCAGTGAGGGTTTTGGAGCCAAACTGAGGTAAACGAAGGAAATCCACGGCGGGCAGATATACGGGCACAGTCAGTGTAACTACTGTAACTCACTAACTGTAAGAATTGGTGTCAACAACAAATTAACATTACCAGGGCATTAAATCTCGGCGCACTTCATAATTTATTTTGCGGTCTCCGGTGGTCAGCGTAGAAATGTATGCTATTAATGCCACCTACCTTTTACAAAATTCAATGACTGCGGCTCAATTCAAAATCTTCAACTTTAAACCCAAGTGAAGTCTGAAATTGTGAGACATCGTTCCCGAAATTCAAAATGTCACCTTCCGTCGTTTTATATTTTAAGCTATTCTCCAAAAGACATGAATAAAACACACATCACAACACATCTAACATGCTGAAGATTGTTCCATGGAAGTACAGTACACTCTGGAAGGCTGAATTTACACGGTTTTAAAACTGTTTCAACGAATTCAAATTCACCAAAGTGAAAAACTTCGCCATGTGTGACCTGGTTTATAAACAACGATTCGGAAATAGACGCGGTCTATTTCTAGTTTTGCTGTGACGTTTGTTACGCTGTTTGGTTCAAACCCAGAGGCCCAGTGTGGGGTTTAAACCTCGTCACCTGAGTCTTAATATGGGATCATATTTTACATCTCGGCATTATGTCTGTGTTTTTCAGGCGGGACAAAATCGTTATCTCGGTCAACATCCAGGGTACATGGAGATTTAATACCTGGATGTCTCCTTTTCAACCATTCGGCTTGCGCCTCATGGTTAAAAACCGACATCCAGGTATTAAACCTCCATGTACCCTGGATGTTGCCCGAGATAACTTATAATGTACCATGCGCCCAGAAAACATGAAAATGCTCGCGTCTCGTTCAACACTTGACTCTGCGAGTGTCATACCCTCTGCTTACTTAGATCATGCAACTTCAGTTAAATGTGTTTTAGTTTATAGTTACTCGGAAGCCACACACTGGAGCACTTGGTTTGTGTGAGAGCAGCAGAAGCATGTGTTAGAATCAAATATTGAATTGAGGTTTTTTCCCCTTTTTGGCTTAATTTTACTAGATGATGTTAAACTGTTTCTATAGACAGCAAAATGTATGCACCAGTATTGTGTTCATAGGGAGGTTCATCGGTAATTCAGTCATACAGGGCTGTTCAATTAAACCATGACGGATCCTTCCGTCCAGTTTGGCGTTCACTGTATCAACTATTCACGGACTGCAGCCGGTTATTTTACCAAAGTTTATGGTTACAGTCTTATTCTTATTGACTGCTTGCAGACAACAAAATACAGGATATTCGCCGTGGACTGGTCGTAATCCGCGTATGGACAGTGATGTCCACGCATACGTTTACCCGGTAATAAAAATCCTCGGCAGCAAAATTTTAATTAATGAAGCACCGGGTTGTACCCGGTGCTTCATTAATTAAATTTTTGATGATTTTTCCTATAATTAGTGTTTGGAATCTAATATTATTGCGTTCGTGGAAGTATTGCCCACCCGTGGAAAGTGACCAGTCCACGGCGACTGTACTGTATGTAGGTCTTTGTGGTAATCGTTGTGAGAGTCAGTGATAATTCAGCCCAACAGTCCTGCCAGGATATACAGTCGAACTACCACGGATCCTCCTGTCCTATTTTGTGTTTAATATGTTACCTACTCGCGGAGTGATACGGTTGTTACTCAAAAATATGCATAGCGCCTTTTAGTCTTACACATTACTTCTAGACAGAAAAATGGGCAGGTCTATCTTGAATTCACAGAAAGGTTCAGTAATAATTCCATCCACAGCCCTGTCGGACCAAATGATTCATTTGTCATCTGGCAAATGGCCACGACATGCATGCTAATGATTATAACAAGAAAATAAAGTTCAAGAAAATACAACTGTAAAGTCTTATAGTATTGGCTCTGAACAGGGTGATCCGTTTGGTACAATAGTACAGCCCGACATGCTCCAGTTCGATGTTTACAATGTTATCTACTCATTTTTTTTTCTACCATAAAAAAATTAAAGTTGTTTATTGATTTAGATGGTTATCAATTTCGTAAATAATACCCGGATGGCAATTCGGAAGAGCCATCATCGTCACCATCCTGAGAAACACAGCACCATCAACAACCTCGGAAATAAACAACAACAACGACAATCTTAGCACGTACTCTGAAGTCACTATTTGAAACGAATCGCCACGATACATCCTGACGTGGGCTTTAGTGCGAACAAATAAATAAATAAATAAATAAATAATTAAATCAATAAATAAATAAATAGGAAACAAACATCATAACTCTTCAACCGACGAAACGTTATCCCCATCTCCGTGTTTACTGTATGAAAAATATCAACGAGGGTGCATCCTTGACTTACTGTGTATTGAAAATCGTCTTTCGATAAACTTATCTCCTCCGAAATTATTAGGCTGGCGAGGAATTAAGAAGCATGTAATTGTTGAGACAATACCTATATCATCAGCAGAATTTAAAGAGAAGTTTCCTTTTTTGTTACTTTTTATGAACGAAAACAATAGACAGCAATCGAGGCTATCTGTTGTTTTCGTTTAACCCTTTACCCAACGTAACAGCCAAAACCGGCCAGAGCTATTCTCAAAAATCGCCAATTAATTTTCCAAATATTTTCATTTTTTGTCTCAAAAACATAGGTTATGACCCCTCATTGGAACGAGCTCGTTGAGCTCGTTCCAATGAGGGGTCATAATCTATGTTTTTGAGACAAAAAATGAAAAAAATTAGTTATTCCAAAAAAATTTTTGCCAGTGTCGTCTGCTTTTCATGTTAGGTAAAGAGAGTGACAAAAGGAAAATTGGCTTTTATGGGAAGGTAATTAGAAGCAACTAAGTAAGTCTGCACTTAATCTCTGTGTTTAGCGAATGTGTTTTTACTGTAATTTGCAAGTTTTTATTCTTCCCATGAAAACATAAGCAAATCCTTCCACCGTGACCCATGTATTAATGGAAAGGATGGGGGTTTGTGACATATATCAAGATGAGCACTCGGTTGATTTTATGAACAGAACTAAATTACAGAACATGAAAAGATGATCTTATTTTTTAAATGGGTTTCAACAGAAAATACTTCTCAAACGTTCAAACTGATTGCTGTCTGCTTGTACCACTCAACATGAAAATGCAAGACGTTTATGAAATGATTCGCACATGATACAACTTCCCTAAATTTCGAAACTTCACTTCTTATATGAAATCTCCATACCCCTTTATCCTTAGTGTTAAATTTTCGGTCAACTTCAGAAAATTAAGGCGAGCTAACGTTCCTGTAAATATCTTCCAATAACGAAAATTGTCAACCGTGAGAGATTGTTCGCAGAAACACAAATGACCGCCATCACCTAACTTCCGCTGACATTACAACATCGACACAAAGACAACTACTATCAAGAATGACCCCACTATTAACCCTTTACCTACCATGAAATTTATTATTTATTTATTGGTGTTTAAGGTCACATACTTATGCACAATGGCTAATCGTGACCGTGACAGTTTTACGGGTGGAGGAAGCCGGAGTACCCGGAGAGAACCACCAAGCAACGACGAGCAGCTGTCAGCTCTCCAACATCGTAACTCTGAACTCTGCACCGCAGCACAGGCAGGGTTAGATTGGTTGAAGACATGCGCACCATCGACGTGCAGTACGCCTCAGTACACAGCGTCATCGTGCCCCCATGTAGGCAATCGGGGTGAAGTGTCTTGCCCAAGGACACAACGCGGTTGCCGCAGGTGGGATTCGAACCGAGGACCTCTCGGCTTGCAGCCTGCACCTCTACCAACTGAGCCACCGCGCCCCCTACCTACCATGAAAAGCAGACGATACTTGAAAAAAATTTCTTGAATAACTGATTGTTTTAATTTTTTGTCTCCAAAACATAGGTTATGACCCCTCATTGGAACGAACTCGACGAGCTCGTTCCAAAGAGGAGTCATAACCTATGTTTTTGAGACAAAAAATTAAAAAATAATGAAAATTAATTGGCGATTTTTATGAATAGCGCTGGCCGGTTTTGGCCGTAACGTTGGGTGAAGGGTCAAAACAGCATTTTAACATCAAAATTATAATCATTTTCGGATCAATTAAAATATCAAATCCAACACCACCGCTGTCGCAACGTCATCGACAACCCAATTAAGCTGCAGACACATACTTGCGGTTCACCCTCCTGTGCGGAAATGTGGAGCGTTCATTTCACCGCTGCGTTTTGCCGGACCGAAATTAAATATAGAGAGGTATTAGCCTTCATACATACACACAGCTGCGGTGTTTTTTTTAGTTTCGCGGCTGCGTTTCACCGGGCAGAAAGTCTCGAGACTATACCGGGGTGAAACGGGGCGTTCAGATAAATACCGTCAAGTTTCCATCACTTTATGACGTAGTTTTGAGAAATTCTACATATCAAGATGCCAGGTGCAGTAGCTATCACTGCACAGGAGGTAAAAGATTTATGTGATTTGTGAGCGCACGACCTTACCTTTATAATCCTCAGCATGTGGATTACCATGATACGCAAAAGACCTTCTCGGCGTGGGGGAAAATCACAAAGGCGTTTGGAATAAACATACATTGATAGTGTGTTATGTTTTACCACCGAATTTGAATACACTTTCATGAATTGTACAGCCCTGCAGTTGATACATGTATCAGTACGTATTCTTTCATTGACTAAAAGGTCATCCTCATCGTTGACCTCCATCATGAAAACTGCTCCAGTCTCGACGTTAAGCCAAACACGAACGCAGATGAGCAACAAATGTGACATTGTTACTGCAGCTGCACCACACCTCCGCAACACACCACCGTAATCCAACCATCACAACAGCGTGTATGCGTCCGTAGCTCACAGCGACATCAAAGCAAGCAGTGCTACCAGGATGGGCAACAATACCATCCCTCCCTAACAGTCGGCATTACTTCCGCAACAACTATGTAAACAGCACTACCAACACTGACAGGCGTAAGACGTCATCGCCCGCAGTATAACAATGTTATGAGCAATAGTACCAGAATGCCATATTCTCAGCAAGAGAATCAGAAACAAAACAACGAAAAACACAAAACTAGGGATATCAAAAGCCGGGGCTTTGAAAGCATTTCGAATTCCGGGGTTCACTGTCAAAGGAGAGCAACCACAAATTTAGGACTTTATAGATACAGTTAAAACTAGAAGTCCTGTCATGAAATGCGCACAAATAGCACGTTGATATGCGCGTTAATGTACGCGTTATGGCCCAAGGAAAGCTATCAAATTCTGTACATATGGCCTGTGCACAAGCAATGTTTCAGCCAATGGACCTCCGGGTAACCCGGAGGTCCATTGGCAGAAACATTGCATGTGTTTGCTATGAGTAACCAGGAGAACCTGTCGTGCTTTGGATGCCATTCGATATGGCAATTGCGCGCAATTCCAACGCGCAATTAAGCCTACATAAGCGCACTATTCGTGACAGGACTTCTAGTTTTAACCGTATGACGGGAATACAATACTCAAAGCAATGTTTAGGATCAAACGCATCTCAAAATTGAGAACAATACACATGTGTGGCTCCACATTTAACCAAAATTTTGTTTTCGATCCGATGAGAAAATCTGTTAATTATCGAGCCAAAAATGTGCAGTAGAAGAGAAGAGAAAAAACATACCAGGGAAATTTCATTCACGGTCTTAACCATTTGACCCGTGATGATGTATTTTACGTCAGTTCAATGACAGAAATTGGAAGAGTCCATATTCACTACGTGGGTGGGCTTTGTGAAATTATGACGTATCAAGTTCCTGGACCGGAGAAAAGCGTCCTTCAAAGTCCAGGGTGTTAAGAGTAAAGAGTGAAACGCCTAAAGAGTCAGAGCACCCCCTCCCCCACCCCCGCCCTTCCTGCTAATTACCAATAAAATTGCAAATGACGGAAATCGAAATGAGAAATACAAGTCTTCGGTGACTGAGAAGTGAGGCTCCCACCCTGATTTTCCGATTTTGTGGAGGTTAGTGTTTATTATTTCTTGGTGTTTAAGGACACATGTTTCTGCGGAGTGGCTACTCGTAATCGCAGCATGGAGAAAGTTAAGTTTAGTCAATGGCTTATAGCTTATACCCATTTTAAATTTTTTTAGATAACATCCACTCTTAGCATTGGTGACTGTTCTATTTTACCAGTAAAACAGAGTCTGTTTACCACAATAAATAAATACTGCTTCGCTTCCTGGGCTTTCTCTCTTCCTTTCTCTTCGTGCTCCCTTCTCGCCTGCATACCTTCTTCCCTCTCTTCCCCACCCCCCCCCCCCCTCTCTCTCGCTCTCAACTACTTTTGGAAGAAGCTGAGGGCACACGCCTGCTGACCCCCAATCCAGGTTCTTACGTCACTAAGTCCAACCGAACGGACCGACGCGTCACTGATATAAAAGATAACAACAAGCCCAAACATAACAATCAACAAAACGGAAACCTCCACTATATAAAGGGAAATTCCGACTGCCATACTAAACATGTCACAAAATGTTTAAAATTGTTTCGTTCAAGGCATCACTTTGATAGTTATTGGTAGTAATTGAACCTTCCCGTATTGATTTGTGAAATGACATCTCAAAACAAACCACACAAAATTATTCGATACCAAGGCTTAATAATTATTATTTTCAGAATGTGACGCAAGTCCGATAATCAATGCCTCATACTCTATAATACAATCGACGAGAAAATCATTCATGGCTTCCACATAAGAACTATTAAGAACTATTAACTTTTAGACTGCTGAATCACTGATGTGATGAAGAGCTTACAGTACAGTCCCCGTGGACTGGTCACTTTTCACGCTGGGGCAATATTTCCACGAACGCAAAAATATTAGATTCTAAACACTAATTACAGGAATAGTCATCAAAAATTTAATTAATGAAGCACCGGGTACAACCCGGTGCTTCATCAATTAAAATTTTGCTGATGATGATTTTTATTACCTGGTAAACACATGCGTGGACATAACTGCCCACGTGTGGATTACGACCAATCCACGGCGACTGTACTGTACACGGTATGCGATTTTACGTGGTGGTAACCTATAGGAGAAAAGTGTGGAGATGCTTTTTATCAGGGTTTGACGACACATTCGAAAGTCAGGGTCACATAATGACGGACGGAGGGGGGGGGGGGGGAGAGCGGTGGCGTCGCGGTAACCGGTTCTCGTCAGATCACCGAAGTTAAGCAACGTCGAGCGCGGTTAGTAGTTGGATGGGTGACCATTTCAGCGACTGATTCGTGCTCCCGCGTTGTGTCCTTGGTCAAGGCGCTTAACCCCGATTGCCCACATGGGGGCACGATGACTCTGTGTACTACGGCGTACTGCACGTCGATGGTGCGCATGTCTTCAACCAACCTAACCCTGCCTGTGCCGCGGTGCAGAGGTTAGAGTTACGATGTTGGAGAACTGACAGCTGCTCGTCGTTGCTCGGTGGTTCTCTTCGGGTACTCCGGCTTTCTCCACCCGTAAAACTGTCACCGACATGATATGACCCTGGCTGTTAATGTGTCGTTAAACCCTAATAAAAAAAATAATGGCGGACAGTTTTACGGATGGAGGAATCCGGTGAACCCCAGTAGAATCAACGAGCTGCGACGAACAACTGTCAGGCTCCTCAGTGTACCAACTACGCACAATCAGGGTTGGCATTGGTTGAAGGCGTGCAGCACGTCTTAGTGCACAACACCACTGTGTCCCCACGTAGGCAATTGGAATTAAGAGCCTTGCTGAAGTACGCAACCCACTTGCACCTGGAGGGAAACGAACAGTGTACATTTGGGTTTAAAGTTCAGTGCCGCGAAACCACTGAACCACAGCACCCCCACCGCCTTTGTATTACTGCGAGAGACATGCAATTTATGTCTTAACAGGATTTTCCCCAAAATAAATAGCAACAATAAACGCGCGATCTCGCGAAAGTTACTGCAGTTCATTTTGGCGGGAATTATGATAAGATGTAACCGGCGTGATGCTCTATTCATAGATCTATTCGGCGAAACACGGTAAGCATCACATAACGTAAACGATAGTTCATTCCCAGGCCTGTATGTCATTAGTAAGTTGGACGAAAATGACAGTACAGAGGGAAAATTACAACTTGTGAAATGAAGTGTCCATCCAGAGTTTAGCTCAAGCTGTGTGAACACGGATGGTCATTAGCTAAATTTTCTTTAGTGCTTCCTTTGCGTTTTCACAGATTTTGACACATCGTCCCTTGAGTTCCAATGTGTTCTATGTGCCAGCTGGCACATAGAACACATTGGAACTCAGGGGACGACATGTAGCCTGGTTGAAATTCCGCTCTCTTCGTGTCCGGGCAGTATCCCACTCTCCCACAACGAAGTTTGCTATAAGAACCGGTGTTCTCATTTCAGCAAAAAGTATTTTGTTTCAGGTTTTCCAAAGGTTTGCATACATTATTAAGTCTTCACACTACTTTTTGAGAAGTCAAAGTGAAATAAAATAATGATATGTCATCTTCTAACAGCAAACATTTTTACTCATTTCAGCCAAAAAAAAATTGCTTTGTTTCATGTTTTTCAAATGTCTGCATACATCTATTAATAGGGCTACAAACTAACTTTAAAGAAGTCAAAAGAACCTTTTACTTAACAAAAAACTGAAACAGAAATAAAAAATAAAGAAATGACATCTTCTGTTAGCTAACCGTTTAAATTATTCAATGATACGATATTCTCTTATCTGTTTAATCCCCTCATCCAGATTTCTAATTGAAACCAAAAGCGATATCATAAATAAAAGTGAATCACTCACAACATAGCGTTTTTTATCAGGAGACCCTAATTCATTGTTCTATACAAATTGCTTTTTCTCATTTGTAACAAAGTTACAATAATATAAAGACGGTACTTGAGAGAATAAAATTCATCGTATTATAATGGGTTTTCGTCGCAACATTCTGACGACTCCGGAAGGCAAGTAAGTTGGAACTGGTCGAACATAAATCAAATTACAAGACCCTAGATTTGTTTTACTAGTATATGATCACAAGCGGACAGGGTAGAGGGCAGGACATGTCGATCTGATCACGATATGGTCGTAATTCCCCGTGCACTTTTCTCCACTCAACACTACAGGCTCTATCGGTAAACAGGTTATCTCCACCTGATTCCATGAACTATTCTACGCTAATATGACTTACTTCCGGTTGGTATGCGAAATTCTTTTATTCTGAGTGTTCGTTTGTGTACGTTGTGATTCATTTAAATAACGTTGCCAAACCTGCGACCATATTAATGGAAGACGACTACCGCGTAATTTCAGTGTAATCGCCGTGACTGGTCGTAATCCACGCGCGGGTAGTGATGTCACGCATACCTTTATCAGGTAATAAAAATAATCACCAGCAAAATTTTAATTAATGGAGAACTGGGATGTATCCGGTGCTTCATTAATTAAATTTTTGATGATTATTCCTATAATTAGTGTTTGGAATCTAATATTATTGCGTCCGTGGAACTATTGCCCATTCCGTTGAAAGTGACCAGTCTACGGCGGCCGTACTGTACAACGACAAAGTTTTGAACGATCATGTCGTTGATTTGTGCGATGTGCAGTGTGCAAGCCGATGTTGATTGGGGTGTCATATTGATTGCCAAGCACATTTTGTCCAAGGGGAGAACACCTCGGTTATCCACTCTACCAACCCATTCCCGACTGGGGTGACTTGGTGTCGGGAATCCCAAGGTATTCCGTGGTGTTCGCCGCTATTTGGCTATGCGTTACCAATCCGAGTCGTAATGTTTACAATACCGCAAATAACAGCCGGTAGTAGTTAGTCCAAGAACGACAACTCACTTTCCGACACTATATAATCTCAGTTATTATACCTCATTCTAAAAGCCAAAAGTAACACGTCATTGGATTCGATTTGCTATCTGCAATATTCCCTTCGTGAGTAATATTCCCGTGTGACATTTTCGGAAATATCTCCGCGCAAGCCGAGGTTCACCAGAAATGATACCGAAAACGATCAAAGAAGCAGTTTTCCCGCTGTAACCAAATTAACCACATTTTAGCCATTGAAAATAAATTATTCAGAGTTCCTTCATCCAATATTGTCTCCTAGCTAGTTGAAACTCTTGAGTTAGACATGAAATCAAGTGCTCAAGTACTAGTATTATACTGATGGATATCCGTTTTTCTTCAAATTTATCTGACTGGGCGGGGGGGGGGGGGGGGGGGTGATAAAACCATTCGGTATAATACAAATAATAATGACCTGGCTTTAGGGATGCATTGCAGATTGTCTCCCCGCGTAACCAATGTCTCCGTCGGCTGCCATTGGTTCCTCGGGGAGGCAATGTAACTATCAAGCCAGGTCATTATTTTCTGTACTGTCGAAAAACAATTGAGCGAACATCAGATAGTTGCATCTAAGTACTTAATTCTACAAACTGCACAGACAGGAAATTATGAGAACATTTAACATCAGATTTAGGCTATTTAGAAACCACCGTATCTTAAATTTCACAGACTTGTGTGAACTACACGTCCAGCTGCATGATTGTCATAATAAAATGTTACCTGAAAGTTTTGAGAATAGAGTTAAAATATACCTAAACCCGTCTGGTATGGACACCAGACAGTCAGGTAAATTGCGCACATAGGACCTAATCCTTTGCGAACCTTCCCATTCATACTTTCCCTAGGACATGGAACAATATTGAACCATCCGTTCAAAATTATCCAAGATCACTATTCAAAATACTATAACTGAACAATTTCTAAATTCATATTCACTACATGTCAACTGTAACAATCCAGTATGCCCCGATTGTAGGTCGTAGCTCTGTTTATCTCATCGCCACCTCTCTCTTCAACTTTGTCATCATCAGGTTGTCCCCTGATGTCCAATATGTTCTTTATGCCTGCTGACACATGGAGCACATTGGAACGCAGGGGGTGACATGCTAGAATAGATTTCTCACATGACGGTAAGAACCAGTCTACCATGTCACCTGCAGTATGGCTACAAAATCCCCTCTTATTAGTGAACACGCTGTTGTCAAGATTGCCTCTATTGTCACGTCTGCTTTTCTCTTCTTTCATTTTTCTCTTCTCTTCCTTTCTCTGCTTTTTTCCTTTTTGTTGTTCATTTTTTTTAAACGAGAATGGCGGGAAGACAGCCACTCGTGGCAACGCCATCTCCCAGTGGTGCAGTCATGTAGTTCTGAAGTATGCCACCTCTATGTATATTTTTGTTATTAACTGTATACATGTTGTACTACTGAATAAAATCAAATCAATCAATCAGATGATTGTTTTTTTTTCTTTATTTATTTTCTTGATTCTGTCTTCATTTAACAACATTTTTGTTTTAAAAATCTGGAACCACAAACAGATCGCAAGTTGATCGAGAAAAATACGCTATTGTGGTTACAGTACTTCAAGCCTCTTTCTTGAACCCTGTTGTTGCTTGATACTGGGCTTTAGAATGAGTTTAACCACTTTAAGGCAAATATTATTATTAATGGCAGTTTAATGGCATCAAGTGGACGAGTTCATATTCATAATAATAGGCGGACAAATAAATATTTCAGTCTCCTGGCTGCACATTAAACATATTGCTTGATCTTTAACACGAATGCCTCTGAGAAACCATTTGGTTCATGAATAAAGGATATCACGGTCCTAGTATGGAAACAGCTAGCGTTCGCGCGCAAAAAATGGTTAACTCCTTAATGGTTAACCCTAAGCCAAGAATCTCAATGTTTTCCGACATGGTAGGGCGAAAGTTACATTGTATTCCCAGGTCGTTGACCGTTAGTACGATCATGCAACCTAACTGAATATACATATTTAACCCCTATTTTAACGAATCCTCTGGCGTAGTTTGCAAATTAAGCAGTCGAAAAAAAGTCTTTTTCAACAAAATTCAACAAAATCATATCATGTGACCCCCTCATCGGAACGATGAGGGGGTCACATAAGATGTTTTTGTTTATTGACAAAAATTGAAAGAAGAAACTTTTTAAAATAATAAATTTTGATATTATGTGGCATGACCAAAGGGTTAAAATGACCATTTTTTTTAAAATTAGCGACTATCAGAGAAAATGTTGCTTTTCGAGCAACCACCACTTTTTCAGACGGATAACAACATTTTCCGACAGACATTTTCATGGGGAACGGGTAGCAACCGCCCCGGCATCATCACTAGCCTCTGGCCTACCTTATTGCATAATAGATGTATAGTAGCTGCTTTTGAGAACAGCAGTAAGAAAGCGTATGTAAGGTCGTCACCAGAGACATCAGCTCTAAATGCAAAGGTTGCAAGCAGAGATATCACACATGTTTCGTATGCACCTTCGCAGAAATTGGAAATTATTGTCGGTGTTGGAACTCCAAACGCAGGCGTTTCTGCAGGAAATCACTATTCATGGTGGTTAAACTATGTATGCAATTAAAAGTTAAGAATATAACGTTACGTACCATCATTGTCCTTTCTCAAGAAGCTATGCTATTATATAAATATATTTATCGGACAATCCACTTAATTTGCACCCAAAAACTCCGAAAAAAACTTCGTATCAGCTCCCTGTTCTGATTCCGTATCAGATAGATTCAACTTCTGGTAAACATCGCACTATCACATATATGCATTGTTAGTACGCATAAAAATATGAAATTCAAAATTGTGACCAGTTCCAACCCAATTTAAACTGAAAAACGGGGAAACGGGCTTTATGTAACGGGATTGTTAGATAAATGTATTATCATGACAAAATGCATGTTCTGTAATTTGTATAAGATTTTCGGTCGTGTTCACAATCGGATCACAACTCGCCCTGACGGGCTCGTTGCGATCCGATTGTAAACACGACATCGAGTCTGATACAAATTACAGACATGCACATGGTCATTGTAGTATACATATACAGTTCGTCCCATGAGTGGCACAAGGTGCCATCTGTAATGCTTTCGCATTGCCACTGATACCTTACTGCTCTCAAGGGGCGGTTTGTAATAATATTTCTGAGATGGACTATGGTGATTTTGGTTTTCGATTTCGTTTTCACAGAGTAAGGGTTAAAATTGGGCAAAAAACGGACCAGATGCACTTGGAACTCGATGTTTAAACACACAGTTTTCCTTTACATCTCGATAATATTAAGAAGGGTAATCTGAAAATTCGCCTTCAGCACTCATGAAATCATATTATCAATGTTCCATACTCAGGTCTTTCCATGATATTAATCAAGAACATGTTTTTATGACCCCCGTCTTAGGTCGGGTGGCATATTGTGATTGAAGTGTGCGTGAAGTGTGCGTGTGTGTGTCTTTTCAAATGACACAATCATGTTTTAGAGGAATTTAGAATGTTGGTTTCTGATCCCCCGCCGGGATTCGAACCCTCGGCAACACCGCCTGGCAATCAGGAGTTCAGCGTCTAAACCACTAGACCATTGCACACCGTCAAAAAACGATGTCTGGAATCTAGCTTTTTAGATGAAGTCCTCATGATTACTTGGTTCATCTTCCTTTCGGCAGCAGCATGAAAGTGTGGAACGCGCTGGCTACAGTACGACGAAAGTGCTGTGGATGGCCTCAGACGAGCCGATAACTCGAAAACTCTTAGGGTCACAGTCACCAAGCTTCACACAATTATAAAGGACCATGGAGGATGTGTCACACACCATAGCCGGGTTCGTACCTTCAAGGTCAAGGTCACATTTAAGGTCACACTAAATATCAGTCATGCGGCTGTCTTCAATAACAGGAAACTAATTTAAAATAAAAGTAGAATACCTAACATTAGTTGGAAGAGGTTGTGACGGCTGGTAACTCAGCTCATTGAGGCATCCAACTAATCACATAATTCAGGCTTCATACAGAAACTCATATTTTTATTGTAGGGTCACAAACCTCAGACCATATTACCATCGCGATTTGTCACAATAACTTATAATCTGTCGCGTTGTCGGAGTATAAATCAGGGATGAGCGTGTTTGGTTTTGTAGGAAATGTGAAGCACATCATACAACTTAATAAATCCATCTCACATTCATACTCAACTAAAGAAATAGATAATTCATTTCAGTTCTTACACAAAAAATTAAAAAATGTTATCCACCTGCTAACACGTGTTACATGGGGTGGTCAATGGGCTGAACACTTGCAAGTACTTTTTCAGGGCTTATATTTCGACGAGAATCCGAGAATCGATTCGCACAAAGATTCGCGCATTAAAACCGACGAGAATCCATGAAGATTCTCGCTGCACCTCTGCTAGGATTCGCGTGAAAAAAATTGAGTCAATTTAACCCTTTATCTAACACAAGGGTTATGTTTATGTTTTAGTCTCACATTCAGGACACTGCTTGCACACTAAAAACTAAAGTGTTAAACTGACACTTTCAAGGTGTTAAACCCATTCTAACTCTTAGGGTTTGATTTTAACACTCAGAGTGCAATGCTTTAAGCACTTAGACATTACAATCGTCAAACATCTGAAACTTGAATGGATGGCACTTCTCATGTGTCCAGCATTGGTGGTTCTTCCAAAATCGTCCATAATTTGATTTGCGCTTGTTGGGTACATAATTAAAAGGACACAACGCAGATGACGCGGATCAGGCTCGAGAGTTCGAGCCTGATCCGCGTCATCTGCGTTGTGTCCTTTTAAGTGTCGCGACATTACACTTGTCAAGTGGTATTATTGTCAACACCTGTCAAGTTCTAGGATATCTACACTTGAACAAAGTGCTAGTTCAGCACTTAGTAAGTGTTAAATACAGCACTTCAAGTGTAGTTTTCAACACTTTAGTTTTTAGCGTGTGCTATAAAAAGAGTATCATTTGAAAATGACAAAATTGGCCAACTTTGGGTGCTTTTTCTATCATTTTGGAAAGGGTTAATTTCAAACACATTGCTTTGCTATATGCAGTCAGCCTTTTCTCATTAAAACGTTGAGAAAGTCCGTAATTTGTCCAACAAACTACAATTCTCAAGTTTCATGTATTACAGTTGCCCTTCCTTGGATATTTCTTTGGACGCCTGCGATCAAACACACCATGTTATGGTTGGAGGGTTAGCATTGTAATAATTACGGAAAGCTAAAAATCATTATAGGCTAGATTGAACTGCACTATTGCGTGAGATGCAATTCCGTAAGTTCAATTATTAATTTCTAATATACAGTTGTATACATCTTTTCAAAACAAGAGAAAAAAAAATAACGATTACAGAAACTCTACTTAAAAAGTCGATATATGGTTCCTATAAAATCTCGAAGTACGTTCGACTTGCTTGACACGTTGCTTTCTGTCTGGTGTGTTAACCAAAACACCATATGGTTGTTTCCAAATGCTTGAAAGTCATTTCTATTTCATGCAACTATGACGTGGGCAATTAACACATTTCCATTATTCAATAAAAAACAATCAACAAGTGTCAGTTATCAGTTCTAATCTGACGTCATTTTTATAGAGTTATAAACAGTCTTTTCGTCTATTTTCATATCAAAGATGCTATCTGTTTTACAGTTCTAGAATGACATAAATTAATTACTTTTGAACAATTAACATTAATATAATAACACTTTGGCCGGCCGCTGATTTGTCGAGGTTCTCGGGTGAGAAGGCCTTGGGTCACCCCTGAACTCCCAACTGCCTCCCTATTCCCACGATTCTTCTCTCCTCCCAACACTCGGCGACGAACTGCTTGATGACATCCCTTGCCCCATTCTTCCCAATCTCTCCGATTAGCATATTAACCCTCTCCTTTGAGTCACCCACTAACCACATGTCCTTCATTCTCCCATCCCACTTCCCCGTTATACTCCCAGTGAATCTTATCCTTTTAGACTGGTATTTTGGGCATTCTAGAAGAAAGTGTTCCAGGGTCTCCACCAAGCCCAAATTACACATCTGGCACTCATTTTCACTGTTTTTCCCAATTTCCCCCTCAGCTCCTGGGACCGCGACCTCAGCTTGAACAACAGTGAACCCCAAAGGTGCCATCAAGGTACTCTCCAAAACCAGGCTCCTCTTTATCACGCAGGCCACCCAAGACCTCTTCGATTTGACCTCCTCCCGCCAATTACGGATACCATCCTCCATGACTCTTTCTCTGATGATTTGTTTACCCTGGTTTGCCCCAACGTACAGGTCCGAACATTATTGAAGGAAAGACGAAAACTTGACAATCGATTTTATACACAACAATGACCCGTATATCATTTGGGAAATTATAGCCAAGAGGGATAAAACTTGAGAAGTAGAGCCCTACGAATCACATATTTTCGATTCGAATCGGAGTCTGTTGTTCGAAATCGAATAGAACTCGAATTTAATACAGGCGTCTTGAAGTCCCTACTAATAAAATATTCCCACTACACCATCAAGGCATGCCTTCTTCGAAGGCATGCCTTGATGATGCAGTTGGAATATTACCCAGTAAGGAGTTTTGTTGACAGAAGAAAAACGGGTGCCAGATTTCTGTACTGCATCGATAGCAACCGTGAGCTCATCGTCGATATTGCTTGGGAACTTTGAATTTGCTTTCAGCAGTGATAGTGACTAATGAATCTGGATTTATCATGGATGATGGCATGGGAACGGATGCCTTTTTGTGTTAACATAGACGAAATTACAATCAGTCTTCATTTTCAACATTTTCCATGTGCAATTTCTATCTCAGTTACACGTTTTGTGAGACGATACCACGACTGATAGCAAGCGAAATTCCAGTGAAAAGATTGGAAGGAAAACGAATCGAACAGCGGATTTCGAATCGAAACGAATGCCAACTTACGATTCGAAATCGAATGGAATATCGAAGCCTCGCATGGCCATATTGCCAAGTCAACAAGGGTAGTTTACAACGTGATATGGCTGTGTGTGTATGTGTGACAATGTATCTAGAAGCGGAGATATGGACGACCGATATTGGTTGAAGGACTCACTACATGAAAACGTGATACGGCATACAAAGTATATAGTTATTTAACTCTGACGATTGAGCACAACTCCAAATGGCAAGAAGAAGAAGAAATAAATATTTTTCTGTATTTGACGACGTTCACATTTCCTGCGCGTTCAAGACAGAAAATTGAATTGCCCCTGATTATTTCATTGGCAAGGAACTAGTGTCTTTTGCTAAACAGGCATTTCATGCGCATACAGTTTAAAACTAGAAGTCCTGTCACGAATAATGCGCTTATCTAGGCTTAATTGCGCGTTGGAATTGCGCGCAATTGCCATATCGAATGGCATCCAAAGCACGGCAGGTTCTCCTGGATGCTCATAGCAATCACATGCAATGTTTCTGCCAATGAACCTCCGGGTTACCCGGAGGTCCATTGGCTGAAACATTGCCTGTGCACAGGCCATATGTACATAATATGATAGCTTTAATTGGGTCATAACGCGCACATTAACGCGCATATCAACGTGCTATTTGTGCGCATTTCATGACAGGACTTCTAGTTTTAACTGTCAGGCGGTGCTAAAAGTATCATATTCAATTCAAACCATTTTCGAAATCTAAGTTATTAATTTATTTATTTATTGGGATTTAGTGACACTTTCGACAGTCAAGGCCACCTAGTGTCGACAGTTAGTTCTGCAGGTGGAGGAAGCTGGAGTACCCGATAGAACCACCGATCAACGGCGAGCAACTGTTACACTCCCCAACGTACTAATACCACACAAGCAGGGTCTGCATTGATTGAAGACAGGTGCACCATCCACGTGCAGTACACCTTACAGGGCTTATATTTCGTCTAAATTTGTGCGAATCCATTTGGATTCTCGTGAAAATGGTTGCGAGAATCCATACCTACTATGAGTGTCCCAGGATCCCATGACGCCACCAAAGTTGAACCACTGTTGTATACTGATAACACATGTTAACCTTTTACCCAACAACCGTTTTTAATTTTTAAAACTGAGTTTGATAATTTTTAAACAATAAATAATACATAAATGATAAAATAGTTAAATGAACAATATTTCCCAATAAAATCTTACAAATGACGCTGTCGTTGGAACCGGCCCAATGAGCCGGTTCCAATGACAGCCATATTTGTAAGGTTTTATTGACAAAGTGTCAGGATATTTCAGATCATGTTAGCCTTCTATTGGTTAATTTGTTTCCGTTGTGTTAGTTAAAGGGTTAAATTGATTCATTCAGACGTGCAGCGAGAATCTACATGGATTCTCGGCGGTTTTATTGCGCGAATCTTTGTGCGAATCGATTCTCGGATTCTCGTCGAAATATAAGACCTGCCTTAGTACACAGCGCCACCGTGCCCCCATGTGAGCAATCGGGATGAAGTGCCTTGCCCAGAGCCACAACGCAGTTATCACCTGGCGGGGATCGAACCGTGAACCTTTCGGCTTGAAGTCCAATTCCGTAACCACTGAGCCACCGTGCTCCCTTCTAAGTTATTAAATGTCAGTCAATAAGTTACCTGCCCTGCAGAAGTGTTAGGGATCACTCAAGACATTCTAGGTTTGTTGTTAGAAAAAGATAAATACCCGAACAGCATAAATTAACCCCCCCATACTAGCACTCTGGCGAAAGAGGCCGGTTGTAGGGTCCCCCTCCGCACGGTCATTTGGGAGAAACGCGTTAATTGCAGGGCTGTGTTCAGTTACAATGATGGGCCTCTATTGGCTTCTGGACTAGAATCATTTTTATTTGCGCCGTCTGAACTCTCATCTGAACTCTGAACTTTGGAATTACGTAATAAATATTTGTTGCAATTATCAGCCCTTTTTTCTCAGATCATTACACGAAGTTTCAGCCATTATCGGTTATCAGTTGTAAATAAATAAAAGCTGACATTTTGTTTTATCATATGACTCGTCCGTTTCGTTCACTTTAAAACATTTGATATTTTGTTTTCATATTAATCAGTGATAAATAATGCCTTCCGTCAGTTTCATTGGTCAGTTTCAAAACTAGACAATTTGATTGGCTGAACAAAATATAACTGGGCCACATTTTCATAATTTGCATAATTAGAGTTGGGAGCTTTCATTGGTCAATTTCAAAACTGGACAATTTGAGTGGCTAAACAAAATACAACTAGATCACATTTGCATAATTTCAGTGCGGAGAATTTACGTTATCTGCCCTATTTTGGGTGGGTAATATTGTATTAATCTTTAACCAACAAGAAAAACGCCATTCATATTTTTTTTTTGTATTTCACTTTTTGCTTCCAAAACATAGGTTATGACCCCCTCATTGGAACGAACGCGACGAGCGTGTTCCAATGAGGGGTCATAACCTATGTTTTGGAAGTAAAAAATGAAAATTTTTAGTTATACTAGGATGTTTTTTCCAGGTGCCGTCTGCAACTCAAGTTTGGTGATGGGTTAAAAAGTCATACTGAGTGGCTAATTTGTGCGCGTGTGTGTAATATGATAAATAGAATATGAGATGAGTGTTTTTCTCATGTAATATTTATGAAACTCGTCTGAATTTTCTGTTTGGACTCGCCAGAGGCTCGCCAAAACAGAAAATTCTTGGATTCGATTCATAAATATTTTATGTGAAAAACACTCATTCCATATCCTCTATAAATCACGCATAATCAGGGACCGACCTGAGCATGCGCCAGTGCGTATTTGGTTCTGAAACATCGGGACCTGGCTCTTAAATCTCAGAAATAGGCTTCTCCGTTGGCGCGTAACTTCTCAGATCATATTTTGATATTCTTTCGATAAATAATCGAGAGAGACACTCTTACATGTATTATATATATGATTATCATTTATCATTGTTGTAGAGTGCTTAAGTTAATACTTCAAGTCTTAATTACCAAGCAATAATCTTCACTGTGGTTTCTGATCAAGTCTTGGCTGCCTAAATAGGCAGCCAAGACCTGATCAGAAACCACAGTGAAGATTAATGTTTGCTATAGTGTACTAAATGAAAATGATGAGAGCTATTACATACTTGCAGTGTGTGTTACAAACAGCAGTGTGATTCCGTAAATTGAAATCTGGCGCATGAATTGAAAAAATAGGCTCCGAGGCTAGAGCGTATTTTAAATAGTCCTGATCGGTCCCTGCATAATCCTATATACAGTACGACAGTCGCGGACTGGTTATTTTCCACGGGTGAGCAATATTCCGCGGATGCAATAATATTATATCCCAAACACAAAAGAAATAATCAGCAAACATTTAAACCCGGTGCTTCAATAATTCACATTTCGCTGATACTAATTTCTATTACCTGGTAAACGCAGGCGTGGTCATCACTGCCTACGCGTGAATCACGACGACCATTCCACGCCGACTGCACTGTATCGTTCCCATTGTGCACATCAGGGCTGAAGCCAAAGTGAGTTCCCCAACGTTATGATCATGTGAGTTTCTAACTAAAAACTTGCAATTCCATTCAACGTGAATACAGTCTGTTTGGTGCGACTTCACAGTCACTCCATGTTGCGTGATCCACGTTCGCAGGTTGTTCAAATTCATGAATACCTCCAGCTCTGTTAGTAACTATTACATACACGTGGGCCAACTTCCTGGTCTGCGACAAAATACTCATGTTTATACAACCATCATAACCGTTAAACAAAATGAATATTTATATACCCTGCACAACACAAATATAACTGAAGTGTCAGAATGATGTGTGTCTTCACATTCGTGAACTCAGTTAATTTATTGCCCACGCACGTTTACTTCACGCGACAGTTTGACGTGAACGTGTAGATGTGATGAGTACACTTCACACATAATGAACACTAATCTAAATTATGTACTTAGATTCCAATTAACTCGGTACATCGTAAAAATATAGAGCAGCAATCAAGACAAAGGCATTATGAACGGAAAATGTCCAGTCAACATTGTTACTGAAGCTTAAAATATTCTTTCGGAAAATGTTCTACGTTTGTCGATAATATGGCGCATAACGCTTTTTATATGGGCACATAAAAAGAAAATGGTTTGTGAATGCCAGCAGCTAATTAAGAAATAATGCATGCTTAAAGTTGACTACGCCCAAATAGTGCCTAGGGAGGAGATATACTTCCCGAATCGAAGCGGAGGGAATTACCCCACCTAACTGGGAACTCATACTTATATATTTTCTTACACGCCTGATCTTTGAAATCCCCATCTACAGCAACACCAAACCATGCAGAAAAATGAAAATCTGTTCCGCACATATGCGCGGAACGGAAATTGTTAACGGATTATTTTTATAAATAAGCGAAATTTCAATGAAATTTTCTACAAATCATGCATTGCAGTTAACACTTCAATCGCCAACGATCGCCAAAAATCGTCCCCTGAGTTCCAATGTGTTCTATGTGCCACTAGGCACATAGAACACATTAGAACTCAGGGAACGAAATAGTAACAGGGTTCCCCTCGCAAATTTGGTTGGCGATAAAATGTGTTGTTTTTGTTGATAGGTATCAAATGAATTGTTGAGTGTTCTTCTAATAATTGTTTTTATAGACGCGAAGGCGTGTAATAAACACAGAACGGCACGGATGTGAGTGGGTTAATCGATTTGGCACTTGTGCCATCGCGGAAGGAAAAAAACGCGAGGCCTGGGGCCTCTCGTTTTATACTTTCACGCTGGCCCTTGCGCCATATCGATTACCCCATTCACACTCGCATGTCGTTCCGTGTATATGTTGAACACTCTTCAAGAAAAAGCCTTGTTGATATGTTAAGTAATGCGAACAGTCAGAAAGTAAATCTCTCTTACAGATAGCCAACCGGAAAGACTTTATATGCCGGTACTTTTTAAAGCCGCTTCGCAGTTTCATAAAGTTTGTTTCTATCGTCAGTGCCCACCAGTTTACACGCATTTTTCGAAAGTAAGACTAAAGTAATATTGACTTTCAAATGCATGCCTAGTTTAAGCTTCACCACTTGCTTTTGTCCGTTCAGACGCAGAAAATTCAGAACGTATTGTGATAAAAATAGAAACGCAACAGTGCCTGTCCAGGGAAATCTGTCACGTAATTTTCCTGCCCAGAGTGTATAGTGCCCGACTGGAGATCACAAATGACACTAAACGAAATAGTGTTAATAGTTAGTGTTAGTAGTTAGTCAATTAGAGGAACAGGAAGTCACGTGGGGTATAATATTATATAATATTATATCTCACGTGACTTCCTTGCATTCTGATTGGCTGAAAGATACTCTATTTCGTGTAATTTGCATCCACAGAACTGACCAGGCACTACACCCAGGCACTACACGTTTTCTATTTTTAGCACACTACTATATCAGTTTTCTTTTCATACTGGGCGAATAAAACTAATAGGCTAAATTTAAATATCGATTCACAGAGGCACAACATCCACAAAACGACCCAGAAAGAAATCATTGTTGAAAAATGTATCGCTTTTCCATTGTTGAAGTCACATTTTCCGTGGCGTTCATTTTATTCCTTGAGAAAATGATCCATACCTGGGTACAACTTTCATGAGAACGCGTTCGGATATGAAAAATCGTTTGTTGCGCTGCTCATATTATTTCACTATTCAATTGTATGTTTTGGGCAGTAAACGAATAAATAATGGAATTCATTTGAATCTTCGGCGTTTGGTATCCCGTACTGACTCTTTCGGTAATGTATATGTGTGACAAATGTGTGGAAATTATCAAACTGCGTTGTCAAATTTCGAAAATTTTAGCTTTCATTCGCGAGTTGCGCAATTCTAGAATACACAGTTCCGTTTGGGGGAAATGTTTTGTTTACCCTTGCCGACCGATTCAAAATCTGTCTTCTGCTCATATCAATAATCCAAGTTAGCCGTGTTTTGGAAGAAGAAAATGTTTTTTAAAAACTACATTGTATTTTTTTCTATATAACGCTGGTTGGTAGGGCAGCTACCTTGGTAATAGATTAACAAATTGGACAGATGTTTTTCTTGATGGGTGTTCGATATAATATAAGGATTAGTGCATGTCTTGTCGTTGACTACGCCCATATAGTGGCGGGAGCTACACCACCTCACTGGGCACTATATGGGCGTAGTCAACTCCAAGCCATGCACTATTCCTTAAATAATACACGATATTAAGTATCGACATTGTCTACATATACAATAATTTGCAGTAGAGGGCGCTCTCCATTAGAAAACATCTAATTACAGATACTAGAAGTAATACAAACGAATATCAGTGTCTTTGTGCCTCATTTTCTCAGTGACCCGAAATGTGTATACGGCGTGTTTTCATTTTATTTTTTATTTTATTTTTTGTCGTTGTTGTTGCAATTCCGATACGATATTTGCTTTAGCTGTTGAAAGTTTCGTGAAAAAATACCTAAATGGAAAAAATCCCCTTACATCAAAACTTTTCCCAGAACACTGCTCTACACACTCTATAGGAAGTTTGATGCTCGCCCCAAGATAGAACTGGACCGCTTGTAAGAATGTTTGCAAGTACCACACCTGACCAATGGTAGATCCGAAAATGTGTCGATCGCGACCGAAATTGTTTGCAAATTTATTACGCAGTCAACGTATATCTGTTTCCCTGCTATACCAAATTCGTTATGAATGTTACACGCCTGTTTTAATCACCGATCCTCAGTCTGTGTTTCCCGGACAGAGACAGTGTCTAGAGTTTAGGCTCAGACTTGCTTCAAAATAAATCAATAAACTTGAAAGAATGTTTAGATTGCTAGAACCGTGTAAAGAATAAACTCTAATAAAAATGGAAATTTAATTCGCAATGGAACAACATTTCTCCAACTGTGAACATTTTGCGTCCAACAACACCAGCTATTCGATGTTCGTAAGAAATTGCGTGCTTTAAATGTTTTACGTATTTCTGTGCAATAATGGCCGGCACGCTGCACAAGATGTATTTTACAGATAATATGAAAAAATAAGCGAAAATACAAGATGATAATAATTCTACGTCTCAAGCCAAGGACTGTCTCGTGCAAACAGTAAAGACGTTCCCCACAAGAACGTTTGAGTCAGATACGAAGTGTCAATTTTCCAACGTCATGATGATCTTTTAGACAATTCCGCGCTAAAAGCATTTCGTTGTTAACACCTTAGAATGTTCTTAATGGGAAGACATAAATGCAACGAATAACGTTGAAGAATGGAAAATTTATTGTCGGATTCTTCACTTTGTTGAAACCAGACCGAATGTATGTGAACTGCGTATCTTTTCAATTCGGACAAAAACGAAGGGATAAGGCTAAAAAAAAATAATGTTTTGATTCTCAGGCCCTCCCTCATTGGATTTGAACCTCCTCATTAGACATTTTTATTATGTCATGTTTTTTAAAGAATTTGTGAAAACTTGGAATGGTCATTTTTTCACATTTCTCGACATATAATTATTTAGCTGTGTTTGCTTTAAATCGGTTTTTCTTGTTGCAGTTTATGGGAGAGTGCCCAGAGGCACTCTCCCATAAACTGTAACAAGGCAAATTCTGATATACTGGATCATGATTTAATTATTTATTCATTTGCTGGTGTTTAAGGTCATATATTTCTGCATAATGGCTAATAATGGCCGCAACACCAATATAAACTCAACTTTAACCAATCATTTAGAGCCATGTTTCCCATTTTAAAGGTCTCCTACCCCAAGCATTGGTTATTGGGGCCTATTTTAACGGATCATGATGCTTGACAGATCTATACCATTAAAAAGAATAATAAAATACACATCCTTTTAGCTGTTGTTATGGCAGTTAATTATAAAAGGTATACTATAATTACACTAAAATACAACCTTTTCTCTTTTTCAAGTGGCAAGACAGAAAAAGATTTACTGAGTATACTCAACCCTTTACACGAAAAAAAAAAAAAATTTAAAAAAAATATAAAAATAAAATCTTCCCTCCCTCACTGATTTGAAAAAAAAATTGCCTGAGAATCAATTCATTTTTTTTATTTGGCCTAACATCCCAGACTGCAAACATGTCACGAACACCTCACGAGCACTGCGTAATGCTCTGGAACTGAGCAATTATTTCAACAGAAAGAATTTTTCAAAACCATCTCCCTTGCTTATAATGTCGACATTACATTTTTTTACGATTTATCTGTTTTTATACAAAATATTATAAAATTAAGAACAATATACGTGAGGTAATAATAGCTACTTCAGTGGAAGACATTTGGTACGTGGAAAGTGGATTATATCACTAAACACTCGCGGGGTGGGGTTTCCACCCAGATCCGGACAGTAACTAATTTATGTGACAAATTTCAAGAAACACAGGCAAGGTATCAGCAAATGGACCTGCTGGTTACACCTTGTGGTCCATTGGCAGAATCATTGCTTGTTCCTCCCATGTATTATCAGTGAAGATTGTACGAGTGAAAGTCTCACCCCACGGGTGTTTTTTATAAATAATCCACCCACGTACTGTGTTTTACAAATAGCAAGTTTGTGATTCAGTCATATCGTCACTCCATCTTTCCGCCCAGCCAGGACTTATCCTCCAAGCGGGTGGGGCTTCCTACCCTGGAACGTGTGGACCAGCTAGTATTGTATATACAGCGTCATTAAATCCTCATCGTGTCAGAGAAAAATGCGCTTTTTATGTCAGTCTTACAACAATATACATGCTCCCGCTTCAGAGCGAATTTACTTTTACTTTTGTTGTGGGATACAGGGTCTACCTGTTTGCGAATTGAATGTAACCACTTCAAACATGGAGAATTGGTGATGCAGAATGATGTCATATTTGATTCCAAACACCTTAGTTTACATTACACTGACCAACAAAAAGCAGATCGCCTTCCTTTCGCAAGTACATAAACGGAAATAATATGTACACTACAGCCTCAAAGAAAGTGGAACGGTGGTTCTAATGGCGCCTTAATAAGGCCATTTTTTCACCACGTTATTAAGGAGCAAATATGGCCAAACACTTGCACAGCTGAATGTAAGCACCGCTGATCAGGTTTTGAAGCAGGAAGGTACATGTATATTTAATTATAAGATGTTAATTACAGTACGTGGAGAGTGGATTGTTACTAAATCACCCGCGGAGTGGAGTTATCACCCAAACTATAACTTTCAAATTTTATACATATGGACAAAAAACACAAGCAATGTTTCAGCCAATGGACCTCCGGGTTTAACCCGGAGGTCCATTGGTTGAAACTTTGCCTGTGCACGTTATGCTTTGCAACAAATTTGCAATTATTGCTTGGGTGGAATCTCCACTCTGCGGGTGATTTAGTGATAATACACCCTCCATGTACTGTAGAAGTAAACATTTCTATAAACTGTTTTTCTGTAGAGGGGGATAGCTTACAAAATACAAGAATATCTTTACGACACAAGATTATTGCCTCATTTTTTCCAAGATTAATGTTGTAATCTGGCAATAATGAGGTGATGATAAGGAGGTATTAAGGAGATAATGTTGCCTAATGGTGAACTTTGTTACGGCCGCCGTGGACTGGTCACTTTCGACTGGTCACACGTGGACAATATTTCCACGGACACAATAATATTATATTTCAAACACTAATTATCAGAATAACCATCAAATGTTTAATTAATGAAACACCGGATACAACCCGGTGCTCTTTTAATTACAATTTTGATGCTAATGATTTTTATTACCCGGTACACGCATGCGTTGATATCACTGCCCATGTGTGGATTACAACCAATCCACGGCGACTGTACTGTACAATGATGCAAATGTGACTGTCCAAATAGACAATGAAACGGTATGCACTTGCCACGAAAACATAACAATTCTCTATCGTTCAGGAAATCTGGACTATTTCTCCATGATATTATCAGTTACACAGTTTGGTTAGGCCACCAACAAACTGTGTAACGAATATATCTTACCGAATGCTGCAGCATCGATGCACAGAACTAATAACAACAGCGATCAAAATTAAATGAGAGAATTTTCACAATGTGTTCACGTGTCTTTGCTTTATTACAATTTATGGGAGACTCTCCCATAAATTGTAAAAAGGCAAATTCATACATACCAAACAGTTTCATTTCGAAGGTAACATGACCTACATCCACAGAATATGAAGCCTTTTGAGTTGCCTAACCTGCACTTCAGACCAAATATGGCTTCCAACACTCAATCTTTCAACTTGAAGCGTTTATCATATTTGATAACGCTTCAACTTATAATTCTGAATAATCAATGAACAAAGGGGAGATTACCCAAAGCTGTCAGCGTATATTGACGTTGACAGGCAGTATATGGTTTTATATGCCGTCTGCACGTGACGTCTTTGAACCACTGAAATTCCCAGATACTTGTAGGAGGTAAGATATATTTCTATATGTTTATGGTTGCTTTTCGATGTCAGGCTCAATAGTCTGCTATAAGAACAGCCACCGCGATTTCGTCTTATTATTTTCTGTCCCGGATCCAATACAATAAAACTTTTACAACTGTATTTTCCCAAATTATAATTTCTGCAAGTGGATATAAATGACTAATGCTAATAATCGTCCATGAAATGAACCATTATTAGCATTTCAAAAGATATGGCAATTTGCCAACTGGCAAATTGTCACATCTTTGAAAATGCTGATGGTCCAATTCAATTAGTTAGTCCCATAAATAGAAAATACAATTTTGAAAAATACAATGTAAAAGTTTTATAGTATTGCCGCTTGTACACTTATCTAATCAAACGCGTCTAAGGGATATCTTTTCTGTCCAAATCCACCATATTAATGGGTTAAAAGAAAACATACTATACAAGTAAGTTGTCATGTAGCTGTGATTAACCCTGTAACTGTTGGTGGTACCTTCCACGTCAGTTCAATGGTAGCAACTGGAAGAGTCCATATCCATTGTTTCGCGAGAGACCGATTAATATTGATTGATCTACCCCACATATTCACTTAGCAGCCATACTACTTAATGGAATTATGACGTATCATGTTCTTGAGCCGGAAAAAAGGACTCTCGCCCTCAAAGGGGTAATACGGTGTGTTGAAAATGTGTCAACCAACTTGTTAAGTATGTATATGTTTTTTTTTAAAAACAAAACAAAAGAACTGTCATGGCATATTTGTGGAATATTCTAGAGACAGTCTGGAGTCCGCCTCGAACCGAAACGAAGGTTTGAAGTGTAGGAAAGTTAATTTTACGAGTATAAAAGAAATTTATGTTTTATATGAAAGTCATACAGTACGTGGAGAGTGGATTGTAATTAAATCACCCGCGGATTGGAGGTATCACCCAAGCCATAACTTTCAAATTTTGTACATATTGACAAGACAAACCAGCAATGTTTCAGCCAATGGACCTCCGGGTTTAACCCGGAGGTTCATTGGCTGAAACTTTGCTGTGCTGGTTATGCCTTGCAACAAAGTTGCAATTATTCCTCGGGTGGAATTTCCACTCAGCGGGTGATTTAGCGATAATACACTCTCTACGTACTGTATCTCTGTATTTTCTATTTTAGTAGGGAAAGAGTAATAAAAGAGAAGAGAAAGGAATAAATAAAAAAAAATAAAACTGCCTGCTTCTTGTACTTCGCTTTAGAAGGGTGGCAAACGACGATAACGCAATATCAATTCCTTATTGTACTTTCGCGTGATTTACAAAGCTAATGTCTTCAGTTCATCCCGCGAAGATTCTCTCTTATTCCCATTGATGAAATTAAGCCCTATATTTCGATTATTAATAACTTGCTCTTGTCAGTTTTCCAACACTAAATGAATTTGAAGTTGGGGCGATCTCCTCTTAGGCGCCAGTGGCGTTAAGCTTCGAGAATTAACGAGAAAATGAAATGCTTGTGTGCGATTTTCTTCTCACCTAACTCTGTAGTCCTCAGACACTTTGATATCAGATCGAACAATTAGATATATCAGAGGCATTCTAAGTCCATTAGTCAGAATAAGTAAAATAACCAAATATGCTAATAATAATAATAATAATAATAATAATAATAATAATAATAATAATAATAATTTGAGAGCCCTAAAGCCACAAAGAAACGTGTACTATGTCGGGATGTGGTGCAGTTGCTCAGTTGGTAGAGGTACAGGCTCCAAGCCGAGAAGTTCGAATCCCACCTGCGTCAACCGCGTTGTGTCCTTGGGCAAGAAACTTCACCCCCATTGCCCACGTGGGGGCACGGTGACGTTGTATATTGAGGCGTACTGCACGTTGATGGCGAACATGTCTTCAACCAATGCTAACCCTGCTTGTGTGGAGTTAGTATGTTCGGGGAGCTGACAGTTGCTCGGTGGTTCTCACCGGGAACTCCGGCTTTCTCCACCCGTAAAACTGTCGTGGTCATGATTAGCCATTGTGCAGAACTATGTGACCTTTAACACCAATAAATAAATATATACTATATCGGGATATTGTCTGAATATATCTGAGACTGAACAACGCTATTAGTGGGCAGTGAAATCTGCCTCAAGAGTGACGGAAGTTAAGGATTCCAACACTTGGAAGATTGACCCAAAGTGGTCGGCTTATACAATACCCTTAATTGAACACCTTGAGTGGCGCAATGAACCCCTTTCATGCTAACTATCTGGCTAAGTATGGAAAACCGTATCATAATTAACATAAAGTGGACTAATATGTCCGGGGCCACTTCGCATATTTCCATTCCTTAACACCAGGAAGAACCGAAATGTTTTGACTTGCTTTTTTGGGAACACCCCCCCCCCCCCCTAGTTTCAGGTGTAATAAACAAAGCATAATGTTTTTTGAGACGGTAACCATAGTAACTGACAGTGAGTCAGGTAAAGTACGGGTGTTATCTTTGAGAATGTCAGCTGCGGCGACAGTGATGGTTCCCGGGTGGTAGAGCGAGTGCGGAACGGAAATCGGTGACGGATTATTTTTAAATGGAAGCGAAATTTCACTGGAATTTTCTACAGCGATAGCTGAAAATCGTCCCCTGGGTTCCAATGGCACATAGAACAGTAGGCCTCTCGTTTTATCCTTCCGCGCTTGCATTCGTGCCATATGGATTTACCCATTCACACGCGTGTGTCGTTCTGTGTATTCATGTATCGGGTTATTGTACAATGTTTTAATATACACCAGCGTATTAAAGTATTTGGCAACGATGGCTTCTCTGATTCTGTTTTGGGGTGACGTGGCTTCTACTTCAACTGCATCTTCTTTGTCCATTCAAACAGTACGTGGAGAGTGTATTATCGCTAAATCACCCGCAGCGTGGAGATTCCACCCGAGGAATAATTGCAACTTTGTTGCAAGGCATAACCAGCACCAGCAAAGTTTCAGTCAATGGACCTCCGGGTTAAACCCGGAGGTCCATTGGCTGAAACATTGCTTGTGTGTCTTGTCAATATGTACAAAATTTGAAAGTTATCGCTTGGGTGATAACTCCACTCCGCGGGTGATTTAATTACAATCCACTCTCCACGTACTGTACATATAATCATTCATGAGATTTCCAAAATACTCATAGTAATCGCCGTAGGCACGTCTAACTGTACTTCTCCTCAAGAGTTAAACGGAACAGAAAATAATGTAACTGAAGCTTCACTTAAAATGCTTGCAATAAAAAGACAAATGACGTGATTTTGGGACTATACCCTGTACCCTAAAGAGAGTGATGGCCGAAACATACCTCAACTCATTAACCCTAGCTATCGCTCTGTTCACTGTATCTTCAATAATGTCGAAATGCATGCCATAGGCCTCCAACAAGAGAGAGAAAGACAGAGACAGAGATAGAAGGAGAGAGAGAGAGAGAGAGAGAGAGAGAGAGGAGAGAGAGAGAGAGAGAGGAACTTCCGTGTTGATGTGCAGAGGTTACACATTCCATAACAAATATACTTTATCCCAAGTCGTTCATTTAATAAGCGAAGCTTGGTTCTTACCCAGATTCTTCGAAACGGTTAACGGTTGTTGACGGTCAAACATAGCCAGTATTTCGTATGTATTACAAACTTGTGGAACGTTTCTGTTCAAATAGACGATATTAACTCCCTCAGCGCGGTATGCATCAAATGTTGCGAAAAGCAAAAGTTACCTGTTGGTGAGTAGGCAACTGAGCTTGCATCTAACAGGGCTGGAAGAACATAGATAATTTAATCGTACATCCCTATAGGGCTGGGCGATTAAATTCTTTCGGACAATCCCACAGATTCAAGACAGACACGCCCATTTATCTGCATACAATAGTGAGCACGATCATACCATCCTAAAGGCAGTATTGAAGGGTTCAAGGCCAGTGGTGGATACTAAGAAAGAAACAGGTACAGTAATTATTGTATTCCTTGGCACACTGACTTTTTGGCGCGGCAGCGCGGCGGCGCGGTGGCGCATTGGTTAGTGCACCGGACTTGAGATTCAAATGTCGATGGATCGATCCTGACCCGAGTCATCTGCGTTGTAAGCTTGCACAAGCTCGACTCGACTGCCTATATGACAGCACGTTAACGATGTGCGCTGAGACGTAGGGCATTCAGTTGTTGCTAACCCTGCTTGTGTCGGCTTGGTAAATAGGAGATCTAAGTTACTATCCCTTGCTTCGTAGTGCTCTACGGGTACTCCGGCTTCCCCAACCCATGAAACTGCCCGACACAATCTGACCTTGGCTGTTGAACATGTCATGAGTAAGAAAAGAAAACGTTCCATTTAAAAACAGTTCTTTATCCCTGACCCTACGTTACAACAGGCGTGCGGGGTGTACTCTCTATTCACCAAAATACAGTAAAGTCGCCGTGGATTGGTTACAACCCACACGTGGACAGTGATGTCCACGCATGCGTTTACCAGGTAATAAAAATCATGAGCAAAATTTAAATTAATGAAGCACCGGGTACAACCCGGTGCTTCATTAATTAAATTTTGGATAATTATTCCTGTAATTAGTATATTTTGAATCTAATATTATTGCGTCCGTGGAAATGTTGCCTACTCATGGAAAGTGACCACTCCACGGCGGCCGCACTGAATTTATAATTCTAACATACGACACTAACTTGCCGGAAGATTGTTGTCCAGGCATCGTCACGAAGTTTAGTTTTAGTATAGTATCTCTTTGGAGTTTTACAGGCGAAAAGGGGAAAATGGCTTAAGCTTTAAATACAACGCTTTAGTTCATTTTCTTTACAGTTTCATTTGTCTCAATTCTTTCTGTCTTCATGAAACAGACCATTTGCCTCCATGCCACTGGACTATGCCCCCCATCCCCTCTGCGATCTTTAAGCGGTATTAGGGAAAGATGTCGACCTTCCTGTGTTTCATCTTGTGTGCCGCATCAGCCAATGTGAGGTCGCCAATATAACAAGAAGTGCGTTTTGCATGTGGGTGTCACTAATACAACAAAACGTGGAGGTAGCCCAGATGTTGTGGTGGGGGCACTCAGACAGAAAGATAAAATGATCAAAGCATGACTAAATTATTTTTAAATTGGAGACCAGTGGGGGTGGTTGGCATGAACCCAAGCGTGGCTAATTGTTAAAGTTTCCAGATCTTTGAAACGCCACGACTTCAGATTGAATCTTTTGGAATCTGGAGAACGGAATGGATTAATTGCAACACTAGAATATTCTGGATTTTAGTTGGATGTTTCCTTCGTTGAGGGCACATGACCACCGACACCTACTGGATACGCCCATGTGGGAACGCCATTAGTTGAACATCGAGCATACATTGAACTGGAAATAAAGTTGTTCATTGGTGTATGATGCAGTTGGATTAAGTACTAATATATATCTAAATATGCACAGATCAGCGTCAAAATCGAGTTCGATTCCTCCAAGGATTCGATTGCCTTCATTTACGGGAGAACATGCCGATGAAAGCAGAGCGTTATCTTTCAGTCTGTTGAAATTTAAAGTTGCACTGTAGGCAAAAACGTGGAGGGAAATGGTGTGGTACTACGGCGCGATCTACCTCTGTTTGGGAAAAAGGGTCACGTGACACTTGTGCGCGCCCACTGCACGCATTGTACCACACCAATTTAATTTTGAAATAACGACACGCAAGTCCGACATAATGTTGATTTGCGTTACCGAGTTTGGGCATTGGCTGAAGGAAACACTAAGATTACGCTGGAAGTTCTGGGTAAACATTAAACACCGAATAGAAACACACCTCACGTAGTGTAGCTCAATTCTGACGCACAATCAAATCTCCTGCAAATAATTCCTACCAATTTGCGAGGTTTTGTTACCAATTAATCATTGTCTGTTCGTCCAGACTGCATGACATTTGTTGCAAATAAAATGAATTGTAGAAAAACAAGCGCAATCAAGTGGTCAACTTGACGCTGCGATATTTAATTATTTGATCAATAGTCAGCACGATTCGTCATTTCTGTTGGTATCGAAAACATTTTGTCAGAACCTCGATCCAGCGCCATTAATTTTGATTTCCGATTTTAATTATAGTTGTCAGTATTTTGTCGGTAAATTCAATTATGTTTATAAACCATCGTTACACGTATTGACAATGTTAAATGAGGCAGAAAGCCGCGAGTGTATTCAGAAATTAGTATACGAACAGTGAGATTTCGTTATCAGTGGACACAACTTATGGTAATGGCAACAGGTGTTTGTTCAATCCTTTGCAGGATTCGCCTCAAGAAAAAAGGCTAGGGTCTGAAAAAAGATCCTGGATTATTTTCGAACTACAGGGCCTGACTGGCGCTGATTTTTCAACGTATAAAAATGTGTATTTTAATGATATTTTAATAGTTGTCATTAACCCTTAAGACACCATACAGATACAAACTACACCTAATACATTGCCCTGTAAAAACTTTTCCAAGTGTATCCTTCTTTGTAAACTCTACTTGTAGGATGCAGTCCTCTTGACAGTGTTTTACATCATTTTTGGCTGCCTGTACAGGCAGCCAACAATAATGTAGAAACACTGTTAACCATCTGCAATTGTGCACGTGTATATACGGTAGTTACTAACGGAAATTAATATGAGGACTTAAGGGTTAAAACTATTTATTTTTAAAGACTGACTTAATTTTCTCCTAGTGATGTTATGTGTACATGAATCATGAATGGTGTTCGTGAACAAGGCACTTAATTCCGATTGCCCACGTGAAGCACTGGTGTCACTGTGAAATAAGGCTCACTGCACGTCGATGGTGTACCTGTCTTCAACCAATGCTAACCATGCATGTGTGGAGTTAGTACGTTGCCGAGTCTGACAGGTGCTCGGAGTTACTCGGTTGTTATTTCCGGGTATCCCGGCTGTCTCCATCCGTAAAATTGTTCGACACGAGGTGACACTGGCTGCCGAAAGTGTCGTTAAAACTCCAAAACATCAATACATCACTAAATCATGAATGGGGAGCCAAAGGGAGTCGTGTATTGGAACTATATATTGGAAGCTATAGAAATGAAGATCTGTTTGGCATTTCTTTTATGGAAAACTGAAGTGAAGAATGAAATAAGGGAATAATTGCACACGGAACAACAGAATGTGCTATTGCTCCCTTCTCTCATTGTTCACTATCACTTTGGAACCCCATCCAAGGTCTGGCACCAAAAGTTATAATCAACCAGTGCTTGGGAACAACGAAATGTAAAAAATATGGCCAGCTGTTAACCCGAGTCGTTGATGCTTCTGCTTTTACTGACGTTTCTGATTTAAGTTGCGTTTGATACACGGGATCTACTAAAAGGTCCGTATATGCTGACTACGAGGTTGAGTTTATCAGGCCCCATCTTAAGGCAAACACTGCTAGGCAGCCCTGGCTACATCACACTTCGTCGAATGATACCACTTCGTGCGTACATTTCGTCGAATGAATATTCGGTCGAAGGAACATTTTATCGAATGGACACTTGCTTGGTGGAACGGCCGCACAATCGAATGGATATCTGCCGTAGGGCTGTCACGATTTTTAAATTTAGGAATCGATTAATCGTCGCAAATAATCGACGATTAATCGTACCTAAATGACTCCCCCCCCCCCCCCCTCCTCTCCCTCTCTTTGAAGTCGATAAAAATGAAGTTCAAGTCAGTTGACCTACCTCAAGGAAACAACGAAGACGACCCTTTTTAGGTGCATTCAAAGCTTTGATGTTCTGAACTTTTGAACTGTCAGTGTAATAATCAAGACCGGTCGGCAATTGCGAACTTCGCAACTGCCGACCGGTCTTGATTATTACACTGACGGTTCAAACGTTCAGAACATCAAAGCTTTGATGAATGTACCTGGAAGACTATTGCTTCCAACAACGTCTTGGGGTTTAACATCGATGTTCTTAACTCTTCACCTTTAGAAACAATAGTTTTTTTCATCAAATTTTCTTTTCATTATTAAACGTCTAAAACGGGATACAATTTACCGATTATTCGACAACGAAAAATACTAATCGATTTCGCCGTGACCGATCAACAGTCGATTAATCGATTAATCGTGACAGCCCTAATATCTGGTCGAACGGAAATGTTCGATTTCGCCTAAATCCGTTTGTTAGAAACTTAGAGTAAAATGATTTTTTTTCTGAAAATTACTTGGTAACGTGCTAATACGATACATATATAGTTAGCGCACTTAATACCCACACTACTAGACTGGAACTGATATTATAGATTATATGTCACAATTTATTAGTGGTTCTAACAAATCAGAAGTAGATATGTATTTTTTAACTTATTGCCATTCTTATTAAATGACACGTACAGTACATGAAAGAAAACATAGAAATATGACCCAGTTGACCAACTATCCATTCGACCAATTGTTCATTCGTCAAAATGTGCATTCTACAGATAATCTTTTAATGAAGTGTCTTTCTACTGGAACGCAGGGTACCGAACCCGTCTTTCTTGATATCAACAGAGCAGTTGACGGAGAAAATACGAGTTTAACTCACACGCTCCCTTGCTGACTCTCTTACTCTAGGACTCACCACTCACTTTCTCAGGGACATTTACAGAACGATATTAGATTTCCCTAATCCAAACGCTGCGTTAGATATTAGAATTTTTCAAGAACCAAAACCAGATATTAATTGTGGTGACAAAATAAAATTTAACTTTTCATCTGGATACTCTGAAGAGTATTGCAGCTGCTATAGTACAGACGCCTTGGGCTGGTCGTAAAACAAGCATGGGCAGTGAGTACCACGCATCCGTTTACCAGGTAAAAACAAACACCATCAGCACAGTTTTAATTACTGAAGCACCGGGTACAACTGGCGTTGTACTCGGTGCTTCATTGGTTAAATTTGTGATGATTATTCCTATAATTAGTGTTTGAAATCTAATATTATTTAGTTCGTGGAAATATTGCCCACCCGTGGAAAGTGACCGGTCCACAGGGGTCGTAGTGAAGGCCCATTGCCATATAATCGTCAGTCTTAAAATATTTGTATACAAAAATGTATTTATTGGTATGGATTTACAATCCTTTTTAACGCTGTCTGGTAACAATGGTGCCTATTGCACTGGAAAAAATCGTTTGGCACAAAAATTACAGCGAGTGCCGCCAACATGTGACCCCAAAAATATACTTTTGGGAAGGTTCTGTGCTTTATTTTTTCAGTGTGGTGTTTACGATAAAATCGTTGACTACCACACGGGTGAGACATCATTCACTCGTGTTAAGTAATCTATTCGTAACAGGTCATATTCACGGCTCCTTGTTATGGTCAAGAAAATTAACAGTTTATCCATATAATGTGCTTCTTCTCAAAACATTTCTTTCTTTTACTTTTTTTATCTTGCTTAATCTATTTTTATGATCCTTAAAATAAATTATTTTGATACTAGTTTATTTGGCGTGAATAAATAGAGAGTAATCGCTTGAATGGACTGGTTACGTGAAATAATTCATGAGAGGTGAAGGACGTTGTACAAACACGAGTGCGCGAATACAGTCCCTCGCCTCGAATGAATTATAAAACCCGGTGCTTCTTTAATAAAAATTTTGCTGCTGATGATTTGTATTGCTTGGTAAACGTCACTGCCCACGCCTGGATAACGACCAATCCACGACGACTGCACTATAGTCATAATTTGGAATCTTTAGTACCTAAACATTTCGTTCAGTCTCCAGCAGGCATTTGTGATTTTTTAATCTGTCAGTCTCATTTCAGTACCACCATTCTGGCAAAAAATGGGCAGTTCGAATTTGTCTCTCTACGTTTGTTCACATGTATAATCTACGTTCTTTGACAGAGACGAATCAATGGCCTCCTTATTCCTCATTAATTATAGTCTTAGTGTTTAAATATATTTCTTTTTTATTGCCTGCAAATTGAAGCCGTGAATGTGACCTGTTTCGCTATTTTTAGATTACAGAATTCTAACCAAAAAATATTTATGAACTGTTTCAAACTTTGATAATAAATTTAATTTTTCCGCTCACACCGTGTTTCGCTCTCTTTTCTAAGTGCAACTGTGTGCTCGTTCACTTTGCAAGATTACTGGTCCATGTGCATCTCAATGGAAATACTTTTCGTAGAATTTGACATTCTGCAACAATTTAGTTTCTTCTTCCATGACAAATAATTGATTCTTTCGCCAGAAATTGTAAGCCGTGTCTGAAAGGACAAGTTGTTTTTGTGGTGTATTTTAATTTTTTTGGTTTGGGGATACTCTTCCACGTTTTTGTGTTAATAAAGATGTTTACCTCCACAGTTTACGTGCCTATCCAATAAGCTTGAAGTGCTTTGAAAAACGTTTCCCGTCAATCCCCAATCACGACACCTTGAGGTTTCGTGTTCAACTTCTTTTAGTGAACGAGATTCATGCTTTTGCACGGACTGATTCTTGTTTATGGTCTGATACGAAGAGATTTCATGATCTATGCATAAGGAAGCTTTACCTTGTCTTTTTTGCGCGCTTCTGCATGCATAGACATTTTCTTGTTATCCTGTTAATGTGTTGTAAAACTCTGTAATTGTGGGAACTGAACATAAAAAATCCTAACGTTTTTAGATCATATGACATTTCAAAACCATAACAATATTGTATTGACAATGATGCGTTAATTTAATTCATACCCACTTCCGAAGTAGACTAATTAAATTCAGAAATGAGTTCTCCAATTAAGGGAATGCTAATACCCCCATCTCTTCTCTATATTGCCGGCAACCTTGATAATTTGAATTGAATGATTTAGTTGTCTATGTACCATAGATCGCAGAATGGGCTTTATAGGAATTTTTTTCTCTCTGAATGACAAAGAATGCTTTCAGACGTGTTCCAACGAGCCGAACAAATTACGGCGTTAAGTTCGTGATATTTCATGTTGATAATGTCGTCTTCTGACAGGGCACTATCAACAATTGTTTATACGTTCCCGTTCATCATTATTATGGTTACATTCTAAAGTAATCGGGAATGCTGGGATAACTGTAGGCGATCCATAATATTAAATTCCAATGTTAACACATTTACAAATCATCACTCTCAAACAATGGTTTGGATTCCAAATTGTATCATCACATCTTCCCATTGGGATCCCTGGGAAGTGAAGCAGTGCTTGTTTACTGTGATAAAGGATCTATGTTTTAATGGTAAAATAGGACCTCGTAACCAATTCCTGGGGTGTAGGTCCCTTAAAATGATGAACTTGGGTGAAAATGATTGACTGGACTAGACTTTATGTCAATGTTACGGTCACTATTATCGGTTGTTCAGAAATGTGTAATTTTAAGCACCAATAAATAGATAAATAGGGGGCGCGGTGGCTCAGTAGGTAGAGGTGCAGGCTGCAAGTCGAGAGGTCCTCGGTTCGAATCCCACCTGCGGCAACCGCGTTGTGTCCTTGGGCAAGACACTTCACCCCGAATGCCTACATGGGGGCACGATGACGCTGTGTACTGAGGCGTACTGAACGTCGATGGTGCGCATGTCTTCAACCACTCTAACCCTGCCTGTGCTGCGGTGCAGAGTTCAGAGTTACGATGTTGGAAAGCTGACAGCTGCTCGTCGTTGCTCGGTGGTTCTCTCGGGTACTCCGGCTTCCTCCACCCGTCAAAACTGTCACGGTCACGATTAGCCATTGTGCATAAGTATGTGACCTTAAACACCAATAAATAAATAAATAAATAAATAAATAAATAATAGATAAATAAATCATCAAACCAAGTAAAATCCAAGTTTTCCATGCATGCATTATTTGTTGGTTCGACTATTGTGGTACTGCGTCACTTTTTTTTTAATCTTATTTGTTTTACAAGGATTGGCGAACAAGTTATGCACCTTATATTAACCCTTTAACCCAGCGTAACGGCCAAAACCGGCCAGCGCTATTCTCAAAAATAGCCTATTAATTTTCATTCTTTTTTTCATTTTTGTCTCAAAACATAGGTTATAACCCCTCGTTGGAACGAGCTCATCGAGCTCGTTCCAACGAGGGGTCATAACCTATGTTTTTGAGACAAAAAAAAAATGAAAAAAAATAGTTATTCAAGAATTTTTTGGGCGAGTGTCGTCTGCTTTTCATGTTAGGTAAAGGGTTAACGCCACTCCTTGGCCCAATGGCGTAGGTGTGTGGGGTGACCTTCATAGCGGCAACTTCGTGGCCTAGCTCTTCTCGAATACTAATAAAGGGATCTTTAGCCTGCACGGAGTGTGTCTCCCTCCGCACAGAGGACAGCCATTTTACGTCCCCACCCGACCGGACGGTACGCTGTGACAGCATCAACCCCACAATTGATGCTGACAGAGAGCTTTCGGACACTTCGAGAACTTTCTCCGACCGGGGATCGATCTCGGGACCTCTGGCATGAGAGACCAGCGTCACTTTTAAGGGCACGGGTCATATCGTGTCGGACAGCTTTAGTGTCGGGGGAAACCGGAGCACTCGGAGAGAAAAGCCGAGCCGCGGCGAAAAACTGTTGGACTCCACAATTTAAGACTCAAGCAGGGTTAGTATTGTTTGAAGGCGATTCTGCAATGGACGTGTTCTACGAATGTGTGCTTGGCACTTGCCGTACGCCAGATTAGTAGTCGGGATTGCACAAAGATATAACGCCGATGACGGGAGTCGGGATCATGATGACAAAACATTTGAATTTCATCTCGTGGATTTTCCACGAGAGGAAATGCAAATCTTTTATCATCAGTCATGAGGTACTCCCATAGTCACTCAAAAACCACAGATGTTCCGTTTACTACATGCAACAACCTAACGGCCCACGACTGACTTGATCATGAAGATGAGAAACAAGTCTAAACCGCAGCACAGCTGAGATAAATGTGCTTGCGCATCTAAAGGGTTGGACACCGACTGGCGAAACGTCTGCCAATCGAGTCTGACACTCTGTCGCTTGCGATGGTCTCTCCGGAGTGTTCCGGATGACTGCGGAAAATATTCCTTAAATTCTGCTCTGACATCCACACAGAACGATACTAATTTTACATTTTCGTCTCATTTTTCGACATACGATAGTGAGATCTAACACAAACAGTTAATGTTCGTTGTCAATGCGGAGTTAATTGACGGTTCATTTTACCGCGGAGGGACACGCTTAAAGTATCAATATCTCACTAGTCGGATACTGGGTGGTACGTAACAGAAAAATACATGTATTCTATGACTGATTATGTTATAAACAACACTATGATTATAAAAGTGGACTGAGAAATTCGCGACCCAGGCAAGTTACGATCGAACTTTTCTGTCCTCCTTTCTCCCCAGAAAACTCCAGAATCCTACCTGGCGAAACAAAATACCAAAACTTTGCATTTCAGATGCTATTTGCGATAGGTTTCTTTTTTAGGTATTATTTCTCAATATGCATTTTATTGGTTTATTATGCGACCAGGAGGCAATGCAAAAAAAAAAAATCTAAAATGGTATTTTCTAAAATTATATTTTCTACCTATTAATATAACTGACTAAAATGAATCATTAGCATTTTAAAAGATACGGCAATTTGCCAGTTGGCAAATTGCCAAATCTTTGAAAATGCTAATGGTTCATTTTATCCCATTTAAATCATAACTAGAAAATACAATTTTAGAAAATACAATTGTAAAAGGTTTGTTGTATTGGCCCCAGATCTAGATCTTATCGAGAAAGGGGGCGCTTTTGCTACCAGTGTTCAGTTCAGGTTTATCGACCTGATGGAGAAATATTATGCAATAACATCATCAACCTTGGTATACAAACGGTTAAATAGTAATGCTTTTAAATACTGTTTTGTTTCTACATCAGTGCATAGGTTCTTATAATTGTTGTTTATGTTTGACTTTCGTAGCAGTGATGCAAATGATAAAAGTGTTATTGCCTGTCGTAATGATGGCCGTGGTGTTGAATTTTGTGTTACTCCATCGAGACTTTTTGACTATTAAGATGATCCAAGTCAAAAGCTGCAAATGTGAACTTGCAGCTGCTAAATGTTGTTTAGTTGAGTATTCTGACTCTACCTTTATTTATTTATTTATTTATTTATTTATTTATTTATTTATTTATTTATTTATTTATTTATTTATTTATTATGTCCATTGTGTGAAACATATTTATTTATTTACTGGTGTCAAGGACACACACTTGTGTACAATGATTGATATAAAATCAAGTTTATCCAATTGTTCCCTTATAAAAAAGTACTATGGTAAACCATGGTAAATCCCAAAATACCCTGGTAATACCATGGTATTACCATGGTATTACCAGGGTATTTTGGGATTTACCATGGTTTACCATGGTACTTTTTTATAAGGGTTTGTATCCATGTTGTCCATTTTAGGGGACTTACCCTAAACACGGCTTAGAGGGCCATATTTTACCAGTAAATCAGACCTTGTTTATCACAGAGAACACGACTGAGGGCACCAAGACGCCATGTGCAATGATTTGACAGTGCCGATGGCGCCTCGGTACACTCAGGGACGGATCATGTAACTTGTTCTTTGAAAGGGAAAGGAGTATGTTAGAGGGCGCGGTAGTACAGTGGGTACGGCACTGGAGTTAAAACCGAAATGTCCACGGTTCGATCCCCACCAGGGGTAATTGCTCTGTGGCCTCGTGCAAGGTACTTAATCCAGATTGCCCACGTAGTGACAGGATGGCGCTATGTACTAAAACGTACCACACGCCGATGTGCACTCATCTTAAACCAATGCTAATGCGCAGTTAGTACGTTGGGTAGTTTTGACAGTTGATCGCCGATGTTCGCTGGTTCTGTCCGGGAGCTCCAGCTTCCTCCAACCGTAACACTGTCAGACACGAGGTGATCCTGGCTTGTCAAAATATCGTTAAAAACCCAAAATAAATAAATAGAAAGATCATGTTAGATTAATATTGTTTAAACTAAATGCGCAACTGTGTTCTCATATTCCATTTCAAAACGATAACCACACTGTGGTGGTGGTGGTGATAAGCGTGGTGGGAGTACCAATTCTCAAGTCGGAGTTGGATGTCGTGAAATAGCATTTTGGTGAAAAATATTAATTATTGAATCGAAAGTACCAATCTTAGAACATGTATACTCATATTTCAGTATAAAGCTATTATTGTGCGTATTTTATCAGGATGACAATTTGATCGTGCCTTGTCGGTAACCTTGCTATCCAAAATAAGATAGTTAGACGTGTAATTGGTCGCGAATGACACGAGAAGTCACATGACGACATGACGTTCCGTTTACTGTCGTTGTGATATCAATATCGTAAAATAAATGCCAAGTAATAATAGAAAGCTGTCACAGGCAAATCTGATGACATTTAAGATTAAGAAATCTGAGGTGCTCTGGACCTTTGGATTTAATAGATTTCTTCGTTGTGGGGAATAATAGATAGATTACATTTAACATTAAGAACTCTGAGGTGCTCTGGACCTTTGGATTTAACCCTTTACCTAACGTAACGGCCGAAACCGGTCAGCGCTACACTGTAAAAAAAAATACAGGTTCTCTTTAGAACCAAAACTGGTTCTAATCTTGTCCCTGAGATGGAAACAGTTCTGTTTAAACAGCATTTTTTTCAAAACAAATAAATTTACCAAGATTAGCATTCAATTTTAACAGAATATTACATGAAATGAAGTAGATTCAGCAGTAAACTTGGAGCTTATTCAACGCAGTCGCCAAACATTTTGAAACAAAGGAGATATGAACAGTTGGCATATCGAACCAGTTTTGGTTCTGTACAGAACCAAAACTGGTTCGATATGCCAACTGTTCATATCTCCTTTGCTTAATAATGATTTGAGACAACCCCAGCTCTAAACTTACGGCTGAAACCCCCCTCAACTTATGTTTACTTCTGTTAATATTTAATGTTAATCTCTATAAATTTATTTGAATTGAAATAAATACTGTTTAAACAGAACTGGTTCCATCTCAGGGACAAGATTAGAACCAGTTTTGGTTCTAAAGAGAAAGCTCGTTCCAATGAGGAGTTGTAACCTATGTTTTTGAGACAAAAAATGAAAATAATAGTTATTCAAGAATGTTTTTTGCAAGTGTCGTCTGCTTTTTCATGTTAGGTAAAAGGTTAATAGATTTCTTCGTAGTGAGGGATAATAGATGACATGTGTTTGCCACAAATTGCACCGTTTCCAAATTCGCTGACCCATTTGGATGATGTTTGCAAATAGATGGTGAATGATTCGATCAGTGACCAACACACATGTATATTCTCATCACGGTTTATGTCTCAATCCGGTTAATTTTCCGAATTTGGATTGCACAGTTCCTTATTTCCTGGAGTCCCTGCCAGAAACAAATGGTATTCAATAAACTCCATTTTAATGCAAATATACCCTCACATTTGCTTGCAATGAATCCCTCAAATTTTACAGATTCAGCGACACATTCTGATTTTGTTTTGGAGCTGCTATAAAATAATTCGGGAGCGCGGTGACGTTGCAGTATGCGATTCTCGTCAAATCACCGAAGCGAAGAAACGTCGAGCCCGGTTAATCCTTGGATGGGTGAACTCCCGCGTTGTGTCACTGGGCAAGGCACTTAACCCCGATTGTCCAAATGTGGGGCGCGATATCGCCGTGTACTAAGGCGTACTGCACATCGATGGTGCGCATGTCTTCCACCAATCTAACCCTGTCTGTGCTGCAGTGCGGAGTTACGATGTTGGGGAGCTGACAACTGCTCGTCGTCACTCGGTGGTTCTCTCCGGGTACTCCGGCTTCCTCCACCCGTAAAACTGTCACCGACACGATATGATCTTGGCTGTTAAAGTGGTGTTAAACCCTAATAAATGAATTAAATAATTCCCTTAGATGAGTCTCTCAAATACTGTAAATGAATCCCTCAAATTATACGGACTGAGCAGATTAATCACAGTTTTACAGATTGGGTGACACAAACATCAGTAAAATGTGAGGAAGTCAAACGCATTAAAATTTGTGAGTCATTTACAGTAAAACAACAGATAGCGACTCTATTTTACTGAAAATGTCTCCCTCAAATTTTACTGGTAAATGACTCCCTCAGATTTTATTGTAAATGGATCACTCAAATTTTACTGTAAATGGCTCACTGAAACGTTTTTGTAAATATCTCCCTCAAATTTTACTGCAAATGGCATCCACAAATTTTACTGTAAATGGATTTCGGCCTTTTCTCCAATTCAATGAGAAAACTTGAGCTTCTGGTCCTGGTTAGAACAGAACTTCTTGAAACCTCACGTTACTAGCCCCCCCCCCCCCTCAACCTCCCCGCCCCCTCCAAGCCCTCTCATCGGCCCTGCGTTTAGCATTCATCCAATGTCCATATACTGTACAGTACGTGGAGAGTGTATTATCACTAAATCTCCCGCAGAGTGGAGATTCCACCCAAGCAATAATTGCAACTTTGTTGCAAAGCATAACATGCACAGGCAAAGTTTCCACCAATGGACCTCCGGGTTAAACCCGGAGGTCCATTGGCTGAAACATTGCTTGTGTTTTTTGTCCATATCTATAAAATTTGAAAGTTATAGTTTGGGTGATAACTCCACTCCGCAGGTGATTTAGTAACAATCCACTCTCCACGTTCTGTACATGCTCGATAGAATGAAGAATTGGCATATAATAAGAAATCATACAACTTTGTCGGAACGATCCCAATTCCAAAGATGACTTGTTAGCGGTAATATTACGGCAATTACTTTATCGTTTTTGCGAATCTCTAACTTTTCCAATGCAGAGTGGCGTAAAATGCCGGAGGGAGGAATAAATTGCGTTTCCATTAATATTTCTCTTCAGTTTGACTGTTGCTATCGACATCAGAAAACAAAAGTGCATCTGACATTTCTGCACAAAATATGGTTCCACCACTTGTGCACTGCAAAAAATATAGGTTCTCTTTAGAACCAAAACTGGTTCTAATGTTGTCCCTGAGATGGAACCGTCTCTGTTTAAACAGTATTTATTTCAAATCAAATAAATTTATAGAGATTAACATTAAAGTTTAACAGAATGTTACATGAACTGAAGTAGATTCAGCACTAAACTTGGAGCTTATTCAACGCAGTCGCCAAACATTTTGAAACAAAGGAGATATGAACAGTTGGCATATCGAACCAGTTTTGGTTCTGTATAGAACCAAAACTGGTTCGATATGCCAGCTGTTCATACTAGTCTCCTTTGCTTAATAATGATTTGATAGAACCTCGTATAAACTCTAAACTTACGGCTGAAACCCCCTCAATTTATGTTAAATTCCGTTAATATTTAATGTTAATCTTTATAAATTTATTTGATTTGAAATAAATACTGTTTAAACAGAACTGGTTCCATCTCAGGGACAAGATTAGAACCAGTTTGGGTTCTAAAGAGAACTTACATTTTTTGCAGAGTGTTTTGTTTAATCTAATCGTGTATTATACTTCATTTGCGTGGAAGTTACACTGATGCTTTCTGAAATTAACAAATAGGGGGACGGACCACGTCGGCAATCGCTGTGCGTAGGACGCCGATTCGGAACGACTCTCAGGGTGAAGCGTATCCAACACGGGACGCGTCGTTGGGAGATATTGTGCCTCTCTAACTCTTCAAAAGAAGTGGTCATTGTCATTTGGTGGGGGGGGGGGGGGCTGGGGGGGGGGGGGGGGGGGGGGGCTGTGAGCTACGCACAGCTAAATGGGTTAAGTGCGGCTAGCAAGGTGATTGAGTTCTCGCCTGTGATGAATAGTGACAATCAAGCCATTTTGCATCTTGAAATTGCAGAGGAACGGCGTACCTCCTCGGAGAATAGCAGGGAAGGAACAAACGCGCGAAACTCTACAGTACGACCGCTGTGAACAGGTCACATTCCCCAGGCGTGCAATATTTCCACGGACACAATAAAATTAAATTTCAAAAACTATTTATAGGAAAAATCATCAAAATTTTAATTAATGAAGCACCGCGTACAACTTGGTGCTTCATTAATTAAAATTTTGCCGATGATGATTTTTATGACCTTGCAAAAGCATGCCTGGACAATACTGCCTATGCGTGGATTACTACCAGTCCATGGCGGCGGTAATGTACCAGCAGCAGTACGCTGCAGAATATCAAAAGTTAAATTTATTTTGTCACCACAATTAATACCTGTTTTGGTTCTTGGAGACTGTACTGTACAAGGCATCGTTAGGCCTGGCACAAGAAGACAGCAAAACCTTTAATAACAACAGTACTTCTCAATTGAACATAAACCCTAATTATAATAGCTAATTGTGTGATTGGGGGGGGGGGGGGTAACTATGGGAGGTGTAGAGGTGTGATTTCACTCCACTAATTTTCCAGACGGGACATCTTTATCTCGATTGGAGTCGTATATATCGCACTTGTTGGTGATCATGTACTTTTCACGGGAATAAATTGACTTCTGGGATTTATATCACACAGAAAGTCGGTCTCACGGAAATCGGTCAAATAGAAATGGGGGTTTATGGCCGCTTGGGGATGTTGGGGTTTCAAGCGCGACCAAGAGACAATACTATAAAACTTTTACAATTGTATTTTCTAGAATAATATGGTCTACCTATTAACAGAATTGCCTAAAATGAATAACTAGTATGTTAAAAGATTTGGCAATTTGCCATCTGGCAAATTGCCACATCTTTGAAAATGCTAATGGCCTATTTCAATCTATTTAAAGGTATAACCCATGTAAAGTCATCGAGCTGGATGCATAAACCGATATGGCCTTGTTTGAAATATGTACAAACATTACTCATAATATGAACGACGTGTACTCCAAACATGAAATGCTTTAGGGTAAAATAAAAGGCGCCGAGTGCTTTGTCAAACTGCTAAGTGAAATTCACTATCCACAATGTTCTCGGAAACAGTTGCGTCATATGCATATTATAAACCGTTTAATTAACACCTTTGACTTTAGACCATAACTTTCACGAATTCATCGAAAAGTTTATATTCCGTTACTCAACCGACTGCCCAGTTTGTTTTAAACTACATTTGAAGCCGCCGTGTAAAAAAATCCGCCACATCTGATAAGCATACAGCCACGTTTTGAACTACAGTTAAAACTAGAAGACCTGTCATGAAATGCGCACAAACAGCACGTAGATCTGCGCGTCAATATACACGTTATGTCCTTAGTAAGGCCATCAAATTCTGTACATATGACCTGTGCAGATGCAATGTTTCAGCCAATGGACCTCCGGGTAACCCGGAGGTCCATAGGCAGAAACATTGCCTGTGTTTACTATGAGTAACCAGGAGAACCTGCCGTGTTTTTGGATGCCATTGCGCGCAATTCCTACACGCAATTAAGCCTAGATAAACGCACAGTTCGTGACCAGGATATCTAGTTTTAACTATATGCGCATGAAATGCCTGTTTAGCAAAAGACACTAGTTCCTCGCCAATGAACTAATCAGGGGCAATTCAATTTTCTATCTTGAACGCGCAGGAAATGTGAACGTCGGCAAAAGAAAAATATTTATTTCTCCTTCTTGCCATTTGCTCAATCGTTAGCGTTAAATAACTATATACTTTGTTTGCCGCTTTCTGATACCATTATAGTCTTTTCATAAACATAGCTGAGACCGTAAAAATCATGTCATTCAGAAAATATTTATTTACTGGTGCTTAACGCCACATCAGCGGCAAAGGCTATATCGTGGCGATATTCAGAAAATAACAAAGAGGTATGGGCGAGCTCATGTCCATGATCGTAGACGTCCAAAATGCGTGTAACGTGAAATAAAACAACAGCTGTGATCCCTGACTAAAATCACACTGAAAATCGACTTTCGATAAAGTTATTTCGCTTAACATTTTAAGACGCCCGGGACTGGTCCAATTAAGAAGCAGTTAATTTTTGAGGAATAAAAACTATGACATCAGTGGAAAATAAAGCCATGTTTCCGTTTATTTATTTATTTATTTATTTATTTATTTATTTATTTATTTATTGGTGTTTTAAGGTCACATACTTTTGCACAATGGCTAATCGTGGCCGTGACAGTTTTACGGGTGGGGGAAGCCAGAGTACCCGGTGAGAATCACCGAGCTGCGACGAGCAACTGCCAGCTCCTCAACATTCTAACTATGTTCAAGCTCCGCTCAAGCAGGGTTACAGCGGTTGAAGACATGTGCACCATCGACGAGCAGTGCACCTGAGTACACGGCGTCATCGTGCCCCCCATGTAGGCAACCGGGATAAAGTTCCTTGCCCGCGGGTTGTCCCGGACGGGGATCGAACTCGGGACCTCTAGCGCAGATGTCTAACAGTCTACCACTGAGCCATCGCGCTCCCCGTTTGTTACTTTTCGCTTATTAAAACTCAGAAAATGAAACTTGACATTGTGTGGCAAGTTAATTAGAAGCAGCTACTTCACATATAGCCGCCATTAAGAATATCTATGAGTTCCACACCTACCAACACAAAGTCCCTGGTCACTATGGCTCGTTGTTTAGTAAATTTGATTTCACAGTGATTTGTTTATCTTGCTGCTAGGAAACAAAAATAGCATATCTCACCTCCTGGACACTTTTTTTTGATTAATCCTTTACCAACGCAGACGATATCAAAATTAATTATTTTAAATATCTTTTTTTAAAATTTCTCAAGAAATGTCAACAAAACCATATCATGTGACCCCCTCGTTGGAACGAGCTCGACGAGCTCGTTCCAACGAGGGGTCACATGATATGGTTTTGTTGAAAGTTTTTGAAAAATAATATATTTTCAAGTGCTGAATTTGCAAATTACGCGGGCGGATGCGGGCGATTCGTTGGGTAAAGGATTAATGGAAATGACAGTGTCTGTATATGCCATGATGCGCACACTGTCATAGTAAACAGAAAAAAGAGTTACAGAACACAACCAAAAAAATGATGAAAACGCCGTTTTCCTTGTTTTTTAAAAAAATTCAGAAGAGAATAATAGTTAACAGTTCAAACCGATCGGAGAAAAAATAGTAAAAAGCTAGCTTCTGTATTTTTATACTCCTCTACAGGGAAGTGCCTAAAGTTTGTAAAAAAAGTGACTGACAGCGTCATGAAATTAAGGGGAGCTAACTTTTCTGAAAATCTCTTCCAATGAAGAAAATTGTCAATCATGTTAGCAAGAGTTCACCTGTATGATTGCTGTGTTTAGACAATGAAGATTCAGATTCTTCATATCCAGAGTGTTATGCTTTTCTCTGAAATGTAGCACTATAGTCGTAAAAAGCGGCCTTTTGTCCCTCCAGTTAGACTGAGGGTATGTGTACCAACGACATGGAGTACACCTCCACAAACTGCGTCATTGCGCTTCCTCTTCGGCAATTGGATAATTATCTATCCTTCGAAAACGGCGCAGACACGGCGATTCAAGATCGAATCCAGGACTATTCAATTTGAAGTTCAGTGCTCTAAGATGTAAGTGTAAATGTCATAAACGTATATTAGGAGAGGGGGTGGGGTTAAATCTCCACTGTCCATCGGCAAGGGAAAAGTACAGTGGCTGCGCCAGAAATTTTTTTGTGGAGGGGGGGGGGGGGGGGCAACTAGGGGGGCAGACTCCCATGAAGGGGGGCAAATACGTAAAGGATCATATCATTACTTTGTTATGAGGTAGTCCAAACTTGGACCCAAAGTTCGTAATATACTTTTTTTGGTTTGGTACGTCCTATGGACGTACCAAACCAAAAAATTATATTACGAACTTTGGGTCCAAGTTTCGACTAAATGTAATGGTAATTAGCGGTCCTCCTTTCAAAAAATCCTGGATCCGCGTCTGGTGGGTCTGTGCGTGAGAGAGAGAGAGACAGAGAGACAGAGAGAGAGAGAGAGAGAGAGAGAGACTCATAATGCCCGTCTGTCATAATGCGAAATCCATGAATTTTTTTAGACAAGGGATATGGATAGACATGCCTTTGTGGGCTCATAACTTAATTATAACTTATAAGTATCTGCATCCGAGTCTTTAAATCTCTACTGCCTGGATGTGTTCATCAGCTAGCCTGAGGCTTTGGGCTAAGTGTGTATGGGAAATTATTGGGAATAAAAAAAGAGAGGGGGTGTGTGTGTGTGAGAGAGAGTGACTGAATGTGTTTGTGTGTGAGGGTGGTTGGGGGGGGCAACTGGGGGGCAAAGCCTTCGTTTGGGGGGTCAAATGCCCTCCATGCCCCCCCCCCCCCCCCCCCCCCCCCCCCCCCCCCCCCCCCCCCCCCCCCCACCCCCCCCCCCCCCCCCCCCCGTAGCGCCGCCACTGGAAAAGTACAAGTGATTGCATAAGATCACGAGAAAAAGTTTTCGTTTTCCACGATGACGGGAGATGGTTTTTTTTGCTTTATTGTTTTCTGTTTGACTCTAAAGTCAAACAGAAAACAATAAAGCACTGTTAAGCTGATTGTTCAGTATATTGTATTGTAAAAAAAAAACGTCGTTGAAGACGAATGTCACCTCTTTTTGAAAATTATATTTAACTGTGTTTGGAGCTACAATGGACAGTGTGTCAAACATGACTGAGCTTGTTGGTGGTAAACGGCTTGTCTAACAATTTTAAGAGCAGGCATGCCTTGGTTTTTTTTTAAAGTAAAGAAGTGGGTGACATACAGTTAAAACTAGAAGTCCTGTCACGAATAGTGCGCTTATCTAGGCTTAATTGCGCGTTGGAATTGCGCGCAATTACCATATCGAATGGCATCCAAAGCACGGCAGGTTCTCCTGGTTACTCATAGCAAACACATGCAATGTTTCTGCCAATGGACCTCCGGGTTACTCGGAGGTCCATTGGCTGAAACATTGCCTGTGCACAGGCCACATGTAGAGAATATGGTAGCTTCAATTGGGCCATAACGCGCACATTAACGCGCATATCAGCGTTCTATTTGTGGGCATTTCATGACAGGTCTTCTAGTTTTAACTGTACAGACCCATTGAGTCGGGTGCTGATATTAATGGTTACCTTTATAATTATATTATGAAAATGTATAGCACATGTCACGTGAAATAAAGATATTACTGCTACTACTACTGAAAGCCACCGAGCTCCCAGTGACAATAAATCATGTTTGAAAGCATTTGCCAGTAAGTTCAGTTGCAAGAATTCCACTTTAAGGGATGAACGAAATTGACGATGCAATCATTGAAAGCGGGTTTACATTATAAAGACTTTAAGGAGAGGTTAAATTAATTCGACGCATATAGTACGGCCGACGTGGACTGGTCACTTTCCACGGGTGGGCAATATTTCCACGAACATCATAATATTAGATTCCAAACATTAATTACGTGAATACTCATCAAAAAATTAATTAATGAAGCACCGGGTACAACCCGGTGCTTCATTAATTAAAATTTTGCTGCTGATGATTTTTATTACCTGGTAAACGCATGCGTGGACATCACTGCCCACGTGTGGATTACGACCAGACCACGGCCACTATACTGTATCTAGTCAGAAAAATTAGCAATTCCCGAGCATTTGATGTTTTAAAGATTTTTTTTTCGAATTCATTAGGAGCTCTCTGAATTCTTGACAAATAAGTTAATGTAATTACATTCCTCAGTCATGTGCCTAATATATAGTGATATGTTCTGAAAGTTTTATATTCATTTCATTTGAGCACATGCAAATATACGTGAACTGAATCAATAATGGAAAGGATGTGGAAACATGAGTGAAATATGTCTTCTTGGTTCCCATTCTAATCGACAAAATGCTAGAAGAATAAGTTTTTGTATCAATTTATAACTAACATTCGTGACTCTAATCAATCCAATTTTAGTTTTCCTTCTGAGAAGCAAGCTGCTGGAAATTGTTCCCACAGACACAGTGGCGAAAGATCCAGGTTGTGAAATAATGCCTGAACTACGCTGACATCCATTAATTTTTGAAACATTTGAAATTCCACTTGCAGTCCTATGTTTGTCCCATTAAATGCTCTGGAGGTTTTAAAAATTAATTTCTATCACCTAATGTTGGCGTCATAATTATTAAACGTAATTACTTCCTAATTAAAATTTCAACGACGTTAATTGCCCTTTCATCAGAGTCTCTCCTTATTGTCTTGTATTTTAGATTTGAAAATTTCTCACATACAAAATGTGGTGGCAGTGTTGCATTTGTAATCGTTCACCGTGAATATCTCGGATTCTGGTCCCCATTGTTCGGCGGCCCAACCCGGTCCCCTATGGTCCCTACCACTCCCAGAACAATATTTAATCCATAACTAAATTTGCAACGACATTAACTGCCCTACCATCAGATATATTTATCATCCTGCCTTGAATTTTTGATTTGACAATTTCTCACACATATAGAGGATATGCAATGAGTGTTTTTCTCATATAATATTTATGAAACGAGTCTAAGAATTTTCCGTTTTGGAGAGCCTCTGGCGAGCGCAAACGGAAAATTCGGACGAGTTTCATAAATATTATATGAGAAAAACACTCATTTCATATTCTATTATACACACACACGCACAAATTAGCCACATAGTGTGACTTTTTAACCGATCACCTAACTTGAGTTGCAGGCGGCACTTGGAAAAAACATCCTCGTATAACTAAAAATATGCATTTTTTGCTTCCAAAACATAGGTTATGACCCCTCATTGGAACGAGCTCGTCGAGCTCGTTCCAATGAGGGGTCATAACCTATGTTTTGGAAGCAAAAAGTGAAAATATAAAAAAATGAATGGCGTTTTTCTTGTAGGTAAAAGATTAATACAATATAACCCACCCGAAATAGGACAGATAACGTAGATTCTCGCTACTGAAATTATGCATATGTCACCCAGTTGTATTTTGTTTAGCCAATCAAATTGTCCAGTTTTGAAATTGACCAATGAAAGCTCCCAACTCTAATTATGCAAATTATGAAAATGTGGCCCAGTTGTATTTTGTTCAGCCAATCAAATTGTCTAGTTTTGAAATTGACCAATGAAAAAATGTTTTAAAGTGAACAAAACGGACGAGTCATATGATAAAAAAAACAGTATTCACCACAGTTATCTTTTTTTCGATCCGATCGCGGCACAATTGTACAGGTAAGTCAAGATTTCCTAGAAATATTGCAACATCGAGACTGAATCAAGAAAAACGAACGAAAAAAAAAATATTGGGGATTCAGTGTTATCGTATTTCTTTTGTTCGTTACATGAGATTCTTACGTTTCTGTAGGATTGTGGAGAAGAAAGAGGACAGAGAATTTCTACTGTATCGCGACTGTCGTCTTTGGTAATGGCGGCACTGCTAGTATAGTGATCAATAAAGCGGACAGAGAATTTCGATCGGTTCGCGACTGGTTCGTGATCCGGTCGAAATTATCTTTCCCCTTTTTCTCCCCACAGCACTAAAGAATCTCACCCGTCGGACAGGGAACGTCTGAACATTGATTCCGTTATGTTAGGTCCGTTTCTGTTTCCTGATTTGGCCTTGATTGCGCAGTATTTTATATTTTTGAATCGCTACCAATGTTGTGCGAGTATTTCCCGAGCCAATCGCGATAAAAGCGCACAAATATCACTATTGTTATCAAAGTTCTGTATATGGGTCCGTGAATGAAATCCACACCAGCAAACCACGTGGTTTCTAAGCAAAGAGATCTCTTAACCCTGTACCCTCTGATGTCAAAATGGCAAAGTTTTCAGCAGCAAATACTTCTCATACTGCAGTTTGATATTTTTTCCAAATATACCATGTTTGGCATAGCTCGGTGAGCTCTGATAAACAAGGTATAATTGGTCAAATTCATAGTTAAACAAGAGAAAAACAGACTGATTAGAGAAAATTCTCTTGCACTACCATATTGCTAAGACTTAAACATCCATTAAGTGTCTGGACATGTGGCTTGTTCTCCGATTTTAAAATCTTGTTTTCTGTACTGATTCGTATCAAGGGGAACCCAAGGGAGTAGAGACAGCAAGAGTATTTTGTGGGGCAAGGGGTGAATTTTAATATTGGCCTCTGCCCTTTGATAGCCGTCTATTTCATGGTGTCTCGAATATACGGTCCGGGTCTCGAAACGCCAAGAGAGAGAGAGAGAAAGAGAGAGAGAGAGAGAGAGAGAGTATAAAAGCACATTTATAGACATTTCTGGCCTGAATTCATCCAATATTTGCATTTAAATTATTACATCTTGTGTGGCAGAGTTCACCGAGCTTTTTCAAATAAGATATAATAGAATAATTGCTCAGTGTATGACCAGAAGATTTATTTATTTATTTATTTATTTATTTATTTATTTATTTATTTATTTACGTATTTATTGGGGTTTAACAACACTTTTGAAAACCAGGGGCACCTCGTGTCGGACAGTTTTACGGGTGCAGGAAGCCGGAGTCCCTGGAGAGAACCACCGAGCAACGACGCGCAACTGTCAAGGCTCTCCAACATACTAACTTCACACAAGCAGGGTTAGCATTGTACACAACGCCACCGTGCCCCACGTGGGCAATGGGGTGATGTGTTTTGCCCAAGGACACAACGCGGCTGCCGAGGGTGGGATTGGAGTCGATGACCTCTCGGCTTGCAGCCGGTACCTCTACCTACTGGGCCACCGCGCCCCGACCAGAAGATAGGAAAATGGCCTAATTCCTTTTATACCCCTTTTATCTGAACATATTTATCCGGCAATTTGGCTATTAAGTTAGCAGTGTTCCGATATAGTGTCAGTGTTCTAGGGGCAGTAGTTCACGACGATGATATGATGTCTGGTCGTCCCCAAATACACGCATGTGGTCCGTGTCTTGTTCCTGGAAGAGCTTCACCTTTGAGCACACGTTAATATTGATGAGAGTCATTCGTCCACAAAGGCGTCACACAAAATATAAGTTTGTATCCTATCTGCCACTGAAATGGCCATGTTCAACCGTTTTTATCTTACAATCAACATGTATTTTGTCTGTATTAACTCCGCAAATGTCGTGTATCCGCCCCCAACCCCCCCCCCCTCCAACCCCCGCCCGCAGCCCCCCCCCCCCCCGATACAGATGTTTGCATCGGGGGGGGGGGGGGGGGCAGATACAAGCACGTTCCTTTCGCGTGAGTTCCATTTTTGTTGTTCATCCGTACGAATAAATAGTTCGTTATATATTCGTCTACATTCTTGACTTATCCCCAATTTTTTGTAAGATAAAATGATTATTGCCATTATGTGGGTGTACAAAATATGTATCCGAGTCTCGCCCCGGGTTCTAAGGGTAGATCACGACTCGTCTTCGACTCGTCGTGATATACCCTTAGAACCCGGAGCTCGACTCGGATATATATTTTGTACATCCTCATAATGGTAATAATCTCTTTGTATCAATCGCCAATAGTTAACAATATTAAACCACACCGACACGACTGAGTGTGTAATAGATAATGAACATTGGGAACGTGTATATCCACAGTGCTGTTAACACAAGAGTTGACATACTATTCCGTTCGGATCGCGACATTCCACTTTTCTAATCACTGCATTCAGGAATCTCCACAATCGGGGATGAAATGGGAGAGCATGAAACAGTTACCAACCCAGCTGGCGGTATTCATGGATTTGAACAATCTGACAGCGTGCGGAGAGTGACGCCGGGCCGCGTAATGGTGACGTGTTACAGCACGCTAGCAGATTGTTCAAATTCATGAATACCGACAGCTGGGTTGGCAGCTGACTTACACCCCACCTTTGGTTCAATCAATAAAACGCACGGACTCGGGTATACTCAGTTCACGACAGGTATTCAAGTATCGCCACCTGAACACTAGGCCCATTGCTTTACAAGGTTTTTCAAGTTGGTTAGGAATCCTGAAAAGACAAAATAGCCAGGGGTGAATATGAGATGCTAATTTCGTTTAATTTTTCGTTTGTAATCGTACTGCGACTAAATCACATTCAGGGACCAATACAATAAAGCTTTTACAATTATTGTATTTCTAGAATTGTATTTTCTACTTATTAATATAACTGCCTAAAATGAATCATCAGCATTTTAAAAGATATGACAATTTGCCAACTGGCAATTTTACAAATGTAAGAAGTGTTACAGTACTGGGCCAAGATCACGAAAAAAGATTTTGAGATCGCAGCCCCAGTATTATGGAGATAACTCCTCGTATTTTCACAAGTGAATGTATGATTTATATTTCGCTGGCATTCCAACTAGTAGTGTGGAATTCTATGGAAATGAAGGAACTGATAAGATCTGTCTCTTATATTTAATATGTCTCCCATATAGGTCTATCTATGGTGTTGCTGTGTTGGGTAGTACTACATATGGCTGAACCTCTCGCTGACTCGCTTCACTGAAAAATGAAGACATAGTCTAAATACAGGACGGGAAGAAGGGATTGCAACTAAATCACCAGCGAATGGGGTGTTTCCTTCATGGAAATACACCACACTCGCTGTAGGCTGGTCGTAATCTACGCATGGGAAGTGATTCCCACGCAAGTGTTTGCCAGGTAATAAAAATCATAATCAGCAAAACTTTAATTATTGAAGCATCGGGTTTTCCCGGTGCTTCGTTAATTAAATTTATGATGCTTATTCCTGTAATTAGTGTTTGGAGTCTAATATTATTGCATCCGTGGAATACTGTCCTCCCGTGGAAAATGATCAATCCACGCCGGCCGTACTGTAATGCACGTGTAATGGTGCCTGCTTTTCCGCATATCACTCAGTTAGATTATCCTATTAACTGAATGTAAATTATAAATACCAAACCATTTAACATAATAACGTAATTAGTGCATACAGCTTTTGCAACATTTAACATACCTTCAGAAGTTCAGTACACATTTGACCCGTTAAGCCCTTTAACACGAGAGGCTGCTTTTCAGGACCAGGAACATGATACGTCATAATTTCATTACAAATGATGTCTGCTACGTGAATGTGTGGGGTAGACCAATCAATGTTTTCCATGTGCACCCTAAGGCTGCATGTTTAAAAATATTAAATGGACTACCCCTAAATAACGAATATGGTCTCTTCCAACTACTAGTATTGAACTGTCATGGAAGATACCACCAGTCTCAAAGGGTTAATTACATATGAATGTCAGAATAGCTCCTGTTAATCGAATAAAATATTTAGTGATTTATCGAAAACAACCCCTTACTCCCTGCTTTCATTAAACTTTAGTATCTGATAGTTCTTTGAGATATGAAACCCCCGATACGTTTTAGACTTTTAATCGGGTGTCTGAGTGTAAGTTAATGACGTGAAAACTGAATTTACCAAATCAATACTCAATGTTAACCTTATCCATGCACGTGATGTCCTGTGACTCGTGAGTGCCAAATAATCATACATGTATGATTATTCTTTTTCGAACAAAATTCCCACCTGTATGATCCTTATTTGGCCCTGTAAGATTATTAATTTTCAGCAATCGAATGCGCCGAACAGCCGCTTACCTCAAGACGATCACCAAAACAAACTGCATTGTAGTAAGGTACATGTACAAGAAAACACAGGATGCAATGGAAATGTTAACTGGTAGAGATCTGGAAGCATATATTTGGGCTTTATTCTGAAGTACTGCTACCATCACTTTAAGGCCTAGTACTCATGTGCTTCATCCCATTGCTGAAACAGAATTAATTAGTCTATAAGGTTTTGCCTTGGTGCAATTTATGGGAGAG